>CM062807.1:89775744-91242614 GCA_031772625.1 Pinus tabuliformis | reverse complement strand
TGTGTTAAACTGTTGATTGTTTATGAATCCTCATTATTTCGCTAATTTAGTCACTAGTTTATTATTCTTAGCACGATGCATGGGCTAGGTGAGACTATGAGTACTGGAGGAGATGTCGCCTTTGAGGGAGCTCCTCCAAAGGTGATGAGCATGGACGCTCTAGCTGCTGTGCCTATAGCACCAAGGTCGCCTAGGCCAAAGCCTACACCGGTGAGAAGAGTGCCCAAACCTAAGGGGGAAAAGCAGAAGAAGCCCATACCGGTGCGTGATTCACAAAGGAAGCATGCTGCTACCTAGGCCCAGAAGAAAGAAAAAACGAACACTAAGGATAAGGGGAAGGTGGTGGATTTGCAAGCTGAAGAGGGCGCGAAGGACATAGACACCAAGGAGGTGGATCCTATATCCAAGTTTCCAGATTATATCCCTTCACACAAGGGAAAAGTGAAGGTACCTAAGGACCTAGATGAAGGAAAATTGCTCCTCAATACACCCCCATTACCGGAGAACATCACTTTTGAAGGTCCTCCCTTGGTGCGTATTCCCCATCTCAAGCTGGAAGACTAGGATCTGGCAAACGACGAGAGGTTCCCCCACTTGGCAACAGAGAACTATATGAAGCGAGTCTTTTACAAAGAATCAGGTGTCACCATGCTAGAATCTGTGGAGTGGATTCGCAGAGTCAATCAGTCAGGGTTGCTGAACCTGTTGTGGGTACCCCACTACCACCTCTCCAACATCAACCTTATTGTTATCAAGCAGTTGTTGACCCTGTTGGATGATGGTTTTTTGTGGCTGAGTGCACCGATCCCTATCACTAATATGTTTATCCATCGGATCATGCTGTTGTCACACTCAGGGTTGAATCTGGCTAAGGAGTTTAAAAGAAAGACGAGTGAGGGCGACCTCACAGAAAAAATGAAGGAAAAATCCAATCTTGTGAAGAAGCTGTGCAGGTACTCTATTACCTGAATCACCGACCCCATGGTTAAAATTGCTACGCAGATCTTTGCTAGGAAAATCATGATAAAATGCCATGTGGATGAGCTTCCGCCACCAATTATTTCACTAGCTACGTAGTGCATGGAGAGTGTGCAATTCAATTGGTCACGCTACCTTTGTAGCAAGTTCCCTGTGAACCCTCAAGAGGCGCAGAATGAGAGTAAAAAATTACACTATTCGTGGTTTTTTCTCTCCATTGTGCTCGTCACTTTAGATCTGGTAAAGGACAGTCAATTTCCTCCCGTGGATAAGGATTTTCGAGATGATGCACAGTTTGCATCCCTCTGGGCAACAAAGGACACCGCGTGCATCACAAAGAAAAAAGTCTTCTAGGTGCTGATGGAAGTGAGAATTCACATGGCCATCAACTAGAAGCCATGACTGTCACCTACCATGTTTGAGCAGCTTTAAGAGTACGCAGATTTTAAAGCTAACTTCCACCCTATATACATCCAAGCATGGAAGGATCTGCAGCAAAAATGGTTTGACCTACCATACCTCACTACAGAAGATGCTATTCAGGAGGTCATCAAGAGTTGGATGACAGATTGGCATAACTCATCCAATCTGGCTGTGGGCACCAACAAATCCATAGAAAATAAGAAGAAGGAAGCAGCAAAGCAGAAGGTCTAGCATTTGGTTGAGAAGCGGAGAAAATAGGCCAAGGAGAAGGCTTGGGTGGAAGCAGAGCACGCCGCGAAGCAGCAGGCCGAACAAGAAGAGCATGGCTCTGAGCACAGTGGTAAATCTTCTTCACCCTAAACAAAAGAGGAGGAGCAATCAAAGTAGCACGACGATGGTTAGGAGGAGCTGAGCAAGCCCTTCCAGATCAAAAGGTATAGGGAGCAGGGAAATGAAGAGCCACGGAAAAAATCAAAAGTGACAAAGCCATCGCTAAATCCAATTATTCTAACAAACATATGAAAAAGGAAACAAGGTTTGTGACACCATGGTAGAATTGTTCCACTAGTTCGAACAGTAGCACCAGCAGGTGCTAAATACCATCTAGAAGGATCTGTGCGAGCTGCAGATTAAGACAAGTAGGATCTAGGTAGGCGTAAGATAGATCGGCGCTGCATCAACAAGTTTGGCACTGGGGACCACTCAGGCAACATGTATGGTTTGATCAGTGGATCTCCGGGCTGTCGCGCTGCCAGATGGATCCTTGAACATGGAGGCAGTCGATGACAAGGTCATCGTGAGTTCTTTGAAGAACTTCGGCCTCAACCTAGCTATGTTCCCTAATGAGTACCTTCACACACTGCAGGCACGTGTGACAGCAGAGTTCAAAGCCCAAGAGTAGTGTGCAATAAGCCTCATAAGTGAATATAGAGTGAACAATGAGCAGATCTTCACCGAAAAGATAGAGGCACTAAAGGAAAAGGAAACAATTCAGTCGCAGAGCACCCAGCTGGCAACACCGTTGGAGGAAAAGATCAAAAAACTTGCTACGAGCGTATGTGACCCCAAGGCAAAGGTGGCTAGAGTCTAGTTTAAGCTGAACCTGAAGATAATTGAACTGGAGCTCAAGTCGCAACCTTCAACCCCACCGGAAGTAATGGAACAATGCGAAGCCACTATAAAAGATGGAGTCACGACGGTGGATGCCGCAATGGTTGACTGCACTGTGCAATTTGAACAATCTATGGAGGTAGTAATAGCCCTGCAGAGAGATCCCACCTTGCAGATCTCAAATACAGTGGTCCGCGAGCTCCAGCAGCAATATGATGAAGGGTGACGATGCACACCTTTTCTACAACACAATACCTTACTAATCTATTAGAGGTGAAGCAGCTACTTACACAGGTGGAAGCAGCACAGAAGAAAGAGGTTGTTCTTAAGGCCAGATTGGGGCCTTGGTTGGATGATGCCTACATCATCTCCACCAATATTTAGGAAAAATTGGCGAACTTGCAGAGTACACAACAAAAAATCAAGCAAGACAGTTCAGGACCACCCATAGAGCAACTGGTGGAACAAGTTAAGCAGGAAGCCATGCAGAGTGTGGCTGAGGTAGCAGTTGCACAAGTGGAGCTGGGGGATCTTCGCAGTAAGATCTCCATGCTAGCCGAGTGGCTCGAGAGCAAGTCACGATATTTGTGTTGGGGGCTTGTTGGGATGGGGTCCACTGGGAAATTTTGGGGCAAAAAGCCCAAGTTTGTTGTACAAAGATGTAAAGCTATTGGGTGTGGACCATGATTATCTTCTGCATTCAAAGGTATCACCACATTCGACCCAGTTCATAATGGTCTACACAAGGCTTGATATTTCACAAGTAGTGGGATTTGTAAGCAGGTACATGAACAATCTAGGAAAAAAACGTTGGATGGCGGTGAAGTGGATTCTCGGGTATTTGAGAGGTACCACAAATCAAGCATTATGCTTTGGTGGTTCAAACATTACTGTACAGGGATATGTTGATGTAGATATGGCGGGTGATAGAGATAACAAGAGGAGAACAACAGGGTATTTGTTTACTATAGGTGGAACAGCTATCAATTGGGTCTCAAAACTGCAAAGTGTTTTTGCACTCTCAACAACATAAGCAAACTATGTTGCTGCTACAAAGGCTAGTAAAGAAATGATTTGGTTACAAAGGTTTCTGGATTAATTAGGTAAGAAGCAAGAGTTGGGAAAGTTATACAGTGACAGCCAGAGTGCCATACATCTTGCAAAGAATTCTGCATTTCATTCCAAGTCGAAACATATACATCTCGAGTACCATTTCATACAGTCAACATTGGAAGATGGACAATTGAAGTTGGAAAAGATACACACTAGCCAGAATCCTGCAGATATGTTAGCAAAAGTTGTAACCAGGGAGAAATTGGGAATCTTCTCAGTTTCAATTAGCCTTCAAGTATGATGAAGAAGATGAGAAACAACCAGGTCCAAAGTGGAGTCATTGTCTAGCAAATTAAGCAATGTTGGAGTTGTTATAATCAGTCTCCAAGTGGGAGATTATTGGGTGTGGAGCCTAATTATCTTCTGCATTCAAAGTTGTCACCGCATTGGACCCAAGTTTGTAATGGGACGGCAATGCCGCCCATAAAATATTCTCTGCAGGGGGGTCCAAGGGGAGGCGCCTGCGACCTTTGGGAGTCCCCCCTAGTGGGGGGATCAGGGGCAGCTCCCTCGAAGCTAAAAATAGATGTAAAATTTCCTTGTCAAATGTTGTAATTTCGTAGTCAATCTGGGTCGTTCATTCGGCAAAGATCTAATGGTAGAAGTTATGTTTAATTTAGGTTTTTTTGCCCTAGAAGGAAACCCCTCGCTATATATGAGGGAATTGTATTGTATCTATGTAGATCTGTATTTTGAGAGAGGATATTGAGAGCGAAGAGGGAATTTCAGTGGATATGTTTTAGGTTGTATCTCTTCAGTTTTCCAGATAATATAGAAGGAAGGACACACTATTTCTCTGTGGACATAGCCCAAACTGGGTAAACCACATATATCTATGTCTCTCTTGTTTTATGTGTTTTCTGTGTTTATATTTCTACAATATTTTATGTGTTCCATTGCTCTGCAATATATAATTTTCTAAAAACTGGTATCAGAGCTGAAGGTCTATTTGGCTGATAAACTTGCACGAGATAAGGGTTCCTAGCTCGAGTGGGAGCAATGGCGAAATATGGTAGGTTTAGGGTCAAAAAATTTAACGGCCAAAACTACCAGCTGTGGAAGATGTATATGGAATATTATCTGTATCAGAGAGATCTATACCAACCATTCAGTTGAAAGGCAAAGAAGCCGACGAGTATGATAGACACAAAATGAGATATTCTCGATAGAAAGACACTTGGAACAATACGGTTGTGCCTAGCAGCATCGGTAGCATTTAATATTTCAAAGGAAAAGATGACAGAGGGTTTAATGTCGACATTGGCCAAACTATATGAAAAACCCTCGGCCTCAAATAAGTTATTTCTTATGAAGCATTTATTTAATATGAAAATTTCAGAAGGTGGATCTATTACTGATCATTTAAATGAATTTAATACATTTACGAGTCAGTTAAGTTCTGTAGGGGTAGCTTTTGATGATGAAGTTAGGGCTCCATTATTTCTATGCTCATTGCCATAAAGTTGGAATGGTTAGTAACTCTGTCTCTGGATCTAATAATTTAAAGTTTGATGATGTTGTCAGTGCAATCCTTAGTGAGGAAATGCGACGGAAAAGCTATGGTGAGACATCAGGTAATTCTTTGACTATAGAGACTAGGGGAAGAAAAATGGAAAGAGGAAAGAGCCCGGGATATCTCAGTAAGTCAAGAAAAGGCAGATCCAAGTCTATATTGGGGATAGTGTTCTAGAAATGTGGGAAGAAAGGACACCTAAAGAAAGACTGCAAGCCTCAGAAGGGAATAGAAGGAGACACGCAACAAGAAAATAATCATGAAGCAAATGTAACAGGTGATGTGTTTTAAGATGCTTTGATTCTTTCTTTAGAAAATATTATTGATGCCTAGGTGGTAGATTCAGGGGCTTCATTCCATGCCATGCCTAATAGGAAACATTTTCATGATTATGTTCAAGGATATTTTGGACAGGTTCGATTGGGTGATGAAAACCCCTGTAAAATCATTGGAATGGGTACAATTTTCATAAAATAGTAGAATGGATATCAATGACTATTGAAGGAGGTAAGACATGTTCCAAATCTGAAGAAAAATCTTATTTCAACAGGACAGTTGGGTGGTGAAGGTTGTGTAACTACTTTTACAGATAAAACCTGGAAGGTCACTAAAGGATCCTCGGTAATAGCACAAGGAGAAAAGGTTGGTAGATTGTATTTATGTAATGGTATTTCTAATTATATTAATTCTTTAACCTCTACAGGAGAAGATACAACATTGTGGCATCATAGGCTCAGGCACATGAGTGAGAAGGGGATGCAGATTATTCACTCAAGAAATTTGTTGCTAGGTTTGAAGTATGTTGATTTAAAATTCTGTGAGAATTGTGTTTACGGAAAACAGAAGAGAGTCAAATTCCTCAGAGTTTGGAAAGAAAAGAAGAGAAAAAAATTAGAGCTTGTGCATACAGATGTATGGGGACTTGATCAAGTATCATCTCTTGGTGGCTCTCATTATTATGTTACTTTTATTGATGATGCAACCAGAAAAACCTGGATTTATTGTATTCGAAATAAATCTGATGTATTTGATACTTTCAAGAAATGAAAAGTTTTGGTTGAAAATGAGACAGGAAAATGGTTGAAGTGACTTAGATTAGACAATGGAGGTGAATATTGCAGCAAAGAGTTTGATAGGTACTGTTCAAAGAATGGAATTCGTAGAGAAAAGACAGTTCCAGGAACACCACAAGAAAATGGTGTGTCAGAAATGATGAACAGGACAATCATGGAGCGTGCAAGGTACATGAGATTGCATGCAGGATTGCCTTTACAATTTTGGGCAAATGTTGTAGATATTGTTGTTTATCTAATAAGTAGAGGGCCTTCAAGTTCCTTGGATGGTGGTATTCCAGAGGAGGCATGGACAGGTAAAAAGGTAAACTACTCATTGTTAAAAACTTTTGGTTGTGAAGCCTTTGTCCACATTAATAAAGAAAATAGAACAAAGCTTGAGGAAAAATCAAAGAAATGTACTTTTATTGGATATGGTGTTAATGATTTTGGTTATCACTTTTATGATTATGAAATACACAAAATCATTAGGAGCAGAGATGTCATATTCAATGAAAAGGTTTTGTATAAGCATCAGCTGCAGGAAAAGAAACAAGAAAAAGAAAACAAAGAATACACAATACTTGATGAGATCACAGAAAAGGTGATGGTGCCTGAAAATCATAATGATCAATGGCCAGAACAACAACCACAACAGCAACAAGCACCTCGAACACCTAAAAGTGGTGTTAGAAGATCTGTCTGGATAAGTAGACCCCTTGAACGATACTCTCCTTCATCATATTATGTATTGTTGATTGATTCTAGTGAACCAAAATGTTATGAAGAAGCAGTGCAGGTAGAAACCGGGAAGAAGTGGGAGCAAGCCATGAAAGAAGAGATGGACTCCTTAGCACATAACCAGACTTGGGACTTAGTCAGGTTGCCTGCAGGTAAAACAAAATTGTAGAATAAATGGGTTTACAAGTTGAAGGAAGAAGATGGAGATAGAAAAAGGTATAAAGCTAGACTTGTGGTGAAAGGGTTTGCACAGAAAAAGGGTATAGAATTTGAAGAGATATTTTCTCCTGTTGTTAAAATGACTTCAATCAGAACTATTTTAAGTCTAGTAGCAGTTGAATATTTTCATCTTGAGCACTTAGATGTAGAGACAACCTTTCTCCATGGGCATTTCGAGGAAGAGATATATATGCAGCAACCACAAGGATATAAGGTAAAGGGAAGGAGAAACTAGTATGCAGGTTGAAGAAGAGCTTGTATGGCTTGAAACAAGTTCCAAGGTAGTGGTATCTAAAATATGACAGGTTTATGTCTGAATAAGGTTATACTAGATGTCACTATGATCATTGTATTTATCTCAAAAGGAAAAATGATGGCATCTATATTATATTGTTATTGTATGTAGATGACATGCTTGTTGCAAGTTCTAACATGCAAGAAATAAATGTGCTCAAAAGAAAATTGGCAAATTCATTTGCAATGAAGGATTTGGGTGTTGCAAAACAAATCCTTGGTATGAGAATAACTAGAGACAGGAAGAATCGCAAATTAACATTGTCTCAAAGTGAGTACATAGAAAAGGTGTTGAAAAGGTTTAATATGCAAAATGAAAAACCAGTTAGTATACCTTTGGCTAGCCATTTCAAATCAAGTAAGGAGGAGTGTCCCAAGACTCAGGAAGAAATGGCTCATATGTCTAAAGTTCCAAATGCATCAGCAGTTGGAAGCTTAATGTATGCAATGGTATGCTCAAGGCCTGATATTGCATAAGCATTGGTAGTTGTACGTAGGTACATGAACAATCCAGGAAAAGAAAATTGGATGGTGGTGAAGTGGATTCTCAAGTATTTGAGAGGTACCACAAATCAAGCATTATGCTTTGGTGGTTCAAACATTTCTCTACAACGACATGTTGATGAAGATATGGCAGGTGATAGAGATAACAGGAGGAGCACAACAGTGTATGTGTTTACTATAGGTGGAATAGATGTCAGTTGGGTCTCAAAATTGCAAAGTGTTGTTGCACTCTCAACAATAGAAGCATAATATGTTGTTGCTACAGAGGCTAGTAAAGAAATGATTTGGTTACAAAGGTTTCTAGATGAATTGGGTACGAAAAAGTAGTTAGGAAGGTTATATAGTAACAACCAGAGTGCCATACATCTTGCAAAGAACTCTGCATTTCATTCCAAGACTAAACATATACATCTCAAGTATAATTTCATACGGTTAGTGTTGGAAGATGGACAGTTGAAGCTGGAAAAGATACACACTAGCCAGAATCCTGCAGATATATTAACAAAAGTTGTAACTAGGGATAAACTGAGAATTTGCTCAGTTTCAATTGGTCTTCAAGTATGATGAAGAAGATGAGAAACAACAAGGTCCAAAGTGGATTCATTGTCCAGCAAATGAAGCAGCGATGCAGTTGCTATAATCTGTCTCCAAGTGGGAGATTGTTGGGTGTGGACCCTGATTATCTTCTGCATTGAAAGATATTGCCACACTGGACCCTAGTTTGTAATGGGGTGGCAACACTGCTCGTAAAATATTCACTGCAGGGGGGGTCCAGGGGGTGTGCCTGCGACCTTTGGGAGCCCCCACCTGGCGGGGGGATCCGGGGGTAGCACTCCCAAAGCTAAAAATAGATGTAAAATTGCCTTGTAAAATGTTGTAATTTTGTAGTCAATCTGGGTCATTCATTAGGCAGAGATCTGACAGTAGAAGTTATGTTTAATTTAGGGTTTTTTGCCCTAGAAGGAAACCCCTAACTATATATCAGGGAATTGTATTGCGTCTATGTAGATATGTATTCTAAGTGAGGAAGAGAGAGGAGATTGAGAGTGAAGAGGGAATTACAGTGGATCTTCTATAGGTTGTATCTCTTCAGTTTGTTGGATAATATAAACGGAAGGACTGGTTGTTTCTCCATGGATGTAGCCTAAATTGGGTGAACTACATAAATCTTTGCCTCTTTTGTTTTATGCATTTTCTGTCTTTATATTTCTGCAATATTTTATGTGTTCCATTGCTCTATAATATATAATTTTCTAACAAAGTCTCCACAAGTTGTGATTGTGGAGCACATAGAGAGTTAAAGAGTCATAAAAGGTTTTACCCTTCTTTATGTAAGTTAAGTCAGCTTTTTGAGGATCTACCCATGGTTCACAGACCATGGGATTGTATAAATAGGTGTGTCTTAGGATGTCTAAGGAAAGCAATGGAAGATAAGATGAATGTAACGGGTCAATAGAAGGGAAATTGTAGAAGTAATAGAGAAGAAGGAAGGTTCTGCAGCTGTGTCCACAAAGGCCTAGAGTAGCGTCCGCAGCTGAGTGCATGAACCCCTACAGCTGAGTTTGCAGGGAAGTTTGAGTCTATAAGAAGAACTAATTACTAATAAAGAATATTCTTACAGAAATTATTGTGTTTCATCTATTTACTTCTGTTATGAATGAATGCACTTTATGTTGTGATGAATGATGGGTTTATGAAATAATAATGTATTGTTGCATGATTTTACCTGATCTATAGTTTTATATGAATGCAATTAATGTTAACTATTTACGTGAAGACTATATTTTTGTATGTTGAAGTCATCAAACACTTAATTGATTTGAGTAATTAGTGGATTAAGAGTAATCTTTGATGCGCATAAGTAGTTAATTTGCTTATTTAGGGTCCGCGAAAGCCAGTCATAGACCTTCGTGGAGGTCTAGAAGCTAGTTGGAAAAAGTTACATCGATAAGCCAAAAGGCTTATCGATCTACGCAAAGGCAAATTTAGGGCATAAAATGACATCACATTGATCTGTGGGTGTGGAAACTTGGTTCCAGTATCCCCCCATACTACTTCGGGTGAGACTTCAGTCCATGCTCCGTGGATTGATGTCGAAAGGGCCAATAGTGTAGGGGTTTGTTTGGCGCAACTAACTTGGAAGCTGGTTCAGGACCCACTAAGCCAAC
Source organism: Pinus tabuliformis (assembly GCA_031772625.1). Taxonomy (NCBI): domain Eukaryota; kingdom Viridiplantae; phylum Streptophyta; class Pinopsida; order Pinales; family Pinaceae; genus Pinus; species Pinus tabuliformis. The sequence goes on along the minus strand of CM062807.1, from coordinate 91,232,499 downwards.
ATTTAGTGACTGGGATATCAAAATGAAATGGACAGAGATGGTTATTATTAGAGCTAGAAATCTTGCCTTAAATTTCACCGAATACACCACAAATACCTTATTGCAAGTTAATTTGATTCTAGAATGTGCAAAGGACACCTTGCCAGATGTCAGAGCTTTGAAAAAATCTTGGCAAGAAACATATAAAAAGAAGGTTCAAGACATTCAGAGTTTATCACAAGTGAACCTTGAAGGTTATTGTCATTTTCTGGTGAAGCCTCAAAGTTAGTGGCTCGTGTTGAGGTGTCTCTCAAACACAGCAGTACATTTTCTTCCAACACCTAATGATGTAGTGTTTATGGGACAAATGTGCACGTCGCTGAGACATCCCCCCAGCTGAAGCCACTCACAGACATATATAATCTTAGAGAGCAAATGAAGAATCAATCTAGAGCACAGTCATGAGTTCATGTTGCAACAGATCACAAATTTAGTTGTCCTTTATCTTAGCTTATTTTGTTAAAGCTTTTTTGATGGTTTTTATTTTAAATTTACTATTTTTGTAATATTAATAGGTTATTTAAACCCCTTTGATGAATTTAGAAAGGGGTCCAAAATTTTGAGAAGACAACTTTTGAACTTGCACTATCGTTTGATTCACAGTTATCTAGTTAAGACGCTGATCCTGAAAGCTATATTTTTCATAAGTAGAGAAATAATGCATCGGGTACTATTATCTTTGTGATATCATTATGTATGGTTGGTTTAGATAGTGAATCTATTGTGCATTATTTCATTATATAAATTCTTTGAAAACAATCAGTCATTATCACTATTGATGTGCAAGATTGGATGATTTGTGATTATGTATGAGATAACGAGATATTTTAATGTGATTGAGTTTTAATCGACTAAATTAATTAACTATTTAATTAATATAGTTTATCATATATGCCTTCTATTCATTAAAGTATTGAATGATCTATATCATTTTTTACTTTGTGAAATCTTTCTTTGAATCACATGTGAAGAGGTGCTATCTTGGGAAATAAGTAGAATAAGTTTATTCAGTAATTTTACCATTAGTTATAAAATCATTTCATTATTTTTTCATTATTTTACTATATTAAATATCCTTAAAATGGGAAACTGGTCTCTTTATATCTAGTTGGACCTGCCAATTTCAATGAATCGAAGCTACTTTAAGCTCCCGATCGGGTGGTGTTCCGCGATGTTGAGGCAGTGAAGTTCCATCCTTCAACATTTTTGGTGCTAGAAGGAGGCCCCCTAACTATGAACGGAAATAAAGTCTAATCGCAAATCAAAAGGTCATCAAAAGAGTCATTCACCCTCAAAATCTCCCCCAACTTCTAGATCTCACTCCAAATCTCCAACTCCTAGACCAGAAGTTATAACTAAATCTCCTAGTATATGCATTAAGACAACCGATCAACCTCCATTACATGAGTTACCTGAATTTCATACTTTAATTGAGAAATTAGAGGGAATCTCTATTTCCAAAGAAAAGAATCAACATTCTGAGTTCTCTGATGGTAGTGTATTCTCATCCTTCCCCACTTCATGTATTTTCACTTATTATTAAAGTGAGAAATTCAAGATAACTCCATTTGATTTTCCCTTATCTTCTCACTGAAGAAGAACCCACAAATCGGAAGTTCAATCATCCACTAGTGAGATTTTATCTTCATCTCCACTAAAAACACCATTATTTCACTCCGCTTCATTCATTTCTTCCCATCCAACCAATCCATTCATCCCTATGGTTCATTCCCAATCAACAAGTTCTAGTTCCAGTAGTGATGGCATAAGGGCTACTTATTCCACACAGTCAGCCTCTTCTACAACTACAACTTCTTCTTTTCAAATTCCCATAATCGAAAGTAGGCAACAAAACCCACCAGTGGCTAGATGCATGGGGGCTTCACTGGAAGAGAAATACCATACCACATGGGTTCATATTGGGAGATATATATTGAGGAAGAAATGACATAACATATTGGGGGATATATAGGGAGTAAAGGGTTGTTATATTAGCAGGTATAAAAAATGGATCTCAAAGCCAATGAAAAAATATAAAATATTGGGTTCATATTGGTAAGGGGTTAAATAATGTGATTTTTAGAGGTATTTTCCAATATGTTGTCAAATTAAGGGTATTGTTTGGTATTCCATGAACACGCGTGATATGTTAGGGGTTCATTGAGTGAAGCCCCCATGGCTAGACCATGGACTAGTCCTAGAGTTGTTTAGATGGTAGCACCTATCCATCCCCTACCTAACCATCCCAAAATATGGTTACCAAAGTTCAATCTTGATGATGGACTTCCTATTGAAGAACATCCACATAATTTTATGCTCCCCATTAATCTTAATGGAGTAGTAGAATAAGATTGTGTAGTGAGACTATTCCCATATACCCGTGAAGGATCTGTAGGTTCGTGGTACTTCTCATTACCACCAACATCTATCACTAGTTGGGATATATTTGAAGAACAATTTTGACCAAGTTTGGTGATGATTGCACAACTGATACTCTAATCAATGACCTATGCAATCTTAAAGCAAACTCTAATGAGAAAATCAAATATTTCAATTCTAGGTTTAATAAATTGTTAAATAAAATTCAAAATACCTCTAAACCTGGTGTTGATGTTCAAATTGAGTGGTATATTTATGCTCTTCCATATAACATTGCAATTTTTATATATAGAGCTAATAAAGCCACTTTAGTTGATAACATGAAAGAGTCAATAGCTGTAGAAAAAAGGATTCTCACTTTAGAGAAGAAAATTGTTCAAGAAGAGAGGAAATCTAAGAAAATTACTTTTAAGGAAGAACCAAGGAAGAAAATTCCTAAAGCTCCTTTTGGTCTTGAAGGATTACAAAAAGTTCCTAAAACTATGGCAAATGACATGGTAGATATCAAAAAATAGGTAGATAAGTCTTCTAAAAAACATTTCGGATCTTTTAGGAGATCTAAAACAACAAACCCTCAACCTCCCAATGTCATATAAAATGTTGAATTTGATGAAGAGGAGGAAGAGGAAGAAACAACATTATTTGTCGACGAATACCAAGAATAAGAAGAGCTAGTCGAAGCACATGGATTATGGGATTTTATCCTCACTACATAAGAAAACGAGGAAGAGGAAGAAGCCTTACCTATAGATACTAGAAGTAAAAAATTCTATTGAGTCACCTTCTTCAAGTGCAAAACAGAGACCAATTACTCTTGTCAATAAGGATAAAAAGAAAAAGAAGAAGTCTCCTCCCAAATCTATTGAATCCATCCCATCCTCTTCCAATTCTCCTTCTACATCAAAAACTCTTATTGTTTCTGATAAGGATATAGATTATAATATCCTGGAAGATATGAAGAAGGTGAAAGCCAATATTTCCATGTGTGAGGTAAGTAAGCTTAAGAAGCAACAATTTTATTTTCTAAAAGAATTAAATGTTGTCCATACATCTCCTTTGCCAACTGAAAAAGCCTCATTAGGAAATGAAAGCCTCCATATGATACTCCTAACAAGGTTGATGCTTCAAATGAAATTTTAATTGGAGATTGGTCTAATCCTCATACCCCTCCTTTCTTATTGACCTTTAATATTTTCAATAAAATTGTTCAAAATTTCCTAATAGACTCAGGTGTCATTGGGTGTGGAGCCTGATTCTCTTCTGTATTCAAAGGTATCACTGCATTGGACCCCAGTTCGTAATGGGGCGGCAACACCGCCCGTAAAATATTCGCTGCAGGGGGGGTCCACGGGGGGGCGGTTGCAACCTTTGGGAGCCCCCCCTGGCGGGGGATCAGGGGCAACGCTGCTAAAGCTAAGAATAGATGTAAAATTGACTTGTAAAGTGTTTTAAATTCATAGTCAATCTAGGTCATTCGTTAGGCGAAGATTTGATGGTAGAAGTTTGTTGGAAATAATATTGAGCGGGGGGGGCGGGTGAATCAGTATTAGCAGATCAAACACTTTTTCATTTTCATACTCAGATTCATATACGCTACTTCAGTTAAGGATATCCGCATATATACGTGACAGTGTTAAATGCAACTAGCGTACATCCAGTAAACTTATGATTCAGTTAATTGATCTTCAATGAGTGCATCAGAACATTATTAATCATATGAACAGTAAACAAGTGCAGTAAAATAGAACAGATCATCACACATAAGAAGCACACATGAACACCATGATATAAGGTGGAAACCCAATGTGGGTGAAAACCACCTGCTGCAATTTGTCTCTATCTTTCTTTAATAAGAAACTTCTTTTACAATGTACTGGTGCAATCTTATACCAATACGCAGGTTTCTACCTGCTGAAGGCTACAACCTTCTCTCGTTTTCCAGTTTCTCCTGGAAGGGAGCTACAACCCCCTTAGCTCTTGTACTAGCCGATCCATTTACTAGTACGTAGGCGCCAGCCTAATCTTCTCTCATCCTCTAGGGACCACATTTGATACATTTTTAGATTGGATACTCCTAAAGCACAACACCATAATATGAAGGCCACGTTTCATCCAATTTTCATACTAGACCCATCAACAACATTGAAGCACAAATTAATCATCACTGCAATACACCCATCAACTACACCTGCATCATCATTCTTTGAATCACCCTGTCATTAATACAGTTACCAGAACATAGAACCGACAACAGAACTCTGCAAAAATAACCAGATCCAACTGCAACTTCAAATATCATATCTCATCCTGTATACGCTACTTTGACGAACCAAACCAGCGTACATACGTGCTTTCACAAAAGACAACCCGTGTACAGATCTGCAAACATTTACTCATAACATTGCAGCTGTTCCAGACATCAGTCATACCCAGATCATAACATTCATACAATAAACATGCGTCAATAGAGCTAGTCTATCCATAATCAAACCATATAATGATAAAAAATTCCAAGCCTTAAGATCCCGATCCATCGTTCAACCTCCTCCACATGAGTGCATCCTTGGTTCAGATCAAGAAAAGCATCACCAACCCATGTCCAGCATCTAGATATTACTCTTCATCAGATATTCATCACTTGCACACACACTCTCTTGGCCTAATGATCTTCTCCTTATATAGGTTTAGGCTTCTCTCAATACCATGGTCCAAAACCACGTAGAACCAAAACCTTGGACCCAATACCTGGGGTCATCACTTCGGACCAAATACCACAGACCAAAACCATGGTTTCAAACATGTACGCACCGTTACTTCTGTGAACCTGCGTGTGTACGTATACGCGTCTTATGTTCTGCTCATTCGCGTGTATACGCACTTTCATCAAGGCTAACCTACATATATCTCTCTCTTGACCTACTGTACTAAGATCTGTCCTCTGATTGAGTTGCCACCAAGGACAACACCTGTATCATACCTCTGAGTGAGTTGCCATCAAGGACAACACCTGTATCATAATGCCAACAATCTCCCCCTTTGGACTTGATGGCAACAACCACACCAAGTCACTCTCCCCCTTTGACATCAAGGGCAAAGGGCGGACCAAGATATTCTCTTCCTTGGTATACCTTCTGTTGTCCATACTCCCCCTGAGTACCTGTTGAAATCTCTGATTGAGCTCCCCCTTTGTACATGCCAAGATGTACCAATCCATCCATGCTCCCCCTGAGCACATGAAAGGTCTGCAAAAGCATAACATGACTCTATACATACATCAATCTCGCAACCAAATGGGAATACACCCTTTTAAACTCATCCACCCATCTAAGTGGGGATATAAAAATTGTTTACACATGAAAACCAAGTACATATACATGACTCAACAACAAGAACCATTACATCATCCATCCCATGCATAGTGGGGTAACCAATACATCATATGACTCACAAAGACCAAGGACCATAACACAACCATGATAGTTATCAGCAACTATCATACACCATATGATCTGCACTCTGTCATTAGCATCCGACCTATAACCTCCAATACCATTCTTTTGACCAACCAACAATAAGTAGCAAGATGTATCATTTAGCTACATAAGCATCATCACCAAAGACTTCTCATCAAAATGCCAACAATGCATTATTTAAGTATATGCTCCCCCTGAGCCTGTGCCATGTCATCATCAGACACTGACTAAACCATATCAGACTTCTGTACTGCTACTTTTCTTCAGAACATCATATATGCGACTGTGCAGCATCTAACTCACATATATACGTGACTTGTCTTCATCAAATAGGTGTATGAGATTTAGAACACAGAGGTTCCACATTTTCAGCTTCCTCTGAGTTTGTCATGTCTGTGTACTCTGTTATGCCACCTCTTTCTGGCTGTACTTCCTTTTTCCTCCATATCTTCAACTGTGATGATGTTTTCTCCTTTTGGTATGGTGTCCAAAATCTTTTCCTGCATTCCTTTGATATGTGTCCAAGATTGTTACATGCATAACATCTTACATGTTTCATATTCCTTCTGTAGCAATCAACAGCTTTGTGACCAAACATATTGCAAGAAAAACAATATCCCTTCAAGTACTTGGAACGTGATGATCTTTCTGTGTGATGGTCTTGAACCATTCTACTTCTGCATCTGGCTGCAACATGTCCACGATTATGACATACATAACATTCAACATTATTCATTGGAGGAGATAATTGTCTATCACTTCCAAAGTTAGGAGCAAAAGATTTTTTTGAGGAATTTCTTTCCTTGGTTGTTGATGGGATTATCCTTTCATCTCCTTGTTGAGCATTTCAGATTTTGCATTAGAGTTTCTTGTCTTACTTTGTGAACTAGATTCACCTTCAATAGATTCATGAAAACCAAGATCAGTTTTGATAGCAGCAGACCTTTGACTACTAAGAATACCATCCAAGATCTTAGTACTATCTTGAAATCGTAATAGTTTACCCTTTTCTTCTAATTTACCTTTCAAGATATTTACCTCAACCTGATGTTGTTCTTCCTTTTCCAGAGATTGTTTCTTCAAGGTTTCTTTAGAATTTCTTCCTTCTTCCATTTGTTGCCTTAGTTTGAGAATCTCCTTTTGTTGTTCTTCATTCAGCACCTGCAGCATTTGACGAACTCTAGAGGCACATTCCAGCTGAGCTTTTAAGCTCATAATTTCTTCTTTGAGGGCACTCTCCCTTTTGCTAGATAGATCTTGTTGATCTATGATTTTATCTGATGCTTCATTCGATTGTCCATATTCAATCTGAGGTGATTTAGGATCTAAATACTTGCTTCCACTCAACGGCAGGTTGTCATTGTTCCTTTGAGCTATCTTCTTCTTTTGCCGCGCTTTCTTTCCCATTGTTCTACGGATCTCCTTCAAGCGATCAAGCTTTTACCAAAGGACCTGCTCTAAAACCAATTGTTGGAAATAATACTGAGAGGGGGGGGTGAATCAGTATTAGCAGATCAGACACTTTTTCATTTTCATACTCAGATTCAGATACGCTACTTCAGTTAAGGATATCCATGTATATACGTGACTGTGTTAAATGCAACTAGCGTACATCCAGTAACTTATGATTCAGTTAATTGATCTTCAATGAGTGCATCAGAACATTATTAATCATATGAACAATAAACAGGTGCAGTAAAACAGAACAAATCATCACACATAAGAAGCACACATGAACACCATGATATAAGGTGGAAACCCAATGTGGGTGAAAACCACCTACTGCAATTCATCTCTATCTTTCTTTAATAAGAAACTTCTTTTACAATGTACTGGTGTAGTCTTATACCAGTACGCAGGCTTCTACCTACTGAAGGCTAAAACCTTCTCTCGTTTTACAGTTTCTCCTGGAAGGGAGCTACAACCCCCTTAGCTCTTGTACTAGCCGATCCATTTACTAGTATGTAGGCGCCAGCCTACAATCTTCTCTCATCCTCCAGGGACCACATTTCATACATTTTCAGACTGGATACTCCTGAAGCACAACACCATAATATGAAGGCCAAGTTTCATCCAATTTTCATACTGGACCCATCAACAACATTGAAGCACAAATTAATCATCACTGCAATACACCCATCAACTACACTTGCATCATCATTCTCTGAATCACCCTGTCAACAATACAGTTACCAAAACATAGAACCGACAACAGAACTCTGCAACAATGACCAGATCCAAATGCAACTTCAAATATCATATCTCATCCTGTATATGCTACTTTGATGAACCAAACCTACGTACATACGTGCTTTCACCAAAGACAACCCGCGTGCAAACATTCACTCATAACATTGCAGCTGTTCCAGACATCAGTCATACCCAGATCATAACATTCATACAATAAACATGCGTCAATAGAGCTAGTCTATCCATAATCAAACCATATAATGATAAACATTCCAAGCCTTAAGATCCCGATCCATCGTTCAACCTCCTCCACATGAGTGCATCCTTGGTTCAGATCAAGCAAAGCATCACCAACCCATGTCCAACATCTATATCTTACTCTTCATCATATATTCATCACTTGCACACACACTCTCTTAGCCTAATGATCTTCTCCTTATATAGGTTTAGGCTTCTCTCAATACCATGGTCCAAAACCACGTAGAACCAAAACCTTGGACCCAATACCTGGGGTCATCACTTCAGACCAAATACCATGGACCAAATACCACGGACCAAAACCATGGTTTCAAACATGTACGCGCCTCTACTTCTGTGAACCTGTGTGTGTACGTATACGCATCTTCTGTTCTGCTCATCCACGTGTATATGCACTTTCATCAAGGCTAACCTGTGTATATCTCTCTCTTGACCTGCTATACTAAGATTTGTCCTCTGATTGAGTTGCCACCAAGGACAACACCTGTATAATACCTCTGAGTGGGTTGCCATCAAAGAAAACACCTGTATCATAATGCCAACAAAGTTATGTTTAATTTAGGGTTTTTTTCCCTAGAAGGCAACCCCTCGCTATATATGAGGGAATTGTATTATGTATATGCATATCTATATTCTGAATGAGGAAGAGAGAGGAGATTGAGAGCGAAGAGGGAATTACAGCAGATTTGTTGTAGGTTGTATCTCTTCAATTTGCTGGATAATACAAAAAGAAGGACTGGCTATTTCTCCGTGGACGTAGCCCAAACTGAGTGAACCATGTATATCTGTGTCTGTCTTGTTTTATGCATTTTCTATGTTTATATTTCTGCAATATTTTATGTGTTCCATTGCTCTATAATATATAACTCTCTAACAAATGATATCATAGCCGAAGGTCTATTTCGCTGATAAACTCACGGGAGAGAAGGGTTCTTGGTTCAAGTGGGAGCAATGGCGGAAGATGGTAGGTTTAGGGTCGAAAAATTTAACGGCCAAAACTACCAGCTGTGGAAGATGCGGATGGAATATTATCCATATCGGAGAGATTTGTACCAACCATTGAGCGAAAAGACAAAGAAGCTGATGAGTATGACAGACACAGAATGGGATATTCTCGAGAGAAAGGCACTTGGAACAATACATCTGTGCCTAGCAGCGTCGGTAGCATTTAATATTTCAAAGGAAACGACAATAGAGAGTCTAATGTCAACATTGGAAAAACTATATGAAAAACCCTCGGCCTAAAATAAGGTATTTCTTATGAAGCATTTATTTAATATGAAGATGTCAGAAGGTGGATCCGTTGCTGATTATTTAAATGAGTTTAATACAGTTACCACTCAATTAAGTTCTGTAGGGGTAACTTTTGATGATGAAGTTATGGCTCTGTTATTTCTATGCTCATTTCCAGAAAGTTGGAATGGTTTAGTTATGGCCATTAGTAACTCTGTCTCTGGATCTAATACTTTAGAGTTTGATGATGTTGTCGATGCAATCCTTAGCGAGGAAATGCGATGGAAAAGATCCGATGAGACATTAGGGAATGCTTTGACTACAGAGACTAGGGGAAGAAAAATGGAAAGAGGAAAGAGCCTTGGATATCGCAGTAAGTCAAGAAAAGGTAGATCCAGGTCTAGATCAGGGATAGTGTGCTGGAAATGCTGGAAGAAAGGACACCTGAAGAAAGACTGCAAGTCTTGAAAGGGAAAAGAAGGAGATGCGCAACAAGAAACTAATCATGAAGCGAATGTAACAGGCGATGTGTTGCAAGATGATTTGATTCTTTCATTAGAAAATATTATTGATGCATGGGTGGTAGATTCAAGGGCCTCATTCCATGCCACACCTGATAGGAAACATTTTTATGATTATGTTCAAGGAGATTTTGGACAGGTTCGATTGGGTGATGATAAACCCTGTAAAATCATTGGAATGGGTACAGTTTTCGTAAAACAACAAAATGGAAATAAGTGGCTATTGAAGGAGGTAAGGCATGTTCCAGATCTGAAGAAAAATACGATTTCAACAAGGCAGTTGGGAGGTGAAGGTTGTGTAACTATTTTCACAGATAAAACCTAGAAGGTCACTAAAGGATCCCTGGTAATAGCGAAAGGAGGAAAGGTTGGTACATTGTATTTATGCAATGGTATTTCTAATTTTGTTAATGCTTTAACCTCTATAGGAGAAGATACAAAATTGTGGCATCATAGGCTCAGGCACATGAGTGAGAAGGGGATGTAGATTCTTCACTCAAGAAATTTGTTGCCAGGTTTGAAGCATGTTGATTTAAAATTCTGTGAGAATTGTGTTTATGGAAAATAGAAGAGAGTCAGATTCTTTCGAGTTGGGAAAGAAAAGAAGAGCAAAAAATTAGATCTTGTGCATAGAGATGTATGGGCACCTGCTTAGGTATCATCTCTTGTTAGCCCTAATTATTATATTACTTTTATTGATGATGCAACCAAAAAAACCTGGATTTATTGTATTCGAAATAAATCTGATGTATTTGATACTTTCAAGAAATGGAAATCTTTGGTTGAAAATGAGACAGGAAAAAGGTTGAAGTGTCTCAGATTAGACAATGGAGGTTAATATTGCAGAAAATAGTTTGATAGGTACTACTCAGAGAATGGAATTCATAGAGAGAAGACAGTTCTAGGAACACCACAAGAAAATGGTGTGTCAAAAAGGATGAACAGGACAATCATGGAGCATGCAAGGCGCATGAGATTGCATGCAAAATTGCCTTTACAATTTTGGACAGATGCTGTAGATACTATTGTTTATCTAATAAACAGAGGGCCTTCAAGTTCCTTGGATGGTGGTATTCCAGAGGAGGCATGGATAGGTAAAAGGGTAAACTACTCTTTTTTAAAAACTTTTAGTTGTGAAGCCTTTGTCCACATTAATAAAGAAAATAGAACAAAGCTTGAGGCAAAATCAAAGAAATATACCTTTATTGGATATGGTGTTAATGATTTTGGTTATTGCTTTTATGATTATGAAAAACACAAAATCATTAGGAGCAAAGATGTCATATTCAATGAAAAGGTTTTGTATAAGGATCAGCTGCAGGAAAAGAAGTAGGAAAAAGAAAACAGAGAATACACAGTGCTTGACGAGATCACAGGAAAAGTGATGGTGCCTAAAAATCATAATGATCAATAGCCAGAGCAGCAACCAGAACAGTAACAAGCACATCAAACACGTTAAAGTGGTGTTAGAAGATCTACTAGGATAAGTAGACCCCCTGAACGATACTCTCCTTCATTATATTATGTATTGTTGATTGAATTTGGTGAACCAGAATGTTATGAAGAAGCAGTGTAGGTAGAAACTAGGAAGAAGTGGGAGCAAGCCATGAAAGAAGAGATGGACTCCTGAGCATATAACCAGTCTTGGGACTTAGTCAGGTTGCTTGTAGGTAGAACAACATTACAGAATAAATGGGTTTACAAGTTGAAGGAAGAAGATGGAGGTAGAAAAAGGTATAAAGCTAGACTTGTGGTGAAAGGGTTTGCACAGAAAAAGGGTATAGACTTTGATGAGATATTTTCTCCTGTTGTTAAAATGAATTTAATCAAAACTATTTGAAGTCTAGTAGCAGCTAAAGATTTGCATCTTGAGGAGTTAGATGTAAAGATAGCCTTTCTCCATGAGGATTTGGAGGAAGAGATATATATGCAGTAGCCACAAGGATATGAGGTAAAAGGGAAGGAGAAACTAGTGTGCAGGTTGAAGAAGAGCTTGTATGGCTTAAAACAGGCTCCAAGGCAGTGGTATCTAAAATTTGACAAGTTTATGTCTGAACAAGGTTATACTAGATGTCACTCTGATCATTGTGTTTATCTCAAAAGGCAAAATGATGGCAGCTATATTATATTGTTATGGTATGTATATGACATGCTTGTTGCAGGTTCTAACATGCAGGAAATGAATGTGATCAAAAGAAAATTGGAAAACTCATTTGCAATGAAGGATTTGGGTGCTGCAAAACAAATCCTTGGTATGAGAATAACTAGAGACGGGAAAAATTGCAAACTAACATTGTCTCAAAGTCAGTACATAGAAAAGGTGTTGAAAAGGTTTAATATGCAGAATGAAAAACTAGTTAGTATAACTTTGGCTAGCCATTTAAAATTAAGTAAAGAGGAGTGTCCCAAGACTCAGGAAGAAATGACTCATATGTCTAAAGTTCCATATGCATCAGTAGTTGGAAGCTTATGTTGGAAATAATACTGAGAGGGGGGGTGAATCAGTATTATCAAGTCAATTATTTTTCATTTGACACCCAGATCATATACGCTACTTCAGTTAGTAAAAATGGCGTATATACGCAACTACAGGTAATAAAACTAGCGTATACCATGCAGACTTGTAATTTAATACATTCTATAGATGTTGATCATTAATCTGTGCATCAGAACCATATAAACAGTAACCAGGAACAGTAAAACAGAGCATAAGACAACCACACACAAGAACACAAGATATAAGGTGGAAACCCAATGTGGGTGAAAACCACCTACTGCAATTCGTCTCTATCTTCTTTTAATTAGAAACTTCCTTTTACAATGTTTCTGTACTGGAGCAGACTTATACCAGTACACAGGCTTCTACCTGCAGAAGGCTACAACCTTCTCTCGTTCTCCAGTTTCTCCTGGAAGGTAGCTACAAACCCCTTAGCTCTTGTACTAGCTGAGGTACTAGTACGTAGGTGTTGACCTACAGAAGGCTACAACCTTCTCTTTCTTCCAGGGACCTCATTTCATAAATCTTCAAACTGGATCCATGAATAACATCAATCAAACATGAAGAATTTCTGCATCCAACAATCTCCATTTCACCAATCAAAACTGAATCAAATAGACACTTCTATGACAGCTGTACCCAGAACACAATAACAGTAACCACACACCAATTCTGAACCCAGAACATAGTAGCAATAAACAGAAGCAGCTAGAACATAATTCAAGAGATGTACGCTACTTCAATATTCAGAAACCTGCATGCATACGCTTTTGTTTTAAGACCAACCTGCGTATATGCACTTTTCAGTTACAAAAAGAGCATGTATACGCGCCTTTGCTTCACTGAACCTGCGTATAGATCTATAAAAGATAATTCACTCTTTCAAATATTCAGATATTAGTTAACCCAGATTATCAGATTTATAGATCAAGCGTATGCCACATATAACAGATCAAAATCATACAAAGATACTATTATTCAAGCCTTAAGATTTTGATCCATCAATAGAACTTATCCTTCTCCTTGCGCTTAGGTTCCTCCTTCATTCAGATTCAGCTCTGCACCATAACCCAATCACCAGTATTCTAGATCTCGCACTTTATCAGATATTTCATTATTCAGATGATCCCTTGCCTAATGGTCTCCTTCCTCTTTTATAGTCTTAGGCCTTTCACAATACCACGGTCCAAAACCATAACAAATCAATACCAAGGACCCAATACTTGGGATCAACACTTCGGACATGATACCATGGTCCAAAACCATAGGTTCAAATACCAAGGACTAAATATCACGGACCAAAAATAAGTTCTCCCACATGTACACACTTTTCCTTGCATGAAAGTGCGTGTATACGTATACGTGTCTTTTCCTCATCTAACCCACGTGTATACGTGACTTGGTCAAAGGGATCCTGTGTATATATCTTTTTCTTTCATTTTGAGAGCCTGAACTGTGATCTGTCACGAGAGTGAGTTGGCATCAAGGATAACACATGTGCCATAGCGCAAAACCTGTGTCATAATGCCAACAATCTCCCCCTTTGGACTTGATGGCAAACCCAAGATCCTCAAAGTCATTCTCCCCCTTTGTCATCAAGGGCAAAGGGTTATGCTCCCCCTGAGTACATGGTGAAATCTCTTCTCTGTTGTGCTAACCATGCTCCCCCTGACTGTAGGCAAGATCTGCAGAAAGATGTTCTTCAAGAAAAACCATGACTTATACATCATAAATGACCTTCCTATCACCAAAAGACTCTAGACATACATTCATCACCCAACCAAGTGGGGATACATAAAAGATTTACATATGACAACCAAGTACATTACATCATCCATCCGAGGCATAGTGGGGAAACCAAAATAGGCTGTTATAGGACCTTGATAATAAAAGATATACATGACATAGAGACGAAATATCTAGAGAAAGACTATGAAAGTCACCAATAACTAATATCAGTAGCATCTGTCAATCACTATTCAGATCAGTAACCATGTTCTCCTTCTGTTCTCCTTCTGCAAGTGATCCATCTGAAACCAAAAACAGCTTGTGTACTCGAACCAAGAGCTTCTAAGGTAATGCCAACAATGCATTATTTAGAAGTTTATCTGCTCCCCCTGAACCTGTGCCAGATGGTCTTTGTTAGACCCATATCAGACTCTCTTCAATCAGAGTCTGTCCCCACTGATTTCCTTCAAACCAACATATATGCGACTGTATCCACATAAACCGGTGTATGTACATGGATCCTCCTTATGGAACGCGCGTACAACCACTTTTCTCTGAAACAGATAGGTATCAACAGCAAGATGATGCATCAACTACTCCCAGCTTCTGTCTGGGGTATTCAAATGTTTCTTTGGGCAGTGGTTTGGTGAGTATATCAGCAACTTGTTCCTTAGAGGGAACATACTCCAACTTGACCTTTTGTTCAAGCACTTGTTCCCGAAGAAAATGATATTTGATAAGTATGTGCTTGGTCTTTGAATGCATGACTGGATTCTTTGAAATGTTGATTGCACTTGTATTGTCACATAAGATGGAGATAGGTGGAGTACAAGTGATTTGAAAATCCTACAAAGTTTGCATCATCCAAAGGAGTTGAGTGCAGCAAGATGTAGTAGCCACATATTCTACTTCAGCAGTAGATAATGCAATTGAACTTTGTTTCTTGCTGAACCAAGATACTAATCTAGAACCCATAAAGAATGCACCACCACTAGTGTTTTTTCTGTCATCCACGCTTCCAGCCCAATCTACATTTGTATAACCATGAAGTGTGAGATCTGTATCTCTAGGATACCATAAGCCATAGTTTTGAGTTCCTTGAAGATACTTGAAAATTCTCTTCACTGCCTGAAGATGAGTTTCCTTTGGATTTGCCTAAAATCTTCCAACCATTCCCACTGCATGCATGATGTCTGGTCGGGTACCTGTTAAATAGAGCAGACTTCCAATCATGGATCTATAGGTTGGTTGATGCACTGCTGTTGATTCATCATTTGCACTAAGGCTGCATCCTGTAACCATAGGGGTACATACTGGTTTCGAATCTTCCATGCCATATTTATTCAAGATCTGCTTGAGGTACTTGGTTTGAGATAAAAATATACCGTCTTCATTTTGTTGGATTTGTAAACCAAGAAAATATGTCAGCTCACCAAGCAAGGACATTTCAAATTCTTTCTGCATCACCAAAGCAAATTTTTGACTCATGGGTTCTTCATTGCTTCCAAAGATGATATCATCAACATACACAACAAGTATTAGCAATTTGTCATTTTCAATTTTTATATAAAGATTGCTATCTGCCGATCCTTTTGAAAAACCTTGTTAATGAAGGTATTTGTCCAGACGATAATACCAAGCCCTTGGAGCCAGTTTAAGACCATAGAGAGCCTTCTCAAGTTTGCATACAAGTTTTGGATCATTTCCAAGGATGAATCCATCTAGTTGCTCAATATACACTTCTTCTTCTAAGTCTCCATTCAGAAAGGCAGATTTCATGTCCATTTGAAATACTTTGAACTTCTGAAAGCTAGAGAGAGCAAGGAACATTCTGATGGCCTCAAGTCTAGCAACGGCAACAAAATTTTCTTCAAAGTCTATTCCTTCTTGTTGAGCATACCCTTTACAAACAAGTCTGGCCTTGTTTCTAATAACTTCCCCATTTTCATTCAACTTGTTTTTGAATATCCATTTTGTCCCTATGACATTCTTATATTTTGGTCTAGGAACCAACTCCCAAGTGTTATTCTTTTCGATCTACTCAAGTTCTTCATCCATTGCCTTGACCCAGAATTCATCTTTGCATGCCTCTCTTACATTTTGTGGTTCAGTGGAGGAGACTAATGCCAAATAGCTTGAAGCTTCTGAAATTGTTCTTCTTGTTTGTATACCTGCCTCTTTCTGCCCCAGAATTTGAGTTTCTGGATGATTCTTTTGAACGTACTTGGATGGAGTCTTCTCTTCTATCCTTATCTTTTCTTCTGGTGCCTCTTGAGCTTCTTCTTCATCACAAGTCTGATTTGATGTTGAAGGATAGTCCTCATCAACTTCAAAAATTTCGAAATTTACTTGCCTAGGAATGTTTCCTTCTTCATCAACCACTACATCAATTATGTCAACAATTCTTCCAAGTATTTTATTGTAACACTTGTATGCTTTGCTGTGGGGAGAGTACCCAAGGAGAATGCCTTCATCTGCTCTAGGTTCAAACTTGCCAAAATTTTCATCATTCTTTTTTATATAGCATTTGCTTCCAAAAATTTTGAAATATTTTACCGTAGGAGTCTTACCATACCAAAGCTCATGAGGAGTTTGAGTGTTGTTCACCCAGACGTTTGTCTTGTTGAGAATAGTAACTACAGCAAATGCAGCTTCACCCCAGAAAGTTGCAGGAGTTCCAGACTCATCCATCATAGCGCGAGCCATTTGTTGAACCGTTCTGTTCATCCTTTCCACTACTCCATTTTGTTGAGGAGTCCTTGCATTAGAGAATTCTCTTCTTATTCCATGTTCTTCACAAAAATTGAAAAATTCATTTGAGGTAAACTCCCCACCTCTATCAGACCTGAGACATTTGATTTTGTGATTTGATTCGTTTTCAACCAACGCTTTGAAAGATTTGAATTTTTCGAAGGCTTCGTCTTTGTGCTTCATAAGTCCTATCCAACACATCCTAGAAAAATCGTCAATGAATAATATAAAGTATTCTTCTCCTCGAGGTGAGCTTTTCCTAGATGGACCACATACATCAGTATGGACAAGTTCAAGTGGCCTACTAGCTAATCCTTCCTTTTCAGGGAAGTTAGTTTTGGTTTGCTTACCAAACTGACATGATTTGCATATTGTATTGTCTGGGATTCTAATGTCTAGAAGACCACGAACTGCCTGGTATTTGCATGCCTTCCTTATCTGAGAGAAGCTTAGATGCCCCAATCTTTTGTGCCATAGCCAGTGTTCATGATTCTTGCTCAGGTAGCATTGTTGTTGTCCTCCCTTGAGAATGTATAGATTATTTGGAGTCCTTATGCCTTTGATCACTGTTTCTCTTGTATCAAGCTCACGAACAATACATCCATTTGATCGAAATATCACCTCATTTCCTTGATCACACATTTGACTGACACTCAATAGATTATGCTTTAAGCCATCAACATACATAACATTTCCCGCTTTGACTTTTTCTTTTAAAAGAACAGAACCTTTACCTTTTATGAGTGCAGGGGTGTCATTTCGAAATGAGACCTTCTTCTCCTTTTCTAAGGCACTGTATGACTGAAGTTTTTCTTTATCACCTGTCATATGTTTCAAACATCCACTATCGATGTACCATTGATTTTCTTGCCTTTCCGCATATAAGGCTATACCACACCTTTCTGGTTGTGGTTCTTTCATTCTCCATGTTTTGGCACTTGAGGCTTGCTTCTTCTGAGTTGTCTGCTGAAACCTGCTCCTGCATTCAGAATCTTCATGACTGAAGTTGTTACAAATAGAACACTCTATTTCATTTTCAAGAGAAGAAAAGTTATTGTAGGTCCCTTTCATGATCCCAGTCATACTACTCTGTTTTTGAGCTTCTCTAGTCATGATAGTTTTGTAGGCAACACATTGAGCTGCTTTATGTCCAAAGTTATGACAAGAGAAACATTGGCCATTGAAGAAATTCCTACGATTATCAACCCTATGAACCAAATGATTGTAGTTTTCATTGACATCCATTCTTGAGACAGATTGAGAATGATTTACCTGCAGTTTGTTGTAGCTTCTATTTATCCTTGAAGTAGATTTCTCCTGATTTACTTGGTGATCTTTTTTCATTCTTGAAGTTAAATGTCCCTGATTTACCTGGTGAGCAGCATTGTGCCTTTGCTGTCGATTGTCAACCTGTTCACTTCTCCTTGCTGCATCAAGATAACTTTTGGAGGTGGATGGCTTCTGCACTTGAGATGCTTCTTCATTATATCCCAGACCTATCTTGATTAGTGGAGAACGCTGCACTTTGATAATCTCATCTAAAGTTTTAGATCCTTTAACAAATCTAAGATTAAGAGCTTTTGTTTTCTCAATCTCTTTTCTAAGTCCCACAATTTCACATTCTAGCTTTTCATGATGTTTTTCCCTTTCATCAAGTTGGAATTGTAGGGTATCTATAATCATATTCTTTTCTTCTAAACAAACCTTGAGTTTATAAATCTCTTCATAAATACCTTCTTCATCTATAGCATCCAAGAAATCATCATCTTCAAAAGCCATTAAAAGTCTATAATTATTACCTTGTTCATCTTCATCACTATTTGAAAGTCCATCACTGTCTTCATGAGTGTAATAGCTTTTCTTATTTACATTCTGTTTTCTGTTCCATCTAACTGGTTCCTTACCTTTGTCAATCGTATCTTTATGAGGACACTTGGCAGCATAGTGACCGACTCTTCCACAAGCAAAACATTTGAAAGGTAACTTACCTCTTAATCTTCCAGAACCCCGTTGAAGATTCTTGACGAAATTTGATTCTTCCTCTTCTTTTAACATATGTCCTGAGTCATTGGAATCTCCTTTTCTTGAGGCCTTGAATGTGGCTTCTCTCCTGTCTAATGGTCCCCCTTTCCTCATTTCGTAAGCGGTTAGAATTCCATGTAGCTGTGACATGGTAATGCTCTATAGATCTTGTTTTTCTTCTATGGCAGAAACTTTTGATTCAAACTTAGAAGACAAAGATCTTAGAACCTTTTCAACCAAAACCACCTCTTTTATTTCTTCACCCAAGTTTTTCATACAATTGACAATCTCATCTATACGTAGAAAATAGTTAGCCACACTTTCATCACTGTGCATTCTGAGATTTTCATATTGAATTATGAGAGTTTGAAGTTTTTCTTGTTTTACCTATTCATCTCCTTCATAGCTCAGAACGATCTTGTCCCATATTCCTTTTGCAGTTTTGAGCTGCATAACCTTGACGAATTCTGATTGAGATAAACTCCCTAATAGAGTATTGACAGCCTTTGCATTTGTTTCACACTGCTTCTTGCCAGCCGGATCTGTAGGTGTTGCTGCTGGAAATGTGTACCCTATTTCTATGATATCCCAGACTTCTGTACCAAGAGATTGAAGATAAGTTGTGATTCTTACCTTCCAATAGACGAAATTTGTCCCATCAAAAATTGGTGGCCTGATCGATGCTTCTCTCTCGTAGTTGCTCATGATGATAGATCTTCCTTCAAGCGATCAAGCTTCTTTTGAAGGACCTGCTCTGATACCAAATGTTGGAAAGAATACTGAGAGGGGGGTGAATCAGTATTATCAAGTCAATTATTTTTCATTTCACACCCAGAACATATACGCTACTTCAATTAGTAAAAACCATGTATATATGCAACTATAGATAAGCAAACCAGTGTATACCATACAGACTTGTAATTTAATTCATTCTACAGATGTTGATCATTAATCTGTGCATCAGAACCATATAAATAGTAACCAGGAATAGTAAAACAGAGCAGAAGACAATCACACACGAGAACACAAGATATAAGGTGGAAACCCAATGTGGGTGAAAACCACCTGTTGCAATTCGTCTCTATCTTCTTTTAATTAGAAACTTCTTTTTACAATGTTTCTGCACTAGAGCAGACTTATACCAGTACGCAGGCTTCTACCTGCAGAAGGCTACAACCTTCTCTCGTTCTCCAGTTTCTCCTGGAAGGGAGCTACAACCCCCTTAGCTCTTGTACTAGCTGAGGTACTAGTACATAGGTGTTGACCTACAGAAGGCTACAACCTTCTCTTTCTTCCAGGGACCTCGTTTCATAAATTTTCAAACTGGATCCATGAATAAGATCAACCAAACATCAAGAATTTCTGCATCCAACAATCTCCTTTTCACCAATCAAAACTGAATCAAATAGACACTTCTCTGACAGCTATACCCAGAACACAGTAATAGTAACCACACACCAATTCTGAACCCAGAACACAGCAGCAATAAACAGAAGTAGCTAGAACATAATTCAAGAGACGTATGCTACTTCAATATTCAAAAACCTGCGTGCATACGCTTTTGCTTTAAGATGAACCTGCGTATTCGCACTTTTCAGTTACAGAAACAACGTGTATATGCGCCTTCGCTTCACTGAACCTGCATACAGATCTATAAAAGATAATTCACTCTTTCAAATATTCAGACATTAGTTAACCTAGATTATCAGATTTATAGATCAAGCGTGCGCCACATATAACAGATCAAAATCATACAAAGATAACTATTATTCAAGCCTTAAGATTTTGATCCATCAATAGAACTTATCCTTCTCCTTGCGCTTAGGTTCCTCCTTCATTCAGATCCAACTCTGCACCATAACGCAATCACCAGTATTCCAGATCTAGCACTTTAATAGATATTTCATTATTCAGATGATCCCTTGCCTAATGATCTCCTTCCTTTTTTATAGTCTTAGGCCTTTCATAATACCACGGTCCAAAACCATAACAAATCAATACCAAGGACCCAATACTTAGGGTCAACACTTCGGACGTGATACCATGGTCCAAAACCATAGGTTCAAATACCAAGGACTAAATACCACGGACCAAAAATAAGTTCTCCCACATGTACACGATTTTCCTTGCATGAAAGTGTGTGTATACGTATACGCGTCTTTGCCTCGTCTAACCCACGTGTATACGCTACTTGGTCAAAGGGATCCTGCGTATATATATTTTTCTTTGATTTTGAGAGCCTGAACTGTGATCTGTCACCAAAGTGAGTTGCCATCAAGGATAACACCTGTGCCATAGCGCAAAACCTGTGTCATAATGCCAACAGCTTAATGTATGTAATGGTCTGCACAAGGTCTGATATTTCACATGTAGTGGGAGTTGTAAGTAGGTACATGAACAATCCGGGAAAAAAAAATTGGATGGCGGTGAAGTGGATTATCAAGTATTTGAGAGTTACCACAAATCAAGCATTATGCTTTGGTGGTTCAAACATTGCTCTACAGGGATATGTTGGTGCAGATATGGCAGGAGATAGAGATAACAGGAGGAGCACAGTAGGGTATGTGTTTACTGTGGGTGAAACAGCTGTCAGCTGGGTCTCAAAACTGCAAAGTGTTGTTGCACTCTCAACAACAAAAGTAGAGTATGTTGCTGCTATAGAGGCTAGTCAAGAAATGATTTGGTTACGAAGGTTTCTAGATGAATTGGTTAAGAAGTAGGAGTTGGGAAAGTTATACAGTGACAACCAGAGTGCCATAAATCTTGCAAAGAACTCTGCATTTCATTCTAAGACTCAGCATATACAACTCAAGTACCATTTCATACGGTCAGCGTTGGAAGATGGACAATTGAAGCTGGAAAAGATACACACTAGCCAGAATCCTGCAGATATGTTAACAAAAGTTGTAACCAGGGAGAAACTAAGAATCTTCTCAGTTCAATTGGTCTTCAAGTATGATGAAGAATATGAGAAACAACCAAGTCTAAAGTGGAGTCACTGTCCAGCAAATGAAGCAGCGGTGGAGTTGCTATAATCAGTCTCCAAGTGGGAGATTGTTGGGTGTGGAGCCTGATTGTCTTCTGTATTCAAAGGTATCGTTGCATTGGACCCTAGTTCGTAATGTGGCGACAACGCCACCCATAAAATATTCACTACAGGGGGGTCCAGGGGGGGCGGCTGCAATCTTTTGGAGCCCCCGCCTGGCGGGGGGATCGGGGGCAGTGCCCTTGAAGCTAAGGATAGATGTAAATTTTCCTTGTAAAATGTTGTAATTTCATAGTCAATCTAGGCCATTCATTAGGCCGAGATCTGATGGTAGAAGTTATATTTAATTTAGGGTTTTTTTCCCTAGAAGGAAACCCCTCGCTATATATGAGGGAATTGTATTGTGTCTATGCATATTTGTATTCTGAGTGAGGAAGAGAGAGGAGATTTAGAGCGAAGAGGGAATTACAACAGATTTGTTGTAGGTTGCATCTCTTCAGTTTGATAGATAATACAAAAATAAGGACTGGCTGTTTCTCCGTGGACGTAGCCCAAATTGGGTGAACCACGTATATCTGTGTCTCTCTTGTTTATGCATTTTTTTGTTTATATTTCTGTAATATTTTATGTGTTCCATTGCTCTATAATATATAATTCTCTAACAAGTGCTTCTTCAAATATAATGCCATATTTAGTTTGTCTCAAACTAAACATAACACCTGAAAATTATGTTGTGCAAATTGTGCAATTATATAGTACCAAAGTTAAGGTATTAGGAAAATTAAATTTTTTTTTAATAATATTATCTTCAAATCAAAGGTTTGTCAGATTATTGATATTCCTGAATCTTACGGTCTTATCTTAAGCAGGGACTGGTCTGATAAATTACATGGTTATTTCGCCACAAATTGATCGCATATATGGCTTCCTTATAACGAAAAACCAAATCGGATTCAGGTAGACAGAGAAAAGCATATGAAATATTTGGAAACTAATTTTGAGGAAGAGAAAGATCATATAGTTTTTACAAATAACATCCTTGGCAATTATTCTTTAGAATCTTTCTTTGGAAGCTTTACAACTCAGGAATCTCCCTTTTTAGCAAACTTTGTTTCTTCTCAAATTCAAAATTATTCACAAACAGATTTGACTCGATGTATTAATGTTGTAGATACTATTGCAAAAAAATATGACTCTTTATTTTGATGGTTCTAAATCTAGTGAAGGCGCATGAGATGGATGTATATTAATAAGCCCTGCTAGTGAAAAAAAAATGCTAGCATGTAGACTAGAATTTGAATGTTCTAATAATATAGTAGATTATGAAGCATTAGTACAAGTATTGTATAAAGTGATAGTGTTGAATATCTTCAAGTCTTTGGTGATTCTGAAATTGTTATAAAACAAGTCAAAAAAAATATTCATTGTGTTTCAAACCACCTTAGACATTATCAATCCTTAATTCAAAAACTTACCTCACATTTTATAGCATTCGATATTTATCCAATACCAAGAATACAGAGTGCCAGTGCTGATGTTTTGGCCAACATTGCATCCAAATTAATCCCATCTAAAGATTTTAGTCCAAACAGATTTTCTATAGAATTGATTGCCCATCCATTCGTGATAATGTCACCAATTGGTGAGTATTCAATGATGATAGAGATATCCTAGATTTTTTAACATCCGAAAAATCTATCTTGACCAAGTAATTGATGAGGATGAACATGATTCTCAGTTGAATAAATCGAAAGACAAAACTTCTCTACCGAAACCTGTAGTTAAGCTTGAGGATCTTTATGATCTTAAAGGCATATTTAAAAAGGTCAACAACTGCAAACTTCAAATCTCAACTTTGAGATTTAAATTAGTTAACCTAGGGTCTGATACAAAATCCCAAAATATTAACTTTGGTCTTGGCCTCTTATCTGAAGAAAGAAATGCATTTATTCATGTGTTAAATAAAAAAAAGATATCTTTGCTTGGAATTATCAAGATTTGAAAACATATGATGCCTCCATCATTCAACATATCATCCCAATGGTACTAGATGTTAAACCCATTCAGCAAAAAGTTAGGAAGATACATCCGAATTTGGAAACTCAGATTTAGAGCGAGTTGAATAAATTTTTAAAAGCTAAAATCATCTTTCTAGTAAGACATTCTAAATGGTGATATTCGCATTTGTATTGATTTAAGGAATCTAAATAAGGCATGTCAAAAGGATAATTTTCCTCTCCCATCAATGGAACAAGTTTTGCAATCAGTTGTTGGTTCTGAATTAATGTCCTTTTTAGATGGATTTTCAGGATACAATCAAATCCTTGTTCATCCAGAAGACTCATTAAGAACTACATTCAGAACGAAGTGGGGAACATATGCATATTACAAAATGCATTTTGGATTAATGAATGCAAGAGCTACATTTCAGAGAGTTATGGACATTGGCTTCAAAAGGGTTGATTAATAAAACTATTGTGGTATATCTTGATGATATTACCATATATTCAAAGAAGAGAAATAATTATTTGCATGATTTAAGGCAGATATTTGAAAGGTGCAGAAGGTATGGAATTTCTCTAAACCCCAAGAAATCATTTTTGGCTCTGAGTGAAGGTAAACTCCTTGGTTTTATTGTATCCAAACATGGAATTTATATTCATCCAGAAATAATTAAAACCATTTCTTATATTCCATTACCACATACCAAAAAATTGATACAATATTTTCCTGGCCAAAACAATTTTGTTAAGAGATTTGTCCCCAAATTTTCTCAAATTTTCCTACCATTGCAAACAATGATAAAAAAAGATTTAGTGTTTAAATGGGGTGATCATGAAAGAGTTGCATTTAAAGCAATCAAACAAGTTGTTATTGATGCTCCTTCTCTTTCAACCCCAAATTTTTCTGATCAATTTATTTTGTATACTTTTTCCTCTGAGTTATCATATGCAGCAGTCTTAGCGCGACCAAATGAACAGAAACTTGAAGCTCCCATAGCGTTTTTTAGCTCAAATTTTCAAGGAACTAAATTAAATTATTTAGGAGTAGAAAAGAAAGCCCTTGTAGTTTACAAAGCTATAAAATATTTTAGAAATTTTATTCTAAAAACTCATGTTAAATTTATTGTTCCTTTCTCAGGAGTCAGCAAATTACATATTCAAATGGAGTTAGGAGAAAATAGAGACAACTGGGTCACTGCATTACAAGAATATGATCTAGAAATCAACCCCGCTAAAATTGTAAAAGGTCAACAATTTTCTAGGTTAGTCATAGGAATTAATGATACATCAATAGATGAGTTAACAAGTAATATTGAACAAATCACAAAGGTACTCCCTATTAATACTCAGTCTCAATATGCTGACTTAATATTTTATTTGAAAAATGTTTATGCTCCACTTGAAATGGATGTTAAGAAAAAGAGAGACTTCAGATTAAGAGCCAATCAATATCAACTCATCAACGATGTATTGTTTAGAAAAAGGTTATGATTCTGTTTTATTAATATGCTTGGAAAAAACTGATGTAGAAAAGGTCTTACAGGAAATGCCTGATGGACTAGCAGGTGGACATTATAGTGGAGATACAATGGCTCACAAAATTCTGCATGTTGGATATTACTGGCCAACTTTATTCAAAGATACCCACATGTATGTAAGAAGATGATAAATTTGGAAAACCGCTTCAGGTAGACAGAGGAAACATTCCATGCCATTTCAACCAGTCAACATCAAACAACTTATTGAGGAATGGGGTTTGGATATAATAGGTGAGATCATTCCTCGCTCTTCCAAACAACATAGGTACATTTTGACTGCAATAGATTATTTTACGAAATTGCTAGAGGAAATACCCCTGAAGATAGCCAATTTTGAGAACATCATTGAATTCATTGATCAATTTATTATTACCAAGTTTGGTATCCCTCATGCTCTTATTTTTTATAATGCTTCTTACTTTTTTGGAAATGCAATGACTAAATTTTCTTTAAATAGAGGATTTAAACTTAAGTATTCTGCAAATTATTACCCTCAAGGAAATGGCTTAGCAGAATCCACTAATAAAAATATTATAAAGATCATCAAATGAACTATTGACCAAAATTGAAAGAACTGGAACAAAGCCTTAATATTTGCTTTATGGGCTGATAGAATAACTGATAAAAACTCAATAGGTACTTCTCCTTTTCATTTGGTATATGGGAAATAAGTTATTCTACCTCCAAATCTGGTTATCCCCTCATTAGCTCTAGTTTAATTTATTGAAGAACAACCTTCTTCCACTTTGCAATTACGAATGTCTCAAATCCTAAAGCTAGAAGAAGAAAGAAATAAATCTAAGCTAGTCCATGCTCACCATCAACAATTGGTCAATTATTCATTTGATGTCAATTCAGTCGAAGATAAAAATTTTGAAATCAGAGACTTAGTTTTTAAATGGGATAAAATGCATGAAGACAAAGGAAAACATACAAAATTTCAAAAAATATGGCTTGGTCCCTTTCATATTTTTGAGAAGATAGGTCCATCCACCTTCATTTTGCAAGATTTACAAGGGAAGAAGGAAATTGTTCCTGTTAACGGACTTATACTCAAAAAATATTTTTCTTGAAGGAACACAAGTTCTTTTGTACACTATGTAAATATTTTTATATATCATTTCCTTTTTTTATTAAAAGTACTATACTTTTGAAAAACACATTGGAAGTTTCTCTTTATTTTTGAATTGTTAAACTTATTTAAGGGACAATTTAGAAAGAAAAACTTTAAATTGGAATCTATTGTAAATCTTTGAAATAATATAATCATTTAGTTATGAAATCTTTTGGTTTGAAACTCTTTAAAAAAAAATATTTTTTGTGAATTGGTTTTGAAAAGTAATCTTTATAAAAGTAGAAATTACTATGAAGTCATTATCATCTTTTACTTAAAGAGTTCATCCAAGACTCATAAAGTGTAAATGAAACCTCCCATCCATTTATTTTAATTTTTTTTAGAGTGTAATTCAAAAATATAAAAAACTTAAAAGTTGATAGGTCTCATCACGAGCCTACTTGCCATGATCATAGGAAACTAATAAAATTGACATTATCGCTATTGAAAACCAAACCAAGAGTCACCAAACTTTGAGACAAGAGATCTCATCACGAGTCGGCTTGTTCAACTTTATTACAACTTGTGAATGGCATTATCATTTTTTGACTACCAAACAAGGATAATGACTTGAAAGCAAAAAATAATAAAAAATAAAAATAAAAAATGATCTTCATTGCCTCTAAAGAATGTTATTATAACATGGATGGGATACTGGTTCATTTTGGTTAAATGGTAAGCCTATCGAGGCTATGAATGCCTACTAGCAACAGTGGCTCTACCAATGACTTATTAGTTTATTCAATACGCTAAGCTTCTAATATTTTTTACTTTATCTTTTCAACCTCTTAGCTACTCATTTACACAAAAAATATTTTCATCTATCACAAACCTTGAGAAGCTTTACGATGAGACAAATTATTTCATTTCAAAGTTATCTATATCAATCTAGATTTCAATCATTTTTAAACTTTCTAAAGAAATTTCTTCATTGTTTAGATAATCTTCGGCGAAATCACATAACCAATATTTTGTTGACGCGTTTCGAACCAACCAATGTGGTTCATCGTCAGGACAAGTTGAAGAACCAATCCGGCTTAGCTTGTTTAAATAGAGTGTGCAGAGACTCCAACGGCTATATTGCCAACGGCTAATTTTGACCTAATGACCCTAGTCAAACCACTAATATTCTTGTTATATTAAATTATTATTATTCTTAGAAAATAGCTAAATCAGGTAAATATATTAAAAGAATTCAATTGCTAATTTAAATAAATGTATATGTATATCTAAAAGAAAATAATATATAATATATTATTTTTAGAAATTAGCTAAATCGGGTAACTTATATATTAAAAGAATTCATTAGTTAATTTAACTAAATGTATTCGTTTAATAATAAAGGTATATGTATATCTAAAAATGAATAATATATAATATCTATATAATCCATATTTATTATTTAAATATAATGGTCATTGAAATTAAATCAATAAATTATAATAATTCATATTTATTGAATAATCGCTATTTATTATTATTCCAATCCTAAGGAGAGGGAAGACAGAAACCCTAAGACCTAACAAAAGGGGAATGAGGAGGCTAGGAAGACAAGGCTGGGACCCAGCAACTGCTAATCTTCCAGCCATCATCCCTATTAAGATTGTTCGGCCTTTTCTCAATCTCCAGGGCCTCTCTAAATTTGCGATGGTGAAACTGCGCAACTTTGGCAATGACTTGAGCCTCTTCTATACATACATGATGCATAGTCTTCCCCGCATGCTCAGCCAGGGCTAAGGACTTGGTCCTACCATGTCTTAAGTCAGCCGAATGCTCGCTAATCTGTTGATTGATAGAGCGACCAGTCTCACCAATATAAGGGGTCCCACAGGAACAAGGAATGATATAGATGCCCTTCATGTCCTTAGGGTCAATAGGGTCTTTCACAGACCTGAGGGATCCACGGATAGTGTTGAGAGGTCTAAAAGTTGCGGGCACATCGTACTTCCTCAGAATCCTCGCAATCCTATCCGTGGTCCCTTGGATGTGAGGAAGGTTCACACCCAAGATATGATCTTTAGGAACCCTTCGGATTGAAGGCTTCTTCTTGGCCTTGAGGAAGGCTTTTTGACCGAGGTGCCTATTGTAACCATTCTTCTCAAAGACATCAAGGAGATGAGCTTTCTCCGTTTCCAGGCTCTCCTCATCAGAAATTCTTACAGCACGGGTGGCAAGCGTGCTAAGAACCCCTACTGTAAGAATTTCTGATGAGGAGAGCCTCGAAACAGAGAAAGCTCATCTCCTTGATGTCTTTGAGAAGAATGGTTACAATAGGCACCTCGGTCAAAAAGCCTTCCTCAAGGCCAAGAAGGAACCTTCAATCCGAAGGGTTCCTAAAGATCATATCTTGGGTGTGAACCTTCCTTACATCCAAGGGACCACGGATAGGATTGTGAGGATTCTGAGGAAGTACGATGTGCCCGCAACTTTTAGACCTCTCAACACTATCCGTGGATCCCTCAGGTCTGTGAAAGACCCTATTGACCCTAAGGACATGAAGGGCGTCTATATCATTCCTTGTTCCTATGGGACCCCTTATATTGGTGAGACTGGTCGCTCTATCAATCAACGGATTAGCGAGCATTCAGCTGACTTAAGACATGGTAGGACCAAGTCCTCAGCCCTGGCTGAGCATGCGGGGAAGACTATGCATCATGTATGTATAGAAGAGGCTCAAGTCATTGCCAAAGTTGCGCAGTTTCACCATCGCAAATTTAGAGAGGCCCTGGAGATTGAGAAAAGGCCGAACAATCTTAATAGGGATGATGGCTAGAAGATTAGCAGTTGCTGGGTCCCAGCCTTGTCTTCCTAGCCTCCTCATTCCCCTTTTGTTAGGTCTTAGGGTTTCTGTCTTCCCTCTCCTTAGGATTGGAATAATAATAAATAGCGATTATTCAATAAATATGAATTATTATAATTTATTGATTTAATTTCAATGACCATTATATTTAAATAATAAATATGGATTATATAGATATTATATATTATTCATTTTTAGATATACATATACCTTTATTATTAAATGAATACATTTAGTTAAATTAACTAATGAATTCTTTTAATATATAAGTTACCCGATTTAGCTAATTTCTAAAAATAATATATTATATATTATTTGTTTTTAGATATACATATACATTTATTTAAATTAGAAATTGAATTCTTTTAATATATTTACCTGATTTAGCTATTTTCTAAGAATAATAATAATTTAATATAACAAGAATATTAGTGGTTTGACTAGGGTCATTAGGTCAAAATTAGCCGTTGGCAATATAGCCGTTGGAGTCTCTGCACACTCTATTTAAACAAGCTAAGCCGGATTGGTTCTTCAACTTGTCCTGACGATGAACCACACTGGTTGGTTCGAAACATGTCGACAAAAGATTGGTTATGTGATTTCGCCGAAGATTATCTAAACAATGTTATGGATCACAGAAGTCTAAATTCCTTAAAAATTTCTTCATAATGATTAACATTTTACTTAGATTAACTATTTCTTCCAGTGTGTTGCCAATTGTTGTGGTACTCAACAATTCCCCATTATCTTTAGACTTAGGAAAAATATTAATGGGGAACCTTTCAAATTTTTAGGATAAAATCCTTCTTTGTTTAAATAAAATAGGATACATTTTATTTTTACTCTTTGATTTTTGAATAAAACAAAAATGTTTATGAATAATGTCATAAAACCTTTAAGAATCCTTTTGTAGTTATAAAAGATGAATTAGAAGACTAAATGAATCCCGAAATTAATGAAAAAGCTATAAAAGAGTGTGTCTTATTAAATAAGATGCATAGCATATGCAATTTCAAAGGACAACCGCAAAGCTAAAACTGTGAAAATCCGAAATGCGAACTTGCAAAATTGTGATAAGCCGATAAGCCAAATACAAATGTGAAATGCGAAATTGCGAAATGCGAAATTGTGAAATTGTGAAATTGTGAAATTGTGAAATTGTGAAATATGAAATTACGATAAGTTGAATTGCGAAATGCTAAGATAATATCACATTCCTTCAAGAGCTGATATCACATTCCATCAATTGACGGATGCAGGTCATATCATGTTCTGTTAAATTCCAGCCTTTCACTAATATGGATTTCACACCTATATACTTTTCAGAAATCACAAAATTGCTAAGTTATGTAATGTCACCTGATAGAACACGCCGATAAAACCTTTTCCAGTATAATGACAAGTTTCAGTATCACGTGAAGAAACATTTAGAAATTTAATGAACACTCTATGTAGTTCTGATTTTGAGGTTTTTATTGATTGGTAATAATTTTTAGTTAATGTGAAGGGATTTCCATATAACTCTCATTGAATTCATATGGTCATTTGCATCCTTCGAAGCTCTTGATCCTATCTTGGTTTGTTTCTTTATATGTAAATTCTAATAAAGAGCAGTTCATGGAAATGTCAAGAATAATCAATGCAAGGAGGAAGTTTGTAACACAACAGAACCAATATTGCCACTTGAAGAAGTGTCTCAAATGTCTCCATTGTTTACAGATACTATTCTGCCTCCTAAGAGGTGATATACAAACCATTCGAGGATGAAAATCTGAGGGTAATTGTGAAACATACTGCTACTGTTGATGATTCTCCTCCAAGTAAAGGTGATGCATGGAATGATGTGGTGAATTCATTACTTCACAGAATTGTTTCTCGCCCTAAAATCCTAGCATATAGAGATATGGTGAGATGGGTTGTCGACTAGTTGGAAATTATAGACATAACATTTATAAGGCTGAGGAAGCCATTTATTGGGTCTTTTAAAGCTGAGGATTTAAGGAAAATGTATCATCTACCTCCACCTCAGAAGATGTATGATACACAATTCATCCAGAAATTCATGTAAGAGAATCTGAACCCTATGGACATGATAAGAGAATAGATAAGGGACCCAAGCAAACATAAGGGAGAGGACAGGGGTATGTGTTCATTAGCCTCCATTGTTGGCCCTTTCTATCATATTCTTGCTATGTTATGTCGCCTCTATGGTTATCTAAATACGCAAAAATGCTCTAAAGAATGGGTGCCATTGATATAGGCCTGTGTTGGTTGCTATATCATGTGTTGGGTGACTATATTATCCAAGAATTTGACCACCCAAATCCAAAATTACAGACAAAAGTGCAATGTTCTTGAAAGAACCACTCCTCCTTTATTTATGATTGCCTATGTCATGGACACAATTTATTTTTCTTATGATTTTCCATCTCTTGGATGGAAATGGACAGACCAATTTCCTAGCCCTATTTATGTTTATCTTGATATCCTTTGGGAATTGAAATACTATGCTTACTTCTACAAAATATGTCATGAATTCATGCTCCCCATCCACCAAGAAGCCTTTGGCATAAAATCCTCTAGACTTACTTAATAAGCCAATAAATACCTAAAGCCTATAGGAAACTAGTTTGGGAATAATCATTACCTACATTTGTGTTTTTGTTAGCCTTTCCCATCCTCATGTTTTTCCCCTTTTTGTCCCAGATAAGTTCCTGGCCAAAGAAGTCACTTATCAAATAGTTGGTAAGGGCTTAACTTAAGTAATTGAAGATTCATAGAAATTCGCCTAGCCAGGTTTTCCTATTTCTTGTGGTACCTATGCCTTAGAAAATTTCAAGCATTCCTCAATTGAGTTTGACCAATTAAGAGCCTTTAATTTTCCAATGATATTAAATATACCATATGACCTACATGGTGCAGCGAAAGATATTACAATATAGGCTAAGCTCAAACCATTTTTAAATGAGCCTAACAAATTTGATGATTTGTTTGAAATGGTTCTGAAATATTATATGGTAGAGAAATTAGAAGTAGATCATTCAAGTCCTGACGAATTGATTAGAGTAATTCAACATCATCAGTGAAGAATAACCCATTTGGTTGAATCCCTGCTAACGAAATGCTAGGAGAGTTCAAAAACTTCAGATGCATCAACCTCCTCCTCAAAAGCTCCAATCACTTCCGAAGTCTCTGAAAAAACTACTAGAGTTGTTGAGCACACAAGAGAAATCAAACAGGATAACAAATTACATGAAGTATGGGAGTTGTTCAACCACATTTTGAGAATAGAGAAGCTTTGGTTACAGATGTCTCAGCCAATATACCAGTAGAACAAGTTGCAGCTAGCAGAGAGACAAAGCAGTTTCTAGAGACTACAGGGATAACCTCGTTTACTGTTGAGGCTTCCCAAGAGGATACTATTCCTAAAAATCTTGAGAATAATATTAATGTTGAGATTTTTAATCAATCAAATGTTGTTGATGATATGGAGATAATTCATGCATTTCCTGCAACCGAGATAGTCCTCAAAATTTAAGAAATCTCGCCTTTGGATGTATTTTAGAATCCAAAGCATAAAGAATTAATGAGAATGTCAAGGAAGAAAAGAAAGCTATAACATTTGCAAGCACTAGTTACAAATGAGACTCCTTTTCAAGTTCTTTGGAAAGGAACTCAAACAACCCTATATGAATAATTGAACAGATTATCTTAGTTTGCAAGAGCTTACGCTAGTGCTACCATCGAAAAAGCTATAGAAATACAATTGCCAATGAAGGAAAAGGATCACAGGATTGTCCAGTTGGAACAAACGTTTCAAATAGAAAAGAAAGAAGTTGAGAAAAAAATAGAAAAATATATTACCGAGCTACAAAAGAGATTTAATGATTTACTAATACAATTTTAAGTTGAAGTAAATGACAAGGATGAACACATATTGCAGTTGCAACAAAGAATAGACTAGCTGAGAGAAAATCCAGATATAAATGAAGTCCACAAGGGAGCATCAGAATTGGATATACTCTTAATAAAGAAGGAGGTCATTTTCTATCACAAATTGGCCTTAATTCATGAATTATCAAACACCAGTCATTCTTTAGTAAATCAATTGTCCAACTTGAGGACATTATATGAAGATGTCAACAAGAAAATATCTTTGTATATAGATTGGAAAGACAGTGCTCATGGAAGATCATCTAATCTTCCTTGAATTGAAGAATCACAAAAGGATATCGTATTTGGTGACCAGTATATCAAAATGAAATAGGTAGAGATGGCTATTATTAGAGCCAGAAATCTTGCCTCAAATTTCACTGAATACACCACAAATACCTTATTGTAAGCCAATCTAATTCAGGAATGCCCAAAGGACACCTTCCCAGATGTCACAGCTTTGAAACAATCTTGGAAAGAAACATCTAAAAATAAGGTTCAAGACATTTAGAGTTTATCGCAAGCGAACCTTGAAGGTTATTTGCATTTTCTGGTGAAGCCCCATAGTCAGTGGCTCATGCTGAGTTGTCTCTCAAATGCAACAATACAGTTTCTTCCAACACTTAATGATGCGATGTTTTAGGATAAATGTGCATGCAACTGATACATCCCCCTAGCAGAAGCCACTCACAGACATATATAATCTCAAAGAGCAGATGAAGAATTAATCTAGAGCACAGTCATGAGTTCTTTTTTCAATAGATCACAAACTAGTTGTCATTTATCTTAGCTTTGTTTGTTAAAGCTTTTTTGAAGACTTTTATTTTAAATTCACTATTTTTGTAATATTAATAGGTTATTTAAACCCCTTTCATGCATTTAGAAAGGGGTCCAGAATTTTGAGAAGACAACTTTTGAACTTGCACTGTTGTTTGATTAAGAGTTATCTAATTAAGAAGTTGAGCCTAAAAGCTTTACTTTTCATAAGTAGAGCAATAATGCATCAAGTACTATTATCTTTGTGATATCATTATGTAGGGTTGATTTAGATCGTGAATCTATCATGCGTTATTTCATTATATAAATGCTTTGAAAATGATCATTCATTATCATTATTGATGTTCAAGATTGGATGATTTGTGATTATGTATGAGATAACGAGATCTTTTTATGTGATTGAGTTTTATTCAACTAAATTAATTAACTATTTAATTAATTTAGTTTATCATATATGCTTTCTATTCATTAAAGTATTGAATTATCTATATCGTTATTTACTTTGTGAAATCTTTCTTTGAATCACATGTGAAGATGTATTATCCCTAGAAATAAGTAGAATAAGTTTATTAAGTAATTTTACCATTAGATATAAAATAATTTCATTAGTTTTTCATTCTGTTACTATATTAAATCTCCTTAAACTGGGAAACTTGTCCCCTATATCTAGTCGGACCCTCAAATTTCAACAGAAATGGAGTTGCTTTAAGCTCCCAACTGGGTGGTGTTCCCTGATGTTGAGGCAGTCAAGTTCCAGCCTTCAACGTAACCTTATTACATGAAATTTTGACTAAGGGCTATTACAAGCTTTGGATAAATATGGGCTATTTTTCAAATTAGAAAAAAATACATGTCTTTATTAGGGCTCTTCGGGTCATTAGGTTCAATGATCTAGCATGGGCTCACTTTGAAAAATTGTACCTAAAGTAAGGCAAAAGGGATTTAGTCAGGAAGGCTTTTGATAACGCTAGAAGTGTAGATCCTATTTTTACAATATCATGGGCTAAAATTTCATTTCATGATGAGCGTGAAGGGAATAAGGTTCTTCTAGAGGAATTTGTTCATTACCTATATGTTATCTAGTTGATTTCAATTGCAGAATTCTAGTTTGGTCTGGGAAATCTTTCTATATCGATAGGTCAATTGCATTCATAAAAGGTATTGGTGACTCTAGAGTAGGCTTTACAACATGCCTCACACTTCCTAGAGTCACATAACCTTAGTGGTATGGTGTGGAGATAAAGGAATTACTTTCTATATGTGATTATCTCAAATGAGCATGCTATGAAATGCAACATTTTCGAGGAAAGTCCAAAATTTTATCTTCCATGATGCGTCACTTAATCGAGCTCAAGTCATTTTCTAGGTAGGCAAAGTAAAATATGTTTTTGATGAGTGTTAAAACTTAGAAAAGTTGGTATGTTGGGCAGTGAGGGTCTAAAAATATATGCAGTAGCACTATGGAAAGTTGACAAGAATGATTTATCCCTTTAGATGGTTCAAAAAGTACTGACCATTTCAAAGGAGAATACAAAGGCTTCCATTCTTGGGTTGGTGTATAACTTAGTTTATTAAATTTTGGGGTGTATCCTTAAAGACTCAAATTTTAGTTTAAATACTATTTTCCATTTCCATTATTGATTCCAATGCTAGAAAACAATTTTGAGAGAATGCAAATATAAGATCTAGTGTTCAAAATGGAGAGGTTGTCCTGCAAAAAGCTTTACGTATGCACACACAAAGTACTCTTATCCAGAACCAAGCTAGATTTCATATTATTTTTATGAGGGAGAAGAGCTCCCATATTATTCCAAGGTGCTCCTGTAGAGATTTAGATATATCTCCTAGTGTAAAAGGATCAACTTCAACACCTACAATGCTTGGGGCTATAACCATTGCTTGTAGTAATTGTTGAACTTGCAACATTAGGATTACATTTCCACATGTACAAATGAAGTTGTTGATGGATTTCATGTGATACTACAACTGCAAAGGTGATTCCATCTAGAACCATGGGATGATGCTACAAGGTATCAAATTATTCTTAACATATTCTAAAAATATCACAAAGAAAAATATCCAAAACACTATTGTTGTGTCATAAAAAAAAATGGTTTCTTCTACTCATTGGAATTTGTTCTTCAATAAATGAGGGAATATTATTCCTTACAAAGACTTGTTGGAAATAATACTTGGGGGGGGGGGGGGGGGGGGGGGGGGGTTGAATCAGTATTCTTTTCAATATACCTTCTAGATTTATACTTTAATTTATTCTTCAGATATTGATCATTAATTTGTATGTTAGTGTCATATAATAATGAACAAGAACAAGAAAAATAGATAGGCACACCAAAGAACACCAGATATAAGGTGGAAACCCAATGTGGGTCAAAATCACCTGCTCCAATATGTCTCTATCTTCTTTCAATTAGAAACTTCTTTTACAAGGATTTTGTACTGGTGTAGTCCTTTACCAGTATGCAAGCTGCAACCTGCAGAGAGCTACAACTCTCCCTCGTTTTCCAGTCTCTCCTGGAAGGGAGCTACAACCCCCTTTGCTCTTCTACTTCTTTAAGGACCACGTTTCATTAATTTTCAAACTGGATCCAAGAAGATCAAATAATCATCAAGTACATGCAAATCACCCAATCTCCTTATACAATCAACCAATGAATCACCCAACTTCTCAGAATGTGTAAACAAAAAAGTAATACCAGAAATCTAAACCCAGAACTCTGGAACAATAGATAAAAGACAGCCAACAAATGTTTCAAGATAGGTCCGCAACTTCACCAATAGTGGCCTGCGAATACCCGCAGCTCTTCTGTGTCTAAACTGTGTAGATCCACACCTGGTCAGTCTACTGCTCTATATATCTCCACACCACTCGTTCTGCTGCCCTGCGTACCTCTGCTCAGATCCGCACCTACACTGTCCACCTGACAACGTACCTCCGCAACTTGTTCTTCTGTTTCCCTACGTACCTCCCCACTGTGCCTTCTTCTGCACTGTGTACCTCGCACTGCGCCTTCTGCTGCACTGCGTACCCCCGCACTCACGCCGTGGATCGCCTGTGAACCTCTGATTAGGGCCAAATTAATAGTCTTCCAATGTGCTACAGACAGTCAGATCCACAGATCTGATCATGCGCCCGAGACATCACGACTTATCAATAGATTCGCCTTAAGTTTTCTCCTTGATTTAGATCTAGCTTTTAAAACCAATCACCCAAAATTTCAGATCTTAAGATATTCAAATTTCACAAGTGTCTAGCCAAGTGATCTCTTTTCCTTTTTATAGGCAAGCCCTTATTCAAACCATGGGACAAAACCATCGAAAACCAATACAAGGGTTCAAATAATTTAGATCCTATACTATGGGCCAAAACCATAGGATCATGAACGACGGGCTAAATACCAAGGGCCAAACATAAGAAACCCCACGTGAGTGCACTTCTCTGCATTGGAGTGAGTGAACTGGGGGACCGCACCTTATGAACAGATAACCTGCGGGTATGTCCGCACTTCCTGGACGGAAAACCTGCGGGTCCACACCTTTTGAATGATGCACCTGCGAACCTCTTATTCTCCATCATTTTGAGAGCCTGAAACAGAGTTTTGCCACTTGAGTGAGTTGCCATCAAGTACAACACCTGTACCATAGAGCCAAACCAGAATCATAATGCCAATAATCTCCCCCTTTGGACTTGATGGCAACCTCAAGATCCTCAACGTCATTCTCCCCATTTGACATCAAGGGCAAAGGGTTATGCTCCCCCTGAGAACATGCTTAGGCCTTTGCTTTGCTGATCATGCTCCCCCTGACTATAGATCAGATCTGCAAAAGAAAAATTTCTTCAAGAAGAACCATAATCCACCATACACCATAAATGACCGTGAAAGAGATAGAGACATATTGCAGCAATATTCAGATCAACATCCATGTTCTCCTTCTGTACTTCCTCCAAGATCTTCTACCATAATGCTAACAATGCATTATTAGAAGAATATATGCTCCCCCTGAACCTGTGCCATTCGATCTTCGACCAATCCGCAACCCAGCAAATGTACACGTATACCCCATATGAAACTTGCGTACAACCAAAAATCTTTGAAACATATGAGATTCAACAACAAGATGATGCATCAACAACCCCCAGCTTTTTCCTGAGGTATTCAAAGGTCTCCCTCGGCAATGGTTTGGTGAGTATATCAGCAAATTGTCCCTTAGAAGGAACATACTCCAACTTGACCTTTTGTTCAAGCACTTGTTCCCTGAGAAAGTGATACTTGACCGGTATGTGCTTGGTCTTTGAATGCATGACTGGGTTCTTTGAAATGCTTATTGCACTTGTATTATCACATAAGATGGAGATAGGTGGTGTACAAGTGATTTGAAAATCCTGCAAGGTCTGCATCATCCAAAGGAGTTGAGTGTAGCAAGATGTAGCAGCCACATATTCCGCTTCAGTGGTAGATAAAGCAATCGAACTCTGTTTCTTGCTGAACCAAGATACTAATCTGAAACCCATAAAGAATGCACCACCACTTGTGCTCTTCCTGTCATCCACGCTTCCGGCCCAATCTGCATCTGTATAAGCATGAAGTGTGAGATCTGTATCTCTAGGATACCATAAGCCATAGTTTTGAGTTCCTTGAAGGTACTTGAAAATTCTCTTCACTGCCTGAAGATGAGTTTCCTTTGGATTTGCCTGAAATCTTCCAACTATTCCCACTGCATGCACAATGTGTGGTCAGGTACCTGTCAAATAAAGTAGACTTCCAATCATAGATCTGTAGGTTGGTTTATGCACTGCTGCTGATTCATCATTTGCACTGAGGCTACATCCTGTGACCATGGGGGTACATACTGGTTTTGCATCTTCCATGCGATATTTCTTCAAAATCTGCTTGAGATACTTGGTTTGAGACAAGAAGATCCCGCCTTCATTTTTTTGGATTTGCAATCCAAGAAAATATGTCAGTTCTCCAAGCAAAGACATTTAGAATTCTTTCTGCATCACCAAGGCAAAGCTTTGACTCATAGCTTCTTCATTGCTGCCAAAGATAATATCATCTACATACACAACAAGCATTAGCAATTTGTCATTTTCAATTTTTATATAAAGATTGCTATCTGCTGATCCCTTTGAAAAACCTTGTTGATGAAGATATTTGTCCAAACGGTAGTACCAAGCCCTTGGAGCCTGTTTAAGACCATAGAGAGCCTTTTTTAGTCTGCATACAAGATATGGATCATTCCCAAGGATGAACCCATCTGGTTGCTCATTGTACACTTCTTCTTCTAAGTCTCCATTCAGAAAGGCTGATTTTACATCCATTTGAAATACTTTGAACTTCTGAAAGCTTGAGAGAGCAAGGAACATTCGGATGGCCTCAAGTCTAGCAACAGGAGCAAAAGTTTCTTCAAAGTCTATTCCTTTTTGTTGAGCATACCCTTTACAAACAAGTCTGGCCTTGTTTCTAATTACTTCCCCATTTTCATTCAACTTATTTTTGAAGATCCATTTTGTCCCTATGACATTCTTATCTTTTGGTCTAGGAACCAACTCCCAAGTGTTGTTCTTTTCAATCTACTCAAGTTCTTCATCCATCGCCTTGACCTAGCATTCATCTTTGCATGCCTCTCTTACATTTTGTGGTTCAGTGGAGGAGAGTAATGCCAAATAGCTTGAGGCTTCTGCAATTGTTCTTCTTGTTTGTACACCTGCCTCTTTC
Source organism: Pinus tabuliformis (assembly GCA_031772625.1). Taxonomy (NCBI): domain Eukaryota; kingdom Viridiplantae; phylum Streptophyta; class Pinopsida; order Pinales; family Pinaceae; genus Pinus; species Pinus tabuliformis. The sequence goes on along the minus strand of CM062807.1, from coordinate 91,192,519 downwards.
TGCCCCAAAATCTGAGATTCTGGATGATTCTTCTGAATGTACCTAGATGGAGTCTTCTCTTCTATCCTTATCTGTTCCTCTGGTGCCTCTTGAGGTTCTTCTTCATCATCAATCTGATTTGGAGAGTAGTCTTCATCTTCTTCGATATTTTCATAATTTACTTGCCTAGGAATGTATCCTTTTTCATCAACCACTACATCAATGCTGTCAACAATTCTTCCAAGTCTTTTATTGTAACACTTATATGCTTTGTTGTGGGGAGAATAACCAAGGAGAATGCCTTCATCTGCTCTAGGTTCAAGTTTTCCAAGCTGTTCATCATTATTCTTAATATAGCATTTGCTTCCAAAATTTTTGAAATGCTTTACCGAAGGAGTCTCACCATACCAGAGCTCATGAGGAGTTTGAGTGTTGTTCACTCGGACATTTGTTTTGTTGAGAATAACTACCGCATCAAAAGCAGCTTCACCCTAGAAGGTTGTGGGAGTCCCAGACTCATCAAGCATAGCACGAGCCATTTGTTGGACCGTTATGTTCATCCTTTCCACCACTCCATTTTGTTGAGGAGTCCTAGCTGTAGAGAATTCCCTTCTTATTCCATGTTCTTCACAGAAATCGAAAAATTCATTTGAGGTAAACTCCCCACCTCTATCGGACCTAAGACACTTAATTTTGTGATCTGATTCATTTTCAGCCAAGGCTTTGAAAGATTTGAATTTTTCGAATGCTTCGTCCTTGTGTTTCATAAGTCTCAACCAAACCATCCTGGAGAAGTCGTCAATGAATAATATAAAGTATTCTTCTCCTCGAGGTGACCTTGTCCTAAATGGACCACATACATCTCTATGGACTAGTTCAAGAGGCCTGTTGGCTGATCCTTCCTTCTCAGGGAAGTCAGTTCTGGTTTGCTTACCAAACTGACATGATTTGCATATGGTGTTGTCTGGAATTTTGATATCTTGAAGACCACGAACTGCCTGGTATTTGCATGCTTTCCTTATTTGTGAAAAGCTTAGATGCCCCAACCTCTGGTGCCATAACCAATGTTCATCGTCTTTGCTCAAATAGCATTGTTGTTGTCCTTCTTCAGATATGTATAGATTATTTGGAGTTCTTCTGCCTTTGATCACTTTTTTTCCTGTATCAAGATCACAAACACTACATCCATTTGATCGAAATATTACCTCTGTTCCTTGATCGCACATCTGACTGACACTTAGTAGATTATGCTTCAAGCCATCAACATACAAAACATTTCCAGCTTTGACCTTTTCTTTCAACTGAGCAGTGCCTTTTCCTTTTATGGCTGCAGGGGTATCATTTCCAAAAGAAACTTTCTTTCCCTTTTCTAAAGCAGTATATGATTCAAGTTTTTCTTTATCACCTGTCATATGCTTCGAACATCCGCTGTCGATGTACCATAGATTTTCTTGTCCTTCTGCATAAAATGCTATCCCACATCTTTCTGTTTGTGGTTCCTTTATTCTCCATGTTCTGGTGCTTGAGGCTTGTTCCTTTGTCTGCCGAAACCTGCTCCTGCATTCAGAATCTTCATGACCGAAGTTATTACAAATAGAACATTCAATTTCATTTTCAAGGGCAGAAAAGTTGTTATAGGTCCTTTTCGTAATCCCAGTCATACTTCTTTGTTTTTGAGCTTCTCTAGTCATGATTGTCTTATAAGCAACACATTGAGCTGCTTTGTGACCAAAGTTATGGCAAGAGAAACATTGGCCATTGAAGAAACTTCTGCGATTATCAAATCTACCAGCCAAATGATTGTAATTTCTATTGTCATCCATTCTTGAAGCAAATTGAGAAGTTTTTACCTATGGCTAGTTGTAGCTTTTGTTCACACTTAAGATGGATTGCCCCTGGTTTACCTGGTAGTCTTTGTTTGTTCTTGATGTAATTCGTCCCTGCCTTACCTGGTGATCTCCATTGGGCTTTTGCTCATTCCTCCTTGCTGCATCAAGATAACTCTTTGAGGTGGATGCTTGAGATGTTTCTCCATTATAACCCAGACCTGTCTTGATTAGTGGAGAACACTGTACATTGATAATCTCATCCAGAGTTTCAGATCCTTTAACAAATTTAAGATTAAGAGCCTTTGTTTTCTCAATTTCTTTTCTAATGCCAACAATTTCACATTCTAACTTCTCAAGGGATTTTTCTTTTTCATCAAGTTGGAATTGCAGAGTATCAATGATCATATCTTTTTCTTCTAAACATATTTTGAGTCGATAAATCTCTTCATAAAAACCATCTACATCTATAGCGTCCATGTAATCATCATCTTCAAAGGCCATTAAAAGTTTATAATCATTACCTCGTTCATCTTCGTCACTATTTGATAGGCCATCACTGTCTTCATGAGTGTAGTAACTTTTCTTAGTTGCATTCTGTTTCTTGTTCCATCTAACAGGTTCCTTCCCTTTGTCAATCTTATCCTTGTGAGGACATTTGGCAGCATAGTGACCGACTCTTCCACAAGCAAAATATTTGAAAGGTAACTTACCTCGGAAATGACCAGTACCCCGTTGAAGATTTCTGACGAAATTTGATTCTTCTTCTTCTTCTGACACGTGTCCTGACTCATAGTACTCTCCTTTGCCTGAAGCCTTGAAGGCAGCTTCTCTCCTGTCTGATGGACCTCCTTTCCTCATTTCATAAGTAGTTAGAATTTCATGCAGCTGTGACATTTTAAGGCTTTGTAGATTCTCTTTTTCTTCTATTGCAGAAACTTTAGATTCAAACCTAGGGGACAAAGATCTCAGAACTTTTTCAACCACAACAGCCTCTTTTATTTCTTCACCCAAATTTTTCATACAATTAACAATCTCATCTACACGAAGAAAATAGTTAGCCACACTTTAATCATTATACATCCTGAGATTTTCATACTGAATCCTGAGGGTTTGAATTTTTGCTCGTTTTACCTAATCATCTCCTTCATAGCTCAAACAATCTTGTCCCATATCTCTTTTGCGGATTTAGACTGCATTACCTTGACAAATTCTGATTGAGATAGGCATCCTAATAGAGTATTGACCGTCTTTGCATTTGTATATATTTCTTCTTCTTAGCCGGATCTGTAGGAGTTGCTGATGGAAAAGTATACCATGTATCTATGATATCCCAGAATTCTGTACCAAGAGATTTAAGATAGGCAGTAACTCTTACCTTTCAATAAACGAAGTTTGTCCCATCAAAAATCGGTGGCCTGATTGATGCTTCCCTCTCGTAGTTGATCATGATGAAAGATATTTCTTCAAGCGATCAAGATTCTTCTGAAGAACCTGCTCTGATACCAATTGTTGGAAATAATACTGAGAGGGGGGGTGAATCAGTATTCTTTTCAATATACCTTCCAGATTTATACTTTAATTTATTCTTCAGATATTGATCATTAATTTGTATGTCAGTGCCATATAATAGTGAACAAGAACAAGAAAAATAGATAGGCACACCAAAGAACACCAGATATAAGGTGGAAACACAATGTGGGTCAAAACCACCTGTTGCAATATGTCTCTATCTTCTTTCAATTAGAAACTTATTTTACAAGGATTTTTTACTGGTGCAGTCTTTTACCAGTACGCAGGCTGCAACCTACAGAGAGATACAACTCTCTCTTGTTTTCTAGTCTCTCTTGGAAGGGAGCTACAACCCCCTTTGCTCTTTTACTTCTTTAAGGACCACGTTTCATTAATTTTCAAACTGGATCCAAGAAGATCAAATAATCATCAAGTACATGCAAATCACCCAATCTCCTTATACAATCAACCAATGAATCACCCAACTTCTCAGAATGCTGTAAACAGAAAAGTAATGCTAGAAATCTAAACCCAGAACTCTGCAGCAATAGATAAAAGATAGCCAACAAATGTTTTAAGATAGGTCCGCAACTTCACCAATAGTGGCTCGTGAATACTCGTAGCTCTTATGTGTCTAAACTGCGCAGATCCGCACCTGGTCAGTCTACTGCTCTGCGTATATCCACACCACTCGTTCTGCTGCCCTGCGTACCTCTGCTCAGATCCGCACCTGCACTATCCACCTGACAGCGTACCTCCGCAACTTGTTCTTCTGTTTCCCTGCGTACCTCCGCACTGTGCCTTCTTCTGCATTGCATACCTCACACTGTGCCTTCTGCTATGCTGCGTACCCCCGCACTTCGCCTTCTCTTGCGCTACGTACCCCCGCACTCACGCTGTGGATCGCCTGTGAACCTCTAATTAGGGCCAAATTAACAGTCTTCCAATGTGCCACAGACAGTCAGATCCACATATCTGATCATGCGCCCGAGAGATCACGACTTATCAATAGATTCGCCTTAAGTTTTCTCCTTGATTTAGATCTAGCTTTTAAAACCAATCACCCAAAATTTCAGATCTTAAGATATTCAAATTTCACAAGATATTCAAATTTTATAGGAAAGCCCTTATTCAAACCATGGGACAAAACCATCGAAAACCAATACAAGGGATCCAAACAGGGGTTCAAATAATTTAGATCCTATACCACGGGCCAAAACCATAGGATCATGAATGACGGGCTAAATACCAAGGGCCAAACATAAGAAACCCCGCGTGAGCGTGCTTCTCTGCATTAGAGTGAGTGAACTAGGACCGCACCTTATGAATGGATAACCTGCAGGTATGTCCGCACTTCCTGGACGGCGAACCTGCGGGTCCGCACCTTTTGAACGATGCACCTGCGATCCTCTTATTTTCCATAATTTTGAGAGCCTGAAACAGATTTTTGCCACTTGAGTGAGTTGCCATCAAGTACAACACCTGTACCATAGAGCCAAACCAGAATCATAATGCCAACAAGACTTTCAAATTCTGTTATGTATTTCAGAACTTTGTCTTCAAAGTGGTGACTATTTTGGTTCTTTAAAGCATGCCATAATTTCCTCACAACTCCATTTTCCTTATAGTATGATCTTCTTTTCCCACCTTCAATTGGCATAGTGTTATGCATTTCAATAGGATTTGGCATCTCTTCATAATGAATATATAAAGTATTTTGAATTGAGGATAGTTTCTTATTCAGTGCGAATATGGGAACATGGAATTTTTAGGATGATGCAATAGCTATATGTTGGAGCATTCTATAAGTGAATTTTGGATCTTGGTATTAATACAAGGGTTCTAGATTGCATGAGGGAAAGAAGTCACAGCAAGGGAGGACTATAATGTCCCTTTCTAAGAAGAACAATCAAAGTATTCAGTTTGACTTGGAAATAAAAAGCCCCATAGAAAGGTGAAATGAATAATTGAATTAAAAGGTGATATAAAGAAAAATCCATGATATTTTAATGACCCATGGTATTATTATTCCATCCATGGTATTTTGAGGTGGGGAAGTTACAAAAATGAAGATGGGAATTCATTTGGGATATGATTGAGTATTTGATATTTTTTATAATTGTTCTAAGATCCCTAGTAGCTCATAGTGTGAGGAAGGAACCCTCGATATATTTACTAGTTTCGACGTCAAATATACACCATAGCTAGTGGAAATTGGTCTTAGTGGTTGTAAATATACCCTATATAACCATTGATCTTACATGGAGTTCAAATTAGTCTAATGGGGAGTCAATTTATCCATCCAAACAGAGAACCAAGTTATTGTTTTTTTCAGAGGGTTGAATTAATATATTTTAGAAAAGGTCAAGTTAGTGAACATTGTCGTTGAGGATCAAATTGTAGAAGTATGAGAGCTAGGAACCCAGTGTATCTTTCAGGGTTTTTTTTGTAATCTCCTCCAAGAAATTATTGGTAAAAATTAGGGTTCTTGCATTAATTATTATCTACAATTTTGTGTTGCATTTTCATTTGAAATATCAGCAAGAAAAATATGGTGTACCTTCTAAAGTTAATTTTTGGGAATTTTTAGTTAAATAAATAAAAGGAATATTACAAGTGTACTTTGGTATAAGAAATTTGGAGATAGTTTGTGTTAATATCACTTGGATAATTAAGCAGATAAAGTCCTTTTCCATTGATTTCAACGGGGGGGGTAGTGGGGTATTAGACATTGAAACCTCAAAGAAAGAGGGAGAGTAAGCATATAGTGGAACTTTAGAGTAATTGGGAGCTTTAACAGCCTGATATGGGGAGTCAAGCCCAAATCCATCAATGACCAACAATGTCTAGTGGTGTTTCCATAAATTCCAAAGGGGTTGATTGTTAAGTACATTTGTATTTATTTTCATTGATTCAAAATTCTAGTCATTGATGTCAAGTGATGTCAAGTTCAGGGAGAGCTTATTGGTTTTATTAGAAATTTGTTTATAGTGTGATGTCATTGATGTCTTGGTTTATTACTAAGTGTTGGTAGTCTAGTTTGTTTTTTGATGGTTGGATGTGTATCCTAGTAGCTTCTGTTTGAAGGAAATTTTTCTATAGATAACTTGCTCAAAAGACCATGAAAATTGCTTGATTAGATAAACCTCTTAGATATATTTCCTATGGTATATGACACTTTGTCAAACTCATAATGAATGAGAAGAAAAATCTTTTGGTAGTAAAGCTAGTGTTAGTAACTACGGATGGCCTCAATGCATCTAGTCATCCAACATCTGGGATGGGAAACACCTTCTTATTCAAGTGAAAGGCCAAATGGGTGGATTTACTAGATTAGTATGGGATTTCATGAAACACAACCTCCTTGAGGTTATCTAGGAATTCAAGGTGTTGGAGGTACTACATGTAATGGACAGAAAACACATACAAATCTCATATTTCCTAGCATTCAACACCAAGCGGACCCTAACACCATGTGGAAGCACATGTGGTACAAAATGGTAGAGACAAGTGGAATATTGATGATGTCGCACTTTGAGAGCGGGACACATGGCATTATGCTGACATGACAAGATGATATGACATACAAGGGGTAGTGATGTGGAAAGAAGTTCAATGAAATTGAAATAGGAGGATAGGACACGTGGTATCTAGATGGTAGAACAAGTAGCATCTAAGTGGCACTTGGTGGGAGTGATGTGGCATGGATGATGATGTGGCACTTTGAGTTCATGACATGTGGAAGGTGGATTTTCCATTTTTGGGTTGCTAAGTGGATGCTTTTCAAGTGACACATGGCAGTGACATGGCGGTGGAATGTCATGTCAAGTGGCAGAGAGTGGCATGGTAGTGACATGGTATGATAGGTGGAAGAGAGTGATGTGGTATATGATGTGTTAATGACATGACATATGACATGATAGTTCCTTGGGATTCACACCAGGAGGGTGTTTTTTGAAACGCCTCACATTGTCAAGAAATTTGGTGTTTTTTCTATGTTTTGGGAGTGAGATGCATCAGACCATCTGTGCCTTTAGAGTTCGGACTGAACATGTTAGAAGTTAGCTAGGAAAAGTGTTTTCCACATAGGCTTGGAGCTAGAATTTGAGACATTTTCCTAAAGTGATTTGGGATTTAATTTAACTTTATGAGATATATAGTTCATGAGAAAAGTGCACTTCATTAATGTCAATGAAAGATTAAAACACAACCATTAGATCAAGAGGGCCAATATTAAATATCAGCCCTTCATGTTGGAGGCTAGGTGGAAGGCGAAAGGACACCTCTCTTGGCTTTATAGTGGCATGAATCCCAAGGAGAACCACTATTCTAATCATTGAGTGAGAGACTCATGAGAAGGGAGAAAGGTCAAGTTGAAGGAAGGAGGATGAATCCTTGAGTATAGCAATCAAGTTGTACAATTTCCAAGACAAGATTTCTAGCACAAATCCCAAGGTAGTGTGAGAATTGATTGAAAACCATATTGTCGCATGGAATGAGTCGATCTTGCGGACAAGATAGACCTTCCTAGAATCTAAAGAAGACCTAACGACAAGCAAACCAACCAGACACTATCTTTCTCTAAATATGCTTCAATAAACAATAGCAAACGAGTGTTTTTAGGGCCTACCTTTGGTCCAACGCAAGCTTGTGGATGCCCTCGCTCCTTTGATCCAAATGAGCTCCTTTTCGTGAATCTGCAAACACAAACAAGGCAAACAAATTAAATAGCACCTGAAAAACCAATTGCATAAAACATATTTAACATGAAAGTCAAGGAGTCCATGAAACAAATAACATAAGATACTTGTTGAGAAAAATGAGTTTGATTGTATTAATTCAAAAGAAGAAGAACCTTACAACCTTTGCCTTGACGCTGTACAAGCTCCTCCCAGGGTCCAACAAGATGTCTTCTCTACTTTGACAAGTTTCACTCACTCTCCAATAGAACCAAGAGGTATGTGATCTCTCCTCTCAAGCTCAACCAAAGAGTCTTAATTTCACCAGCATTTACCCTCAAAATGTTCAGCTTCTAACCTCTCTAGTCCTCACCCCAATGCCTGTATTTATAGTGCAATGGAGGGAAGTTACTAGGTCCTCCTTCAAAGGGATAAAGTCCTCCTTCAAAGGGATAGCTCCTTTAGTCAAGGGATTAGCTCCTTCTCTTTTGGGATGCATGAACCACCTCAGAGCGAACAATCCACGTCAAAATTTCTTCTAGAAAACTCTAGAATTAACCCAAAGTGAGTTTTTTAAGATAAAACTTGCGCCTTTTGACTTTCACAGGGGTCCGCACCTACACCGTTAGGAACAGAGCGGGTAGGTACGTAGCTTTTATACACAGAAGGTGCGGGACCGCAGGTGACCATGAGAGAAAGTGTGGAACCAGAGTTACATTGATATTTAATGTCTTTCTCCCACTTCTAAAGCTTGATTTGAAGAGCTGAGGTCTTAGACTTGCTTAGGAGGACAGTACAAGTGATGATAGACCCATACTGACTGCAAATAATCATGGTGATGATATTTTTGTGTAACAGATTGCCCCCTAAAGTGCGAAGTCTGTAGTAGATGAGGATTTCATTTATCATATAGGAAGAGTGAAGTACTTTATCATTTCGAGGATCATCTTGTGGAGAGCCCGGTCGGAACCTGTAAAAACATTCAATGCAAGATATATATATGAGATCATATCATCGCTGAGGTAGGCATTCCCATACTCAGATCAAAACTAACTAGAAAACTATCTACTGCTCTGATATAGGAATGATCTTGTAACATCATAAGTATAGACTCGTGTGAACACAGTATGGACACAGCCATCTGTTTATGAATAGTCCACAACATAATGAATACAAAATTCCTCGCAGCCTGGATGGTGGAAACTAGATCCAGGGTCATCATTTCTACTTCCCAAAATAGTACGATTCTATCCATGTGAATAAATGTGTTGATGTCGAACATGGTAGGAACCAGTTGATTACCAGTCAATGATGTAAACTGTTAACAAGTGTGAGAGAAACCACCAGCGATGTCAATGGCTCTCAAAGTACCCAGTACAATCCATGAGATGTGAGTAAATGTGTTGATGTCGAACATATCACTGAATCCTTCGATCGAAAGTCAATGATGTAAACTGTCGTCGAAGGCGAGAAACCTGCCATTGAGGCATGCAGATCTCAAGGTACTGACGATTTCTAGATCATCTTTCTAGATAATGAGCTGATGTCGATAGAAAGCGATCCGTCGTAGGCAAGCCCACAACACGAAATCATAGATCAAGTTGAAGAAATTTAGTTGCAAGGACTGACTCAGGGATGGTCAAGATGGATGACAGATGTTTTGCAGATGAATGGCTTATTGGCAGTGACCTCTTGAACACATAACGACACGACAGATGGCTTGGTGACAATTGACCCAAAGTTAATACCCAGAAACCGGTTGAAGACTTTCAATGTGGTTTGATCAACTGTTAGGCAAAGGATTTCCCAACCCAGGTGAATAAAAGTGTCGTGTTCAAGAGTGGTTACAAAGTATCACAAACAGACTTATTTTTCTCTCTTTTCCCCCACCATTTATGGTAAGTACCTCTTTATTTTTGACAAGCTTGAGGAGGATAACGTTTTCTTGATTATAAGCTCATCCTTCGGATGAGTCCAACTTAGTTTAGATTCGAACCCTAAGAAGGAGTGGTTCGTTCCTGTTTGTAATTGAACAGGTCCTTTACTGTGAAATTTTAACGAGTCCAGTATAGGAGAAACTCGGCGTTTTTCAATTTTAGAGAGTCTGAAAAAACTTAAGAAGACTCCAGGGTTGACCTTTTTCATAAATTTGTGTCTCCCAAGCCCGAAAAAGTATAAAATAATACTTGAGAGAACCGCTTGATCTTTTACGACCAAGGAGTACTTTTCGTTATTAGTGTCACTGATCCGAAAAAGTAAAAAAGCGATCAACGACACGTCGTTTTATAACCAATATCGAATTTGAAACGACAAAAATCCGACAATCTTTTCGTATTTTTACGGTCGGAAAAGAGCTATAAGTAGACCATCTTTTAATTTCGTTTTAACGAGTGTAAAAGAAATGCTTGGCAATCTTTTCATATTTTAGGAGTCAGAAAAGGGCTTAAAGATGACTCTACTTGTTTTTTTCGTTGAAAATGATAGATTTCACCTGAATAATCCTTTATTTTGCACAGAAACACAAACATTACTCATACCTGTTTGAAATGGATAAAAGCATTGCAAAATACCTTTTCAAAGTGAAACATAAACAAATTTGCGATTTATTTACTCAAAAAACTTATAAAAAGGGCCTTTGTCAATTCATTTTTACCGTTCGAGTTTGGGTGAGAAAATAGTGCTTTTGCTTAGAAAACTTCCCGTGAAGATTGTGGAAAATACAACCGTCGGAATCGAGCGCCGTCTTCTCCAGGTAACCCACATCATCCTACTCTTCATTTTCAACCGTTTAGTTTTTTGATTTAGTCCTTCATTTCATTTTTTGGGAGGGTTTTTAGGCGCAAAACCCGCGCGCGGGGGTCCGCAGGTTTACCATTGCAGACCTGCGGACCCCGACTTTTTCTCCATTGGGAAAAAGCTCGGGGTCCACACCTTCCGTGTCGACAAAGTGCGTACCCGCGCACTGTGTCTAACTCGGAGGGTGCGTACCCCACCGCAAGGGTTTTGAACCCAAAATTTCTCAAAAATGGACCAATCAAAATGTTTTCTAGCAATTTAATTAATCTTTATACTTGATGTAGAGAGTATATCATGCTAGATTGGCGTGAACGAGAGCATGAGGACGTGGATACTGCCGCATGGAATCATCAGCCTTCACTTGATGCTTTGAGGGCATGCGGACTGTACAAATTCTGGACCATTCCTGGCATGAGGGCTCAGGTGGATTTCTCACAGTGGCTGGTTGATAGATGGAGCATACAGGACCAGTGTTTCTTCATTGGCTGGCATCGGCTCGAAATCAAGCCGGAGGACATTTATTTCTTGACTGGTTTGCCTAAGAGAGGTGAAGACTTGACTCTATTCGGGACTAGGCCAGGTGGCCAGTCTGTCGATAGCCTCCGGTTAGAGTACTGCAACAGCCAGGCTAAAGACAAAGGGATAGACATAAAGACCATATCCCGTCCTGAGCTCATGGTGATTGCGTTTACCATCACCAGACTTTGCGGAGCTGCTGCATTACATGTTGCCACTGGATCCCAGATGCGTATGGCAGTTGATTGCTTTCGAGGCACCATCTTCAACTGGTGCAATGCTGTGCTGGCCAATGTGAAAGGCCAACTGACCAGGGCCAAGAGCGGACGACTAAAGACCTTTGGTTATGGGGCTTTGGTCGTGAGTTTTGGCCTGGAGAGGGTTCCTATGCTGATCCCACAACACCTTACTGTTGGAGCTGGGCTTCCTCGAGAGCCCAAACTGATGCGATGGGTCGCAGTCATGGCCCGTCACCCGGACGAGAGGACAGAAGTTGCTCGGTTCAAACCTGAGTATTTCCAATGGTTGGAAAACCAGGTCTTTTCCATTCAGGATTTCCCTTACGCTGGGATAGATTTCCGTGGTGACCCAGACATGGCTCTTCCACCAGGAGAGCAGTGGGACGAGTCAGGTAAAATCCTTTTCAACTTTTCCTATTTTAATTTTTTTTTTTTTTTTTTTCATCGTCTCAAAACTGATAGTAAAAATTTCAAATGCAGATGTGGGTCCACAGCGACCAGCTGCTCTCCGGCCTTTCGAGAGGAGGCAACCAGTTGCACCCGCGCCAGCCCCACAGGATGAATCAGCAGAGGTTTTGGCCGAGTTGGAGGGTCATCTTGAGCGCTTGACAGGGGATATTCCTGAGACCACTATAGACGACATTCCTCGTCGACTTCAGTGCTATGTGATTGGAGTCCCGGGACCTTTTAGGAGGTTCCTTTGCAAGGTGGCCCGGGCAGTGGTTTCTTATAGAGATCATCACCAGTGATAGGATGATCGCCTTTTGTGGTCACATGTGACATTTTTGTTTTTTGTACTTATCATTTTTGCCGATCATAAGGTGTTTTTCAACCTATGATCGAAGACGATGTATTTTTTGACACACTCCTACATATATATATCACTATTACTGGCTTATCTTGTAAATCATGTTATGGAATGGTTTTAAATTTACATGTATGATTATTGCAAATGTCTATTTAACATTCGAGAAGCAATTGCATCTGCTAATGTATTTAAAGACCTTGGAATATGCTGATATTCAATGTAATCAAACTCACGTTCCAAGAGACGCACTCTCAAAAATAATCTTAATAACACTGGATTTCTAATGGCATACACTCTATTAAGCTGTAATACAACGAGTTCAGAATCCAACCTCACTATCAAACTCTGAATCCCAAATGAAATAGATTCAGATAATAACTCAATCACTGCACTATACTCTACAATGTTGTTTTTTGTTTGACCGAGGCTTACCCCATGCATAGAAACTAACTCGTCAGAGGGCGAATAGATAACCCAAGCTGCGGAAGAGATGTTCCGTGTATTACGACAAGCACCATCAGCAAATCCAATGTATGTTTGGAGAGGCATCGACATCTGCAATATCAAGAGTAAAACCAAGATAAGCAGGAATAATGACGAAAAAAACACTCTCTAAGCTAAGCACACTTTTTTTTTTAAACTAAAACACACCAGCTAGAAAGAAAAAACTATCCTAACTAAAAATCTCCATACCCCATTCTTTTAAGCATAGTAGCTCTTCAAGTAAAGGCCATTTCTGGGTTTACCCAAAGAGTCCCCATCAAAGTCTACCAATTCATAGGCCCCTTTTGCTAGCTTTCGCTTAACAATATAGGGACCATGCCACATAGGAACGAATTTCCCATCGCCTAATTTATCATTAGCTTGATCATACAATAACACTAGGTCTCCTTCCGAAAAATTTCGAGGGGTCACATTCCGATCATACTGAGCTTTCATACGTTTCGCGTGAGTCTCGATTGCCAATGCAGCATCACGTCGATTCTCATCTAATTGAGCTAAGTATAACAAACGCTTTTCCTCTTCAGAAGTAGCTGGAAGTAACTCGATGGCCATTTGCAGTGACGGGATTTCGCACTCAATGGGTAACACAGCTTCCAAACCATAGACTAGTTGGAAAGGAGTGAACCCTGTTGATGTTTTTACTGAAGTTCGGTACGACCAAAGCGCTGAAAATAGCATGTTGTGCCAATTCGACCGATGAATCCCAATGATTCGTCGGATCATGATAACTAAAACTTTGTTGATGGACTCAACCAGACCATTCGCTTGTGGATAATAAGGAGTTGAACTATCGTGACATAAACCAAGCTGGCCTGTAAGTTCGGTCATCATAACGTTTCGAAAATGACGCCCATGATCAGTGATTATCACTTGTGGGACACCAAACATAGCAATTATATGATTGAACACAAAAATTGCAGCTGTCTTGCCGTCTGCCTCGAATGTAGGCATCGCCTCGGCCCACTTAGTAAAATAATCTACCGCAAGGATGATATACGCATGCCCCCCGGCCGAGTGAGGGTTACATGTAATAAAATCGATACCCCATTTGGAAAAAGGACCAACGGCAATTATAGGGTGGAGAGGAGCAGGTGGAGCGCACATCTTACGATCAAAAATCTGGCAGTTGTGGCATTTTCGGACCGCCGTAATACAATCTTTAAACAAGGACGGCCAGAAATAGCCAGTGCGCAATATCTTTTGGGCTGTGGCATACCCATACATATGACCGCCACATGCTCCAGAGTGACAGTCATTTAGAACCCTTTCAGCTTCTTCGTGAGTTAAGCAACGTCGAAAAAGAGAGTCCGCCCCACGGCGATAAAGAGTATCTCCAATAATTTTGAATTGTTGGGACTGGAAGCGAATTTTCCGACGTTCCGACCTTGAAATTTCTGGCCGAAAGGATTGGGTCTAGAGATAGACGATGATATCCCCATACCACGGATCTAAAGTGCTGATTAGAAACAAAGATTCGTCCGCAATGGGCTCCTCTGCCACATTTTTTGTGTCAGCACGCGGGAAGTCACACATTAACTCTGCAAAAACTAAAGATTTCTTAGACTTAGATTTCTCAAACTCCAAGTCGAACTCCTGCAGGATAACGATCCATTTAGAGTACTTGCCCCCTAGCAATTGTTTGGTCAAAATGTAGATCATAGGGTTGCAATCCGAAATTACTGTAGTTTTATGTAGTAAAATGTAGTGACGAAAACATTGGACAGCTTGAACGGCTACCAATGCCAATTTCTCCACATGTGAGTATTTTAGCTCAGTTGGATTTAATGTTCGACTAAGGTAATATATCACATGTTCCGTTCTGAATTCATCTTCCTGAACTAAGACCATTCCAATAGTGGAATGGGAGGCGGCGAGATACAAGAAGTAATCCTGGTTGTAGTTGGGAGGATGCAACAACGGTGCATGGGTCAACGCGTGTTTGAGTGCATCAAAAAGTTTCTGAGCTATCTCGTCCCAAGAGAATTGAGTGTTCTGTTTCAACAACCGTGTAAAACCCTTTGTAACCTCGGCATAGTTAGGAATGAATCATCGTAAAAAGTTTGCTTTCCCCTGCAAACTTTGGAGTTGGCGAAGACTCGAAGGAGGAGGCAAATTGATGATAGCTTCGACCTTCGAGGGATCAACGCGAATGCCGGCTTTCAAAACTACGAATCCCATCAATCGACCCGTTTCTATACAGAAGACACATTTGTGTGGGTTCAACCGAATACGATAATGCCTACACCTCATAAACATTGCTCGTAAATGGATGAGGTGATCAGCTCGATGTAATGAATGAGCAGGCAAGTCATCGAGATAGGGTTGCACAATGTGCTTGATGTCATGAAACGCATAAGACATCGCCCTCTGAAAAGTTGCTCCAGCATTCTTAAACCCAAAAGGTAATTTGCAATAAGCAAACGTCCCCCATGGACAAATGAAAGCCGTTTTTGGTTGATCGGCAGGTAGAATGTTGATTTGATTGTATCCGGAAAAACCGTCCATAAAGGAAAATATTTCACTGCCGGCACAATCATCAATGATTTGATCGATATAGGGAGTTGGGTAATTGTCCTTTGGACAGGCTCGATTAATGTCCCTATAATCGATGCATATTCTTATTGTCCCCTGTTTTTTGTTAACCAGAACAATATTCGATACCCAATCCGTTAACGGGATCGGATAGATGAAACCTGCTTTCAACAGTTTTTCAACTTCTGCTTTAATTGCAGCAGCTTTTCGTGGGTGAATCTGACGCAAACGTTGCCGGACGGGTTTAGTGTCTGGGTAAGTCTTGATCTCATGAACAACAATCGCGGGATCAATTCCTGGCATTTCCTCATAGGACCAGGAAAACACGTCGCGGAATTCTTGAAATAGGGCCTTATATAATTGAATTTCGTCATCTGTACACGAGGCACCTATATGAATGTTCTCAACAATTCCGGGTTTAACCGAAATGTCAATGGGAATAGTTCGAGAGATGTTTCCCTAATTTAACTCTGAATCGGGATGTTTCATTGGATTCTAAGGTTCCTTGACATATTCAGTCGTAAAGATTGATGAGAAATCATTTTCAAAATGATCATCCTCAGGTAAAAATGAAGATCTGTGATGGAGATCTTCCCATGGTAAATCATCTACACATAGGATTTCACGAATTTGCTCATCAGAGTGAACAAGTTCAGAAAACGTAGTTAAATCCGAGGTTGATGCGAAAAGTGATTCCTCACGGACCACATTCATCAAGTCATTTTCGATTGAACACGGGTCGGCAAAAGACTGCACGGCTTCATAGGCAATTTCATATGGACTCAAAGGCATGGAATTACCAAATGAGTCTATTTCAGATTCAGAAGGAACGATCCAAAGATCGTCATAAAAAATAGTGTCTAATGTAATCATATGAATGGTTGCAAATGAAGATGATGCGTTGATTGGAGGAAAAGGAAAAGTTCCCAGTAAACCGGCATCTTTAACTAATCCTACTCCAACATCCTTATATGGGATAGTCGTTTTACCGACATGCTGAATACTCTCCAAAGAGGCTGGGTCGGATGAAAAGTAAGCCAGCTGGTCTATTGTTACGATCTTTCCATTATGTGGAAACTTTATGACTCTAAAGACCGATGAAACGACCGCTGTCATAGCGTAAGACCAACTTCGACCCAAGAGAAGGTTGTAGTCTAGAGGGGCATCAACCACCTCCACATCTAGACTAACGGTTTTTCCTTCAACCCCTATAGGCAAATCCTGTAGAAAGCCAAAAGGATGAAAACCACGGCCATCAAAGGCCTTAAGAATTGTCGGGGATTGATTTAGTGAAGGAGAACCAAGCGATCTCCAACACTGTATCGACATAATACACGTTGAGGCTCCCTCATCAATTACAGTCCAATGAATAGGCCTGTTTTTGACTATCACTGGGATCTGGAAAGCCATTTGATGAGGCAAACGCGGTGTACTATTTTCTAGATCAAAGATTATTAGGTTCGGGTCCTGAACATCAATAGCTCCTATAGCCGACAAAAGTAATTTACGCTGTGCTGGGCATGATTGCAGCACTTCCAAAGCCGACATTGCTGAGGGTGAAATAGCTAAATCCTCAACAATGTTATAATTCTGAGCCGCTCTCGCATGTGGATTGAAAGCTGACTTTCAAAGTATACCCTTGGCGGGCAGTTTGATTACTAAGTCTGGATTAGGTTTCTCGATCTATAGTGGATCGGAACCGGGAGCTGAGGTTGATGGATTAGAATGAGAAGATTCTGCTTCTTTGCCATCAACAGGACTTTTACTACCATAATCTTGCGATCGAGTCGCAATCCTTACATGGGACATCATCAATATGGGTTCTTCATTGGCACTCGAGGAAGAACCTATCATCTTACTGTCTTGACTTGGAAATGGATCCTTCAAGAAAGCAGGAGTTTGGGAACCTTTGACGATCTTTGCAACCTCTGCTCGATGAGGGCAGTCTCTTGTAAAATGTTCTTCATCACAAATGAGACATGGATAACGAGGTTTGCGCTTTTCATCATTGGATTCCGCCTTTTCAGGTTTCTCCTTTGAACTTTTGTCCGTTTTATTCTTCTTCTTTCCTTTCTTCTTCCCGCCGGATTTTGATTTAGTCGTAGATGATCTTACAACGTGAATATCGGCGGAAACCTCTGCAGAAGAATCTCCTGTCGGGGAATCAGGCAAGGTTATGATAGGAGAAGAATTCTTGGAAGACTTCTTCTTACTTTTAGTGTTAACCGTACCAATCATACCGTCAGCGGCATGAGATCCCGAAGGAGCTGCAGTGATTTGATTTGACTTGGGAAGATCGGGGATCTTTTCGTGTAACGTACCTGACTGAGTATAGACCAAGTCAAGGTACTGTGCTTGAGCAATCACTTGCTCCTCAGTAACAACTCTGGCTTTAGCAACATCTTCAGTGATCCTTGGCAACAAAGATTTTACAAACCACTCAGCCAAGATTTGATCCGGAATAAATACCTTCACTAAATGTTGTCGACGTCTCCACTCATGAATATGATCTGAAATATATGTGGATGTCGATTGTTTTAGCGAAGTTAACAATTCCGTGCCATTTTCATATCGGACTGGCAACTAGAAATGAGTTAAAAACGAGGTAGCTAACTGACTAAAATTATAAAAAGTGCCTCGCGGTAACTCAATGTACCACTTGGCCGCGAGACCAATTAGAGTGCGCTGGAAAAGTCTAAGATGGATCGAATCATCTGTGATGGAGTTAGACGCACACCAGAGGTGGTAAGTCATCACATGGTTCGACGGGTCCTCTCCAGATTTACCTTCGAACTTGGGAATGTCACTGGGCAACTTATTCGGCATTGGTGGCCAAAACGGAAGATAATTAATCGGATCGTTCGTTAGGCGCGACAAGTCTGGTAAGTCCAAAGTTGCGATAAACGGTAACTGTCAATTAGGATCCCTAAAACTCTGGGTCATGAGACCAGCCCCAGGAGGAGGATATCCAGGATAACTAGGAATAGGAATCGCGTTCGGGATATTGTATCCTCCCGGAAAACCAGGATTAACCGAACCGTACTGGGGTTGTTGAGGTTGTTGATAAGTGTACCCAGGATACGGTTGATACTGATAAACTGGCTGTTGGACAGCAGGACCGAATTGGTACTGTCCCTGGTACGGTTGATAGGTGAATTGTGGTTGACTTGTGATAGCCGTACTTAAACCAGGTTGTCCTACAGGCATCTGAACCATAGTTTGAATCGTGGATCCAAACAGTGGTAAAGATGTCTGAGGAGTAGATACAGGAACAGTAGAAACCGGAGCTGTCGATACTCCAGAAGTAGGTGGGGTAGATTGAACAGATGTTGCGGCAGTTGCAGCAGTCGTTTGAGATGGAGTACGGGGCGCAGTAGGCCCAGACTGAGAAACTATTGAAGGTACAGAAGTTTGAATATTAGACTGGACTGGTTGCTGGGGTGAACCAGAAACTAAGGGTTGTCCAGTTTGAGATGACAACTATACATTTGGCTGCAACACCTGTTGAGTTTGCGATGGATCCCACACTATGTTCATTCCGGGGTACTGACCCATAACAGGTTGAGAATATTGAGGACCATAACCAGGTTGAGGGTAGGATTGATAATTGAAAGGTACATTTCCCATTCCTTGAACATAAGATTGACCTTGGGGTGGTTGGAAACCTTGGTTCGAGTACTGACCTTGGGGTAGATACCCCTGAGGCACGTACTAATACTGGGGTTGACCTTGAGGTATAAATTGATACTGGGGTTGACCTTGGGGTACATATTGAGTCCGGGGTTGACCTTGAGGAACGTATTGTACCGTAGGTACGTACTGTCCTTGAGGTTGCCCCCCAGATGCAAATTGTGTACCTTGAGGTTGCCCCCCAGGCGTTAATTGAGGCTGACCCCCAGGCGGTAACTGGCCACCTTGAGGTTGAGAATTGGGAATAGAACCTGACATCATAAGAATGTCCTCTACGCTCAACGGCTTTGCACCATTGCTTCCAGTGAATAACCCTTGTTCAATGGGTTGAGGAGATGCTCCCGAAAAAGTACCAGAAAGTGACTGATACCCAGAGGGAACAGAAGGACCACCGTACAAAAAAGATTCAGGCGATTGAGTAAACATGGACGACTGACGGGGAGTATAAAATCCTCTAGGATGATAAGGAGCATGAGGTGGTGAAAAACTTAACGCTGGGTTTTCCAAATAATTAGTCAAAGAAAGATACCAAGTAGTACTTCTAGGTGGACTGTAAAAAATTGATTCACGCTCCCTTAGATCAATAACCGGTTGATTTTCAGGGATAGGGATGCCTACTTCTTCTTCCGGAGCAAGTTCTTCAATAGCTATCAAACCAGAAGGAAGATTTTCGGTGATTACTCTTTCTACCCTAGGTGAATTAGGAGCACTAGAAGTTGGAGAGACAAACCCCGATGTTGGAGTAACAGGTTCAGATATCTCAGGTTCTTCACCTATATCACTAGTAGATGAAAAGCTACCAGCAAGTTCGGAAACCGAAATAGATTCAGGATTATAGCCTATTACTAGAGTTTGGTAATCAGGATGTACAACCAATGAAGACTCTCCTTCCTCAGGTGACCCAACTTTACTACCACTAGGAGTTACAAGGACTTTCAAGCCTTCAAGCTGGCTCGAGACTTCTTCAGGAGGTTGGCCCCGAAGTCTACGGGACTTCCTCAGTAAATCAGCCACGGTTACAACCTCAGGAGACTGGCCCCGAAGTCTACGGGACTGTCTTGGTAATTCAGCCACAGTTAAGAACTTTTAACTACTTCACACGCAAACAAAGTAAAATCTCAATGAAAACCACCTAAAGCCTCTAAAGAACCAAACAAATTTGAATCACACGCCTAAAGAATCTAGAGATCAAACACACACAAATAGTAACTTTCCGGACTGAAAACACTAGTTGGTGATGAAATCCAACGTCGCAGAATTCAGTACAGAAATGGCGGTTGGAACAGTTACCCCGACAACCTGCTTAATGAATAGACTGGACCAAGTTCCTCCACTTAACCGTCTCGAGTGAAGTGAACCCCCTAGAAAATCCAAGTGAGTCTAGCCGACGTCTGCTCCAGGTACAGTGGGATCTTCCCACCACTATCACCTTAGGAAGAATCCTAAAGAATATGGTCACTAAGGCTACCAACTGAGACAAATACACCTGGGGGAACAGTCTACGATCCGATACGCACGCAAGGGCAGAGTAGCAAGCTCAATCCCCTTGAAGGCTCCTTGACATAATCCAAGGTTTACCAACAAGTGACCCCAGGCTCCTCGACAATGGTTAATCCGAGGTTTACCGTTTTTAATACGTGAATATTTGGCGTCGTTCCCAATGAGGAAGGATTGATTCCCACACTGGCTCGGACACGATCTCGTGCTTCTCCTTTAAGAGGAGCTTTCCTAGAGCATAAATGCAACAATTGGATTTCTTCCTACCACAAGATACAACTACTTGTTTGTTTTTACTGTCTTGGAGAGTTAATTACTCTCCTACTCCAAGACACTAGCCTAAGCTAAGTTGGTGTATCAGAGCCCTAGAAATAAAATGTTACTAGGTGAATTTTACTTTAAGCGTTAATTTTAGTGGTTGTTGTTTAAGTCAAGAGGTGGCGGAGATGAAACTCGTGGTGTAAAGACTTGACTCGAAATCACTAAAAAGATGCACCTAAGATGATTTAAACAATCTTTTCTCTTCAATGAACTTCTATACTAAGAAAGAGTTTGAGAATGCAAATACTCTTGTAAACACAAATCTTTCTCAATTAAACAAATTAAAAGAAGAGTTTTTCCTTTCCAAAGCACTCGAAACGAGACAACTAGTTATTTCACAAAAATTTCCCTTTTCTTTTCAAAGCACTCAATCACTACAAAAACAAACTTTTCCAAAAGAGATTTTTTTTATATTTTGTAAATAAAACACTCAAAACTAATGAAAATGACTAACTTTGAGAGCTACAAACTATATAAAAAGCTACTTGAAGTCAAAGCCTACTAAAAGTCTTTTTGAGGATGTTTTACTTTGCTAAATGTGAGCTAAGGACTAATTTATGCAGAATCACAATTAGTCAAAAACAACCAATCTTTCGTTTCTTTTTCTTTTTTAAATGAAAATTCCAAACTTTCAACTACAAGCTTTTCGAAATTTTGAAATGAGAAAACTCAAAGCGGATTCCTCAACAAGGGGAGATTTCATAAATGGTCAGACTCATAAGAAGACTGGTAGACACCAAGGTAATCTGAGGTCCCTACGGCTTCTAAGCCCAGAGCCACTACACAACCAAAAATGAAAAACAAACCCAACAAGCAAAATTCCTAGGAATTCCACCTAAAACCCTAATGCTAATGAAATTAAACCAAGGAAAGTTTTAGACAGGGAACAAGCAGGTCTGGGCAATGGCTAAAACCTATAAACAAATTCTAAACTGATAAAAAATAGAAAAATTTAAAATTTTTCAAATTTTTGACAGGGTATGCAGGAAACCTGTTTACACAGGTGCGTCCACGCTCTGTGCACAAAGCAAAAGTGCGTACAGGTACACACTGTGCTTAACTCAGAGGGTGCGTACCTCTCCCAAAACTATGAAAAATGAAAACTAACTCAAAATTAACTAAATTCACCCAATCCCACAATCATCAAGTCAAAAACAGAAACAGAAAATATAGTTTCTTAGGTCAAAGTATAGACAAAGAAAACAATCAATTCCCCAGTGGAGTCGCCATTTTGTCGCACGGAATGAGTCGATCTTGCAGACAAGATAGACCTTCCTAGAATCTAAAGAAGACCTAATGACAAGCAAACCAACCAGACACTATCTTTCTCTAAATATGCTTCAATAAACAATAGCAAACGAGTGTTTTTAGGGCCTACCTTTGGTCCAATGCAAGCTTGTGGATGCCCTCGCTCCTTTGATCCAAATGAGCTCCTTTTCACGAATATGCAAACACAAACAAGGCAAACAAATTAAATAGCACCTGAAAAACCAATTGCATAAAACATATTTAACATGAAAGTCAAGGAGTCCATGAAACAAATAACATAAGATACTTGTTGAGAAAAATGAGTTTGATTGTATTAATTCAAAAGAAGAAGAACCTTACAACCTTTGCCTTGACGCTGTACAAGCTCCTCCCAGGGTCCAACAAGATGTCTTCTCTACTTTGACAAGTTTCAATCACTCTCCAATAGAACCAAGAGGTATGTGATCTCTCCTCTCAAGATCAACCAAAGAGTCTTAATTTCACCAGCATTTAGCCTCAAAATGTTCAGCTTCTAACCTCTCTAGTCCTCACCCCAATGCCTGTATTTATAGTGCAATGGAGGGAAGTTACTAGGTCCTCCTTCAAAGGGATAAAGTCCTCCTTCAAAGGGATATCTCCTTTAGTCAAGGGATTAGCTCCTTCTCTTTTGGGATGCATGAACCACCTCAGAGCGAACAATCCACGTCAAAATTTCTTCTAGAAAACTCTAGAATTAACCCAAAGTGAGTTTTTTAAGATAAAACTTGCGCCTTTTGACTTTCACAGGGGTCCGCACCTACACCGTTAGGAACAGAGCGGGTAGGTACGCAGCTTTTGTACACAGAAGGTGCGGGACCGCAGGTGACCGTGAGAGAAAGTGCGGAACCAGAGTTACATTGATATTTAATGTCTTTCTCCCACTTCTAAAGCTTGATTTGAAGAGCTGAGGTCTTAGACTTGCTTAGGAGGACAGTACAAGTGATGATAGACCCATACTGACTGCAAATAATCATGGTGACGATAGTTTTGTGTAACACATATAGATGAGAATAAGTAGTTTGTACAACACTCAAGGGGCACAAAAATCAAGGAAAATAAGGGGCATGAATTTATAAGCAAGTGTTGTATTATACAACAATTATTTACACACACTTCAAACTAGTTTTGGTTTTGATTTTAAAATCTTTACAAGATGTACAATTTGGACAACAAAGGGCACATGCTTCGAGGCAATTCATACAACTTATTCGGGGGTTGATTTGG
Organism: Pinus tabuliformis; assembly: GCA_031772625.1. Lineage (NCBI taxonomy): Eukaryota > Viridiplantae > Streptophyta > Pinopsida > Pinales > Pinaceae > Pinus > Pinus tabuliformis. Next base: position 91,169,109 of record CM062807.1, on the reverse strand, counting down.
GGCTCAAAAATCGATATAAATCTATAATTTCATTGTTGGGTTAATTTTGCTATGTAAACTTTGATTGTTAAATCATAATAATAAAATCTGCTCTCTACCAAACTGGTTTTCCCTCCAATCCTTTTCCAGGGACATTTGCGCAAACAATTTTATGTACAATTTCATGGTTTTATACATGAAAATACCTCCTCATCAACTAATAGGAGAATACTATATTGTTGATCGAAATACCCCTTTTTTCTAGCCTATATAAGACTATAATACAAGCTATGTACCATGAGGACAATGTTATCCTAGTCTATAACATGTTGTCCCCTTCATCTAACTTGTGTTACTAAATTCTCACTTAGTCACGAGGAAAAAAGCTTGAGTTAACTAAACTATGACACTCTTGTTCACTTTCAGAAACTCATATGGTGTAATTTGAACTATTTATCCTCAACTTTAGATTCTTCCTAGACAAGAAAAGCACACAAAAGCAGAAAAGATCCATAAAGCATGGGGAAGCTTTTTCCTAAGCATAAAAGCATCTAAAAAGCAAATAAAATCATTTTTGAATGAGGAAACATTATTCACCCAAAATATTTTTCCAAAGTTGAACTAAGGAGGAATATTGGAAATCTTCATAGCCTCCACTTCTTACACATTGGAGGCTTGGCCATTGAGAAAGGGATGGGAATTCATGTATTGTTACACTGCTAAGATCTGAATTGAGAGGGATATTTTTGGAGCTAGGAGTTGAAGGAGGTGTTGTTGCAACTACATCTGATGGTTTTATATTTCTTACAGCTCCTGTTACATAGCAATTTGTCACTGGCCTCATATCCCCTGATCTCAGATAGAGTCAGTCTCTGAGCGACATCTCCACTGTGTCACACATCAAATAAATATGTCCATATCTTCCCACTCATTCAAGAATATTAAGCAAGGGCTCTCTAATCCTGAAGATTCACCCTTTTTCCCATGTTTCTACATCGTCGCAAGTAAGCATCATTCTTCCTGCGATGATTCTCTGTGATGAACTATGAGGTCACGACGTCGTCACAGGGGTACATCTGTTTCCTGCGACAGTTGAATTTTAGCGCTCGGCACAAGTCCTCAAGATATTTATTGCAACGATAAATCTGTGTACATTGTTTCCTTGTGACGTCATTGCTGAAGCCCTAGTGTATGACTTGTGATGATCCAGATTTGCTGAATTAGTTCAAACATAATGTTTCTGGGTGATTCTGGAGCTGGTTGTTGGGTCAAGGGAGTTCGCCTTCCCCCTCTGGCATGGTGGTTCCACCTTTTGAGAAACCTCCTTTGAGGATAAGCTCCCTCTCCCTCATTTTATGGAGGCTCCTCCTCCTATAAAAACACTCCCTATTGCTATGATCAGCTAGTTTTTGGATTTGAGCAAATTAGCTAGCTTTAGAGTCTCATAAAACTTCATACATCAACACCCCTTCCAAAGACATTAATAAAGTACCTTTAATATCAATATTCTATTAAAAGTAATCAACAACTCTTTTTTAGAGTACATGCATATTAGTTTAGGCTAGAGTATTGGGATAGGCCACGTTAGTAAATTGCGCAAGACTGCGAAAGTTAAACTAGTTTCGTTAAAGAGGTAAAATCTTGTTTCACTCACATCATCCGGGACCGTTCCTCTAACAAGGGAGTTAAGAGCGAGAAAAAATTGGAGTGTAAAAGAAGCTATCACGCCTTCAATTTCATTTCGGTGGGTATTCTGTGTACTAGGGATCCTTCTGGGGTTATTGGAGCTGATTCAAGGACTCAGGTGTCCTAACCACACAGTGTACTATCTATGGCCATGACTCCCATAGTGGTGTGTGTGATTTGAGGTAACTTAGTGGCCATACATTTAGGGATGAACATAAGGTGACTGGGGTGGGATGCCCTACTACCTCAACAAATGTACCTACTATGTCTTTGGTTTGTTTGGAGGGTACTCATCTTCATGAGATTGCTTGGCCCCTTCTTACCGAGTTCAGGTGAAGCTTGGGAGTAATCGTAATAGTATATTTATCTGGATCTCTCTTATATCCCTTCGATACTGGGTTTCATCACCAGCTAGTTGTGGCTATCAGAAAAAAAATATGTTCCCAAACTCCTAGCTGATTTTGTTAAGAGTTTTTTTAATTTTTAGGTCTGTGTGCTTTTCTACTAAGACTTATACAAATTCATCGTGGCTACCCCAAGTTCTCATTATCTATCATGATATCTGCAAGGCCTTCCTCCAATTTCTATGGAGAAATTTCTTAGTGAATTATATTCCCCCACTGCTCAAGGGAGTCAATCTCTAGTTTCAAGCCCTGAATCACACCCATACTAACCCAGAGTCTATTTTGTTTGAGGACACTTCTACTAGAGGTCTAGTACCTCCTTGTAATACTCCACTCTCAAATCCTCCTGGGCCTATCTTGATTTAGATAAGACACTTACTTTCAGTGTCTTTTTTAGTTTCCTCTCTGAACATCCAAATGATTGTAGGTGAGTCATGGTATTTTGTGGATACCTTTGCTCCACTGCCTCTCAACCTACCTATCTATAGTTCCACACCTGTTGTGGGTTATCCTATTGCACAACTTATAGTTCATCAAGGAACCTCAATTACACTCACTTTGGGTGGTTCTAAACATTTTGTTTCCTCCACCACTCGTATTGATTTCGTGTTGGCACCTAGTGTTCCATGCCTGATGACCTTCAACAACCCATTTGGTTGGAATCCATTGCTTAGTTCAACGCCCCCACAAATACAATGTGGGGGAAATGTCTTTGGTACATATCCAACCGCTGGGGGAATTCGTTGACCCATGAAATCTGTGGATCAATAGGGCCCATCTTTTATTGATTATTTTCCTATCGGTGGTTACATCATTGGTGGTGGTCCCGTACCAAACCCATCTTATGTGGCCAGTGGTGTTTCATTCCTTAGACCCACTACATCTCCTTGGGGCCTCCCAACTCAACCATCTACATTCTTGGGGGAATGCTATATCATGGGGGAAACCAGTTAGTTGATAGCCTTCCTCAGGATGGGGCCATGCCTTATAGCCTATCACTCTACACAACCCCACCACCACCTCATGGAAACTACTATCCATCGCAACCTATGTGCCCTAACAGAAATGACTTGATAGGAGGACCTCTTGGTCCCTCTAGCCATCCTGTTCTTCCTTGATTTGATTTGGTTGTAACTACTCCATTGCCTTTCTTGGATACATTGGATATCCTAGATCTATACAATTCGACAAATGATCCCATCAACCATAACATGCTATGGCCTCCAACCACACACATATATTTTTCAGACATTCCTAAGTTTGAAGGAAATTAGGAAGTTTGAGCATTATTTTTACGACATTTTTCTTTCTCGGTAATCTGAGAAACCTCGAGTTTACTTATTTAGGTTTGTTAAAATCCTACGAAGTAAACTGAGACTTCTTTTTAGGGACTTTTTCTCACTTGTAAAACTGAAAATACCTCGAGTTACCTATTTCGTGCTCGTAAAATGTCTACAAAATAGATTTGAGTAATTATTTTTCTCTCTCTTTCCTCGCTCCTTAAACTAAAAAAGATACTACGAATTTTATTTGTTTTCTCGATTAAAAAAATATACAAATATTATTGATCTTACTTTTACCCATTTTACTTGTATCAAAATGAGGAATATGTTTATTGAGCATAGGTTTCTCACTTTATTCAGACTCGGTGGACTAACTTACGGAAAAGGAAGAGTTTCAGGTATATTATTATCCCTTTGTCACACCTAGTCATCAACAATAAAAAAGGTACCCCCTTGGACTCTTATTTAAACTCTTTTCAGACTCTCTAAATGTGAAAAGATTGTCAAGTTTACCCACTCTAGACTTGTTAAACCTAAAGAGATTGGGAAAATTTGGAAAAAATAATAGTCATCACTATCTATATTGGTCGGAAGTGTTATGGAAACAATCTATTGTCCATCCCCTGAACATGGAGCTTATCTAGAACATTCCTTTCCAACTTCTCTTTGAACCCTACCATCTTATGGGTTTAGCATTGATACCAAAATTTCCATGCATCCTTGTATCCTAACACTCTTCCGTGTTCTTGAGTCTAAGCTGCCTGGTCCCTTTGGTGTCATGCCTTCTATTGTTCAAGGGATTATCTACTATCTGTTGACCTTATCAACCACTATATTATGTTTCCATTTGAGATGATTCAGTTCACCTTGTTGTTCCATATTACTACAAAATCAATCACTTTATTACCGTTTTGTGTCGATTTTTGTGGGACTCCTTATTTCCCACCTTCAACAGATCCCTTCCTATCGACTTTAACAAATTACCTGGGAAGTGGGTTGAGAAACACCATAGTACCCTGTAGATTGCAATCCTTAGTGGCACGTTTCCATGCGTTTGATCGAGAGGATTTTAATTATTGCCTCCCAATTGAATGGTTGTACGAGTGTTTGACTTCAACTAATTTATTCACACTTGCTAGATTGTATCAAGCATCTTGGAGACCATCATCGTTATTGGTGTCCATCCTTGCATTTGTTAACGATTTTCATTATTGACCAGTAATCAAATAAATTCTTGCATGTTTGACATCAACTCATTTATTCATATGTTCAGAATTATGATATTCCTTGACAATGAAGAAATACCTAGGGAAGAGGCTTACTTCAATCAACCTTGGTTCCTCTCCCAAGCTGCATATTTTGTTTCTAGAGACAATGTATCTCAGTCTGACTACACTGTGACAAAATTCCAAATTGTATTTACTCTTGGACATGATATATCATCTCCTATATGGATCCATATTGGATTGTTTTAGCTACTGAGCATGGGAATGCCCGACTCACGAAAATGATTTATATGTGACATATGTTTGACATTGTTTGCAAGCCTCCTTCCAGTCTGACACTCTAAAATTCTCTCTCCTTGGTTTCTTAAAAATTATTTTATCCATTGTCTTCTTCTTTGACCTCACATTTTAGGGGGCATATGTTATCAATGAAAATACCTCCTCATCATCTAAGAGGAGAATACTATATTTTTGGTTGAAATACATCATTTTCCTAACCTATATAATATTATAATACAAGATATGTACCATGAGGACAACGTTATCTTAGCCTATAACACTTTATCCCCTTCATCTAACTTGTGTTACCAACTTCTCTCTTAGTCACAAGGAACAAATATCGAGTTAACTAAACTATGAAACTCTTGTTCACTTTCAGAAACTCATATGGTGGAATGTGATCTCTTTATCCTCATCTTTAACTTTTTTTCTAAAACAAGAAAAACATACAAAATAGGGAAAGAGCCATAATGCATGGGGAAGATTTTTTCCTAAGCATAAAATCATCTAAAAAGAAAATAAAAATATTTTTAAATGAGGAAACATTATTCACCCAAACTCTTTTTCCCAAAATGAACTAAGGAGGAATATTGGAAATATGCATAGCCTCCACTTCTTATATATTGGAGGCTTAGCTATTGAGAAAGGGATGGGAATTCTCGTATTGTTACGCTGTTGAGATATAAATTGAGAGGGAGAGTTTTGGAGCTAGGAGTTGGAGGAGGTGTCGCTGCAACTACATATGATTGTTGTAATTTTCCTTTAGCTCCTCAATTAATATAGATTGGTTGTTCGTGCTTCAAGATATTGTTGTTAATTGTTCACTTATTATGTATAACTAATGAATGTTTGGAAGTTGGATTAATTTATTGATTCAATAATGTTTAGATTTTTATTATAGTTTTTATTATCAAGATATTACGTTGTGACGGTTTCTTTATTCTCTTTCTTATGTGCAGGAACCAAGCTTTGGAGCTAGATAGGAGTGCTTCCCAGCTACACTGAAAACTCGAACAAGACTAAATGTGAGGACTCACAAGTACTCCTTCTCATATTCTTAATATCTACTCTACATCTTGTATTTCTAAAAGTGTGGGCCTTAAAAAAACATTTCCCTTATTTGGTGTGCCCTAGGTTTCTTGGAGAACCTAAGAGGGTTTTCTGTTCATCTAACCAAGCATAAAATGAATTTTTATATGGTTTACTGAGTTATTTGTTTATTTAAAAGTTCAAAATTTATCATCTATGTTTCTATTCATAAAAATAAGACTTGAATTTGTTTAGTGAAAGAAATTTTCTGAGTGTAATTTTTATTGGAATTGAAACCAAAGTGTGACAAAGTGTTTGACGAAAGTTCAACAAGAGAAATTTGAATTCTAGTGAATTTTCTAAGTAGTCTTATTACATGGTATCAGAGCAAGGTTTCTCAGATTGAATCAACAATTGGGACACCACCTTGTACTTGGTTTTTTTCTCATTAATTGAAGGGGTTTTCTTACTATGATGATGCCTACCAATTTAAGGTTTGAGGGTAGCTTGGAAGGAGCTTCAAATTTAAATGCATGGAAGGATAGTATTGTATTGATATTGGATGAAAATGAGGTGTGGGATATCACGCAGAATGTGTGTGTTGTTCCTTAAGATCCAGTTTAGTTGGCATCGTACAATAAGAAAAAGGTGGAGGAAAAGATGAGTCTTCTTGATGCAATCAAAGACCATGTGATTCCTCATATCATAGGTAAGACCCATACTTTTGAAAATTGGGAAGAACTTTGCAAATTATATTAGATTTCAAATAAGAATAGGAAATTGGTGCTTAGGGAGAGGCTAAGGAGTACCAAGATGAAAAAAATGAAATAGTCCCTTAGTGATGAGTTTCTACCTTATATAGTGAGTTGGGGGCTATTAGAGATGGAGTGGTCGACACGTAGATGATTATATTTTCCTTAAATGGCTTTTATAAACCATGGGAAAACTTTGTGCATGGGATTGTTGATAAGGCGAATTTGCTTGATTGGGAAAGATTATGGGATGATTTCATGCAATAGGAGCTAAGGGTTGGGGGTTTCTCTTCTAGCCAGTAGCTTGGAGGTGAGAAGGAGAGTATGGACCCTGTAAGTAAGGGAAATATTAAATTGAAGAAGGGGCCTAAGGATGGGGCCAAGAAGAAGGGTGAGTGGAAGTAAGATATGAGCAAAGTTAGATGCTTTTCTTTCCATAAGATGGGACATTATACACTGCTTGCCCAAATAAGTAGAAGAGGTGGGTTTCACCTCCACTAGGGGTGGATGAGTTTTCCACACGATTTGAGAAGGAGTTTTCATTGATTTCTTGTCTTGCTTCTAGTGCATGTTCCTCATATACTTTGAATATTGATAGTGGAGCATCATGCCATATAAATGGTGTGAAAGAGTTCTTTACTGATCTTAGAGAGGATGGAGTTTTTCATGAGGTGATACTTATAGATGACACCAAGGTCAAGGAAATTGGGCATGGGTTTTTTTATTTTAAGTGGGAGTCTCTATTGCATCTGACGATGAGGGATGTTTTTTATGTCCTTGGATTGAAGAAGAACCAAATTTCAATTTCTACCATAAACAATAGGGGATTGGAGGTGTTGTTTTGATATTAGTAGGTAATCATCTACCCTAAAGGGTATAGCATCACTTTGGCCAAAGTGAATGGTTTTAGACAGGGGAAGTTGTATAGGCTCATGTTTCAACCTAGCCATGCCTTGATTCACAATAGCAGTAGTGGGAGAGATATATGTCATCTATGGAATGATACTACATATCAATTACATCATGGAGCTCTCAGGATTCTAGAGGATATTGCCACAATATTTCTTCAACCTCTCTTAGTGTTCATAAGTATAATGTTATATTCATAGATGAAGTCTCTAGGAAGACTTGGATCTACTTCATGAAGACCAAGGGGGAGGCCTTCAAGTGGTTCCCAAAATTCAAAGTCTTATGGAGAAGTAGATGAGGAGGAAGATTCAGGTGTTGAGGTTGGATAATGGGGATGAGTATACCTCCATTTCCTTCAAGGAGTTATGTGAGAAGGAAGGCATCAAGATATATTTGATATTACCATACAACCCTTAGTAGAATGGGGTTGTCAAGTAGAAGAACAAGGCCATTGTAGGAGTAGCTAGAGCTATGTTGTATTATCATAGTTTACCATTCTTTCTTTGAGTTGAGGCTCATAATACTACACTATATGTTCAGAATAGTAGTCATCATCATGCATTGGGGAGGGAAAATTCTAAGGAGGCTTTCTCTAGGAAGAAGCATAAGGTTGGTCACGTTTGGATGTTTTGGTGCCTAACATGGTCACATGTCCATTTAAAGAAGGGGAAGAAGCTACTACCCACTACAGAAAAGGGTATCCATGTTTGCTATGGAAATACTTCAAAGGATTACCAAATATGCATCCCTTCCTTAAGAAAGGTTGTTTTGAGGAGGGATGTGAGATTTGATGAGATTAAAGCCCTTAAAATATATTTAAAGGGAAATTTAATCACATGTTCCTCATATGACAAGACCAAAAACTTAAGGAGGTGCAATTTCATCTAGCATAGATTTTACACTAGTTTCAATTGTCATTAGATCACAGATTGTTAGTTCACAAGGTGTTAGCACACCTAGTTCAGTGTCTTAGAGCACTGGTGGACAATCTTTGAGTATATAGTATTTTTCTACACCTTTGGTAGATAAGGAAGATGAGCAGGAATATGCCACTCCACTGAGGAAGAAGTTAAAGAATTTGTAGGAGTTCTTGAAAGAAGTAAAGGAGTTAGTGGGTAGTCCCAACAATGTTATCAAGGAGAATAAAACAATATAGAGGTTCTACAATTATTTGTCTATGGTGAGCAACATCTAAGAAGAAGATCCCTCTTCATATGAGGAGGTAGCGGACTAGTAGGTCCGGCGGGATTCAATGGTCCAAGAGTGTGCTTCCATCGTGAAGAATGATGTTTCGGAGGTGGTATCAAGACTAGAGGGGAAGTCAATTGTGACATCCAGGTGGTTGTATAAGATCAATTATGTTGCATATGGTAGCAGAGAGAGGTAAAAATAATGATTTATGGTGAGAGGATTTTCAAAGGTGGAGGGAGTTTGTTATGATGAGATATCCATACTTGTTGCTAGATAAACTTTGATTAGGGCAATGATATCCACCGCAATAGTGATGGGGTGGAAGATCCACTAGATGGATGTGAAAATCCATTACATTTGTATTAGATGAGAGCCCCTCATTCTTGTATTCTATGTAGATGAATTATTCATGAGAGGAGATAATATACTAATTTCATCTTGCAAACATGTTTTTTCTTGAGAGTATGAGATCAATGACCTTGGCTTGATGCAATCTTTTATAGGTATGGAGGTGTGGAAAGAGGATGGGAATATATTTCTTTTTATGGAAAGTATGAAACTAATATTTTGAGGAGATTCAAGATGGAGGGTTGTAAGCCTATGGCTATATTGATGATCACCAACTTGTAGAAGCTTATCAATTTTAAAGGAGAGTTGGTGGATCCCACTTTGTATCATTGGCTCAATGGGTCATTGATCTATCTAAACAACACCAAGCGAGACTTGTGCTTTCGTATCAACACTCTTGATCAGTATCAAGTGGAGCTTAGGACAGTGCATTGGATTGCCACATACTTACAGGGGACAATGGACTATGGATTGGAGTATGTGGAAGGGGATGACATCCACCTGGTTGGATACATATATTTAGATTGGGAAAGTAGTGTAGTGGATTGGAGGATCACTTTTGTATGTTTCTTCAATTTGGGATCAACAGTGGTTTCATGGATTGGCCAAAAACAACAGTCAATGGCATTGAATTCTATAGAGGCATAATATATGGTAGCTATTCAAGCAAGTTGTGAGCCATATGGCTTTGCAAGTTGTTGGTGAGTTTGTTTGGACATGAGTTGGATCCCACTATGATATACTATGATAACGAAAGTTTCTTCAAACTCTCAGATAATCCATTATTTCATGTCATTGATCTAAAGATATTGACATCATATATCATTTCATCTAAGATGATGTCTAGAGAGGAGTAGTGAAAATAAGATACATTTTTACTTATGATCAAGTTGCATACATTCTCATGAAGTCCCTTATGAAGGGAAAATTTGTATTTTTAAGGGACAAAATGGGAGTGGTAAAGAACAATTTCCTATCTAAGAACGAGTGTTAAAAGTTAGCTAGGAAAATTGTTTTCCACATAAGCTTGGAGTTAGCATGTGAGAAATTTTCCTAAAGTGATTTGGGGTTTAATTTAACATTATGAAATATAAATTTAATGACAAAAGTGCACTTTATAAATGTAAATGAGATTAAAACACAACCATTGGATAAACAGGGCCTAAGATTAAATTGTATCCCTTAGTCTTGGATGCTAGGTGGAATGTGAAAGGACACCCTCACATGGCTTTATAGTGGCATGAATCCCAAGAGAAGCTCGATTATAATTGTTGAGTGAGAGAATCATGGGAAGGAAGGAAGGTTGAGCTAAAGGAAGGAGGATGAATTACTAAGTATAGCATTCAAGTGGTCAATTTTCAAGACAAGAGTGTTGGAATGATTCTGATGGTAATGTGAGAATAAATGATAGACCATACAATTGAGAATAAGTAGTACATACAATAGTCAAGGGGAAAAAATGAGGCAAGGAAGGGGCACAAATTTCTAAAGGTGTTGTATTGTACAACAACTATTTGCACTCATTTCAAGAGAGGTTTGGGGGTGATTTAGTGGATGTATAGTTTGTACAAGTGTTGACGGTGCTGGACCCACCAACATGTCAGGGGATCTCCCTGGTAAGAAGTCCCAACTAGACCTCAGGCCATTTGGTGTAGGAGTCCCAGCAGTGGGTCATATGGGCCTTGACCAAGGTTGTGCGCAGAGGGAAGTAAGATGTCCTTGTTGGTAGAAAGGGCGTGACATATGCAGGAAGTCAAGGAAGGTGCATGAGTAGTTCTAACACATGGAGGGTGATGTGAGTGCACCCCTTGGGAATTTGTCAAAGAATGGAGTTAAGAAGGGAACACACGAGCAAAGATGCATCAAAAAATGGAAGGAAAGTGAGCTAGCAATCCAAAGTGATGGTTAAACCAACAACACATTTAAGTAAATTCATACATACTTATATAGGAAAGCTATACATCCATGCATAAGAAAACATATACATATATCATTTAGAGTAAACAAGATAACCAAAATAAAATATGACATATGCATGAAACATGTTGGCTCTATTATATTAATAAGTGAAAGTTCTAGTCAAACAATACAACCATGACCAACCACTAGTTCTGACAGCGGAACGTTACAGTCACTGCCACCTACTCCTCTAAAGAGATATACTAGCTCTGCATAGTGGGTAAGCCAAGGATCATTTCTCCAATCTTTCTCTAATATACTCCTATTAGAAGCTTGGCTAACCAAAAGCCTCTACAATGAGTTATGAGGGACTATATATAGCAAAGGGTGGGGTGGCCCTTGACATTCCCCTTTGTGATTGTTCATCTATCCTCACGAATTTTCATCTACTCTATGACTGTTACATCCAACTATGGACACTTGAACTTCCACTTGACAAGATGTTCCATACAATCTGCACATGTACCCATGTGAGACAAAATAGTCTTGATCAAGCCGTACAAGACATCACTATGACTCAGAAAATTGTGGGAAGACCAACTCTTCGACATCTTCATGATGGTCGACTGTGGTGAAGTGATGCCAAGCTTGGTAGTCAGTGATGGTGTCCTTGTACTATGTGGTGACATCTTTATGGAAACGAACTCATGCCTCCATCGCATCCGGGTACACTTCTCGATCTCATCTATCCAAATGTTTGATAATATGCACATCATCATCTTGATTATAGTCGGACCAGTGACATACTAATGCATGGTGTCTACACTGATCACCAAGTTTGCGCTAGTGGTTATGGACATCAACTCGTCAAAGTACGAGTCAAGCTCCAGTTAGACTTGTGCCTTTATCTTTGCCTCAGTGAGCATCCCAATAGCTGGGATTGTAGGTGGCACATAACAACATCCAGACTCTTGAATACCCATGCATGGGAAGCCTTTAGACTAGTGACGAGCTACGAGAGATCTTCATAGTTCTGGATCTAACTCTGGATACGTGCCTTCAACTCAACCACTCTAGGATTCATTATCTTGGGCAAGTGTAACTGGGCTCCCTTATATCTCATTGTCCATGTTTTCATGCAGTCAAAAATAGTATACATGTTTGACAAGATACATGCTCTCCTAGCACATCGTTGCTGGCAACCGTTGAGATGGACAACTGCTTTATGCACGGTACCAAACATAGAATACAACACCCACATGACTATCTCAAGGGATAATACTTCATCTAGTATTTTCTTGTTCAAATCTTCTCAGGTAGATGTTGTAACCAATTCTCCTTCCTTCTTGGTTGTCTACAACTCCTTAGCCATTCACATCTTCTATGCTATCAGGAAGCGAACACTCGAGCTAGTGGCTTTGGCATATGCTCTGGTAGCATTGACCAATGCTGTTGGATTCTTGCACACATCAGACACTATCACTCATTCCTCAAACTGTGTAGGAGATGTGTTTTCATCTAGAGTATACACTCTGCAAGATTGCACAACTCTATGACACGACTCGTCAAATGATATGTTGTGCATCTCTCCTTCCAGAATGTCTCCAAGGATCTCAGTATCTCCTTGGTCGCTTGGGACTTGCTCCGCTGCCGGATCTGCTGAAGCTGGAGGGTTGACCTCTTGGTGGTAAGGCATGAGGTCAATGTATTCTTCTAACTCTTGCTACTCCATATTTGTATCCATCTGCTCAAGTGATTTTTCAATCTCTTGAGCAAAGTCCTGCTCCTGTGACTGCTCACCCTCTCTACTTGGTGCCAGCTATTCGGATGAGTCGACTATCGGTACCAGCACAACTTCATCTGTCTGTGCATGTTGCACCCCCTTTTGTACCTATTCTTTCTGCACTTCCTTCTCTTTTCTTTGCAGATCTTATTCCTTTTGGAGTTGCTCCTTCAACTCATGTAACTCCTTCACTGTTTCCTCCATCCTCTATTTTTCTCTCTGCATTTGTGCATTCCTCCTATCACGTTGTTGCCTTTTTGCTACTATTACCAAAGCTACTTTCTAAACAAGTGGGTCTAATATGAACTAGAAACTTTTTTCTGCCTCCACGTTGTCGGCAATCTTCCTCTTGCCTTTTTCACGCGTTGGTATGTTTACCTCTGTTGTTGCTACTGCTACTTCTCTCCTAGATGCTGCTTTGCTAACCATTCCACAACGATTTCGACTAGTTCATTGGGCATGGAGAAGCTATGATAATATCTCCATGGGTATTCCTCCACCCAATGACATGCCCCATGGATCCACTGAAACTGTACTCTTGTGCAGTGATCTTTTACAAAACAACGTGAGTCATACTGATTGAAGCTTTGGATGTCGAAAGGATATTTCTTGACCTCCTTTGCTTTGACGTCCGCGTGCTTGAAATTTCATATCTCGTATAACCTGATCCGCAACAGAAGAGCGAGCCAAGGTGCCTTCTTCTTCCGATGCAACCTAGCTGATAGTCCTGTCGAGATGTGGTATGATACTTCTGGCATGAATAGCTTGTCCATGGAAAACTTCGGCAAAACATGTGGAGGCTTCTTCACATTGTACATTCATATGAAGGTGCCAGACGGTGAGGCTTACTAACCCACTATGTCGATCAGTGCCTCCATTGCTACCTTCGACATGCAAGTTTAATCCTTCACAAATACCATCTTGTACACGAGGTGACAAAATTATCTCACATTTGTGTTATAACAACTTTGAAGCTACATTCAAACAACATTCTACAATACGTATTCACAAAGGTTTCCACCAATGTCCATGCCCACTTCAAGCCTGGGAACTCCTGATGGGCACAGATTTCATCCAAGATGTAAGAGTACATGTATATTTATGTTTGATAACCTTTGGGTGGTTGTCGAGCTCTTGTTACCTGTTCTTTTAGACTGTGAGCCAACATGTCAGACTAGTTGCATGCTTTGCCTTCACTAGCCAGTTGGTCCAACACGATCACCCAACTCTGTGGAAAGGTCTCTGTTCTCTCTTGGCCATACAAGCAACATAAAAATATGGCCAAGTATTGATACGCCTTCCACAGTATCTTCATCTTGCAAATCTGGTTGGGTTTCATCCTGAATTTGGCTGGCTCCTTCACCCAATTCTTCAAGATATCCCTGAAGTTGGCATTGCTACTGGGAATGCTAAAGGGTGTCTCCATGGTGATCATTAGCTTCTACACATGGTACATCTGCTGATAATCCTATGCCCTAAAGGTATCAATATATGTCCCACTGACACTGCTCAATGTCATCATCTTGGGATCAGTGTGCGAGACGATCCAATGTATCATGTCCATGAATGGGAATGCGGGATACCTACATGCAATCCAGTACAAGTCGGACTTGTGAATGTTCACATAGACTTGGAGGTCTTCAAGGTCTTCCCCAAATGTGCCTGAGAATGCTTTAGTGACCTCTTTCCATTTCATCTTGATGTCTTTGTCTAAAATCAGCTTGGTGTCTTCATAAATCGAGAAACTTGTAGATACTCGCTCAACTGTTGCTCCAGTTGCACTTCCGTCATTGTCCTTTGATCTTGATATCTGGGAGGCCATTGATCCTAAACTACTGAGAGATGGAAGAACACCCACTACATGTAGAGACATGGCGACATGCATGGCAAGAAATATGTCAGCTAAAACCAAATAAAACTTTAGGAACGACATGCAACATACTTGCGGATTGACTGGCATGGATTGCGCAATTTTCACTAGTATGCCAGGAGACTAACTGTTGAAACTGCACAAAAGGAAGTTTGAAGTATTGGGAGGCTAGTTTGCTGCTAGAATTTTGCAATGCACAATCCAGACTAGCCTGCTCGGTGCTAGGATCTTGCAACGCCGAATTCTAGCTGACAAGTGATGTAGGCCCAAGGACTACATTGCGCAATTTTCTGGGCTAGCAGTCACTACCTCTCAGAATTGCGTAAGGCAAGACTGGAGGATAGTCTCTGGCCATAAATGCACATTTTTTGCGAGGAAGGTAGAACCTTCCCTCTCAGAATTGTGCAATGTTGTCTTGGTGAAGCAGAGTACCGACCAAGGTTGCCCAAACCCGCCGACAGGCAACTGAAAGAAAATGAAGGTGTGAATGCATGGAGATATTGAGTGTAGAAAGATGTGAATGATCATGCATACAAACAGTGGATGCAAGATTCAGAAAATGGAACAACATGCATGTGTGTGAGACAAGTCACCGAATCGGCGACCGTTCGCGCAAAACAGTGTCATGCATGCGACAATAGTGAGATGCTAACGAAAACTAAAATGGTGCTTATACAAGCTAATACACATTCAAACAACAGCAAGCATTAACAAAAATCAAGCAGACAACACTCACACAAGCCAAAACACAAAAAGTAACATAAATGATGCAAAAGACAAGTTAAGCGAACTTACCTAGAAATAGTTGAGATGGATGTGTCGAAGACTCCTGGATGTGCTGTGGGATGTCAGAGTTACAAGATCGATGTGAAGAATGAGATCTGAAGAATCGAATAAATATGTTTGAAGCTCACGACGCGCATGCCACAAATATAGGAAAAAGCGACACTTGGAGGAAGCTTTCTAAAACAATCTTTGTGTGTAACCTCCAACTGCTAAAAAGATATCCCAAAAATCTAGGGATGCTTTTTGCATTTTTCTTTTTTCTATTTCAAGAAAAAGCAATCCATGCATGCAAGTCAAGTTTCCTCGTTCCCAGGTGGAATCGGGCAACCCGAAGGAACATGAAACAACCTGCTTGACTAAGGGAGATTTTTGTGCAATTTCTGGGAGGAGGTTGGGTTGGTTGTCTAGAGGGATTGCAAAATTTCTGGGAGGAGCAGCGAATTGCTTCCCAAAATTGCATAATTTCTTGGATGAGCAGTCGTGTTGTGCCAAATTGTGTAGTTTTCACTGGGAAGGTTCACTAACAAGATTGCACAGTTTCTAAGCCCAGTAGGCCGCCAGTCAGATTTGCACAATTTCTAGAGGGAAGGTTAGTTCCCCTCTAGAATTGTGCAATTTCTTGAGGGATCTTTTCAGCCAATAGCTGGACCAAGTCCGAAGTAGCATCCTGTAAGGGGGGTGAAGCAAGCTATCATGCACAGGATGGAAAGCTGCTAGAAAACCATTGAAGCTTGTGTACTTGACAGTGCAAGACATACTTCTAGAGATGGTTGGTAGGGAGGCTCCAAAATGAAGCTAAGGAAAAATTTTGGAGGGTGATTGTAGCTGCTACAAAACTTGGTGACACAATCGTATAACTCTGGCTCTTTGAATGGACCTTGCTCATGAAGATCAAGTCTAACACCTTCGGAAGTATTGTTTAGTTCTATGTTTTTCTTGGTTTCCAAACTTACTTGATTGTAAGATGTAGCATCTACCAAGCCCTTGGTCAGTCGACACACATTCCAAGCCAAGTCAAGATAGTTGTTTCGATTTGAAATGAGGGGTATATTGGTGCACAAGTAGTATAGTCGTCAGAATTTTAGTTTCATATTTGGTGTTGCTCTGCTGCCAACAAGCCTAAACAGTACCCCAGTGGAGTCATGCAGGAACACAAGCATCGCTCCACTGCCAGCAAGATTGGTCAGTACCTTGGTGGAGTTACTTGCATCACCTCTCTGCAATGGAAGCCTTTCTCTTCTTTTTCCTTCTTCATTTTTCATTTTTTCAAAATTTTCACTTTTCATTTTTCATTTTTCATTTTCATAACTGTGCATAGCACCTATTCATTTTAGAGGTGGAAGAGGGATCCTGACTTATTGAGAGCAGAAGAGGTTTTTCCTTCAGAGAAGTAGTTAATATATACCTCTAATGTTCTTATTAAGGTTTTTCCCCCTCACCTTACTCTACTTAACTGAGTTGCCAAGGATTAACCCAAAAGCAATCGACTAGAGTAGGTGACACTAGTTAGCGCGCAAGTGTCATGTTTTCACCAAGGTTCACTTCGAATAGTTCATATTTTCCATTGATGTATCACGAACTGAAGATAAAAAATTCTTCATATAGAGGTGGGGCAACAGATAACCAAGTATTGATAACTGCACAAGTCCTCTTTTACTTTACCCAGCTTGTTTGAAGAGTCACACACAGTTTCATGTGAAACTAACCTATGAACATAAACAAGCAAACAAAACACAAAACAAAGAAAAAGCAGAAGTAAATGTGAAAGCAAAGCGAATATGAAAATAGGCAAGGAAAAAAACACAAAACATGTAAAGCAAATAAGCAAACAAGCATGCAAGCAAACAAAACGAAAGAAAACACTACTCCTACTCCTAAGCTAATGGTACATGGGTATGATCACATGAATTGGTACTTCGAATGCAGTCACCAGCGCATTGTTCAACCCATGTTGGTGAAGGCATGGTTCACAAACCACACAACTATGCAAACCAACAAACAAGAAATATATAACAATGAAGACAAACACACTCAAAGTTTAAATGTTGCCACAGAACATACGTGAGTGCAAGTGCATGACATGCAACCCGTGGACTCATCATGGTGTTGTCTATACGTGCAGTTGTTAAGAATATGCATACTTTTGATTGTGACATGCAAGAAAATATAAGAAACAAGGACAACTTGCATCGTGCATGTGTGCTTTCTATATAAAATTCCTCCGATGCATGAGCGATGGGATCATGTAGTTCGAGTGGAGGAATTATGATCTATGTGTGAGATTGATCTTCAATGCATATAGATGAGTGATGAGGAGCCTTGGATGTTTCAGCAATTTCGTGATCAGAAGTGAAACCAAACTCAGGATAGTGAGGGCCTAACATAACCATAATATTAGGCTGAATTTCCTCGACAGTCTGTGTGGTTTCGACTTCGTCAACAGATATATCATCATAAATAAGTGGCTTTGAAGAATCAAGTGTGATAGAATCATCATCGTGATCTAATACGGGAGTAAATAGATCACGACAAATACATTCAACAAAATCAATGATTTCAATGGAATCTTCATGATCTGATGAATCAAACAGAGGGGTATATGAGAAGTCGACAAATTCACCCTCCGTGTTTCCAAAAAAAGCATATGAAAATTCAAGTGGATTTTCAATGAATAATTTATCCTGTCCATTTTCAGATGATAGACTGACACCCGATGTGTTCTGCGAATAATCAAAAATGGGTGCATCCGTATATGGAGATACACATGTGAAATCATGGATGACAGATTCACCAAAGATGACAGGAAAAAACGAAGCAAGCTTGGATAGGAGGAAGTCATCCTTCACCAAGTGTTGATGCTCAAGCTCCCAGTCATACTGTTCATGAATGACAGCGCATGTTGGTTGTGCAACACCAACTCTTTCGATGGCTTGATCCTCATTCACAACAAGTGTAGAGTCCGAAATGGATGAACACAAGACAGTATCATCCGGAGGATCATCCAAGTACGAAGACGAAGGTTGAGGTACAAAATGCTTGTGACAACTCAATGGAATCACAACCAAATCTGCACGAAAATTGAGAGAAGTGATGTTGGGAGTTTGTGACTATTGAACGAATGTGTGTGCCTTCTCTCCCACATCACTTTGCGATGGTGGAGCTGTTTGATTAGGGGATCACAGATAGTCACTTGTGACAGTGACCGTGTCTGTCTATGATTGCGCAGCTGCATCACCGAAGTATGATGAGTGGGGCTTGGGCTTGAACTTCTTCTTGGGATGGACTGATTTGTTAAGACAGTATTCGAATCTATCCCAAAGATATGGAAATTTCATCTGGATTTTTGGAGCCTCAAACTGCAAATCACGAAAGTGCTACCAAAAATCCATGGGTGATTCATGCGAGGCCTTCAGTTGTTGTAACAGTTTTTGGTAAAGTTTTTTGGATCAAAATGATGGAAAGTAGATTCAATGAGATCACATAACTACTCAAGTGAGTGCACACTGCCAGTAGACAGACTGCAGCACCATAGTTGTGGGGATTCGTGAAGTTTGTATGCAAGCATCTAGTTTGCTTCTTCATCGGAACATTCATCTACCTTCTCAAGCATGACAAAGAATTCTTGTAAGAACACAGGCCAGGCCACTTCGCCTTCACCATCATACATGAATTTGGAAAAGAGATCAAAAAGCTCCCTCATGATGTTGAGAGGTTCGGCATGCGAAAAACATCGTAAAGGGGTGAGTTTGACAGAATCCATGATAGATGTGCAAAGGTTCAAAAACGGATGAGAGGACAAAACTTGTCATCTGGCCCTCCTTTTAGCGCCATAAATTTTGACGGTGATGGACCCTCCAACATGTCAAGGGATCTCCTCGGTAAGAAGTCCCAACTAGACCTCAGACCGTTTGGTGTAGGAGTCTCAGCAGTGGGTTGTATGATATCACCTTGACTGTGGCTGCGCACAGAGGGATGTAAGATGTCCTTATTGGTAGCAAGGGTGTGACACATGCAGCAAGTCAAGGAAGGTGCATGAGCGGTTCTAACACACGGAGGGTGAGGTAAGTGTGCCCCTTAGAAACCTCTGAAAGAACGAAGTTAAGAAGGGAACACATGAGAAAAGATGCATCACAAACCTGAAGGAAAATGATATAGCAATCCAAAGTGATGGTTAAACCAACATCACATTTCAATAAGATTCATACATAATTATATAGGAAAGCTATATATGCATGCATAGGCAAACAGATACATATATCATTTAGAGTAAACAAGATAGCTTAAATACGATATGACATATGCATGAAATGTGTTGGTTCTGTTATATTAAGAAGTGAAAGTTCCATTCATACAATACAACCATGACCAACCACTAGTTCTAACAACATAATGTTACAGTCACTATCACTTGCCCCTCCAAAGAGATATACAAGCTTTGCACAGTGGATAAGCCAAGGCTCGTTACAATATTCTCCAAGCTTTCTCTAATATACTCCTATCGAAAGCTTGGCTGACCAAAATCCTCTACAATGAGTTATGAGGGACTATATATAGCAAAGGGTGGGGTGGCCCTTGACATTCCCTTTTGTGATTGTTCATCTATCCTCATGACTCTTCATCTACTTTATGACTGTTACATCCAACTATTGACACTTGAACTTCCACTTGAAAAGACGTTACATACAATCTACACATGTACCCATGTGAGACAAAATAGGCTTGAGAAAGCCATGCAAGACATCACTATGACCCAGACAACTGTGGGAAGACCAACTCTTCGACATCCTCATGATGGTCAACAATGGTGAACTGATGCCAATCTTGGTAGTCTGCGATGGTGTCTATGTACTCTGTAGTGACATATTTATAGAAATGAACTCTTGCCTCCATCGCATCCACATACACTGCTCAGTCTCCTCTGTCCAACTCGTATGATAACATGTGCATCATCATCTTGAGTGCAGCCGGACCAATGACATACTGATGCGTGGTCTTTGCACTGATCACGAAGTTTACGCTAGTGGCTATGCCCATTAACTCGTCGAAGTATGAGTTAAGCTCCAGTTAGACTTGTGCCCTTGTCTTTGCCTCTGTTAGTGTCACAAAAGATGGGATTGCATGTGTGCGCACAACAACATCCATACTCCTGAATACCCATGCATGGGAATCCTGTAGACTAGTGATGAGTTGCGGGAGATATTCATAGTTCTGGATCTAACTATGAATGCATGCCTTTAGCTCAAATCCTTTGGGCTTCGTCATCTTGGGCAAGTGTAATGGGGCTCTCTTGTATCTCATTTTCCATGTTTGCATGTAGTCAAAAATAGTATGCACGTTTGACAAGATACGTTCTCTCCTAACACATCGTTTCTGCCAACCATTGAGATGGACAACTGCTTTATGCACGGTACCAAACTTGGAATACAACGCCCTCATGACTATCTCAAGGGACAATCCTTCATCCAGTATTTCCTTGTTCAACTTTGCTTAGGCAGATGCTATAACCAATTCTCCTCCTTGCATGTCCATCTGTAACTCCTTAGCCATTCGCTCGTTCTCTGCTATCAGGAAGTGAACACTTGAGATAGTGGCTTCGGAATATGCTCTGGTAGCATCAGGCAGTGTTGTTGGATGCTTGCGCACGTCAGACATGATCACTCGTTCCTCAAATTGCACAGAGATGTGTTGTGATCCAAAGTAGACACTTTGTAATATTGCACAACTCTGTGTTGCAACGTGTCGAATGATATGTTGTGCATATATTCCTCTGGATTATCTCCAAGGATCTTAGTATCTCCTTGGTCACTTGGGACTTGCTCTGCTTCCAGATCCATTGAATCTGGAGGGTCGATGTCTTGGTGGTAAAGCATGAGTTCAATGTCTTGTTCTAACTCTTGCTACTCCACATCTGTATCCATCTGCTCGAGTGCTTGTTCAATCTCTTGAGTGAAGTCTTGCTCATGCAACTGCTCACCCTGTCTGCTTGTTACCAGATGTGCGAATGAGTCCACTACCTATACGGGAATAGTTTCATCTATCTGTGCATGTTGCAACCCCTGCTGTACCTGTTCTTGTTGTGCTTCCTTCTCCTATTTGCATAGCTCTTGTTCCTTCCAGAGTTGCTCCTTCAACTCATCCAGCTCGTTCACTGTTTCCTCCATCCTCTTTTTTTCTCTCTGCATTTGTGCATTCCTCCTATCGCGATGTTGCCTCTTCACCTCTATTTCTAAACCTACTTTCTACACAAGTGGGTCTGCTCTGAACTTGACGCTACGTTCTACCTTTGCATTGTCGACAATCTTCCTCTTGCCTTTGTTGTGCGCTGGTATGGTTACCTCTGTTGTTGTTGTTGCTGGTGCTCTCCTAGATGTTGCATCACACTGCTTTGCTAACCATTCCACATCAATGCTGATTGGTTCATTGGGCTTGGAGAAGCTGTGATAATATCTCCATGGGTCTTCCTATGACTAATGACATTCCCTGTGGATCCACTAAAACTATACTCTCACGCAATGATCTTTTACAGAACAATATGGGTCATAGGGATTGAAGCTTTGGACCTCGAAGGGATAATTCTTGATCTCCTTTGTGTCGAAATCCACGTGCTTGAAATTCTATATCTCATATAACCCAATCCGCAATGGAAGAGAGAACCAAGGTGCCTTCTTCTTCTGGTGTAGTTTAGCTGACATTCCTACCGAGATGTGGTATGATACTTCTTGCATGACAAGCTTGTCCATGGAAAACATCGGCAAAACACGCAGAGCCTTCTCCACACTGTACATTCGTATGAAGGTGCCAAACGGTGAGGCATACCAATCTGCTATGTCAATCAGTGCCTCCATTGCTACCTTCGACATGAAAGGTGGATCTTGCACAAATATCATCTTGTACACTAGGGTGAACAAATGATCTGACAGTTGTGTGATAACTCCTCTGAAGTTTCATTCCAACAACATTCTACCATACGTATTCACAGAGGTTTCCGCCAATGTCCATGCCCGCTTGAAGCGTGCTTCAAGCCCGGGAACTTCTGAAGGGCATAGATTGCATCCAAGATGTAAGTGGACATGTAGATTTCTGCTTGCTAACCTTTGGGTAGTTGTCGAGCTCTTGTTACCTATTGCTTTAGTGTGTGAGCCAAAAAGTTGGACTAGTTGCATGCTTTGCCTTCACTAGCAAGTTGGTCCAACGTGATCACCCAACTCTGTGGGAAGGTCTCTGTACTCTTTGGTCCATACAAGAGACATGCAAATATGACCAAGTATTGATACACCTTTTTCTATATCTTCCTCTTGTAAATCTGATTGGGTGTCATCCTGAATTTGGATGGCTCCTTCACTGAGTTCCTCAACATATCCTTGGAGTTGGCATTGCTGCTGGGTATGTTCAAGGGTGTTGATGAGCCTCATAAATGTGTAATTATATGGGCTCATTTTACCTCCTAACCTAGTCAAATCAGCCATTCTCTTAGCTTATTGTATGATTTTATAATTATATTTATGCTTATGGAGTGAGTTGAGTTAGTTATGATGCCATGTGGTCTAACATGTGTTTAATGAAGATTATTGATGAATTTTGAGGTCAAAGTCAAGGATCCAATGGAGAAATGACAACAATAACTCGAAGTGGACAAAGGGGAGGACTTATAGGAGGGAATCCCCCTCATTTATTACTCCTCACTTCGAATTCCCCTTCATTCAGCTCAGAGTACAAGCAGCCAAGTCATGGACTAGAAGGCAGCCGAGCAAGTGGAGGATGACTGATGATTATCTCGAGTTTTGGGAGCCAAGCCTCCCTGATTTTAAGGAAGTTGTTGGTAGCTTCATATGTATAAGTAGAGAGGCCTAGGGCCTCACTAGGGTTGGATTTTTGTTGGATTTTTGCTTATGTAAACTCTGCTCAACTTCGAGCTCATTATTTTGTGACAGTTCATCTAATCTTGCTATTGTTTTGGAAATAAAGTTGGAATCCTTTTTGAGTTAGCACTAAGTTCCCTTAGAGGACTGAAGCTCTTGGGTTAGGGCCCAATCCAAGTAGCCAAGCTCCTCTTTACTTGTATTTGTATGTTTTATTCCAGTTTGTAGATTGGGTTGCTGCTAGAAGTATTTCTTTTATGGTTAGGAATAGGTGGCTTTTGATGATTCAGTAGTTTGCTTCCATTTGTCCTTTCTATAGTAGGTTAAGAAGTGATAAATAAAAGATTCAAATGGATACCAATAGTTCCTTGGCCTCTCTTCCTCCCGTTGGGACCATGATTTGAGGCAAAGACCCTCTTGCTGCCCTAAAAACACAAATTTCCCTCATTCATAGGACTTCTAGTGTTTGCAGCTTTTTAGTGGTAAATAGTCTAGTTTTGCTTTGCTTTATAACTTCTTCATCATGCTCACTTCTTTATTTACAATATTATTCTTTCATGCTTTCCTTTCTTGCAGCAGTTATTAGCATTTCCCTCCATAGATCATAGTTTAGACTATTTTGATGCAAAACTTTGTTTTCCTAGATGCACTCATTTCATTGCTTGCTTGATTTCCTTGGTTGACTGTCAGTTTTGTTATGTAGCAGATCTCTTCTAGCAGTAGGCCAGCCTATCATCCATCCCATCCTCCATCTGATCCATGCCCTACAGGTCACCCAAGTCTCCCCTTAATTCTACCTTAGTTTCCTGCATTTTCCATAGAACTTTTTCCTCTCTCCTTGAGCAAATCCGATCATCTTTCTCTCTCCTGATGATTCTTGGTAGACCCTAGGTTCCCTAACACCTCATTCCAACCTTCATCTACCTTTTCCACCCACTCTCACACCATCAAAATAGTTAAAACTACTCTCGGCCTCCTCCTGTAGGCCTCCTATAGTTCCTTGTTTTCCTCTTGTAGATTTCCTGTGTCCTCCTGTAGATTTTCCTGTAGGCTTTCTTTGGAAGGCTGAGTGTGGGAAAAACCTCCAGAAGGCCACCTGAGACCTCCTAGGACCCATCCACACCATCCTACATCCTCTCAAGTCCCAAAACCACCCTCCAACACCACCTATTTGTTGCCACATTCACAAACAATAAATTACATGCATGTCAAATTCACATAAAAATCCAAAAAGATGTTTTTTGCTCATTTACTTCCAGAAATAGCTTAGTTAGATGTTGTTTACTTCCTTGAGTAGGTAATGGCATTCTTTTCATGATTTTCATAGTGCTTTCTGCAAAAGTTGGATTAGTTGGTTAATTTGGGTTTACTAGTTTTGCTTTACATTTCAGACTTTCTCCTTTCTACAGTTAGAATAGTATCTGTAGAGTAGTATTTCTCTCCTTTCATCACATATAGAGCTTCTTCTAGAATCCATAGAAGTTTGCTTGAGCTCCTAGTGATCTTGCGCCGGCTGACCAAGTGACAACCTGCAGTAAGAGCTAGTACTTGTGCATACAGCACCGTCGCTTCCAAGTTTGTTACGAACTACCGGGTTGATAAGAGTAAAGTAGGCAACCAAGGAGTTGCAGCATTATTGTTGCAATACTGGTGCTCACCACTTTTTAGCACCGTTTTTGGGGAAGCATCAGAGTATTTTGTGATTTTTTCTTTCTTCTATTTTCTATTGCAACATTCTGCTAATAGTTTATTTTAGCAAAACTAGACTAGTCATTTCTCTTCTTTCAAGTTCTGCATTTCCTTGCTTTCCTCTTCAATTCTAAAAATTTCATTTTAGCAAAAGTAGACTAGTCATTTCTCTTCTTTTAAGTTCTACATTTCTTTGCTTTCCTCTTCAATTCTAAAGACTTCATTTTAGCAAGTTCATTTCAGCTAGTTGCAATTTGTTTTGTTCAATCAATTTCAGTTTTGCAGGTACTACCAGTGTGGGGGAAAAGGAAACAAAAACCAACCAAAAATATTTCCTTTCATGCCTTGTAGGAATAAAGATAACTCAGGAAAAAAATTTCCCAACGCCCCCACTGCTTCACACAGCCAACCTTCTCTCTTCTTCAGTGGCTATGATCGAGAAGAACCCTTAGGTGAACAATCAAACATATTTGAGGAACCAATAGGGGAAGAAGAAGAAGAAAAAAATCCTTTTGGAGCCAATGGCTGAACACATAAATGCTATGGGGAATGGAGAGAGAATAGAGGGTACCTTTCCCATTCGGGAGACCAATGGGGACACCAAAATGAAGAATATAAGCCCTTCCACCCTACCTCATTTCCATGGTCTAACTACAGAAGATACCGACACATTTTTGTTTGAGTTTGTTGTTATCTGTCAAACCTATGACTATGCAGAAGATGAGCAAAAGTTGAAAATTGTTCCCTTCTACTCTCAAGGATGCAACATTACGTTGGTTCATGGGATTACCTGGAAATAGAATCACAACTTGGGCTCAGATGCAACAAGCCTTTAACAACAAGTATCAAGACTATTGTAAGTCCAAAGATACTAAAGAAGAAATTTTCCAAATGACTATAGGAAGTGATGTGTCCCTGGAAGACTATGAAGAGAGGTTCCAACTTAGTTACAAAAGGGCTCGGTGTACACTAGACCTTGAGTCACTGAAGCTGGTCCTGCTCAGGGGAATTCGGGAAGATCTTTAAGACACCCCCCATCTACTAGCTAGGGGAGACATCAACCAATTGTCCTATGACATAGAGACTGTTTTTGGAAACCATTCTAGAGCAGGCAGAAAGAAAGGTAGGGGGAGTCAACCCATAGCCAGTGCCTCTTCCTCTAACTCATCCATTAAAGGAGAAATTGAAAACATGCTGGAAGACTTCAAGAGTGAGATGCTGCAAACTCTTGCCATGCAAATGGATACCTTGCATATCAAAAGGAAACAAGAGGAAGTAGAGAGGGCTTTGGCCATTTTTTGCCCTAGATGCACCAGGAGGCATCATAGGAATGAATGCCCATTGAACTCTATAGAGGTTTGTTTAGTCTGTGAAGAAAATCATTCTACAAATAAGTGTCCTTCCTTACCCGGACTTAAAGTTGTATATCAAGGGGCTGAGGGAGTCACTGAATAACTCTATTACATAAACCAAAGGAGGCCTCATGGACCTAGACTATACTAGCAGGGGATGCAAGGGACATCTCAGGCATACTACAACCCCAACCAAGTGACTTCCATACCTTCTTGGGGCCCCCCTACTCATCCTTCCTAGTCCACGCCTCCTCCTTGGTCCTTCACATATCAATATCATGCCCAACCAGCCAACCATTGATTTCAATCCTATGCTCAGTGACCACCTCAATGGAATGCACCACATCAGGGGTGGAGGCCCCAATACAACTCTCTTCCCACTCTTCTACCTCCACCACCTACCCAACTACAACCGCTACCTCCTGCTCCTCCAAAGCAACCCAAAATGCCTGCCCAGCTGAATCCGAACCTGAACAACAGATAGGCTCAGCAAGTATAGTGGGGAACCATCATGCCCAACTTATGTTGTGTAGATTCAGGAAATTAACTTGCGATCTAAGAAAGTTCTCCTAGATAGCTAGCCTCCACCCAGGGAGGTTGAGGAAGATAAAGAGGAAAGTGAACCTAAAGAAATTCCACCCTTTCCTGAGAGACTATCCGTGACAGTCCAACCTACCCTAGAAGAAACTGAACTCCTGGGGAATTGAAACATTTATGTGTGAAGAGACCACTTCTCCAAGCCATAAAAGATGTTCCTATCTACAATAGGTTGATCAAAGAGAAGTGCTTTAGGCATCCAGGAAGGCATAAGAGAGATGCCCCAACCATCAATGTCATAGGGAAACTGTCCGACCTGATGTTGGGGCAGGTAATCTGTCCAAAATATCTGGACCCTGGAAGCCCAGTAGTTGATGTCCACATCAATGGCACCATGATCCCACACACCTTGATTTATCTAGGAGTTGCCATTAATGTGATGACAAAGGACACAATGCTCAAACTCAACCTCCAGGGCTCCTTGAGGAAGACCACGACCATGCTGTAGCTAGCAGACTGCTCCACCATGACCCCTGAGGGGATTGTGGAAGATGTGATGGTCTCCATTGATTCTTGGGAATGCCCTACTAATTTCTTAGTTCTCCAGCCAAAGGCAAAGCTCACTGGGTATCCTCTCATTCTGGGAAGACCCTGGTTGGCTACTTCTGATGCCTACATCAGCTGTTGAGCTGGGAACATGACCATAAAGAACGGGCATATGTCCAAGCAGTTAATCCTATATCCTCCTGCCTAACCCTTGTTAGAATATGATCTACCTCTCTGGTTGGAGGAGGAAGATGAGGATGAAGTCTATTCTGCACTGCTTTGTGCATTAAAAATCGCCATGGGGGGAAAACACCAAGATGAGGATGATATGATTGAAAATATGATTCAGAATCTACCTCCTAGTGTATCACCATTAGAGGACATAGTAAGAGAAACCCAAAAAAACCACTCAACTGATCTCTGTGTGGTCGACTCCACTTCTCCCCATGTTAAGAATATAGGGTTCAGCCTAGAAAGAACCTTGAAAATCAATCCATCCCTATCCACTTTCCAGGAGAAGGAACTATGTAGCCTACTGAGAAAACACCTAGATGCCTTCACCTGGAGTTATAAGGAGATGAAGGGAGAACACCCTTCAGTATCTACTCATCATATATACATCAAGGAGAGTTGCAAGCCAGTCAGGCAGCCTCAAAGGAGGATGAATCTAGCACTTAAAGATATTGTTAAGGAAGAACTGCAGAAATTGCTTGATGCAGGATTCATCTATCCCATCTCTGACAGTGAATGGGTCTCTCCTTTGTTGCCAGTGCCAAAGAAAAATGGTAAGTGGAGAATCTGTGTCAACTATCGGATATTGAACAAAACCACTAAAAAACACCATTTTCCTTTACCTTTCATAGATCAAGTGTTAGACGGTCCGGTAGGGAAAAACTTTTTCTCTTTCCTAGATCGGTTTAGTGGGTACAATTAGATTCAAATCAGCCCAGAAGACCAAGATAAGACCACTTTCACTTGTCCTTGGGGTACCTTTGCATACTGGGTCCTTCGTTTTGGTTTGTGTAATGCTCCAACGACTTTGCAAAAAGTGGTATTGAGTATATTTTCTAAATTAGTTCATGATGCAGTAGAGATATACATGGATGACTTTACTCCTTATGGATCTGACTTTCAGGAAGCTTTATCTAACCTAGGAAAAGTTCTAGACAAGAGTATTGAGATGAACCTGTCCCTCAATCCAAAAAAATGTGAATATTTGATGACTAAAGGGATCATGCTAGGTCATACAATATCTCAACAAGGACTGCAGGTGGACACCAACAAAATTGCCATCATCCAATGGGTCCCACCACCTCAAAAGGTGAGAGTTGTCAAAAGTTTCCTAGGCTTAGCTGGGTATTACCAGAGATTCATTAAAGATTTCAGCAAGCTAGCCTCTCCTTTGTTTGGCCTCTTAGGTAAAGATGTCGAGTTCATATGGTCGGAAAACTATCAAGAAGCCCTAGATACCTTGAAGAGCAAGCTCATGACTGCCCCAATTCTGAGAGGTCCAAACTAGGCCCTACCTTTCCACATTCACACAGATGCCTCGAACAAATCGATAGGAGTAGCCTTGGGACAAATTGATGAAAAGTTGCCTTATGCCATATACTTTATAAGCAAAAACTTGTCAAAGGCAGAGCTAAACTATACAGTGACCGAGAAGGAACTCCTACTTGTCATGCATTCCTTGAACAAATTCAGACATTATATCAGAGGCTATCAAACCTTTGTGCACACTAATCATGCTGCAATTAGATATTTAATTAACAAACTTGATGTAAACACTCGCATTATTAGATGGTTTCTTTTACTGCAGCAATTTGATTTGACCATTATTGGTAAGCCTGGTAAAGAAAATGTTGTTGCTGACTTTTTGTCTAGAGTAAATTTGCGTGCAGGTGAAGAAGGAATGGTGGATGAAAAAATTCTAGATGAACATCTGTTTGCTATCTCAGTACTCTCTCCATGGTTTGCTGATATAGCAAACTACTTGGTTTCATCACAGTTCCTACCACACCTGTCCTCAAAAGAGAAGAGCAAGATAGTAAGGAAAAGTGCCCCTTTCACCTGGATTGGGGGAAATCTCTTCAAACTTGGCCCAGATCATATCTTGAGAAGATGTGTTAGGAGGAGGAAGTCTTTGACATCCTCCTGACCTATCATTATGGGCCTTGTGGAGGTCATTTTGCAGCAAAAAGAACTGCCTTCAAGATATTGCAAGCAGGCTACTACTAGCTCACTCTTCATCAGGATGTGAGGAGATATACTAGCAAGTGTGATCGGTGTCAGAGGATGGGGAAACCAACTCCAAAGGATGAGATGCCCATGCAACCTCAAGTGACCTTTGAGCTATTTGAGAAGTGGGGCATGAACTTTGTGGGTCCTATCAGCCCTCCTTCAAAGCAAAAAAAATACATCATTGTGTGCATCGATTACCTAACAAAGTGGGCAGAGACAAAAGCAATCAAAGTAGCGACAGAGGAGAAAGTAGCTGAATTTTTGAGAGAGAACATATTCTACAAGTTCGGGTATCCAAGAGAGTTTGTCACAGATCAAGGTAGTCAGTTCACTTCCAATTTGATTGAAGACTGATCCAGGGGGATATTGGTGGCCACCTGCCAAATCCACTTGGACCCCCACCATTGTTTCTTTTAGCTTTTCAGTTTCCTTAATTGTAGCCTAGTTTACTATTTTTAGCAATTTTTAGGGTCCTGAACTTCTGGAGCTGTTTTGAGGCCCTAAACAACATTTTTTTGGAAAGCTGGGAGCAACATGGGTCCATGGATTGATGTTTCTCTTCCCAAAGTTGTAGTTCTCGGATAGATTTTTCTAACGAGACACTGTGCACGTCAAACAGAGATTGTATGCCAAAGTTATGACCCTGGGAAGTTGATGTACCAATTTACCCAAACAGGGCCCACAGTTTGGCGTTTCATCTTCTAGGGTTAGGTTTTGGAATGTTAAGGGTTTTCCATTGTTTCTCAACAATAAATAGGCCTTCGAGCCTCATTGTAACACAGTTCAGAGGCATGTAGCTGCCACATCTCTTCTCAGAGATAAGCTAACATCGCCCTAGCTGGTTTATTTCCAATTTTGTTTGTAAGCATATTTTAGTATTTTACATTAATGAAATGAAGTATTATTTCCACTGCATCTCTCTGTTTATGGTTATTTCTTTAATTTGTTGCGTTCCTATTTAAATTCGGATCAGTGGTATCAGAGTGGTCTGCTTTTTCTCTATTTTTCTTTGCACGTCCCCAACGAGGTCAGGATATAAGGAGTTAGAACTTGAACTGGTCGAACCTTCGTAAGACCAGCCTCACAAATCCCAAAGGCCTCCCATGGCAGATGAAAAGAAAGACGAGGGGGCAGGAGATCCTATCAAAATCTTGCTCGAAGAAGCCCTCGAACGACAAAGGAATGCGATGATGGACAACTTCACCCAAATCCTTCAGCGGCTACCCAGGGGCGACGCATCGGCTTCCAATAGCTACTATGGAAACACCACATCGTTTAAGGTAAAATTTAATTTTGAAATCCCCATATTCGAGGGATAGATAAACATAGTTGCCGTCGATAAACGATTAAATCTGCTAGAGGGTTATTTTTCTGTTCATGAATTTTCCAGTCGAGAAAAGATTATTTTCGCTCTTCTCAAAGAAATGGCCCACGTCAACGACTAGTGGGAAACCTAATGCGAGCAGAAGGATGAAAGTAAAAGCTCACTGTTTTCAGCCGCACCCACTTGGTATTCATTCTGAGAGGCCATCAAGGGGCAGTGCTACCCTGTCGGAAGCTATGAGGATCAATACATAAAGTGGACCATGCTGCGGCAAGGACGGGACCAAGATGTGTTGGATTTTACCAATATTTTCCATACCCTTCATAAAGTTGGGTATCAAGGATTCATAGTAGCATTTGATACTCAAATACTACGGTTGCCTGCACAAATACATCGGGGAAGAAATAGAATTCTTGAACATCCCCTCGCTCGGCATGACATACCGATATGCTGTCAAGGTCAAGCAAAAGTTTAAACAGAAGAAGTGAGACTTTGGATCTGTGAATCCGAAGCGAGGGAAAGGTGCCCCCAAACCACAGAACAAAGGACAAAGTCAAGGTGGGAAGGCCCAAGAAAACCCACCGAAGCTGCAAGCAAAGAACAGCGTTGTGAAGCCAAAAAAGGACACAAGAAAGTGGTGTGAGTTCCATAAGAGCTCCACTCACAACACAAGTGAGTGTCTGGCCAAACAGTCACTGGTGTCCAAGCTAAAGGTTTCAAAATCAGATGCATGTTCCAACTCTCAGTTAGAACCCAACAAGGGGAATGATAAAGGGAAGCAGATTATCGATGCAGATCCCAACGCCACCGTTGCCACCACGAAGATCCAGAAGGAGGAACCCAAATATCCAGAGGAGGAGGAGCATCTCTTCCACTCCTAGATGTGGGTAAAGGGCTTCCCACTACAGTTCATTGTCGATAGTGGGAGCCAAAAGAACCTCATTTCAGCAAAGGTCGTGAAGCGGCTGGGCTTACCAACCACATCACATCCACAACTGTACACCATCGGGTGGCTTCACCAAGGACAAGATCTTCGTGTGAGCCAGTAGTGTCGCCTTCCATACAACATCAAGCCCTTCACGGATGAGGTATTGTGTGACATTGCTCCCCTTGAAATTTGTGATGTATTATTAGGACAACCTTATTTGTGGAAGCGACATGCTTTGTATGAATCAAGGCCCCGTGCTGTTATTGTTGCTTTGGGAAATAAGTTGTACATGATACCAGAGGTAGCACCGCCTACCACCATCTCTTTGATTACTGCAAAACAATGCAGTAAGCTTGTTTCCAAAACCAGGAAATTTGTTTTCCTGATGATACGCCCTCAAGGAACGAAGAAGATGGTGGCCACAACCTCCAGACAGGGCCCCTCCACAAGACAACTACAGATGGACAAGGTCGTGGAGGAGTACGAGGATATCTTCACCTCCTCCGCAGGGGTTCCTCTACATTGTCAGGTCAAGCACTCCATCGATCTGACCCCAAGTGTGCCACTACCCAATGGACCAATCTATAGGCACTCTATTCTAGAGAATGATGAAATCAAGAGGCAAATTCAGGAGCTGCTACAGAAAGGTCAAATTTGTCCAAGTTCATCACCCTATGGGAGCCCGATCGTGTTGGTACAGAAGAAGGATGGGACTCGGAGACTCTGTATTGACTATCGAGCGCTGAACAAGATCACTGTCTGTAATAGGTACCCAATCCCATGGATTGATGACATCTTGGACCAATTGAAGGGGGTAAAATATTTCAGCAAGATTGATTTGAATTCAGTATATCACCATGTACCAATCAAACCCTCCAATGTGTGGAAGACTACCTTCAAAGCCAAGGAGGGCCTTTTCGAATGGTTGGTTATGCCTTTCGGATTGACGAATGCTCCTGCAACATTCCTGAGGCTAATGGATGACATCTTGTGGCCATTCACCAACTCATTTGTAGTGGTATACTTGGATGACATCCTGATCTTCAGCCAGAGTTGGGAAGAACACCTCCACCACATCCGACAGGTTCTCCAAACACTGCGGCAACACAAGTTATGTGTCAATTTGGAGAAATGCACTTTTGGCATGACCTACGTTTAGTATCTGGGATACATTATTGATGAACAGGGGGTACATGTGGATCCATCCAAGACCCAAGTCATTCGAGATTGCCCATCTCCAACCACTCTGACAGAGCTTCGCAGCTTTCTAGGTCTTGCCAACTTCTACCGCAGGTTCATGTTGGGATTTTCTCATATCACTTGACCCTTAAGTCAAGTCACCAACGGAGAAGAGAAAGCAAAATTCTTTTGGTCTGAATCTCAATAGAAGCCATTCAAAGAGTTGAAAGATAGCCTCTACACAACACTAGTGCTCGCATTACCAGACTTGCAACAACCATTTGAGGTCGAGACAGATGCCTCTGAATATGCTATTGGGGTAGTCCTCACTCAACATGGGCATCCAGTGGCATATCACAGTGAGACACTTTCAGACACAGTCCGGAAGTATCCCACTTATGAAAAAGAGATGTATTCCATTGTGCAGGCCTGCCGACAATGGAAGCATTACATTTTGGGGAAGGAAACGATCATCCACACAGACCACTGACCCCTGCAGTTCATACAGACCCAAGGGAAATTGCAGAATGATCGCCATCAGAAGTGGTCCACATACCTGCAACAGTTCCATTTGAATATCAAGTATAAGAAGGGTATCACCAATAATGTTGCATATTGCCTCAATCGACCACCGATCATGGCGTTAACCACTGTGCTCAACTCTTGTGGGCATGAGACTTCTGATTGGCCACTTCTCTACAAACGTGACCCAGAATTTTGCCACACATACCAGACACTCTTGGAGGGTCAGCATGTTCCAAATTTTCACCTCCAGGATGCCCTGTTATGCCACCTGGGTCACCTTTGTGTTCCTTCAAGTGAGCGTGCCAAGATGATTTGGGAAGCACACTAAAGTCGAGCTGCTAGACATTTCGGGGTCGAGAAAATGGTGGCAGTACTGCAGAAGTATTTATATTGGCCGAATCTTCGACAGGATGCCATTCGCAACTACTCACGCAGATTCGGCTCATGTCTAGTCTGAAACAAATAAGGCAAACAACTTCATTGAGCACATCCAACATATTCACCAGCAGGTCCATGACATTCTAGAGAAATCAAATGCCAAGTACAAGCAACAACATGATCAACATCAGGTGCCACAAAAGTTTCAGGTGGGCGACAAAGTCTAGTTGCATTTGCAAAAGGAATGCCTTACCGGAGCCTATCGAAAACTTAGACCACTCCAATATGGTCCTTACACCATTACCAAGGTTGTGGGAGACAATGCATTTGAGCTCAACATTCCCCCATTCCTTTGCCTGCACCCAATGTTCAATGTGGACCGCCTTTGGCCATACTTTCCACCATTACTAGACACATCCGACATTGCAGAACAACTCACACCCATAGAGTTAAATCTAGATTGCATGGAACAATTCACAACTGATCGGATCATGGACACACCGATCAAGCACACTTGCCAGCAGAATATGCAATTGTATCGATTTGTCAAAGCAGGCCAACTCCTTCACTAGGGCAAGTGGCTCACCAGGGACCAAGTTCAACAGAAGTTTCCTCATCTCATGGAGGAACTCAACGCAATGGGGACCATTGCTTCCTAAGGGGGAAGGAATGATCTAGGCAGATATTGGTGGCCACCTGCCAAATCCACTTGGACCCCCACCATTGTTTCTTTTAGCTTTTCAGTTTCCTTAATTGTAGCCCACTTTACTATTTTTAGCAGTTTTTCGGGTCCTAAACTTTCGGAACCATTTTGAGACCCTAAACGACGTTTTTTGGGAAAACTTGGAGCAACATGGGTCGATGGACTGATTTTACTCTTCCCAAAGTTGAAGTTCTCAGATACATCTTTCTAACGAGATACTGTGCGCGTCAAACGGAGATCATATGCCAAAGTTACGACCCCGGGAAGTTGATGTACCAATTTACCCAAACGAGTCCCACAGTTTGGCATTTCATCTTCTAGGGTTAGGTTTTGGAATGTTAGGGGTTTTCCATTGTTTCTCAACAATAAATAGGCCTTCGAGCCTCATTGTAACATAGTTCAGAGGCATGTAGCCACCACATCTCTTCTCAGAGATAAGCTACCATCGCCCTAGCTGGTTTATTTCCAATTTTGTTTGTAATCATATTTCAGTATTTTACATTAATGAAATGAAGTATTATTTATGTTGCATCTCTCTGTTTATGTTTATCTCTGTAATTTGTTGCGCTCCTATTTAAATTTAGATCAAAGACCTACTCACACATCATAGAATCAAGAACAGGATTTCGACCCCTTACCATCCACAAGCCAATGGGCAGGTGGAGGTCACGAACAGAGCATTGGAAGGGATCCTCACAAAGGTAGTGAGCAACACTAGAAAAGAATGGGCAGACAGATTAGTTGAGGCCACTTGGCCCTACAACACAACATGGAAGATCACCATAGGATTCACACCCTATGAGCTAGTCTATGGGAAGAAGGCTTTGCTGTCAATAGAATTTGAATTCAATATGTAAGGATGGTAGCTCAGCTGGACCTAGACCTCAACCATGCACAGAAATAAAGATTACTTCAACTCAATGGATTGGATGAACATAGAATGCAAACCCTTCTCCATACATAGGTAGTTCAGCTTCAGAGAAAGATATGGCATGACAAAAATATCAAGGAGAAGCAATTCTAAGAGGGAGATTGGGTACTACTCTATGATTCAAGATACAAAGATTTCAAGGGCAAGCTAAGGACAAGATGGCTGGGACCCTACACTATGGAGAAATGCAATGAAAATGGTTCAGTTCTGATCAGAACCATTGATGATGAAGCCATCCCCATGCCTATCAATGGACACCGGTTGAAATTCTACAAGAAACCCCTCTCCAAGCGAGAGTTCATTGAAGATTTGAATAAGACAGTGACAGTAGTGGAGCATGTGTTACCCTCGACTTCACCCACTCAATGAAGAAAAAGAAAAAATAAAAAATAAGGACTCAAGTGAAAACCTCCATGAGGCGCTTGAGTCCCATCATTGGGTTGAAAACCTCTTCTGAGGCGACCCAGTGATGTCAAAAAAAAAAGAGAGAAAAATAAGATCCCTAGGTGAAAACCTCCCTTGGAGGTGCCCAAGGCAGGAAATTAGGGTGAAAACCTCCCTGAGGCACCCTAGTTGTTTTCAAAAAAAAAAAAAAAACGAGAAAAAGAAAAATGAATTTTCATTTGCATTGCAAGTTTGCAAGAGGACTACAGGAAGAAGCAGAGGGTGCTAAGGGAGACCTGAAAGCAACACCAGCACCTATCCTACCTTCCCACACCTTTCTCCATCATTCTTTGCATTTCTTTCACCTCACTGTGCTTCTTTTTGAAGAACTGTGTTTTCTACAGGAGTCTCTGTGTTTTCTATAGGATGCTCCTATAGGAATTACAGAGAGCCAAAAATGGGTATAAAAGCCAGTTTGAGGGACAGGGAAGCTTCATTACGAACCTATAAACCCTCCTACAGTCTTCAAACCTCCTTGCCATCATTTCCGAACCTACATCACACCCCAAGCATCATTCTTCTTCCTGTCCAAGAAAAACACAGAAAAACAGTTTTTCAGGAAAAGAAAAAAACACAAAAAAAATAAGAGAGGAAATAGCACCATCCACCTCACCTAAAGCCTACCTGTTACCTCTCCATATCTATCTAAATCTCTAGCATCATCCTCACAGCTCCAAGCATAGAAAGAAGCTGAAGTTTCAAGGGAGAAGTAGCTACAGGAGCTCCTGTAGGAATTCCTGTAGCAACTAATCCCATTAAAATCCAACATCAGCAGCAAGAGAGTGAAAACATGAATGTTGAAGAAGACACCTGAAGCTCAGATCCAACCAGAGAAGAACCTACACAAGAAACAGCCACACACCAACAAGCAGACAACATGCATCAAAAGAAACAAAGGCATGAAGCAAAAAGAGAGAGCCACAACACCTCACAGCAAATACATTCGGATCACAGGTAAGTAACTAATCCACTCCTCTGTTTGCATTTGTGTAATTAGAAGGCATGAAAAATCAATGAGATGGTTGGGGTTGAATGAGGGAAAGGTGGCCAGTTAACTTGGCCACCTTCATCTAGTTGACTCCACTCATCCGAGATGTCACCCACACGTGCGCACAGTCAACTCAAGAAAGATGTCAAGGACAGGTAGTGGAGGAGGTGTGAACTCTGATGTAATCATGAGGGATGATTACGAGGAGGGGCCATGATGACAAGGTAGGTGGGGACCAACGGTCCGAATATGGCCAATGTATACTTTTCCAACTCACCCTCCATCACCGGAAATATCCATAAAGGGCAATAAGTACTCCTCCTCGAGCACTCTCACCACCTTTTCCTTCATTCTCTCCTCAAAACTTAGCTACAGCAGTCTCCTCGTGCCCCCACAACCTTGTAATCATCATTATCCATTGATCTCTCCCATATTCCTGCTCTCGGCATTTTCTGCAGGAGCACTTACAGGTTCTACAGGAATTCTACAGGAGGGACATCAGTCTTCTACATGAGGGGCAGTGAGTTGTTTTGAAGGGAGAAAACACGAGCTTTAGCACGATTTTCGATCTGAAGAGGTAAGTTCCATGCATGCCCCCATTGAATATCAATATATGCAAGCAGTGGTTTAAATTTGAGGAGGAAATAAAGCCTTTAGGAGCAGGAAATACATAAAATTTTCTGTTTTTTTTTTTAACACAGACTCCCCTATTTCTTTGTTTTTCTCCAAAAATCGTTGTCTCCATCTCCACATTTGGTTTCCCAAAGGAGTATAAACAAAATGACAGGAGGATTTATGAGGAAGGAGCCCACCAACTCCTCCAGGCTCCATGCACATCCCCAAGTAGTGGACATATTCACAAGAGCAAATTGGATGAACTTTTTTGAGAAATTCTGAGGGTTTGATGAGGAAATTGCCCAAGAATTTTCCCACTCTTTGGTCCCTCACCCCAGAACACATGCCACTATCACCTTTAGAGGTCTTTCCATGGAGATAACCCCTGAATTTATCAGTAGCATCACTACCCTTCCTCTTGGGCTGCATTAGAAGGGCTAGCATACCATATCCTTGGGATGAAGTTAGTTATCAAATAATCAAATACTTTTCCTGTGAGGGGAGGTACAACATTGTCTATGGTTATCACTTTAGAATCCTCCATGAATTAAGGTATGCGATGGACACTCCAACACTTCAGAAGCTCAGCATCCCCTACTTCCTCCTGCAGTCCCTCATTGACTCCAACATTAAGGTTCAAGCAGGAAATTCAAAGAAGCTAGCTCACATGGGTTAATCAAAATTTTAGTGGAAGAAGCCCTCCATACATTTACACTCACTATAGCATGGGAAATGTTCTGAAACATGACAGCTGAGGATGACATAGAGACCCTAACCTATGATATAAGTCCTATTGGCAGTGAGGAGGAAGAGCAACAAGGGGGAGAAGGTGAAGCAACTGGTGACTTAGCAGAACAAGAAGGGAAGGAGGAAGAAACTAAGATAGAGGAGGAGAAAGATGAAGAAACAGAGCAAACAGAGACAGAAAATGAGACACAAGGAAGAGAGAAAGAGGCAGTAAAGACAGAATAAGGAGAAATGTCCCCTGAGACCCTGGAAAGAGAGGCAACAGCTGCTCTCACTGCCTTTAGTACACCAATAAAGCCAATACAAAAGAGGAAAAGGCAGGCCTCCATGTATTTCAGGGCTAGGAAGAGCACAAGAATCAAAACAGGGAAACCTCAACCCTCTTCAAAAGTGCCAATTACAATTGAAGATTCACCCTTTTCCCAAGGAAAAGAATCCCCTTCCAAGGCACCTATCACATATGAAAGGGGGACTCCTAGATCTCCCACATGGAAAGAAAAGGAAGAACTACAGGACCCAAAAACAGTCCTACAGGAGGCTTAGATAGTTCTACAGGAGACACTGTCAAAACTACAAGAGACCAAAAATCTTGAGAAAGAAATGGAAGGACAGCCATAGGTAAAGGAGGAAGAAACTGAGCTACAAGAACCTGATCCCCAGCCTAGTCTTACCTCCTACTACAATCTACATGAGGGAGGAAGAATAATTCTACAAAAAATTGTAATTCCACTATTTTTTGAATTGGAGAAAGAGAGAATAAGAACACATAGGTGGATGCAAATAGCCAAATCCAAAGGAGTTGAGGATATTGGCCATATGGAGAACAAACTCAGAGAAATGGGCAGAGATTTGAGTGTTATCAAACATAGGGAAGCAATTACAAGAAGCCACCTTGAAACTGAAAATGAATTGCTAAGGAGGCAGTTGCAAGAGAAAGTGACCCAATTGGCATGCATGGCTAGCTTATCCATGGAGGCATTGCAATGTAGAACACCAGCAAAATCCTATGGCCTATATCTCAAGGACCAATGGTTGCAATTTCAGATAAAGGTTTGGCACAAAGAGGCACAATGCCTTTCCAAGATTACAGGTAGTTTATGGACCTGTGTGACCAAAGCACATCAGAGGATAAGGTAAAAATGGCATAATTCTACCTACATAACATGGTCCTCACAGATATGAATGCGTGGGACCCCAATGCCAGGCTAGGGGACCTGCAACTAATGGCCATGGCCTCATGGATGAACCATGAAGAGTTGAGGGCAGCAGAAATAAGAAGATTGATTATAAAAGAGCAGAATGAGCCATTAATGATAAGAGCTGAGCCATCAGATCCCATGGCACTCATCAGCACACACAACCTACTTGTCAATAATCCTCAGATTGCCCCTAGATATATAAGTGATCAGGCATAAGCCATTGCACACTTTGAGGATATGCAAAGGCTACATGGGGATGAATGTGTGCATGCATGGATGAGGAGATCGAACACATTACCACACAGTCTGTAGATCAGGGAATATCATTCCCCCATGAGGATGAAGGAGGCACTAAGAAGAGTACCAATATACAAGCGCTCCATGCAGAGGCTGAAGGTCAACTGGATTGGCCTCAAATTGAATCCCCCACTACTGTTAGGCATGCTGGAAGATAGAAGAGAAGAAGAAGAGGAGGAGCAGTGGGAAGAGATAGAAAGGAAGGCACGATTCTATGACAAGGAAGAGGAGACCACATCAGAGGCTTCAGATGCTAGGGAGGCCACCAGGGCCATAAAATATGAGGAGATGGACTAAGTTGCTCAGAGGATTAGCAACACTTTCAGTAGGGGGTGATGATGAGCCTCATAAATGGGCTCATTTTACCTCCTAACCTAGTCAAATCAACCATTCTCTTAGCTTATTGTATGATTTTCTGATTATATTTATCCTTATGGAGTGAGTTGAGTTAGTTATGATGCCATGTGGTCTAACATGTATTTAATGCAGATTATTGATGATTTTTTAGGTCAAAGTCAAGGATCCAGTGGACAAATGGAAGCAATAACTCGAAGTGGACAAAGGAGAGGACTTATAGGAGGGAATTCCCCTCATTTATTACTCCTCACTTCGAATTCCCCTTCATTCAGCTCGAAGTACAAGTAGCCAAGTCATGCACTAGAAGGAAGTCGAGCAAGTGGAGGATGACTGATGATTATCTCGAGTTTTGGGAGCCAAGCCTCCCTAATTTTAAGGAAGCTATTGGTAGCTTCATTTGTATAAGTAGAGAGGCCTAGGGCCTCACTAGGGTTGGATTTTTGTTGGATTTTTGCTTATGTAAACTCTGCTCAACTTCGAGCTTATTATTTTGTGACAGTTCATGTAATCTTGCTATTGTTTTGGAAATAAAGATGGAATCTTTCTTGAGTTAGCACTGAGTTCCCTCAGAGGGCTAAATCTCTTGGGTTAGGGCCCAATCCAAGTAGCCAAGCTCCTCTTTACTTGTATTTGTATGTTTTATTCCAGTTTGTAGATCAGGTTGATGTTAGATGTATTTCTTTTATGGTTAGGAAAAGGTTTCTTTTGATGATTCAATAGTTTGCTTCCATTTGTGATTTCTATAATAGGTTAAGTAGTGATAAAGAAAAGATTCAAAAGGCTAGAAATAGTGCCTTGGCCTCTCTTTGTCCCTTTGGGACCATGATTTGAGGCAAAGACCCTCTTTCTGCCCCAAAAACACAAATTTTCCTCATTCATAGGACTTATAGTGTTTGCAGCATTTTAGTGGTAAATAGTCTAGTTTTGCTTCAATTCAGAACTTCTTCATCATGCTCACTTCTTTATTTACAATATTCTTCTTTCATGCTTTCCTTTCTTGCATCAGTTATCAGCATTTCCTTCCATAGATCATAGTTTAGACTATTCTAATGCAAAACTCTGTTTTCTTAGTTGCACTCATTTCATTGCTTGCTTGATTTCCTTGGTTGACTGTCAGTTTTGTTATGTAGTAGATCTCTTCTAGCAACAGGCCAACCTATTCACCATCCCATCCTCCATCTAATCCATGCCCTACAAGTCGCCCAAGCCTCCCCTCAATTATGCCTTAGTTTCTTGCATTTAACATAGAACTTCTTCCTCTCTCCTTGAGAAAATTTGATCATCTTTCTCTCTCCTGATGATTCTTGGTAGACCCTAGTTGCCCTAACACCTCATTCCAACCTTCATCTACTTTTCCACCCACTCTCACACCCTCAAAAGAGTGAAAACTGCTCTCGGCCTCCTCTTGTGGGCCTCCTGTAGTTCCCTATTTTCCTCCTGTAGATTTCTTGTGTCCTCCTATAGATTTTCTTGTAGGCTTTCTTTTGAATGCCGAGTGTGGAAAAAGCCTCTAGAAGGCCACTTGAGACCTCCTGGGACCCATCCACACCATTCTGCATCCTCTCATGTCCAAAAAACACCCTCCAATGCCACCTATTCACTGCCACATTCACAAACAATAGATTACATGCATGTCAAATTCACATAAAAATACATAAAAATTCAAAAAGATGTTTTTTGCTCATTTACTTTCAGAAATAGTATAGTTAGATGTTTTTTACTTGCTTGAGTAGGTAATGGCATTCTTTTCATGATTTTCATAGTGCTTTCTACAAAAGTTGGATTAGTTGGTTAATTTGGGTTTACTAGTTTTTCTTAACATTTCAGACTTTCTCCTTTCTGCAGTTAGAATAGTATCTGTAGAGTAGCCTTTCTGTCCTTTCATCACATATTGAACTTCTTCTGGAATCCATAGAAGTTGGCTTGAGCTCCTAATGATCTTGCGCCAGCTGACCAAGTGACAACCTGCAGTAAGAACTAGTACTTGTGCATATAGCACCGTCACTTCCAAGTTTGTTATGAACTACTGGGTTGATAAGAGTAAAGTAGGCAACCTAGGAGTTGCAGCATTATTGCTGCAATACTGGTGCTCACGAAGTGTCTCCATGGTGATCATTGGCTTTGACATATGGTACATTTGTTGATAATCTTGTGCCCTGAAGGTAGCAATCTCCATCCCACTAACACTTCTCAATGTCATCATCTCGGTATCAGTGTGTGAGACGATCCAATGTATCATGTCCATGCATGGGAATGTGGGATACCTGCATGAAATCCAGTACAAGTTGGACTTGTCACTACAAGAAAAAGGTCAGTTGTGAGCGTCATGTCGAGTTGTGTTATATTCTTTCCACAACTAGCCTACGTAGTTAACTGGGGGGTTAAAGGGGGGCCAGAACCCCCCATTCGTTGTG
Source organism: Pinus tabuliformis (assembly GCA_031772625.1). Classification (NCBI taxonomy): domain Eukaryota; kingdom Viridiplantae; phylum Streptophyta; class Pinopsida; order Pinales; family Pinaceae; genus Pinus; species Pinus tabuliformis. The sequence continues at coordinate 91,126,432 of CM062807.1, read as the reverse complement.
CTGATTGCATAGCAGGGGGATCAAAAGGGGGGCAGGTAACCCTCCTTTATGGGGTCTGGGGCAACACTTCGGGAAATTTTTTTTGGACCCTATATTAGGTTGGGTGGACCTACCTATGGTTTTGTGCATGGTTTTTGCACATGGTTTTGGACACGATGGTTTTCAGTCCATGGTTTTGGACACGATTGTTTTTGGTCCATGGTATTGGATGCTTTGACATGTATAAATATGTATTGTAACATTGCAAGGAACATAATAAAAAATCAATCTAGTAGTCCTAGTTTTCGGATCGAGGGGAAATCTCTGTGTATATGTGTTTTATGTGTTACGCTCTCATATTGTTTATTTTTTGTTGTTAAAATTCGTATGTGGGTAAATTCTGTACGGGGTTAAAACCTACATTTGGTATTAGAGTTGTTTTGGTTTCAAGGGAATGCCTTTGTTGCTGAGGGGTTTCGCTTGGGCCTGTGGTAGATCCTATTCAGTGGGAGATCTACAGGATCGATTCTGGTGGTGAAAGAAGATGGGGAGCAGTGGAAAGATAGAGATCAAGAAATTTAATGGTCATAGTTTTGAGTTATGGAAACTCAAGATGGAGGATCTGCTGGTGGATAAAGATTAATGGATTGCGGTAGATCCAGGTACTAAACCAACGAGAGTGTCCGATGAAGAATGGAAGAAGTTGTATCAGAAGGCTAAGAGCATAATACGATTGTGTGTCTCAAATTCAGTATTGTTGAATGTATCAGGAGAAGCTACGATGAAGGCTTTGTGGGACAAGTTAGGGACCTTGTACAAATCTATGTCTCTGGTGAATAAACTGTTCTTACGAAAAAAGTTGTATAACCTGAGGATGAAAGATGGAGACCCGGTCACAGAACATATAAACACATTTAATATTGTGGCAAGTCAGTTATTATCTGTTGATATTAAAATTTCAGATGAAGATAAGTGCATCAATTTTTTGTTTCTCTACTATATTCGTGGGATAGTTTGGTTATTGCAATAGATATCAATGAAAATGCCTTGCAATTTGATGAAATATTCTCATCCTTACTAACGGAGGAGATGAGATGAAAAAATATGGAGAGCTAGAATGGTGATGCCTTGTCTATACGAGGACAGTCCCAGAATAGAAACAAAGTAAGCCATCGAGTGGTAGATCTAACTCTAGAGGGAGATCTAAATCTCTAGGAAAACCTATAAAGGTGGTGTGGTGGAAATGCGGAAAGGAAGGGCACTACGAAAGGGACTGTAAATCTAAAGCTCCTAACAAAGGAAAGGGATCTGATGATGCTCCTTCTGCAAAGGTGAAAACCACCTCAGATGAAGGTGGGGATGTGTACTTGGCTTCTTCAAGTACACATGTAGATCGTGAGGCATGGTTGATTGACTCAGGTGCATCCTTTCGCTTCACTCCCCATAGAGAGTGGTTTTGTGAGTATTATAAATATGATGGTGGTGATGACAAGGCTAGAATCGTTGGCTACATAATAGTAAAGTTGAAGTTACAAGATGGAAGGGTTAGAACACTTTCAGGTGTTCTGCATATTCCTGCATTAGCTAGAAATCTGATTTCTGTAAGCAAGTTGGATGATGCAGGTGTAAAAACAATGTTCGAGAAGGATACCTGGAAGATGGTTCAGGGAGCACTAGTATTGATTCGGGGGGTTTGGATTGGAACTTTGTACAAGCTACAAGGTAGCACTGTTGTTGATGGGTGCAATAGTTCTGTGGTTCCTAAAAATAGAGCAGAAAATCTAGAGGTCTCTGGAAAGAAGACCATGATGTGGCATCAAAGGCTTGGACATATTGGAGAGAAGGGCCTTCGAATACTTCATGGTAAATGTATGGTAAAAGGTATGAGTAATAGCTCTCTGGATTTTGATTTCTATGAAAATTGTATATATGGGAAGCAAAATCAGGTGAGTTTCCCCTCTGGTAGTAAGAGGGCGAAACAAATATTAGAGCTTGTCCACAGTGATGTATTTGGACCTATGAAAGTTCCATCACTGGGTAAGTTTGTGTACTATGTATCATTTATAGATGACTTCTCAAGGAATACATGGATATATTTCCTTAAGAAGAAATCTGAAGTCTTTGACAGGTTTAAAGAATTTAAGGCTCTGGTGGAAAACCATATAGAGAAGAAGATAAAGGTGTTGAGGTCAGATAGCGGTGGAGAGTTTTGCAGCAAGGAATTTGAAGAATTATGTAAGAACTGTGGTATAGCATGACAAAAAACTACTCCATACAAACCTAAGCAAAATGGAGTTTCAGAAAGAATGAACAAGATGTTGATGGAAAGGGCAAGAAGCATGCTCAATGCTACCTATTTAGGACAAGAATTCTGAGTAGAGGCAGTGGAGACAGCATGTTACCTGGTCAATAGATCACCTTGATCATCATTGGAGGATAAGACTCGACAAGAGGTATGGATGGGTAAGAAACCCTCTCTTTCACATATGAGGGTATTTGTATGTGATGCATATGTACATGTTCCAAAGGAGAAAAGAACCAAGTTGGATAGTAAATTTGAAAATGCATCTTTATTGGGTATAAGGATGATCTAAAGGGTTATAATCTTTGGAACCCAATAATAAGGAAGGTTGTGTATAACCGAGATGTGGTGTTCATAGAGGTGAAAAATGTTATTAAACATGAAGTCCAACCAAAGGAACCTGAGAATATAGAGTTTGAGCTTAAGGAGGAAGAATCAGACTCTACAACAGAAGAGGAATCAGAAAATGAAGAGCCACAAACTCTAGGTGTGAGAAGATCAGTTCGAGAAAGAAGGAAGCCAGAAAGGTATAGTCCATCTACTTTCTATTCAAATTTTGCTTTATCTATTACTGATGATGATCCCAGAACTATGAAGGAAGTAGTATATTCAGAGGAAGGAAAACTCTGGAAAGAGGCCATGGTTGATGAACTAGCATCTTTGCACAAAAATGAGGCATGGAATCTGGTGGAGTTGTCGGCTAGAAGGAAACCCGTTGGAAGCAAATGGGTGTTCAAGAAGAAGGCAAATTCAAAAGGGAAGGTGGAGAAATACAAAGCTTAGTTGGTAGAAAAAGGTTATTCCCAGGTGTCGGGAATTGATTTTGGTGATATTTTTTCTCCTATTGCCATGGTAGCTTCTATTATATTACTTTTATCTATTTCTGCGGCTTTTTATTTTGAGGTAGAACAGATGGATGTGAAGATAACGTTTCTTCATGGGGATCTGGAAGAGGAGATCTACATGAAGCAACCTGAAGGCTTTGCGGTGAAGGGTAAGAAAGGACTGGTATGCAAGTTAAAGAAGTCTCTATATGGGTTAAAATAGTCGCCAAGGATGTGGTATCAGAAATTTGATACATTTATACGGGGACTTGGCTTCACCACAAGTAAAGCAGATCATTGTGTGTATTTTAAATTAATTGGTGATCGTGTTATTTATCTGGTCTTGTATGTGACTAATATGTTGTTGGTTGGATTTGACAAAGAAATTATCCAGGATTTGAAGACCCAATTGTCCTCCAAATTCGGCATGAAAGATATTGTTGCTGCAAACTATATTTTGGACATGGAAATTAAAAGAGACAGGGCAAAGAGGAAGCTTTGGTTAAACTAGAGGAAGTATGTTGAGACAATACTACAAAGGTTTAATATTCAAGATAGTAAACCAATGAAGGTTCCTATTCCTATTGGTGTAAATTTATCTGCTGAACAGTGTCCCAAGACACAAGAAGAAGAAGAGGACATGTCCCGTGTTCCATATGCAAGTGCAGTCAGTAGCCTGATGTATGCAATGTATTGTACTAGACCAGACATTGCACATGCAGTGGGAGTATTGAGTAGGTTTATGTCAAAACCAGGAAAGGAGCATTGAACAACAGTGAAGCGGGTTTTCAGGTATTTACATGGGACTAGTGATTATGGTTTGTGCTATGAAAGAAGACCAGGACTAGACAGAGTTTTGGATATCCGTGGCTTTGTTGATGTAGACTAGGCTAGAGATCTGGATCAGAGAAGATCTACAAGCGGGTATGTATTTAACCTATTTGGAGGCGCAGTCAGCTGGATGAGTAAGAAACAATCTGTAGTGGCATTATCAACTACAGAGGAAGAATACATGGCAGCCACTCATGCAAGCAAGGAAGCAGTTTGGTTGCAGATATTGTGCTCAAGTATGGGGTTAGTACGGGGAGCTATAAGGATATACTATGACAGCCAAAGTGCAATTTTCTTACCAAAGAACCCTGCTTATCATTCAAAGACAAAGCACATTGATGTTCAGTATCACTTTGTGAGGGATATGATAGAAGACAAAAAGATGTTGCTGGTAAGGGTGGACACTTTGAAAAATACTACAGATGCATTGAAAAAATCTGTGATCTCTGAGAAGTTCTCTTGGTGTAGAGAAACAATGGGCATTGTAGGGTTGGATAAATGACTAAGCTCTCATGTGGCCCCCTGTGGAAATAAAACAACAAGTGGGAGAATGTTGGGTTGTGTTATATTATTTCCACGACTAGATCACATAGTTAACCGGGGGGTTAGACGAGGGCGGAGCCCCCCCTTCGTTGTGATGATTGCACAACAAGGGGGTCATAGGGGGTTTGAGGGGGGTGGGTAGCCTCCCTCTACAGGGTCTCGGGCAATGCCCTAGGAAAAAAAATTTGGACCCTATATTAGGTTGGGCAGACCTACCTATGGTTTTGTGCATGGTTTTCACACATGGTTTTGGATGCGATGGTTTTCGGTCCATGGTTTTGGATGCGATGGTTTTTGGTCCATGGTATTGGATGCTTCGTCATGTATAAATATGTATTGTAACATTGAAAGGAACGTAATGAAAAATCAATCTGGTAGTCTCGATTTTGGGATCCAGGGGAAAATCTCTGTGTATATGTGTTTTATGTGTTATGCTCTCGCATTATTTATTTTCTGTTGTTATAATTCATATGTAGGTAATTCCTGTACGGGGTTAAAATGTGCTTGTGACTGACCTTTAATGTCTATCACCAATGTCGCATATGGTGAAGGTATTTAAAAAAGCGTTGTTGTAAATGTATATAGTGATGGTCCTTTAACGTTTGTTACCAAAGCCATTTTCAATGACACTTTTGGTGAGGGTCGTTAAAGGCCCATCACTAATTCTCTCTTTGGTGACACTTTTTGTGAGGGTCATTAAAGTCCCATCACTAATTCTCTCTTTGGTGACACTTCTAGTGATGATCTTTTATTGACCATCACAAATGATCTTTTTGGTTACTTTTGGTGACGGTCAATAAATGTTTGTCATCATTGACCACTCCAATGAGTTTTTGATGATGCTTCATGCTTGTGACAGACCTTTAATGTCCGTCACCAATGTCGCATATGGTAACGGTCTTTAAAATATAATTGTTGTACGTGTATATAGTGATGGTCCTTTAAGGTTTGTCACCAAAGCTATTTTCAATGATACTTTTGATGAGGGTCGTTAAAGGCCCGTCACTAATTCTCTCTTTGGTGACACTTTTGGTGAGGGTCATTAAAGGCCCATCACTAATTCTCTTTTTGGTGACACTTTTAATGAAGATCATTTATTGACCCTCACCAATGATCCTTTTGGTTACTTTTGGTGACGGTCAAAAAATGTTCATCACCATTGATCATTCCAATGAGTTTTTGATGACCAAAACAACATCTCTGCACTCTTAGGGGTCGAATCCATGACTCTAGGAACTATTCCATGAGGTATTCTAATCAAACCCTAATGTCTAGGGAAGTTAAAAACAACTTCTACAATTAACTTTGACTACAACCTCTCTCATAAATGAGGTAAAATTTACATCAAAACAACTTACAAATACTAACCACCCATTATTTACATTTAATTTTACACCTCACATTCATCTACTTCACCCTTTTGACTTCTACCAAAGCCAAACTAGGAATTACAAAAAATTACACAGTGGATATTTTACAAAAATCTTAGAAATTTCTAAGTGTGAAGCGAGATGTTGGAGGCCATTTTGAGTTCCTTTCTGAAGTCCAAATCTAGATCTGAATCCTTTTCTAGAAATATGGGAGAGTTTAGATGTCTTTAGAGTATTTTTGCACTCAAAATGACCCATTTTGGTTGAGATATGGCCATTCTCCCAAGGTGTCTCCAAGTGCGCAACAAAATGGAAAAAGAGGGGCAGAAAGGTGATTTTTGGCCTCTTTTTTGCAAATTTCTCAAAAAATGAACCCTATATCAGGAAAGTGGGAAAATGGTTTTAGAGTGGGGGTCATACGATTTCCAAAAATGCTATTTCCATCATTTGGAGCCCTGAGGAAGAAGCGTAGTGTGAGCTCGCTGTGCTCCTAGACAGAAAATTGCCAAAAAATTGCAAGTCTGCACCAGTTTGCACCAAAACATAAATTTTTCTCCAAATCCTCCCAAAATTTGTCTAGAGATGCCTAATTAGGTATGTTATGTAATCATGGATGAATCAAAAAGAAAATCTAACTTACCCTTCTCCTCTTGGCTGATTAGTGTTTCCTTGAGTTTTTCCTTCAACTACTTGATTTTGACCTTGGCAACCTGATTCCTTGTGTAATAATGGATGGCCATTTTCTTTTACAAATTGTTAACCCTAAAACTTGGCACATCTTGGAATATCATTGCCCTAGCCTCTAGCACTGCAAAGAATATCTTGTCACTCCCTCAGCACACCTGGAACTCATCGACACTTCCTTTCACAAAATATTGTTCATTCATTTCCATGCATTATTTTGACCTAGTGGTCCCTTGTGTTTCCATGGCACTTTGTAACACTTCCTAGCACGCATTGGCACATCTTGGCACCTGGCACATCTTGGTCAGATGTTGCCCTCACACTCTAGCATGCCTTAGCACTGCCTAACATTCCATGTCACTCCCTCCTTAACACACATGGAACTTGATGCACTCCCTATCACACACTCTTATTAATTCATTTCCACGCATTTTGACCTAGTTCTCCCTTGTCTTTCCCTAGCACTCACTAACACTCAGCACACATTGGAACACCTTTGAACTTGGTAAATCTTGGCATGCTCCCCTAGCACTATAGAATGCCTTGGCACTACCTAGCATACCTTGTCACTCCCTCCTTAGCACACTTGGAACTCGCTAACACTCCCTATCACACACTCTTATTCATTCATTACCATGCAATTGAAACTAGTGCTCCCTTGTGTTTCCTGGAACCCCCTAACACTCCCTAGCATGTGTTGGCACCACATCCTAACACTTGGCACATCTTGGCATGCCTTAGTACTTGGCATGACTTGGCATGCGTAGCATGCCTTGGAACTGTGTAGCATGTGTTAGCACTTCTTGGCATTTCCTAGCACATGTTGGCACTCCCTAGTTGTCATGCCTCTATAGATAGCCTTACCTTTTTTGCGATTTGGAAAACCAACTAAGTCATTGAAAAAATAATGTTGTGCCTGACACTCCCCAAAAATCATTGGCATGCATTCACACTGTCTGACATGTGTCAACACGCATTTTCATTCCTTAGCATGCCCTGGCACTCCTTAGCTATCATGCCCTCACAACTACCCTTACAGTTTTTGTAACATGGGAACCCAACCAAATCTTGCCTCAATTATAACAAAAAGTTGACTATAACAACATCTTGACCAAGTTACAATTACTACAACTAGACTATTCCTTGTTCATCTAAGAACTTCCTATAACTCATCTTAGGCTACTCGTATTGAATATCAACTCATGTAATTTAACAAGTTACGAAGACAAGGCTCACATCCAACCATGGTCGTAAAACAACTAAGAAAAAAAGTTTACATATTGAAATGCCATAACACCTAGCACACCTAACAATCCCTTGGCACTATGTAACACGTGTTAGAATCCCCTGCATTTCTTGGCATGCTTTCACACTCCCTAGCACATCCTATCACTCCATGACACTTAACATGCATTGTACTAACTAACACTCTCTGTGACACTCTTATTCATTCATTTCCATGCATTTGAAACTAGTGCTCCCTTGTGTTTCCATGGAACTTGGCCCTAACACTCCCTAGAATTTCTTGGCACCACACCCTGGTACCTGGAACTTCTTGGCATGTCTTGAAATGCCTAAAATGCCTTGGAACTATCTAAAATGTGTTAGTACTTCCTATCATTCCCTGGAACACATTGGCACTCCCTAGTTGTCATGCCCTCATAGATAGCCTTACTTTTTTTGTGACTTGGGAACCCAACCAAGTCATTAACAAAACAATGTTGTGCCCAACCCAAATTCTTCCTTTGTTTGAGACTACTTTGTACATGCCTTATCACAACCATATGATTTCCTCCTTCAAGTATTATTCTGAATTTCTCCTAACACACTTCATCCTTGGGACACCTAGAATTCACTAACACTCCTTGGCACACACTGTTATTCATTCATTTCTAAGAATTTTGACCTAGTTCTCCATTGTGATGCCTTGGCACTACCTAGCATACCTTTTCATTCCCTCCTTAGCACACTTGGAACTCTCTAACACTTCATTTCCATGAATTTATATGAGTGCTTCCTTGTTTTTCCCTGGCACTTAGCTCTCACACTCCATAGCATGCATTCATGCCACACCTTGGCACCTGACACATCCTGACATGCCTATCATTCCTTGGAACTATCTAGCATATGATAGTACTTCTTGGCATTCCTTGGGACACCTTGGTACTCCCTAGCTATCATGCCCTCATAGATAGCCTTACCTTTTTTGCGACTTGGCAACCCAACCATGTCATTGGAAAAACAATGTTGTCCCCAACCCAAAGTCTCCCTTTTTCTAAAACTGCTCTGTCCAACCCCTTATTGTAACCATAGGCTTGCCTCCTACAAGTCTTATTCTGACCTTCTCCTAACACACTTTATCCTCAAGACACCTAGAATTCATTAACACTCCTTGACACACACTCTTTTTCGTTTATTTCCATGCATTTTGACCTAGTTCTCCCTTGTGATGTTATGTCACTCCCTAACACTCCTCAACATGCATTGACACTATCTAGCATGTGTCACTAAACCTTTTCATTCCTTGGCATGCCCTGGCACTCCTTATCTATCATGCCCTGACAACTACCCTTACTTTTTTGGGGACTTAGCGCTGCCTAGCATACCATGTCACTCTCTCCTTAACACACCTTGAACTCACTGACACTCCCTATCACACACTCTTATTCATTTATTACCATGCATTTTCACCTAGTTCTCCCTTGTGTTTCTCTGGTACTCCCTAACACTCCTTAGCATGCATTGGCACACCTTGGCACTTGACACATCTTGGTATGCTTCCCTAGCAACTCTGACATGCCTTGGCACTACCTAGCATACCTTGTCACTCCCTCCTTAGCACACCTAGGACTTCCTAAGGCTTCACTTCCATGCATTTGAAACTAATGCTCCATTGTGTTTCCTTGGTACTTGGCCCTAATGCTCCCTATCATGCGTTTGCGCCACACCATGGCACCTGGCACATCTTGGCATGCCTTATAACTTGGCTTGTCTTGACATTCCTATCATGCCTTGGAATGATCTAGCATGTGTTAGTACTTCCTGACATTCCTTGGCACTCCTTAGCAATCATGCCCTCATAGATAGCCTTATTTTTTTGTGACTTAGGAACCCAACCGAGTAATTGGCAAAACAATGTTGTGCCCAACCCAAAGTATCCCTTTGTTAACATATTAGACTAGTGAAAATTATAGGCAAACTTGGAAGGGTTGGACATGATTGTTCCAACAATACTCTTATTGGCCTGCAATACATCTATTCATAACACATACCTACAATACTATTGTTCACCTATTCGGCTAGTGCATATTGTAGGCAAACTATTAAATGTTGGACTTCGCTATCTCAAGTTCACACACCAGTACTAAAGATACAGCTTATTTTGTGCATCCTTAGATATGTTTGAGATTGCAAGATAATTGTTTAAATAAATGCATGTATAAAACTTCTATATTAGCAAAATAACCATCAATATTTTTTTCTAACATTTTGGGCTGAATTCACAATCGTATGCTAAAAAGTGTCATTTCAATGTGTGGAAATTAGGATATATAAATGTGAGATATATACTCTACATCTTTGGGTTATCTCCTTTTCAAATTTGAGCTTTTTTAGGCTACATGTTAATTGTTTGAACTTTGAACTTTGAAGAAATTCCTTAATGGACTTTGTAAATACTCGAATGAATGGACTTCGTAAGGAAGTGGTACCATAAATTGTGTTATTTCAAAGATTTGACTTCCATATTTTCACAAAATACAATGTCCTCAATAAATAATTATATGTATAGATATTTATGTTTAGGATTATATATGTGTTGGAGCGGTTCCTTTATCTTTTACTATAATCTTGGTGTTGACAAGATTTAGCTGACTTTTTTCATCAATTGTTCATAGAATATGCAAAAGATTTCATTGTCGAAATGTGGCAAAAATTACATTTCTCCTGATTTCTTCTTTCATTGCTCATGACAAGATAATCATGTTGCAGGAATGAGGTATCCTACAATCTGTTTCAATTTGTGGATATTTTTCCCCCCTTTGTTTTACAAGGATGTAGATTTCATTTTCATGTTGATGGTTTTTGCATGTATCTTATCTAGCCCCAAATGCTGGTAATGGAGCGAATCTTAAGTAGTCGTGGACACAGACTATCAGAGATTAATATTACAATACCAATTCCACCTAGTATCAAAAAAAATTTAATGATTTGTGACATAAAGAAGAGTTATTTAACGGTAGGGTTGAAAGGGAAACCTTATGTCTTAGTTCTAAGTCATTTATTTTTGTTTCTTAGTTGTAAGTCATCGGTTTAATTTTTATCTTTATCAAATCAATTATTTCACTAATCTAATAAGCATGGCTTGTATTTCTCACCTGATGTTAGTTACTTGACATGGTTGATATAACATTCAATTCTATGCCACTTTTATTTTAATTCAGAGATTTTATTGATTAAAAGGATGTTCATATTTTGATTGCACTAGTACAAAATGAGAGATTAGTGACTATGTGACTAAAAAAGTTAGTCACCGCAATTATTTCAAGTGAATTACTACTAAATTTGAGCAATTTTAAGTGACCCAACTAAAAACGACTAACTTAAACAGCTAATTTAGTCTAGGGATAAATTATACGACTTGATAATAAGTGACCCAACTAAAAGAAACTAACTTAAATGACTAATTTTGTCTAGGACTAAAATATATGGCTAGAATATAAGTGAAAAATATAAAAATGATGAATGATAATGACTACTATAGTCTAAGAATAAAAATATAATGAACTAAAAAGTACAGAATTAGTCATTTATGCTAAGCCATTTTTAATTGTGTCACTCTAGAAATGGAAAATTACAATTTTGATATTGATTTCACTAAATTTTAACACTACAAATGGATTCAGAGACCAGGGGGTGGTCTCTGAATCCATATGCAAGGTTAAAATTGTTGGGTGTGGAGCCTTATTATCTTCTATATTCAAAGGTATCGCCGCATTAGACCCCACTTCATAATTTGGTGGCAATGTCCCCCGTAAAATATTCACTGCAGGGGGGTCTAGGGGGGGCAGTTGGGACCTTTGGGAGCCCCCCTGTGGTGGGGGGATAGGGGGCAGCGCCCTCGAAGCTGTAAAATAGATGTAAAATTACCTTGTAAAATGTTGTAATTTCATAGTCAATCTGGGCCGTTCATTAGGCGGAGATCTAACGGTAGAAGTTATGTTTAATTTAGGGATTTTTTTCCCTAGAAGGAAACCCCTTGCTATATATGAGGGAATTGTATTGCGTCTATGTAGATTTCTATTTTGAGTGAGTGAGGAAGAGAGAGGAGATTGAGAGTGAAGAGGGAATTACAATGGATCTGCTCTAGGTTGTATCTCTTCAGTTTGCTAGATAATATAAATGGAAGGACTGACTGTTTCTGCATGGACGTAACCCAAACTAGGTGAACCACGTATATTTGTGTCTCTCTTGTTTTATGCATTTTTTGTGTTTATATTTCTGCAATATTTTATGTGTTCCATTGCTCTGTAATATATAATTTTCTAACAACTGGTATCAGAGCCAAAGGTCTATTTGGCTGATAAACTCGCAGGAGAGAAGGGTCACTGGTTCAAGTGGGAGAAATGGCGGAAGATGATAGGTTTAGTGTCAAAAAATTCAATGGCCAAAATTACCAGTTGTGGAAGATACAGATGGAAGATTATCTGTATCAGAGAGATCTATACCAACCATTGAATGGAAAGGCAAAGAAACTGACGAGTATGACAGACATAGAATGGGATATTCTCGACAGAAAGGCACTTGGAACAATACGGTTGTGCCTAGCGGCGTCGATAGTGTTTAATATTTCAGAGGAAACGACAATAGAGGGTTTAATGTCAATATTGGCCAAACTATATGAAAAACCCTCAGCCTCACATAAGGTATTTCTTATGAATCATTTACTTAATATGAAAATGTCAGAAGGTGGATCTGTTGCTAATCATTTAAATGAATTTAATACAGTTACCAGTCAATTAAGTTCTATAGGGGTAACTTTTGATGATGAAGTTAGGGCTCTGTTATTTCTGTGCTCATTGCCAGAAAGTTGGAATGGTTTAGTTACGGCCATTAGTAACTCTGTCTCTGGATCTAGTACTTCAAAGTTTGATGATGTTTTCGGTGCAATCCTTAGCGAGGAAATGCGACGAAAAAGCTCCGGTGAGACATTAGGTAATGCTTTGACTGCAGAGACTAGGGGAAGAAAAATGGAAAGAGGAAAGAGCCTTGAATATTGCAGTAAGTCAAGAAAAGGAATATCCAAGTCCAGATCAGGGATAATGTGCTGGAAATGCGGGAAAAAGGACACCTGAAGAAAGATTGCATGTCTCGGAAGGGAAAAGGAGACACGCAGCAAAAGAATAATCATGAAGCGAATGTAACAGGTGATGTGTTGCAAGATGCTTTGATTCTTTCTTTAGAAAATATTTTTGATGCCTGAGTGGTAGATTCAGGGGCCTCATTCCATGCCACACCTGATAAGAAACATTTTCATGATTATGTTCAAGGAGATTTTGGACAGGTTAGATTGGGTGATGATAAACCCTGTAAAATCATTGGAATGGGTACAGTTTTCATAAAACAGCAGAATGGAAATCAATGCCTATTGAAGGAGGTAAGGCATGTTCCAGATCTGAAGAAAAATATTATTTCAACAGGGCAGTTGGGTGGTGAAGGTTGTGTGACTACTTTTACAGATAAAACGTGGAAGGTCATTAAAGGATCCCTGGTAATAGAAAAAGGAGAAAAGGTTGGTACATTGTATTTATGCATTGGTATTCCTAATTCTGTTAATTCTTTAGCCTATACAAAAGAAGATACGACATTGTGGCATCATAGGCTCAAGCACATGAGTGAGAAGGGGACGCAGATTCTTCACTCAAGAAATTTTTTGCTAGGTTTGAAGCATGTTGATTTAAAATTTTGTGATAATTGTGTTTATGGAAAACAGAAGAGAGTCACATTCCTTAGAGTTGAGAAAGGAAAGAAGAGCAAAAAATTAGAGCTTGTGCATACATATGTATGTCGACCTGCTCAGGTATCATCTCTTGGTGGCTCTTGTTATTATGTTTCTTTTATTGATGATGCAACTAGAAAAACCTGGATTTATTGTATTCGAAATAAATCTGATGTATTTGATACTTTCAAGAAATGGAAAGCTTTGGTTGAAAATAAGACAGGAAAAAGGTTGAAGTGTCTCAGATCAGACAATGGAGGTGAATATTGCAACAAAGAGTTTGATAGGTATTGTTCAAAGAATGGAAATAACAGAGAGAAGACAGTTCTAGGAACACCACAAAAAAATGGTGTGTCAGAAAGGATGAACAAGAAAATCATAAAGCGTGGAAGGTGCATGAGATTGCATGCATGATTGCCTTTACAGTTTTGGGTAGATCCTATAGATACTGTTGTTTATCTAATAAATAATGGGCCTTCAAGTTCCTTGGATGGTGGTATCCCAGAGGAGGCATGGACAGGTAAAAAGGTAAACTACTCATTTTTAAATACTTTTGGTTGTGAAGCCTTTGTCCACATTAATAAAGAAAATAGAACAAAGCTTGAGGCAAAATCAAAGAAATGTACCTTTATTGGATATGGTGTTAATGATTTTGGTTATCTCTTTAATGATTATGAAAAAACACAAAATCATTAGGAGCGGACATGTCATATTCAATAAAAAGGTTTTGTATAAGAATCAACTGCAGGAAAATAAAACAAAGAATACACAGTGCTTGATGAAATCACAGAAAAAGTGATGGTGCCTGAAAATCATAATGATCAACATCCAGAACAATAACCACAAAAGCAACAAGCACCTCAAACACTTGGAAGTGGTGTTATAATATCTACCAGGGTAAGTAAACCCATTGAACGATACCCTCCTTCATTATATTATGTATTGTTGACTGATTCTAGTGAACCTGAATGTTATGAAGAAGCAGCACAGGTAGAAGCCAAGAAGAAGTGGGAGAAATCCATGAAAGAAGAGATGGAATCCTTAGCACATAACCAACTTGGGACTTAGTCAGGTTTCCTACAGGTAAAACAAAATTGCAGAATAAATGGGTTTACAAGTTGAAGGAAGAAGATGGAGGTAGAAAAAGGTATAAATCTAGACTTGTGGTGAAAGGGTTTGCACAGAAAAAGGGTATAGACTTTGATGAGATATTTTTTCCTGTTGTTAAAATGACCTCAATCAGAACTATTTTAAGTCTAGTAGCAGCTGAAGATTTGCATCTTAAGCAGTTAGATGTAAAGACAACCTTTCTCCATGGGGATTTGGAGGAAGAGATATATACGCAACAGCCACAAGGATATGAGGTAAAAGGGAAGGAGAAACTAGTGTGCAGGTTAAAGAAGAGCTTGTATGGCTTAAAACAGGGTCCAAGGCAGTGGTATCTAAAATTTGACAAGTTTATGTCTGAACAAGGTTATACTAGATGTCACTCTGATCATTGTGTTTATCTCAAAAGGAAAAATGATGGCAGCTATATTATATTTTTATTGTATGTAGATGGCATGCTTGTTGCAGGTTCTAACATGCAAGAAATAAATGTGCTCAAAAGAAAATTGGCAAACTCATTTGCAATGAAGGATTTGGGTGTTGCAAAAAAAATCCTTGGTATCAGAATAACTAGAGACAGGAAGAATCACAAATTGACATTGTCTCAAAGTGAGTACATAGAAAAGGTGTTGAAAAGGTTTAATATGCAGAATTCAAAACCAGTTAGTATACCTTTCGCTAGACACTTCAAATTAAGTAAGGAGGAGTGTCCCAAGGCTCAGGAATAAATGGCTCATATGTCTAAAGTTCCATATGCATCAGTAATTGGAAGCATAATGTATGCAATGGTCTGCACAAGGCCTGATATTGCACATGCAGTGGGAGTTGTAAGCAGGTACATGAACAATCCAGGAAAACAACATTGGATGGTAGTGAAATGGATTCTCAGGTATTTGAGAGGTACCACAAATCAAGCATTATGCTTTGGTGGTTCAAACATTTCTCTATAGGGATATGTTGATGCCGATATGGCAGGTGATAGAGATAACAAGAGGAGCTAAACAGGGTATGTGTTTACTATAGGTGGAACAGCTGTCAGTTGGGTCTCAAAACTACAAAGTGTTGTTTCACTCTCAACAACAGAAGCAGAGTATCTTACTGCTACAGAGGCTAGTAAAGAAATGATTTGGTTACAAAGGTTTCTAGATGAATTGGGTAAGAAGTAGGAGTTGGACATGTTATACAGTGACAACCAGAGTGCCATACATCTTGAAAAGAACTCTGCATTTCATTCCAAGACTAAACATATATAGCTCAAGTACCATTTCATACGGTCAGCGTTGGAAGATGGATAGTTGAAGTTGGAAAAGATACACACTAGCCAAAATCCTACAGATATGTTAACAAAAGTTGTAACCAGGGAGAAATTGAGAATCTGCTCAACTTCAATTGGTCTTCAAGTATGATGAAGAAGATGAGAAACAACCAGGTCGAAAGTGGAGTCATTGTCCAACAAATGAATTAGTGGTGGAGTTGCTATAATCAGTCTCCAAGTGGGTATTGTTGGGTGTGGATCCTGATTATCTTCTATATTCAAAGGTATCACCGCATTGGACCTAGTGTGTAATGGGGTGGCAACACCGCCTGTACAATATTCGTTGCCCCCGAAGCTAAAAATAGATGTAAAATTGCCTTGTAAAATGTTGTAATTTTGTAGTCAATATGGGCCGTTCATTAGGCAGAGATCTGACGGTAGAAGTTATGTTTGATTTAGGGTTCTTTTGCCCTAGAAGGAAAACCCTCGCTATATATGAGGGAATTGTATTGCGTCTATGTAGATTTGTATTCTAAGTGAGTGAGGAAGAGAGAATAGATTGAGAGCGAAGAGAGAATTACAACGGATTTGTTGTAGGTTGTATCTCTTCAATTTGTTGGATAATATAAAAGGAAGGACTGCCTATTTCTCTATGGATGTAGCCCAAACTGGGTGAACCATGTATATCTGTGTCTCTCTTGTTTTATTCATTTTCTGTGTTTATATTTCTGCAATATTTTATGTGTTCCATTGCTCTATAATTTATAATTTTCTAACAAAAATTTAGAGACAAAGTGTCTCCGAATCCATCTACAATGTTAAAATTTAGAGACCCCTCTCTAAAGCTACCTATAATGTTAAAAATTAAGTAGAAAGATTCAATGACCCTTTAAAGGGTCTATGAATCCATCTATAATGTTAAAATTATAATAGTTTTATACATTATAGAATATAAGTTTACGATATTTACAATATACAATAATTTTATACTCTTTTTGGAGGGAAATAGTTTTACGCTTTCTTTGAAGGGAAAGACCAGAAAAATTGTTTAAAACTAATATAGAAAGGTTTTAAGCATTAATAGAACACAAGCACTCTACATTCTCAAAAGCTAACGCTAAATTTGAGAAGGCAATGATGTGTGATTGGTTTCTTCTATTGCAACCATATAGTTATACTGACAGTAATTTTGAGGTAAGTAACACCAACTTAATTTGTTTTGTGTCTCTCATTGTTGGGTTGCAGGCTGAAATATAAAATAGAATATATAATAGTATTGTTTCTTTTGGATTTAGGTTAGTACGATGGGGAATGATGAGGTGTTTCCATAGTTGAAAGCATTTCCATTGGGACCAAAGTATGCTCGCACGTACAATGAATTCGTTGACCCAATTGGGTACATTTTGAAGATAGAGAAGGAAGCTAGAAAGTACGACATGTACAAGATAATTCCTCAAACGCACAAGGCACCCAAGAGGGTTGTCATTACAAATATGAATCATTTTTTGGGGTTGTTAGGGATTTTTGTGAGAAAAAATCTTGGGGTTTGGTTTGAGATTTAAAAATGGCTAGGAGAGGGATTATTGCTCTCGGTTTCTGTTGTATTTTTTTCTCTGTAACAATAGGTGGGTGGAGGCCCAAGTTTAGATATCTCCATCCCCCATAGAGAATTCGTGCATTGGCATTTACCTATCGTACCGGGAAATAAATCCAGTAAAAAACTACCCCTATGTCATGGATCCAACACAATTGTCGTACACTTTTAGTCCACTGCAACTATGCTCAATATTGGTACCGAGGATTTGAAAGCATGGAAGATATTAATTGGGTTTCACCACAAGGAGGTGCTTGTCTCTGCAAGAAATGCGACGATGGCATATGGGTCGTTTTTTCCTGCCGAAGTGGGCAACAACACTGTTTTGGCGGGTTTCCCATAGACAAATCTCAAGAATGCCATTGAAACTACTGAGGACATAAACCAGATAGCGGTCCAAATTGTGATGAAATGCATTGAATTGCGAGTTGGAGAAAAACGTATTCCCATGCCTAACAACATCATCCTTTCTAATGAAGGACACACATGCCCTAAGCCTTCTGTTACAAAGGGATTTATGGAGGTTTTCTGCAAAAAGGATCCTAAGTTTGTAACTATTTTCAATGAAACATAATTTATGCCTCGCGAGGAAGGAGATGTCACCATTAGTTATGATGTCACACAGGCCTTTGAAATCAACTATTCGGCATAGGTAACTATTTCTAATGAGAATCCCATTGGCCATTTGGACTACTGGAAATTGTCTTGGGAATGGTAGAGGGGAGAATTTATTCAAGCCATGAAGGGCGTAGAGACACTAGAACAAAGTCAGAGTGACTGCATCAATGGAGCTGCATGCCCTTTCTACCAAGACATGGATTTCTCAACTATGATGAGTTGTGAGAAGGTCCCAATAATTGTGGACCTTAGTCAATACATGGCTAATAATACATTTGTTGGAAAGATAAAATATTTTTATAGAAATGGCACT
Source organism: Pinus tabuliformis (assembly GCA_031772625.1). Classification (NCBI taxonomy): domain Eukaryota; kingdom Viridiplantae; phylum Streptophyta; class Pinopsida; order Pinales; family Pinaceae; genus Pinus; species Pinus tabuliformis. The sequence continues at coordinate 91,108,015 of CM062807.1, read as the reverse complement.
ATTCTTCCACCCATCATTGATACAAGCAAGTCTAAATCTGCTTTCCAACTTCAGGTCTACAAACTCCCTCCAAATTTGAATTGAACCACATTATTTCCTCCTCTGAATTGGAAGATAAATGATATACTTAATCCTTATTATCAAGCAGTGTGCTTTTTGTGCTGGGCTTGTACAAACTTCTCGATGAGATGTTTGAATTTCACCAAGTGATGTGATCATCAAGTATTTCATCATCTTGGTCATCTGTTTTTTGTTTATGTATTTTCTTGCTAACTCCATGCTAACTCCTGAATTTCTTCTGTCCTTTCTCCCAATCTATATATTTTCTTCTACATGATGTGCATAGATTCCATGGAATGGATGACTCTCGAAATGCCTTGGGCCACTATTTTACCCCTCTTATGATGACCATAACTGAGAGAGAGGGGAAGAGAAGGAGAAAAGTAGTAGTTTCAGAACTGTGGGAAACTGTAAGGATATTTGGTAAATGTTCATTGTTCAAATCAAATTCCAATCGATTACAAGAGATTTGATATCACATTCCTTTATCTAAGTCATTTTCCCTTACGCCCCTCCAACTATATATTTTTCCTTTCCTTTGCAATGATTACTACAGTATTGATGGAGTGGTCCTCCTTCAACTATTTATTTTTAGTCATTATTGAGAGTGTCATAGACTAATAGAGATCTAGAGTCTAGAGTCTAGACACTCTTGTAGTTAGCTTAAGTCTTCCTTAGAAAAAAAAAATTGAATGGAAGGGACTGATTTTGACTCCTCGAGCAATGCAGTTATGTTGATAATCTCTATGGCCTTCTCTTGCTTTCTTTTAAGTTTTAGTTCAACCTCGTGGTTACTCTGTTGAATGACTTCATTTAAGTGTTTGAATCATGTTGTTAACTTTCTTTTTGTTTGTTGCCGCTATATATTTGTATAGGTCACTTACTCTCACATTGTTGGACCAAGAATACCTGTTAAGTATGAGAAAAATAATTTCTTCCTCCTAGATTTCCCCTGGTTTCTAAGATTAAATATTTACTTACCAAACTAAGGAACATAAATGGAAATATAGAAAAAAAGGCCTGATGGAACCTACAATTTTAAGTTAAAATATATCAGAGTACTTCTCATTGGCCAGACATACTAGTGTTGTTACATAATGTTTTGCAAAACATTTATAGAGTAGATCTTTCCAGAATATTTTCATTCTCCAATTATATATTATGCTATCTGCACATGATCAATACAAAAACTTAGCTAAATCTTTTTACTTAATTGGCATGTAAAGAAATTGGTATTGATTGTAGCCATATGTAGTGTACAATCCAAGTAATGCCAAAGATATGCAATTTAATTCAATAGCATTAGTGTGGTGCAGATTTTTGAGAGGTCCAAGCAAAACTTAGTTACATTGGTTGTGAAAACCCTATGAATTGGAGGAATTCCTTGCGGAGTGATTCGTGTAGAGAATTGATGATGAATTTTCTTGGGAGTGAATTTCAAGGCTACTTTTTATTTTTATTTATTTTTAACGATGATTCCCTGTTACTTGATGCAACTCTAAATAAGTTGACTTATTTTGGCAACAGTAGTAAATGCATTATTATGGAGGAGATAACAGTAAGTTTAGTATGTTAACAATTCAAGTTTACATTAAAACACAGTATCTAGCTTATTTACATAGAACATGAAATGGCTTGCTACTTGAGTAGAGATGATAATTGATTCAAAATTGTGACAAGTATTTGTTGTTTTCTTCCATATGAGTGCACATTTCCAGTGGCTAAGAAAAAACTAATAAAGGTGTCTCATTACGTTGCGTGATTATGGCCAGGGGACTTATTTGTCAGGAAGCCTTGTGGTTAGAAATTCAAAATCTCTCTGTCAGCAATTAAGGCTATTATTACATGAAATGTCAGAAATTCTAAGTATCATTATGTATGGTGGTTGTAGCTATGGAAAATTATGGACACTATTTTATGAACACATTAGGCCAATGGATCATATGAAATTTTAACTACCTTAATCATATTTCATTATATCTCTGTATTTTGAGCTATACAATGATTATGAACATATTTTGTTTATGTGAAATTGCAAAATATAGGTTTGAAATGTCTACAAAACTAGAGGTTACATGTTTTAAATTATGATATTGTTTTGGTTTATTTCCAGCATAGGTTACAGGCTAAAACACTACAAACTAACACAACTAGTTATAGCTATTAATAGCCATTCCATTTGTCTGATGCACATTTTAGCTGCAGCCCAGTTATCGACCTAATTTAGTAACCATCCTTACCATCAATGACAGTTTCTTTCTAGAAACACTTTTTGTTTTCTCATTGATCCTTAGTATTGAGAGTAATCATTTGAAATTGAAATATTAATTGCACTGAGGGAAGTGAGGAGCACTCTACAACCCTATATGAGTGAGATGTTCCACGTGATTAAGGCTTATAAATCAAAATTCACAAAATTTTGAGATCTGTAATGTTAAAAAGAAAAATAAAAAGTGGATTCTTATCCTATTCTAGACAACTATAATAATAGAATTAATCGTCATAAATCAACAGTGAATCTTTTGAGCACTGAGAGTTTTGCATCACAATTTATTTTTGATCCCTCTTGGTGCTTAATAGATCTAGGGTTAAGGTGTGGATCTTTCAGTTAATAAATAATTCTCTATTGGAAGAAACTTTATGGATATTATCTGTTGGGTAGTTCTTTTACTGAAGTACTTGCTATTTATGTTTTTGTAAGTAGAAAATCATTGTGATCCACAATTTTCTATATCATGTTTTGAAATATACCTTATTTTATCGAAAAACAATTTTTTCCCTTGTGTCAATGCATTTCGCCTTGATTTTTTTCTGTAAAGTGGAATAAAACTCAGGCAAAACCTTCACTAACATAGTTGACTGAAAATTTGTCATGTGCGATCACTATAGAAAAAATGGAAGTCTCATCTTTCAAGTAAAAAATCCAAGAAGGATTAGTTAGAAGCATTTTCATCCATTTCCTTGATGCTTAATCCTATGACAATACAAAAATGAGCTATTGCAATTTCCTTTTAGCACCCAACTAGAAATATGGAATAGTTTTTATCCACTGGGGATGTGCAGGACTGGTCCTTACCATCTTTAGCTTTGTTCTTTATATCCTTTAAAATGCATTTCTACACATGTTTTCCAACAATTTAATCACTATTTTTTTTTTAGTAACATAGGTAATTTCAGTCCAACAGTTCTACTTCTGTTGTAGAAATAACTATTTTCATCTAGTTGAGGTCAATAGTTTGTTCACATTAACAGTGACATCAAGCCAATAGTTACTTAATAACTAATTGATGGAAATTTAAATTGGCATTCTATTGATAACAAAATAGATGATAAAAGAAAGGATGGATTTTTCTGAAGTGGTGACATTTGTATCAATTAAACAAAGGTTGATATAAACGTAAGCCATAATCTACATGCCATCAAAAAAATTTCTTTGTACCCATTTATGTAACAAATTTAGTGGAGTTTCAAAAATACAAAGCCATTCTTTCTACTCAGGGTATCTCCATTTGAGCAAGTGGATGCATATCTTTTGTCTGTACCAAAAATCGTCTTACTCATGCATGTTAATGGAGTGTAGATTACAAGCATGTGTTTTAGGTCTTTACCTATAAAGCATATGCTTTTGATAGTTGCTAAATTTGGGCTCTGGCAAGGCATATTCTGTTGTAGAGCATATTGCATATGGAATTCTAATGCATCATATTTGATTGTTCAATTTATGCCTATGAATTTTGCATGGATTATATTAACATGTAAAAACTACTTTTATTGCATGCTCCCTGACACTTGATTAGTGATGATACTTTTTCTTACTACTTTCATCTCATTTGAGTGAAAAAATATTAATTATTTCATTGTATTGTGTTGTTTAGGAACTGTGGCTAGCACCTCTTTGCCTAATGAATCTGGAGGTGTTGTTGACTAGAATCATGGTGATGAATCCTCCTCTTCACCATCATCATCAGGTGGGTTCACTGGGCTTCTTAACTGAGGCCTATGTAAGGAATAATTTCCTACGGAGCGTTTGTTCCATGGGAAAACTCAAAAATATTAGTTCAACAAATATTATTTGGAATGTGAAGTTGCTTCTGAGCCCCTGTAGGTTGGCTCTGATGATGGGAACATTCAATGGGTTGGATCAATTTCGTATGAAAGAGTGAAAATTGAATGGCTCCCAACCCGTTGAGTCCATATCGGCAACATCCAACTGATAGCAAGTAGAAATTTCCACTTTGGTTCATATGTTTCTAGTTTTATTTGGTTTGTATCTCCTAACAATTTCCTGATTGTGTCAGGTGCTTGATGTCTGGTGTGCGCGATGCACAGAAAATCATCTTAAGCTCTTAATGGTTGTATTTCTATGTTTGGATTAGGGATAATGGGCTCTTCCAATGGATTTTAGATTAGATAGCCTTTTATTTTTGTGGTCATAACAACAGTGATGGAAATGCCCCTTTTCTGTTAATTGATGCCATTTCTAGTTGTCCATCATATGTGCTTGATGTTCTTTGTCTGTTATTTCCAGGTCAACGTTAGGAAAACCCTGATCACTTCTTGGCAAGTACAATGATGATGAATTGGGAGAAGAGGAAAGCACAGAAACCAAGGAAGCATGTATCTCTGAGGTGAAGCCTTCAAGTTGTGCAACTGAACATGTATATCTATCAAGGGTTTTCATGCACAACCCTCATGCCTTGTTTAATATTCACTGCAATGAATCAAAAACATCAACATTGAGTTATATTTGTTTGTCTTTTGACATATTTACTAAGAAATGTCAGTCCTGTCTTTTTGTGTCCTTTTCTGTTTTATGAGGTGGTAGATTTCCTTGCAGATTTGCAAAACAATGGACTTATTGAAAATAGTTCAGACCTTAAAAAGGATGTTATTGAAGAAAATTCTAATGTTGAACATGAGGGTGCATATGTTGCAAAATCCATCTTGACTAAAGCAGATACAAAAGAGGAAATCATAATAAATGTCTTGGAAGGTTTTGCGACTATTATAAAGGACTCCAATAATTCAATGGTTCTAGACCTTGGTTCTGCACAAGCACAAAGAATCAAATATACAATAATGAATGGAATTTTTTTAAGAATTAGAAAAGTGGTCAATATTATTATTGGAATGTTAAAACTGGGGAAACCACCTGGGAAATACCCGCTACATTGGTTCAACAAGTTACAAAATCAGCTGATGGAAGATACATATCAAAGGAAGAATGCTCACAGGGAGATGGGTTAGGCCTTAATGATACTACATTGGAGAGAGAGTGTAGACAGGAGGTAGAACCTATGGTCCCCAGTATTTAGGAGGATCCTACTTCTGCTTCAATACCACCTGAAATTTCAGAGCCTTCAATAAAATGCTCTCACGACAATGAGCAGAAAGGCATTCAAGAAAATACAACTGGAGTTAACTTGGATGAAAAAGTGAAGGAAGGGGATGGAGATGTTAAAATGACCTATTCTGATCACATAAATGTTCACTTTAAGGATCAACTGTGTCCAGCAGATGAACCTAGAGTGGAAGAAGTTGTTCCAAGTAATTTTGTCTCCTCAGAGAAAATGGTAAATGGAGACTTTGACAACACAAAAATAGAAGATATGGGAGTACAATGTTTTGAGGAAAAATAAGAGCGTAACCAAGAAAAATAGTTCATACCTCTCAAACAATAGATTCAAGAGAAAATTCTGAATCCTCTTAAACTTCTTCCATGGATTGAAAAGTTGTCTTTAAGATTCAAGGCTCTTGACAGGTAGTGTATATATTGCATTCATTTTTACTATTTATCTATTCTGGAAGAAAATTTTATATCTTCAAAGTATGACTTTGATACCTGCTATGTTCATGTTTATTGTAGTAAGTTATCTTTCCACATATTTCATTTTATAGTTTCTCTCCAATGGTCTAGGGTTTGCTTTCACTCCTTCCAAAGTCGCCCAAATGTCGGTCTATGTCACTATTCAGCTGAGTGTACCATCATTCAAAAGGTTCTCATTATCATTTCAAGTTCCACTGTGTCATTTTACACCTTGTTCATGCTTCAGTTGCGCCTAGGTAAGGTCATTTCCCTCTCCTAGGGTTTGAAGGCAATTTCTCTTGGACGGTCAAATCATTGGAAAAAATTGTATCCTGATGTTCATACACTTTCCCCTATCCTTAAAGTACCTTATCAAACACTTCCCATCACTGAGATCCCTCAAATTCATCATTTTCGCACAAACCCTAGTTTCTTGCTACAACCCGGCAATTTTCTAGGTTGGACCTGTGTTTTGCCTTTTTGGACCCCTTCCCCTCACTCAATTTCTGAGATTCAACTTTCTCCTTCTTCCTAACATCCCTCCCTACTTCCCAAAATTTCCTCAAGAATTTAGAAGCTCCCTATCCCCTTCATTTCACTTCATTTCGACAAATCTCTTGTTCCACACATCGGGGTAGGTTTCACTCAAATGATTTTTCTGAGCAAGGAAAGATGAATTTGGAGAAAATGAGAGAGGTTTTTGTCCACAACAGGCCAGGGAAGAAAAACCTCCTTCACTTTTTACACAGGTGTCATGGTTTCAGAGAAATGTCAAAAATACAATTGCCTTGGGAGAATTGATGCACCTCTAAAGTGACCTTGGGAAAATCAAGCTTTCTCCTAGCTTGGTTGGCCAAATGACTTTCTTGATGAGTCAAATGCTAACTAGACACAAAGATATTTCCAATGAGCTATCATGCGCTCAATTTGAAGTTGAGGAAGGCATTCAAAAGTTGATTACAACAACACTTTTCCTTGAGGCAGCCTCATTTGGCACATTTTGACCAGTCTTGGGAGATTTGATTTTTGACATGGCAAATGAACTCCAAATTGAAAAATTCTGGTTGGGTTGGAAAGTAGACTCAAAGACCTTTCCAACAATCTATCCTTCACCCAATTTGGACACCTAGAAGGCCTCCAAAAGTCGCCTGGAAAAGGGTGCGGCGCACAGAGGGAGCGCAACGCACTGGGAGAAATTTTCCAGTGTAAATTTACACTGGCGCGGCGCACAGGGCTAAAAGGCCTGAAATTGTGCCAAATTGCCTCAAGTTTCCTGTGAAGCCCATCAAATTTCAAGGTAGGCTCTATAACATCACTTGTTCATCAAATTTTATGAGTGATATGGTGGTTATATGCCTATGATTGAATGCAACAAATTTCATAAAGTCAACCACAAGAAGACACCAAAAAAACCATTGTTGCTAGGGTTGTATAATCGTGATGTTGATGCCAAGGCTCTATTTTCCCTTCCTTACCATTTTTCCTTATCCCCCATGACATTTTTCCTATTATCACTACACTAAAACACTAGCAAAACCTATTCCCTTTCCCCTCCCCCTATTGGTCAATACAAACCCCAAAAACCTACCTTATTAAAACCCCAAACCCTACCTTGTCAAAACTCCAAAAACCCTACCCTATCAAATACCCAAAACCCCCTACATATCCCTAAACAAACTTCCCTACTCCCATCACATTACTCCCCTCCTAATACTCCATTTGTTCCATTGTTCCCCTTGGTGGCAGATATCACAAAAACAACACCCAGCTTCACCATCATCAAAAGGCAGCGTAAATACAGTTCATAAACAGCAGCCCTCTTTCCCTCAAGGTATTTTATACAATAGTCATGGCATCTGAGCATTCATCAGACTATGAGGTTATGAGCGCCATGAGACTGCTAGTGTGCCAGAATTCATCACCTATCAGAGAGGCATTAGGCATTTGTTTGTAGCAGCAAAGCGAGTGTTATCTCCACCCGGGGTGGAAGGGGCCTCGCTCCCTACATCGACAACACAGGTACAGGACAAGGACAAGAAACCCATGCATGATGAAGGGCCATCAGGTGAATAGGAGGCCGATTTCATCCTCATTCAGGATGATAATGTAGATGTGGAGAGCACCCAACTTAGGATGACTATTCAGGAGCAGAACACGGAGATCGAAGACTTGTCACTCAATGTGGAGAGGGAAAAATGGATCATCAAGTATTTGGAGCAAAGAAACAAGCAGCTTGAGGATCAGCATGAGATCATGGAGCTGCAAAACATGCGTGAAGACCAGCAGGCTGCCCAAAGAAGCCTAAATGAGAAGACACCTATTCAGCAGGAGATAGAGACTGATTGAGAGATTTGGCTCGAGAGGATCCACATCCACTTAGAGAAGCTATTGGCAAAATCAAACAAGGACAGGGACATGCTCATGAACATGAAAAACCACTATTGGGGACGGAACAAGGTTTGCAAGGCACAAATAAGGAATTTGAAGGCAAACCTAAAGAAGGCATCAAAAAGGCAAAAGAGGCAAAAAGAGAATGATCGACTCCGAATATTGGCTGAGGCAATCCTTGGCCCACCATAGCACTTAATGAAGAAGCTCCAGACCAAATTTCAAGAAATTTGGAGCACATTTTGAAATTTTGAAATTTTTTGTGAAAAAACAGGGTTTTCTAAAATTCTAGAGCTCCAAATGAGTAGTGGTTTGCATTTTTGGATTCAGCATGGAAAATCATGACTACTAGTGTCCGGACAAGAAATTTTGGCAAGGTATGAGTCTCCAAAACGTCAAAAAACACCCAAAAATGGCCTCTCTGCCACTTTTTTGACACACAGGAAGTAGTCTTGGGAGAATGAAGATTTGGAGGGGCAAATGAGCACCAAATTCAGAAATTCTAGTGGGGTTAGAAAGTAGACTGGACAGGCTTTCCAACAAGCCCACTTGGGCACATTTTAGACACCTGAAAGTGCCCCAAAACAAGCCCCAAAGTATCGCGGCGCACAAAAAAAATGGCGCAGTGCACAGAGGAAAAATTGCCCAATTTGCTTCCGTTTTGCGACTTCTCCAAGTGGGCCCGCTCATCTACACTTCAGTTTTTTGGCACCAAAGGCAGAAATTAAAGTGTTTTTTCTCCATATTGGCTTCTATCCAAGTGGCAAAGGAAGGCAAACGGTCACCCAAGCCAAATGTCATGTTTGTAGCGCTGCACCTGTAGCTGATGGTTGGCTCTCCATCTCCATTTTGCAATGATTCGAGTAACTCCCCAACCCTTGGGCGTTCTATCTCTTCCTTACACATTCTATATATTGTATGCAAGTTATTTGCAAAGGGTTGGTTGGCTTGTAACTTCAGGGAGACTGTGGGAAAGAAACTTTGTTTCTTCACTGTATATTTTTGACAAAGAATTAATGAAAGCCAGCGGCTCTGTTTCATGAGATTCTTGTGGTTGTGAGTGTAGCAAATGTGTCTCTTATGTTTTCATATGTATTTCATTATGTTTCGTAATTCAATTCATGTTCATTTCGAGTGAGATTTTCTGAGTGAGATTAGGTAGAATTCAATTTTATTGCTCTGCCTGTGGGAAAATTTCATGTTCAGTGTTCTTCTTCTGTTGAAAAGGATTCGTGTAACTATGCCCTTTTCACTTTCTTCAGCAATCTATTCATTCTACGTTACCTCAAACTAAAATTGCTACATTTTCCGCCTGCCTTACCTCACGGAATAATCTGTGCCTTTGTGTTAAATTCTCTGTTCTTTGCTGACTGTTGGTCCCAGACCATCCCAGAAGCTCGGTCATTCATGAAAATTGTTTCTTGTATTCCTATTCACTTACTAGCCTAAGATTAATATTTCACTGTAAGTCATCTCAGACCGTTTTTGCTTATATATTCACTGAGCGTGACTCGGAGAGAGCCCTCTATAGAAATTTTGAATAATATGACACATATTCAATGGAGATTATCCTGATCATGTACTATTGCCGAATACATACACAATACATAAGCTCCTCTATGTTGATCATCAATTTATAGAAGCAGAAACATTCACAGGCGCACATAGAAGCATCAATCAAACTCATTAACACAGTATGTATCCCGGGGAAAGCATCTCGCTAAAAACCCCAACTATCTGTATATTATATTGATTGAATCATGTAACATTACAAAGTACAATGCTTATCACAAGCAATCCAGTACCAGCTCCACCTGTTACACACAATACAGCTAAGATCTGATCTCCAAATCTACTCCATTGCTTGCTTGCCTCCACAGCTCAATACCTGCTCAAGAATGAATGAGAATGGTTTACCAAACTCGTATTTAATCTCCAAAGAATCACTCACACTGGGAAAGACATGAGCAGAGGCTATAATACTTGGTATTGGCCAATTCATTGGCATACTCAATCCCTTTGATTGTGCAAATCATCATGCACAACTATAGTCACAACTAATAGGAATTTGATCCTCTAACACCTGTCCATGCTGAACTGATCATGCACTGACATGCAACTGAGTTAACTGATGTATTCTATAGTTGCATTATGAGTTAATAATTAGTTTAACAACTCATCATTAGTCTATCTGCAATTAGACTAATTACAACTAGTTTAACCAAGTCAAACTGAACACAACTCCATCAACTCTACAATCAACTCCACCAAACTCAACTGATTGAGTTCTAACTGAAGTCATGCATGCAACAACTCAACTGACCCACAAAGAAAACGTTCTTCCTTTTGAAAGCTACATGTGCCACATCTGTAGCTCAAACTGAAGTGCTCCAAGAGAATAAGATCAAGTTTATAGCCCAAATATTATTATGAGACAATAATATTTGACTTTTCTATTTTGGACAGCCAGTCTAAAAATAGACTTTGATCACTCCTGCTGTGATCACTCCTGCTGTGATCATCCCTGCTGTGGTCACTCCTGCTGTGATCATCCCTGCTGTGGTCACTCCTGCTATGATCATCCCTGTTGTGGTCACTCCTGCTGTGATCATCCCTGCTGGGATCCAAAAATAGAACCAAAAATAGAACTTGCGCCATAATTTGCCTACGGGCTCACTTAGTGAAGGCGACTCCTTTCCACTAAGCTCCATCATCTTGTTGCATTCTCAACAAGCATTTTTTGTTGCACACTTTTCAACACCCTCTCTTGCTCTGGTAGGGCTAGCTACCAGACTGAGCGTGGTTTGTGGTTACCCTCATTTTTGCCTTCCTTCAGCATAAGGCAGATTTAGGTGCTAACAATTCCCATTGTATCTAATTGCACAGACTCCTAATTTCCAATACAGGTTGGAGTTGATGCATGGGGAGCAGCTCCTCAACCTCCATTGGAAGAGTGGGTTCCACCACCACCTCCAGATGGTGGTGATTCCATTCCTTCACCACCCCCTGATGAACCACCCCCATCCCCCTTAGATCCACCATTACCCTCCACTAGCTATGAGGAACCTTTATGTCATCATGTTCTTCCATACACAGAACAATATATTTCAGCTTATGTTCCCATGACAAATTATAACTATTACTCATCTTCAAACAATGAAACTGCCAACCCTGATTATTATGCCAAACCTGATGGTCTTACAAATGGAACACAATTGTCTTATTATGACCATACTACAAGTTCATTCATGGAAGGTTCACGCTTGAATAATCGTCTGGAAGGTTTAATGTATTATGAGCCTAGTAGAAACACAATACTTGGGAGTGCATGGATTAGTAACCCTAGAAATTCCAATTACTATGAACAGATTGGTGCTATCACTTATGTTGGAAACTCAAGAATCAACACAGACACTTATAAGGTCTCTACTGAAGGCATCACTGATGTTGTTGGTGCATCATCGGGGCCCATAAGTGCAGACGAGGTTTCCTCAATCCAAGTTTTAGCTTTTGTTACCAATAGCTCAATAGCCTCATTACTGTGGATCCCTCAACTCGAGGTGCAGCTACAGGAATAGTGGCAACTACAGGAGGAAAAAATGTATCAAAGGGTAATTTCCAATAAAATGAGTATTCTATACAGAGAGCTATCTTGCTTTCATGCATACCAGTGTTTCTTTACTTTTGTCTTCTTTGTAAACCTGAATTGTTTGATAATTTAAATTTTTTGAGTGCTATACCATGCTATTAAGAAACTAATTTTTCCATTTAATTTTAGTGCAAAGTAAGAAGCGATCTTTATGTCATTATGTTCTTCTATACACAAAAGAATATGTTTCAGCTTATGTTCCCATGACCAATTATAACTATTACTCGTCTTCAAACAATGAAACTGCCAACCCTGATTATTATGCCAAACCTGATGTTCTTACAAATGGAACACAATTTTCTTATTATGACCATACTGCAAGTGCATACATGGAAGGTTCATTCTTGAATAATCCTCTAGAAGATTTAATGTATTATGAGCCTGGTAGCAACACAATACTTGGGAGTGAAGGTCCGTGCCATGTGAAATACTACAATCAGGTTTATTTGATCAAACCAGACTTCTACCCAGAGGTTATTTCCCTTGGTTGAAAGGCTTTTCATGAGAATTGATCCATACCTCCAAACCCATATGGTTAACAATATGAATTAGAGAACCTCCACCTTCACAAGGCCGAATCAAATATCCACTAGGTTGCATTTCTGCTCTAACAAAGTGCTGCAATGCAGGCATGCTGGGACCTCCCTGAGTTCCACTCAAGGATCTCTCGCAAACCTTTGAGGAAGGTTTTGGAAATTTTCCAAAGTTAGTTAAGAAAATAATGCAAGAATAAATTCTTTAGAAATGTGACTGAAACAAGAAAAAATACATTTGGGGAAGAAATAAAGACAGAATGAGGAACATGCCAACAAAATAAAAGTACAAGAAAAAACAAAAAGGAAAATAGGCCAGAACTCTTGATTTTTTCTTAAAACTCCCCAAGTTACTGCAAGAAGTATCTAATGTACCACAAGACTATCATCTTCCAATACACAAGTTTATGTAAGAATCCAGAAATCTCAGGCAGAAGCTAAAGTAGTTGGCACATACCTCTACAATTAATAGTAGCATTCAAATTAGACACTGATGAGCACTTCAAAAATTTTATATGGCTAAAAACCTCTCAACTTACAATTTGTTGCACTTGCATGTGTAAAATCTCAATTGTTCCTCCATTTCTAGTTGAGAAAGTAGTAAGAACATCCACACTTTAGCAATCTCGAAGCCAAGATGTGTGATCTTTGAGAATCTCTGTAACCTGAATTAAACAACAAAAAATAAGCACCCATTCATCTATCAGCCTGAAGTGAAGACATAGATCCATGGAAATGGGGATATGTTTAACTTTTTAGTGTCTATACCAACAAGACAACAAGCTCGTGCAGCTACTCCTGTACACCCATGTGAAATAGTGGCAATTCCAATAGCATCTAGACCAAGTTATACAAAATAACCCACTCTCATTATTAACTACCATCAGAAAAACGGTAACATAAAAAGGTGTTCAGCCAAAAACTAGAGAACAAACCTTCATCCCAAGCATCTGGATCCACTCAACAACAATTCCTTTAGCCTTTGAAATAAACTCTGTTGAAGCCTGCTCTGCAATAGAAACGAATATGTAGAGACAAGAGCCAAAAAAACCATACTCTAGTCATAACTGAAACATTTTGTAGGTGTAAAATGTAGATAACAATTTTACATGACTCCAAACAACAAACACAATCAATTCCTAACTGCATAACAAACTGAAGTAGTCTATGCATAGAAAAAATATCAGCACCCATTACAAGTCTGAAACAAAGTCCCATCTCCTAAGAAAAATTTTTGAATTAGTTTTCAGCTGGTGAAGTTCAGGTCTATAACCCATCTCCATGCTTATTAGACCCTCACATTCTCATCATTGACTACTCAAGAAAAAATGGACAGCTTGGAGGTAAAACTCAAGAATTTCCCCCGACTTCTCTGTCACTGAACTACATGCCCTTTTTATTCTGGAAAGCCTTACCAGTTCCAAATCAAGGTGTGGATTGCACAGTCCAACAACTCTTTATGTTTCAAGTTATTTACATGGGAGAGATGGGTAGGATTTTGCAAGGTAGATACAATTGCGATCTCAAAAGATGCTTGAAAAATCCGTTAACCCTTTCCTCTCAACATAGAGAGATTAATTTATATCACTTGACTTATCAGAGGAATAGAGAAGGAGACTACTATCAAGACCATTAGGCAGCCACAATTGTTTGGGCTCCTGTAGATTTTCAAATCACTGATACTAACTCATAACATATGAATCAAGCCATTACATAAACAATACCCTACTTAGAACAGATCTAATGAATACAACAAAATGAAAATAAAACTTATAACCAAGCCACAAAACATATAAAAAGGCCCATTGGTGCAGAAAAAAATCAAAACCCAACTCTGAAAATAAATGAATTTTTAGGGGTAAAGGCATTTAACATACCCAACAGGACTAGCATCCCTGGGGGATCCTGGGGCATTAGGTGATTTTGTTGTTAATGTTTAACACTTATAACCACAAATCGCAGATACAGTTTGTAGTTGCTACGAAGGCCTACAATAACCCCCACCCTATAAACAATCTCAAACTTAGTATCTAGAAGCATGTAATCCAACAAAAACCTTCTGTGAAACCTCAAAAACAAAACAAGGATTTAAAAGAACTGTGACATTCTACAACTACTGCCTGAAATAACCATTCTCGTACACCAATTGTCAGACTTTTTTATGCAAGCAATCATTCTCCTCCATTATCAACTTGTTCATGGCAGAAAACTTTCTGTTCACAGGCTGGAGACAAGAATCTTCCTTGTGCTGCTTCTCCCTACACCTGCAACAACACCCAAAAATGGAAACATAGGTATTTTTAGCCCATATGGCAGGTGTTGGAAAATGGAACTAGGTTCGGTCTTCATAATTGTAGTTAAACTGCCTAACCTATGGATTTTCCAACTGGTGTTAGACCTATGGTATTGGTCAAAGGAAGTTATGGGCTAATCAAACTAATGAAACTAACTACAAGAGCTCGGATGATCTTGGTGCTACCTCAGAAGGCTAGATCTCTGAGATTATTACATACTACAGTGAATTGGTTTCAGTGTTGTTACACAGTAAGAAAAAATTCCGATATCACAGGTGTGCTCTCGGTATAATCACAGGCAGAAGAAGAAGGGTCTCAATGTCATCTCAGTGACCATATCAACACAGTCTCAGTGCTTCCATATTATTATGATCTTGTGACCTCAACTCGATGCTATTTTAGTAATGATAATACAGTATATGAGACTCGGTTCTATCACAGTAAAAAAGGCTCAATGCTATTACAAAGAGAAGGTCACCGTACCACTACAATGATAAGGGTTCAGTTCCATCACCATGAGAAGATTTCGCTATCAACAAAGTGAGAAGGTCTGGATACATAACAGTGATGCTATTACAATAATACTCTCATAGTGAATTGAGTCTATTACAAGGATTTGGTATTTCTACAGTTAAGTACCTCCACAGTTACCACAGTTTCGGTGAAGTTACAGTCATAAAAGAATTCAGGTTCTATGATATGTGGTCAAAGTTTTGATATGATCATAAGCTAGAGCATTGTTAAGAAGCAGTAATATTTATAATAACTAAAAAACTGATAAGGGTTCACCATAGCAAGAAGCTTTAGCTACCACCACATTGTCACCATTAATGAACTATGCCACTCCTACAGCAATGAAGATTGGGATGATGGATATTATTACTGTGTGTAAACCAAAGTATGAAGCTTCTTAATGGACTATGTCATCACATGAACTATACGAAGTCTGTCCTTACAAACTCAAGCACAAAGGAAGCACTCTTTCAGGATCTGAGTACAAGGAACCAAGTAAGTATTCTTACTACAACGAGGTTAATAAGCTCACAGAGGTATGTAAATACAAGGTAAGTATAATCATAAATATTTTCAAATATATCTAACTTCAAATGGTACATATCTAGTCTAGGATGAAATTGTAATCCCTAGATAACATGCATCATTGTCTTCTAGAGTTTACAAATAATCTAGGATTTCAAGCAAAAGTCCTTGATGAATAACGTTTTTATAGGATTCCATCCTCCATGGTTATGTAGAAGATCTAACTTGAGAAATTAGATCATGCTCTTGGTATCACATGTGTTGCTTGAAAGTATGTATTATAGGTATAGAAGACCATGAATTGTTGAATGATCAAGGAGTATGAAAGAAGGCCTCACAAGACAAAGCATTGGAGATAAAAAGGTTTGTCAAGAAACAAAGGTATGCCTTAAATTATGAATCATTGATCTTTTCACAATAAAGTTTTATAACTTTATACATTTGATATTCTACATTACTAACATTGATATGACTAGTTGTATTGAATCATAATGATTCTTGATAAATCTACCCTCCTCATATCTTTGATTGTTTGTATAGAACCCTAGATTGGTTCTCTGGAAAACCCTAACTTAAGGGTATGTTACTATTAATGTGTGAAACCCCTAAAACTACTTAGGGTTATTGATGGAGAAATTGCTATTATGATTTGATATATTGATAATGTCATGTTTGGGGTTTGTGGTATGATCATGGAAACCCTAAATTATAATGGTTGAAATGTTGTTGTTTGGAAAATCTAGGGTTTAGCAGCGAAACCCTAGTAGTAGTTAAAATTATCTAGTCTAGAATTTATGAATCTACATAGTGATTGCTGAAAATTTGACGATAGAAATCTAGGGTTTAAATCAAACCCTAATAGATGCTAGACATCATGTTGATTAAGTTGTGATTGGTTTTGTTTGTTGAAGCTCATGTATGAAGTCTTAGTGAGGAGTCTAACATATGAGTTCTGAAGGTTGTTAGATTCATTGATCTGATTTGTTTCTAGGGTTTGCTATATAAAGAAACATGTCGTTAAAAGAATATTGAAAACCTAGATATAATGCGTTTGATGGCTTGATGAGCTATGAATGTGATTTAGGGTTTGTATCTAAACTTGGGCAAGAAATTGAAGTATAATCTCTTGTTGATTATGTTTGTAAAGTCTAAATTCTTCCTTTGTTATATGTTTTTGATATGGCTAAATTCATGCTTCTATGATTTTGGTTGTACATGCTATCTAAGTTGTGTAGGTACATCATATTCAATTTGGTGAAGATGATCGTAAAGTAAAATTGATGTGATAAGCATGATATATGAATGACTCTGATAAGAAGGATGGAAGCCATTAAATATTCTCTGATGTTGTAAAAAAAAAGCAAATCTCCCTAAGTTAAGAGGGAACCTGGGTGAAATCTCCCTAGGATAAGAGGATGGTTGAGAATATTCCTTATATAGAAATGATTAGATCCTCTCTATTTAAGAGGGAGTGACAGATATTATTCTCTTCATCATGTCTCATGCACTAGAACAACCGTAAGTTTTAGTGAAGGCCATGAGTAGGAGAAGGAAATTGGAGAATGCACTTTGCGGTGCTGCTGAAAGATGAAAAGCAAGATCGGATTGAAGAATGTGTTGTTGCAAATGAAGTAGGAAGTAAAGTGTATGATTGAGGAATCTTCTGTCAAAGATTTAGTTGATAGTCCTACTATGGAAAGTTGAGAAGCATTACCAAGTTGTCTAGAAGACCCCGGAGGTTTGTATTTGATTATAGTATAGTATTGATTGGGGTTTTGTTTATACATGTGAGTCTCTTGAATGTTTTGATGGCATGTTGGTTACCAATCAGTTTGACTGGGAGAGATTGCTCATTCATGATCTGTTGGATCAATGAATGTTGAGTCTTTGTGAGTGAATCATTTCTTGGGAGGACATCTGCCCAGCACTTTGTCTTGATGTCTAGGTCCCGAAGTTGGAAAGGTGGCTTTGGTCATTGAACTCTAACACGTACCTGGATTTCTAGGTTGATGGTTAGCAAGTAAGCCTAATGGTACCTAGAGAGGTTGAAAGCTTGATTCCATCTTAGTCCCACCTGGATAGATTTCCCTGGTCAGGAATCTAGTCTGTGGCATTGCGGTGCCTAAATTGTTGATATACCAATGGATAGATTTCCCTAGTCAGGAATCTAGTCCATGGCATTGTGGTGCCTAAACTTCATCATAGATGATGTGGTTTGAGATCTTCCATGTACCTCTCTAATTATATGTAAATATGAATACCTCTCGAGTTAAGAGGGAGTGTTGGAAAATGTAACTAGGTTTGGTCTTCATAATTGTACTTGAAGTCAAAATGTAATAAAAAGAAATTTATTATTAAATTGAATTGACTTATTAAGGCATGGGTTTCATGCTTCGGTCAATTATAGGTCAAGCCTCCATTGTATGCTTTAGGTTATTGTCAAAATCATTTATTATTGGGTCAAAGACTCCTCCATCAAGTCAACTTCTTCAAGCAAAGTCATCAAGTCAAAGTCTTCAAGTCGGCTTCATATAAATTATCCTCATGTCGATCTTCTACAATGTCACACCTATTCACATGGTCATGTCGGCCCATTAATGCTGGATGGACCACCATATATACCCAGCTAAGCTTGTCGCATTTCATCATCTGTGGAGCTCACATTTCAGAGGTAGTTTCGATCATCTCTATGGAACAATTCGGTGATCTCAGGAAAGAAATTAACTCGTGAATCTAAAAAAGAAGTGCATATTTCAGAGTAATATGTCTTGGTAAAGGGTGCTAGCTGAATGGAAGAGCACCTACTTTACAAGAAGGAGGTTGGTGGTTCGATTCCATCGTGCCCTGACATCCATATGGAATGGTGACGATCAATTTTTGGTAACAGAGGCTCTTTTGACCATCACCAATGAGATTTGGTGACATTTTTCTACCCTCACCAAAAATATGAAATGGTGATAGTCAACGAATGCCACCATATATATGCATCAATAGTGACGACCCTCAAAGTTTTGTAACCATAAATCGTTGTTGTTGATATGCAATGGTGACGGTCACTGTCTGTCATTATAGTCATTATCCGTGACGGACTTTGAATGTCACCACAACACCTATACTTCTGGCAATGTGACTTTTGGTGAGGGTCAACGAACGTCACCAAATATATGCACCAATAGTGACGGTCATGAAAGATCCATCACAATAAATCGGTGTTGTTCATATGAAATGGTGACAGTCACTATCTGTCGTTATAATCAATATTTGTGATGGACCTTGAATGTCACCATAACACTTATACTTTTGGCGATGCCACCTTTGGTGATGTTCAATTTTTGTTGACCAAGGTTGCGATTTGTCACCATTGCTCATATGAAGTGGTGACAGTCACTATCCATCATTATAAATCATTATCGGTGACAGAATTTGAATGTCACTACAACACCTATACTTTTGGCGACGCCACCGTTGGTGACATTCAGTTTTTGGTGATGGAGGCTATGGTCTGTCACCATTACTCATGTGAAATGGTGATGGTCACTATCCTTCATTATAAATAATTATTGGTGGCAGAATTTGAATGTCACTACAACACCTATACTTCTGGCGATGCCACCTTTGGTGACATTCAGTTTTTGGTGATGAAGACTCTTTTTACTATCACCAATGCGCTTATGGTGACATTTTTTGCCTCTCACCAATGTCCTTTTTTCTTATAGTATGTGAATGTTCACATAGACTTGGTAGCCTTTGAGGTATTTCCCAAATGTGCCTGAGAATGCATCATTGACCTCTTGCCATTTCAGCTTGATGTCTTTGTCTACAATCAGCTTGGTGTCTTCATAAATCGGCAAACTTGTAGACACTCACTCAACTGCTGCTCCAGTTGCGCTTCTGTTGGTGTCCTTTGATCTTGCTCTCTGGCAGGCCATTGATCCTAAACTACTGAGAGATGGATGAACACCTGCTAGATCTGGAGACATGGCAACATGCATGGAAATAAATCTATCAGCTAAAACCAAAGAAAACTTGAGGAATGACATGCAACATACCTGGGGATTGACTAGCAAGGATTGTGCAATTTTCACTGGGAGGCTAGGATACTGACTGCTGGAACTGCGAAAAAGGTAGTACAGACTGTTGAGAGGCTGGTGTTATCACTTAGGTTGTCCCTTGGCTCCTTAAGGGATACGGCCGAGGTAACCACAAACCAATCTTTGGACTGCAGGTCCTAGCCTACCTGCAGTCAGAGAGGGCTCTCTCTTTAAAATTTAGCTTTTTTTTGGGTTGATTTTAGGCTAGTTATGATGTACTTGGGTTTTGTTTGAAATTTGGTGGGATGGATGATGTTTCAGATAGAGTTGACTTGCATAATGGGAGAAGTTTAGACCATTGGGCATGGAGTCAAGGATTAAGGCTGCTGGTGCGTTTTCTTGGTCACAAGAGGAATTACAGAGCATAATAGTTTAAACAAGGAACAATATCAAAGCTGGAATAAGGATGAAATGGATGTCAGGAAATGAAAGATAGCTAAGCAGCTCTCATTATGCTAACAGAGGGAAGGCGAGTGAACATTATATAGGAGCAATCAATGATTCCTAAATAACAGTCATATATGAAAGAACTAGTGTAAATATGATCAAAGAAGTATTCATATTTAGGACTAATTCAGAGGAAAACATGGAGAAATAACAGGAATTGAGAACAGAATACAAATAAGCAATATATGAACTATTCTTTCTTCCTGCAATTTAGATCATGACATATAGATGATATAGCATACATAGAAACTGAAAACAAGGGAGAAAGACTTATTGTTCCATGAAGAAAGCATTAGAATTCTGTAATCTACTCTTCAGCCATCAAATCCACATCAAACAGTCCATAAGCCAACATTCCAGCAATCTATGTGTTATCACTGACAAAATTTCAAAGAAAAAAAGGTAAGGGAAGAGTTAATTGATCCTGGACATATTCATGCTGATCTTGGTCATGTCATGCAATAGTCATTTGATACAATTCTTAGTTTGAGCAAACAAGCCCATGGTGAGCAGAGATCAAAAATCTTCATCAAATTCAAGCAAGGCAAGATACATCAGATGGATTAATAATAGGCCCAAACCCAACATCAGAATTATGAAGAGGAAAATCAAGGATTTGAAGATACAACCAAGCCAGCAAAAAGGATTTCCTTAGCTAAGGAAAATCACACAGCAAACAAGGTTAGTCCTAAAGTTTGATCATTTACCTTTTTGAAGTTTTCCTTAAAGAGTGGTTCCTCTGCATTCAGTTTTGAACAGTTTCAGGGCACACGAAAATGAACATTTCAAGAGAAAGAAGCTCCAGATGGTCAAGTTTTGGCATTAAAACTGCATTTCTGAAATTACATGGCAGTTTCGTAGCGCGCTACGAAACTGCTGTAGCTGCATGTTATAATTCAATTGATCAATTGAGAGTGACAAAGGGAAAATCATTAACAAAGTATGAGCATCCAGCAAAGTCAAAACAAGCAGAAGAAGGACATATATGAACTCTAAATCTATGTGTTATAAAATGGTCATTATTCATAGCTAGTTTTGTTCATGATGCATCAGGCAGCATTAAAGGGTTTGTTTTCACATATACATGGGCCAAGTCTACAGTGTATGTAAAACAAGATAATCCAATGCAATTTTATGAAGAACAACAGGGATAATTGATTTCGAAGATCCTTGTGGAAGACCAAAAGCAAAAAAGGAGGAGTTTTGTTTCCTTGTTTTTACTAGTCAACTTCCAGGAAGTCTTTAAAGCAACTGAAAGCCTATTTTGGGAAATGGAAAGAGGTTTTTATTCCTAACAGACTGAACTAGAAAAACCTCCTTCAGTTTCCTCAAATCCATTACGATCTGAGAGAAATTAATGACCAAAGTTGCGCTACGAAACTGCTGTAGGTGCAGTTTTTCATCTCCTATTTTACACCTGTTTTTCAAAGACACATTCTGGGCGGTAGAAAAGATGTTTTAAAAAACCAAGAGAGGTTTTTGTTCAGCATGGATTGGTCCAAAAAAGCCTCCTTCAGTTTTTCGAAATACATTTTTTATGAGAAGTTATGAGCCCTGTCCCAAGACCTATTTTTCAGCCAGAACAGAGCAAGGGACAGTCTCCTAGTTTCTAGGAACAGCAAAAGGATGAGTCATCAAGGGCCAGCTGGAAGGTTATGAGCACCATCAAATTCGACTCCATGGAGTTTTAGGTGTCAAATAATGTTTTAAATGTTTAGATAAGGTTGTTGTAATCATAATAAGGAGTTACACTCCTAGTTGTATTAGGTCTCTAGGACTCCTAGTTAGCTGTCCTTTGTATTAAATAGTTAGTTTTAAGTGTCAATAGGTGTCAAATTAGGAGGAATTCGAATTCCCCTCATGCTGGAGGAAGGAATCTACATGAACTCTATATATGGGAGAAGAAATAATGTATTAGGGGTTGGAAATTTTATGAAAAAAGCTGGTATTTGGCCTATGTAAGACTCATTTTCAGTAATATACATGCTGGACTTTACTTCTCAGGATTCATGAAGGATTTTTTATGTTCAGAATATGTGATGTTGTCCTTTTCTTAATTCTTACAGTGGTATGGATGTATAATCACTCAGAATTCACTGAATGTGCTCTGACTTCCTGTATACATTTATAAACTGTGTGGTCCCATATGAGTTTATGTTCTGAATGTTTAAATGCTGAATGCCCTGACTTCCATGTAAGGTTGAGTTCATTGTTATATTGAGGTGTTGTTGACTCCATAAGCCCAATGGATAGTTTTGTTTAATGTGTTTCCACCATTCATATTTGTCACAGTTGTTCTATAAGAGTTAGCCATCTTATCTTTAATCAAAATCATTAACCCATCAAGAGAGAGCCCTCTCAGGTTGAGGAGGCTAAGCCTCAGCCTAAAGTAGGTTGAAATAGTTACTTAGAGTCAACCTGACCAGCAGCCTATCAGGGTCCTATTTTGGTGATGACATTTTTTGGTGCGTCTGCTGGGAGTCGAAGATTATTCATTCCCGAAATCAAGAGACTGAACTTCTGAAGGTAGCAGGAGCTCAGAAATCTTTTTGAGGCTGCAAATCTACCTTGGCGACTCCATTGTTGAAGAATTCGAAATTCATAGATTCATGGTGATTCCACTGGAGTTATGAAGGACCCAGATGCTACCATTCTTATTTCAAGGTATGCATGCATAAATTTTTCAGGAATTCATGGTTTCCCAAATCATTTTCCCAAGGATGCATATTTTCTAAGGAATGGTCCAAAATTCAATGGAGAAGATTTGAGTTTAACTTTGAAGCATATATCAGATTTTTGTGATTTTACAGAGCTTCTTAGAGTTAAACATGAGGATGTTTGCATTATGTTGTTCTGTGATTCATTTCAAGGGAAATGTAAACAATGGATTGAAAGCTTTCCTACCAAATCCATTAAGTCATTTGAAGACTTTTGGCTTATGTTTTTGGAGGAATGGATGGATAGATCAGATGCGGTGGCAAACTCTCCTTCAATTCAAGGTTTCAAACAGTGGAATGATCATCATATTAATGAAGAAATAGTTGAAAATTTTTCTTTGTCCTTGTCTTCTTATCTAAAATCATTTGACTGCAAGGCAGAGGATAAGATGACATTTTTGGATGAATTTGCCAAAGACATTGAGAAAGACATTGAAGGTTTACAGGTCAAATTCAGGCATATAGTCTTCATAATCATGATCATTATTTTCAGAAGCTTTCTATGGCAGAACACAAGGAGAGAGTGTTGCTTCCTTTCTCTTTCATGATTGAGGAACTGTACACTGTTGTTGAAGATCAGTTTGCACAACCAGAAAGTTACAAGAATCATCAAGCTGATCATGTATTCTAGGATCCTATAGCCAAATATATGGAAGAGTTTTACTTTCCAGTGTTTCAGTTTTTCTATGAAGATCAGAGGCAATTTCAGTGGAACTGGTCATCACAATATCATTGTGGCTCTAAACTCCGATGAGTCAAAAAACTCCAATATCAGATAAGACAAATGATTGGCTACATTGGAAATTTCACATTGATTGAGCTGAAAGAAGTTTGAATTGATAGGGTAGGTAGGTAGGAAAATGCAAATAAGCTCAAGGTTGATTTTTTTTTAGTAGATATAGACTTCTCTCTCCTATGGTGATTATCAAGTTCAAGCCCGAGGTGAAGGCCCCAGAAGCTTGAAAGGGATGCTTGTCAAGCAAATTTCTGTTTGTCATAAATGGATAAGGCACTGGACCAGCGAGTTCTTAGTGTACTACAGGAGCACACTATCCCAAGTGGAGCCACTGTTATCACTGACAAAATTTCAAAGAAAAAAAGGTAAGGGAAGAGTTAATTGATCCTGGACATATTCATGCTGATCTTGGTCATGTCATGCAATAGTCATTTGATACAATTCTTAGTTTGAGAAAACAAGCCCATGGTGAGCAAAGATCAGAAATCTTCATCAAATTCAAGCAAGGCAAGATACATCAGATGGATTAATAATAGGCCCAAACCCAACATCAGAATTATGAAGAGGAAAATCAAGGATTTGAAGATACAACCAAGCCAACAAAAAGGATTTCCTTAGCTAAGGAAAATCACACAGCAAACAAGGTTAGTCCTAAAGTTTGATCATTTACCTTTTCGAAGTTTTTTTTAAAGAGTGGTTCCTCTGCATTCAGTTTTGAACAGTTTCAGGGCACACGAAAATGAACATTTCAAGAGAAAGAAGCTCCAGATGGTCAAGTTTTGGCATTAAAACTGCATTTCTGAAATTACACAGCAGTTTCGTAGCGCGCTACGAAACTGCTGTAGCTGCATGTTATAATTCAGTTGATCAATTGAGAGTGACAAAGGGAAAATCATTAACAAAGTATGAGCATCCAGCAAAGTCAAAACAAGTAGAAGAAGGACATATATGAACTCTAAATCTATGTGTTATAAAATGGTCATTATTCATAGCTAGTTTTGTTCATGATGCATCAGGCAGCATTAAAGGGTTTGTTTTCACATATACATGGGCCAAGTCTACAGTGTATGTAAAACAAGATAATCCAATGCAATTTTATGAAGAACAACAGGGATAATTGATTTCGAAGATCCTTGTGGAAGACCAAAAGCAAAAAAGGAGGAGTTTTGTTTCCCTGTTTTTACTAGTCAACTTCCAGGAAGTCTCTAAAACAACTGAAAGCCTATTTTGGGAAATGGAAAGAGGTTTTTATTCCTAACAGAATGAACTAGAAAAACCTCCTTCAGTTTCCTCAAATCCATTACGATCTGAGAGAAATTAATGACTAAAGTTGCGCTACGAAACTGCTGTAGGTGCAGTTTTTCATCTCCTGTTTTACACCTGTTTTTCAAATACACATTCTGGGCGGTAGAAAAGATGTTTCAAAAAACCAAGAGAGGTTTTTGTTCAGCATGGATTGGTCCAAAAAAGCCTCCTTCAGTTTTTCAAAATACATTTTTTATGAGAAGTTATGAGCCCTGTCCCAAGACCTATTTTTCAGCCAGAACAGAGCAAGGGACAGTCTCCTAGTTTCTAGGAACAGCAAAAGGATGAGTCATCAAGGGCCAGCTGGAAGGTTATGAGCACCATCAAATTCGACTCCATGGAGTTTTAGGTGTCAAATAATGTTTTAAATGTTTAGATAAGGTTGTTGTAATCATAATAAGGAGTTACACTCCTAGTTGTATTAGGTCTCTAGGACTCCTAGTTAGCTGTCCTTTGTATTAAATAGTTAGTTTTAAGTGTCAATAGGTGTCAAATTAGGAGGAATTTGAATTCCTCTCATGCTGGAGGAAGGAATCTACATGAAATCTATATATGGGAGAAGAAATAATGTATTAGGGGTTGGAAATTTTATGAAAAAAGCTGGTATTTGGCCTATGTAAGACTCATTTTCAGTAATATACATGCTGGACTTTACTTCTCAGGATTCATGAAAGATTTTTTATGTTCAGAATATGTGATGTTTTCCTTTTCTTAATTCTTACAGTGGTATGGATGTATAATCACTCAAAATTCACTGAATGTGCTCTGACTTCCTGTATACATTTATAAACTGTGTGGTCCCATATGAGTTTATGTTCTGAATGTTTAAATGCTGAATGCCCTGACTTCCATGTAAGGTTGAGTTCATTGTTATATTGAGGTGTTGTTGACTCCATAAGCCCAATGGATAGTTTTGTTTAATGTGTTTCCACCATTCATATTTGTCACAGTTGTTCTATAAGAGTTAGCCATCTTATCTTTAATCAAAATCATTAACCCATCAAGAGAGAGCCCTCTCAGGTTGAGGAGGCTAAGCCTCAGCCTGAAGTAGGTTGAAATAGTTACTTAGAGTCAACCTGACCAGCAGCCTATCAGGATCTGATTTTGAGATAACACTATGTTCATTAAATCTCTCGAAGTATACAGTGCAAGTCCAGAAAGAGGATTATCAGCCAACCAACCCCTTAAACATTGAATCAGGGTGGTTTATATAGGGAAAATATCCCAAAATATCTATTACAGCAGATCTTAAACATATCTGCAGGAAATGAGTGCTTTTTAATCTAAGTTATCCTGAAATAAATGCATAATGATCTATCTAAGTGCTGCGCTGGGCAGCTGCCTAAAAAATGAGTAAATATGGTCCTTTGGAGCTCTGTGCTGGCTATCCCTGCAATAACTGTGTCTTGGGCCTTGCAGCACCGCCCTCATATGTCTTAAATGCTTTAATCACTGATCTGAGAGCCTTGAATGGCTTTTGCCGCTTTCTTTGACTTTGTTGGAGGCCATTCAATGTTCACCTGCTTTGGAAATAAAGATTTCCACTAAAAAGACTAAACTGATACTCTTTGCCGCATCCTGATACACTTTGACACTGAAACTGGGCCTTTTCCTTACTCTGATATTCTTTAAACTGTCTAATCGCCCCTTTCTGCTCTTTTAATGCAAAAATAACTGCTGCAAAGACTTTCGTGGCCTTTGGGATGCTATCGGCGCTGGCCGATCAAAAATAGTATTAAACTCTGAAGAAATGCCACAAAAAAGGAGGAATTGCATGCTGCTGACCGTGCTGAGGCCGAGACTGGCTTTCTGGAGCTAAACAGGGCTTTGGAGCGATCCAAAATGGCTTGAAATGCATGAATTCCCTTTGAATGGGCGCGCGCGGGCGCAGCTGTGAAAATAGCGAAGAAAATGGCCCTTTTTCCCTTTACACATCTCAAAAACCCATTTACACGTAAAAATCGCAAAAATTCGGGGCGGGAGCGACACTGTTCATCAGATTAAATCACAGCCGTTGGATCCAGTGCGGGCTGAGCCAACGGCTAGCGCTAACTCGGTCGTTGGCGGATCGGCAGTCCCAACATGTAAAACCTCTGATGAGCGAAATAGTGCGCGAATCCGAAATCCTTTAATACTGCAATGTATAGCTTTTCGGGTCATGAAACGGAGGGTACAGTACTACCCCTTTTCGGACCCGAAATCTTTATGCTCCATTTTATTGTTTTTCGGCTCCGGCATATCGGAGCCTTCCCTCTTCGCTGTACAAGGGGCCTTTACAGAGCCGAAATATATACATGTCGTGCTTTATATTATTTCGGCTCCGGCCAGTCGGAGACATATATGGGGGCACTGCGATATCATTGGGGTCGTTGATCTGGGGCCCGATCCAACGGCTCTGGATCAATCGGCATATCGCTAATCGGTGGGGCGGATGGTGTGGATGTTTTGAGACACGCCGATCGCCGATATGCGATCAGCGAAAACCCATCGGCGTCGGACCTCATCGCATATGCAAAAATAGTCAACATTCATAACTCCCGACCTCCGACAACGATATCACGTCGGAGGGAGGGCCATGCTTTCGGAGGAGTATTATATCATGTTTATATGTATGATTGCCTCCTCCCAATAGCGATATCGCTTCGGAGGGGGATCAAAAGGGGCTTTTATGCAATCGGACCATGATTTCTTTGAAAATGGTGAGTTTTGTGAAGTCGGAGGGGTATTCTTTAACATTTTGAATGGTTTATAAGGCATTGGAAGGGGTCTGATAGTCCAAAAAGGAGGAATTTCATGCCTTGAGGGTTTTTATGCATGACTTTTTGGGTTTTTCATGCCTTGGAAGGAGTCCAAAGGCACCTAAGAGGAATTTTATGCGGTTTGAGAAGGGCTTTAAGGCCAAACAAGGGGTTTATGCCTTGAGAAGGTGAAAAGAAGTCAAAAAGATGGTTTTTATACATATGGAGGGGACTTTATGCATAGGAATGAGTCCTAGATGCATTGGAAGATGATTAAGGAGGAAAATGAGGGTTCTTACTAAGTTTCAGGCAAACTTAGTAATTCCCAAGCACACTTATGGTTATTTTTCAACCAGGGGAAGGGGATAAGTATATAGGGGAGCTATTTAACGTAGTTTTAGTAGTGGAAGGGGAGATAGATAGGGATTTACGTAATAGAGTTAGTAGTTAATATGAATTGTGATGAGAAAAGCACTAAGTATGGAGATCTTAGGCTATTAAGGGGGAAAATGACTCATAGAGGAAGTATGGACATTCCTTGAGTAAAGCAGATCTTTACCAAGGCAACTGATATGAAAATGATGAGACTAAGAGATATCAAGCAGATCTTGACCTCTTTAGGGGAAGTTAGTGAGTGATTTGGGAGAGAAGAAGAAGGGGAAGTTAGACATGCCTCGCTTGAGCTCCTTCAAATGGAAAACTGCCTCATGCTTGAGATGTGAATAGATATGACACTTGAAAATATGAAATGGATCACAAGCCATGATTCTGCAACCACAAAGCTACCTACCCGGCCTACTCACCTAGCATTTTCTCTTCTTTTTGGTTTGGGTGCACTTGAACTAGCATACCCAACTTTTCATTCTTTTCTTCTTGTTGTCCTCCTATCTAAATCTACACTTATTACATCCAGGGGCTTAGATTAAGCTGTTGAGCACCCAAGATTCTCTACTTATCTACAAATCTGCCAAGATTAAACAGTTTGGACAGATATTCATCTCTATATTCTAAAACAAGAAATTGAAACCTAGGGAGGCCAATATTAAGTTGTTTGGCCTTCCCTTAACAGAAAACTCATCAAAATGGATTAACTCATCAAAATTTGGAATACAGCAGTGGCATTTAGACTAGCACACTCTCATGGCCTTTTCTTTGGCCTCTTAAAGAAATATGGAACATTGCAGCATGCAAAATATGACATATTTGGCATGTAAAAATGTTGATCATGAAAGATGAATACCTATTGCAATAGGAGGCTAACAATGGCTCCACTTGGGGATGGCTTTTCCTTGTGAAAAGCCAAGAACAGCAGGTCAGACTGCCTTGATCTTCTATTGTTGCTGTGGACTGAAAAATTTCTTTGTGTTGGCTGCTAAATGTGTGAAACTTTGAAATATGAGCAGCACTCTCCTTCAACTGAATTGTTGTGAAAATGAAGCACTGCCTGCTTTCTTCTGCGTGCTTAATATTATGTGCAATTGCCTGAGAATGTGCCTTTGAAAAAGATTCAAAACATGGAACAAAACTGGAGTATTTCCCTTATGCTGTCTTGAAAAAGTTGCTGATGAAAAAACTGAAAATACTCCTTTCTTTTGGTTTTTTTCTTCAAAATTGCTACACTGATTCCTTTATCGGCCTACTGCAAATATTAAAATAAAAGTGCTGATAATACAAGTATTTATGTACAAATATAATACAGCTGCGTTGTGTTCAACAAAAGGGATCCTGATAGTGCTTCAGCATTCGGCCATTGACAGGGCTTCTTCAGCTTGTGTGCCATCCAAACTCTTTAGAAAATATGTATTATTGCCTTGCACAGCTGAAATAATAAAGGGGCCTTTCCACAGGGAGTCGAATTTGCCGTCCTTTCCTTTGTCCTCTCTTCTTGAATCCCATCTTAAAACTTTGTTGCCAATGTAGAAATCCTCAGCCTTGGTCCTTTTGTCAAATGCTTTCTTCAACCTCTCTTGCACAATTTGAGCTCTGTCATACACTTGCTCTCTAGTTTGCTGAAGATGAATGGTCTGATTAATTATTCTTTGAACATCATTTGGTTCAGCCTGAATTTCTTGTAACAGCTTCATAATGGAAATGCCCAAAGAAGATGGAAACCTAGCCTCCATACCATATACTAGCTCATAAGGGCTCATCCCAATGGATCTCTTTGTTGAAAGTCTATTTGCCCATAGGGCATTTGTGAGCTTTCTATGCCAGTTCTTCTTGTTTTCTTCTAAGATCTTCTTGATAATACTAATCAGGCTCTTTTTGGATTATTCGGCCAAGCCATTACCTTGAGGGTAATAGGTTGTAGAGTGGCCTAAGGTGATATGAAATTTATCGCAAAATTTGATCATCTTTTTGGATTTGAAGGCAGCAGCATTGTCAGTAATGATCTTCTCAGGGCAACCAAATCTGGAAAGGATATTGGTTTCAAAGAATTGGATAATGGTGGAGTCATTGGCCTGCCTGCATGGGATGGCCTCAATCCACTTGGTAAAGTAATCTGTGGCTGTTAGAATCCACTTGTGTTGGCCAGAAGATGATGGATGGATTTCTCCAATGAAGTCTAGACCCCATTGTTGAAAAGGCTTCTCGGTTGAGATGGGCTTAAGAGGCAAGCACAACAGCTTTCTTCTGCCCTCAAAGATTTGGCATTTGTGACATGAGATAGCAAAATTCTTTACATCTACAAACAAAGAGGGCCAATAGAAACCAGCCCTTAAAATTTTATCAGCAGTGGACTTCCAATATAAGTGCCCTCCACAGTCCCCTGCATGGAATTCTTTCATAACACTGTCAGTTTCATTTAAAGTTAAACAAGTCAACAATATGCCTTCATGATTTTTCCAAAACAGGGCACTATCTAAGACACAAAACTTTGATGCTTTCATCTTTAAAAATCTCTTTTTGGTTCTGGACAACCCTGGGGGAGAAAACAGGTTCAACAATATAAAACAAATATCAGCATACCATGGGGATTGTAAAAAAGCTTCACTGATCTGTGGAGTCGCCAACTCCTGTTCATTGTCCAGTTGATTAATGTCTAAGGCTTGAAAATTTGTTTCGGACAACAGTTTGGCTAAACCTTGTCCCTTTATCAGTTTGGTGGGTTTGATCTCAATGTCATACTCAAGGATATTGGCAATCCATTTGCCTCTTTTGCCTTCTACGCCCTCTTGAGTTAATATGTATTTTATAGCAGCATTTGGAACATAAGCAATCACATGTGAATATAAAATGTAAACTCGGAAATCCTTGATGGCCTTAACAAGGGCATAGGCCTGCTTTTCCATTATTTGATATTTCAAGGGTGCATCTCTAAGGGCTCTGCTAAAAAATGCAATTGGATTTTCATTTCCCTGATCATCTTTCTGCAAAAGGACAGCAGCTATGGTGTGTTCAGATGCAAATGAAAAATGATGAAATCCATATCAAATTTAGGGCTCGTGAGGATTGGAGCTTGGGTTAATGCAGTTTTTATGCCCTCAAAGGCTTGCTTGGCTTCTAAGGCCCATTTTACCTTGGAATCCTTCTTTAACATGTTATTCAGCATTCTTGTTAACTCAACCAAGTTTGGGATAAATCTCCTTAGGAAATTGATATTTCCTAAGAAAGCTTGCAACTCTTTGATGTTTCTTGGATAAGGGACTTGCAAAATGGCTTGGATCCTTTCTGGATCAATTCTAATTCCATCTTTTGAGATAATATGGCCCAA
This sequence comes from Pinus tabuliformis, assembly GCA_031772625.1. Classification (NCBI taxonomy): domain Eukaryota; kingdom Viridiplantae; phylum Streptophyta; class Pinopsida; order Pinales; family Pinaceae; genus Pinus; species Pinus tabuliformis. The sequence continues at coordinate 91,076,498 of CM062807.1, read as the reverse complement.
CAATTTGCCTTCTTCTAGGCCGAAGAGAGACTTTTTGGGGTTCAAAGATATGCCATATTTTCTGCAAGTTAGGAACACTTGTCTCAAATGTTTTAGGTGCTCTTGATCAAATTTTGAGAAAGGGGTTAAGTCATCAAGGTAGACCACCAAGAAATCACGGATTTCCTTGGTAAAGGCAATGTCCATTGCCCTTTGAAAAGTGGCACCTGCATTCTTTAGCTCAAAAGGCATTTTCACATATTTAAAGGTTCCCCACGGTGTTGTAAAGGCTGTCTTGTCTTGGTCATCCGGGTGAACAAGTATTTGATTAAAACTTGAAAAGCCATCTAGCAAAGAAATTCTGGAAGACCCCACTACTCTTTGTAGAATATGGTCCATCTTTGGCAATGGGTAGTGGTCTTTAACGGATACTTGGTTCAGATTTCTTAAGTCTACACATAGTCTAATCTCACCTATTTTCTTCCTTGTGGGAACAAGATTGGATACCCATTCTAAAAATCTAATGGGTGCTATGATACCTGCTTCAAACATCCTCTTTACTTCTTTCTCAATCAAGGGGAGAAGCACAGGATTGATTCTCCTTAGTTTCTGTTTGAAGGGCTTTTGATTTGGCTTTAAGGGAATGGTATGTTGAATCACTGAGGTGTCATAGGACTTGAGGTCCTCATAACCCCAGGCAAAGACATCTTGGAACTCTTTAAACAAGTCAACATACTTTGGTTTTTGATTAGCAGGCAAAGACTTGGATAGTTTAATCATTTTGGGCTTTTCAACTATCCCAATATTGCAGTCTTCAATTGCAGCGTTTAAGGGCTGCATCTTTGGTTTCTTAGGGACATTGTTTGCATCAAAGATGTCTTCTAATGGAGTGAGACCAGCAGGCCGAAAATTGTCCTTTAAATCCAGCACTTCGGCCTCTGCTTCACCTACCTCATCCAAATTCATTTGTTTCAGCTCTTGAATGTTTTTGTCATCAAAAATAGTTGGGTGCAGCATTTGTTTTGCTGCTTCAGCAGTTATGGTCTGCTCATTTTGGTTTACTGCTTGTTGTGGATCCTCCATGGCATCCATATCAATGTTTAAGCTTGAAAATTCTTGCTGTAAAGTCAAGAAATTGTTAATCTGTGCATCGTTTTCAAACACTTGCCAGTCTTTGACATTGTTAGGAATTGCAGGCCTGTGCTTTATCTCAGCTGTAAAGTGGTGATTGGGCTCAAAAGGAAGCTTGCAAGTGCTAGCAAAAGTAGCTAGGCTGTGTGCATGTAGATTATGGCTTCTTGGAATTTTAGCAAGCTGGGATTCAGTGAAGGTATTGAGTATTGCAGTGGCAACAGTCCTATAAGCTCTAAGCCTTCTATCATTAGTGACAAAATTGCCTTTCATTTGCTGTATGACTAGGTCGGAGTCACCTAGAATGGAAACTTTGGCAGCTCCTAGAGATTTGATTAGCTTAAGGCCTAAAAGGAGGGCCTCATACTCTGCCATGTTGTTGGTACATCTGAAGTTTAATCTATAAGCATGACCCTCTGCATGATTGTTTTGAGTATTATGGATCCATACTCCTGCCCCTGCTCCTAACTTATTAACTGAACCATCAAACTCCAAATACCATAAGATTTCTTGCTCTTGACTAGTATTGAGAGTTTCAACCATTTCAGGAGTGGGCAGATTTGAATTTTCTGTTTCGGGAAGTTCTTCTTGTGTGCTGGTTGCATTGATTGTTTTGACAGTCTCTTGGGTATGGGCAACCGATCCCTCATTCATGCATGCTTCTTGTTCTAAAGCCAAAGGATTATCATCAGTGGGAGGAGACATATCATCATTAAACAAAATATATGAATCCATATCAGAATGGATTGAATAGATAGGAAAGTTTTGGGGATTTTCCTCACTACTTACCAAATATTTCATTAGTGTTTCCCTATACAGTCTCTTTGGTTGCCCAAAGACTGATATAGTGGCATAAGAGAGGTCTAATTGGAGAGATCCTTGGAGTTTTTCTCCCCATGATCTTGACAACAGCATGCCATAATTTGGTGGAATGTCAACAACCACCATGTCCATTAGGATTGTTTTGTTGGGATATTGGACTAAAGACACACATAAGTCTTTTATTTAGCCTAAACACTTGACCTAACTTGAGTCAAAGGAGAATAAATCTTTGTAGGGTCTTGTAACATCAAGGTTTAGCTTCTCCATTACAGCTTTGGGCATAAGGTTGTGTGAGGCACCTGAATCAAACATGGCATTATGCAAGACTTTATCATGCATGTGTAAACTGACATAAAAGGGTAGAACAACTCCATGTGCTGATTTTCCATCGACTTCAGGTCCGAAAAGGAGCTCAGGTTGATCATCTAATACATTCACATCATCCCTATTCTATGGCATTTGTAGCGATCTTTTGATTTGTTGCCTATAGATATCATGTTTGGCAAGTTCAGAGAGAGGGATAGATATCTTCAGTTTACCTATTTCTGCCTCTAAATCGAATGCTTTCTCCGATTGGGTTTTGGTATTGTGACTGGTTTGCTTTTTCAATTGCACTTTCAGCGATTTGCTCTTGTTCTTCATTGATTTCTTGAACTATTTCTGATTTGGAAAGGCTTTTAGGAGTGTTGTTTACATTTTCCTTTGAGGCAGAAGATACAAAAGGCTGATTTTTAGAGGGCTGAACATCTGTGACATCCTCTATGGTCACTTCTTTTGGATTTGGGACTGTTTTATTAGCAGGTTCTGTGAAAACAGCTTTATCCTTTATCTTCTTGGGCTGTTTGGTATCATTTGGTTTAACCTTTTCGGGCACATCTATGGTTCTTGTCCTCAGCTTATACTGTTTTTGGACCTCATAAACAACTGAATCATAACCTTGTTTGAAATCAAAAGACTCACCAGACTTAGTCCGAAATTGATTTATATCATGGTCATCTTGGTCTTCTTGGGTTAGAAAAACTTGTTTCTCACTCTTCAAATCTATCAAGTTCATGTGAGTGTCCTCTGTCTGCTCACTAGATGTGGATGCTTCAACATAGTTTTCATGAAAAGGAGGTCTTATATCATGGTCGGGGCTAGCCCTTCCAACGTTTGGGTTTTGGTTTTTCCTAAAATTTGGGTTTCTGATAGTATTGGTTTGTTGTCCTTCCCATGATGTTTTTCTTTCCATGGTTCCCATTCTATCTTCAAAACTGTTCACCTTATTTAAGATTGCATCCAACTTTTGATCAGAAACTGAAGGTTCTTCTTTAAAAGTGGTTCTTCTCTCGGCCCTTGCTCTATTTCTTTTGGCAATTAGATTTGCCTCCACACTAACAGCTACATTCTGCATGTCTGCTAAGGTTTGAGGGGCTCTCTCCCTCAATTGATATGCCATGTCGGTATCAAAACCATCTGGGAATTTATACAAAGCAAGATCAGGTGGAGGTCTGAGATTCTGTGGGATTGCATTATAAATATTGTTAAATCTTGCACAATAGTCTAAGACAGCCTCTTGAGGGCCTCTTTTGATAATATCATATTCTGATAATATGTGCAGGGGATCCTTCTTTTTCTCCCATCTGTTAAGGAATGTTTGGTAAAGAGCCTCTGGATCAGCTATGGAATTTGCAGTGAGAGCTCTAAACCAGGGTCTTACATCACCTATGAGGCTTTGGACAAAAATCTTCATTCTTACATGATCATCATCTATTTCATAAGTCTCAAAATAGTCCTGCATTTTCTTGGTATGTTGCAGGGCAGTGTAAGAACCAGTAGCATCAAAATATGCGATTTTCGTTTGATAATCCTGAGGCATAGCCCCTGGATTTGCAGGTAACTGTAGGGGTGCATATCTATTAGCCATATTTATAGGGATAAATGGAACAACAAGATGAAATGGAATGACTGGAACAGTAGTAACAACAGTGGTAATGGGAGTAGTATGTGCAGTGAATGGAGGAGTGGAAAAGGTGCTTTGAGAGGTGGATGATGAACTAGGGGAAATGGGGGTTGAATGAAATAAAACTTTGACAGGGGTTGGAACACAACTTGACTGAACTATTTCAAGACTATTATCAGCAAAATCTTCTCTTCGCTCTAGCTTCCTGAGGTTCCTTGGGATTATATTGGGATTTTCAAAAGCAGCTGGGGGATTTGGGTCTGGATTGGACCTTGTATAATGTGAATTCTTCTTGGGAGCCAGCTTCTAACTTATTTTTTGGAATTTTCTGAATAATTCCCCAGCAGAGTCGCCAGTATGTTATCACTCAGGTTGTCCCTTGGCTCCTTAAGGGATACGGCCGAGGTAACCACAAACCAATCTTTGGACTGCAGGTCCTAGCCTACCTGCAGTCAGAGAGGGCTCTCTCTTTAAAATTTAGCTTTGTTTTGGGTTGATTTTAGGCTAGTTATGATGTACTTGGGTTTTGTTTGAAATTTGGTGGGATGGATGATGTTTCAGACAGAGTTGACTTGCATAGTGGGAGAAGTTTAGACCATTGGGCATGGAGTCAAGGATTAAGGCTACTGGTGCGTTTTCTTGATCACAAGAGGAATTACAGAGCATAATAGTTTAAACAAGGAACAATATCAAAGCTGGAATAAGGATGAAATGGATGTCAGGGAATGAAAGATAGCTAAGCAGCTCTCATTATGCTAACAGAGGGAAGGCGAGTGAACATTATATAGGAGCAATTAATGATTCCTAAATAACAGTCATATATGAAAGAACTAGTGTAAATATGATCAAAGAAGTATTCATATTTATGACTAATTCAGAGGAAAACATGGAGAAATAACAGGAATTGAGAACATAATACAAATAAGCAATATCTGAACTATTCTTTCTTCCTGCAATTTAGATCATGACATACAGATGATATAGCATACATAGAAACTGAAAAAAAGGGAGAAAGACTTATTGTTCCATGAAGAAAGCATTAGATTTCTGTAATCTACTCTTCAGCGATCAAATCCACATCAAACAGTCCATAAGCCAACATTCCAACAATCTATGTTCATTAAATCTCTCGAAGTATACAACGCAAGTCCAGAAAGAGGATTATCAGCCAACCAACCCCTTAAACATTGAATTAGGGTGGTTTATATAGGGAAAATATCCCAAAATATCTATTACATCAGATCTTAAACAGATCTGCGGGAAATGAGTGCTTTTAATCTAAGTTATCCTGAAATAAATGCATAATGATCTATCTAAGTGCTGCGCTGGGCAGCTACCTCAAAAATGAGTAAATATGGTCCTTTGGAGCTCTGTGCTGGCTATCCCTGCAATAACTGTGTCTTGGGCCTTGCAGCACCGCCCTCATATGTCTTAAATGCTTTAATCACTTATCTAAGAGCCTTGAATGGCTTTTGTCACTTTCTTTGACTTTGTTGGAGGCCATTCAATGTTCACTTGCTTTGGAAATAAAGATTTCCACTAAAAAGACTAAACTGATACTCTTTGCTGCATCCTGATACACTTTGACACTGAAACTGGGCCTTTTCCTTACTCTGATATTCTTTAAACTGTCTAATTGCCCCTTTCTGCTCTTTTAATGCAAAAATAACTGCTGCAAAGACTTTCGTGGCCTTTGGGATGCTATCGGCGCTGGCCGATCAAAAATAGTATTAAACTCTGAAGAAATGCCGCAAAAAAGGAGGAATTGCATGCTACTGACCGTGCTGAGGCCGAGACTGGCTTTCTGGAGCTAAACAGGGCTTTGGAGCGATCCAAAATGGCTTGAAATGCATAAATTCCCTTTGAATGGGCGCGCACTAGCGCAACTGTGGAAACAACGAATAAAATGGCCCTTTTTCCCTTTACACAACCCAAAAACCCATTTACACGTAAAAATCGCAAAAATCCATGGCGAGAGCGACACTGTTCATCCGATTAAATCACAGCTGTTGGATCCAGCACGGGCCGATCCAATGGCTGGCGCTAACTTGGCCGTTGGCGGATCGGCGGTCCCAACATGTAAAACCTCCGATGAGCGAAATAGTGCGCGGACCCGAAATCCTTTAATACTGCAATGTATAGCTTTTCGGGTCACGAAACGGAGGGTACAGTACTACCCCTTTTCGGACCCGAAATCTTTATGCTCCATTTTATTGTTTTTCGGCTCTGGCATATCAGAGCCTTCCCTCTTCGCTGTACAAGGGGCCTTTACGGACCCGAAATATATACATGTTGTGCTTTATATTATTTCGGCTCCGGCCAGTCGGAGCCATATATGGGGGCGCTGCGATATCATCGGGGTCGTTGATCTGGGGCCCGATCCAATGGCTCTGGATCAATCGGCATATCGCTAATCGGCGGGGCGGAGGGTGTGGATGTTTTGAGACACGCCGATCGCCGATATGCGATCGGCGAAAACCCATCGGTGCCGGACCTCATCGCATATGCAAAAATAGTCAACATTCATAACTGCCCGACCTCCGACAGCGATATCGCGTCGGAGGGAGGGCCATGCATTCGGAGGAGTATTATATCATGTTTATATGTATGATTTCCTCCTCCCGATAGCGATATCACTTCGGAGGGGGATCAAAAGGGGCTTTTATGCAATCGGACCATGATTTCTTTGAAAATGGTGAGTTTTGTGAAGTCGGAGGGGTATTCTTTAACATTTTGAATGGTTTATAAGGCATCGGAAGGGGTCCGATAGCCCAAAAAGGAGGAATTTCATGCCTTGAGGGTTTTTTAATGGTTTTTTGCATGATTTTTTGGGTTTTTCATGCCTTGGAAGGAGTCCAAAGGCACCTAAGAGGAATTTTATGCGGTTTGAGAAGGGTTTTAAGGCCAAACAAGGGGTTTATGCCTTGAGAAGGTGAAAGGAAGTCAAAAAGATGGTTTTTATACATATGGAGGGGACTTTATGCATAGGAATGAACCCTAGATGCATTGGAAGATGATTAAGGAGGAAAATGAGGGTTCTTACTAAGTTTCAGGCAAACTTAGTAATTCCCATGCACACTTATGGTTATTTTTCAACCAGGGGGAGGGGATAAGTATATAGGGGAGCTATTTAACATAGTTTTAGTAGGGGAAGGGGAGATAGATAGGGATTTACATAATAGAGTTAGTAGTTAATATGAATTGTGATGAGAAAAGTGCTAAGTATGGAGATCTTAGGCTATTAAGGGGGAAATTGACTCATAGAGGAAGTATGGACATTTCTTGAGTAAAGCAGATCTTTACCAAGGCAACTGATATGAAAATGATGAGACTAAGAGATATCAAGTAGATCTTGACCTCTTTAGGGGAAGTTAGTGAGTGATTTGGGAGAGAAGAAGAAGGGGAAGTTAGACATGCCTCTTTTGAGCTCCTTCAAATGGAAAACTGCCTCGTGCTTGAGATGTGAATAGATATGACACTTGAAAATATGAAATGGGTCACAAGCCATGATTCTGCAACCACAAAGCTACCTACCCGCCCTACTCACCTAGCATTTTCTCTTCTTTTTGGTTTGGGTGCACTTGAACTAGCATAACCAACTTTTCATTCTTTTCTTCTTGCTGTCCTCCTATCTAAATCTACACTTATTGCATCCAGGGGCTCAGATTAAGCTATTGAGCACCCAAGATTCTCTACCTATCTACAAATCTGCCAAGATTAAACAATTTGGACAGATATTCATCTCTATATTCTAAAACAAGAAATTGAAACCTAGGGAGGCCAAGATTAAGCTATTTGGCCTTCACTTAACAGAAAACTCATCAAAATGGATTAACTCATCAAAATTTGGAATACAACAGTGGCATTTAGACTAGCACACTCTCATGGCCTCTTCTTTGGCCTCTTAAAGAAATATGGAACATTGCAGCATGCAAAGTATGACATATTTGGCATGTAAAAATGTCGATCATGAAAAATGAATACATGTTGCAACAGGAGGCTAACAGCCAGTTCACTACTGGAATTGCACAATGTGTAATCTAGACTGGCCTGCTGGGTGCAGGGATTGCGTAATCCGCAATTCTAGCTAGCAAGTGATGTAGGCCCAGGGACTGCATTGCGCAATTTTTTGGGCCAGTAGTCAATGCCTCTCAGAATTATGCAAGAAAAGAATGGAAGAAAGTCACTGGCTAGAAATGCACATTTTCTAGGAGGAAGGAAGAGGCTTCTCTCTCAGAATTGTGCCATGTTGTCTTGGTGAGGCAGAGTCCGGGCCAAGGTTGCCCAGACCCACTGACAGGCAACTGAAAGCAATGAAGATCAGAATGCATGGTGATACTAAGTGTACAGAGAGGTGAATGATCATGCATGAAAATAGTGGATGCAAGATTCAGAAAATGAAACAACATGCATGTGTGTGAGACGAGTCGCCGAATCGGCGACCGTTCATGCAAAACAGTGTCATGCATGTGACAACAGTGAGATGCTAAAGAAAACTGAAACGATGTTTGTACAAGCTAATATACATGCAAACGGAAGCAATATTTCACAGAAACCAAGCAAACAACACTCACACAAGCCAAAACACAAAAAGCGACAGAAATGCTGCAAAAGTCAAGTTAAGCGGACTTACCTATAAATAGCTGAGCTCGATGTGTCAAAGACTCCTGGATGTGTTGTGGGATGTCACAGATCCAAGATCAATGTGAATAATGAGCTCTGAAGTGTTGAATAATAAGTTTGAGGCTCATGACACGCATGCAACAAATCTAGGAAAAAGCGAGACTTGGAGGAAGGTTTCTAAAACAAACTTTGCATGTAACTTCCAGTAGATAAAAATAGTTCCCTAATATATAGGGATGTTTTTTTCATGTTTCTTTTTTCTATTTCGAGAAAAAGCAACCCATGCATGCAAGTCAAGTTTCTTCGGTCCCTGGTGGAAGCGTTCAACCCGAAGGCACATGTAACAACTTGCTTGATTGAGGGAGATTTTGTGCAATTTTTGGGAGGAGGTTGGGCTAGCTGTCAAGAGGGATTGCGCAATTTCTAGGAGGAGCAGTTGATTGCTGCCCATAATTACACAATTTGTGGGCTGAGCAGTCCTGCTGGGCCAGATTGTGCAGTTTTCACTAGGAAGGTTGACTGACAGGATTGCATAGTTTCTAAGCCCAGCAGGCTACTAGTAAGATTTTTGCAATTTTTGGAGGGAAGGCTGGTTCCCCTCCAAAATTATGCAATTTCTTGAGGGAGCTGCTCTGCTAGAAGTTGGACCATGTCCGGAGTAGCAACCTGTGAGGGGGGTGAAGCAAGCTATCATGCACAGGCTGGCAAGCTGCTAGAAAACCTTGGAAGGTTGTGTACTTGACAGTGCGAGACATATTGCTGAGGATGGTTGGTAGGGAGGCTCAAAAACGAAGCTAAGGAAAAATTTTGGAGGGTGGTTGTAGCCGCTACAACAACAGGCTATATAATTTGGAAAAAAAAGGCACACACTTCAAGGTAGACGATACATCTGATTAGGGGTTGTTTTGTGACTTATAAACCAAGATAAGTTTGTAATTTCATTATTGTGTTGATGCAATTGTGTAAACTTTGATTTTTGAATCATAATAATAAAATCCTCCACTCCTAGATTGGTTTTCCCTCCTAGGTTTTTCCAAGGACTTTTGTCCAAAAAAAAATTAGTACAAATTCATGGTTTGTTGAGTCATTTGTTGATTTAAAAGTTCATAATTTTTCATTTTTGTTTCTGTTCATAAATATTAGAATTGAATTTTTTAAGTGAATGCAATTTTTGGGTGTAATTTTTATTGGAATTGCAACCTGAGTGTTGAAAATTGGTTTAACAAAAGTTCTACAAGAAAATTTTAAATTATAGTGAATTTTCCCAATGGTCTTCTTATAGAACAAGTAGATGATAGCTGAAGAAAAATTCAGATCCCAAACTTTCTAATATATGACTTAGCGAGTGTTATCTAATCACCTGACCTCATGATAGTGTTGTCCAATGTGAAGGGAGGAGAAACCTGGATACGTTAGTGTCAATGTCAAAGGAGGACATAAGGTACATTCTCAGATATTAGCTATGTTGTTATTCTATGTCTTCCATTTATTTTCATACTCCATGGAAACCTGATCTCAGTCTATTTGGGAAAAAAATTGATTTTACAAAAAATATAAACTTTTTTTTATAAAAAATTGTATATTTAAATCTCTAGAGCGAACTGTTTGCAACACATAGCTAATGTGATCTACATTTTTAAGTTTTAAGGATAAAATTTCAAGTGTGTTCCTCCTCAAAACCTTCATGAGTTTAAGTGAATGATCAGATTAATTTCTCTACATATTTGGTACATTTATCTTCACCTTGGCAAATGATATGCTATGCTAGAAGCAATGTGTTATGAAAATTGTTGATTTTATTCTTTTAAGTCCTTATGTTATACTCACCATTGTGAATATTCATTTCCTTTAATGGCCTAGTCTTATCTCAGACAATTTTTATATTTTCTACTCTGCATTTATCACTTTTTTAAAAGGAAGAACAACCTATCTAAAAACGTAGCAAGAATTTTCCTTGTAATTTTATCTCCAAGACTTTGAATAGTGATATAAATCAACTATGCTAGTGAATGAGACTTTCTTTCTACTATTTGAAGAAATATAAAAATATTTTCTCTCTAACCTAGGATGTGCAATCTATGAGAAATTATAAGTATTAGATGATCAAATATAGTCAATTGGTTTATCTTGGGTGGTTGGGGCGAATGTGTTAAGAAACCAGCTCACAAAATGATAGAAAAGATAGATCAACGACTTTAGAATCAACCTCTTTGAGGGGGCAACCTCCTTTACATTGCACAAATGAACAATTCTGGGATGATACAAATGGCAAAACCTCATTTCTATATATAGGAGTCTAAGGGGTCACAATATAATCAAATCCTACATAACAATAATAATATAAGAGCACGAAAATAACAATAGTGGGCTTCTATGGGGCACAATAATAACAATATGGGGACAATAGGGGTATAACAATAACAATAAGAGCTACAATGACAATAGTAATGCGGGAATCACTAGTATTATAGGGACCTAACATGCCCTTCTCCTTCCAAAAAGTGTTTTCCTTAATGCTTGAGTAGTTCTAGATGATTCTGTATAAAATTCTCATCATCCCATGTGGAATCTTCAGCAGATAAGTTCCTCGACTTAACAAGATACTCCGAAATTGATCGATTTCATAGGTGTCTATTTCTTGTTTCTGTGGCTACTTCAGGTTACAATATGATTTTTCCTTCCTCGTCAAGTTTTGGAAATATTGTTTGAACTGGGAGCTTGTCACCAGTAACCTTTTTTTTTTTTTAACCACATGGTGAATCGGTAACTATCAAGTTTAATCCATGGGAGACCGAGGATCAAACCTCATTGCTGCCACTATAACACCAAGAGCATAACCAACCACCTGCAAGTCGGGTATACTAAGATCCTATGGTTTTAGCAAGAGCACACCCACGGTAGGGGGGTCCGCCCCTCTAGCCGCCACCACAACAGGTCACTGTACTCAATGAGATTTGAACTTCAGACCACCCGGGCTTCGCCCATGTGTCTTACCGTTAAACCACACATCACTGTACCTTATTTAAGCATGAAACATAGAAAACTGGGTGCACTCGGGAAGCTGCAGGAAGCTCCAATTTGTATGCCATAGTACCAATCTTTTGCAACACCCTGTATGGACCATAATACTTTGGTGATAATTTATTATCCTTCTTAGCTTGCTTGAGGGAAGTTTTTTTATATGGTTGTTGATCTAGATTTAAACAGGAATGCAACAAATTACAGAGATAACCATATACACAAAGATGCAGCGGAAATAATACTTCATTTCATTAATGGAAAATACTGAAATATGCTTACAACCAGAAATGGAAATAAACCAGCTAGGGCGATGGTAGTTTATCTTTGAGAAGAGATGTGGTGGCTACATGCCTCTGAATTATGTTACAATGAGGCTCGAAGGCCTATTTATTGTTGAGAAACAATGGAAAACCCTTAACATTCCAAAACGTAACCCTAGGAGATGAAATGCCAAACTGTGGGCCCCGTTTGGGTAAATTGGTACATCAACTTCCCGGGGTTGTAACTTTGGCATACGATCTCTGTTTGACGCGTACAATAGCTCGTTAGAAAGATCTATTCGAGCACTACCACTTTGGAAAGGGCAACATCGGTCCACAGACCCATGTTGCCCCCAGATTTCCCAAAAAACGTCGTTTAGGGCCTCAAAACGGCTCCAGAAGTTCAGGACCCGAAAAACTGCTAAAAATAGTAAGTTGTGCTACAATTAAGGAAACTGAAAATGCTGAGAGAAACAATGGTGGGGGTCCTGGTGGACTTGGCAGGTGGCCACCAATATCCACCTGGATCATTCCTCCCCCCTTAGGAAGCAATGGTCCCCATTGCGTTGAGTTCCTCCATGAGATGAGGAAACTTTTGCTGAACTTGTTCCCTGGTGAGCCACTTGCCCTGCTGAAGGAGTTGGCCTGCTTTGACAACTTGATACAGTTGGATATTCTGTTGGTGAGTGTTCTTGATCTGTGTGTCCATGATCCGATCAGTTGCAGCTTGTTCCATGCAATCTGGATTTAATTCTGTGGGTTTGAGCTGTTCTGCAATGTCGGATGTGTCTAGCAATGGTGGAAAGTATGGCCGAAGGCGGTCCACATTGAACACTGGGTGCAGGCCAAGGAATGGGGGAATGATGAGCTCAAATGCATTGTCTCCCATAGCCTTAGTAATGGTGTAAGGACCATATCGGAGTGGGCTCAATTTCCGATAGGCTCCAGTAAGGCGTTCCTTTTGCAAATGCAACCAGACTTTGTCGCCCACCTGAAACTTGTGTGGCACCCGATGTTGATCATGTCATTGCTTGTACTTGGCATTTGATTTCTCAAGAATGTCATGGACCTGCTGGTGAATATGTTGGATGTGCTCAATGAAGCTGGTGGCCTTATCTGTTTCGGACTGGACATGAGCTGAATTTATGTGAGTAGCTGCAAGTGGCATGGCCACATCAATGGGGCAAAGTGGCTGGAATCCCAAACCCACCTGAAAAGGGCTATGGCCAGTGGAGCTATGAAGAGCTCGGTTGTAGCTGTGCTGAACATAGGGGAGGCTTTCGTCCCATGTGCATGGATGCTTTGAGTTATACATGCGCAGAATGTGCACAATCATCCTATTGACAACCTCTGTCTGGCCATCAGTTTGAGGATGGAAGGCTGTGGATTTTGTGAGTTTGGTGTCCAGCATTGACCAGAGACTGGACCAAAATGTGCTGAGAAACCGACTGTCCCGATCTGAGATGATAGACTGTGGGATCCCAAAGTGCACCCACACTCGTTCAAAGAAGAGTTTAGCAGTGGCTTCTGCTGTGATATTCTTCTTGCAGGCCGCCATAATGGCCATCTTCGAGAACCTGTCGACGACCACAAAAACACAGTCATTTCCATGCTTAGTGGAAGGAAGGCCTGACATGTAATCTATGGAGATGGATTCCCAAGGTCGACTAGGGGTAGGCAACGGGGTATAGAGGCCATGCTTCTTAATGGTCGGTTTGGCAATGGCACAGGCAGTACATGATCTGATGTACTTCCCAACATCCTGTCGAAGATTTGGCCAATAGAAATAATTTTGCAGTACTGCCACTGTTTTCTCGACCCCGAAATGCCCAACAGCCCGACTGTAGTGTGCTTCCCAAATCATCTTGGCACGCTCGCTTGAAGGAACACAAAGGTGACCCAGGTGGCATAACAGGGCATCCTGGAGGTGAAAATCTAGAACATGCCGACCCTCCAAGAGTGTCTGGTATGTGTGGCTGAATTCTGGGTCGCTTTTGTAGAGAAGTGGCCAATCAGAAGTCTCGTGCCCACAAGAGTTGAGCACGGTGGTTAACGCCATGATCGGTGGTTGACTGAGGCAATCTGCAACATTATTGGTGCTGCCCTTCTTATACTTGATATTCAAGTGGAACTGTTGCAGGTATGTAGACCACTTCTGATGGCGATCATTCTGCAATTTCCCTTGGGTCTGTATGAACTGCAGGGGTCGGTGGTCTGTGTGGACGACCATTTCCTTCCTCAAAATGTAATGCTTCCATTGTCGGCAGGCCTGTACAATGGAATACATCTCTTTATCATAAGTGGGGTACTTCCGGACTGTGTCTGAAAGTGTTTCACTGTGATATGCCACTGGATGTCCATGTTGAGTAAGGACTGCCCCAATAGCATAGTCAGAGGCATCTGTCTCGACCTCAAATGGTTGTTGTAAATCTGGTAACGCGAGCACTAGTGCCGTGCAGAGGCGATCCTTCAACTCCATGAATGCCTTCTGTTGAGATTCAGACCAAAAGAATTTTTCTTTCGCCCCTCCCTTGGTGACTTGACTCAAGGGCCAAGTAATATGAGAAAACCCCAACACGAACCTGCGGTAGAAGTTGGCAAGACCTAGAAAGCTGCGGAGCTCTGTTAGAGTGGTTGGAGATGGGCAGTCCCGAATGACTTGGATCTTGGCTGGATCGACATGCACCCCCTGTTCATCAATGATGTATCCCAGATACTGAACCTGGGTCATGCCAAAAGTGCATTTCTCCAAATTGGCACATAGCTTGTGTTGCCGCAGTGTTTGGAGAACCTGTCGGTGCTCTTCCCAACTCTGGCTGAAGATCAGAATGTCATCCAAGTATACTACTACAAAGGAGTTGGTGAATGGCCGCAAGATGTCATCCATTAGCCTCATGAAGGTTGCAGGAGCATTTGTCAATCCGAAAGGCATAACCAACCATTCGAAAAGGCCCTCCTTGGATTTGAAGGCAGTCTTCCACACATCAGAGGGTTCGATTGGTACCTAGCAATATCCTGACTTCAGATCGATCTTGCTGAAATATTTCGCCCCCTTTAGTTGGTCCAGGAGGTCATCAATCCGTTGGATCGGGTACCTATTATGGACAGTGATCTTGTTCAGTGCCCGATAGTCAATACAGAGTCTCCACGTCCCATCCTTCTTCTGTACCAACACGATCAGGCTCCCACAAGGCGATGAACTCGGACGGATGTGACCTTTCTGCAGGAGCTCCTGAATCTGCCTCTTGATTTCATTGTTCTCCAGAACAGAGCGCCGATAAATTGGTCCATTGGGTAGCGGCGCACCTGGGGTCAGATCGATGGAGTGCTTGACCTGACAGTGCAGAGGAACCCCTGCAGGGGAGGTGAAGATGTCCTCGTACTCCTCCACAACCTTGTCCATCTGTAGTTGTCGTGCAGAGGGACCCCGTCTAGAGGCCGCGACCATTGTCTTCTTCTTTCCTTGAGGGCGTATCATCAGGAAAACAAATTTCCTGGTTTTGGAGATGATCTTACTGCATTGTTTTGCAGTAATCAAAGAGATGGCGGTAGGTGGTGCTACCTCTGGTATCCTGTACAACTTATTTCCCAATGTAATAATAACAGCACGGGGCCTTGATTCATACATATCATGTCGCTTCCACAAGTATGGTTGTCCTAATAATACATCACAAACTTCAAGGGGAGCAATGTCACACAATACCTCATCCGTGAAGGGCTTGATGTTGTATGGAAGGCGACATTGCTGGCTCACGCGAAGATCTCGTCCTTGGTGAAGCCACCCAATGGTGTATGGTTGTGGATGTGCTGTGGTCGGTAAGCCCAACCGCTTCATGACCTCTACTGAAATGAGGTTCTTTTGACTCCCGCTATCAACAATGAACTGTATCAGGGAGCCCTTTACCCACATCTGGGAGTGGAAGAGACGCTCCTCCTCCTCTGGATCTTCGGGTTCATTTTTCAGGATCTTGGCAGTAGCAACAGTGGCGTTGGGATCCGCATCAATGATCTGCTTCCCTTTTTCATTCCCCTTATCGGGTTCTGACTCTGAGTCGGAACATGCATCTGATTTTGAAACCTTTAGCTCAGCCACCAGTGACTGCTTGGCCCGACACTCACTTGTGTTGTGAGTGGAGCTCTTATGGAACTCACACCATTTTCCAGTGTCCTTTTTCGGCTTCGCGGCGCTGTTCTTTGCTTGCAGCTTCGGCGGGTTGTCTTGGGCTGTCCCATCTTGGCTTTGTCCTTTGTTCTGTGGTTTAGGGGCACCTTTCCCCTGCTTTGGATTCGCAGATCCAAAGTCTCGCTTCTTTTGTTTAAACTTCTGCTCGACCTTGACGGCATATCGGTATCCTGCGCTGAGCGAGGAGATGTTCAGGAATTGTATTTCTTCCTGGATGTACTTGTGCAGGAAGCCATGGTATTTGAGTATCAAATGTTGCTCCGAATCCTTGATACCCAACTTTGTGCGAAGGGTATGGAAAAGATTGGTGAACTCTGGCACGTCTTGGTCCCCTCCCTGCCGCAGCGTGGTCCACTTTATGTATTCATCCTCATAGCTTCCGACAGGGTAGTACTGCTCCTTGATGGCATCTCAGAATGAATTCCAGGTGGGTGCGGCTGAAAATAGTGAGCCAGTACTTTCATCCTTCTTCTCGCAGTAGGTTTCCCACCAGTCCTTGACGTGGGGGGCTACTTTGAGAAGAGCGAAAACAATCTTTTCCCGACTTGAAAATTCATGAACAGAAAAATAACCCTCTAGCATATTTAACCATTTATCTACGGCATCTGCGTCTATCTGACCCTCGAATATAGGGATTTCAAAATTAACTTGTACCTTAAAGGGCGTGGCATTTCCAGAGTAGCTGCTGGAAGCCGTTGCGCTGCTTTTGGGTAGCCGCTGAAGGATCTGGGCAAAGTTGTCCATCATCGCGTTCCGTTGTCGCTCGAGGGCTTCTTCGAGCAAGATTTTGATGGGATCTCCTGCCCCCTCGTCTTTCTTCTCATCCGCCATGGGAGGCCGTCGGGATTTGCGAGGCTGGTCTTGCAAAGGTTCAACCAATTCAAGCCCTAACTCCTTATATCCCGACCTTGTTGGGGACATGCAAAGAAAAACAGAGAAAAAGCAGACCGCTCTGATACCACTGATCCGGATTTAAACAGGAACGCAAAAAATTATAGAGATAACCATATACACAAAGATGCAGCGGAAATAATACTTCATTTCATTAATGGAAAATACTGAAATATGCTTACAACTAGAAATGGAAATAAACCAGCTAGGGCGATGGTAGCTTATCTCTGAGAAGAGATGTGGTGGCTACATGCCTCCGAAATGTGTTACAATGAGGCTCGAAGGCCTATGTATTGTTGAGAAACAATGGAAAACCCTTAACATTCCAAAACGTAACCCTAGGAGATGAAACGCCAAACTGTGGGCCCCGTTTGGGTAAATTGGTACATCAACTTCTCGGGGTCGTAACTTTGGCATACGATCTCCGTTTGACGCGTACAATAGCTCGTTAGAAAGATCTATTCGAGCACTACCACTTTGGGAAGCCCCAAATTTCCCAAAAAACGTCGTTTAGGGCCTCAAAACGGCTCCAGAAGTTCAGGACTTGAAAAACTGCTAAAAATAGTAAGTTGTGCTACAATTAAGGAAACTGAAAATGCTGAGAGAAACAATGGTGGGGGTCCAGGTGGACTTGGTAGGTGGCCACCAATATCCACCTGGATTAGTTGTAGCCGTCGAAATACCCAGTCACCTACATCAAAACTTCTTTCATTACGATGTTGATCTTCCTTTTTTTTAATTCTATTATGTTCCAAAGTTAGGTTATCCTTTAAGAGTTGGAGAACTTGTTGTTGATGCTCGATGTGATATTCCACTACTTGAACCTTAGAATTTTCTCTTAAATATGATGTGACGGATGGTGGGTGATATCCATAAAGTGCCATAAATGGGGTCATTTTTACTGCAGTATGGGAGGAAGTGTTTACCTAATGCAAAGAAATGAAGATATCCTTCCAAACATTTGTTTACTATCTCAGTTTTCCCATCAGATTGACGATGATAAGATGTGCTATGAGCTAACTAAGTACCAAGACAAGAAAGTAATTTTGTCCAAAAATTTCCAGTGAAAATGGGACCTCTGTCACTTACAATAATCTTTGGGTTTCCATGTAGATTTTGAATTGTTTCCATAAATCCAATAGAAATTCTATTGGCTTTAAATGGATGAGATAATGCACAAAAGTGTGCATACTTGGTAAGTCTGTCAACTACCACCATGATGAAACTCCTTCCTTCATACTTGGGTAAACCTGTGACAAAATCCATTGAAACCTCCTCCCAACATTGACTTGGAATGGATAAAGGTTGTAATAGATCGGGTCTTAATTGTTTCAACTTTATTTTGTTCGAAAACCAAACATTCCGCCACAAACTTTTGAATATCAGACTTAAGGCCATCCCAAAAAAACTCCTTCTTAACCCTGTGGTAAGTTTTTAAAAATCTGGAGTGCCCTCTTAAGGGAGTGGCATGTAATTCCATAAGAATTTTTTGTTTGAGTTGGGAATTCTGACATATTTATTGGCGATATTTGTACCATAACAAATCATTTTTCCACCTAAATGTATTAGATGTACTGAGATCTTGTTGTATATTTTGAATGGGTGCCCACACTTCTTTGTCATTCTTCCATTCATCCCTTGTTTCGTTTATCAAATCTGGTTGGATAATAGAAATGACACAAAGCAATGCTTCCACATCCTCATCCTTTCTTGAGAGTGCATCTACCACAAAATTTTGCTTCCCTTTTTTGTAGATGATTTGAAATTCATAACCCAACGTCTTTGTGACCCATTGTTTCTTCTCTTCTGAAGATAATCTTTGTTCTAAGAAGTATTTAAGACTATCATGATCTGTTTTTACCTTGAAGTGTCTTCCCATTAGGTAGCGTCGCCATTTCTTAAGTGCATGTATTATTGCCAAAATTTCCTTCTCATAAATAGCTTTGTGTAAATACTTTCCTTTGATTGGACAACTTTTGAATGAAATGGGTCTTTCTTCTTGCATTAAAACAACAACAATTCCATTTCATGAGGCATCACATTCCACAATAAATGTTTTTGTGAAGTCTGGCGTAGCTAAGACCAGTGCTTGGCACATTTCCTCTTTAAGATAAAAATGCATCTTTCTTCAATAATGTTATTAGAGGTGTTGTTGTTTTCCCATAATTCTTAACATACTTGCGATAATACCCTGTCGACCCATGAAATCCTCACAGATGCTTTATGGATGTGGGGATTTTGCATTCCTTAATGGCTTTAATCTTTCTAGGGTCTACCTTAACACCTTCATGAGATACAATATGACCCAAATATTCCACCCCTTGTACTCCAAAGGAACATTTGGAGCTTTTTTCATATAATTGGTTCTCCTCCAATAGTTTGAGCACCCTGTCAACATGTTGAACATGATGCTTCCAAGAATTTCTATAGATTAGTAATCATCAAAAAATACTAACACAAATTTTCTAAGGAAGGGTTTGAAAATGGAATTCACCAAACCTTGAAATGTAGAAGGTGCATTGGTAAAGCCAAAAGGCATCATGAAAAAATCATAATGATCCTCATGAGTTCTAAATGTTGTTTTGAAAATTTCTTCAGTCTTCATTCTGATTTGATGATATCCTAAACGAAGATCCAACTTGGTGAAGTAAATTGATCCATGCAATTCATCCAATAGTTCATCAATGACAGGAATGGGAAATTTATCTTTAATAGTGAGCTTGTTGAGCTCCCTATAATACGAACACATGCGCCATGATCCATCCTTCTTGTGCACCAACACTACTGGATCAAAGAAAGAACTTTGACTAGGTTGAATTATACCAGCCTCTAGCATTTATGCAACCATATGTTCAATTTCACTCTTTTGGGCATAGGGATATCTGTAAGACCTAATGTTTAGAGGAACACATCCTAGAATCAAATGAATAGCATGATCATGATCATGAATAGGTGGGAGACCTTTGGAAGTCTCAAATACCTTGGAATGATTGTCCAAGTCTTTTTGGAGATCTGGAGAAATAGATGATTTCGATGTGGGAACCTCTAGCGAACATAATTGTGCAATTACGCCTCATTGTTCTTTCTTTAGAAGCTTTGTCATTCCATTAGAGTTGATTATCTTTCCTAGTTTCCCTATGATACCTCTTAATTCAACTTCCTCTCCTTCTGAAGAAAATTTCATGAAAAGTTCTTGAAACTTAGAAGCTATTGTACCCAAGGATTGTATCCATTGGACTCCTAGTAGAACATCAACACCACCCATTGGAATGGCAAGCATTGGGCTATTCAATAAATATTCTCCCATGGATATCTTGATATTTTGGAATTTTCCAGAGAAATTTATGGTTCTCCACTTTCAACCATCACTTGACTCTCTAGTGCTGGATATAGGAAGCAATTCAAATACTTAGCTATCTTACAATGAATAAAATTATGGGTACTGCCCAAATCAATCAACATTATTACCTTTTTCTTCTTGATATATGTCACACAAAATGAGTCGATCTTGCGGACAAGATAGACCTTCCTAGAATCTAAAGAAGACCTAGTGACAAGCAAGCCAATCACAAACTATCTTTCTCTAAATATGCATTTATAAACAAAGGCAAACAAGTGTTTTAGGGCTACCTTGAGTCCAATGCAAGTTTGTGGAAGCCTCGCTCCTTTGATCCAAGTGAGCTCCCTTGTTGCGAATCTGCAAACACAAACAAGCAAACAAATTAAATAGCACTTGAAAAGCCAATATTATAAAACATATTTAACATGAAGGTCAAGGAATTCATGAAACAAATGACATAAGGCAATTTGTTGAGAAAAATGAATTGGATTGTATTAATTCAAATCAAAGAAGAACTTTACAACCTGTGCCTTGATGTTGTACAAGCTCCTCCCAGGGTCCAACAAGAAGTCTCCTCTAATTTGACAAGTTTCACTCTCTTCCCAATGAAGCCAAAAAGGTATGTGATCTCTCCTCTCAAGCTTAACTAGGAAGTCTCAATTTCACCAGCATTTACCCTCAAAAATGTTCAACTTCCAACCTCTCCAGCAACTAGCCCAATGCCTAAATTTATAGTGCAATGAAGGGAAGTTACTAGGTCGTCCTTCAAAGGGATAAAGCCCTCCTTCAAAGGGATAGCTCCTCTCATCAAGGGATTAGCTCCTTCTCTTTTGGGATGCATGAACCACCTAAGAGCAGCCAATCCACATCAAAATTCCTTCTAGAATCATCTAGAATTAACCCAAAGTGAGTTTTTTAGAATAAACTTGCGCCTTTTTGACTTTCACAGGGGTCCGCACCCACTCCTTTAGGGACAAAGTGGGCAGGTCTGCAGTTTTTGTAATCAGAAGGTGCGGGACCGCAGCCAATAGTGAGAGAAAGTGCGAAACCATAGCTTTATTGATTTTCAATGTCTTTCTCTCATTTTCAAAGCTTGACTTGAAGAACTAAGGTCTGAGACTTTCTTAGGAGGACAGTACAAGTGATGATAGACCCATACTGACTGCAAATAATCATGGTGACGATATTTTTGTGTAACAGATTGCCCCCTAAAGTGCGAAGTCTGTAGTAGATGAGGATTTCATTTATCATTTAGGAAGAGTGAAGTACTTTATCATTTCGAGGATCATCTTGTGGAGAGCCCGATCGGAACCTGTAAAAACACTCAATGCAAGATATATATATGAGATCATATCATCACTGAGGTAGGCATTCCCATACTCAGATCAAAACTGACTTAGAAAACTAACTACTGCTCTGATACAGGAATGATCTTGTAAGACATCACAAGTATAGACTCATGTGGACACAATATGGACGTAGCCATCTGTTTGTGAATAGTCCATTATTTAATGAATACAAAATTCCTCGCAGCCTGGATTGTGGAAACTAGATCCAGGGTCTTCATTTCTACTTCCCGAAACAATACGATTCTATCCATGCGAATGAATGTGTTGAAGTCGAACATGGTAGAAACCACTTGATTACCAGTCAATGATGTAAATTGTTAACAAGTGTGAGAGAAACCACCAGTGATGTCAATGGCTCTCAAAGTACCCAGTACAATCCATGAGATGTGAATAAATGTGTTGATGTCGAACATGTCACGGAATCCTTTGATCAAAGGTCAATGATGCAACCTGTCGTCAAAGGCGAGAAACCTGCCATTGAGGCCTGCAGATCCCAAGGTACTGACGATTTCTAGATCATCTTTCTAGATAATGAGCTGAAGTTGATAGAAAGCGATCCGTCGCAGGAAAGCCCACAACACGAAATCATAGATCAAGTTGAAGAAATTTAGTTGCAAGGACTGGCTCAGGGATGGTCAAGATGGATGATAGATATTTTGCAGATGAATGGCTTAGTGGCAGTGACCTCTTGAACACATAACGACACGACAGATGGCTTGGTGACAATTGACCCAAAGTTAATACCCAGAAACTGGCTGAAGACTTTCAATGTGGTCTGATCAACTGTTAGGCAAAGGATTTCCCAAACCAGGTGAATAAAAGTGTCGTATTCAAGAGTGGTTTACAAAGTATGACAAACAGGCTCATTTTTCTCTCTTTTCCCCCACCATTTCTGGCAAGTACCTCTTTATTTTTGACAAGCTTGAGGAGGATAAAATTTGCTTGATTATAAGCTCATCCTTCGGATGAGTCCAACTTAGTTTAAATTCGAACCCTAAGAAGGAGTGGTTCGTTCCTCTTTGTAATTGAACAGGTCCTTTACTGTGAAATTTTAACGAGTCCAGTATAGGAGAAACTCGGCGTTTTTCAATTTTAGAGAGTCTGAAAAAACTTAAGAAGACTCCAGGGTTGACCTTTTTCGTAAATTTGTGTCTCCCAAGCCCGAAAAAGTATAAAATAATACTTGAGAGAACCACTTGATCTTTACAACCAAGGAGCACTTTTCGTAATTAGTGCCTCTGATCTGAAAAAGTAAAAAAAGTGATCAATGACACGTCGTTTTATAACCAATATCGAATTTGAAGCGACAAAAATCCAGCAATCTTTTCATCTTTTTACAGTCAGAAAAGGGCTGTAAGTGGACCGTCTTTTTAGTTCCGTTTTAACGAGTTTAAAAAGAAAAACTCGGCAATCTTTTCATGTTTTTAGGAGTCAGAAAAGAGCTTAAAGGTGACTCTAAGGTTTCACTTTTTCGTAAGTTTTAACGAGTTCGAAAAAATGATAAAAATGTACTCATGGTTTTCATTTTTTCGTAAGTTTTAATGAGTTCGAAAAAATGATAAAAATGTACTCATATGGCCGACTTTCAATTTAATTTACGAGCAGGAAAAGATGGAAATAACTCGGCATTTTCATTTGTTTTACGAGAATGAAAGATAGCAAAATAATCTCGGGATTTTCATGAGTTTAACGAGTCTTGAAAATAACTGAAATTGACTCGAGATAGGTTTCATTTGTACAAAAGCTTGAAACAGAGAGAAACTATGCTTCAAAGTAGCTTCATTTTTACACAAGCTTGAAACAGAGAGAAAACTGTGCTTGATGCCCCCTAAGCATAACTGCTAGAGCGCATGCCCCCCAGCTTCATTTCATTCAACTAAGTACACTGCTGGTAATTGATAGCTGGATGGAATGAAGGTTTACTTTCAAGACTCAACTCGAAAAGAGAGTTGTTTCATTTTTTAATGAGGTTGACAAAAGAAAAGAACTGTCATCATACCTAATTCATTTTTTAACGAGGTTGACTCAGTAACAGGAACTATCCTCAACGTAGCCTGTTTCATTTTTTAACGAGGTTGATACAGGAAAAGAACTATCCTCAAACCTGATTCATCTTTTAACGAGGTTGACTCAGTAACAGGAACTATCCTCTGACCAACTGATTCATTTTTTAATGAGGTTGACACAGGAAAAGAACTGTCCTCATGGCAACCTGTTTCATTTTTTAACGAGGTTGATACAGGAAAAAACTATCCTTGCGACTCACTGATCATGGCTTCCAACTGGAAGAAAGACATGTCAATGGACACACCTTGATCATGGCTTCCAAGAGGTCTTCATCAGAAGGAAGAATAGTTCTCTGGAAGGAACACATGTCAAGGGACTCCAAAGGGATAAGAACATCGCGTTCAAATAATCCCATAGAGTTTTCCATGTCAATTACTGGATCTAAATCAAACGAAGATGAGCAAACAATGAGAGGCTCACTTACATCGGTAACTGAAAACATCGGACCAGTTGCCACATAATTAACCCGTGGCAGGGTAGATACCACTTGAGAATTAGGAACATTTAGGGTTGTCATATTATTGGTAGTTGAAAAAAGACTAGGGAACGAAATCTGGTCTACAATCACAATATTTCCATTGTGAGGGAAAGACATCACGCGAAAGAGTGTCGATACGACAGCTTTCATTGCATAAACATAGTCTCGCCCAAGGAGTAAATTGAAATCCAAGGGACCTCGAACTACCATAAGATCAATATAGACAGTTTTACCTTCCAAGGTAATAGAAAACTTAGGAAGGATCCCTAAAGGTTCACTAATGGTTCTGTTAAAAGCTTTCAGATTCTGCGTAATAGGCGCAAGCTGAGGGGAACCCAAAGCTTTCCAAGCAATTGAGGATAAAACACTAACAAAAGCACCTTCATCTACCTGTGTGCGATGCATGTCCCTACCACCAACCTTGACAATGATTTGGAAAGGGATGGAGGAAGGAAGATGAGGTTCTGTCAATCTATTCCAATCAAAGGAAAAGACCTCGGTACTTGAAGGGGGTTCTAAAGAAACAGGTGAAATGCCCCCCAGCGTAGAGGAATCTAATGTAACAAAAAGAACCTGAGTGGTATGAAGTTCACTCTCTAAAGGGAAAGTGGGATCGATCGAATGTGAAATTGAATCGATCACTTGATCAACTAATGGATCATCAACCTGAGTGACATGAGTTTCACTCTCCAATGGAAGAGTGTGATCGACTGTACTTGAAATTAGATCAATCACTCTGTCAGTTGACAGTAGGTTGGGAGAAATTTTACGGTAACCAGTTGGAAATTCTTGCTGTGGAACAGTAATGTTTTCCAACAATTTTGAGGCCTCATCCATGTGAGGGCAAATGTGAGTTTGATGACTCCCTTTGCATATCTTACAAGGAAACCTAACTTTACTCTTTTTCCCAAGAACCTGACTATCACTGGTTGATGCATCAATGGAAAGTTCATGAGATTTTTCTGACCATACTTCCAAGACCTTTGGAATACGAGGACAATTGATAAGGAAGTGGTCACCCTTATAAAGCCTGCAAGGGTATTTGGGTTTACGATGCATGTCGGAGTTTTCCTCAACACAACTAACACTTATAGTCGTGGTTGGTTGGTTGACTTCTTTCTTATCTTGCTTCTTCTTCTTCTTCTTCTTCTTCTTCTTCCCTTTCTTCTTCTTCTTAGCCACCTGGTTACTAGCATCAAGGCTTTTACCAAGGGAAGAGGAAGAAATGGAGGAATAAAAATTAGGCGAAGAAGGTAAAGGGTCAACAGAAGGTTGGTGATGTTGAGATGGTGAACTCTGTTGAGGTGAAGCATTCGGTTGAGGTGGAACAATTGGAGTATTTGGGGCCAACGAAGTTGAAAATAACCATATCGATAATCCTATTATAAATCCAGGTAATGACAAAGTAGCCATATAAGGAGGACCAACATTTCCAAAGAAAGGAAAAGTACTAGGATCCTCGTTAAGAGGGGTTCCTTGGTCGGTAAATTCCGGAACAGTTGCCATTATATTCAACTTCAGTGAATTTTATTAACAATTTAAAACTAAAATTAACAATTCATAATTCACACTTAACAATTAAAATTCACAATTCACACCTATGGTCTCTAAAAGTAAAAACAAACAAATTAACATGCACTATCAATTCTAGGAGTCAAACCACACACAAACAGTAACTTTCCGTACCAAAAACACTAGTTGGTGATGAAATCCAATGTCGCAAAATTCAATACAGAAATGGCGGTTGGAACAGTTACCCCGACAACCTGCTTAATGAATAGACTGACACAAGTTCCTCCACTAAACCGTCTCAAGTGAAGAGAACCCCCCAGAAAATCCAAGTGAGTCTAGCCGACGTCTGCTCCAGGTACAGTGGTATCTTCCCACCACTGTCACCTTAGGAAGAATCCTATAGAATATGGTCACTATGGTTACCAACGGAAACAAATATACCTGGGGGAACAGTCTACGATCCGATACGCACGCAAGGGCAGAGTAACAAGCTCAATCCCCTTGAAGGCTCCTTGACATAATCCAAGATTTACCAACAAGTGACCCCAGGCTCCTCGACAATGGTTACTCCGAGGTTTATCGTTTTTAATACATGAATATCTGGCGTCGTTCCCAATGAGGAAGGATTTATTCCCACACTGGTTCGGACACGATCTCGTGCTTCTCCTTTAAGAGGAGCTTTCCCAGAGCATAGATGCAACAATTGGATTTTTCTCCTACCGAAAGATACAACGACTTGTTTGTTTTACTGTCTTGGAGAGTTAACTAAAACCTATTCCAAGACACTAGCCTAAGCTAGATTGGTGAAAAGAGCCCTAAAAATGTAAAAATTACTAGATGAAATTTAATTAAGCGCTGTGTTATTTAGGCTGTTATTACTCAAAGGGGTAAATGGATATGAAACCAATGGTGTTATGACCCGACTCAAAACTGAATGCAATCGAATATGATAATGTAATCCTTTCAATTCAATGAATCCTAACTAAAGTAAGGGGAGAGTTTCCATTCACTTCGAACAATGCAAAAAATTGATCACTAAGAGAAAATATAACAAATTCTCTAATGCACTAATTTCATCAAGAAAAACTAATGCAAATCAATTCCAAAATAGTTTTTTATTTT
Organism: Pinus tabuliformis; assembly: GCA_031772625.1. Classification (NCBI taxonomy): domain Eukaryota; kingdom Viridiplantae; phylum Streptophyta; class Pinopsida; order Pinales; family Pinaceae; genus Pinus; species Pinus tabuliformis. The sequence continues at coordinate 91,049,778 of CM062807.1, read as the reverse complement.
TATTTTTGTGTAAATTCAAATCAAAGAAAACTGATCTAAATCTACGATTGGTTTTTTAGAATGTAAACTATGCAATTGTAATCTATGCACAATTCACTTGAAAAGTATGCAAATGTAATCTATGCACATTTTTCATTCATATTCTGAAAATGAGAATTCTAATTATGCAAATGTGATCTACGTAAGAGAATTCTCAAACACAAGATGATTCTAATGTAATCTAAGAACCAATCAAGTGCAAGTTAAGAAAATTGGGTGAAAGTTCCAAGGATCAACACTCAAAGGCGATTAACACTCATACACAATTTAGCCCCCCCCCGGCGAATGAGGGGGAAAGTTTTTTGCAAAAACAAAAGCAAAAAGATGCAAAATTGTGAAAAGACTAAGACAAACCTCCAAAGAATTTCTCAAAAAAGAGACTCAAAACACCCAATTGATAAAAGCTTAAAATTGGAATGCCAATGGAATTAACCTAAGAAAAGCTTCTGACAAGTTACATGCAGGTCTAGGCAGGGGATAATAAGATCTAAACAAAAACTAAACTGACTGAAAGAGAAAATCTTAAGTTTTTCAAAATTTTAGCAGGGTCCGCAGGTCCACCGTTCACACAGGTGCGGTACCGCTCTATGCTAAAAGCAAAAGTGCGGATAGGTCCACACTGTGTCGCAAGCCAAGGGTGCGGTCCTCTCCCAAAGTTATGAAAAACAAAAAATAATCCTAGATCTACTAAATCCACCCAATTCCACACACAACAAGCCAAAAACAGAAACAAAAACATCGTTTCTCAGGTCAAAGTAAAAACAAGGAAAAAATCAAGAATTCAAGTCCCCAGCGGAGTCGCCATTTTGTCACACGGAATGAGTCGATCTTGCAGACAAGATAGACCTTCCTAGAATCTAAAGAAGACCTAGTGACAAGCAAGCCAATCACAAACTATCTTTCTCTAAATATGCATTTATAAACAATGGCAAACAAGTGTTTTAGGCCTACCTTGAGTCCAATGCAAGTTTGTGGAAGCCTCGCTCCTTTGATCCAAGTGAGCTCCCTTGTTGCGAATCTACAAACACAAACAAGCAAACAAATTAAATAGCACCTGAAAAGCCAATATTATAAAACATATTTAACATGAAGGTCAAGGAATTCATGAAACAAATGACATAAGGCAATTTGTTGAGAAAAATGAATCTGATTGTATTAATTCAAATCAAAGAAGAACTTTACAACCTGTGCCTTGACGCTGTACAAGCTCCTCCCAGGGTCCAACAAGAAGTCTCCTCTACTTTGACAAGTTTCACTCTCTTCCCAATGAAGCCAAAAAGGTATGTGATCTCTCCTCTCAAGCTTAACTAGGAAGTCTCAATTTCACCAAAATTTACCCTCAAAAATGTTCAGCTTCCAACCTCTCCAGCAACCAGCCCAATGCCTGAATATATAGTGCAATGAAGGGAAGTTACTAGGTCCTCCTTCAAAGGGATAAAGCCCTCCTTCAAAGGGATATCTCCTCTCATCAAGGGATTAGCTCCTTCTATTTTGGGATGCATGAACCACCTAAGAGCGGCCAATCCACGTCAAAATTCCTTCTAGAATCATCTAGAATTAACCCAAAGTGAGTTTTTTAGAATAAACTTGTGCCTTTTTTACTTTCACAGGGGTCCGCACCCACTCCTTTAGGGACAGAGCGGGCAGGTCCGCAGTTTTTGTAAACAGAAGGTGCGGGACCGCAGGCAATAGTGAGAGAAAGTGTGGAACCAGAGCTTTATTGATTTTCAATGTCTTTCTCTCATTTTCAAAACTTGACTTGAAGAACTGAGGTCTAAGACTTGCTTAGGAGGACAGTACAAGTGATGATAGACCCATACTGACTGCAAATAATCATGGTGATGATATTTTTGTGTAACAATATGTCCTTCTATCTTGATAGTTTGAGGAGTTGTAATTCCGACCAATGCATTACAAGATATGGTTGGATTCATTTTTTCTTTCTCTAGGGTTTGTTCCTGGTGTATATCCTCTTCTTTTGACGTTTCCTGTTCCTTTTCTTCCTCCTCTTCACAATCTATGTAAAATAATTTCTTCTCAGCACACTTATGACCTTTAGTGTATTTGCTATAAGAACTGTAACAAATCCCTTTTGCTCTTTTTTCTTCCAATTGTTGGGGTGTCAACCTTGTAGGTTGTGGAAGCCTACGGGAAATAACACTTCCATCCTTATAGTTGTGAGTGGTAGGCTTCCTTGTTGCCATAATTTTTCTTTCCATTTTTCTTGCCAACCTGAATGCCTTCTCCAATGAGTCAGGTTCCCAAAGGCGAACCTCATGTTGGATGTTATCCTTTAAATTCCCTATGAACACATCAATCCTATGCTCCTCTGGAATATCTTTTACCCTTATATTCAATTTTTGTAAGTCCTCAATGTGCTCCATCATTGAACCCTTTTGTTTGAGGTTTATCAATTGGCTAAAAAAAGTGTTTCTTTTTGTATCCTCATAATGTGCTATCATTTCTTTCGTAAAAATTTCCCAAGTGACAATTTGTTTACGAGAGAAAAGCCATCGATACCATACAAACTGATTTGGTTCCAAATATAATGTTGCAATGTGTACCTTTTGTGTGTTTTTCACATTATGGAGATTGAAATATTGTTCCATTTGTAGTATCCATTTTTACGGGATCCTTCCCATCAAACTTTGTTATAGGACAAATTGACCTCCTCATCAACTCAGAGGTGAAAGACAAGGTGACTGAAACAATGACCATAATTGCAGGCCTAGAATCCACAATAACGCTCTTTATACACTGACAACCTGCTTTATAAAGCTTGTTACCAAGCATAAAGGAGCGTTAGTCAGCCTGCTAACTCATGTTGTAAGACCAGGGAGAGCGCTAGTGAACTTAAGTGATTTTCAAGAGGTTATGCCAACGAATCTGCTCATAAATATCTAGATATTAAATCCCTAAATTTGTGCAAGAAAAGCAAGGAAACACCAAAAATCAAGATATTTGGAGAAATTATATTCCGAGAATGAAGACAAATGGGAAAAAGCTTTTAAACAGGGCAGGTTCATGGTTTTTTCCCTAATGAACTCTATATGGAGCTTGGCAGCCCTAATTCGATTGCTACATAAGCAACAAGAGGGCCATTGCAAAGGGGTCAGAGCATTTAGAAGGATAACTTATAGAGATGTTGTGAAACTATCATATTCTTGAAGGAGCTAGCTAAAAGAAGGAGAGAGAGAGAGAGGAAGAAGGGGCAAGGAAGGCTGATACAATGGATTGTTGTAATCACTCTTCCATTCTGAATATAGAACTGCAGTTGTGTTCCCTACTCCAAAGTGTCGGTGATATTGTGCATTTATTTGTTCATTCTGATGCTTGTCGAGTTGAGTAGTTAAGTTATACATTTATAAATGTTTGTTATGTATTCTTACATTAGTTTTTAGAAGTGTATGTTGTGATTGGTTTGATTTGTCCTTTGTGCAAGAATCAACTTGGAGCCGGCTTAGAAGGAGTTCTTCTTGCTGCACGGAGATCCCCAAGCGAATCTAGAAGGAACCAAAGGTGATCCTCTTTCCATACCCTGTCAATTTATGTTTGATAGATGAACATGTGTGTAACAGGTAGCTTTTATAGATAATCTTATAGTCTGTCGAAGGTCCCGGGAAGGCCTTTGAGGGTAGTTTTCATCCCGTGCATTTTACCCCATAGCAGAATTGGCGACTCTGCTGGGGACTATACATCTAGTTCCCAGTTACCTGGACTCCTCTCAGATTTTCTATTTCTTCTATGAGCTTCCCACTTCTTCAAATCCTTTTCTGATCCACCATCTAACTTGTTGCATCCTGCAAATTTGCATTCTCCTCAGAAACTAATCCTAAATACCCTTTGCTTAGTTATTTCCCTCACTAACGTAGGTTGCTAGTCTACACAGAGCTTTATAAAGCCCTTTGACTATGCACAGGGAGCGTTAGTGGCCAAACTAACTCTCTGTTTACAAAGAAACAGAGTGTTAGTCTCCCATTTCCATGTTTTTCAGAAGGTTCTGTGGACCAAAAGGGGGGGAACTTGTCTCAGGGGCTAAAGTAAGATCTGCAATAGTATCATGCTAACAAATTTGGTGTCTTGAAAATTTTATTTTTAAGAAAATGTTTTAGTTTTTCTCTCTTAAAAGAAATTTTTTTGAAAGAAAGGCTGATCAACTGTATTGTTCCTTCTGTCGAAATAGTTGTAGGCTGCTTCATTTTGGTTTACAGTAGTTGTTAGGGAATATTGAGAAAAGAAACTTTTGGTTATGCAAGTGTTGAATGGCTTTAGATGCACTGACGAATCCATGAATATGTGAAAGGATACATGTGTAGAATAAGACTTGTTTGCATAAGAAATTGAAAAAAAAAAATCAGAGCATTGTTCTGCATGGTTTATTGAGTTGAGAGTCTCACCATATTCATACGTCAACACCCCTACCGAAGACAAATAAGAAAGTACACTAAAATTTACATTAAAATCAATCAATTACTCTTTTTGAGAAAACCAACATTAGATAGATTAGGACCTTGGGATAAGCATGTGAGTGAACTGCCCAAGGTTGAAAATCAAAACTAGTGTCGTTAACGAGTGAAAAATCCTTCTGCACTCATATTACCAGGACCACTCCACTAACAATGGAGCGAAATACGAGACAACATCGGACTGTAATTGAAGGTAGCCCACCTTCTCTTACAACTCCTTTGGGCATTCTGTGTATCGGGGGTCCCTTCGGGGATTTCGGAACTGAGTCGGGGACTCAGGTATCCTGCCCACACAACATGTTGTCTACGACTATGTCCCCCCTGGTAATTTCTATGATTTGAGGTATCTCTAGTGGCCAAAACTTCTAGGTACTTACCTAAGGTGACTAGGACGGGCTGTCCTAGTACCTCAAACGGACGAATCTACTTTGTCTTCAGTTTTTGGGAGGGTGCTCGTCTTCATGAGAGTAGTTGGCCCCTCAATCTGAGGTTCGGGCGAAGCTCAAAAGTAATCGTAACTGTACATTTGGCCATCCTTCTCTGTTATTCATTGAGAGACTGGGTTTCATCTCCAGTAATCGGTGCTTATCAAACGAGGTAATTTCCCTCTATTTGCTAATTGACAGATTTAGTGTATTTTTTCTTTTTAGGTACCTGAATGCTCTTATTTTTGAGACTTTAAAGAATATCACATTAAAATATATTTGATAAAACTTAACAGTCATTGTGGCTACATCCAACCATCATCGTCAATCCAGAAAGTTGTTAGGACTTCCTCCACTCATTGTGGAGGATCCGTTGAGTTCCACTGACTCAGATTCCTCATCTTCAAGGAATTAGTCTCCTAAATCACACACGAGATCTGTGTGGACGACCGATGATTCCAGTTTGACGGAGGATTTCTTCATGGAAGGATTTCTTCCTCATTTTAACACTCTGCTCACAAATCTGTCGGAACCTATCGTTACTCCTATGGTACCTGTAATTCCTTCTTCAGTAGGTGGAACTTTCCCATCTATTCAGTCAACACCTCAAGGGTTGTGGAATTATAGAGACACTGTTGGTCCTCTAACACTTCTCCAGTTGATGGTCTTCACAACACCGGTAATGTGGAATCCCCTATCCCGTTTGTCCCAGGTACTACAACTCACATAAAACCCTCTATAAGTGGAACCCAATAGATGCCAAGTTCCACTCCTATGGTGCGACAAAGCATACTTTCAACTAGTGCCACATATAGTGTTCCATATAACACTCAATGTGGCACTATGGGTGTGGTTCCAGTTTACCAACAACAAGTTCGGCCGCCAATGTATAGTTCCAACCGCCAGATTCAGATATCTAGGGTGGTTCCCGATATGCACATTCCGGCGGGGAATGTCACAGTTCCCCCGCCATTCTCAAGCATGCATGGACGGTCGCTGATTGATATGAGTGTTCCCTCTATCAATCAAAGCCATATGGTTAGTTCTGTATCAGTTGGAAATCCACAAGGGATTCCCACCTAATCCATGGGGGCACCCTACTCACAAACTCAGATGAGTCAAGGGGGCACCACTTATACTGGGGGCAACTTCATACCCCAGTATCAAAATCCTCATGGAGATCCACTCTACAACACCGTACTATAAAGCAACTGCTACACCACGCAGCCCATGTACACCATGGGGAACCGAACGATGGGAGGAGTGCAGAGCTCCTAAGGTCATCTGTCATCTTCATGGTCCGAGTCGGGGGCACCCAACAATTTTCCTTTTTTGGCAACATTGGATATCCCCGAATTATACAAGTTGACAAACGACCCCACCTACCACAATTTACAATGGCCGCCGATCTCACATAAAATACCGACAGACATTCCAAAGTTCGACGGAAAACAAGGGGGGGATCCGAGCACCCATGTCACCACCTACCATCTTTGGAGTGCTTCTAACTCCATGGTGGATGATAGTGTCCGGTTACATCTTTTTCCCCACACCCTTACTGGCAATGCAGCAAAGTGGTATATTGAGTTACCACACACATCAGTAAATACCTTTGATAATTTCCTGAAGAACTTCCAGCTACCTATCCTCTATGAGACTAGGACAGAGCTTCTCACTTCATTTCATCAGGATACTGCCACCCACATCTCCGATCATATACATGAATGGAGATGTGGGCGGAGGTTATTCAAAGCTCCCCTCCCAGACTTTCTCTTAACAGACTGGTTCTGCAGGTCGTTACTTCCGCAAATCGCTAGAGATGTCACTCTAGATGGTGCGGCCACAGAAGACCAATCCATACGTCGTGCCCAACACTTGGATTTGATATATTCACAATTTGGCACTCTTTACAACATAATCCCCCATGCTCCCAGTAACCCCAATGCTTCCGCTATCGCCAAAATGACTACTCTTCCTGCCACTGCGACAAACTCTATGCATTCTACATAGAAATCTGGTGGTAAGAAAAAGAAGAATAAGAAAAAGACTGCTCCTTCTAAAGAGCAGTCAACAAAGCAGCCCAACCCAAAACAGAAGGCCATTGTGCCTACTGATGCGGAAAAGGATAAAGGCACCAACTATTCGTGTAAACTCTGTCTTGAAGATCACGTAACTTGGCATTGTCTGTGTCTTCAAGAATGCACGGATTACCTTGCCAAGAGAGATTCTGGTAAGGCACCTACCGTCCTTAGAAATCCTTTTCCTACTCAACAGCAACAAAATCTCGTTGCCAACCAACCGCAACCCATGTCAGGGGGTAGCAATGGTTCGCAACGTCCTTTAGCTGGAGAAGGATCTTCTGCTGTTTACACATTTGGAATGGTAGATCTCACCACAAGAGCCAAATCTTATGGAGCTCCTGTCGCTCCGACAGCAGAACCATCCTCAGGTCAAAACCCATCGCCGCCCAATGATCTGCATATCGAAAGGCCGGTTGAGGACTTTGTAATTCGACCCCCCAAAGGGGCACTTTGACGCACAATGCACAATACATCTACATGTGCCGCCCAACACTACAATATCGTAGATGATTTGGCACAAGCATCGTCAGTTATGTCGGTGCTCAAAGTATTACAAACATGCCCTAGCCAACGGAAAGCTTTGCTTTCGACTATCGGACGTATTGACCCTACGGATTCCTTGCTTGCTATTTTCGATATGGACAAGTGTAATCCTCCCCTTTCTCACCAGCTTGCATTCTATGTGCATATAACTTCGAAAGGTAAAGGTATACATAGAACTATAATCGACGAAGGTGCTTCAACCTGTGTCATGTCGACTTCATGTTGGCTTGCCCTGGGTTCCCCAACCCTATCCCCACTGTCGAACTCCCTTAAAGATTTTGATGGCCACACCTTTATCCCAAAAGGATACATAGCCAGTTTTCCTATCACATTGCATGGGAAAATAGTAATAGTCGACGTAGAAGTTGTGGACAAGAAACTCAACTATAATCTATTGTTGGGTCGCAGTTGGACATATGCCATGATGACCATCGTATCTACTGTCTTTCGCATCATCCAATTTCCATTGGATGGAAAAGTTATTATAGTAGATCAGTTGTCTTTCTGCACCCCTGATTATTCACCATTACCAAGTGGCTCTGTACCCCTAGTAGGAGGTGGAACTGAAAGTTACGTTAGTTTAGGTACTGGTCTACTGAACGCTTCTTCCCTCATGGGTTGTTTCCCTCTTCAGCCACCGAAGGTTTCACAATCGGTCAACATGCTTTCATATTTTCCTCATGAACAGACCGATCCATGGATCCTATCGACTCCTTCAGACATTGACACTTACGGAGAACAAATGCCGCTGTCACCAGCTGAATTGGCCTGCGAAGCCATTCAAATTGCACCCGAATCTCCGGTCACTTTGGTTTCGGCCAATAGTACCACTGCCCCTCCCATAACCACTCCTTCTTTCGATCCACTCAATCAAGTCCTATCGGTGGACGAAGCTATTAGAGAGATCACGAGGTTAGAAGAGCGACCTTGGGAGGATTCACACCATCATGTTTTGATATTTGATTCGGACATGATGCCTCTTCAAATCCTGTCACCTAATGCACATGAAATCGTTTCCTCACTGTATACAACTATCCAACTTTTGGACTCGGAAGGAAACAGGAGCAATATTTCACAAACTTTTCTCCCCAATATTTCTGTCATGACAGGCATCATGGAAAACATACAAAGTGGAACCAATCACAATCCTGAGGAAATTGTGAGCTTCACCTACCTGTTTAAGGACTTCCACGATGTTTTTCCTTGGTCTTATTAGGAAATGCATGGCATAGACCCTTCTATTGTCAAGCATAAGATCAAGGAAGGTCGAGCGTTCTTTTTATGGTATTTTTTTTGCTCGTTAATCCAAAAAAACTCGAGTCTTCTTCTTTGGGCTCGTTAAACTACTACAAAGGCGAAAAGAGCACTTTTGGAGACATTTTATTGCTCTTTAAAAAACATAAACATCTCCGAGTTTTTGTAGTAGGACTCGTTAAACATATATAGCACAATCAGTAAAGCGCTTTTAGGGATATTTTATCGCTCTTTAAACAATACAAACATCCCTGAGTTTTCATCATTTGCACTCGTTAAATATATGCAACGATGGTCAAAGCACTTTTTATGATATTTTATCACTCTTTAAAAAATAATAACCATATCTGAGTTTTTCATCATTTGCACTCATTAAATATATGCAAATGCTGCTCTGAGCACCTCTTTTTTGATCTTGTTCCAGCTCATAAACTGAAAAAGACCAATGAAGCATCCTTTTTAGGCACTTTTTTCTCACTCTTTAAACTGAAAAAATCCCGAGCTATGTCTTGCTGCTCGTTAAACATGCTAAAAGATGACCCAAGCATTCTTTCAGGTACTTTTTTCTTGCTTGTTAAAAAATGAAAAATCCTGAGTTTTTGTTACTGAGCTCGTTAAAATGTCACGACAAAACATGAGTTTAGTCCGTCGCCTCGTACTCATAACAAAATGAGGTTGACATCTATTTGAAAAAGGTTTCTCTTTATCCGGGTTCAATAGATTAAAATACGGAAAAGTAACCAATCCGGGTATACTATTAACCTTTTGTCGTACTCGGTTAACAACTATGACAAAGGACCACCATGGAGTCTCTCTTTACGATCTTTTCAAACTCTGTAAAGATGAAAAGACCACTGAGTTGTCTAGTCTGGACTATTTAAATACACAGACAAGATATAGAGTCGTTCTTTTTACGATACTTTTCAAACTCTTAAAAGATGAAAAAATCGACGGGTTTGCCTGTCTGGATTCATTAAACTAATTAGATAGGGCAAAGAGTCATTCTTTTTTTGATCATTTTTAGACTCTCTAAACATGAAAAGATAGATGAATTTACCCATTTGGACTCATTAGAAAATCAGACGGGGAAAGTGGACAATACAACTGTATCTTGTATTCAAAAGTGTGGTTTGGCAGCAAACGTTCCCTTGAACATAGTAGTCCCTCAGATAAACTGTCATTTTGATAGCCTCTCAATATGAACCCTACCAACCTATGAGTTTTTAGCCTATATACCCTAATGTAATTGCATCTCCGTATCTTAAAACACTCTGTAGTGTTCATGAGGCTAGTGTTGTCTGGTTAAAACCATTGTCGTGCCTTCTATTGTTCAAGGGTCCCCATTTGTTTCCTCTATCAACCGATCCTACATATCATTTCATCATGCCCTCCATTGTTCAGACCCAAAAGCTTAAAATATTCTTCAAAAAAAAAATCATCCTTGTCCGGTTTCGTGTCAACTGATGTAGGACACGTCATTGCCTACCTTTCGATAGGTTTCTTCCTATCGACTTCAAAACTCTATCTAGGAAGATAACCCAGAAACACATTTAGTGCCTTGTTGCTTGCAGACATTAGTGGCAGGTTACCTTGTGCTTGATCACGGGTTTTCATTATTGGCTCCTGGTTAAGCGATTCTACGAGTGTTCGATGACAAAAATATTTCACACTCGCTAGTTTGCACTATGCATATTGGAGACCATCACCATTATTAGTGGCCTTCCTCGCATATGTTAACGGTCTCCATTATTGGCTAGTAATCACATGATTTCGTGCATGTTCGATGTCAACACATATTATCACATGTACCGATATATGCTATTTGGTGAAGCGGGAATCAAGACCATGGGTAGAGGCTTGCATCATTCAACCTTGTTTCCTCTCCCAAGCTGTCAGATTGTTCTTTGGAGACAGTTATTTTAGGATGATCTATTATGACACTTGATACGCCCTGTGCCATATTGGTGGCTAGCATTGTTATATCTCCGAGGAGAAAATTACTATGACATAGCTACTGAGCATGGGAATGCCCGACTCAAGACATGATTTTAGCAGTTTATATATATGTATCTGTGTTGTATCAGGTTTTTCTTGCCGCCTGAAACTTCTTTCTCTCTCTACAAAGATTTTGACAGCAAATTACAATGGTTTTTCATAAAGTATTTCGGCCATCGTCTCTGCCTCTGATCTCATACTTTAGGGGGCATCTGTTATAGGACAAATTGACCTCCTCATCAACTTAGAGGTGAAAGACAAGGTGACTGAAACAATGACCACAATTGCAGGCCCAGAATCCACACTAACGCTCTCTATACACTGACAACCTGCTTTATAAAGCTTGTTACCAAGCATAAAGGAGCGTTAGTCAGCCTGCTAACTCATGTTGTTAGACCAGGGGGAGCATTAGTGAACTTAAGTGATGTTCAAGAGGTTATGCCAACGAATCTGCTCATAAATATCTAGATATTAAATCCCTAAATTTGTGCAAGAAAAGCAAGGAAACTCCAAAAATCAAGATATTTGGAGAAATTCTATTCCGAGAATGAAGGCAAATGGGAAAAAGCTTGTAAACAGGGCAAGTTCATGGTTTTTGCCCTAATTAACTCTAGATGGAGCTTGGCAGCCCTAATTCGGTTGCTACATAAGCAACGAGAGGGCCATTGCAAAGGGGTCAGAGCATTTAGAAGGATAGCTTATAGAGCTGTTGTGAAACTGTCATATTCTTGAAGGAGCTAGCTGAAAGAAGGAGAGAGAGAGAGGAATAAGGGGCAAGGAAGGCTAATACAACGGATTGTTGTAATCACTCTTCCATTCTGAATATAGAACTGCAGTTGTGTTCCCTACTCCAAAGTGTCGGTGATATTGTGCATTTATTTGTTCATTCTGATGCTTGTCAAGTTGAGTAGTTAAGTTATACATTATACATGTTTGTTACGGATTCTTACATTAGTTTTAAGAAGTGCATGCTGTGATTGGTTTGCTTTGTCCTTTGTGTAGGAATGAACTTGGAGCCGGCTTAGAAGGAGTTCTTCTTGCTGCACGGAGATCCCCAAGAGAATCTAGAAGGAACCAAAGGTGATCCTCTTTCCATACCCTGTCAATTTATGTTTGATAGATGAACATGTGTGTAGCAAGTAGCTTTTGCAGATAATCTTATAGTGTATTGAAGGTCCTAGGAAGGCCTTTGAGGGTAGTTTTCATCCCGTGCATTTTACCCCATAGCAAACTTCCTCATATCGATCTTTGGAACATGGTGGGTCTTAAATCTAATGTTAGAGTCTATGAAATCAAGATTAACTTTCTTTTGTTCTCATCATGATTTTCCTTTACTACCCTTTTACCATTTGTAAGCATTTCTTGTAGCAACTTAGTCAAATCTATCTTCAAATCTTCCATGTCACCTTTTAGTTTTTCTTCTATACCATGCATCTTAGCATCCATGCCATTCATATTAGCTTCCATGCCATCCATCTTAGCTTCCACGCCATCCATCTTCACTTCCACGCCATTCATATTAGCTTCCACGCCATTCACCTTATCTTCCACGCCTTTCTTTAAACCATCAATCTTAGCTTCTGTTACCTTTTGTGAGAGTGAAATTTGTTGCACTTGGTATCGTAATTTTGATATATCATGTTTCATTTCTTCCTCTTATTCATGAGTCATGCTAGAGATTTTTGATTTCTTTCTAGGTGTTTCCATTTTCTTTCTTTGGGGCATCAATTAATGATAATTATGCTTCACTATGCCCTTAGAACTTAAAACTAAATTTTCAACCCAAACTCATGCAAAATTCTAAAAAGACTACACACTTTTTTTTTTTCGCTTTATAGAAACTCGATATTGAATCTATTGTATCTCTGTAATTGCGCATTTCCAAGGTCTGAAATTTCTTCCTGCGGTAGAACTATGAGTCCTATTTCCAATGCCACCAGTCTGATCAAAATTGGATTCTCCAAGAAAGGGTTATTCCCAATCTCTCAAGATGACCTAATTATATAATTTTTTAGTAGAGAAAACTTGTACAACGTTCCACATGTAGTTGTTTCAACCTTTGGATTTGAAAAAGATACACATAAAACCACAGTCCATCCTCTTTCTGTAACTTCTGACGAAATTTCAATCTGATGCTTAGAGAGAAAGTTATGATGATTTTCCCAAGGTCACTTGTTTGGAATGTAATTTTGGAGTTTGCGAAAACCCTACCTTCCTCAGATCATATCTCTGAAAATATAGCGAGACAAGATTTGAAATTCGGACCTAAGGTTCAAAACGATTTTAGCTCAAATTGGTTTTTTTTTGCTTCTAAAACTTCGTAGAGAAAAAGTTATAGCGAAAATGCCACAATGACCTGTTTAGAGAAGCAAAACCCTAGAATACAAAGCACTGATACCAAATGTTAAGAAACCAGCTCACAAAAAGATAGAAAAGATAAATCAACGACTTCAGAATTAGCCTCTTCGAGGGGCAACCTCCTTTACATTACACAAATGAACAATTCTTGGATGATACAAATGACAAAACCTCCTTTCTATATATAGGAGTCTAAGGGGTCACAATATAATCAAAGCCAACATAACAATAATAATATAAGGGTACAACAATAACAATAGTGGGCTTCTATGGGGCACAATAATAACAATATGGGGACAATAGGGGCACAACAATAACAATAAGGGATAAATTGACAATAGTATTGGGGGAATCACCAGTATTATAGGGACCTAACAGAATGATTATCATCATCTGTATCCAAGTCCAATTCCCACAAGTGAAATGTTGAGATCATCTTATGTATAATGTTATAACATATTTCATCCTTGTTGTTGAACAATTAATGAGCTCTAGTATTGCAACAAGAATGTTGTAACTCCCAAGGCTACCGATTTTAATTTCTCAATCTGGAATTCATATAAACTTAAGAGGTGAAAGTACTATATGCACAGTAAGTTAAGTTCTACTTAAGCTGCTCTGAGGCAATGAATCAAACCAAGGTGTACAAAAAGCATTTTGCAAACCGAACCTAGAATTTTGCAAGAAGGAAAATTGTTGCATAAAAGGAAATAAAAATCTACTTGCAAGGAATGAAAATGTTGCCTAAAATGAGATTCTAATCTACTTGTAAGAAATGTAACTATTGCAGAAAAGGAAATTCCAATCTAATTGCAAGAAATGTAAATGTTGCATAGAAGGAAATTCCGATATACTTGCAATAAATGAAATACTTGGAATGGAAATCTTAACCTATTGCATAAAATAAATGAAAGAGAAATAAACCTATTCTATATGCTTGAAGTACATAACATGAAATCAATACTAACCTACTGCATTATAGGGAGATCCTATTCTAATGACAAAATTCAATAAATGCTTCAGGAATTAGCCATGTAAACTATCCTTGTGCTATTAAATTCATGAAGTTGATCACTAACCCTAATTACATAAATAAATTGTAGTGATGAAAAGAAAATTCCTAAGTGGTCTATGATCTTCCTCTAGCTTGGTTCCAAGGCCTTGGAGACATTGTGAAGGACATTGAGGGGTTCTATGTGGTGCTACAGGATGCTACATGGTTGCTACAGGATGCTACTTGATTGCTCTATATTGCTACATGATTGAATCCAAGAGCATTCCAAGGGATTAAAGGGTGATTTGAAGGTGAAGAAGGATGATGGAAGGTGGGAGAGGGATATGTGATCCCTTTCCAAGCTTAGTACTTCTCATGAGCCCATCTTGCACAAAGAGGTAATGCAAACAATGGCCTCTAAAAAATTTGTCCTGAATTTTTTGTGTGCAGACCGCTTGAAGAAGTTGATGAGAATGGAAGGAGGGTGATGATGGTGGGGTTATAAAAGAAAATTATAGTAATCTTCCATGTAAACCAATAGTATGATATGCACACAAAATAATTTACTCAACTTGCAAAACATCTAAACAATGCTAACATTACTAATTACAGAAAATCAAACTAGAGAGGAAAGGACGAGATGAATTATTCAAGAATTAACTACTTCATCAAAAGAAAACCTAACTTTTTGTTCTTTCCAATACAATTCCTACAACCACACTTTCCAAGGGATGATTGAAAAATCTGCAAAGGCAACTTTGTATATAAATAAAGGTTGCAAGAAAAGAAATGCTACTAAACTATATACGTAAGAGAAAATGCATAATAAAAATGTACAAAGGAGAGAGACTAGAGTGCTTGGTGTGGGCCCTAACCCAAGGGAACTAAACCCTCTAGATCACACTTAGACTGAAAGAAACAAAGTTCTTTTCATTGAACTCAAAAGGTGCTCAATTACATGATATGCAAATGGGAATGACAAGTACAAGATCCTAGCTATAACAACCACTATACTCCTCCAAAAAGTCAAATATTATTGAGCTCTTGGGCTCCTTTATTTAAAAAAAATGAGTGAGGAGGAATCCTCCTTAGAAGGAGGGCTTCTTCCCTCCAAAATCCCTACAAAAGTGGATCTAGTCTCCTGAGATCCTCACAGGCACTTAGTGCAGTACCCAATAGTCATACGAGTTCGTTTGTGAGTTAATGCAGGGAACGAACCTCCTACATTTCCTCCAATTGGTCTCCAACATACTTCTTCACAATAAATACTCTTTTTCCTACACATAAATCATGTTATGCTAAGAGATATTGTTGGCATTATGATACAAGTGTTGTCCTTGATGACAACTCACTCACAGGCCAATTCAGTTTTGACAAAAGAAACTCAATGTAACAAGTCTATTCAAAGGTATGGTACAGAAGAACAAGAAGATGGAACTAAGTTCCACTGATCAGAATAAAGAAGTTTAAGGAAAAGGATGGTGTAAAGAAGTTTTAAGATGTCTACACAGGTCCACTTAGTCAAAACAACATATATACGCTGGTTCACAGAACAAAAAGAGTGTATACGTATACAAGCACTTTCACAAGAAGAAAAGCGCGTATATGTTAGAAAATCAAGAAAATTTAAGAGTAAACAATACCATGGTCTTAGCCCACAATATTGAGCAGAGTAATGACTATTTGATCCCATCTAAGAATACCATGGGTCCTAAGTGGTTTTGGTCCGAGGTATTGAGAAATGCCTAAAGCTATATGAGGAGAAGATCATAAGGCTAGAGTGTGCAAGTGAAAGGGTTTCTAAGGAATAATTCTATCAAGAGTATATTTTATGTTCTAGGGGCTATGTTTGTGATTTGATCTGAAATATTTTGTGCACCTTGAATTCAATGTTGGATCAGGATCATGAGACCTTAAATGACTTATCATTGAACGATCTGATATTGGTTGGGCTAGATTTGATTATGTACATTTGTTTTATTCTTTAAATATCACGATCTAGGTTTATCTGAAGTCCAAAATAACAGAGAAGTTATGAGTTAATATTTGCATATCTATACGCTCGTTCATCTCGGTAAAAGTGTGTGTACACGAAGGTTCTACTCTTCTAAGTAGCGTATACAAAAGAGAAGCATATTCTTCAGATCTGATTGATCTATTTGATCAGTTATGTTGTTTAACTATTGTTTTTCAATGAAGTCTTCTTATATTTGAATGTAAAACTGAATGCATAAGGAGTTTGGTATCTGATTGATTGATTGTCTAAGTGATAAGGGTAATCTCTGCTACTGCCTGTGTAAAGCTCTATAGATTGATAGTAGATGTTCAGTATATTGCTGGTTGGTATAGACTTGATTCAAAAGTTTTATGTTTCAGTAGTTTTGAAGGTATATGCAGGTTTGATTAAAGGAAGTAGTGTATACACGTAGGTTGGGTTCAGTAAAGTAGCGTATACATTCTGATGCATGATTTTTGAGGTTGCAGCTAGTTCTAAATGATGATGTAGGTTTCAGGGTTCAACACAGTGTTCTGGTGACAGTGATTTAACAGTTCAGATTAACTAATTATTGGTTCATGCACTTTGAAAGTTCTGATGGGTCCAGTATGAAAATTTGATGAAACGAGGCCTTCATGTGTATTGTTGTGTGCCAGGAGCATCCATTCTGAAAATTTATGAAACGTGGTCCCTGGAAGAAGAGAGAAGGCCGTAGTCTTCTGTAGGTCGGCGCTTATGTACTAGTAAACACATTGGCTAGTACAAGAGCTAAGGGGTTGTAGCTCCCTTCGAGTAGAAACTAAAAAATGAGAGAAGGTTGTAGCCTTCTGTAGGTGGGTGCTTGCGTACTGGTATGAGTTTGCACCAGTACAATATTGTAAGTAGATTTTCTTATTATTAAAAGAAGACAGAGATGACAACAGTAGATGGTTTTTCTCCCGCATTGGGTTTCCACCTTAAATCTTGGTGTTCATGTGTGTTTCTTATGTGTGACTGTTTTGTTGGAAATATTACTGGGGGGGGGGGGTGAGTCAATATTATTAAGTCACTTATTTTCTTTTTCAAACCCAGATCATATACGCTACTTCAATTAGATAAAACCATGTATATATGCAACTACAAAGAAGGAAAACCGCGTATGCAATGCAGACTTATAATTTGATTTATCTTACTGATGTTGATCATTAATCTGTGTATTAGGATCAAATAAACAGTAACCAGAAACAGTAAAATAGATCTGAAGACAATCACACACACAAGAACACAAGATATAAGGTGGAAACCCAATGTGGGTGAAAACCACCTGCTACAATTTGTCTCTATCTTCTTTTAATTAGAAACTTCTTTTTACAATGTACTGGTGCAATCCTTTACCAGTATGCAAGCTGCAACCTGCAAAGAGCTACAACCCTCTCTCATTCTCCAGCTTCTCCTGGAAGGGAGCTACAACCCCCTTAGCTCTTGCACTACTCAAGATACTAGTACGTAGGTGTTGGCCTACAGAAGGCTACAACCTTCTCGTTCTTCCAGGGACCACGTTTCATAAATTTTCAGACTGGATCCATGAACATCAATCAATCATCAAGAATTTATGCATCAAACAATCTCCTTTTCACCAATTAGAACTGAATCAAGTAGATACTTCTCTGACAACTGTACCCAAAACACAGTAACAGTAACCACACACCAAATTATGAACCTTGAACACTACAGCAATAAATAGAAGCAGCTAGATCACAACTCAAAAGATATATGCTACTTCAATAGCCTGAAACCTGCGTGCATATGCTTCTGTGTTTGGAGAAACCTGCGTATACGTTGTTTTTATTCACTGAACTAGCGTGTATACGCGCCTTCGCTTCACTGAACCTGCGTACAGATCTACAAAAGATAATTCACTCTTTCAAATATTCAGAGACTAATTAGCCCAGATTATTAGATTTATAGATCAAGCATGCGCCACATATAACAAATCAAAATCATGAAAAGATATTATCATTCAAGCCTAAAGATTATGACCCATCAATAGAACTTATCCTTCTCTTTGCACTAAGGTTCCTTCTTCATTCAGATCCAGATCTGCACCATAACCCCAATCACCAATATTTCAGATCTAGTGCTTATTAGATATTCAATTCATTCAGATGATCCTTTGCCAAATGATCTCCTTCCTCTTTTATAGTCTTAGGCCTTTCACAATACCACGGTCCAAAACCATAATAAAACAATACCATGGACCCAATACTTGGGATCAACACTTCTGACGAGATACCATGGTCCAAAACCATAGGTTCAAATACCAAGGACTAACTACCACGGACCAAAAGTAAGTTCTCCAACATATACGCGCTTTTCCTTGCGTGAAAGTGCATGTATACGCATACACGCCTTTGTAACGTCTAACCCGTGTGTATACGCGCCTTCGTCTAGGTGAACCTGCATATATATCTTTTTCCTTCATTCTGAGAGCCTGTACTGAGATCTGTCACCAAAGTGAGTTGCCATCAAGGACAACACCTATGCCATAGCTCTAAATCAGTGCCACAATGCCAACAATCTCCCCCTTTGGACTTGATGGCAACCCCAAGATCCTCAAAGTCATTCTCCCCTTTTGTCATCAAGGGCAAAGGGTTGTGCTCCCCCTGAGTACATGCTGAAATATCTGCCCTGCTGTGCTGACCATGCTCCCCCTGACTGTAGGCAAGATCTGCAAAAAGATGTTCTTCAAGAAGAACCATGACTTAGACATCATGAAAGACCTTCCTATCACCAAAAGACTTAATAAATACATCCATCACCCAACCAAGTGGGGATCATCCACCCAACCAAGTGGGGAAACATCAGAAATTTACATATGTCAATCAAGTACATTACATCTTCATCCCAGGCATAGTGGGGAAACCAAAATAGGCCGTTACATGACCTTGACACCATAAATGACATAGAGACGAAATATATAGAGAAAGACTTATGAAAGTCACCAATAACTAATATCAGCAGCATCTGACAATCACCATTCAGATCAACAACCATATTTTCCTTCTATTCTCCCTCTGCATTTGTTCTACCTGAAACCAACAACAGTTGTGAACTTGAACCAAAAGCTTCTAAGATGATGCCAACAATGCATCATTAGAAGTTTATCTGCTCCCCCTCAACCTGTGTCGGATGGTCTCTGTCAGACCCATATTAGAATATCTTCAACCAGAGCATGTCCCAACTGATATCCATCAAGCCTCCATATACGCGACTGTCTCTACACAAACTAGCGTATGTACACGGATCCTCCTCAGGCAACTCGCGTACACCCATTTTTCTCTAAAACAGACAAGTTTTAACAGCAAGATGATGCATCAACTACTCCCATCTTCTGTCTGAGGTATTCAAAAGTTTCCCTGGGCAGTGGTTTGGTGAGTATATCAGCAAGTTGTTCCTTAGAGGGAACATACTCCAATTTGACGTTTTGTTCCAACACTTGTTCCCGAAGAAAATGATACTTGATCGGTATGTGCTTAGTCTTTGAATGCATGACAGGATTCTTTGAGATACTGATAGCACTTGTATTATCACATAAGATGGAGATAGGTGGAGTACAAGTGATTTGAAAATCCTGCAAAGTTTGCATCATCCAAAGGAGTTGTGTGCAACAATATGCAGTAGCCACATATTCTGCTTTAGCTGTAGATAGAGCAATCGAACTCTGTTTCTTGCTAAACCAAGATACTAATCTGGAACCCATAAAGAATGCACCACCACTTGTTCTCTTTCTGTCATCCACGCTTCCAGCCCAATCTGCATCTGTATAAGCATGAAGAGTGAGATCTGTATCTCTAGGATACCATAAGCCATAGTTTTGAGTTCCTTGAAGATACTTGAAAATTCTCTTCACTGCCTGAAGATGAGTTTCCTTTGGATTTTCCTGAAATCTTCCAACTATTCCCACTGCATGCATGATGTCTGGTCAGGTACCTGTCAAATAAAGTAGACTTCCAATCATATATCTATAGGTTGGTTGATACACTGCTGTTGATTCATCATTTGTACTGAGGCTGCATCCTGTAACCATAGGGGTACATACTGGTTTTGCATCTTCCATGCCATATTTCTTCAAGATCTGCTTGAGATACTTGGTTTGAGACAAAAAGATACCGCCTTCATTTTGTTGAATTTGCAATCCAAGAAAATATGTCAGTTCTCCAAGAAAAGGCATTTCGAATTCTTTCTGCATCACCAAGGCAAAGCTTTGACTCATAGCTTCTTCATTACTGCCAAAGATATTATCATCTACATACACAACAAGTATTAGCAATTTGTCATTTTCAATTTTTATATAAAGATTGCTATCTGCTGATCCTTTTGAAAAACCTTATTGATGAAGATATTTGTCCAAATGGTAGTACCAAGCCCTTGGAGCTTGTTTAAGACCATAGAGAGCCTTTTTTAGTCTGCATACAAGATTTGGATCATTCCCAAGAATGAAACCATCTGGTTGCTCAATGTACACTTCTTCTTCTAAGTCTCCATTTAGAAAGGTTGATTTCACGTCCATTTGAAATACTTTGAACTTCTGAAAGCTAGAGAGAGCAAGGAACATTCTGATGGCCTCAAGTCTAGCAACTAGAGCAAAAGTTTCTTCGAAGTCTATTCCTTCTTGTTGAGCATACCCTTTATAGACAAGTCTGGCCTTGTTTCTTTTCACTTCCCCATTTTCATTCAACTTGTTTTTGAAGATCCATTTTGTCCCTATGACATTCTTATCTTTTGGTCTAGGAACCAACTCCCAAGTGTTATTCTTTTCGATCTGCTCAAGTTCTTCATCGATTGCCTTGACCCAACATTCATCCTTGCATGCCTCTTTTACATTTTGTGGTTCAGTGGAGGAGAGCAAGGCCAAATAGCTTGAGGCTTCTGCAATTGTTCTTCTTGTTTGTATACCTGCCTCTTTTTGCCCCAAAATTTGAGATTCTGGATGATTCTTCTGAACGTACCTGGATGGAGTCTTCTCTTCTATTCTTATCTGTTCTTCTGGTACCTCTTGAGCTTCTTCTTCATCACAGTTCTGATTTGATGTTGACGGATAGTCCTCATTATCTTCGAAATCTTTGGAATTCACTTGCCTAGGAATGTTTCCTTCTTCATCAACCACTACATCAATGCTGTCTACAGTTTTTCCAAGTCTTTTTTTGTAACACTTATATGCTTTGTTGTGAGGAGAATAACCAAGGAGAATTCCTTCATCTTCTCTAGGTTCAAACTTGCCAAGATTTTCATCATTATTTTTAATATAGCATTTGCTTCCAAAAATTTTGAAATATTTTACCGAAGGAGTCCCACCATACCAGAGCTCATGAGGAGTTTGAGTGTTGTTCACCCAGACATTTGTCTTGTTGAGAATAACAACTGCATCAAATGTGGCTTCACCCCAGAAAGTTGCGAGAGTTCCAGACTCATCAAGCATTGCACGAGCCATTTGTTGAACCATTCTGTTCATCCTTTCCACTACTCCATTTTGCTGAGGAGTCCTAGCTGTAGAGAATTCCCTTCTTATTCCATGTTCTTCACAAAAATTGAAAAATTCATTCGAGGTAAATTCTCCTCCTCGATCCAACCTGAGGCATTTGATTCTGAGATCTGATTCATTCTCCACCAAGGCTTTGAATGATTTGAATTTTTCAAAGGCTTTGTCTTTGTGCTTCATAAGTCCTATCCAACACATCCTGGAATAGTCATCAATGAATAATATAAAGTATTCTTCTCCTCGAGGTGACCTTTTCCTAGTTGGTCCACATACATCAGTATGGACAAGTTCAAGCGGCCTGCTGACTGATCCTTCCTTCTCAGGGAAGTTAGTTCTGGTTTGCTTACCAAACTGACATGATTTGCATATTATATTGTCTGGGATTATGATGTCTGGAAGACCACGAACTGCCTGGTATTTGCATGCTTTCCTTATTTGTGAGAAACGAAGATGCCCCAATCTTCTGTGCCATAGCAAGTGTTCATCATTCTTGCTCAGATAGCATTGATGTTGTCCTTATTTGAATATGTATAAATTATTTGGAGTCCTTATGCCTTTGATTACTATTTTTCCTGTATCAAGATCATGAACACTACATCCATTTGATCGAAATATTACCTCAGTTCCTTGATCACACATCTGGCTAACACTTAATAGATTATTCTTTAAGCCATCAATGTACATGACATTTCTAGCTTTGACCCTTTCTTTCAACTGAACAGAACCTTTACCTTTTATGAGAGTAGGGGTGTCATTTCCAAAAGAAACCTTCTTCTCCTTCTCTAAGGCACTATATGACTGAAGTTTTTCTTTATCAACTGTCATATGTTTCGAACATCCACTGTCGATGTACCATTGATTTTCTTGCCCTTCCACATATAAGGCTATACCACATCTTTCTGGTTGGGGTTCTTTTATTCTCCATGATTTGGCACTTGAAGTTTGCTCCTTCTGAGTTGTCTGCCGAAACCTGCTCCTGCATTAAGAATCTTCATGACCGAAGTTGTTACAAATAGAACATTCTATTTCATTTTCAAGAGCAAAGAAGTTGTTGTAGGTCCTTTTCATGATCCCAGTCATACTCCTCTATTTATGAGCTTCTCTAGTCATGATTGTCTTATAGGAAACACATTGAGCTGCTTTGTGACCAAAGTTATGACAAGAAAAACATTGGCCATTGAAGAAACTCCTATGATTATCAAATCTACCAGCCAAATGATTGTAGTTCCTATTGACATCCATTCTTGAGGCAAACTGAGAAGATTTTACCTGTGGCTGGTTGTAGCTTTTGTTTGTCCTTAAAGTAGATTGCCCTCGATTTACCTGGTAGTCTTTGTTCATTCTTGAGGTAAATTGTCCCTGATTTACCTGGTGATTTCCATTGGGTCTTTGTTCACTTCTCCTTGCAGCGTCAAGATAACTCTTGGAGGTAGATGGTTTCTGCGCTTGAGTTGTTTCTTCATTATATCCCAGACCTATCTTGATTAGTGGAGAGCGCTGCACTTTGATAATCTCATTTAATGTGTTAGATCCTTTAACAAATCTAAGATTAAGAGCTTTTGTTTTCTCAATCTCTTTTCTTAGTCCCACAATTTCACATTCTAACTTTTCATGATGTTTTTTCTTTTCAGCAAGTTGGAATTGTAGAGTATCTATGATCACATTCTTCTCTTCTAAACAAATTTTGAGTCTAGAAATCTCTTCATAAAGACTTTGTTCATCTATAGCATCCACGAAATCATCATCTTCAAAAGCCATTAAAAGTTTATATTTGTTACCTTGTTCATCTTCGTCACTATTTGAAAGTCCATCACTATATTCATGAGTGTAATAGCTTTTCTTATTTACATTCTATTTCTTGTTCCATCTAACAGGTTCCTTCCCCTTGTCAATCTTATCCTTATGAGGACATTTGGTAGCATAGTGACCGACTCTTCCACAAGCAAAGCATTTGAAAGGTAACTTACCTCGGAATCTTCCAGCACCTCGTTGAAGGTTCTTGACAAAATTTGATTCTTCTTCTTCTTCTGACACGTGTCCTGACTCATAGTAATCTCCTTTTCCTGAAGCCTTGAAGGCAGCTTATCTCCTGTCTGATGGTCCTCCTTTCCTCATTTCATAAGCAATCAGAATTCCGTGCAGCTGTGACATCATAAGGTTTCGTAGATTCTCTTTTATTCTATTACAGAAACTTTAGATTCAAACCTATGGGACAAAGATCTTAGAACCTTTTCAACCACAACAGCCTATTTTATTTCTTCACCCAAGTTTTTCATACAATTAACAATCTCATCTACACGAAGGAAATAGTTAGCCACACTTTCATCATTGTGCATTCTGAGATTTTCATACTGAATTCTGAGGGTTTGAAGTTTTGCTCGTTTTACCTGATCGTCTCCTTCATAGCTCAGAACAATCTTGTCCCATATTTCTTTTGCGGATTTATACTGCATAACCTTGACAAATTCTGATTGAGATAGACATCCTAATAGAGTATTGACTGCCTTTGCATTTATTTCATATTGCTTCTTACCAGCCGGATCTATAGGAGTTTCTAAAGGAAAAGTGCACCCTGTATCTATGATATCCCAGACTTCAGTACCAAGAGATTGAAGATAGGCTGTAACGCTTACCTTCCAATAGACGAAGTTGGTCCCATCAAAAATTGGTGGCCTGATTGATGCTTCTCTCTCGTAGTTGCTAATGATGATGGATCTTCCTTCAAGCGATCAAGATTCTTCAGAAGGACCTACTCTGATACCAATTGTTGGAAATAATACTGAGAGGGGGAGTGAATTAGTATCATTAAGTCACTTATTTTCTTTTTCAAACCCATATCATATAAGCTACTTCAATTAGATAAAACCGCATATATATGCAACTACAGAGAAGGAAAACCGCGTATGCAATGCAGACTTATAATTTAATTTATCTTACTGATGTTGATCATTAATCTGTGTATTAGGATCAAATAAACAGTAACCAGAAACAGTAAAACAGATCTGAAGAAAATCACACACACAAGAACACAAGATATAAGGTGGAAACCCAATGTGGGTGAAAACCACCTGCTGTAATTCGTCTCTATCTTCTTTTAATTAGAAACTTCTTTTTACAATGTATTGGTGCAGTCCTTTACCAGTACGCAGGCTGCAACCTGCAAAGAGCTACAACCCTCTCTCATTCTCTAGCTTCTCCTGGAAGCGAGCTACAACCCCCTTAGCTCTTGCACTACCCAAGATACTAGTACGTAGGTGCTGGCCTACAGAAGGCTACAACCTTCTCTTTCTTCCAGGGACCACATTTCATAAATTTTCAAACTAGATCCATGAACATCAATCAATCATCAAGAATTTCTGCATCAAACAATCTCCTTTTCACCAATTAGAACTGAATCAAGTAGATACTTCTCTGACAGCTGTAACCAAAACACAGTAACAGTAACCACACACCAAATTCTGAACCCTGAACACTGCAGCAATAAACAGAAGCAGCTAGATCACAACTCAAAAGATATACGCTACTTCAATAGCCTGAAACCTGCGTGCATACGCTTCTGTGTTTGGAGAAACCTGCGTATACGTTGTTTTTATTCACTGAACCAGCGTGTATACGCGCCTTCGCTTCACTGAACCTGCGTACAAATCTATAAAAGATAATTCACTCTTTCAAATATTCAGACACTAATTAGCCCAGATTATCAGATTTATAGATCAAGCATGCGCCACATATAACAGATCAAAATCATGCAAAGATATTATCATTCAAGCCTAAAGATTATGACCCATCAATAGAACTTATCCTTCTCTTTGCGCTAAGGTTCCTCCTTCATTCAGATCCAGATCTGCACCATAACCCCAATCACCAATATTTCAGATCTAGCGCTTATTAAATATTCAATTCATTTAGATGATCCTTTGCCAAATGATCTCCTTCCTCTTTTATAGTCTTAGGCCTTTCACAATACCATGGTCCAAAACCATAATAAAACAATACCATGGACCCAATACTTGGGATCAACACTTCTGACGAGATACCATGGTCCAAAACCATAGGTTCAAATACCAAGGACTAACTACCACAGACCAAAAATAAGTTCTCCAACACATACACGCTTTTCCTTGCGTGAAAGTGCGTGTATACGCATACGCGCCTTTGTAACGTCTAACCTGCATGTATACACGCCTTCGTCTAGGTGAACCTGCGTATATATCTTTTTCCTTCATTCTGAGAGCCTGTACTGAGATATATCACCAAAGTGAGTTGCCATCAAGGACAAAACTTGTGCCATAGCTCTAAATCGGTGCCACAATGCCAACATGTTTATTATGGTTTTATTGCACTGCATAACAAGTTATTGATGCACTGATTAAAGATCAACCCATGATAAACTAATTAAATCATAAGTTATATAGGTATACGCTAGTTTCTCTAATAACAGTAGTGTGTACAAGCTAGTTCACTTCATAGAAGTAGCGTATATAAATCTGTTTGAGAAATGAAAAATTACTGAACTGATAATACTGATTCACCCCCCTCTCAGTATTATTTCTAACAATTGGTACCAGATCAGGTCGTTCAGGAGAAGCTTGATCGCTTAGAGGAAGATCTTTCAATATGAATAATCATGAAGGCATGGGATCTATCAGACCACCAATCTTAAATGGGAGAAACTTGGTATCTTGGAAAATAAGAACCAGAACCTATCTTCAATTGCTTGGAGCCAATGTTTGGGAAATTGTGGAAGGACGATATCAATTTCCAGCAGCAATACCTACAGACTCTGCAGGTAAGAGGTTATACGAAAACAATTCCAAAGTTGTCAATATGTTATCAGGAAGTTTGTCAGAATCAGAATTTTTCAAACTCATGCAGCTCAAGACAACCAAAGAGATATGGGACAAAATCATTCAGAGCTACGAAGGAGACTCTCAGGTAAAACGTGCTAAGCTTCAAACTCTCAGAATTCAGTATGAAACTCTTAAGATGCATAGTGATGAGAGTGTTGCTAGTTAATTTTTACGTATAGATGAGATTGTTAACTATATGAAGAATCTAGGTGAAGAGATAAAGGAAGCTACTTTAGTTGAGAAAATTTTGAGATCTTTGTCTTCTAAATTTGAGTCAAAAGTGTCTGCCATAGAAGAAAAATAGGATCTTCAAACTATTACTGTGACTCAACTCCATGGAATCCTAACTGCCTTTGAAATGAGGAAAGGAGGTCGATCAGATGTGAGAGAAGTTTCTTTTAAAGCTTTAGAAAAGGGAAAATAAAAGGAAGAGCACAATGAACCAGGATACATTTCAGAAGAAGAAGATGAGGTAAATTTTGTCAAGAAGCTTCAACGGGGTTTCAGAAGAATTAGAGGTAAGTTACCATTCAAATGCTTTGCTTGTGGTAGAGTTGGACACTATATTGCCAAATGCCCTCATAAAGATAAATATGAGAAAGGAAAGGAATATGCAAAAGGCAATAGAAAACAGGTTATCAATAGAAGGAGTTACTATACACATGAAGATAGTGATGGTTTATCTAATAGTGATGAAAATGAAACTCAACAAGATTATAGACTACTCATGGTTTATGATAGTGATGATTTTTTGGATGCCCTAGAAGAGGAAGAATTTCTTGAATAAATCACAAAACTCAAAATCTTCTTAGAAGAAAAGAATATGATCATAGATATATTAACACACCAAATCACTGAAAGAGAAAAACACAATAAAAATCTAGAATGTGAGATTGTGGGTCTAAGAAAAGAACTTGAGAAGAAAAATCACTTAATCTTAGATTTTCTAAAGGATCTGAAACTTTAAATGAAATCATCAAAGTTCTAAATTCTCCTCTCATAAAGACAGGTCTTGGATATACTAAAGAATCATCTCAATCACAGAAGTTGTCAGCTTCCACCAAAAGATATCTTAATGTAGCAAAGACCAGTGAACAGTATGTCAATCGTCAGCAAAGGCCTAAAATTACTCATTAGGTAAATCATACTCAATTTACTCCAAGCATGAATATTAGTATAAGTTTCAAGCAATAGGTAAACAATGCCAAAATATTCTATGATCGCAGAAATTTCTTTAATGGGAAATGTTTTTCATGTCATAACTTTGGGCATAAGGCTGCTCAATGTGTTGCTTACAAAACCATCATGACTAGAGAAGCACGAAATCAAAGGAGTGTAACAAGAATCAAGAAAAGTTCCTATAATAACGTTTCTCCTCTTGAAAATGGAATAAAATGTTCAATTTGTAACAACTTTGGTCATGAAGAATCTGAATGCAAGAGAAAATTTCGACCAACACTTCAAAATGAGAAAACATCATTAAATCCCAAGATATGGAGAAAGAAGGAATCTCAATCAGAAAGGTGTGGCATAGCTCTGTATGCAAAAGGACAATAAAATTAGTGGTACAACGACAATGGATGTTGCAAACACATGACAGGTGATCAAGAAAAAACTTCATTCATATAATCTTTAGAAAAGGAAAAGAATGTCTCATTTGGAAATGACACTCCAGCTGTCATTAAAGGTAAATATTTTGTTTTCTTGAAAGAAAATGTTAAAGCTAGAAATGTCATGTATGTATATGGTTTAAATCATAACCTAGTTAGTGTCAGTCAAATGTGTGATCAAGGAAATGAAGTTGTGTTTCGATCAAACGAATGTGTGGTTCATGAGCTTGATATAGGAAAAATCATGATCAAAGGTACAAGAACTCCAAATAATTTATACATCCTCAAAGGAGGATAACGACAATTCTATCTAAGCAAAACAAATGAAAACTAGCTATGGCATAGAGAATTAGGACATCTAATCTTTTCTCAAATAAGAAAAGCATGCAAGCTCAAGGCAGCTTGTGATCTTCCAGATATCATCATCCCAAAAAACACCATATGCAAACCATGTCAAGTCAGTAAGCAAACCAGAGTTCACTTTAGTGAAAAGAAGGATCAACAAGTAAGCCTCTTGAACTCATCCATACTAATTTATGTGGTCCAACAAGGAAAAAGTCACCTCGTGGAGAAGAATACTTTATTTTATTTATTGATTATTTTTCCAGGATGTGTTGGATAAGTCTACTAAAGCATAAAGATGAAGCATTTGAAAAATTTTAAGCCTTCAAAGCTTTATCAAATATCTCAGATCTGATCAAGGGGGAGAATTCATATCAGATGAATTATTTGACTTTTATGAACAACATGGAATAAAAAGGCAATTCTCCATTGCAAGAACTCCTTAGAAAAATGGCGTGGTGGAAAGAATGAACAGACAAATGGCTGAATCTATGCTTGATGAATCTGGAAGTCTTGCAACCTTCTGGGGTGAAGCTTCATTTGCTATTGTAACTATTCTTAACAAAGTAAAATTTTGGGTAAATAGAAATAAAACTACATATGAACTTTGGTATGGTAAGGCTCCTACTATAAAACACTTTAGAGTTTTTGGAAGCAAATATTTCATCAAAAGGACTGATGAAAAACTTGGTAAGTTTGAACCTAGAGCAGATGAAGGAATTCTTCTTAGTTATTCATCCAGAAGTAAAGGATACAAATGTTATATTAAAAGCTTTCAGAAAATTGTTGAAAGCATTGATGTTGTAATTGATGAAGCATGCAGAAATCTGGAACAAATGAAATCAACAAAGGAATATGACAATGAGGAAGATGGGAGGTTCTTTCCCGCATCAAATCAAAATGATATAGAAGAATAAACTAGTGAAGCACCAGATGAAGATACAATAGATAGGGAAAAGACTCCATCTAGGTATGTTCAAAAGAATCATCCAGAATCTCAAATTCTAGGAGAAGAAGGGTGCAGAGTATAGACAAGAAGAACTCTTACAAGGACCTCAAGGTATCTAGCATTACTATCCTCCACATAACTTCAAAATGTAAATGAAACCTGCAAAGATGAATGTTGGGTCAAGGTTATGGATGAAGAAATGGACCAAATTGAAAAGAATGATACTTGGGAATTAGTTCCTAGACCTCATGATAAAAATGTTATAGGAACAAAATGGATATTTAAGAATAAGCTGAATGAAAATGGAGAAGTTATTAGAAACAAGGAAAGACTTGTTTGTAAAGGGTATGCTCAACAGGAAGGTATAGATTTTGAAGAAACTTTTGCACCTATTGCCAGAATTGAAACCATAAGAATGTTTCTTGCTCTTTCTAGTTGTCGAAAATTCAAAGTATATCAAATGGATGTAAAATCAGCTTTTCTTAATGGAGATTTAGAAGAAGTTTATATTGAACAACCAGAAGGATTCATTCTTGGAAATGATGCAAAACTCATATGCAAGCTCAAAAAGGCTCTCTATGGTCTGAAACGGGCTCCAAGGGATTGCTATTACTGCCTTGACAAATATCTACAACAACAAGGTTTCACAAAAAGTTTTGCAGATAGAAATATATACACAAAGATTGAAAATGATAAACTGCTAATTATTGTTGTTTATGTTGATGATATCATCTTTGGTAGCAATGAAGAATCCATGAGTCATAATTTTGCTTCAATAATGCAGCAAGAATTTGAATTTTCCTTACTTTGTGAACTTACTTATTTTCTTGGTCTACAAGTACAGCAAACAAAAGATGGTATCTTTCTTTCAAAAACCAAATATCTCAAGAAGATCTTGAAGAAGTACGGAATGGAAGATTTTGATCCAGTATGTACTCCAATGGTAACAGGATGGAGTCTGAGTTGTAACGATGAATGACTAGCAGTAAACCAACCAACTTACAAATCTATGATTGGAAGTCTACTTTATCTAACAGTTACCAAACTTGATATCATGCATGAAGTAGGAATTGTTGGAAGGTTCCAAGCAAATCCAAAGGAATCACATCTCTAGGAAGTCAAAAGAATCTTCAAATATATTCAAGGAATTCAGGATTTTGGACTATGGTATCCTAAATATACAGACCTTACTCTTCATGCATATACAGATGCAGATTGGGTAGGAAATGTTGATGATCAAAAGAGTACTAGTGGAGGATCATTATATATGGGTCCACGGTTGGTGTCTTGGTTCATCAAGAAACAAAGTTCAATTTCCTTATCTACAGCTGAAGCAAAATATGTGGCTACTACATCTTGTTGCACACAACTACTTTGGATGATGCAAACATTGCAAGACATTCAAATCACATGTACTCCACCCATATCCATTCTATGTGATAATACAAGTGCCATCAGTATTTCAAAAAATCCTATCATGGACTCCAACACCAAGCACATACCCATTAAGTACCATTTTCTACAAGAACAAGTTATTGATAAAAAGGTTAAATTGGAGTATGTTCCCTCCAAAGAACAGGTTGCTAACATATTCACTAAACCGCTTCCTAGAGAAACATTTGAATATCTCAGAAAAAAGTTGGGAGTAGTTGCTACATCATCCTATTGTTAACTTAAAATTTCAGAGGAAGGTTATTATACACGGGTTTCATGAAGTATAGTCACATATACACACAGGTTTTTGTGGCTGAAGGAGCATACATGTTTTTCTGATAGAAAAAACAATGGGTCGGACTCTGATATGGGTGCTCTGTTTGATATTGATGATTACACTCTGACGATATGATTTGTTCATTGATTTTTATCTGACTGACAAAGATGCCTTGATGAATGACTTATTGTCAATGCACAGGTAGCACAGGTTTAGGGGGAGCATTAGCCTTCGCACACATTTTGCATTGTTGCATCATGATTGTCGAGTTCAACTATGGCTTCAGATACTTATATCATTTGTTATATAAGTAATGTAAAGACCTAAGTTGTGATATGACTTCTTCTGTCATGGTCTATGTTTGAATGAGTCCTATTGGACATATGATGTAATTTGTATCCCCACTTTGCATGGGATGGATGATGTAATAATTGTTGTATTCTTGTCATGTATAAACAATTAGTATATCCCCACTTGGTTGGGTAGATGAGTCAAATATGGTGTATCCCCACTTGGTTGGGTGATTGATGTATGTATGAATCATTGGTCATAGGAAGGTCATACTCACTTAGTTGAGTTATAGAGTCATGTTATTCTTTTGAAACATATCTCTACAAAATTGACATGCACTCAGGGGGAGCATGGATAGCATATTGTATATCAAAGGGGGAGAGTATCTTGGTCCACCCTTTTCCCTTGATGTCAAAGGCGAAGAGTATTTTGGTGTTTCTTGTTATCTCTAACAGTTTCTACAGCTTGTAGTAATCAACACTAGCATGGTTTCCATCAAGTCTAAAGGGGAAGATTGTTGGCATTATGACACAAGTGTTGTACTTGACAGAAACTCTCTCACAGGCTAGTTCAATTTTGACAAAAGGCAACTTAGTGTAACAGGTCTATTCAAAGGTATGGTATAGAAAAATGGGAAGATGGAACTAATGTCCATTGATCAGAATAAAGAAGTTGAAGGAAAAGGATAGTGTAAAGTAGTTTTAAGATGTGTACAAAGGTCCACTTAGTCAAAACAGCATATACACGTTGGTTCATAGAACAAAAAGAGTGTATATGTATACATGCACTTTCACAAGAAGAAAAGCATGTATATGTTAGAAAATCAAGGAAATTTAAGAGTAAACAATACCAGGGGTCAATACCATGGTATTAGCCCACAATATTGAGCAAAGTAACTACTATTTGATCTCGGCCAACAATACCACGGGCCCTAAGTGGTTTTGGTCTGAGGTATTGAGAAAGGCCTAAAACTACATAAGGAGGAGAAGATCATAAGGCCAGAGTGTGCAAGTGAAAGGGTTTCTAAGGAATACCTCTATCTGAAGTATATTTTATGTTGCAGGGGCTATCTTTGTGATTTGATCTGAAATATTTTGTGCACCTTGAATTCAATGTTGGATCAGGATCATGAGACCTGAAATTACTTATCATTGAATGATCTGATATTGGTTAGGCTAGATCTGATTATGTACACTTGTTTTATTCTTTAAATATCATGATTTGGGTTTATTTGAAGTCTGGAATAGTAGTGAAGTTATTAGTTAATATTTGCAGATCTATATGATGGTTCGTCTCGGTCAAAGTGTGTGTACATGTAGGTTCTACTCTTCCAAGTAGCGTATACAAAAGAAAAGCCTATTCTTCAGATCTGACTGATCTATCTGATCAATTTTGTTATTTATTGTTGTCTGTCAATGAGGTCTTCTTAGATCTGAATGTAAAACTGAATGCATAAGGAGTTTGGTATCTAATTGATTAATTGTATAAGTGACAAGGGTAATCTTTGTTACTGCCTGTGTAAAGCTCTATAGTAGATGTTCAATATATTGCTGGTTGGTACAAACTTGATTCAGAAGTTTTATGTTTCAGTAGTTTTGAAGGTATATGTAGTTTTGATTAAAGGAAGTAGTGTATACACACAGGTTGGGTTCAGTAAAGTAGCGTATACATTCTGATGCATGATTTTTGATGTTACAGCTGGTTCTGGATGATGATGCAAGTTTCTAGGTTCAGCACAGTGTTCCGTTGACAATGATCTGACAGTTCAGATTAACTGATTATTGGTTCATGCAGTTTGAAAGTTATGATGGGTCCAGTATGAAAATTTGATAAAACAAGGCCTTCATGTGTATTGTTGTGTACCAGGAGCATCCAGTTTGAAAATTTATGAAATGTGGTCCCTGGAATAAGAGAGAAGGGCATAGCCTTCTGTAGGTCGGTGCCTATGTATTAGTAAACACATTGGCTAGTACAAGAGCTAGGGGGTTGCAGTATAGAAATTTCTCTATAGATCAGCTAGCTTTGATACCATGTAGAAATTCTACAAATTCTCTACAAATCTACCTCTAAGATCATGTAGAAAATTTGACTGTAGATTAACCCGATAATGCAATATACCAAAGAAAAATACTATAATCTACTTCTAGTATAAATTTGCTTTGTGGAAGCTTAAAGATCGAGCTGAATCAAAACTGAACAATATAACCAGAAGAAGAAGAATCAATGCACATGAAACATAGAAAATACTCAGGGGAAAGCCTTAGCTAAAAACCCCATTATCTGTATTATCATACAAGGTGGAAATACATCAGGATTATACAAAGCCTTAGCTCTTACAGCTAGCCAGCTCTCAGTACAATCCTCCTAGATGCTCACAGGCAATCAAAGCTTCTCACAAGCCTTCTTCTCTACCCTCCAAGCTCCTATTTCCTTGCGCAGTTTCTCCTGGGTGATCCTCTTGTTACCAAGTGGAAGACTGATCTCTCACACTGATCCTACACCCTGTCAGAACTGTGCAATCCTCAAGGAACCTTCCCTTGACTGCATGGATGAGTTTCTCTTATAGGAAAACACATGCAACTGATAGTACACTATCCTTTACATTTAGCTCAACTAGGTCTTTTTCAGAATAGACATGCATGAGTTACTGATGAGGGAATCTTCAATTATCTGGAGTACACTAGTTGAGTGCATGCATGCATCAACTGACTGATAACTCACAATTAGTTCCTCAAATAGTTTGGAACTAATTTAACTGGACTTAACTCAGTAAACTGAACTAACTAATTACAACTCAAATATAACTCAACCTTATCTCCTTAATTAATGGATAATATCCTTAATTTAAGGGATAACTCTTGCATGACTGCAGAAAGACTTCTAACTTGAATTTCTCCAACTAATTAATTGATAATGAATTAATTAATTATTTCCAAGTAGTTGGTGAGACTAAATTCGATTTTAATTCACAATTTTAATTCAAGGACAAATTAAAATTGGAATATTCTGGATTCTACTTTTCATTTCTTGTTGTTATTTTCAACATGCAGCTCCCTTCCAGTGGAAGCTGGAAAATGAGAGAAGGTTGTAGCCTTCTGCAGGTGGGTGCCTACATATTGGTATGAGTCTGCACCACTACAAGATTGTAAACAGATTTTCTTATTATTAAAAGAAGACAGAGACGAGAGCAACAAGTGGTTTTTCTCCCGCAGTGGATTTCCACCTTAAATCTTGGTGTTCATGTGTGTTTCTTATGTGTGATTGTTTATTATGGTTTTACTACACTGCTTAACAAGTTACTGATGCACTGATTAAAGATCAACACATGATAAATTGATTAAATCATAAGTTCTCTCGGTATACGCTGGTTTCTCTAATAACAGTAGCGTGTACATGCTAGTTCACTTCACAAAAGTAGCATATATAAATCTGTTTGAAAAATGAAAAATTATTGAACTGATAATACTGATTCACCTCCCTCTCAGTATTATTTCCAACAGATATGATAACTATTCCTTAATCTTCCTAATAAACACATTATAGTCCAAAAAGGTGTTATCAAATGCAAAGAGATAAGTAAATGTATGTTGAATGATGGCCAGATGAGCCCTGATTTATACCTATTTAGGAGGCCCTATCAACATCCTTGAGCCTTGAAAAATATCTTACCCTTACCTATGGGCTAAAGGGTAGAGTGCTTGCTTACATAAAAGAAATATTATCTGATCAACATGAATTGGAATATCATGATACTAAACAAATATTTTATAATACAATTTAACTATCAATAAAAAGAAACATATTTAAATAGATTCATTCAAGTTATTTAAGCCAATTCCTTTCTTAAAAATTGTACTAAAAATATATTTAATCAAAATACATAACATTTATAATGTTAATGTGATGAATAACATAATCAATATGTTAAATTGATAATACAATTATGGAAAATGATAATTACATTATTAGAAATAGTAATGATAACATTTCGAACAAATAATGATACTATTGAAAACCAATAATCACACCATTTAAAATTGATAATCATACTTTTAAAAACTATTAATTACAATTTTGTAACATGATTTAACTCCAAATTCTGAGTATAAGAGGGTTTGAGCTATTAGTTCCCGTTCAAACAACATTCTCTAAAAAGCGAAAAAAAAACACAAGTTGACATATAATTTATGTCTCCTTTTATGAAGATGTTTCATCGTGTTAAGAAAAAACATCAATATATGAAATATTAAAGAAAATATGGGCTTCATTGTAATAATTTTTTAATATCTTTTAAGATATTTTGGGAAATAAATTTCTATTAGCATAGAAATATTTTGGAATATATGTTATTGAAAATAATACTATAATATGTTGTTAAGAGAACAACCACGTGGAGAAAGTTGAGTGGAAGGATGGATAGCGAGCTCCCGCTCCCTGTCGCGCCCCTGACCTCCTGAGCACGCCTGTGCCTGGCAGCCCCGCTGCTGGGCCGCAGCTCTCCGCTCCTGAACCTCTCGTCCAGGGCCTCCCGCCCTCTCTGCGCCCGGGCCTCTGGCCTTTCTTGTCTGATCGGGCCTCCTGCCCTCTCCGCTTTCGGGCCTCCTGCCCTTTCCGCGACAGCCCCGAGGCTGGCTGCGGCTTCTTGCTGCTTTCCCTCCTTTACAAGGCCTCCTGCCTTCTTCTCTTTCGGGCCCCTTGGCCTCCTATCGAGATATCTGCGAGCCCCTGCGAGGAACTATGGATCCGCCTTCTCATGAGCAAGCAGAACTGGAGAAAGCCTTCGCCTCTCTCATTCTAGAGAACAACAAAGAAAGGATCCGCCCTTCAGCCTCAAAGTTTGTCAAGAAGTTGGACGAAATCCCGGAGGTCTCTCTTCCCCCAGCACTGCCAAGAAGAGCTGCTGTGGCTCTAGCAGATCGTGGCTTAGTTGGGCAATTCACGGGGTTATGGCCTTCCCCCCGCACGGTCCAACGCTGGGTGGAAAGAAACTGGAACGCGATGGTCCAAGGAAAAATCGCAATAAGGTTTTGTGGAAGGGGATTCTTTACCTTCCTCTTTGAATCAGTGGAGGATCGCAACCTCATCTTCAGAAACGGCCCTTATTTCATGGACACCAGAGGACTTTATCTTAACCGCTGGACCCTTGACTTCGATCCAGAAATGGACGTCCCCAATGCGGTCCCTGTATGGGTTCGTCTTCCGCATCTACCACTCCACTGTTGGGGAGATGAATCTGTACGGGCTATCGGGAATGCAGTAGGGAAATATGTAGATAGATCGGAGCCAAAGGAGAATATGCATGCTTGTGCAAGGATATGCGTAGAAGTAGATCTGGGCAAAGGCTTACCAGAGGCAATCAAACTCAAAGTAGACCAGTGGACGCACATTCAGCAAGTGGACTACGAGCAACTCCCCTTCAAGTGTAAGGTATGTCATGAATACGGTCATTTTGCTAATAGATGCAGCAAATCTAGAACAGAAGATATTAGCAATAACGAAGCCCCTGAGGAAGCATGGGAAATAGTCAGAAAAAAAAAAAAAGGCAAACCCTCCCCTGGAATCAGTTGAGCCATCATCGGAAACACCTTTCCCCTCCATTCATCCATCCAGTTCTGCGCCTCCCATCCCCTCCTCTTCTAACCCCTTTGAATCCCTGGCTTGAGAGGATCCTCCATCCCCCAAGGGCCCCAGAACCTCCCCCTCTTCTCCCCGCCCGGTCTCTCCCCCTTCAACAGTGGAGCGAATTCTAACAAGAAATAAAACAAAGGAAAACAACTCAGCCACAGACCCTCCGAGAAAAGTAGGAAGGAAATCAAACAAAGAAATAAGAGATGAGAACGCGACAAAAGAAATGGCCACTGGGACCCAGCAACCAATGGACACCTATCTTGATAAGAAAAAAGGAAGCGGGGAGAAACTAAAGGAGAAGAGTGGGATCCACAACAAATCAGGTAAATGATGATTTTGGTCTCTTGGAACTGTAGGGGGATGGGCTCCTCCCTAAAAGAAAACGCAGTCCGAGACCTTATCAAAGCAGAACATCCAGACTTCCTCCTACTCCAGGAGACCAAAATCAGTGAACAAGAATTCCAAAACAACCTAATAAGAATTAGAAAATATGAAGGAATAGCCACAAGTGCAATAGGAACATCAGGAGGAATAGGGGCAATATGGAACAAGAGTGCGTGGAAACTCATGGACAACAGGCAAAGCAGATGGTGGATCAGAATGGATATGCAAAGCACTGACAAGAAGGAGGAATACACAATATACAACGTATATGCTCCCACACACTTCAGGGACAAAGCTTCATGTTGGAACTCCCTAACTGAAGATCTTGAGACTGCCCGGGGGAGGAACATTTTCCTAGGCGAGGATCTCAACTTAATAAGAAATGCAGAGGAGAAACTAGGAGGGAAATTTATGATGGACCCCTACAGAGAAAAATTGGAGGAAATTATTCAAACCCACAACCTCATTGACATACCCCCTCAAAATGGCCGCTACACTTGGTCAAACAAAAGAACAGGTAGAAATAACATCAAAGAGAGACTTGACAGAATTTTAGTTCAGGAGAGAACAGTCACCAGCTTCCCGAGGATCCGCAGCACAACAATACAGGGCTTCATCTCAGATCATAAACCAGTGGCGCTGTACTTAGACAAAGGCGAAGACATGGGTCCGTTACCTTTCAAATATAACAGAGCTTGGGATTCCAATGAAGACTTCAAAACCACGATAAAGGAAGCATGGACAACATAAGTAACAGGCTCCCCCCACTTTGTCTGGGAATCAAAGATTAAGCTACTGCGGATTGCCATAAAAAAGTGGGCAAGAAACCACGTGATCGAGGAAAAAAGGGAAAAAAATGAATTGCAAAGGAACTTAGAGCAGTGGAATCAGGAAAAGGAAGCTGTCCAAGAAACGGAGGAAGATCAGAAGAAAGAAAGCGAGCTGTACAAAGCACTTTACAAACAGCATCGCAAAGAAGAGGAAGAATTTAGGCAGAAGTCGAGATGTTTATGGCTCAATTCGGGGGATAAGAACACAAAGTTTTTCCACAACAGCCTCAAAATGAGAAGGGCAGGAAATAACATAGAAAGGGTTATGTTCGAAGGCAAAGAACTTACGAACCAAGAGGAAATCAAGGGGGCTGCTTCTAAGCACTTCCAATCCCTTCTCACAGCTGATCCTCTATATCAAGACAATCCAGATTTCGCCAATATCATAGAGAGAAAGGTCTCAGAAGATCAAAATCGTGAGCTGGACAAAGAAATATCTATAGAGGAGATCGAATGGTCAGTCAATAGTATGCCTCTTGACAAAGCCCCAGGGCCTGATGGTTTTACTGTGAGCTTCTACAAAACCCACTGGGACATCATCAAGAAATATTACATAAGAATGGTGAAAAATTTCCACTCAAAATGAAAGATGGGCAGCAGTATCAAGTCTTCGCATTTAGCGTTAATCCCAAAAGAGCCCAATCCCAAATCCTTTGACAGGTTCAGACCGATTTCATTATGTAATGTCTCTTACAAAATTATCACCAAGATTCTGGCAAACAGGCTTAAGAAAATTCTTCCCTCTCTTATCTCGGATAACCAAGGAGGATTCCTCCCCAAGAGACATATAACTGATAATTTAATCCTGGTACAGGAGGCGATTCATAGTAGCGTGGCTAGAAACGAGAAGGGCATGATAATCAAGCTGGACATGGCGAATTCCTTTGACAGGGTAAACCACACATTTCTGAGGAATGTCCTTGGGAAGTTCGGTGTCTCAGAGCTATTTATTAACAGGGTAATGGAAAGCATCTCACAAAATTGGACAGCCCCGTTAATCAATGGTAGGCCTTGCAGCGCCTTCAAGAGCACAAGAGGCTTGAGGCAAGGATGCCCTCTTTCTCCTTTCCTCTACATCATCATGGCAGAAACTTTGAGTTTGCATTTGGAAAACAAGTGAAAGCTGAAGGAAATAACAGGAGTGGACATCATCCGAGGAGCAAAAGGGATCAATCACTCCCTATTTGCAGACGACACTTTATTAATTGGGGGGGCATCAAGCCTCATGGCCAGGAGATTCAAGACCATCCTAGACCTTTTCCTTCAAGCCTCGGGGGGCAAATTAAACAACAATAAGTGTATGATATACACCTGGAATGTACCAAGATACATAACTCAACGAATCTCCACAATAATGGAAATTCCAGCCCAATCTAATTGGTCTCACTTCATGTACTTAGGTCTACCTCTTGCTAAAGAGGCTCTCAAGAACGAAGTTTGGATCAAGCTTATTGAGAAGCTCAGAGGGAAACTGCAAAGCTGGGGGATGTACTGGCTTAACTTGGCGGGTAGATCAATTCTCATTAAAGCCATTCTATCAGCCCTCCCTATCTATCAATTTGCCATCACCCTCGCCCCTTCAAGCATACATAAACATATGGAACTGATTCTCAGAAGCTTCCTATGGAAGGGTGGAAAGCAAAACTCCAAAAAATTCAGCTTGGTGAATTGGGAAAAGGTCATCCTTCCGATTGAAAAAGGAGGGCTAGGAATTAGAGTACCTAGGCTGGCAAATATGGCAATGGGATTCAAGCTGATATGGAGAATCTTAAAAGAGAAGGGGACATGGTGGACAGACATCATCAAAAGGAAATATCTGAATGGGATCAACAGCAACATCCTCTCAGAAATAATCACTGATAGACAATGCACCCCTGTCTGGAAGTTAATCAAAAAAACACTTCCCCTCCTCAAGTTTCATATCTCCACAGTCCCAGGCAATGGCAAGCATATCAACGTGTGGAAGGACAGAATAATGGGTACTGAAGCAAAGGAAAACTCCATCAATCTCAGACCTCTACAACAGTGGATGACAGAAGCCAACCTTGAAACTCTGTTCGACATATCACTATGGGATCAAAACAGTTGGAAAGGATGGAAAACTTTGCAACTACCTACTGGTTTGGAGAATTTATGGAAAGACCTCAAGCTCTCTCTCTCAGGTTCAGCTCCCACTTCCAAAGAAAAAGAGGATAACTATGTTTGGGATCCAACCGGAGGCAGTTACACAGTGAAAGAAGGATACAAGGCACTTCAAAACTCAACAGCAAACAATAACTGGCATCTATACAAAGCAGCATGGAGAATTGAAAGCCTTCCTAAGATAAAATTTTTCAATTGGACCTTGCTTCATGGCAAAATCTTGACAGCAGAAAACCTTAGGAAGAAAGGAATTTATGGTCCATCTCTTTGTTACATGTGCAGGGAGGCGGAAGAAACCATCAACCACCTATTCATTGATTGCCCAGTTGCAAGATCTTGCTGGAAACTCATAGCCAGCCCTGTAATTATTGGAGCTCTACCCAATCAGATCTCCCTCCTTCAGAAAGGTTGGGGGAAAACCTTCCCTTATGCCACCAAGAACATGAATTTAGCTAAGAGGATATGGACCAGCATCCCTTCAAATCTCTGCTGGCAGTTATGGTTAGCTAGGAACGAATGCATTTTCAAAAATAAGAAACCTAACATCACTAGCATACTGGCTAAAACAACTGCTCTTATCGCTGAAACAATTGAAGCTAATGGGATTTCTCAGGCAGACCCGGACTACAAAGAGGATAGGGTAAAGGAATGGATAGGGAGATTCAAATGCAAAACAAGAACAAAAAACATAACAAGAATAGGAGCAGGACAGAATGATCGGAAACTCAGAGGGTCAAAGGAGGAAATCCACAGATGGATTCAAAACCAAAAGAGTTTCACGCTCTTCTTCGACGGGGCTTCGAAAAATAACCCAGGCAGAGCTGGAGCTGGGGGAATAATAAAAGACCCTCAAGGGAAAACAATAGTTATTTACGAGTGGGGTTTAGGCAGCATGACGAATAATAAGGTTGAGGCCTATAGCCTCCTGTTGGGGACCTCCATCGCCCTGAAGTTAGGCATTCAAAACCTCTTAGTCGTGGGAGACTCAGCGATCATCATAGCAGCAATGAACTCTGGAAAAGACTTCAGTCAAATTGCCTTAAACAGAATCAGAGGCAGAATAATGGATCAACTCAAGGGCATCAGCAAAGTGACT
Source organism: Pinus tabuliformis (assembly GCA_031772625.1). NCBI lineage: Eukaryota > Viridiplantae > Streptophyta > Pinopsida > Pinales > Pinaceae > Pinus > Pinus tabuliformis. The sequence goes on along the minus strand of CM062807.1, from coordinate 91,008,276 downwards.
TACAAACATGTTTTAAGAAACAGCAATGGGGAAGCTGACGAGCAGGCAAACAAAGCCACGGGAAGACTCACGGGCCAGGTTAAAGAAAATAATGAAATATATGATAGGGATATCCCATAGTAAAGACGCCCTCCTTTTGCACCGGACAACAGGTCACCTCAAGCATTCGTATCAAAGCCGCTGGATCGAGATCACCCTATCTTCATCAGTCCATATCCTCCTCGACTGTCAAAACAGGCGATTTGGGACAATGCATCAGTCATCGAACTCGAGGAAGGCAGGCACGACGGGGATCCTTACAAAAACCAATCCAGACAAGATCTCAGGGAATGATCTCGCCCATGCTGGAGACAGGCCTCAAGGACAGCAATACAGTGCTTTTATATATGCTAACAGTCTGGTGTTTGTCTCCAGTTTTGTTCTGAGGCCCTCGGCAAATAATCCAGTGAGCAAGCAGACCAGTGGGATCGCCCTCACGCTCACTATCATTCCTGAAGTTCCTTGGGATATAGCTGATCTAGATTTCCACTTTAGAATGGCGGACCTGCACAACCAACCTGCTAATCAGCCTCAGGCCAGGAATACAATGGGAAGCATCTTCAACAATAAGGATTGCCACATGTGCAAAGCGCATGTAATCATGATAAATGCACTAAACAAGCAGGTTAAGGAGCTAACCGAGGATTATCATGCTGACAGAAACTCCAAACGAAAGAAATTGGAGAAAAGGAAGAAAGAAATCGAAGATTTAAAGGATCGCTGCATACACATGGAAGCTGCCATAGATCACCTCCGCTCCCTCACCGAAAGCCAGCAGGCTGAAGCCTCAGCTAGAGTAAGCAGGAGAGGTCCTCTCCCGGATGACTCTGTTACCCAGCACTCCCCTTTAACCTTATGCATTGTAAATTTCGTTGGTTAGGAGGTTCATATGTCAGGCATTATAGCCGTTTATTTTTAGTTTTGTGGTTAATCTATAGAAGCTACGAGGACTATGGGTCTGCGAACCCAATTTTGAACCTCAGCTCCCGAAATCTCCCTCTTTTGTACCAGATCACTGGACTGTTGGTTTTATAATATACGAGTAGATGACATTGTTAAAAAAAAAAAAAAGAGAACAACCACGTGGAGGATGGTATATCAAGAATGAAAAACAATAGACGTTCGTATGTAACTTATATTCGTTGGATACATAAAATGAAAGGTGAACATATAACATACTTTACGAGATATAAACATTAAGAGAAAAACCATGTGAATAATGACATACTAAGATTGACAAATAATGAATTAATAATTAGTTAACCGTATTCCAGTTTGTTAGTTAAATATTACATTATTTACATCGAACAAATAAGATAAATGGATAATAATTCAATTATTAATTTACATTATAATGTTTATTCTTAAACTACTCCTACCAAGGATTATAAAGTGGATAAATATTGTTTGGAGTGTGTTATTATGAGTTTTTCTATTGAAAATAGCAATAAGAAATGTTAAAAATGGCATCTAGAAATTCCAATTTAAATTGTTTTTGAATTAAATTGTAATTATATTCTCATAGCAACTTGTAATAGTTAATTAAATTAAATTGACATAATTGACCTAGGAAATTCGAGTTGGAAGTCTATACAGAGTCATATAGAGTGATCCATAAATTGTAGGGGCCCGGGTTGAGTTCTTTTGTGCTATAATTAGGTAACTCAGTCTAACTGAGTTATAGTCAATTAAACTAGTTCTAATTGTTGGAGGAACTAGTAGGAGGTCTAGCAGTGGGAACGACCATCAGTGCATCCGTACCACACAAGTTAAGTGAAGATTCACTCAAAAATAACTCATTCATGTCAGTTTAGAGGAAGATCCAGTTGAGATTAGAGTTCAAAGACATTGTACTATCAATTGTATAATTTTCCAAGTTGTACAGATAGTGCATGCAATTAGTTGAGGGCATATGGATGGATGGCACTATTATGGAGAGTGGATTTCCCAATTAAACATGGGATAATTCTCTCAAGAATTGCGCAAGGAAGTAGGGGCTTGGCAGACAACATATTTGGCTAAGTGTTGGCTTGAGCTGGTTTATGAAGTAGAAAGTTAGATTGTACTAATGCAGGAATTGTTAAGGATGAGTAAGCATTGTATTTTCTTCTCAAATCGTCTAGTTAATGCAATATAGATAGTCGGGGTTTTTAGAAGTTGTTTTCCCCAGAGAAATATTGTGTTATGTGCGATTGATATTCTTCCTTTTCTGTTTATTGTTTTCATCGATTAATTTTGGTTTCCGCTGAAGGGTATAGTAGATTCCTGTCTTTTGTTTTAGAATATCACATAAGTCGTTGAATCTACAAGTAAAAATATACATGGTATCGGAGCTAAAGACAATATAGAAGAGGAGAATTTGAGTTTTTTGTGCAAGTGAAATCAAATTTGCAAGCTCATACTTCGAAGTAAGCAATATGTCATTCGATGGCCTGAGACTTAAGTATGTCCTATGGGGCATCTCAAATTACATAGATTGGAAGAACAGGATGGAGGCAATGCTGGAAGACAATGGCCTCAAGGAATTCATAGATGCTAAAGATCTGGTTGAATGGAGAAAGTTTGTGGCAAAAGCGAGAAGGATTATCCTGGAAGGAGTTTGAGACCACATTGTTTTGAGCCTCGATGGTAAGGACACTCCATATGCAATATGGAAGGAATTGACGGACCTGTTTCAAAATAGAAGGGACCATAGGAAGTTGACACTGAAGGACAAACTCAAAAAGATGAAGATGGAGAAGGGAAACTCAATTCCGAAATACTTGACCAAGTTCACCAATTGTCAGGAAGAGCTTGGAAGTGTCGGGATTACTGTTTCCGAAGATGATATGGTGAGCCTAGCATTTCTAGGACTTCCCAAGAGATGGCACAGTGACTAGGACTCTATTAATGGGAGGGAGAAGCTACCAGCTTGGGAGCGGTTGTGGTCCGACCTGGTACAAGACGAGTTTCAATGGAACACCAGAGATGGGACATGTTCCAAAGAAGTGGAAAAGGACTTTACATTAGTCATGAAAGAAAATAAATCCAAGGGAAAGAAGTCACAAGGTGAGGAGGGCAGAAAGAAGAAGGACTTGTCGAAAGTCAAGTGTTTTCACTGTCACAAGTACAGGCACTTTGCCACAAATTTCCCACAAAAGAAAGCAAGCAAGAAGGAGCATGTAGTTGCTGTTAATCACACATGGGAAACATAGAATAGGAAAGATAAATCATGTGAGTACATTTTTTTATTAACATCAGATATACATTTATAGTACAATATGTGACTCTTGGGTTTCAGATCCCAAGGTCTCTTGGACTACTTTTGTCCATTCGACTTCCACACTAACCCATTTAGGATTAGGTGTCCAACATTCCCCCCCTTAATCCGAAGGGTTATGTATGAGTCCAAGAAGAGAGCTGTAATACAAAATGTGCAAAAAATGCATGGCAGCACTAGGCTGAATGTGCTCTATGAAATGTTGGTATAAAGGGTAGTGGTTTAAGGATGACCACCAACACTGGAACGCTTAGTGCAGTTCCCGGAACTCTTCCAAAACTGGCAAGAAACTGAAGTTTTCTGCTAGAGGAAGTGATCCTATTGTTTTAAAGAGGGAAACCTTCAACCATAAAAGGGAGGTCTCACCCCGCATGAAAGGTAAAAATTCAACCTGAAAAGGGAAGTCTCAACCTGTGATGGTTTAAGGATAACCAACAACTCTGGAATGCTTAATGCAATTCCTGGAACTCTTCCAAAACTGGCAAGAAGCTGGAGTCTTCTGCTAGAGGAAGTGTTCTCAATTGTGTTCCTGGAATTCTTCCAAAACTGGCAAGAAGCTGAAGTCTTCTGCTAGAGGAAGTGTCCCAGATTGCCAACTGAAGGCATGTTCAGGGGCATCTTTGTTGCTGGCTACAACTCTGAAACTGGTGTGGTAGGTTGTGGCTCAGGATCACTTGATGTGGCTTTGAAGCTTGTAGATGACCATCATTTCCCCCCCTGTTAGATACAAGGTGAGATGATGGAGAAAACTCAACTGCAAGACTGTTCAATATTCTGGAACAAATTCTGACATGTGTTTGGAATATCTTCTTAACTGTTGATGCCCATTGCCAAGAAGCGATCCATCCAAGATGAATCTTTGTTCTTGCAGGACGTTTATTTCTAAAGCATCTGTGTGAAGAATGACTGGTTTTATGACAGTGCTTACATGGATGAAGATCAAAACAGTGATCTTTCAAATGGCCAACTCGGTCACAGTGTTGGCATTTCACAATCTGTTGTTTTTGTTGTTGTTGTTGCTGTGGAAGAGGGGCAGAATCTGGAACAGCTGAAGCTGAACTGTCATGAAGAGCAGGTGAACTGTCATGAATGAATCCAACACTCTGAAACTGAATGGGCTTGGCATAGTCTGGAATATGAAAGGACAAGTCCTTGTCATATCCAAGACCAGTTCTGTGCTTGTTGTGGACAAGTTGTTCCCAAGGTCTGATGATGGGCTTGGGAAGTGCAGACTGAGTTTCTGCATCTGCATGTACAACTGCTGCTTTATTGGATTCTGGATCTGATTCAACCTCAATCTTACTAATTTCACCACTTGCTGGTTTAACCTTGAACAACATATTGTTTTGAGCAGAAAGCAATTTGGAATGACAAATTTGTTGAAGCTCATCTTGCTGGAACTGAGATTCTAGTTGAAAAAAATCAATCTTTTCTTGTGCATCATGCAGGCAGGTCTGAATGTCACAAAGAGTGTCTTTGCTAACATTTACCTTCCCACCAATAGTGGAGTGTATTAGTGTATTCAGTAACTCTAATACATCATCAAATCTAGCCATTGTCTCAACAAAGAAATGAACACTCAACAATCCTAGTGGAGACTATAGCAAGTCTAGACAAACCCCATCTATTGAAGATTTCAAAAAATAAGAATATTAGTTTGAAAAATACATTGTCCAATACCAGACTTTCAGAGATTCTGTTCTTTAAATTCTGTAGAAATTTCACATCTGAATAGACTGTGTAGCTGATTCCTTCAAACTTTATAGAACTTGCCTCTATATCCCTTCTGGAAGCTCAGGAATGCAAAAAGGATAAAAAATTAATTCCAGCTAAGAATTTAGCCAATCACTAACAGATTTGTGTCCAGCAAGAATGAGAGGCTCAAAGTCCTTCCAACACAGATACAATAGATATATTTCACCCTTAAAATGCTCAGATATACCAAGATACGCTTTGTATGGATGCACAACTAAATGACTTCTTCCTTCTTTGAAATTCGAACTTCAACTACAGGAATGGATTACATATACCTCTGATATATCAACTCTAATAATAACAGAGATCTGAAGTAGAATATACCAGCAAATGTTAGGAAGAACAGTGGTTGTAGATAAGTGTTATAACATCAAAGAAGCTCCATCATTACAGAGAAAACACCACAGTGATAATATATGCAACGTATTCAGCTCCAAGACAGAGAAATAAATATGGAGTGTCTTCAATATATTCACAGCCACACATCCAATGAGATGAGGAAGTTTGAGACCCTCTATAGCAGAGGTACATCACCAAACATCACTTCCAATAGTCTATACTCATTAAGATTTCAAGCACAGGTACAGTGATATGCTGCTCAACTGAAACAACCACAGAAAATACAAGTTTGTAGCCTTGGGGCTAGATAATTTTTTATTGGTTGTCATGGAACTAAACACCTTCCGTACAAATCTATCCAATATGTTAACAACAATGAATAATAAAATTTAAAACAACTCTTCCGCTTAAGAATAGATCCATGATTAGAGGCCACAATTATATGCGCACTATTTGTTGAACGTATGCCATATAGGAGCCACTTACTCTGGTCTGATTTTTATGGGTGATATGAATAGGTTGAGACCAAACTAACACAGTCATATACAAATTGCTTTCCTCTTCACACTCGGAAGAATAACTTGACCATTATAAGCTTCCAGCAATTTATTAACAGGTGTTTCAACCTTCTACTAAAGTAGCTCAATCCCACTGTAAAGGAGAACTCGTCCAATCACAGGATAAGAAACTCGTCCCTTCTATTCACCATGGAACTCGTACTAATGGTGGTTGGTTTTCATTACTGCGTTTGCTTCTTCAACCCAACTTCTGCTTCAGAGATTTCGACCAGCAGAGTGAGGGAGAATCGTTCCTATTTTATTGGTAGTGCCTTGGCTCTTGATATGACTGGAAAAATCGACTCCCAACTCTGTCTTCAACCTTTACGGTGAAATCTAATACCATATGCATCCGTTGCATCCCACTAAGAGGAATATCAGCTTGGGAAGTATACTGCCCAGGCACTAAATCTCAGTCCAGACTTCCAGATTGTAGCAGCTTGTTCAACCAGCAATTAATAGAGGGTGCAATCAGCTTAAGGCAACTCAAATAAGGATCATGGCTCTTCCAACATTACCAGCAACAACTCGAAACTTTATGCAGTCAACAGTAAACCTCAAATCATGATGACAGGTAGCCCCAATGCACAGTTAACTACAGCAACTTGGCCCAGATTTTATTAGTGGCTCATTCAGCTATAAAAGACAGTGACCACGGTTCTGGAATGGTGTAAATGCTTCCCTCTTCAAGATTTTGTTTCTGAGGATTTAGAGAATGGATCTGAAAAACATGCAGCGTCGATAAAAATTGGGAGTTTTTACGCGATCGAGCACAATTACTTACCTCCAAAGGCACCGATTCATCTCAAATCCATTCGTGTTGTAGTGGTGTCAGAGAAAACAGAGGTTAACGTTTCTGTGAAATTTATCGCTGAGAAAGCATTTCGAAACGGAATTTTCCGAAGGTGCTAGCCAGAATGCATCACAACAAAGTCCACAACCCCATCAACTTACGCTAAGTGGAACGCAATTGACTTCTCCGCACAAATCTGCGTGGTTAGCGGGAATCGAACATGGCATCTTACACTCTGCAACAAATCCATAATAAAACAAAAAACAGAGATCCGGTGTTACCAAATTCTTCGTGCGTAGCAGCTGTGTGTAGTATAATGAATACCAGAATTGCAGAACCCAGACACTTGCTTCTCATTCCCAACTCCATGTCTGTGGAATCGTCAGCGTGCTGTGTCACTGCTAAACGCAGTCATAACTTGTTCCATGAGGCTGTATAGATAGATCAACGGTGTATAGAGGAAGACCGTTAATATGAATAGGAAAATTCTTAGCGCGGCTGCTCAAAAAAATGAGAATCCGTCGGGGTTTGGAGCCCTAAATATACCGCTGGCGCCGGTCTTCCACCCCACGGAAGAAGAGTTCGGGGATTCCGAGAAGATCAGAGCCGAGGTTGAGCCCTACGGGATTTGCAGGATCGTTCCTCCGAAAAGCTGGAAACCGCCATTTGCGCGGGACTTGCAGACGTTCTCTTTTCCAACTCGAAGGTGCTGGATTCAGTGAGAATATAAAACGCCTCTGATACTGACGCAGTGAGACAGCGTTTTCAGTGGAGTATAGTAGAATATAAAACGCCTATGAGGCCAGCAGCGTGGAGAGGGCAGCGTATGGAGGCCAGCGTTGTATATGGAAGCCCAACAGTCCAAATTCAGAGTCTCAGCACAATTCGAGCAGCGTATGGAGGACTATGTCAGAGGAGTGAGGGCGGTTATAAAATTGGCAGAAAATCCATGACAAACTGACATATGACAAACTGAAAATCCACAGCGTTTAGCGTTTACTTAAAAACGCATATGACAAAGGGCGCAGTCAATAAAAATGACAGACAAACATCTCAGAACCACTTGGACATCGCTGGACAGCGTCAGGAGCAGCTAACATTTAGCTGAAGAAATATTCGTGAGAAAATATTCCTGAGATGCAGAATTTATGGCAGAAATGACTACACAGAAAGGCCATAAGACAAATGGCTCACATTAATTATGCAGGGCAGGAATACGCCTGCTCTGATACCATGTTAATCACACATGGGAAACATAGAATAGGAAAGATAAATCATGTGAGTACATTTTTTTATTAACATCAGATATACATTTATAGTACAATATGTGACTCTTGGGTTTCAGATCCCAAGGTCTCTTGGACTGCTTTTGTCCATTCGACTTCCACACTAACCCATTTAGGATTAGGTGTCCAACAGTTGCAACAACAGGTGAAGCTCTAACTTCACAATTCGAACTTGATTTCACTCTCATTGCATGCATGGCCAACACTGTAATGGGAAGCATGTGGTATCTCGGTAGCAATGGTTCGTTCCATATGTTGGAGAATAGAGATATCTCCAATGACTTTGAGGAGAAAGACCTCAAGCAGAACATAGAGTTTGGAGATGATGACAAGTATAACGTGATCGGCATCGGTACATTTACCTTTCAGAGGGAGTCTGGATCCCCTCTTAGAATCACATATGTGATATATGTTCTAGGACTAAAGAAGAATCTTGTTTTTGTCGTGGTATTGGAAGACCATGGATACGATGTGACTTTTAGCAAAGGAAAGATTTTCTTTAAACACATCGTCACGGGACAGGTGAAACAGATTGGTGTGTGATTCAAGAATATGTATGCACTTGAGGTATAAGATGTATGCAAAGCCTTGATGAGAAAGGAAAAGGTTGGAGACTCGGTGGTTGAGAGGGAGCATGAATTACCTCTCAACATGCAGCCCCAGAAGAAGCCTTAGAAGAAGTCTCATAAAGTTGTGGAGCAACCATGATTGGAGAAGCATAGAGGAGACCAAATGGAGACATCCAATCAAGCAAAGACCTTCAGTAGGGGGAAATTTCGAGCCAACTAAGCAGAGGGAGCACATGTAGCCATACCTCCAGGTGAGAGGTGTGGTGATGTGAAGCAATATTCCCAAGAATGCAGAAATTGGGTAGGGTCCATTGAGATGTTTTGTCTCATGGATCATTACCTTGCTACGGGATCCCACAATACACAGTTGCAAGATGGAATAGTGGCATTTGATGCAGTCATATGTCAGAGTGACGTAGGCAGAGACTAGTAGCAGTTAGATACTAGGGAGCGAAAAACAAAGTTGGTAGCAGTGCAGATGGAAACATAAGCACATAGCTTTCAGTAGACAGTGCAAGAGCTAGTAGCAATCAGAGACTCTGGTGACAGATGCATCATATTGATTTAGGTTGGATTCTTTTATAGTTTCAAAAGTTGCAGTAGAAAAAGCACTAGAGATAAGTATTGCATGCAGAACATTGCAAATGTACAGGATCTGGATAGAGTTGAATTCATTTCTTGTTGAGAGGGAGCATTGAAAATAACAACAAGGAATGTTAAAAATAACATCTAGAAATTAACATTTAATTTGACCTTGAATTAAATTTGGAATTAAATTGTAATTATATTCTCATAGAAACTTGTAATAGTTAATTAAGTTAAATTGAATTAATTAACATAGGAAATTCAAGTTGGATGTCCATGTAGAGTCATGTAGAGTGATCCCTAAATTTTAGGGTCTCAGTTTAGTTCTTTTGAGTTGTAATTAGATAACTCAGTCTAACTGAGTTATAGTCAGTCAAACTAGTTCTAACTATTGGAGGAACTAGTACAAGGTATAGTAGTGGGGACGGGCACTAGTGCATCCTCAGTACCACACCAGTTAACTGAAGATTCAGTCATAAATAACTCATGCATTTCAGTTCTGAGGAAGACCCAGTTGAGATTAGAGTTCAGGTTGTATAATTTTATGAGTTGTACTGATGGTGAATGCAATCAGTTGAGGGCCTATGGATGAATTACTCAGTTATGGAGAGTGGATTTACTAATTAAATATGGGCTAATTATCTTAGGAATTGTGCAAGGAAGTAGGATCTTGGCAGACAATAGATTTGGCTAAGTGTTGGCTTGAGCTGTTTTGTGAAGTAGAGGGTTAGATTTTACTAGTGCAGGAATTGTTCAAGACAAACAAGCATTGTATTTTCCTCTCAGATCTTCTGGTTAATGCAATATAAACAGTCGGGGTTTTTAGCAGTTTCTTTCCCTAGAGAAATATTGTGTTATGTGCGATCAATATTCTTCCTTTTCTGCTTATTGTTTTCATTGAGCAATTTTGGTTTCCACTGAAGAGGAGAGTAGATTCTTGTCTTGTGTTTTAGCATATCACATAAGTTATTGAATCTAAAGTAAAAATATACACCTTCTTTGGGTATTTTAAGTTGTTTTATTTTCTACACTAGTTAGAGTTTCCATCATTTTAAGTTAAGGTAAAGTGGATTATATATTATAAAGTTTGAAGTGGGTTTTTAGCATCAAAAGTTAAAGTGGATGATTTTATCAAAGTGTAATTCCCTACTTAATCTTATCATGCAAATTTTATTTACCTGAAAATATTGACTTATAATTATCAAGAAATATTGGTATATACTTACATTTGTGACACTATAATTTTTATTTACTGATATAAATTTTATTATTGTTATTATTCAATTCCCAACTTGTCTTCTCAAATTTAATTTTGGATAGGATATGGTCTCCTTCCATTTTCCAATTTAAATATCCATATCCCAAAGTGTCATCTCAAAATCTACTTGGGAGAAGATATGGTCTTCTCCAAATTGGTTTACAAATTAAATATTCATATCTTATCCCCAAAATGACTTCTCAAATCTACTTGGGAGAAGATATGATAAAAAAAGCCAAGGATACTAAATGAAAGGATGAGGCGGTAGTCATGACATTAATGATAGGTGGTTGAGGTGGATGGGAGGAAGAGGCATAAAAAGGGAAGGATGATGAGAGGAGAGGGGGGATCCTTGCTCTTGGTTTTGGTTTGGTTCTGTTTTGGAGGATGGATGTGGAGAAATAGGAGGGAGATCAAACTTGGATCTGGAGAGTGTTGGTTAAACTTGGACACACTACATCTAGTTGGACTTGGGTTCGGAGGGCTAGGGAACCTGTGGATGTTCCCTAGGCTAGGAAATACTTCCTAGTTGGTTGGGAGGTAAATCCAGTTGAGTACTCAAGAGGAGCATCCCAACAGAGTCAAGAGCTCAAGAGCATCTCTACTAAGCTATTAGAACAGGTATTCCTCCATTTATTGATTACTTTTGTAAATGGTTGCAATGAAATTCTTACTTATTTAATTTGTGGTAAATAAATTTTAATGGTATATTATCATCAAATAAATGTTTCGATATAAATAAGTTATTTCCCATCTTATTGTGTTTAAAATTAGAGAAATTTAATTTTTAGTTAGAGAACCTTAGGAAGGAGCCTCACACAAAGTTACAATGTGTTTACATTATACAGTATAACGAGATATTATAAGAACCACTATTCCTCCCCACTACCATAGGGAGGAATACCATACTTATTACAATTATAGTGTGGAAAATAATTAAGGTGAAAATAACACCAAATCAACTCATTTTTCAGTTATTTTGATCTTTTCAGTAATGGATGTTGTATTTGGCTTAGAATGTGTTAGATTTGGAGTTTGTTTGGGCATACTACAGACTAAATCTTTCACTTTATTAAATTATTATAATCAAACCAAAAAATTTATAATTGCGCCAAATTAGTGCCAATTATATTTATGAATTTGGGGTATAAAAGGTTAGCATTTTAGTGGAATTTGACAAAGAACAACATATACATTTTCATTGATGGAGAAATAAAAAATCATAACTTAATTTATGGGGTCCATGTTTCCCTTCTAATAATTTATAATAAAGATATTTTTCTCACTTATAATTAGCGAAGATTAAAATTAGCAACATAAGTGGGATAAATAAATAAAGAAACCATCAAAACTAATTATAGGATTGATATCACTATTTTTATAACCACAAGTAACATTATTCCTCTTCTATTCCCTTTTTTTCATTCTCTTTCCAATTATAAGCATTATCTATGTAATAAACTTTGTAAAGGGGTGCAACAAGGCCTAGGATAGTGACTCTATAGTCCTCAACCACTTTTGTGCTTATTGCATCAATGATATGGTTATTTCAAACCTGATATTTTATAGTCTCCAATGTTAAAACTACTATTTTATAAATGAAATTTTGGGTTTATTATGTAATAAGGACCAAGGTTGTTATTGATGGTGGATAATATATTCAAGAATGTTATTATAGTTTCCCCATTCATTTTATGTCTCACATGTTGAATGAACCAATGGATCTATGTTTTCCTTGTCCATTTGGTTTTTTATCTAATGAATATGATTTAGAAAACCCGTTTTAGCCTCCTATAATATATATATAAAATAAAGATAAACCATGATGCTCATGGTTAAAAATATCATTCTAATGATTTGAACTTATTAAATTCCCTTAGTATTTGGCTTCTCAATCATAGTTTAAAAAAAAACATAACTCATACCTGGTGGGCTCCAGTATTGTAGCAATAATGCTACAACTCCTGGGGCTTCCTATCTCTAATTTTATCAACCCGGTAGTTCGTAACAAACTTGGAAGCGACGGTGCTGTATGCACAAGTACTAGCTCTTGTCGCAGCTGTCACTTGGTCAGCTGGCACAAGTCCGCTAGGGCTCAAGCCAACTTCTATATGTTCTCAGAAGAAGCTTTCTAAATGATGGACGAAGGCTATCTCAAAGGAAATTAATCTACTTTGCAAAAATGAACTGAAAACCAACCAAAACATGGAAACCCTAGTAAACCCTAATCTGACTAGCTTAATCTCTATGATGCAATGGTGGGAGTGCAAATGTCTAAGAATGATGCCATTACTTCTAATGATGTGAAATGCATGAACTCAAACTACTTCTATTGAAAAGAACATGTTTTTATATTTTTGCTTAAGTGGTTGGAGTGATTATGATTTTGTTTCTTATTAGGGTTTGGCTGTGCAGAGGTGGTGCGAAGGGAGAGAAAGCTTGGGAAAGGTCAAGAGGGCTAGGAGAGGTTCCAGGGGATCCCTAACATCATTCCACAGGAGTCCACAACGTTCATATGCTCAGCAACTGAGTTTGCAGGCTTCTACAGGATGTCTGCAGGGGATCCTACAGGAAGCTTGGGATTTCTACAGGAAGTCTGCTAACTTCTATAGGATGTGCTATGGTTGGAGTTTTGGGTGATGGAGTAGTGGAGGAGTGGTATGGGTGGATGGGTAAGGTGAAGGTGGAGTTTGTGGTGGCTCAGGGACAGAGATATGAGATGAGGAAAGAGTGGGTACAGTTGGTTGGTGAATAGAAGGGTGGAAGCAAGGAAAAGTTGAAAAGATGGAGCTACGTGAGAAGTAGATGAGTTGGAAGGCTAATGAGCTGAACAGAGGTTGAGCAAGTGGCTTTAGGCATGGTTGAGAAGAAGAAGAACACGATAAAGTGATGCTAAGCAGTGTAAAAGAAACAAATCCTCTATATCTTGCACAAAACCGGGAATTCCATCAACCTATTCTAACTGTGTTATTAAACCAATGAACAGCAATGTAAAGTGTGGAGAAAAATCGTGCATGGTGTTGGAATGAAGAAGTAATGCTCAAGATCAGAATGCATGTATGGATCTACAATTGAAATGACTGTGTGGCAGCTTGCATGAAAGCATAAGACTGCGTTTTTTGGTGGTTGGTACAGCCCACACCCCCAATCTCTAAACAGAGATGGCAGCGAGTGCACTATCAACCTTTTTTGAATCTCCAATGAATTACAATCCTCCTATTCTAATCTAAACAACTAAAAGCACTTGAACTGTAAACTAATCCTACTCAATCACATAAAAGAAATCAAATCAGCAGACTGTAAATTCTAAATGCATGTCAAAACAGAGGAAATAAAGTGCTTGCAAGGAAACAAGTAACCATACAAGGAAGAGGAGGTCTATTGCTCTCAGGTTGGGCCCTAACCTGAGAGCTATAGCTCCCTTAAAAACTCAGAATTGGATCCAAAGCTGCCTGCCTTTATTAAATCATCAAGAGTCTAACATCATGCCAAAACTGGCTTACAAATGAGCAAAAACCGAGCTGTAGCTCGTGCTTAGAAAGTGCAACCGTAGTTCAAAAGTTCAAAAAGCCCCTATCAAAGGCTACGGCCTTCATATTTATATATAATGAAGATCAAGCTGGCTTCCTCCATTCGTGGAGCTTGGCTGTCTAACTGAAAGTTAAACTGCTGATCCTGTAGAATCCATTGGCTGCCTTTAAGCTCGGTGGGGAGAGCTGTTGGAGCTCGGAGTTAAGGTGAAAATCACGAGGAAGGTCATCAAGACTGTGGACAACCTCCCTATGAACCCGCAATGTCACCTTTGTTGTCTCCTTGTCTCCATTTGCGTGGTCTTTTGCTCTCTTTAATGCCAAAAACCTGAAATCATCATGTATTAGCCACATAGATATAATGCCTGCCCTTCTTCCTACAAATAACACGAATATACTAAGAAATGAATGCATAAGTGTTAAAAGATGAAGGGTTGAGCAAGGTGAGTAGGCCAAATGAGCCCAAATTGTTACCAAAAATTGGGGCTCATCATCACCCCCCAGCTAAAACATTTGCTCATCCTTGAGCAACTAGTCCAACTCTTCATCCTTCATTGCTTTGACTGCTACCCTTACATCCCAAGCCTCTGCAGTAGTGTCCTCCTTGCTGATATGAAACCCAGCTTTCCTGTTCACCTCTTCCCATTGTTCACTGTCATCCTCTTCTGTGCTGCCTTCAGTCAATCCAAGCAGCAGTGGTGGGCTGAGTTTAAGGCCAATCCAGCTGGCCTGGAGGTTTTGCATGGATTTCTTGTAATGGGCTACTCTTACCAGAGCTTCCCTCATCCGAGTTGGGGTATGGTACTCTTGGATTTTCAAGTTGTATGCCAATGTATTCCATCTGCGTGTGCATGCTTGGACAGCATTTTCTCCTAACAGTCTTTCCATGTCTTCAAAATGAGCTATGGCTTGGGCTTGTTGGTCCATATATCTCAATGAAGCTGTAGGATCGGTAGACAGATGTTGGTGTGCTGAGATGAGTGCCACTGGATCCTCTGGTTCTGCTCGAATGAGCAATGGCTCGTTTACTTCTCGGCTCATGACCGATTTTTCTTCTGCTGCTCTTTGATCCTCATGGTTCAACCATGAAGCGAACGCCATTAATTGCATATCACCCAAGGCAGGATTGGGATCCCAGGAAACTACATTAGGCAAGGCCAAATTGTGGAGGTAGAACTCTGCTAATTTAGCCTTATCCTCTGACGAACTAGTACTGCACAATTCAGAAAATTGCTGTGGGTCTTGGATCTGAGAAATACCTCTTTGTGCCAGGGTATTTATTTGGAACTGCAGCCATTGGTCTTTCAAGTACAAACCATAGGATTTTGCAGATTGTCTGCACCTTATTGCCTCCATGGCCCAACTGGCCATGCAAGCCAATTGAGCCTCTTTTTGTTGCAGCTGTTGTTTTAAGACTTGCACTTCAATTTTTGCTTGCTATCCTGCTTCCTGTAGGTGTGTCATTTGCTCCTCAAGACCAGTGGTCAGTTCCTTTCCATCTTGTTGTTCCTCTGTGGTGTCCTTAGAGGATGTACCTGCCCCTGCCCTTAGTTCCTGTAGCTGCAATCTCAGCTTCTGGTTTTCTTCCTGTAGAAGCACACGTTGGCAATTAGCCACATGTTTGGCCATGGCCAATTCACTCCTGACCTCCTTGAGTTGCTCTTGTAAAGGTTCTATGTCCGCCACACCTTTTGACTTTGCTATCTTCATCCATGTGTGCGTACGGACTCTTTCTTCCTCTAATGAAAAAAATAGAGGCACAGTAAATTTCTGCGGTATGATTTTGCCCGCCTCTAAAAAGGTGTAGTATGAACTCAGACTAGGCGAAGGGCTAGGTTCTGGTATATGTTCTTTTTCTACCTCTTCAGGTGGCTCTATCTCACCCTCCCTTGGTGGTGATGAGGGTCCTTCTCCTTCCCTCCTTTCTGTTTCCTGTAGCCGGGTCAGAGTTTCCTGTAGAACATTTTTAGCTTCCTGTAGCCGAGCTTTTTCGGTCAACAGGTCTAACCTTTCTTGCCACTTAGTCTTCTTTGGGCTCCCCTTCTCATAGGTGACTGTGATCCTAGAGGGGGACTTTTCCTTGGGTGAAGTAGGGGTATCTTCAATAACAATCGGGCTGCTGGACGGAGGCTGTGGTTTGCCTGTCTTTATTCGGACACTTCTTCGAGCTTTAAAGTATAGAGGGGTCTCCCTCTTTCTTTTCTCTTTAGGCTTAGGTGGCGTGCTGAGGGCAGCCAGCACAGCTGCTGCCTCCCTCTCACGAATATCAGCCTTCTTCTCCTTGGGTTTTACTTTGTCAGGGCTTCCTGTAGAAGACCCCGTTTTAGCAATTTTCAGGCTTCCTGTAGAAGCCTGTTTCTGCTTTCCTGTAGACACAGGTGTCGCCACCTTGGCTTGCTTTGCTGCATGGGTTTTGCTTTTTGGTTTGGTTGCGAGTGCTGATGAGGTACTTGGGCTGATGTGGACCATCTCAGCTTTGTCCGTTCTGCTCTGCAACCTCTTTTCTCTTGCTGACAAGATGGGTGTGTCACCTTCTTCTTTGTCATCCTTTTTCTCATGCTTCTTCTTTTGTTCTTTCTTCTGCACTGTGGTCGGGGTCTTCTGGCCTATTTCTCTCTTTCCCGCGGCCACTGATTCTCTTTCCTCACTGCTGGAGGAACCACTTTCCTCGGTCAACATCTTTATGTCCCCATCTTTTGTCAAATTTCTGAATGATTCCCATGAGAGGGGAACCTTATATGAATGGAGTGCATCTTCCACAAGAATTTTGATCAACCCATGGTGGGCTACCTGATCTGGTATGCCTTCTTTTAACTTTGTGGCACACTCAATTAAAGACTGTAGCAGGAAATAAGGAATGCTCAGTTTATTTTCTACAGGAAGATCAATCTGGTGCCTTAATTCAGTGAGCAACCTAAAGTGATATCCGTACACGATGCTAAAACGGCCTTCACAGGTTATATACTTCATGATCTGCAAGCTAACTTCATTCCATGGTGGCAACAAACTTGTTCTACGCACCCCATTTTTGTCCTCCGAGAATTCCTCCTCAGGTGGAAAGAATTCTTTCTTGGCCTGCTGGCTCAACTTCCTTTCTTCCTTATCCCACGGCAGACCCATTGGAAGTTCAGTAATTCGACTGATATATTGCGGGGTGAGCTTGAGGCTTAGGCCCCTGAAATTTACTGTGGCCACTGTTTTGGATTTCGGCCTCAAGGCTTGTAAAAATTCTTCTGCCACTTCGTCGTCATAACCCTGCAGCTTGTCACAAAAGGATATCCATTGTGCTCGTGTGAAGAGCTCCACCACTTCCTGGTTTTCCCTTAATTTTGATGAATCAGTGGGTTCCCGTCTAATAAACCCACCCGGCATGATAAAAACTGTGGTTTTGACTAGAGGTGGCAAATGCGAAGGAAATTTAGCTTACTGAGACAGAGCGTAGAATTACGCTTCTGTCATGCACATAATCCACGAAATTTTATCCCTGAGGACCTTAACACATTTTAATTATGCTGACATCCTGTAGAATGACAGTCTATGCACAGCAGACAATACTTGCAACAACCTCCTATGACCAAACTGTAGACGACGATTCTGCCACCTTGAAAACCAATTGCATGGAGAGTTCAGGGTTACCTTTTTAATCTGCCACCTTTTTACGTGAGGAACCCGCCTTCCTGTAGAAACAGCGTTCCTGTAGGAGCAGCTTTCCTGTAGGAGCAGCACGTGATTTCTGGGAAATACTGCAGTTGGTCTGCGCTCTCGGCGATGCTCCACCGGCGTTCTGATAGCCAAAGGCTCGGGGTTCTGAACTGCAGAGGGATCTGAATGTTTACTTGAGGTTCAAACGGTGGATGATAAATGCATGCGGGCAATCTAGCCGATTAGATTTGAATCGGCGGAACCCGTGGCGCGGGGGTGAGCTGTCCCCGCCGGACCGTTGGCTGACGTTGCTCCATCATTTGTCTGCGAGTTCACTTACTGTCGATCATCCCTCAGCAGATCCGCCGCCGCCATTCTCGTTAGACTCGTTTTTCCCGACGGGATTTTTCTCACGTGCGTGCTGCTCATTCCTTTTGTCACGGCCGCCACCCAAACTTCCGACTGGACCATTAACCGGTCGACGTGGCCATTCAAGTGACCATACCACCGTTCAACCCGTTCACCTCACACTTTGCAGACAATTTCAAAGTAAAATTCATGCAATCTGAAGGAAGGAAGGGTCGAGACACTTACCTGCGCGGCTGCAACACGACTTTCCAGCTTTTGGACGATGATGAGTGGATCTATCTGCCGCTGATGGCTTTACACAGGTCCGGAGGTTCATGTTTACAGGCTGCCGCCGATGGATGGGACGCTTTGGTTGCATGCGCCCGCGTTTCATTGCATATGGCCAGCGCTGTGAATGGTATCCACTCTAGCAGGCTTAACTGTTACAGGACTCCCGCGGGATGTCTTGTAACAGTTCTTCCTCCTTGGGTGCATGCTGCACGACGAAGGATCTGTCCTCACGATCACGCTCCCGGAGCTTCTGGACGACTGGGATGAAGATGGTATGAGATCTCAGCATTTATTTACTCGAAAAATTGCTTCCTCCCTGATAACTCATCGATCTGCTTTGCTGGTGCAGGTAACTTCGCTGCATGTCGACAAGGATGGTGGAACAAGGTGACAACAGTGTGCAAGGGTGACAACAGTAGCTTGCATGCATCCAAACCGATCCTTAACCGTTAGATCTCCTCATAAAATGAATTCTGGCCCGTCCTGCACTTCTACAGAAAGTTTCCTGTAGAAATACAGAGCTTCCTGTAGAAAATCTGCATCTTCCTGTAGAAAATCTGCATCTTCCTATAGAAGACTCAAGCCATGATGAAATTGTGCACATACCTTGGAGGAACTGAATATTCTCGGAGGAGGTACATGAGGTCTCCTGGCAATATGATAAGGCTCCTTGGCTCTGAGTTGAGAGGCTCCCTCTCCTCCATAGAACACCTGCAATCTGCATGCAATTTTACATTATAAACTTGTTGTCTTTGTCTTTCTTGCTTATTGTTTTTTCTTCTTTTTTTCTTTCTCTTTTTTTGAAAGATAACAGGGGCGTCTCAATGAGGTTTTCACCCTTGCCATCTGCCCTGAGCACCTCAGAGAGGTTTTCACTCAAGGATCTTTTCCAATTTTTTTTTTTGTTTTTTTTTTTAAAGACAATAGGGGCGCCTCAATGAGGTTTTCACCCCTACCACCTGCCTTGGGCGCCTCAGAAAGGTTTTCACCCAAGGATCTTTATTATTTATTTTTTTTTTTTTTTTTTTTTTTGGATTCTTCAGGGTATGCCCAAAGCAGAGGCAGAACCCTTCTCTATGACCAACACTGACTTCTCCAGAGTTTTGATGAACTCTTGTCTTGAGAGAGGCTTCCTGTAGATCTTCAATCGATGCCCATTGACAAGCATGGGGATGGCTTCCTCATCAATGGTCTGAATAAGAACAGATCTATTGTCATGACATTTTTCCACTGCATATGGCCCTAGCCATCTGGTTCTCAGCTTCCCCTTGAAATCTTTGTATCTGGAGTCATACAACAAGGCCCAATCTCCCGGTTGGAATTGCTTGTCATGGAGGTGTTGGTCATGCCACACCTTTCTCTGAAGTTGAACCACTTTCGAGTGAAGGAGGGCCTGCATTCGGTGCTCATCCAGCCCATTCAGCTGCAATAACCTCTCTTGTTGTGCATGGCTGAGATCTAGGTCCAGCTGAGCTGCCATCCTCAAAGTGTTGTATTCAAATTCAATGGACAGCAAAGCTTTCTTCCCATAGACCAGCTCATAAGGTGTGAAGCCGGTGGTGGTCTTCCAAG
Source organism: Pinus tabuliformis (assembly GCA_031772625.1). Taxonomy (NCBI): domain Eukaryota; kingdom Viridiplantae; phylum Streptophyta; class Pinopsida; order Pinales; family Pinaceae; genus Pinus; species Pinus tabuliformis. Next base: position 90,988,453 of record CM062807.1, on the reverse strand, counting down.
TGGTGTTGTAAGCCCATGTGGCCTCAACCAGGCGATCTGCCCAGTCCTTTCTGCTGCTGCTCACCACCTTAGTCAAGATCCCTTCTAATGCTCTATTGGTGACTTCCACCTGCCCATTTGCTTGAGGGTGATAGGGGGTGGAAGTCCTATGCTTGATCTTGTGATGAGCTAGTAGATCTTCAACCAGGTTGGAGGTGAACTGGCTCCCTTGATCGGTGACCAGCTCTCTTGGATAGCCAAACTTATAGAAGATGTTTTCTCTTAGGAACTCGGCCACCTTTTCTTCTGTTGCTGCTTTGATTGCTTTGGTCTCTGCCCACTTTGTCAGGTAGTCAGTGCACACAATGATGTAAGACCTTTGCCTCGAAGGAGGGCTGATGGGGCCCACAAAGTCCATACCCCACTTCTCAAATGGCTCAAGAGTCACCTGAGGTTGGAGAGGCATCTCATCCCTTTGGGTCGGTTTCCCCATTCTTTGGCATTGGTCACACTGGCTGACATATCTTCTGACATCTTGATGAAGTGTGGGCCAATAGTAGCCTGCCTGCAGGATTTTGAAGGCAGTTCTCTTTGCTGCAAAATGTCCTCCACAAGGCCCATCATGACAGGTGAGGAGGATATCAAAGACTTCCTCCTCCCTTACACAACGCCTTAAGATCTGATCGGGGCCAAGCTTGAACAGATTGCCCCCGATCTAAGTAAATGAGGCACTTTTTCTGATGATTCTGCTCTTCTCTCTTGAAGATAGGTGCGGAGGGAACTGTGTTGAAACAAGGTAGTTTGCTATATCAGCAAACCATGGAGAGAGTACTGAAATAGCAAACAGATGTTCATCGGGCATCTGGTCATCCACTGTTCCATCCTCATCTGCAGACAAATCCAATCTAGATAAAAAGTCAGCAACAACATTTTCTCTACCTGGTTTGTCAACAATGGTCAAATCAAACTGCTGCAATAAAAGTAACCATCTAATAATACGAGCATTCACATCTGGTTTATTCATTAAATATCTAATTGCAGCATGGTCTGTATGTACAAATGTTTGATAGCCAGTGATATAATGTCGGAACTTGTTCAATGCATGGACCACAACCAAGAATTCTTTCTCGGTTACAGTGTAATTCAGCTCGGCTTTGGACAAGTTTTTGCTAACAAAGTAAATGGCATATGGAAGTTTTTGCTCAACTTGTCCTAAAGCTGCACCTATGGCTTTGTTCGAGGCATCAGTGTGGATGTGGAAAGGTAGGGCCCAGTTTGGACCTCTCAGGATTGGGGCTGACACCAACTTGTCCTTCAATTCATTCAAAGCCCTCTGACAATCGTCAGTCCATTTAAACTCCACATCTTTTGCCAACAGGCCAAACAATGGCGAGGCTAGCTTGCTGAAGTCTTTAATGAATCTCTGGTAATATCCTGCTAATCCCAAGAAACTCCGAACATCCCTTACCTTTTGAGGAGGTGGAACCTTCTTGATGAGAGCAATTTTGTTAGGATCCACCTGTAACCCTTGGTAAGAGATGGTATGGCCTAGCACGGTCCCTTCAGTCATTAGGAATTCACATTTTTCAGGACTAAGGGACAAGTTCATCTCAATGCGTTTGGTTAGACTTTTCCCAGATTGGACAATGCTTCCTGGAAGTTGGCCCCATAAGGAGTGAAGTCATCCATATAGATTTCCACTGCATCATGGACCAGCTCCGAGAAGATGCTCAAGACAGCTCTCTGGAAGGTAGCAGGAGCATTGCATAGTCCAAAGGGAAGGACACGGTAGGCAAAGGTACCCCAAGGACAAGTGAAGGTGGTCTTATCTTGGTCTTCCGGGCTGATTTGGATCTGGTTGTACCCGCTAAACCCATCCAGGAAAGAGAAGAACTTCTTTCCTGCCAGTCCATCCAACACTTGATCTATGAAAGGTAGAGGGAAATGGTCTTTCTTGGTGGCTTTGTTCAGCTCTCGGTAGTCCACACAGATTCTCCACTTCCCATTTTTCTTGGGAACCAAAACCAGAGGGGACACCCACTCACTATCTGAGATGGGGTAAATGAATCCGACATCCAACAGTTTTTGCAATTCTTCCTTGACAATGTCCTTAAGGGCTGGATTCATTCTCCTCTGAGGTTGCCTAACCGGCTTACAATCCTCTTTGATGTATATGTGATGGGTACAAACCGAAGGATGAACTCCTTTCATCTCCTTATAGCTCCAAGCAAAAGCATCTAGGTGACTGACCAACAGGCTACACAGCTCCTTTTCCTGAGAAGGAGATAGGGAGGAGCTGATCTTTAACGTTCTCTCAGGGCCGAACTCCACATTTTTGACTCTGGGAGTGACAAGGTTTGTTGTACAAAGATCCACTAAGGTGCTGGCTTGGGCATCCTCCACCAATTTTTCTAAGGATAGTGCACTGGAAGGTGGATTCTGGATCAAGGTCTCAATCAAGTCATCCTCGGTTGGGGGGTCTCTTCTAGTGGTATCTAGGGTGCACAAAGGTGTTGAGTACACCTCATCCTCTTCTCCTTCCTCCAACCACAATGGTAAGTCATGCTCTAAGGAGGGTTGGGCAGGAGGGTAGAGGACTAGCTGCTTGGACATAGGACCATTTTTGATGGTCATGTTTCCTGCACGACAACTTATGTAAGCATCTGCAGTGGCTAACCAAGGCCTTCCCAAAATGAGAGGATATCCAGTAAGCTTTGCCTTAGGTTGCAGAACCAAGAAATCTGCAGGGTATTCCCAAGAGTCGATAGAGACCAAGACATCCTCCACAATCCCTTCGGGAGTCACAGTGGAGCGATCTGCTAGTTGCAGTACTGTCGAGGTCTTCCTCAAAGAACCCTGAAGATTGAGTTTGAGCATAGTATCCCTGGTCATCACATTAATGGCAGCCCCCAGATCAATCAAGGTGTGTGGTATGATGGTGCCATTGATGTGGACATCTACTACAGGACTCCCAGGATCTAGATACTTCGGGCAGATGACTTGTCCTAACATACGGTCAGACAGTTGTCCCAAGACATTGATGGTTGAAGCATCTCTCTTTCGCCTGCCTGGGTGTTTGAAACATTTTTCCTTAACCAGTTTGTTGTATATTGGCACATCCTTGATGGCTTGGAGAAGTGGTATTTTCACACACAACTGCTTGAGCTCACCCAGAAGCTCATCTTCCTCTGGGTTGGGTTGTGTGGTGGCTGTTAGTCTCTCAGGAAAGGGTGGAATAGCCTTTGGTTCACTTTCCTGTTTATCTTCCTCATCCTCTGGGGGAGGAGGTTGGCGATCTGGTAGAGTCTTTCCAGATCGAAGATTGATCTCCTGGATCTCCACAGCATAGGTAGGGCATGAGGTTTCCCCAGTGTATACCTGCTAGGCCTGTCTATTGTTGGGGTTCGGGTTCGGTTGAGCAGGCATTTGAGGTTGCCTTGGAGGAGCAGGAGGTAATGGCTGAGGTTGAACTGGTGGTGGAGGCAAAATGGCAGGAGGAGTGTTGTACTGGGGCCTCCACCCCGACTGAGGTGCATTCCACTGAGGCTGTGGCTGGGCATGTGAATGATATGAATGAGAAGTAGGTTGAGTAGGGTACTGAGGTGGATAAGACCATGGAGGAGGCATGGACCAGGAAGGATGAGCAGGGGGACCCCAGGAAGGCATAGGAGTCGATTGGTTGGGGCTGTAATAAGCTTGAGGTGCCCCTTGCATCCCCTGCTGGTAAGGTCTAGGTCCTTGTGGCCTCCTTTGGTTGAGGTAGTAGAGAGGTTCAGTGGAAGCTTCTGTCCCTTGGTACATGGCTTTGAATCTAGGTAAGGTTGGACATTGGTTTGTGGGATGGTCCTCCTCACAAACGAAACACACTTCAACCGAATGCAATGGACATTCGTTCTTAGGGTGTCTCCTTGTACATCTAGGGCAGAAGATAGCCAAGGCTCTCTCAGCTTCTTCCTTCTTCTGCTGGATCCTGAATGTGTCCAGCTGCATGGCGATGGTCTGTCTCACCTCACTCTTAAGATCTTCTAATTGATTTGCAAACTCATGCTTGGAGAAAGGAACACCAGCTGAGAGGAGGTTTCCTCTACCACGTTTCCGAGCTGCCCTGGAGTGGTTTCTAAACACAGTCTTGATGTCCTCATAAGGCAGTTGGTAAATGTCCCCCCCAGCTAACATGTGAAGGGTATCTAAGAGGTCTTCAGGGACTCCTCGGAGAAGGACCAACTTGAGGGATTCAGGGTCAAGTGTGCACCTGGCCCGCTTATAGCTAAGTTGGAACCTCTCCTCATAATCCTCTAAGGACTCATCATTTCCCATGGTCATCCGAAAGATTTCTCCCTTGGTTTCCTTAGACCTACAGTAATCCCGGTACTTGGTATTGAAAGCTTGCTGCATCTGAGCCCAAGTAGTGATACTATTTCCAGGTAAGCCCATGAACCAGCGTAATGTTGCATCCTTAAGAGTTGAAGGGAAGAGTTTCAGCTTCTGCTCATCTTCAGTATAGTCATAGGTTCTACAAAGGACAACAAACTCAAACAGGAAGGTATCAGGATCTTCAGTGGTCAGTCCATGGAAGTGAGGTAAAGCGGAGGGGCTAATGTTCTTCATTTTCATCTCTCCATTGGTCTCTCGGATGGGGAAGGCACCTTCTATTCTCTCATCTTCTCTTCCATTGTCAGCCATAGCTTCAGATGGGATGGTCTCTAATTCTTCTTCTGCTATAGGATCTTCGTATATCTCAGGAGGTTCACCTATAGGTTCTTCTGGATCACTGCCACCTAAGAAGAGAGAAGGGTGACTCAGTGATGTGGTGGGGGTATTGGGTAGGAATTTGCCTGTTTTATCTCGGTTCCTACGAGGCATGAAATGGAAAAGACCTTTTTTATTGCTTTTGCTTTTTTCTTTGGTACCTGCAAAACTGAAACAGATTGATCTACAACTAACTATCTTACTGAAATAAAGATGCAGAATTGACTTGAAAGCAGGAAAGTACTAATCTACTTTGCTTAAATGAAATTGCAGGAATGGAAATGCTAGTCTACGCTTGCAGAATTGAAATGCTAATCTACGCTTGCAGAATTGAAATGCTAATCTACGCTTGCAGAATTGAAATTGCGGAATTGAAAGGCTAATCTAGGAAAGCAGGAAATGTCTATGCTACTTTTGCAGAATGGAAATGAAATAAACTAATTAGCAGAAGGCAAGAGTAAGAAAATAGAAGAAAAGCAACAATTGCTAATACTCTGACGCTTCCCCGGCAACGGCGCCAAAAAGATGGTGGGCTCCAGTATTGTAGCAATAATGCTACAACTCCTGGGGCTTCCTATCTCTAATTTTATCAACCTGGTAGTTCGTAACAAACTTGGAAGCGACGGTGCTGTATGCACAAGTACTAGCTCTTGTCGCAGCTGTCACTTGGTCAACTGGCACAAGTCCGCTAGGGCTCAAGCCAACTTCTATATGTTCTCAGAAGAAGCTTTCTAAATGATGGACGAAGGCTATCTCAAAGGAAATTAATCTACTTTGCAAAAATGAACTGAAAACCAACCAAAACATGGAAACCCTAGTAAACCCTAATCTGACTAGCTTAATCTCTATGATGCAATGGTGGGAGTGCAAATGTCTAAGAATGATGCCATTACTTCTAATGATGTGAAATGCATGAACTCAAACTACTTCTATTGAAAGGAACATGTTTTTATATTTTTGCTTAAGTGGTTGGAGTGATTATGATTTTGTTTCTTATTAGGGTTTGGCTGTGCAGAGGTGGTGCGAAGGGAGAGAAAGCTTGGGAAAGGTCAAGAGGGCTAGGAGAGGTTCCAGGGGATCCCTAACATCATTCCACAGGAGTCCACAACGTTCAGATGCTCAGCAACCGAGTTTGCAGGCTTCTACAGGATGTCTGCAGGGGATCCTACAGGAAGCTTGGGATTTCTACAGGAAGTCTGCTAACTTCTACAGGATGTGCTATGGTTGGAGTTTTGGGTGATGGAGTAGTGGAGGAGTGGTATGGGTGGATGGGTAAGGTGAAGGTGGAGTTTGTGGTGGCTCAGGGACAGAGATATGAGATGAGGAAAGAGTGGGTACAGTTGGTTGGTGAATAGAAGGGTGGAAGCAAGGAAAAGTTGAAAAGATGGAGCTACGTGAGAAGTAGATGAGTTGGAAGGCTAATGAGCTGAACAGAGGTTGAGCAAGTGGCTTCAGGCGTGGTTGAGAAGAAGAAGAACACGATAAAGTGATGCTAAGCAGTGTAAAAGAAACAAATCCTCTATATCTTGCACAAAACCGAGAATTCCATCAACCTATTCTAACTGTGTTATTAAACCAATGAACAACAATGTAAAGTGTGGAGAAAAATCGTGCATGGTGTTGGAACGAAGAAGTAATGCTCAAGATCAGAATGCATGGATGGATCTACAAGTGAAATGACTGTGTGGCAGCTTGCATGAAAGCATAAGACTGCGTTTTTTGGTGGTTGGTACAGCCCACACCCCCAATCTCTAAACAGAGATGGCAGCGAGTGCACTATCAACCTTTTTTGAATCTCCAATGAATTACAATCTTCCTATTCTAATCTAAACAACTAAAAGCACTTGAACTGTAAACTAATCCTACTCAATCACATAAAAGAAATCAAATCAGCAGACTGTAAATTCTAAATGCATGTCAAAACAGAGGAAATAAAGTGCTTGCAAGGAAACAAGTAACCATACAAGGAAGAGGAGGTCTATTGCTCTCAGGTTGGGACCTAACCTGAGAGCTATAGCTCCCTTAAAAACTCAGAATTGGATCCAAAGCTGCCTGCCTTTATTAAATCATCAAGAGTCTAACATCATGCCAAAACTGGCTTACAAATGAGCAAAAACCGAGCTGTAGCTCGTGCTTAGAAAGTGCAACCGTAGTTCAAAAGTTCAAAAAGCCCCTATCAAAGGCTACGGCCTTCATATTTATACATAATGAAGATCAAGCTGGCTTCCTCCATTCGTGGAGCTTGGCTGTCCAACTGAAAGTTAAACTGCTGATCCTGTAGAATCCATTGGCTGCCTTTAAGCTCGGTGGGGAGAGCTGTTGGAGCTCGGAGTTAAGGTGAAAATCACGAGGAAGGTCATCAAGACTGTGGACAACCTCCCTATGAACTCGCAATGTCACCTTTGCTGTCTCCTTGTCTCCATTTGCGTGGTCTTTTGCTCTCTTTAATGCCAAAAACCTGAAATCATCATGTATTATCCACATAGATATAATGCCTGCCCTTCTTCCTACAAATAACACGAATATACTAAGAAATGAATGCATAAGTGTTAAAAGATGAAGGGTTGAGCAAGGTGAGTAGGCCAAATGAGCCCAAATTGTTACCAAAAATTGGGGCTCATCAATACCCATTTTAGTTTTGGTTTTAAAGTAGATAGCAAAGATTAAATCCATGCACCTTTGGTCTTTATTATAAATTCAATCTAAACTTCAAAGTTAAAGAGGTCATTTTCCAATGGAAAATAATAACTCTTACCTTAGGAAACATTGAGGGTACCCCATTCTAACCCAAGGACTAACTCGTATGGCAAAATTGGTGTAGGAAAATGCATCCAACACACTTTGACATAGCATTTGGTGCTTTTGTGAAAAGAGGACAACTTAGGAAACAAAACATCACATATTCAAATAGTACCCCAAATCATCTATCATGTGAACATAAATGTATGACACTAATATATAACTTTATATAATTAATTTATATATAAAAAAAATATTAATAAAAAATAAGAAACATCAGAGAAAAGACATTAACCTTTAATATAAGTTATAAACCAGCATAGATTCATCTTAACTCTAGATCTATCAAGCTCTTAGAGATATCAAATCTCTCAAGATGCAAACATTTTTTTGAATGAAAAACTTAAAGAAATATTTGCACATAAATATATTTGATTCCTCTGGGCTATTGATAGATTCAAAATTAAGATGGATTTATGTTAATTTTAAGCAAACACATTATATATATATATATATATATATATATATATATATATATATATGAAATTGAAATATGTTATTTATGATTCACAATCTACACATCAAAATGTTAATACATGTCACAATCATATTTAAAAGTAGAAAACATATATCTATAGGATATTGTCTCCCTCCCTCTCTCTCTCTTTCTCTCAATGTTTTATATATATGTCTGTGTTATATATTTTAACTCCATTATTAAAAAATGAATGAATTACAAATCCCCATATAAAACCTATTAATGGAATAATATCTCTATATAAAAATATTTACTCTCTTTCTATATATATATATTATTAATATTTAAAATATCACATGTTAATTTCATATTAAAAAATAGATGAATTACAAATTTCCAATTTTATGTCTCTTTATATATATATAAAATTCATATTAAACATTTTAAACTATATATAAATATAAATATATGGTGTGGAAAAACGTGATGAAGTCTAGGGTTTCATAGGTTTTTGGCTCTATTCATATCATCCTCGTGATCTTGGGTGATACAAACCCGATGTTAGTGCCATGGAATGGGGAAAGGCTTCAAGGCTATCCTATACATGAAGAATGCATGAAGACTTCTTTCTACCATCACTGTTGATTTCAAGGGATAGTTTTCTCATCAACTATGTTGTTCAAATGACCTATGAGGGTATTAGTAGGCAAATAATCTGCTGCAATAGTCGTCCTGTGTCAGTATCTACTACCTTCAGGTTCCCTGCATTGTTTTTTCCACTGGTCTCAATAAATGTGTGAGATGGTGGTGTCTAAAGGCATGGATGCATATTCCAATGGGTTTTCTCGAGTCCCTTGTTCCCACTTATTTTCTTTAGTTGGTATGCTCGGTATTAATTTTAGCAAAGATGGGGAACTCCACCACTTGTGCTTTCTTTTGGGGTTTCTCAAAAATGGGCTCCTTTCCTCCCATCTCATTCAGAGACTCCATTCTCACAGACAAAGAATATCCTAGAGAATTTTTCCAGATTTTTATAAAAAATACCAGCAGAAATTTCTCCCTGTTTTGAGTAAGAGAATCAACATTTGTCTCATCTCAAATAGATTGTTCATGATAAATGGAGCTTGTGGTCATTATTCAAATGTCTAAAATTTAAAGGGAAGGTTCTTCAAGACCTTATTCAGCTCAGAGACCAAGTATTACAAAAAATTTAATTATTTGTTAAACGAACTTAAGGTTGAGCAGGGCAAACACTGAGAGGGATCAAATCTTTAGGTGCAAACTTCTTTTGGAGTGAAAATATATTCCGTGAAGGATCAAATCTCCAAGTGCAAACCTCTTTTGGAGTGAAAAGATATTTGATTCCTCTCTACACTTGGTAAATCAAGAGTTACCATGGATTTGGGTTGGTATTATATAAATTTCATATCTCCTTATATAAAAGTATTATCTCCTTATATAAAAGTATTCTCATTTTTCATGTTATTAAAACCTTGATTTAATCTCTATGGAATATCCACAAAATATTTTTAGTAGTATTGAGAGTAGAGAGGTTAGATATATCTCAAAAGGATAACGTTTTTTTCTTTCAGATTTAATTAAAAAATGTTATAAATTAAAAGAAAATAAAATATTCATAAAATATTTTGATTGTGAAATGAGCTATGTGTAGAGAATTAATGACGGGGGGAGGCGTGGGGAGCTAGGGTTCGGAGCAGGAAGTAACAAGAGTAGTGAGCAAAGAACCATGGAGGAGCCAGGAGGAGGGAGCTCCACTCCCTCCTACAGCAACGTTGTTTCAAACAAAAGCAGAGAAATGAGTTCAAATGGATTCAGGAGACCTTGGGAGAAAGGAAAAAAAAATATAGACTCAACAGTACTAGAAAGCAGCAAAGATGATGTTTAGGAAGAAACTCACGGTACGGCCAGAAGGAAGAAGATGCTAGAGCATAGTAGTCAGGAAAAAAAAGGGTACAACTCCGCATAAGGATCCTGTAAGCCCAAGACTGCCACCAAACCTAGGGTGGTTCTGAATGATCCTACACTGCACGAGCACAGAGATCACATGATGACTTATTCTATTATCTGTAAGTTTATGGGCTTATGGCCCACAGAGAAGAATATGTATACTTGGATCAGAAACAACTGGAAACCAAAGGGAGATATAACTCTTCATCTAGGGTCCAAGGGCTTTTTCACAGTGGTTTTCAACAGCCTAGAGGATAAAGACAGAGTATTCGAAGGAGGACCTTATTTCTATGCTGCAGCAGGACTCTATATGCAACCATGGGTAATGAACTTTGTCCCGGAGCGGGAGACATTCACTTCAGTCCCGGTATGGATAAGACTTTACTCCTTACCTCTAGATTATTGGCTGCCTGAATCCTTGAAAGTTATACGAAATAAATTAGGTCATTTTATAAAATTTAAGAGGCAACTCTAAGAGGGAAATATACTTCCTTCGCATGTATATGTGTGGAGATGGATTTATCGGGAGCACTCCTAGATTAAGTGGTCTTAGAAGTTTATGATGAGGAATGGGTACAGGTAGTGGACTATGAACATGTTCCTTTTAGATGCAGGAAATGTCATGAACACGGACACCTTTTCAGAGATTGCCCACAAAACAAGCGGGAGGAGAATTCGAGGGCCAACATACACAAAGATTCTAAAGGATTCACCAAGACAGGAGGTAGAGGGAAAGGCAAAGGAAGAAGGTATCAGAAAAAACAGAGTGATAACAAAGTAGCAAATCGCAACAGTTTTGAGAATTTAGAAGAAGAAGGGGGGAAGTGAGAAAAATGTAATTCCAAACAATCATCCTAAAGAGATAGAAAAGGAAGTCAGCATGGAAATAATACAGGATAACAACAAACTACAGGAAGGTATACCAAATAGCATGGAACAAAGCAGGGATCAAGAGATGACCCCTAGTGAAGTTGGGACTGAGGACCAAGAACTATATGAAATACTTGAGAGAGAATCTTGATCTGGAGAAATTCTTAAACCAGGGAACTAGAAAAGGAATCGACTCCCTACCACAAGAGGAGTTTGACATAGTACAACATCTTTTCCTCTGGAGATCTTAGATAAATACCTCAGGAAACAAAAGAAGCCATGAAAGACAGGACCAGGGAGGGGTCAAATCAATGGAGGAAATATCAGGACACTCAGCGAGGAACCCAGGCAGGAAAAGCGGCAGAAAGAGTCAAAATGAACTGCTAATAGAGTGTGGAAAGCTCTTGATCAACTCAGGTAAGATGAAAGATCTTACTAGTTACTCTTTCAAAAACCCATCATCATGAAGCTCACAACTTGGAATATCAGGGGTCTAGGAAGTAAAAGAAAACAGAGAAATCTCAGCAGCAGAATAAAAGAAGAAAACCTAGATATGGTGTTCATACAGGAAACAAAATGTTCAATAGATAAAGTCTGGAAGATACATAGTAAATGGCTCAATAAGTATGATTACCTAGAAGTAAAAGCCAATAATACAACGGGAGGGATTCTCACTCTCTGGAATCCCCAGAAATTTGACATTTTGGATGCGGAGGCATCTAGGAACTATCTTTCAATGGTTATCCAACCTTTAGGTGACAAGGATATTTATTTGGTCACTAATGTCTATGGTCCTCAAAATCTTGACGACAAGCTCAAGCTTCTCACCTCACTGGAGGAGCTTAGACAGAGACACCCAGCAATACCCTGGATTCTGGGTGGAGATTTCAACATGATCAAATCTCTTACAGAAAAAAAAGGAGGCACTAGACTTATGGGCAAGGATTCTATTACCTTTGAGGACTTCCTCATCAAGCTGAAGCTAGTGGACTTAGAAACAACAAATGGAATCTTCACTTGGAACAATAAGAGGGGAGGTGCATCACAGGTTGCCTCAAAACTAGATAGGTTCCTAATCTCGGAGAACCTCCTCCTCTCGGGGCCTAACTTGAATGCCTTTATCCTACCTTTTGGAGGGTCGAACCACTGGCCAGTTCAGCTAGAAGCTTATTTTATTGGCACTCCAAGGAACAGACCCTTCAGGTTTGAAAATGTTTGGCTTACTCACCCTAATTTCATAGCCAACATTGACAAGTGGTGGAAGGAGGATTTACCGGTTCAAGGCACAAAAATGTTCATGCTGCAACAGAGACTCAAGCACATCAAGACTAAACTCAAAGATTGGAACAAAAGTGAGTTTGGAAATATTTTTAAAGCCAAAAGAGAAGTGGAACAAAAGCTTCAGAATATCAACCAAACTCTCATCAAGGAGGGCTTCACTGAGGATAGGAAACTGCAAGCAGACTCACTACAACAGGAATGGGACACCAGATGTCAGTAGGAGGAAATCTTCTGGAAGCAGAAATCACGAGTCCAATGGCTCAAAGAAGGGGAAAGAAACACAAGGTTTTTTCACAAATCTACCATGGAACACCGGGCCCATAATCAGATCACAAAGCTCTTAGATCGCTAGGAAGAGAGCTCAATACACACAAAGATATGGAGGACGTACTGGTACAACATTTTCAAAAAATAGCAGAGGAGCCTATCTCAAACAGATCACTAGCTATCAGGAAATTTACGAAGCATATTCCAAACCTGGTGTCCAGGGAAGACAACTACAATCTCAACAGACCAGTATCAGAAGAAGAGGTAAAAGAAGTAATAAATGAGATGCACAATGGGAAAGCGCCTGGACTGGATGGTTTTAACGTAGACTTCTTCAAAGCAAGCTGGGATATAGTCAAAAAGGATATTCTGGATGTGGTGGAGGACTCAAGGATTTCAAAAACAATCCTTAAAGCACTAAACACCTCTTTCATTGCCCTCATTCCTAAATAGGATAAGGCAATGACTCCGGATCAGTTCAGGCCCATAGCCCTGTGTAATGTGATATACAAAATCATCTCCAAAGTTATTGCAAACAGACTAAAGCCCCTCCTACCAACACTCGTGTCGGAGGAACAAACTGGGTATGTGGAAGGAAGGAAAATTCTTAACAACATCATTCAGGCACATGAAATTGTCCACTCTCTCAAGAATAATAAGCAAGCAGGGATGATCATTCAACTGGACCTAGCGAAGGCGTATGACAAACTGAGCTGGTTGTATATCAAAGAAGTTCTAATTGCTTATGGCTTTGACCAGAATTGGATAATATGGGTTATGGCTTTGGTAACTTCAGCCAGCTTTTCCATCCTCCTCAATGGCTCTCCCTCCAAATCCTTTCGGCCCTTGAGAGGCCTCAAGTAGGGAGATCCGCTTTCACCATTTCTTTTTATTCTGATGATGGAAGGATTAGGCAAAGAAATCACTTCTGCCAAAAGGGAGGGCACTATCCAGGGTCTCAAGCTTACACAGGAAGGGAACACGTTAACTCATCAGCAATTTGTAGATGACACTATGTTACAGGGCATACCAACAGTTAAAGAAGCCAAAGCCTACAAGAAAATCCTGCAGGATTTCGCCTTAGCAACCGGTACAGAGGTAAGTCTCTCAAAATCTAAAGTGTTTTTTTTTAATACAAATATTGCAATTCAGAGAAACCTCTCCAAAATTCTTGGATTTCAGAGAGACCAACTCCCCTCCAAATATCTGGGAATACCTCTCACTGACAAACCTCAGAACAAGGAGGTTTGGGAAGCTTTGATCAACAAACTAAAGGACAAAATCTGCAAGTGGACAAGTAGATCTTTAAACCTGGCTAGCAGGCTTGTTCTCACAATGACGGTCCTGCAGTCTCTTCCAGTTTATATGTTGTCGGCTCTTCCTATCCCTAGTGGAGTTGCCCAGCAAATCAGGAACATGCAAAGAGACTTTCTGTGGGGAAAAGGTGAGGAAAAGAAGAAATGGGCACTGGTAGCTTGGGACAAACTTTGCATGCCCAAACCTCATGGGGGTCTAGGTCTCCATGACCCAGAAACTCTTAAAAAAGTTTTGGGGGCCAAACTTTGGTGGAGATGGCTGAAGGAATCTAGCAACCCTTGGGCCAAGCTCTAGAAGGAGAAATATGCAAAAAACTAGAGAGAGGGGGACTTGATCAGAATGACAGGGAAAATAAGGGGTTCTCATATCTAGAATAATGCATGGGAGAACAGAGCTTTAGTTCAGAATCACAGCTTCTGGGAGATTGGGAATGGAAACCTTGCCTGGTTTTGGGAGGATAACTGGCAGCAGGAATCCAACTTAAGCAGAGAAGGACTGGACATTCTCAGAGAGGAAACTGTTAACAAAGGAATTAAAAAGGTCAGTGACTTTTGGGATAAAACCAGAAATAGTGGCAAGTGGAGAACTTGGAAAATACCAATTAATAGTGAAGAATCTCCTCTGAAGACCCAGACAGAAACTCTTGCCAAAATCCTGGAAAAGAGGAAAATTTTGATCTCGTCATCCCCAGATCAACTTAGATGGGGAAGAAGCAGTGAGGGTAATTTCAACCTCAAAGAAGCCAAAGATGTGGTCACTGGATACAATTTTTCCAACCCAGATAACACTTGGAAAGACCTATGGAAGCAACCTCAATGGATGAAAATCAAGTTGTTTATGTGGATGGTGCATCACAAAAAGATTTTGACTTGGGAGAATCTCAGAAAGAAAGGTTTTGCAGGACCTTCTAGATGCTAGTTATGTGGTATCTAGGAAGAGACAAGGGATCACCTTCTCAGCCTCTGCACCTTCACCTCTACCCTATGGAATTGGGCAGCCTGTATCTTTAGACAAACTGACAGAGATGAAAACAACATCTCCAAAACCTTAAGGGATTGGAGGAATAAGCTCTCAGAGAATGAGACTGTCAACTCAGCCTGGACCCTGATCCCAGGCTTCCTAATATGGAATGTCTGGAAAGAACGTAATAATAGAATTTTCAAGGAAAAATCCAACCCACCCCAAATCATTATAAATCAGCTCCTCAAGCAGCTCAAAGAGACTATTAATACGTTTCAGAAGCACCCTACTGAGAATCCGCCTTCTCATCAGGATGCCCGAATTCTTCATCTTTTGGGCCTACAGAAGATGGTCCCTCAGAGCTCAATCCAGATTCCATCTCGTGCTACCATGAGGCAGGACTTCTGGCGTCCCCCCCGCTCGGGGTACTTAAAACTAAATACAGATGGAGCCTCGAAAGGTAACCCAGGGGAAGCAGGGTATGGAGGTGCCATCAGAGATGATAAGGGGAATTTAATAATCATCTTTCACAACTACTTGGGGAATGCTACCAACAACATGGCGGAACTGATGGCCATAGAACAGGGATTAGAGATTCTGAGAAATCTCAACATGAAGAACTCCATAATAGAATCTGATTCTGAATTAACAGTCAATTTTATAAAAAGAATTGCTAATGGCTCAGATCCTGAGAGACTATTGCAGGTTTATCGGCGCATTTGATCACATATGAGAATCTTGAGAACCCTTAGCTTTGCTCGTGTGCGCAGAAATGCCAACAAAGTGGCGGACTGGCTGGCAAATGAAGGGGTGCTCTGTAAGAGAATACAGTTTTTATAATTGGGAAATGATGCCTGCGAGGAATTTGAGAGAAGAATGCTACAGTCTGGCTTGCGCGAACAATGAGTTTTTTCTCAAGTCGGGCAAGGAAGAGAATAGCAGACCAGGGTTCATCTAGCCTCTGCTCCCGATCGCGTTGGTTGAAGGCTCTCTTTTGGATGGCAGGAGGAGAGGAACAAGTAGTTTCGTTCACAGAGGATGCAAAGGTAAAGCGGTTTTGTGGTTTATCGCGCGCATCTGAGACCTAAAGTGGTTTTTCAAGGTTTGCCTTCGATGCCATTCATCAATCAACACGTGGCAGTGGGTGGAGAAAGAATACCGCCCATATCGCATGGGTTATCCTCGTGCTTCTTCTCTGTGCGATATTCTCCTCAGCCGTTGGATTCGGGAAGGGAAGATCAATGGCTCTAGTACATCGAGCTAGTTCGGGGAGTTTTCCTTCGTGCTTTTCGAGGTTTACGTGTGGACTCCTGGAGGGTGGTACTCTTAGTCACATGAGTCTTATCCCCCGGGCGGAAGCGTTTGATTCTTTGTTTGGAGTCTTTACTCCTTATGTGTTTGGAATTTTGTTTGTTAGTGGGTCATTTGTTGTAAAGGTTTGTAGCCCGTTGTTTAGGGTAGGCGGACCCCGGTTATGCCCGTTGACTTTGTCCGGGACTTGTAACATAGTTTTTTATTTTTTAACCTTTGAATGAGAATCAAAAAACACTCTTGCTTTAGCAAAAAAAGAAATGAGCTATGTGTAGTATTAATAAGCCATTGTATTGGCCCATGATACCTTAACAAAGTCTATTTACAACTTAATAATATTCATAATGAAGTGTGAAGGAATATGGTATCTTAACAAAGTCTATTTACAACTTAATAATATCCATAATAAAGTGGGGATGAATATCCATGGTTAAGATATTGTTATATTGTAAATTTATTGTAAGTATTATGTTTTTATGTGCTTATTAATTAATTTAAGTATGGTTACAAAATCATTATTAGTCCCTGCAAGACTCTAGCAATCTATTTTCCCATTGAACATTATTAGTTTAGCATTGACCAATACAACTTATAATGCTTAACTCTAAAAAATAAATATATAATTTTTTCAGTAATTATTAAAAAACTATTTTTCAAACATTTGATTAGACCATAACTTGAAGGTCTTATTGTAGTACATCACATATTTTATGGAGAAATTTATTATTCATGTATGATTTTTAGATATTTGTGTAGTTATTTTTTAGTCCAATAATAAAAGCTCATATTTACGTAAATAACATATTTAACATGAGTTACTTCACACCATAATTTAAGGAAGCCTTTAGATAAAAAAATAGAGAGAAATAAGATGTAAATAAATATAAAAGTGTTGGCATAGTATCTTTCTTACATTAGGCCTGAAGTTTCTCAGCCAAAA
Organism: Pinus tabuliformis; assembly: GCA_031772625.1. Lineage (NCBI taxonomy): Eukaryota > Viridiplantae > Streptophyta > Pinopsida > Pinales > Pinaceae > Pinus > Pinus tabuliformis. The sequence continues at coordinate 90,971,594 of CM062807.1, read as the reverse complement.
ACATCTCTCTCTCTCTCTCTCTCTCTCTCTCTATATATATATATATGAACTCCATATAAAAAAAATGAATGAACGAAAAACCTCCAAAAAAAAGAGCTTTTAATAGAATAGGATTCTATCTATCTCTAAAAAAAAAAAAAAAACTAGTAACATATATATAGGTGTAGTCTAATTTATAGACAAAATAGACTTTTTGACTAAAATCTGGAAAATCAATTTCAAAAAAGAATGTGATTTTTGTTAGGATATTCTGACACATAGGAAATAGTTAAGTATAACTTGGTCTAGTGTAGAGTTAGGTAAAGTGTGCTTTTTTACTATGTATTTTTGTAACTAACAATCTGACAGTTACGATATGTTCTAGACATGAAGTGATCGGACGGTTCATTCTCTCATCGATATTACCGACACTTGATCCGTGGCTTAACACTCGATTGGTCCATGACCTCTATTTAAAGAGCATGGAGGGTCATTTGTAGGGTGACCATTCATGACAGAATCTTATGCAAATTTTCATTCTTTTATTAATAAATTGCCTAAAGTGGTTGTGTTGTCTCAGGCCGTGGACTATTTCCCTCTTTGAGGGTGTTAACCACGTCAAGAATACTGGTATATTGATCTGTGATCTATTTGTGAGTGGTGTCCTTTGGTATTCTATCTGAGGAACTTACCCCATAAATTCCTACATGGTATTGGAGCTATTTAAGGGCCACATCCATTGTTGATCCAAATGCGAAGCCGGTACAACTGCATCCGACTGTCGCTTCCTAGATCTATTATTTCTGACTGCTTTCGGGCCGAGAGGACTGCTCTATTGTGTTAGAAGCATCTATTCCAGTGAGGAACCTCTTTTGTTTCACGCGAAAAGATTTGCGGTAGCCCTAGCTACCTCATTTTTAAAATCTAGAGGTATAAGCCTTTATTTGTAGTTTTAATTATTCATCTCTCTATTTATTTCGTTTATTTAGCTCTCTGTTTTTTTAATTACTAGATCTAAACCTTTCATTTCTATGTATGCTCTTTTCCTTGCAACTTTGTGCGATCTGGGAAAATCAGAAACAGGAAAAAAAAAAAAAAATTTCTCATGCGTATGCTCTTTTCCGCCGCGCTTTAGTGAGATCTCGGAAAATCAGAAACATTGAGGAAAAATATTTAGGTTCTGGCGAAAGCTAACTTCAAACCATAAGGTTTGGTTTTTTTTGTATGTCCATGTTGGGTTGTGTGGTTTTTTGTTTTGCAGACAAAAAGAGTTTTTTCAAGTAAGCACGCACCCCAAAGCTTCAGTGACTTAAAAAAAAAAAAAACCCACTTCCTCTTTTCCAAAAATTACTAACCTTTTAAATTAGCTCATTTGGTCCAAAATTACTTTATGAGAATAGAGGTCTTGAGTTCAAGTCTTTCTTTTTGTTGACTTACTTTTTCAAAAAGAACATGTAACTTATGTTTTAAAGTTACTTTATGTAAAAGTGTTCTCACCCATTATAAAAAGTGATTCACTTCTAATTCTAAAGTCTCTTTATCTTTTATTTAAGTTACAATTTAGTGAGTAGCTCATAAAGTACCATTGTAAAAGTGACTTTCACTTATTTATAAAAGTGGGTCACATAGAAACTTTTTTTAAAGTGAGCTAATTAGATTAAGTTTGAAAAGGGGGGGATTTTTTTTAAATATAACATTATCATTCACTTCCGCGCATTCGCGCACTTTGTCGCATCTTCAACAAATTTTCTTCAAAAAGTCATAACTTCTTCATTCGAAAGCTGTTTTCAGAGATGTTTTTTTTAATCAACCTAATTTTTCGAGATGTTTCCATTGTAACACTTAGGTTCAACATCTATAGCTTCAGTTTATGTTAAAATGGAAATTTCGTGCCAAGTTATTCTTGACAACACCAACTACTTCCAATGGTGGTCCTACATTGTGGATTTACTTAGAAGTAAAGGTCTTTACAGAATAGCCTCACGCCAAGAAACTAAACCTAAAGATGAAGATAAGGCAACCAAATGGGAAAATAGGCAAGATCAATCACCTGGGTTGATAGGGATACATATTTCTCCAGACCTTGGATTCCATATCGTAGAACTTGACACCCCTAATGAAGTAATGAAACAACTTACTAAAGTTTTTGGAATTAAAAATGAAATTAGAGCCCATCAACTCGAAAATGAGTTGCTTATGTTGGACCCCAAAAATGTTTCTTCCATTGAAGATTTTTTTTTCCAAGAAGATGGTAGCCTTATCTATTCCATTCTTATTAAGTTGGGACTAGCCTACTCTATATTTGTTTCCACTTTCCATTCTACTAGAGAAGCCTTTATTTCTCAAGGACAAGACTACAAGTCCCCCTCTTTTGATGCCTTTTGTGATTATTTAATAAGAGAATAGGAAAAACTCTTACATCTTGGTCTTCTTAATCTTAGAAACTCTTCTAAGAAAGCCTTAGCCACCTAGCAACAACCAAATTCAAAGAATCCTAAGAAGCAGTATCCTAAAAAGAATGGTCCTAAACAAAACAAGGGTCCTAAGCAATTTCAGTCTCAAAATGATAAGGCAAATAAAAACAAAGGGAAGAAGACTGATAGATATTTCCACTTTTGTAATCGAGATGGCCAATTAGAATCCAAATGCTTTAAGAAGATGGAAGCCTTGGAAGCAATAATGAAGAAGAATAACATCCATTTGGAAAACTCTTAAACTTCAAATTCATCTTCAGGAATAACACTTTCTGCACGTGGTTGCCAGGCATCTCAGTCTGGTTATGCACTAAATGTGTCTTCTTCTTCTCATTCTCATGAGTGGCTCATTTATTCTCGAGCTTCTTATCACATGGCCAAAAACAAAGCCATGTTTTCTTCTTTAAATGGTTGTAACACCAAAAATATATATGTTGGTGATGACAGATCTCTTAGTGTTGTAGGGACTCGAACTGTTCATCTAGACAATGGTCAATTTAATGATGTATTATGTGTTCCAACCTTATCCTGCAACCTTCTATCTGTATATCAGATAACTCATTCAAGTGAAGGTAAAACCGTTGAATTTTCACCTCACGATGTTGTAATTAAGGACGTAAGAGATCCTAAACAAATTTTAGCTACTGGCATTGCTGATGATTCTACAAGGTTGTATAAGTTTAACAACTTTGGGTCATCAACTCTTCCCTTGGTATTTGTTGCTCATAATGATGAAGTGAGCAAACTTTGGCATGAGCGATTTGGTCACTTAAACTATCGCTCACTTCAAAATCTATGTAAAGAAAATATGGTGACAAGTCTTCCTATGTTATCTTGCAGAGATGGTGTTTGTTCCGGATGCGTACTCGGAAAACATCATCGGGATAGTTTTGAAAAACGTGCCTCTTGGCACGCCTCTGCCCCTTTACAACTTGTGCATAATGATTTATGTGGTCCACTTCCAGTTGTTTCATTCTCTGGCTACAAGTATTTCTTAACTTTCATTGGTGATTTATATAAACGCACTTGGGTATACTTCTTAAAACTGAAGAGTGAAGTATTTAACATGTTCTTGGCCCTTAAGGCCTTTGCTGAAAAACAACCTGGTCATCAAATTCCTAAGCTAAGATTTGATAATGACGGAGAATATGTTAACAACAAATTCATCAACTTTTGCACTGAGAATGGTATTCAAATGCAACATACTATTCCATATACTCCACAACAAAATGGTGTAGCTGAAAGGAAGAATCGCACCTTAAAGGAAATGGCTAATTGTATGCTTCAATATAAAGAAATTAATCTTAATTTTTGGGCAGAAGAAATTAACTGTGCAAATTACATAGTAAATCGCACTCCTACTAAGGTTTTAAAGAATATCACTCTAGAAGTAGCATGGAGCTCAATTAAACCAGATGTAAGTCACTTTCTTGTTTTTGGAAGTGAAGCATGGGCCCATATTCCAGATGAGAAACATAAAGCTTTAGAACCTAAGAGTGAAAAATGTATTTTTGTTGGATATTTTGAAGATGGCAAAGGATATAGACTTATTCCACTTAAGTCCAAAAATGTTATCATTAGAAGAGATGTAAATTTTTCTAAAAATATATCGGCCTATGAGCCTAGTTCAGCAGATGTGATGCCTCTCTCTATCCCTTCTACTTCTGAAAATATTTCTTCTTCAGATGATGACAGTGAGGATTACAATCCTCCCCCACCTTCTCAGGATCCTCCTTCAGCTCCTCAACTTCTAAAATCGGTTTATGCTACTCGGGATGCAGTAGGTGCTCTTGCAGGTGATCTTACAAATCAATGGCATACACGTTCTCAATTCGATAGAGCCTCTTCTTTACTGGCTCAAGCTTTAGCGAATTATGATCTTGACACCTTTGCAGAAGCTTTAGGCCATCCAAATTGGGACACAACTATGAATGAAAAATGTCGTTCATTATTGGCAAATGATACATGGGATCTTGTTCCTCTTCCAAAGGGACGAAAACTTGTTAGATGCAAATGGGTTTATAAAACCAAGTATGGACCAAATGGAAAAGTTGATAAACATAAAGATCATCTTGTTGCTAAGGGTTTTTCACAAGTTGAAGGCATTGACTATACTGAAACCTTCTCCCCTGTTGCCAAAATGAACTCTATCCGCCTTGTTCTTTCCCTTGCTGCCTCTTTCAAATGGGAAGTCCATCAAATGGATGTTAAATCTGCCTTCTTGCATGGGGACTTGCATGAAGAAATCTATATGGAACAACCTACCGGCTTTATACAAACAGACTCCAGCCTTGTATGCCAGCTTAAGAAATCCCTTTATGGTCTCAAGCAAGCCCCTCGGGCTTGGTATGCCAAAATGGATAGCTTTCTTTTAGATACTGGCTTTTCTAGGTGTCATTCTGACAATACTGTCTACACCAAGAAAGTGGGTAAGTCTCTTATCATTCTTATTCTTTATGTTGATGATCTTATCCTTACTGGTAGTGATCCCAACCTTATAAACCATGTGAAGTCCAACCTTTAAAAGAAGTTTAAAATGACAGACTTAGGACACTTGCATTATTTTCTTGGTCTTCAAGTCTTGCAATCCAAGGAAGGTATTTCCCTTTCCCAGTCCAAGTATGCATGTGATCTTCTATGCCACTTTCACATGGAAGACTGTAAGCCAGCCCCTTCTCCCTTTCAGTCTGGAGCCAAACTTTCAGTCACTTATACTTCCCCTGAGGTTAATGCTACCTTATACAGTTAGCTTGTAGGAAAAATTTTGTATTTGACCCATACCCGTCCTGACCTTTCCTTTGTTGTTGGCCTTATTGCTTGGTTTATGAAAAACCCACATGAAAGTCATTGGAAAGCAGCGAAAATAATACTTCATTATGTTTAAGGTACAATTACGTTTGGGATCCATTACAGTGCAGAACCATCTCCTCTATTGGTTGGTTTCACTGATTCCGATTGGGCAGGTGACCCTGATGATCGGAAGTCTACTGCAGGCTATGTCTTCACTCTTGGTTCTGGACCTATTACATGGGCTTGCAAGAAACAAAGTGCCATTTCTCTTTCTTCAGCAGAAGTAGAGTATCATGGCGCCATAGAAGATAGTAAGGAAACCATGTGGCTTCGTTAGATACTGTAAGATTTTGGCTTTCATCAGCAGCATCTGACTACACTTTGGTGTGATAATCAAAGTTCCATTCAATTATGCAAAGATCCAGTTCACCATCAGCGCAGCAAACACATTGAACTACACATGCACTTCATTAGAAAGCTCATTCATGACCATGTTTTTGAAGTGCAATATTGTTCAACAGATGATCAAGTTGCAGACATCTTTATAAAGGCTCTCACAGAGGCGAAGTTTACTAAACTTTGATTTATGGTTGGAGTTTAGAAAGTTGTCACTAAGGGGGGATAGGCTCTAATGCCTCATTCCTTCTCCTATTGTGTCATATTTGTACATCCTTCAATCCTATCCCAAGTTGTTCTTAAGGGGGGATGTTAGGATATTTCGACACATAGGAAATAGTTAAGTATAACTTGGTCTAGTCTAGAGTTAGGTAAAGTGTGTTTCTTTACTATGTACTTTTGTAACTTACAATACGACGGTTACAATATGTTCTAAACATGAAGTGATCTGATAGATCATTCTCTCCTCAGTATTACCGACACTTGATCTGTGGCTTAACACCTAATTGGTCCATGATCTCTATTTAAAGAGCATGGAGGGTAATTTGTAGGGTGACCGTTCATGAGAGAAGCTTATGTAAATTTTCATTCTTTTATTAATAAATTTCCTGAAGTGGCCGCTTTGGCTCAGGCCATGGATTGTTTCCCTCTTTGAGGGTTTTAACCACGTCAAGAATATTGGTGTATTGATCTGTGATATTTTTGTGAGTGGTGTCCTCTGGTGTTCTAAAGAACTTACCCTGTAAATTCCTACAAGTTTTTGTTGATTAAAATGTCATTAAAAAATTAAACTAGTAACATATATATATAGGTGTAGTCTAATTTATAAATGAAATAGAATTTTTGACTAAAATCTGGCAAAACAATTTCAATAAAGAATGTGATTTTTTGTTGATTAAAATGTCGTTTTGAATGCATAAATGCATTTAGCACCCTCGAAAACCCTTTCAGCACTCAAATTCTACAAATTAAGCAACTTAACTAAATTGTGGTAAAAAAGGTCATTTCTTGTATAAGTTAGACTATATCTATGTGTGTAGATGGGTTGCACTTTTTGTCAAAATCACTAGTTGGAAGAGAGAGAAAAACAACTCAAACGATATTTTACATTTTACATTTTAGTGCTCCATCGAGTTATTTGAGGGCTTAAAAATAAGCCCTCAATCAACAATTATATAGTCCATATTGAAATATTTTATTTATAATTCACAATTTAGACACTAAAATGTTAATACATACTCCAATTATATTTGGAAATAGAAAACATATATCCATAAATTTCTATTTTATAACTATTTTTAAAAACTACACATATATATAGTTATTTTTATTGATATTTAAAATGTTATATATCAATTCTATATTAAAAATGGAAAAAATATATCTCGTTTTAATATTAAAAAATATTTTTTATTAATTAGTTTTAATTATTTTATATATGAAATTAAATAAAAATTAATTTTCTTTTTTATTATTATTATTTCAATTTATTATTTTAAATATTATTTTTAAACCTAACTATGTGCATAACATCTCCCCGTAATGCTTCTTAAAACAATCAAGCCCCAATTAAGCAAGCATATATGAATCCACCATTGTAAAAACCAATTTTCAAGAATAAACTCCGACATTGTAAATAATGTTCCAATATTATACCTATCATGAAGGAGGAAAAATCGACCATTCCATAAGCCTTATCATAGTGAATTTTAAGTGAGAGTACATGTTAATTTATTCATCTTTTATGTTATAAATAATATGCCTCAAATGAAATGTGTTGGTTCAAATTATACATATGAAATGAGTTTATTTGGGTTAATTAAACGGATTGTCACTTGGGTCGTTACCTTCTTTCATTATTAGCTGGTATTTAATTATATAAAACATACTATAAATCTAAAATTAATTTTCACTAATTAATAACTAAATCTTACACAGATTAATTAATAAATCTTCCCTAAACCAATTAAGGCATATCTTATTTATACCTTATATTGGTTATCTAGACTATTGCTTACGACCATGAACTCGTCCGATATTGAAGAATCACAACTTTAGAGTATGCAAGTACAAATATCTTGGGCAACAATGGATTTTTTTTTATGGAATAAGTAATAAGAGGAAATGTGGATAGGAGCCGTAATTATCATCGAGTCAGGTGAATTTTTTCATTTTTGGTGGGAAGGAGGATAGGATATTAATGATAAAGTAGAAATCATAATATTATAATAATGTTTTAATTGGGATAAAATAATTTAATCTAGAGAAAATACATGTATATAAAAGTAAAAAAACATTATTAATGGAGTAAAATATCATACAAATTTCAATCCCATATTAATAAATTGGATGAAGCTAATCAGAAATTTGATTAGTACGTTTCAGCACATTCAATTTCTAATATATATATATATATATACCGAGAACAAATCTGGACAGGGACCTATTACCCGAGCGAGGCATTTCGAAAGTTCAGTTTTTCCTGAGCATTCGTAGAGACAATTTTTGGGCGATTCCTAAATCCACTTCTATTGCATAGTTAATGCCCTTTGACATGCGGAGGCGATAGCCACATATAACGCGGGCCATTTTTTTTTCTCTAGTCATCAGGGCGCGTGTTATATGTGGCTATCGCCCCCCACATGTCAGGGGCATTAACTTTGCAATGGAAGTGGATTTAGGAATCGCGAAATTTTTGGCCTCATAAAGAAGATATTTATTTTGTATATGTTTTATGGTGTAAGAATTTTGCTGTGTATACTGAACTGTAAAGCGAACTGTAAGTGGATACAATTTATAAAAAAGTAATATATAAGATGATGAGCAGTTACAAAAGGTAGACAAGTTAGGATAAGAACCCTGATAATATAGATAGAGATGATAAAGTTCTCAGTGGATACAATTTCTAAAAAAGTGATATATAAAGATAATGAGGAGTTACGAAAGGTAGACAAGTTAGGATAAGAACTCAGATAATATAGATAGAGATGATAATAGAACTTTAGAATATGTACTATATTTTTTATGTTAATATAAAGAAGCGCTATTTTCTCTGAAAAAAATTGGTTAAAACATGCATATTCTTATCGGACTAAACCTCCACACAGCGATTGGATCACGTCTTCAGAATTTAGATAATAAATAATTTATTAGCATTAAACACCATTCATTCAAAAAGATAAAACCCCTCAAACTGACATCATTAAAATAAAACAGGCGGCCGATAACATTAATTTAAATATAGTCTTCTATCGAAAATCAATCCTTTTTTTTGTGGCCGTAGTGCTTCCCCTAATTGGCAGCGAGTGGTGACGTAAATCTGACTATCTGGCCACATATAAACTCCCGCAGCATGGCCGAATCCGGCATAATTTCTTTCACTCTATCGGCCTCCCAGATTCGATCCATCCACGCGCTTAACAGCGGCATCTTCTCCGCGTCTATTAAAACAGAATTAGTAACCTTCTCCAGGGCTTTCACAAACGCTGACAGACCACCCAGTGCGATGTCAACAAAGCCGATCTTGTCTCCTCCAAAATACAGTTTCCCCGAGAAGCAGGGGCTCGTTCGCAGAGCTTCCTCCAATACAATAAAGTTTGCCACAGATTCTTCTACCGCTTTCTGTTGCTGCTCGCCTTGGACCATGAAAACTCCCCGAATGCATGGCACCAGCTGAGGTCACACATAAAGGGCACCAGCTGAGGGCACCAGTGTATTAAATACAGATTTAAAAAAATAAGTAATATTTTCAAAGAGAAAAGGGAAAGTGGGGACGGATTGTTGTCATTCTCTTTATCTAGTTTCAATTCGTTCTTCTTACTTAGTTTCAATTCTGAATTATGACACAGATTGTTTTGAGAAACTATTATAATGTTTTTTTATGTAAAGATTACCTCCTAGATTCCTCAGTAGCAAGAAAAAAGGCATTTTTTTATTAAAAAAAAATAAGCAAGGTGATTAAGAGGGGATGTTATTACCTTATCGTCTATGAAGGCAGCCCAGAAGCGGGCAATGGCCCGGTCATATGGATCTTTGGGCATAAGATTTGGTGCCTTATTGCCCCATACCTCCTCGATGTACTGCACAATAATCATGGATTCACAAACAGGCTTTCCACTGTGGATAAGCACTGGAATCTTCTTGTGAACAGGGTTTGATTTCAGCAGAAGCTCGCTTTTAGGCCGCAAATTATCTTCGATGAACTCGTAATCGATGCCTTTAAGAGCCAGTGCTATGCGAACCCGAAGCACAAAGGGGCTCCAACCCGAACCTAATAGCTTCACTTGACCCTCTTTTCCACAGGCCTCCATCGCCATTTCTCTGAACATGTAGTGTAATGCAGTGCTTGTGCCTATGCTACCATTTGTTAGCCATCATCCCTCGGTGCAAATAAATAGGCATCCCACTGCCAGTTAATCATATCACCCTAATCTTGATTCCACCACCATTCCTTCCCTTTGCCGTGCCATGGCCACTTTACACCGCCAATTACGTACATCAATCCCTTACCTCGGTGTGAACAGTCTGACCTTCGAAAGCACGTGAATTTAAAATTCCAAAAGTCAAATTAAACTGTCATGTAAGATTTAATTAAGCCAAGACTCACAAATCATTAGTACCTCTTTCAATGATGTGATGTCTACCACTTATACAAGGAAGCAATAATAGGAAATTTATTTTTGTTCGTTAAGAGCCATTTGCGTTTATAATTTAAATATGTGATCATAACATTAGACCTTACAAACTATATCCGGAGAGTGGCTTATGGGCATTGGAGTATTGGGGTGTTGCATTTAATTATTAGATTATTACTCTCGATGTATTTTTGAATTTAACCAAAATCTATAGACATAAGGATTATTCCAGATATATTGAGAGAGTATTAGCTAATATGATTTTTAGCCCCTAGAAAACTTTCCATGGCTAGCATTTTTTCCTAATCTCATTTCATGTATGTAATTTAGAGCATCCAAAATGGATGTTGGCTAATCTCACAATATGTTTATATGGACCTATAGTGTAATAGTTATAAGAGGAAAATTCAATTTTATAGATGATGGAAGGGAACCCATCTAGTGAATGGCCTAGACAATTTCTCATACTCATGTAGTCTCTATGTATTCTTTCCTAGAGTCTATAATCTTGAAGGTCTAGTTGTTCTCTATGTTGACTATAAATCCAAGAAAATCTAAATATTTTTAAGGTATGGATACCAATGATTTCTAATAATATTACCAAGTTCTATAATGTTTTTATGAATGATTTTGCTCAAAATATTTCAAGGTTTTTTTACTAGATTTATAAGTTTATCTTTATTCTTGATTGGAGCTAAAATTGTGTTAATATTACCCATTTTTTTTAACTTTTCTATAGTTTTATCCAAAAATATTTTAGACTTTCTTTTATTAAATTTATAAATGTATCCTGATTTTTGGTTAAATTGATATAATTTTAGTTATTAGAAATTATAATACTAAATCGTACTAACTCTTAATTTCATTATATTCATTAATAAAATCCATTCTTACAATTTTATTTTCCATGACAATTTATACATTATTAATTAGTCAAAATACAAGTGTGTGCATGAGTTTGTTAACTTATTGGTCCTCATTGAGAGGTAAGTAGCTTTGATGCAATTCTTAATTATATTTTCTCTCTTTATATTTGAAGATGCTTAATGGATTGTTAATTATTGAAAATGTGATAAAGCTTTGTGATGAAATAGCTTAAGGGTTCAATGCTACACATTAATTTATACTTTGAAATGTTTAGAATATAGTTGTATTTGATAATTTGGGTTGGTTAAGGGGTGGTTAAGGGTGATGTTGTTATATGGTCAGGGTATTTTACTTCTTTATTTAGATTATATCTCTTACAAATCAAACCCACAAATTAACTATATTTGAAATCATTTTTGGGTTAAGGAATTTAATAAGATTTAAATCCTTTATGTTTTATATAAGTTCTTCCAAAGACACGGCTAGCTAACATGTGGAAGTGGTGATTGAAACATGGTAAGGGAAGCCACATGGTAGCAAGGCTTTATCATAGTTAGCTAGCAAATAGAAGTGATAACTAAAAGGTAGTGTTTATGACATTGATCGACCTATTAAACACGTGTATGAATGAAAAAGAAACAATGTAAGTAGATCTAAAATGTTGACAAATGTAGATTGTAGCCCCTCATTCTAGCCATTGTTTTCCACTTAAACAATGTTATTCACTATCATTGTTGTAGAATGTCCTTTCCTTTTATTAGAGCAATGCATTGATGTTGTTTTGGTCTAGTTAGTCTATATTTATCTAATGTTATCCACTTCTGTAAAAATGGGGAACCTCAATTACTCAATGATAGAATTAGAATTCCCTATGAATGGTTTTTTAGGTTGATAAGGGGGGTGAGGAAAAAATTCCAAGAAGAAAACATGGGCTTTTTTTTATAAAGGCTCATAAGATAGAAAGATACTTGGCTTGTCTTTCCAATAGGATTTGGGCACTTTTCTCTTTTATTAAAAAATCGTTTCAATGTGCATTCTAATTAATCATGTAAATATCCTCATAAAAAAAAATTACAAATTTATAAATTGTTTTCTTAAAGCATCTATTTTGTTGTTAGGGTTTGATCTATTGACTTATTTTAAAGGGTGGAATTACAACTAACCAAAGCTACATCTTCCCTACATGAATGACCTTCTTTAGTGTATATATTTATGATGGGTTTATACCATAGAAAATTATCTAGATCCCCCTCTTATTTTTTTGGTCAATGTGTGTGTCATGTTGTTCCTTATCGACTATGTGGATTAAACCCTATTATGGGTTGGTTGTTTTTGGATCAAACTGAGTATGTCGTTGCTATCAACACCCTCCATAAATTTTCTCACGCTTGGATTTTGGAGCTTAGTGAGGATCTTATGGTCTGTTGTCTTATAGTTACTCCATGGTCATTCGATATTTTGTAAGGTGTTTAAGTCTTCTTCCCAATTTTAAATTGTCAAGTCACTTGTGGACACATGCTCAGTCTCCGATGGGTTTATGAGCACACTTTCTTTATGCAAACTTGAATAGGAATAGCATTGTCTAACAAGATTGTGCTAGTTCAATGTTTAACTTATGTTGACAGTTAGTGCACACTTTCGTTGACATTCTCCCTCACTTTGATTACAATTGCACTTTTATTTTGGTGAGTTTTCTTAATTATCGCTTTTGCGCACTTTCGCTTTCACGTGTCACTTTCACATTCCCAATTATTTCTTTTTCTTTTTTCACATTAGTAAGTGTCATTTTCATGTTATCTTCACTCTATCAAGTGTCACTTTCAAGGTCGTTTGCATTTTGCAAGTGTCCTCTTATGTTTTCCTCATGTCACAAGTGTTGTTTTTTTGTTTTCACTCTTGCATCTGTCACACCTTTGTACATCACCAAAATTAGTTCTGACACACTCTTGTGCACTATATGGTCTTACATATCATTAGAATATGCACTAGACACATTCCTACAACTTATCACACCTCTGGGGAAAAGTTGTCATTTTTGTCGTAACTAGTGTTCAAAGTGTTGTAATGTGTCGTTTCAATTGTCACACTTAGAAATAGGTGTGGCCTTGATGTTGCTTTAAGGTGCGACTATTATTCATGAGACCTATGCATTCCATTGTCATATATTGATGGAATTTATGTGTTTGATCGATGTTTGAGCCATGTTAGGATACATTTCTTTCTCCTACTCTGTTGGTCCCACACGTAGCCATTGTGAAAGCTCTTCTTGGTCCTTCAGTCGAGTGCAAGTTATAACAACATTAATCATGTTACCAGGTGATAAGAACAACTTATTAATTAGCATCATTGACGTATCTTTCCTCCTATGTTTTTGCACACTGTCTTTTCTAAGGCCTCCTCCCTATCACATTTGTTGGACATTGGATAAACCAACGCTCCCCGTGTGTTCCACGACATGTGTTTAAATGCCTCTCGTGGATCTACTAACTCTAGCAATGCATTCATTTACTAACAGTTTTGGATTTCAATGTAATGATAATCATGATTCCAACAACTGGTATCAGACTAGGTCCTTCAAAAGAAGCTTGATCACTTGAAGGAAGATTCATCAAGATTAGTAATCAAGAGGTAGTAGCATCGATTAGGCCACCGTTGTTTAATGAATCCAACTTGGTTTTCTAGAAAGTTAGAACAAGAGCTTATCTACAGTCACTTGGAGTTCATGTTTGGGGAATAGTTGAAGGAGACTATTAGTATCCATCCTCCATTCCCACAAATGAAGCAGAAAAGAAAAAATATGAGACCAATGCAAAGGTTGTCAACAATCTATTGGGAAGCTTTGCGAAATCAGAATTTGTAAAGGTCATGCAACTAAAGACCGCAAAGGATATATGGGACAAGATTATTTAGATTTATGAAGGTGACACTAAGGTAAAGAGTTCCAAACTTCAAACCTTTCAAATTCAATATGAAACCCTCATAATGCATAGTGATGAAAGTATTGCAAGTTTCTTTCTTAGGGTAGATGAGATAGTTAATTCAATGAGAAATCTTGGTGATGAAGTAAAAGAATCAATGCTTGTTGAGAAAATCCTAATATCTCTAACCCCAAAATTTGATTCAAAAGTCTCTTCCATTGAATAAATGCAGGATCTGAAGAACCTTATTGTTGACCAACTTCATGGGATCTTAACAACCTATGAAATGAGAAAATGGGGTCCTTCAGATATCATAGAAACAAAATTCAAAGCTACTTCTAAAGGTAAAGAAAAGGAGGAAACTAAGGAATCAAGTTATGTATCAGATGAAGAAGAGGTGAACTTTGTAAAGAAACTCCAAGTAGGAACTCACAGATTTAGAGGTAAGCTTGCTTTCAAATGTTTTATTTGTGGAAGAGTTGGTCATTATGCTACTAAATTCCCTTATAAATAAAATCACGAGAAAGGGAAAAATTATGAAAAAGTAAATTTTACAGGATGGCTTGAAAACAAGAAAAGTTTCTACACACACAAAGCTAGTGATGGTATTTCAAATGGTGAAGAGGGTGAGTCTGATCAAGAAGATCAATTACTTATGGAATTTGAAGATAAATGTATTGATGAGTCTAATGATTTTTTTATGGATGCTCTAGAATAAAAAGATAATCTCATTGAAGAAATAACTCAGCTTAAAAATTGTCTTGAAGAAGCTAAATTATCAGAAGAAGCACTGAAGAAACAAATTCTAGAAAATGAGAAGTTTAATGAAAAGTTAAAACTAGAAATAGTAAGTCTAAGAAAGGACTTTAGAAAACAAAAGGTATAAACCTTAGATTTTCTAAAGGATCAAAGACCCTAGAAGAAATCATCAAAGTAAATGCTCTCCTCTAATAAAAATAGGTCTTGGATACAATGGAGAATCATCAAAGACTATAAAATCTTCTAAAACAGTACAATAAACTATCTCAATGCAATAAAGGGAGGTTGTCAACAAAATTCCATCTCTCGGGAAAGGAATGAAGGATCAGAAGTCTCTCAAGTAAATCACCCTTACCACAATGAAAAGGGAAATTACACAAAAAGGTACTATACTCATGGTAATTTCTACTTCAATGGTCAATGCTTCACTTGTCATAATTTTGGTCATAAGGCTACTTAATGTGTCGCTTATAAAACTATCATGACAAGAGAAGAAAGAAAACAAAAGAATGAGATTGGATTAAAGAAATACTCTTACAATACTTTCTCACCTCATCAAGATGAACCAAAATGTTCCTTATGCAAACACTTTGGGCATAGAGAAGCTGAATGTAGAAGTACAATGAGACCAACTCTTCAGAATGAACAAAAGGAAACAACATCCAAGGTATGGAAAAAGAAAACCATAGAATCTGAAAATTGTGGTTTAGCTTTGTATGCAGGAGATCAAGAAAATATGTGGTGCATTGACAGTGGATGTTCAAATCATATGAAAGGTGATAAAGATATGTTTATGTCCTTTAATGAAATAAATAAAGAAAAGAATGTAACCTTTCGAAATAACTCACTTGCTGCTATCAAAGGGAAAGGAATTATTTTGCTAAAAGATAAGGTTAAAGCTGGAAATGATTTGTTTGTTGATGGATTAAGACATAACTTGTTGAGTGTTAGTCAAATGTGTGACCAAGAACATGATTTTGTTTTCAGATCAAAGAATTGTGTGGTACAAAATCTAGATAGACGTAAGATCATAATAAAGGTAACAAGAACTCGAGGGAATGTTTATGTCTTGGAAGGAAGTCAAGAGCATTGTTACTTGAGAAAATCACAAGAAAGTTGGTTTTGGCACAAAATATTGGGACATCCAAGCTTCACTCAATTACACAAGTCAAGCAGAATGGGAGAAAGACGTGACTTGCCTAACATCTCTCTACAAGAAAACAGCATATGCAAATCATGTCTATTCGGTAAGCAAAACAGAGTTCAGTTTAATTTTAAAGAAGGTACTTAAAGTAAGCCACTTGAACTTATTCTCACTGATTTGTGTGGTCATATGAGAAAGAAGTCTCCTCGAGGTGAGCAATACTTCATATTCTTCATTGATTATTTTAATAGAATGTGTTGGATTGGCTTATTGAAACATAAAGATGAAGCATTTGATAATTTAATGTCTTCAAAGCTCTAGTAGAAAATGAGTTAGACCTTAAAAAATTAATGTCTTAGATATGATAGAGGAGGAGAGTTTATATCAGATGAGTTTTTTGAGGTTTTGTGAACAACATTGTATCAAGAGGAAGTTTTCTATAGCTAAAACTTCTCAACAAAACGGAGTGGCAGAAAGATTGAAGAGAACAATCCAACAAATAGCACGTGCCATGCTTGATGAGTCTGTAACACATCATACCTTCTATGGAGAAGCACCACATAAAACCATAAATATCCTCAACAAAGCTCATATTTGGGTAAACAATGATAAAAATCCTTATGAACTATGGTTTGCTAAGCCTCGAACTATCAAACATTTCAGATTTTTTGGAAGCAAATGTTACATAAATAATAATGATGATAAACTTGGAAAGTTTGAATCTAGAGCTGATGAAGGAATTCTCCTTGGATACTCCTCTAGAATTAAATTTTATAAATGCTATGATAAAAGGCTTCAAAATATTGTTGAATGCATTGATGTTTTAATTGATGAAGCATCCACAAGTACCGAAAAGGAAGCACCAACAGATGACGAATTTGTTCCTACAACAACCCAAAAGGATGAAGGAGAGGGAATTAATGAAGCTTCAGGAGAAGGAATTGATAGCCCAATAGAATCAAAAAATAATCCTTCAAGATATGTTCAGAAAAATCATCTGGAATCTCAAATTCTAGGTGAAAGGAAGTTAGAGTACAAACTAGAAGAAATCTTGTTGGAACTTCCATTCATCTAGCCTTACTATCCATGATTGAACCTAAAAATTTAAATCAAGAAAGAAAATATGAATGTTGGGTTAAGGCAATGAATGAAGAACTTGATCAAATAGAAAATAACCATACATGGGAGTTAATACTAGGACCTCACAATAAAAATATTATTGGGACAAAATGGGTATTCAAAAAAAAATTGAATGAAAATGGAGAGGTAATTAGAAACAAAACAAGACTCGTATGTGAACTCTATGCTCAACAAGAAGTAATATACTTTGAAGAAACATTTGCACTCATAGCTAGACTTGAAGCCATAAAAATGTTCCTCGCATTTTCAAGTTTTCATAACTTTAAAGTATATAAAATGGATGTTAAAAGCACATTTCTAAATGGGGACCTAGAAGAAGAAATTTATATTGAACAACCTAAAGGATTCATTCTAGGAAATGATAAAAGGCTTGTTTGTAAACTTAAGAACACTCTATATGGGATAAAATAAGCCCCATGTGCATGGTATTATTTTCCTGACATGTATCTTCAACAACAAGGGTTCACCAAGGGGTCTGTAGATAGATATCTATATATAAAGATGAATAAAAATAAACTTTTGATAGTTGTTATCTATGTAGATGGCATCATATTCAGAAGAAATGAAGAACCTATAAGTCAATGATTTCCTTCAGTTATGCAACAAGAATTTGAAATGTCCTTACTTGGTGAACTAATATACTTTCTTGGTCTTTAAGTTCACCAAGAAAAGAATGGTATTTTTCTCTCACAAACCAAGTACCTCAAGAAGATTTTGAAGAAATACTGAATGGAAGACTACAAACCTGTATGCACACCAATGGTAACATGATGTAATATTAGTTCACGTGATGATTCTCCTTCAGTAAACCAACAAGAATACAGATCTATGATTACAAGCTTATTCTACCTTACAGGCACAAGACCGGATATTATGCATGTAGTTGGGATTGTTGGATGATTTAAAGAAAATCCTAAAGAAACTCATCTCCATGCAATCAAGAGAATATTCAAGTTTTTCAAGGAACTCAATATTTTGGTCTATGGTATCCCAAAGATGCATATTTTGCACTTCATTCTTTCACTGATGCAGATTGGCATGCAATATTGATGATAGAAAGAGTACTAGTGGAGGAGCATTTTATTTGGGACCTCGCTTGGTATCATGGTTCAGAAATAAATAAATAAATAAATTCCATTGATTTATATACTACTAAGGATTAATATGTTGTTGATGCATATTGTTATACTCAACTTCTATGGACGATGCAAACATTTGCAAGACATTTAAATCGCTTGTCCTCAACCTATACCTATTCTATGTGATAATACTAGTGCACGCAAAAAACAAGCATATTCCAATCAAATATCACTTTCTGAGAGGTCAGGTGCTTAAACAGAAGGTCAAACTATATTCAAAAGAACAAGTTGCAGATATATTTACAAATCCACTTCCATGGGATCCCTTTGAATATCTCAAATAGAAACTAGGTGTGGTCTCTACCTCATCACTTTATTAATCATTCTAGTATATCTTTCATGTTAAGAGGAAGCTGAGTCTAAATTTTTTTTATAGTTTACTTTCTGTACATAAACCCCCTGAAGGGTAGTCACGTATATACACAAGTTTGGTTCTTGATAGTAGCGTATGTTTACCTATGAAGAAGAAACTATGGGACAAACTCAAACATAGGTTTTGGTATATTTTAGTCAGTGTTTCTTTCACACTCTGCTTCTAATGTTGACTTGTTACAATCTGTTGTTTCTCAAATAAAACTTAGAAGTGATATTGGCTTATGATGGTTACTATATGACATTGTTGCTTTGATGGATTTACTGATTGATGAAATTTCTTTGATGACTTTACTGGTGAATATGATCAATCCTAACAATGAATAGATGACACAGGTTCAGGGGGAGCATCTGCTATATTTCCAATAATTCATTTTTGGCATTATTATTTCTTGAGCATTCCTTGTTGCATAACGATGTTCATATTTTGGATATCAGATGCTCATAATACAAATTATTATATGGTAGTTGCTGATAACTATCATGGTATTCCTACCACACTATTGAGGTATTTGGTTCCAACAACATTGCAATTGTGATTCCAACAACATTGCATCATTACTTCCTAAGGATAAATCACCTAGCCTTGTGATGCCTCCCTCAGTGAAAATTTCATTCCAAATGAGCAAGTAGCCATTGTTGGAGAGAAATTCACCCTCCCAAGCCTGAGTGCACTTCGAAATAATGAAGCACACTTTTAAATGACAAATCGCACTTTGGAATGATGAAGTGCACTTCAAAACAATGAAGCACACTTCATAACAATGAAGGGTCCTTTATCTCTTTAAAATCACAAGGCACACTCACAAAGCATGGAGATTTAAGGTGCATGGAACACTCATGAAGCATGAAGCCTTAAGGCATATGGCGCACTCATAAAGCATGATTTAGTCATCCTTCCCTTTAAGTGCATGGTGCACTCACAAAGCTTGAAGCCTTTGAGTGCATGGCACATTCTAAAAACCTAAAACCTTTGAGTGCATCACACATTCTTGAAGAAAGAACCTTTAATAATTGATTTTGAGTGCATGGTGCACTCTTAAATCATGAAGCCTTCATCATTCTCTTAAAGAGTGCATAGTGTAATAATGAATCCTTAAGCCTTCATTTGAACACAGTCCTTCGACTCAAAGAATTATGCCCTCCTAGTTCCTCTTTAGTGCATAAGTGCACTATGAAGGCTCAAATCCTAACCCATTCATCCCTTTGATGTGAACCCTTGTGCCTTCCCTGTTCCTCTTGAGCACATGAGTGCACTTGGAATGCTTGAAGCCTTGCCCCTTTGTCCCTTCCGTGTGTACCCTTGCACCCTCCTTAGCTTCCTTGAGTGCATGAGTGAATATTGCACCAACGAACGATTATCCTTTGTGCTTCATACCTATTCCCTCCGTCCTTGATTTGTCTCTCCCTTTCTTGAGTGCACAAGCACATATTGAAGGCCTCTTGTGATCCCTTATGAGTTTAACTATGTCCTCCTTATCAGGCCTTCTTCTTTCATCCCTCTCATAAGCTTATTATGAGCTAGTAATTTCATGAGCTAAGTAGTGATGCAGTAGACGATTTTAAGACTGATTTTTCCTTGTCATAAATGATTTTCATTAGCATGATTACCTTATTAGCATGACAAGGTGACGTCAAAGTAGATAACAAGGAGAAAGCATAAAGAAACACCTGCAGAGAAGAAGAACAAAATAGAGATAACATGGCGACATGAAGCATGCATGAATCACAAATATCTTGGGCAACAATGGATTTTTTTTATGGAATAAGTAATAAGAGGAAATGTGGATAGGAGCCGTAATTATCATCGAGTCAGGTGAATTTTTTCATTTTTGGTGGGAAGGAGGATAGGATATTAATAATAAAGTAGAAATCATAATATTATAATAATGTTTTAATTGGGATAAAATAATTTAATCTAGAGAAAATACATGTATATAAAAGTAAAAAAACCATTATTAATGGAGTAAAATATCACACAAATTTCAATCCCATATTAATAAATTGGATGAAGCTAATCAGAAATTTGATTAGTACGTTTCAGCACATTCAATTTCTAATATATATATATATATACCGAGAACAAATCTAGATAGAGATGATAAAGTTCTCAATGGATACAATTTTTAAAAAAGTGATATATAAAATAAGGAGTTACAAAAGGTACACAAGTCAGGATAAAGTCAGGATAAGATCTCAGATAATATAGATAGAGATGATAATAGAACTTTAGAATATGTACTATATTTTTTTATGTTAATATAAAGAAGCGCTTTTTTTCTCTGAAAAAAATTGGTTAAAACATGCATATTCTTATCGGACTAAACGTCACACAGCGATTGGATCACGTCTTCAGAATTTAGATAATAAATAATTTATTAGCATTAAACACCATTCATTCAAAAAGATAAAAACCTTCAAACTGACATCATTAAAATAAAACAAGGCCGCCGGTAACATCAATTTAAATATAGTCTTCTATCGAAAATCAATCCTTTTTTTGTGGCCGTAGTGCTTCCCCTAATTGGCAGCGAGTGGTGACGTAAATCTGACTATCTGGCCACATATAAACTCCCGCAGCATGGCCGAATCCGGCATAATTTCTTTCACTCTATCGGCCTCCCAGATTCGATCCATCCACGCGCTTAACAGCGGCATCTTCTCCGCGTCTATTAAAACAGAATTAGTAACCTTCTCCAGGGCTTTCACAAACGCGGACAGACCACCCAGTGCGATGTCAACAAAGCCAATCTTCTCTCCTCCAAAATACAGTTTCCCCGAGAAGCAGGGGCTCGTTCGCAGAGCTTCCTCCAATACAACAAAGTTTGCCACACATTCTTGTACCGCTTTCTGTTGCTGCTCGCCTTGGACCATGAAAACTCCCCTAAGGCATGGCACCAGCTGAGGCCACACATAAAGAGCACCAGTGTATTAAATACAGATTTCAAAAAATAAGTTGTCATTTTTTTCGTAACTAGTGTTCAAAGTGTTGTAATGTGTTGTTTCAATTTTCACACTTAGAAATAGGTCTGGCCTTGATGTTGCTTTAAGGTGCGACTATTATTCATGAGTCCTATGCATTCCATTGTCGTATATTGATGGCATTTATGTGTTTGATCGATGTTTGAGCCACGTTAGGATACATTTCTTTCTCTTACTCTGTTGGTCCCACACGTAGCCATTGTGAAAGCTCTTCTTGGTCCTTCAGTCGAGTGCAAATTATAACAACATTAATCATGTTACAGGTGATAAGAACAACTTATTAATTAGCCTCATTGACGTATCTTTCCTCCCATGTTTCTGCACTATGTCTTTTCTAAGGCCTCCTCCCTATCACATTTGTTGGACATTGGATAAACCAATGCTTCCTGTGTGTTTCACGACATGTGTTTAAATGCCTCTCGTGGATCTATTAACTCTGGCGATGCATTCATTTACTAACACTTTTGGATTTCAATGTAATGATAATCATGATTCCAACAACTGGTATCAGAGCAAGTCCTTCAAAAGAAGCTTGATCACTTGAAGGAAGATTCATCAAGCTAAGTAATCAAGAGATAGTAGCATCAATTAGGCCACCATTGTTTAATGAATCCAACTTGGTTTTCTAGAAAGTTAGAACAAGAGCATATCTACAGTCACTTGGAGCTTATGTTTGGGGAATAGTTGAAGGAGACTATTAGTATCCATCCTCCATTCCCACAAATGAAGCAGAAAAGAAAAAATATGAGACCAATGCAAAGGTTGTCAATGGTCTATTGGGAAGCTTGGTGGAATAATAATTTGTAAAGATCATGCAACTAAATACCACAAAGGATATATGGGACAAGATCATTTAGATAAATGTGAAGGTGACACTAAGGTAAAGAGTTCCAAACTTCAAACCTTTCGAATTCAATATGAAACCCTCATAATGCATAGTGATAAAAGTATTGCAAGTTTCTTTCTTAGGGTAGATGATATAGTTAATTCAATGAGAAATCTTGGTGATGAAGTAAAAGAATCAATGCTTGTTGAGAAAATCCTAATATCTCTAACCCCAAAATTCGATTCAAAAGTCTCTTCCATTGAAGAAATGCAGGATTTGAAGAACCTTACTGTTGACCAACTTCATGGGATCTTAACAACCTATGAAATGAGAAAATGGGGTCCTTCAGATATCATAGAAACAACATTCAAAGCTACTTCTAAAGGTAAAGAAAAGGAGGAAACTAAGGAATCAAGTTATGTATCAGATGAAGAAGAGGTGAACTTTGTAAAGAAACTCCAAGTACGAACTCACAGATTTAGAGGTAAGCTTCCTTTCAAATGTTTTATTTGTGGAAGAGTTGGTCATTATGCTACTAAATTCCCTTATAAAGAAAAGCACGAGAAAGGGAAAAATTATGCAAAAGTAAATTTTATAGGAAGGCTTGAAAACAAGAAAAGTTTCTACACACACAAAGCTAGTGATGGTATTTCAAATGGTGAAGAGGGTGAGTCTGATCAAGAAGATCAATTACTTATGGAATTTGAAGATAAATGTATTGATGAGTCTAATGATTTTTTTATGGATGCTCTAGAATAAAAAGATAATCTCATTGAAGAAATAACTCAGCTTAAAAATCATCTAGAAGAAGCTAAATTATCAGAAGAAGCACTGAAGAAACAAATTCTAGAAAATGAGAGGTTTAATGAAAAGTTAGAACTAGAAATAGTAAGTCTAAGAAAGGAACTTGAGAAAACAAAAGGTATAAACCTTATATTTTCTAAAGGATCGAAGACCCTAGAAGAAATCATCAAAATATAATTCTCTCCTCTAATAAAAATAGGTCTTGGATATAATGGAGAATCATCAAAGACTGTAAAATCTTCTGAAACAGTACAATAAACTATCTCAATGCAATAAAGGGAGGTAGTCAACAAAATTCCATCTCTCAGGAAAGGAATGAAGGATCAGAAGTCTCTCAAGTAAATCACCCTTACCACAATGAAAAGGGAAATTACACAAAAAGGTATTATACTCATGGTAATTTCTACTTCAATGGACGATGCTTCACTTGTCATAATTTTGGTCATAAGGCTACTTAATGTGTTGCTTATAAAACTATCATGACAAGAGAAGAAAGAAAACAAAAGAATGAGATTGGATTAAAGAAATACTCTTACAATACTTTCTCACCTCGTCAAGATGAACCAAAAAGTTCCTTATGCAAAAACTTTGGGCATAGAGAAGCTGAATGTAGAAGTACAATGAGACCAACTCTTCAGAATGAACAAAAGGAAACAACATCCAAAGTATGGAAAAAGAAAACCATAGAATCTGAAAATTGTGGTTTAGATTTGTATGTAGGAGATCAAGAAAATATGTGGTGCATTGACAGTGGATGTTCAAATCATATGAAAGGTGATAAAGATATGTTTATGTCCTTTAATGAAATAAATAAAGAAAAGAATGTAACCTTTCGAAATAACTCACTTGTTGCTATCAAAGGGAAAGGAATTATTTTGCTAAAAGATAAGGTTAAAGCTGGAAATGCTTTGTTTGTTGATGCATTAAGACATAACTTGTTGAGTGTTAGTCAAATGTGTGACCAAGAACATGATTTTGTTTTCAGATCAAAGAATTGTGTGGTACGAAATATAGATACACGTAAGATCATAATAAATGGAACAAGAACTCCAGGGAATGTTTATGTCTTGGAAGGCAATCAAGAGCATTGTTACTTGAGAAAATCACAAGAAAGTTGGTTTTGGCACAAAAGATTGGGACATCCAAGCTTCACTCAATTACACAAGTCAAGCAGAATGGGAGCAAGATGTGACTTGCCTAACATCTCTCTACAAGAAAACAACATATGCAAATCATGTCTATTCGGTAAGAAAAACAGAGTTCAGTTTAATTGTAAAGAAGGTACTTAAAGTAAGCACTTGAACTTATTCTTACTGATTTGTGTGGTCATATGAGAAAGAAGTCTCCTCGAGGTGAACAATACTTCATACTCTTCATTGATTATTTTAATAGAATGTGCTGGATTGGCTTATTGAAACATAAAGATGAAGCATTTGATAAATTTAATGTCTTCAAAGCTCTAGTAGAAAATGAGTTAGACCTTAGAAAATTAATGTCTTAGATATGATAGAGGAGGAGAGTTTATATCAGATGAGTTTTTTGAGGTTTTGTGAACAACATTATATCAAGAGGAAGTTTTCTATAGCTAAAACTCCACAACAAAATAAAGTGGTAGAAAGATTGAAGAGAACAATCCAACAAATAGCATGTGCCATGCTTGATGAGTCCGTAACACATCATACCTTCTAGGGAGAAGCACCACATACAACCATAAATATCCTCAACAAAGCTCATATTCGGGTAAATAATGATAAAAATCCTCATGAACTATGGTTTGCTAAGCTTCCAATTGTCAAACATTTCAGATTTTTTGGAAGAAAATGTTACATAAATAATAATGATGATAAACTTGGAAAGTTTGAATCTAGAGCTGATGAAGGAATTCTCCTTGGCTACTCCTCTAGAATTAAATGTTATAAATGCTATAATAAAAGGCTTCAAAAGATTGTTGAATGCATTGATGTTTTAATTGATGAAGCATCCACAGGTACCGAAAGGGAAGCACCAACAGATGACGAATTTGTTCCTACAACAACCCAATAGGATGAAGGAGAGGGAATTAATGAAGCATCAGGAGAAGGAATTGATAGCCCAATAGAATCAAAAAATAATCCTTCAAGATATGTTCAGAAAAATCATCTGGAATCTCAAATTCTAGGTAAAAGGAAGCTAGAGTACAAACTAGAAGAAATCTTGTTAGAACTTCCATTCATCTAGCCTTACTATCCATGATTGAACCTAAAAATTTAAATCAAGAAAGAAAACATGAATGTTGGGTTAAGGCAATGAATGAAGAATTTGATCAAATAGAAAATACCCATACATGGGAGTTAGTACCAAGACCTCATGATAAAAATATTATTGGGACAAAATAGGTATTCAAAAAAAAATTGAATGAAAATGGAGAGGTAATTAGAAACAAAGCAAGACTCGTATGCAAAGGCTATGCTCAACAAGAAGTAATATACTTTGAAGAAACATTTGCACTCATAGCCAGACTTGAAGCCATAAGAATGTTCCTCGCATTTTCAAGTTTTCATAACTTTAAAGTATATCAAATGGATGTTAAAAACACATTTCTAAATGGGGACCTAGAAGAAGAAATTTATATTGAACAACCTAAAGGGTTCATTCTAGGAAATGATAAAAGGCTTGTTTGTAAACTTAAGAACACTCTATATGGGATAAAATAAACCCCATGTGCATGGTATTATTTTCCTGACATGTATCTTCAACAACAAGGGTTCACCAAGGGGTTTGCAGATAGATATCTATATATAAAGATGAATAAAAATAAACTTTTGATAGTTGTTATCTATGTAGATGGCATCATATTCGAAAGAAATAAAGAACCTATGAGTCAAGGATTTCCTTTAGTTATGCAACAAGAATTTGAAATGTCCTTACTTGGTGAACTAATATACTTTCTTGGTCTTTAAGTTCAACAAGAAAAGAATGGTATCTTTCTCTCACAAACCAAGTACCTCAAGAAGATTTTGAAGAAATATGGAATGGAAGACTACAAACCTGTATGCACACCAATGGTAACATGATGTAATATTAGTTCACGTGATGATTCTCCTTTAGTAAACCAACAAGAATACAGATCTATGATTACAAGCTTATTCTACCTTACAGGCACAAGACTAGATATTATGCATGTAGTTGGTTGGATGATTTAAAGAAAATCCTAAAGAAACTCATCTCCATGCAATCAAGAGAATATTCAAGTTTTTCAAGGAACTCAATGTTTTGGTCTATGGTATCCCAAAGATGCAGATTTTGCACTTCATTCTTACACTGATGCAGATTGGCATGTAATATTGATGATCGAAAGAGTACTAGTGGAGGAGCATTTTATTTGGGACCTCGCTTGGTATCATGGTTCAGAAAGAAAAAAATAAATAAATAAACTCCATTGCTTTATATACTACTGAGGATTAATATGTTATTGATGCATCTTGTTGTACTCAACTTCTATGGATGATGTAAACATTTGCAAGACATTTAAATCACTTGTCCTCAACCTATACCTATTCTATGTGATAATACTAGTGCACGCAAAAAACAAGCATATTCCAATCAAATATCACTTTCTGAGAGGTCAGGTGCTTAAACAGAAGGTCAAACTAGAATATTTTCCTTTAAAAGAACAAGTTGCAGATATATTTACAAATCCACTTCCATAGGATCCCTTTGAATATCTCAAATAGGAACTAGGTGTGGTCTCTGCCTCATCACTTTATTAATCATTCTAGTATATCTTTCATGTTAAGGGGAAGCCGAGTCTAAATTTTTTTTACAGTTTACTTTCTATACACAGACCCCATGAAGGGTAGTCACGTATATACACAAGTTTGGTTCTTGATAGTAGCGTATTTTTACCTCTAAAGAAGAAACTATGGGACAAACTCAAAGATAGGTTCTAGTATATTTTAGTCAGTGTTTCTTTAGCACTCTGCTTCTAATGTTGACTCGTTACAATGTGTTGTTTCTCAAACAAAACTTAGAAGTGATATTGGCTTATGATGGTTACTATATGAATTTGTTGCTTTGATGGATTTACTGATTGATGAAATTCCTTTGATGACTTTATTGGTGAATATGATCAATCCTAACAATGATCAAATGACACAGGTTCAGGGGGAGCATCTGCTATATTTCCAATAGTTCATTTTTGGCATTATGATTTCTTGAGCATTCCTTGTTGCATAATGATGTTCATATTTTGGCTATTAAATGCTCATAATACAAATTCTTATATGGTAGTTGCTGATAACTATCATGGTCTTCCTACCACACTATTGAGGTATTTGGTTCCAACAACATTGCAATCGTGATTCCAACAACATTGCATCATTACTTCCTAAGGATAAATAACCTAGCCTTGTGATGCCTCCCTCAGTGAAAATTTCATTCCAAATGAGCAAGTAGCCATTGTTGGAGAGAAATTCACCCTCCCAAGCCTGAGTGCACTTCGAAATAATGAAGCACACTTTTAAACGACAAATCACACTTTGTAATGATGAAGTGCACTTCAAAACACTGAAGCACACTTCATAACAACGAAGGGTCCTCTATCTCTTTAAAATCACAAGGCACACTCACAAAGCATGGAGCTTTAAGGTGCATGGAACACTCATGAAGCATGAAGCCTTAAGGCAAATGGCGCACTCATGAAGCATGATTTAGTCATCCTTCCCTTTGAGTGCATGGTGCACTCATGAAGCTTGAAGCGTTTGAGTGCATGGCACACTCTAAAATCCTGAACCCTTTGAGTGCATCACACATTCTTGAAGCACGAAGCTTTAATCATTGATTTTGAGTGCATGGTGCACACTTAAATCATGAAGCCTTCATCGTTCTCTTATAGAGTGCATAGTGTAATAACGAATCCTGAAGCCTTCATTTGAACACAGTCCTTTGACTTAAAGAATTATGCCCTTCTAGTTCTTCTTTAATGCATAATTTCACTATGAAGGCTCAAATCCTGACCCATTCATCCCTTTAATGTGAACCCTTGTGCCTTCCCTGTTCCTCTTGAGCACATGAGTGCACTTGGAATGCTTGAAGCCTTACCCCTTCATCCCTTCCGTTTGTACCCTTGCACCCTCCTTAGCTTCCTTGAGTGCATGAGTGAATATTGCACCAACAAATGATTATCCTTTGTGCTTCATACCTATTCTCTTTGTCCTTGATTTCTCTCTCTCTTTCTTGAGTGCACAAGCGCATATTGAAGGCCTCTTGTGATCCCTTATGAGTTTAACTATGTCCTCCTTATTAGGCCTTCTTCTTTCATCCCTCTCATAAGCTTATTATGAGCTAGTAATTCCATGAGCTAAGTAGTGATACAATAGATGATTTTAAGACTAATTTTTCCTTGTCATAAATTATTTTCATTAGCATGATTACCTTATTAGCATGACAAGGTGACGTCAAAGCAGATAACAAGGAGAAAGCATAAAGAAACACCTACAGAGAAAAATAACAAAATAGGGACAACATGGCGACATGAAGCAGATCATGGACTGAGACAGATAGAATACATTACATGATTACTCAAAGGATTTTGATATTGATAAAAGACCCTTTCGAGGGTGAAGATAATAAAAAATTTGATTCTTCATGATGATGAAACATAGATAAGATCTACCACCAAGAATGCAAGATGAAGAAACAAGGAAGATTACCTTGCATTACCACCTCATCATGAAGTCCATGTCATCATTGTCAAGTTTTACTTGTAAAAGTGTCATCATAATAGTCAATGTGTCTCCATGTGTCATGCAACATCATCATGTGGAATTTAATGATTGATATTTAAGGAAAAGGACAAAATTTAATGTGTGGAATTCCAAGAGACATATGTGGAATATGAAAAGTCACTTAGTCATATATGGGGAAAATGCTTTTAGGATAAGTCCAAAATTCATATAGTGAAGTCCAAAATTCATTTAGAAGTTCAAGAGTTGCATAGAAGTCCAAGAGTCATGAGGGTAACTCAAGAGTCATGGGGATATGAAAGGTCATTCCTTTTGTTATAAAAGAAACCTCATAACTCAAGCAAAGTTCTGTTTTAGGTGGAAGCTTTGGAGAGCTAGTATTGGCTTCTCTACTTGGCATAGGAGAGAATTAGTTTTGGATAAGCAAGAAGTGACTAAATGTTCCATTATTGGAACTAGTGTGTCACCGGTGTAACTATGTACTTCGATCTTTCACCTTATAATTGAAGATTGATCAGCCAACACATTTTCATGCATGTATTCTGAATTTCTTAGGATTATTCTTTAAATGTTTGGTATATATGTTTCGTTCATATGTATCAAGGAATTTGAACTATTTTGGTTGCCTTAGTTCTTAGCTTGTTGAAGGTGTGTTGTATGTGGTTTAATGATCATTTTTTATATGTGAACTATTTCACTAGATAACAAACAAATCTATCTTTTCTCCTATGTCTCTCATAGGTTAGTACTATTACTTCCTTCTATAGGCTCACTTTTGTTTCCCCCTCATGAAAGCCTCCTTCTACACATTACAATCAGGTTTTCACAAAGTCAACTTTCTTGTTCAAGGGTTTTGTATATAATATCTTATGTTATTCACTGAAACCAAGGTGAACCTTACAGTTATGGTGATCATGTTGATACTCCATATGGGGTTCCTAGTCCAAACGGTGTGAGGTCTAGTTGAGAATTCACATCGGGGAGACCCCCTATATGTTGGCAATATCCAACACCATTAACATTCTTGTGCCCATTGATTCTATTTTGAATCTCTTATATTAAGTGGATCTTTCCAAAATCATAATCCCAAGATGTTTTTCTAAGGAGCTTGATTTTACCATCCCTACGAAAATCATTCATGACTTGTCTTAATTTAAGTTTGATGGTGAGACTGAACTAACTATCGTCGAACACTTCTTTCAATTTATCCATTTTTATCTCTCTAATAGAATTCATTGTAAAGATGTCATGAGCAGATTGTTCACCCTCACATTTGAATGCTGAGTTAATAAATGGTGTCATATGTTTCCTGTTGCTTATGTCCATTCACTCAAGAAACTTGTTAAGGAGCTTCGTGAAGCCTTTGATAGGTATGGTTATCAATATGTATGTTATATAATTGATTTTCTTAGAATCGAACCTGGTGAATCTACAAAGGACTTTCTTAATTGGTTTCTTAACATACACTGTGAATTTCCTGCAGGATTTATTGATTCATATTTCATTATGGAAAATTTTAAGAATTTGATTCTACTCTCTTTGAGGTCTTTTGAAACAGAACCCCTAGATAATTCTCTCTTCCCAACCTTTGTGAACCACGGGGTACCTCAATCTTCAAAGGAGGAACCGATTATTCCTTTTGTTCCTTGCCCTCCTTGTTGGAGAGGTAAATCCCCTCTGCGGACAGAGGCGATCCCCACTAGCCCAAAATGGGTCTAGCAACAATCAAACAATGCTATCATGCAAGTTCCTAATTTCAAATTAAAGGTGGATTATGAGAGCCTACTTGGATTCCAACGCTAGTGTTGTAGAAGAGTCGACACTCCCGTTCCTTTGCTCTGGCCGGTCACGATCCTCACGATCTCCGTGAATGGACACCTGCACATGCAAAGAACGACACAAATACAAGCATAAAATCTAATAGATGCAATTATATATCGGTCAGAAAAGATATAACTCAAACATCATCACAATGAACAACAAGAGTGGAACCATAATGATAGTCATCTATTATTGATAATCAACAAAGGAGAATACAACCATAGTTCTGACGTCAAATCCTCCTTTGGATTGGTGATCAGCTACATATGTCTTGTAAAGCTTTTCGGGATTGGGAACAAGCCTCTCTCTCCATGATTATGAATGCAAAGAAGACTCTTACAGCAATCTCTCAGACTTCTGACAGTATAATTCTCCCTATGCTCAAAACTAGCTTGTCAAATGCAACAGAACAAGATTTTATAGATGGAGGAGGAGGAGATAAGATCAATCACACCATCTATGGGATTGGGTTTATCCTCAAAAAGCCATTATGGATAGAGGAAAGGGAGATACGATGAATCAGGACATCCATAGGATTGGCATTATCCTTAAAAAGCTTCATGAGTCAAAAGGAAAAAACCTTCGAGCGTGCGTTTGTTAAAAAGCTTTTCCAAACTCGGTTGGCGTGGGTATAGTTCTGAGACAGAGCGCCAACTGGAGCGCCCTCTTTGGAGGATTCCCCCATTGGTGCGGGTAATACACTGTGGATCCGCGCTAATGGAAAAAGGGGACTTTTTAAGGATATTCTGCAGGAGATGTCTTCAGGGCATATGAAGTCCATACTTAGGGGAACATAATGCAAGTGTTTTCAAGTTATGTCACTTCTCACAGGTCCCGGAATGAGTCCTCTAAAGTGTGGGAAAGGGGTAACAGGGACGGTGAAAAATGGTGACAAATTACGGTGTAACAGATGCCCCCTAAAGCATGAGGCCCGAGAGAGAGAGAGGGGTGAAATGCTTTACAAGAACACATGCAGCTGCCGCCAGAGAATCTGCATAGAGAGGTACAACTGATAGCTCAAGTACATGATACATATGGTATGGGCGCAACCATCCATAACAGAGTACATAATAATCTAGATCCAAGGTATGGGCGCAGCCATCCGGTGAGGATCGATGAATAGACTCAGGCATGGTCGCAGCCATCCAGTGAATGAGTCATGTAATAATCACAATAATCCACAAAATCGCAGCCTGGATTCCAACAGACAAAATCCAGGGTCTTGCGCTCCATCTCAACCCGAACAAAAGTACAAGTTCAAGCGTGCGAATACATGAGTTGAAGTCAAACATGCATGAACATCGTCTGATTACCAGTCAATAATGAAAACTGTTAACAGATGCGAAAGGTACCACCAATAATGACAATGGCCCTCAAGGTACTATAGGTACAATCTACGGCGTGCGAATGAGTTAGCTGGCATCGAACACCCGTAGAATCATTCGATCGAAGGCCAATGACGAAAACCTCACGTCGAATACGAAGAACCTGCCATTGAGGCATGCATGCTCCAAGGCACCGGAAGGGAGTCTCTAGATCAGCTTCCTGGATAATGAGCTGAAGTCGACAGGAAGTGACCTTGATCGAAGGTGGGCCATAGTGTTTCCCACATCATCAACACGAGACAGAGGAAGAATGTTGTGGTGAATCAGAATTATGTGAGCTATCAGAGGGAGGTTGTTATTCTGCAGAGGTCAACTTCTCTTGAACATATCGGCGGTACGACAGTGGACTTGGCAGTATTTGACATCAATGGATCAAAGGTGATGGTGACGAGGCAATGAGCAAATGAGAGGTCAAACAGGATCACCCAAATCCACGGAGGCAAGTGAAAAACAAGATGAGATGTCCCCACCCAGACACGAAAGCAGACAAGTGCCATGTTCAAGAGCGACATACTGCCGACATGACAATAATTATGGTTCCATTTTCCCCCACCATTTCTGGCGAGTACCCCTGTTATTTTTATTAACAAGTTTGACGGGGATAGCATATGCTTGTAAAGCGTCATCTCGACGGACTCCAATGTCATCAAGTTTTAACGAGTCTGACAGAGGAAGAACTCGGCATCTTTTCATGTTTAGAGAGTTTGAAAAGACAACAGAAAAGAAAACTCCAAGGGTGTCCTTTTTCGTAAAGTTGTGTCTCTCGAGCCCGAAAAAGTATAAAACAATGCTCGAAAGAACCGCCCGACCATTACGATCGAGGAGTACTTTTCATGAGTAGTGATTTCGACCTGAAAAAGTAAAAAAGTGATCGAAACCACGTCGCTTCATGACCGTTAACGAACCTGAAACGACAAGGGTCCGACGATCTTTTTGTTTTTACACAGTCGGAAAAGAGTTTAAAGACGACCGCCTCTTATTTACGTTTAACGAGTCAAGAGGAATACCTCGGCAATCTTTTTGTCTTTGAACGGTCGGAAAAGCGCTGAAAGTAGACCTCCATTTTTATTCTCTTTAACGAGTCAAAAAAGGAAAAATACTCGGCTATCTTTTCATCTTTTACGAGTCAGAAAAGAGCTTAAAAGGAGACTCGTCCTGGAGGAACGAGTGGTATAAAGGGTAGCAACTGGTTCTGGCAATGGTGGAACTACTCAAAACATGTAATGGTCAAGAGGCTGGCTAATAAAACCACTCATCGCTGCAGTTCCTCAGGAAAGGATAAACAACCAAGTGAAAGCATATGATCAGCTAAAGAGATGGTGTCGATGGAATGAAACAACCAAGGTTCATCTAGCAAAATGTAGCGGATAGGCGGCAATCACAAGATGTAAATTAGGTATGGGTTAATTTTTACACAAGCTTGAACCATGGAGAACTCTGCTTGGATTCGGTTTCATGTTTACACAAGCTTGAAATGAAAAACTATGCTTGTTATGAGTTCGCATGCCCCCAGCATAATGACGCAAAATGAGGTACATGCCCCCCAAGCTTCATTGCATTCAACAAAGTGGATGGAATGAAGGTTCACTCTCGAGATCTATGAAAGACTCGACTTGTATTTTACGAGATCTTAATCAAAGACTCGATTTGGAAGGGAGGAGATGTTTCATTTTTTAATGAGGTTGACCTAGGAAAAGAACTATCCTCGTAACCCTTATTTCATTTTTTAATGAGCTTGACACAAGATCAGGAACTATGCTCGGCCAGACCTAGTTTCATTTTTTAAGGAGCTTGACATAGGAAAACGAACTATGCTCCGCCCAAACCTAGTTTCATTTTTTAAGGAGCTTGACACCGGAAAATGAACTATGCTCCGCCCAAACCTCATCACAATGAATAGGAAGTTGAGGCTCCCAAGAGTGCCACTCCCGATGGAAGGCCAACATCTTGGAAGTCAGGGCCCAATGCCCCCAGGACACTATGCATGACGGCATCATCACTGGATCCAGGCACGGGATAAGTGGCCACGTAGTTGATCTGTGGTGGGGCAGATGCAACTGGTGGATGAAAACCAGGAGGGGATGACAACTGTGCAGGAGGGACCCGTGGACGAACGAACGATAATTGATCTATAGTCACTATTCTTCCATCGTGTGGAAAGCAAACCACACGGAAAAGTGAAGAGACCAGGGCCCCCATGGCATAAACATAGTCACGGCCAAGGAGAAGACTGAAATCTAAAGCACCTTGGGTAACCGATACGTCTATATAGACGGTTTTGCCTCCCAAAGTAATAGGGAACTTTGGAAGGATCCCTAATGGTTGACTAGTTCCTCCGTCAAAAGCCGTCAGATTCGGTGCGACTGGCACAAGCTGTGGGGAACCCAAAGCTTGCCAAGTAGTGGCAGGCATAAGACTAATAGATGCAACCTCATCCAAAATAGTGCCAGGTATCGCCTTATTATAGGTGTGTACCGTGACCCAGAAAGGCACATGTGATGGAAGGCGGGAGGTGGTCAAACGACTCTAGTCGAAGGAAACGACTGAACTACTTGGTGGGGGAATCGTATGATTGCCCCCTTGCTCTAAAGGGACCGAAGCAGGACTCTCGGGAGCAGCTGGGATAGGAGAGTCATTTCCGGACGTAGGAGAATTTGAGGAGACGAGAAGAACATGGGAACGATGCTCTTCCAAAATAGAGTGGTCGACGGGTGGTGAACTCGAGTCGACACTCTTTCCGATCAATGGTTGGTCTGGAATAGGCTTGGCAGAGCCAGGTTCAGGAAGAGGAGGCTGGACAAGAGAGGAATCTTGGTCGATCTCTTTGTCAGCAGGGGAACGATCTGCGGCTGCAGAGAGACGTTGATAGCCAACGGGTAGTTGGGGTGAAGGAGCTGTGAGACTTTCCAAGACAACAGAGGCTTTATCCATGAGTGGACAAAGGTGAAGGGGATGATTGCCTTCATAGAGTCTACAGGGGATTCGAATCTTCCCTTTTCCCTTACCATTTCCAGCTGATAGGGTAGCATCGCCGTGAGCTTCAGAGGACGATGAGGGGTGGGCCGGATCATGAGACCATACTTCTAAGACCCTGGGAATGCCAGGAAAATCGTGAAGAAGGTGGTCATCCTTGCACAATCTACAAGGAAACTTGACCTTCCGTGGAGGAGCAGAAGGTGGCCCGATGGAAGGTGTACTCGAGGGACTAGCTACAGTTTTAGCCTCTCCCTTAGGAGACTTCTTCTTCTTCGTCTTCTTCTTCTTCTTCTTAGTCACCTGGTTACTCGAATCTAGACTTTCACCAGGCGAAGTAGAAGATGAGGATGTAGAAATAGGCGAAGAAGGGGAGAGGTCCACCTTAGAATCAACATGATGTTGTTCAGGTGGAGGGAATGATTGACCAGAAGTTGAGATGGCAGGGACCAAAGAGGTTGGGAACAACCAAACAGGCAACCCAACAGTTAACCCTGGGAGGGACAACGTTGCCATGTAAGGAGCACCAACATTCCCAAAAGGAGTGAAATGACCAGGGTTTCCGTCAGAGGGGATCCCTAGGTTGGTGAACCCCGGAAAAGTTGCCATCGAAAAAGAAGCCTACTCAAGCTAACGCAAACAAGATCTAACCGGGTAAATGTGAATCGCGGCCGAATAAATTTTAAGACAAAGGAACTGAACTTGACCTTTTCATGTTTTAAGAGTCGAGAAAAGGACGAAAAGGTTCGCCTTCGAATGTTTAGTGAGCCTGAAGTCACAAATGCTCAGGTGAGCCTTTTCTTTTAGGGAGTCCGAAAAGGATCAAAAGTGACTACTCTGGAGAAACTAGGCAAAGGGTTTACCAAACAAATCCGTAAAACTGCATATACACCTTGGCAATCATATGAAAACCAAGGACTTTCCGTACGACAGTCAATCTTCTCAAATGCTGTGTTCAGTGCTTTACGGCTTGTAAGGCGGCAGACACGGCTTCCTGTGGATAAAGGATGATAACCTAGTGGGGTCTCCCCATATACTCGACGGTACGTGGGATCACAAATCCGTGCTAGAACACTATTGAGTCACAAAAGGAGGAATCACCCAACCTTAATGTGAAACAACAGTGACTAGGTTTAACGACGCCGAAACACATCTCTAGCCTAGACCTCTAGATGTATGCGTTAAGTTCCAATGCATTTTTAGATTCATTCAATTCATTTTACGGTTGATCTTTGATTAGGTTTCATTTTCTAGGTCCTACCGTATGTAATCTCTCACAATTTCCTAAATGCAAGCTATATGCCAAAATTTATCATTTCATTCGATGAATGCTAGCTACGAGAGAGTTGAGATCTTTCAATCAAACAAAATGATCATAAAACAATCAACAATGACTCTAATGCAGCTAGTGGCAATAAACGAAACTTTTCTTTAAAGTCACTAATCGCTAATAACAATGAAATGCTCTAATTTCCATTAACTACTGCAACGCAAAAGAGATTGTTCATTTTCTTTTCGATGGCAAAGTGCACTAAACAAATTTTGAGAGATAATAACAAAGAGTAAAAGAGACAAATTTCACTCAATGAAAACACAATCAAGTCCCTGAAACACCAAGGCAATCTTTCAAACCAAGAAAAATCACAAAGACCTCAATGAGCTATGTGATCTAAGCCCAAACGAAGCCAAGCGAAATCCAAGCGAAAAAGAGGTGAATCACTCGAATAACGCAATAAAAAGCTTAACAATCACTGAACAAGTGCAAGAGAGTAACCAAAAAGTTGACTGGACCAATAGAAAACCAAAACTCCTAAGGAAGGCTCGATTGCACAAAGCCATTAGATGCCCTAGTGCTAAAATGTGAAATCGGTAGAAAAAAACAAACACCCAAAGGGTAAAGGCCAAAAACCAATCAAACAAGACTCTAACACATTCAAGTGATTGAAAGATAGTATCCAGACACAAAAACCAAGCTTGGAAGGCTCAAAACAAGCAAACTCTAAAAGTTTCCCTGGGCTGGCGCGACTTTCAGGCTAAAAGTAGTGCCAATTGAGGATTGGCGCAGGCTGTACATTGACAAGTGGCGCCAATTGGCACGACTGTCATGCAAAAAAGAGCGCCAATCAAGTTTTCTATGCTAAAATAAAAAACAAGCAATCCAAGACTAGGCCAGCAGTATCCAAACAGACCAGGCAGCAAGAGATAGCAAAGAATCTAACCCAGAAAGCTATCTAAGCAATCAAAACAAGAGAAAACCAAAGAGACAAGACAAACTCCAAGTTGTTTAGTTCGTAAACCAAACCGGAGATTGACTGAAGTGGCGTTGATCTACTTCGCTAATGCAAAGCAATAGCGTTTCGAAGGCTATCTGGCCGTACTTCAGGCTCCGTCTAAAGTTTACAAATCAAACAACAAGCTAACTCCCCAGCGGAGTCGCCAAATTGTTGGAGAGGTAAATCCCCTCTGCGGACAGAGGCGATCCCCACTAGCCCAAAATGGGTCTAGCAACAATCAAACAATGCTATCATGCAAGTTCCTAATTGCAAATTAAAGGTGGATTATGAGAGCCTACTTGGATTCCAACGCTAGTGTTGTAGAAGAGTCGACACTCCCGTTCCTTTGCTCCGGCCGGTCACGATCCTCACGATCTCCATGAATGGACACCTGCACATGCAAAGAACGACACAAATACAAGCATAAAATCCAATAGATGCAATTATATATCATTCAAAAAAGATATAACTCAAACATCATCACAATGAACAAAAAGAGTGGAACCATAATGATAGTCATCTATTATTGATAATCAACAAAGGAGAATAAAACCATAGTTCTAACGTCAAATCCTCCTTTAGCTGGGTGATCAGCTACATATGTCTTGTAAAGCTTGTCGGGATTGGGAACAAGCCTCTCTCTCTTTGATTATGAATGCAAAGAAGACTCTTACAGCAATCTCTCAGACTTCTGACAGTATAATTCTCCCTATGCTCAAAACTAGCTTGTCAAATGCAACAGAACAAGCTTTTATAGATGGAGGAGGAGGAGATAAGATCAATCACACCATCTATGGGATTGGGTTTATCCTCAAAAAGCCATTATGGATAGAGGAAAGGGAGATACGATGAATCAGGGCATCCATAGGATTGGCATTATCCTTAAAAAGCTTCATGAGTCGAAAGGAAAAACCCTTCGAATGTGCTTTTGTTAAAAAGATTTTCCAAACTCGGTTGGTGCAGGTATAGTTCTGAGACAGAGCGTCAACTGGCGCGCCCTCTTTGGAGGATTTCCCCCATTGGCGCGGGTAATACATTGTGGATCCGCGCTAATGGAAAAAGGGGACTTTTTAAGGATATTCTGCAGGAGATGTCTTCAGGGCATATGAAGTCCATACTTAGGGGAACATAATGCAAGTGTTTTCAAGTTATGTCACTTCTCACAGGTCCCAGAATGAGTCCTCCAAAGTGCGGGAAAGGGGTAACAGGGACGGTGACAAATGGTGACAAATTACTGAGTAACACTCCTCCTTTTCTAGTATCGATTTGGGTGCCCCCTCGTGATGATGTTAGAGTTGGGAAAAATGAAAATCAAACTGTTGGTATGTCCATTCAACCTTCATCCTCTTCTTATTATCCACATCCTATTGAGGAAAACTTGAATGGTTCAGTAATTGCATGGAGCCCAAATTTAAAGTTGATCCATTAGGTTTTCAAGATCGTATTAATGTACATAAGTCCATCCTTGAATCATATCCAAATGAAAACTTCATTGTCTCTGGGGATGCTCTAAAACCTCTACCACCTATGTTTCATGATTCCTCGTTTTGTAATTTGCTTCATCAACCTACTTCAACTTTTAATGATGTTCAACTTGTTGTTTCAAGTGGTAATCAAGAACAAGGTAGTTGTATTTCACATGTAGAGGAGAAACGTGTTGAATATATGTCTTATATTTCCTCCATATTTTAATAAGATAATATTTCCTTTTGTTGATCTTCAATCTCTAACCTTGATAACCTATCAAATGACTTTGAACCTCACATCTGAGTTGAGACTTTTGATAACCATCACCATGACATCCCTGCTTCCATTAACACATATGGTGGTTAACATTCAAGTATATCAGATGATATTTTCTCTTCTTATGAGGGATTGGATTTGCAAGGCATCAATTCAAAATATAT
Organism: Pinus tabuliformis; assembly: GCA_031772625.1. NCBI lineage: Eukaryota > Viridiplantae > Streptophyta > Pinopsida > Pinales > Pinaceae > Pinus > Pinus tabuliformis. The sequence goes on along the minus strand of CM062807.1, from coordinate 90,932,288 downwards.
TTTTCACAATTTACAATCTCCATTTGTGAATTGGGATGCTCTTTTAATTTAGAATGATCTTGAATATTCTTTAATTCATACATCCTTAGACAACAAATCTAAAGTGGTAAGTTGTCAAGTGTTTTAATCTTTGGAAGATCTTGGTCAATCGGAGTGTCATATTGGTATGCATATATTTTACCTTTATATTGATGATAATGATGTTGATCCATTGTTCTTTCAAGTTCAATATGACTTAAGTACAACTACTTCTCCTCCGCAATCTTTCGATCCTTCTTCACCTCTAGCAAAATATTCATTGTACCCAAATATGTTTGATACGTTTATCACACTAGTAGCCCCCTAAATCCTTTCGATATTTATCTCATTGATCATGGTTGCAATCAGGTACAAGATGGTGTGATACTACAATAAGAGGAATAAAATTATGAATCTATTATTCATGATCTATTCAAGTGTAAATATTTTGTAAGTCAGGAGGAATATGTTCCAAATTTGAATGATGAAGGGATTTTTCAAATTTATTTATCTCATTTTTCTATCCATCAAGAGCCTAACATGATCAACCATAAATATAATCAAACCAATGGCATTGAAATTGTTTTCATTAATACATATGATGGTAGTGGTTCATGTATACCTGTTTATGTTTCAAAGCCACCCAAATTTGATCATCCACCATCAGAAAGTTCTGAGACCTGTGAGGAGTTTGAGGCACTTTAGATCCTCCTGATGGTTATGTCAGGTCCTCACAATGCTTTTGAGATATCTGAACTAATTTGGATCCATATTTTTATAGATAATTCTTTCCTTAACATTCATCCATTGGTTATGAGTTCATTCTTAAAGGACTTCCAATATTTTGAAGTCGATCTTCAAGATAGAATTTATGGATGAGTTCATTCTTAAAGGACTTTTGATATTTTTAAGTGGATCTTCAAGATAGAATTTATGATCATATCAAATTTTATTGTTTGGTTAGTTCCTTTTCATGTCAACCCCTTAAGCTAGATCGTTAGCTGGAGACCACATCTTTCATAGATCCTTACGGTTTCAAGGCCTGTCATTTTGATGATCGAGATAAAGGTCATTTTGGGTTGAAAGTTTTTTCTCTGTTAAATGCTTCCAAATTTGATCATCTTACGATCTCTTTTGTGCATATAATAAAATTAATAATATCCATGGCACATTTTCTCTTCTGGAGTAAATTACAATTTCTTCAATCATTCAGTTGAGCAAAACCCTTGTCTTAGTACTGAGTTTGATTTGACATATGTTTTCAATACTTTTTCAACTTAGTATCCTGATTGGTTTCATGGTTCTATAATGTTAATAATTTTTTGAATTCCCTAAGCTTTATTATTGTTGATTTTGCATGTAATTGGATACAAAGGGAACTAATAGAGCCTCGAGAACCTTATATGTTAATCGACCAATTTGATCATTATAATGGAGATTCTCTTTGTGATTTGAATGTTTTAGCTAAGAATTTATGTTATCATTATTTTCAGGGTCTTCAAATGGTTGTTATGAATATCATGATCCAATTGTTGAATGGTTCAAGAAATCTTACATGGCGAACTTCATTGCAAATAATGAGTTTCAATCTTTTTTTATGTTTGCAAGGATTGAAAAAATAGATGAATGTGTATTTCCAAGCAACCTGCAAGGTTTGTATGGATGATATTTCAATCAACAAGGTAAAGCTTAAGACTGGTTAAAACTGGTCAATATGGCACATTCTTTTGTTTATAATCCAGACCTTCAGTTAGTTGTGAAGGTTTTCCAAGTTCTTATTGTTTTTATTGCACATTGTTTTATATTGCTTTTAATTCCTCATATCTTCGTGGTTGCAGGTTGGGAACGACAATTGATACATTGGAAATATCATTACACCTAGCCCTGGCCTTCTAGAGTGTTAGGTTAGGAGTAGGCTTAGTTGCATTTAGTTTCCTTTGCATTGCATACACCTTCTTTCCTGCTGTCTATGTAGCCTTTAGATTTGTTTTATTTTTTGTATTTTGTCTTACATGGTGCTTTTAGGCCCAATCTCCCTTTGCTTTGTCTCTTGTTTTTCCCTTTTTGTTTTGTTATGTCTTTACCTTTTTGTTTTCTTAATAATACTTTGCATGATAGATGCTTCTGTTTGGCTCAAAACATAATGTGGAAAAACATGAAGAGGGAAATTGTGATGACGAATAATTCTTGGCTAATATGTTACCTCTTCTTGATCTTGGGTTTAGATATATTTAAATTCAATGATGTATGAATGGAAAGTATAATTCAATTGAAGGGAAATATTTTAGTAAAAATATAAAGCATGTATCTATTCTAGGATCCTCGTTTCTCAACTTGGTATTGTAATTAAATAGTGTTTTTCTTGTTGATCCAGTCATGTAGAGAAGGGATAAGGGGAAAATATAAATCCATTAAACTAATATCAGAGGTTATACAAATACTTCTTTGAAGGGGAAACCTCCTCTGCTCTCAATAAGTCAGAATCCCTCTTCAGCCCATTGAAAATAATAAGTTCTAAAGCATAGTTCTATTAGATATATAAACAAAGGGTGAAAGAAAAGAAAGGCTTCTTGTGCAGGGAGGTGAAGCAGGTAACTTCGCCAGGGTAATTTATAGGTTCGCTGGTAGTGAAGCAACACTTGTTCTCATGTAGTTAATCCACGAGGGTACTGTACAGGCTTGATGGTAGTGGAGCAAGACCAGAGATGAAACTCATACTCTGAATATCTTAAACTCATCATGCATATTACCCTTTCCTAGATTGAAACAATTGTGATTTGGCAAGTTTTGATATGTGTTTTACCGAGTAAGAGAATGGAGGGGACTATATCTCTAATCAGGTTAAGTAGGGAATCCAAGGTAATCCACAAGATGAATCAATACCTTCTGAAATACTGAGACCTTGAACTTAGATAATTAGACCTAGATATAGAAGCTAGAGTTCTACCAGTATGTCACCAAGTGTTGTCGATGCGATCAACACCCTCAAAAATTTTGCTCACACTTGAATTTTGGAGCCTATTGAGGATATTATGGTTGGTCATATTATGGTTACTCCATGGTTGTTTGATGCTTTGTAAGACGTTTAAGTCTTCTTCCCCGTTTTAAACAGTCAAGTCACTTGCACACACATGCTCAATCTCCGATGAGTTTATGAGTGCACTTTCTTTATGAAAACTCGATCAAGCATAACACCTTCCGAAAATACAATGCTAGTTCAATTTTCAAATTATATTGACATCCAGTGCACACTTTCATTGACAGTCTCCCTCACTTTGATTGCAATTGCACTTTTATTCTGGTGAATTTTCTTAATTGTCGCTTTTGCGTATTTTCGCTTTCACAAGTGTCATTTTCACATTCATAGCTATCGGTTTTGCGTTTTTCCACTTTAATAAGTGTTTATTTCATGTTATCTTCGCTCTAGCATGTGTTGCTTTCATTCTCATTCACATTTTGCAAGTGTCGTCTTATGCTTTTCTCATGTCGCATGCATTGTTTTTGTGTCTTCACTCCTGCATGTGTCACACCTTTGTACATCACTAAAGTTATTTTTGGCAAGCTCTTTTACATTATATGGTCTTACATATCATTATAATATGTGTTAGACACATTCCTACAACTTATTGCACCTCTTTGGCACAGTCATCATTTCTGTCATAACTAGTGTGTCTTGTAATGCGTCGATTCAACTGCCGCACTTAGAAATAGGTGTTGCATTGTTATTGTTTTAAGGTGTGACTATTTTTCATAAGTCTTATGCATTCCATTGGCTTTTAATGATGGAATTTATGTGTGTGATCCATGTTTGATTTGTGTTAGGATGGATTTATTTCTCCTACTCTGCTAGTCCCACACTTAGCCATTGTGAGAGCTCTTCTTGGCCCTTTATCCCAAAACAAGCTCTAGGTGCATTAATCCTCTTAATAGGTGATAAGAAAAACTTATTCATGAGCCTCATTTACATATATTTCAACCCATACTTTTTCACTAAGTCTTTTCTAAATTGTCCTCCATCTCACAATGCATTAGTACTTCCTGGGGATAAGTCACCTAAACTTGTGTTACCTCCCTCAATGAAAATCACATTCCAAATGAGAAAGTAGCCATTGTTGGAGAGAATTTCACCCTCCCTAGCTTGAGCGCACTTCAAAACAATGAAGTGCACTTCAAAAAAATGAAGCACACTTAAAAGCAACAAAGTGCACTTTTAAACGATGAAGCGCACTCTGAAACAATGAAGCGCACTTTGGAACAATGAAGGATCCTTTGTGTCTTTAAAAGTGCATGGAACACTCATAAAGCATGAAGGCTTAAGGCACATGGTGCACTCTCGAAGTAGGAAGCATTCATCCTTCCATTTGAGTGCATGGCACACATGAATCCTAAAGCCTTTGAGCACATGGCACACTCTTGAAGCTTGAACCCTTTGAGCACATGGCACATTCTTGAAGCTTGAAACCCTCATCCTTCCTTTTAAGGGCATGATGCACTCTTGAATCATGAAGCCTTCATCCTTATCTTAAAGAGTGCATGGTGCAATCATGAATCTTTAAGCCTTCATTTGAGCACACTCCTTCGACTCGAAGAATTGATCCCTCCTAGTTCGTATTGAGTGCATAAGCGCATTGCGAAGGCTCAAAGCCTTACTCCTTATTCCCTTTAGTGTGTGCCCTTGTGCCCTCCTTAGCTTCCTTGAGTGCATGAGTGCATATTTAACCAATGAATAATTATCCTTTGTGCCTCATACCTCCACCCTGCACCCTTGACTTCTCTCTCTCTTGCTTGAGGCACAAGCACACCTTGAAGGCCTCTTGTCAGCCTTGATGAGTTTGAATGTGTCCTCCTAATCAAGTATTATTCTTTCAATGCTCTCACAAGGCTATTAAGAGATAATAATTCCATGAGCTAGGTAGTGATGGAATAGATGATTTTAAGATTGATGTTGCATTGTCATGAATGATTTTCATTGGTAGCAGTACCTACTTAGCATGACGAGGTGATGCTCAAAGCATATATCAAGGAGAAAGCATAAAGAAACACCTGCGTAGAAGAAGAAGAAAAAAGAGCTATCATGGAGAAATGAAACAGATCACAAACCGAGATAGAAAGAAGAAATTGCAAGATGAATTAAAGGATTCTGATATTGATCAAAGACCCTTTGGATGGTGAAGATAAGAACAAAGTGGTTCCTTCATGAAGATGAAGCACAGATCAGTTCTGTCACCAAGAATGTGAGATGAAGCAACACAGAAGATTACCTTGCATTACCACCTCATCATGAAGTCCATGTCATCATTGTCAAGTTTTACTTGTACAAGCGTCATCACAATAGTCAATGTGTGCCCATGTGTCATGCCACATCATCATGTGGAATGTAATGATGCATATTCAAGGAAAAGGACAAAATGTAATGTGTGGAAGTTCAAGAGTCATATGTGGAATATGAAAATTCACTTAGTCATATATGGATAAAATGTCTTTAGGAGAAGTCCAAAAGTCATATAGAGAAGTCCAAAAGTCATTTATAAGTCCAAGAGTCATGAGGGTAACTCAAGATTCATGGGGATATGAAATGTCATTACCCTTGTTATAAAAGAAACCTCATAACTCAAGCAAAGGGATTTTGGAGGTGAAAGCTTTGGGGAGCTAGTCTTGGCTTCTCTACTTGGCATAGGAGAGAAAAGTATTATTTGGAGAAGCAAGAAGTGACTTATTGTTCCACTACTAGAACTAGTGCCTCACCATTATAACTGTGTACTTGGATCTTTCACCTTATAATTGAAGCTTGATGAGTCAACACATTTTCATGCATGTATTGTGAATGTCTTAGGACTACTCTTTATATGTTTGCTATATATATTTCATTCATATGTACTAAGTAAATTTAACTATTTTGGTGGCCTTTGTTCTTAGCTTGTTGAAGGTGTGTTGTATGTGGTTTAATGATCATTGTGTTTATGTGAACTATTTTGCTAGATAACTAACAAATATTTCTTTTCTCACGTGTCTCTCCTAGGTTAGTACTATTACTTCCTTCTAGAGGCTCACTTTTATCTTCCCCCTTGTGAAAGCCTCCTACACATTACAATTAGTGTTTCACAATGCCAACTTACTTGCTCGTTCAAGGGTTACTTATATAATTTTTTATCTTATTCACTGAAACCAAGGAGAACCTTACAGTTATGGTGGCCAGGATGATATTCTAGATGGGGCTCACACTCTAAATCATGTGATGTCTAATTGGGACATCACATCGGGGAGCCCCCTTGTATGTTGGTGGTATCCAACACCATCAACACCGAGGAAGATCAAGATAGTTCCTAAATGTGAGTTAGGGGATGTAACTAATTTGGAGCAAGTATAAAATGAAACGTATCCAACTATACTCATCCAAATTCTAATGTGAAAAGAAAGAGAGGTATGATGTGAATTCTTAAAGCAATGTACTTGAATTTGGAAAAAACAATATTTTTTCACATGGGGATTTATCGATGGCCTTCTCATTGATTATTTTACTTTTGATTATGGTTTTGACCTCATGAATCTTGGGGATTTAACATAACTCCATTTCTTTGCATATTAACCACCCACATTCTTACTATGACCTAGAAGATTTGCATAAGTTGCTTATGATTTTTCAACCATCACTAGTCTATCCCTTTATTAGAATTTTCAAAATATAGAAATAAGAAGATTATCCCTTACTAACAATTTCATTAAAACATTTGGTGTTTCTCTTATCACCCATATTTATGTACTCTTAAGGACTATAATGTCTCTTCTATGTAAAATCATTCTTACATCAAACTACTATGTCAAAATCTTCAAAAGTGAACCACATTATGAGGTTTCCTCTCTACCTACATTACATATTTTGCAATGGACATTAGTAGCATTTTGTTAGACTTTGAATAAGCAAGTGATTATTTCTAAATTTGAATTCTTTGAGGAGGATGTGTTCCTAAAATTGAGAAGTTTGTGCTAAATAATAATTGGAATCTAGATTTATGTTCGTAGTAATTTAAAATTTTTGGATGTGGTTGTTTAAACATCTACTATGTCAAGATATTCTAAATTAAACCATACTTACAACGTTTTATATCTACATATATTACATAGTTTTCAATGGCTATTAGTAGCATTTTGTTAGACTTTTAATAAGCAAGTGATTATTTTCTACACTTGGCTTCTTTGAGCAACATGTGTTCCTAAAATTGACAAACTTGCTATAAATAATCATTGGAACTTGCATTTGTGGGGAGTAATTGCAAATATATGGACATGGTTATTTAAATAGGATGGTATCATTCCAAGACTTGATAATTTGAAATCCCTAGTGCCCCGACTCATCATTTCATTAAAGTTGTCATAGTTTTTAGGGACTATTAAAATATACCATGTTTTTGTTTATTCAATATGTTTTGTTTTCCAATTAATTATTCATTTTCATTGGTTTTTAATCCATTTTTATCAATTCTTTTAACCTTTATGTCACATTGTGTTGTGTTTACACTCTGATGCAGGTTTATCTACATTCTATTGTTGTAGTATGTAGTCTAGATTAGCCAAAAGGAATATTCTTATACAAGTTATCAATGATTCAGATGATGTGGAGGTGTAATTTATGATTGTAGAAGAAGTCCAAACATGGAAATAGAAAGGTGTTCATATTACTTTATCGACATGAATTAGTGTGCTCTAGTTATAAGGCTAACAATCTCAACTTCGCAATGAATTGTGCCTATGTGAAGGACTATGAATTTGAGACAATGTTTGATTTGGACTTTTTGCATGACCTTGATTTATTGAAAAGAATAGTTCCATATTTTAAGGTTTGATAGTAAACTATTATAAATATTTATCCATGTTTTTATAAAGGGGGTTCTGTCTTGAGGATTTTAATTACTTTATTTCTTGTCTTTCACTGTAACTTACCCTCCTATTAATTTTTTCTTCTGTACGACAATGATGAGGTAGCCTTGGTGCAAGAAAGATGTTCCTTTTAAACAAAGATGAAAATTTACCAACAATATTACAAAATATCAATCTGTCTTTCAACGTTGAGTTGGAGAAGCGGTTCAATAATGTTTTCATTGACTTTTTTAGTTTTAACGGAATTGCTCAATATGAAAAGAAAGCTAGTGAAGCATTGAAACTTGAGGAGTTTGATAACCAAATCACCTACTCAAATATAAAAAACAACAAAAACAATGGTTCAAGTAAAGCCAATTTCAATAGTAGTGTATCTAATATTGTTTTTTATTGGGTTGGATGATATACGTTTTTCATCTAGGAAATTCTAATTAAGTGATGCTCACTCACTCACAAAGTTCCTCATATTTTTTGTTGACCTAATACATTGCGAATGGGAACATTTCATAGGTACAAACATGGTAAAGAAAAAGTCAACCACTCTCACAAAATAATCCAAAAATAGTGAAGAGTAATGTAGAGGTAGTGTAAAAGGAAATGGAACGTGGTGTAGTTGTAAAGGAAATGTAGTCATATTGATGCTAAGGTGGTTAGCGATCAATTCGAGGACAGAGTAGTTAATTGACGTTAGACATGGAAATCGACATTACCTCGAGGATGGAACATTTAAGTCAAACTTCTGTCAATGTTATCGTACTAATTCAAACCTTAGGATATTAAAAAAATTTGACATTCAATATCATTAAAATTTAGATGAATTGAAAAACTTAGGTTAACTTAATATTTTCAATGCATAAATTACATAAAAGGAACCAAGCCTAGAATAAGACTTCAAAGTTACCCACCAATGAGATTTGAAAGAATCGGGTGTGTATATATATATATATATAATTGCATTTCATATCCTATATATAGAGATTGTAAAAAAAAATACGTAAGTGTGGGTTAACAATAAATTGATTGTTATAGTCTAGCCTTTAGTAGGGACCACTAATATAGGCATGGTGCATTTATCGAAAATTGAGTAGAGTATACTAATATAGGCATGGTGCATATATTGAAAATTGAGTAGAGTATTTACATTGAAAAGAGAGTTTATAAGGATATATGGTAGACTTAAGAATTCTATGTTACCATGAAGACATCATTAAGGGTGAATCTATGGATATTAGGATCAATGGGAGTTTCCCATTACATTTGTGATTTTATAATATGTGATCTTATAATATATGGCTAGGAGGATAGCTAGTTGCAAATCCTAAGATGCACCCTGTCACATGGAAAAGAAATATAATGTATACATTTTCATCAAATTTTAGTAGTAGTTAAGATTTATAATCAAAATGGGATTTTATTGAATTTCATAAACATTTTAGTTATGGTAGTTTGATAGATTATTACCTTTTGTTCTATAATTGTATAACTTCTATAGTGGAAACATATGGTAATATAATTTAATTTATTTTATAATATTTCAAGATTAAAATAATTGTGTATATATTTAAATCTTCTAAGTGTTGAATTTGAATTTGAATTTCAGTTGGAGTAGTAGAATGGAAAATAGTAGTAGCAGATAAGGCATGAGTCTGAGCATGAGATTTGTCCAAAGGGTCATGACCTCCAAACCTTGGCGAGAGTGCATTTTTTGGGATGGCATAACATTTAGGAGCAGACATGACACAAGACTAGTAAACTCCCAAAGGAGGTGACAACCAGTGAACTACGAAACACTAAACCAAGACAAAGTTATGAGGGGGATTAAGCACTGCGCCCAAGCTAACAAGGAGATGGGGTGAGACAGTAGTGATGGAGGGGGCAGTTAAAGGGGATAGATCCAAGTAAAAAATGAAGACAGAATAACCAAAAAAACCTAGCAGTTTTCAATGCCACTAGGACATATTATACACCAAACAAAAAATTCTAGCATGCAGAGAAAACAAAATTGAAAAACTTGCAGAGACAAGACATAAGATAATTTAACCCATTGTTGATATCCCAAATATCTCTAAGTTGTTGCATTTTGTTGTGGCTGGAATCAACCTCCTAGAGACAACCCCCAAGTTGGAGAAAAGGCCAGTGCCTAGGAAATCCTAGATGAGTGCTTGCAGGTTTGCAATAGCTATCACACACACTCAATATTCAATATGTCACAGAATAGAGATGATTCAGAACCCTCCTCCAAAGGAAATGTATAACAATCTGATGAAAAATTAATGCACAGAAATGTCAATGCAAATCTACAACAGACTTCATCACCTGGGTCTGCAGCTTAATAAGTCATTGTAGTATATGGGACAAAAGAGTTAAACAAGAAGGAAATTCAATACAGGTATTATCTCTAAGAATCCTATGCAGCGGAAATCATATTGAAACAGATTAAGCAGAGATGGAGGATGAGATGCAAAGATACATAGTGTGCACTTAAAGTATTTAATTTCCATGTCCATATAGGCATTATACATTAATATTTGACTTAAACAAATCCATACATTCATGAGAAAAACATCCAGCAACTACTTATGATATAACCTAAGAGGAAAATGGAACACATATGAAAGTAACATATCAAGAACACATTCTGCAAACTAGGGTGAGCCGGAATCACGAAAAACTTCTATTATCTTCAACAAATTAATAATTCATCAACAATGCACAACACTCCTCTATTGGAAAGACAAAAATTCAAAAAAATTATAAACCCTCTTAAAATATCATCTAACTTTCTTTATAGGGCCTCTAAAGGATATCTTGTTACAAAAATATTCTTTCTTGATTTTTTTATAGAGAGTCATCATGTAAAAATTAAGTGTGCTTTGTGGCACTGTTGTTTGTAATAGAAAATGTAAATGGATGAGAAATAAACTATTTACATAGAATTAAAAATAAAGGTGTCATGATCAGCACAATTTGCAATATCTTCAATTTTGTTGGGCAGGAGGTGGAGGATGCATCGTGGAGTCGATGATCCGAAGCACGGGTGAATCAATGAATTGTTGACATATATGCCACAATACCAGATTTGGGTGAGGAGACTGGAAGAAAAACTTATATGAGATCTTCAAATTTGTTAAGTCTGAATAGTCCAACTTAACCCCAAATAACATTTTTAACAACCCAAACAATTGGAAGTCCTTCTTGTGTGGCAGTCTTCTTGTGGGAGGAGTCTACTATGCTTTTGGCCTAGTCTACCAGTGGTTGTTTGTATTGATCCCAAGGGTTTAGCTCACCTAATTCCCAACAACTGGGAAATCCTGCCCTTATCAGTGATTCAAATTCCTCATTGAAAGAAGATACATTCTTTGCCACTACCCCAAAGCAGTATTCACCTTTGACTCTGGCTTCCTCCTTTTGGATCATCTTAGTGATCTCCATGATGGCATCCACTCTGTCTACTACATTAATAGGCCTCATTTCACTGAGTGACATCACATTTACAAATGGGGAGAAGGATACACCAATGCTATCTTAATTAGCTCTGGGGTGATTTCTAGGATTTTGACCCCCTGAGAGTAAACAAAGTATTTAATCTTGTTGATAGAGGCTACTTCTAGCCAAGAGACAAACTCTGGGAAGTAATGCATAGAGGGTGCAATCTGGTATTACAACCCTGAGTCCACCACTCGGAAAGGGTCCTTCCCCCTGACATAGTTGCCAAAAAAGTCAAACCGGAGGTTGTCCAGGTTGTAGGAGTAGACAAGATCTATAATTTGTGCTTCCAGGTCCATGAGGGGGTCAAGGTATGATGAATGCTTGGGCTCGTGAGTTTTTGTAGCCCTTAGGGTTTTTGAGGGCTTCGAGGCTATCATTTTTTTATTTAAACTTCTAACCTGTGGAAATCATGACGAACATGTGAGGAGGTTACCTAGTCATCGCAGAGGAGGAAAAAATGATATTGGGATGAGTTATTGGGATGACAGGGTGCACAAACATTATTCTTTGCAGGTTATAGGCAGGAGGAGCACTGGGAAGCAGCGAAGAAATTTTAAAAATTTGAGCAGAGGAATACTTTTTATAAATAGTGGGCCTAATGGTCGGGTGATGTGATGATGACGTCAAGGAGGATGGACATGTGTTGTGACAAGATGCAGCGATGGGGAGTGGAGTGGTGGATAGGAGTGGGGGGTTGGGGGGGTAAGAACATGAGTTACTGTTGAAAATTTGAAATTCTTCCTTTCTTCATGAATCATAGCACTGACAGATGAAATCCGCCTGACGATGTGGTCCCCACGCCACTCTAGAGTTCGAACAGTGGGAAGAAAAACCTTTGCTCTGCCCACTCGGAATTAATCTTCGTTGTTGGATCAATTTTTTCATAGTCAACTCTGAGGGGGCGGAGAATCTTAACATTCGAGCAAGTCGCCCCTCTGGATAGCTTCCGAAAGGCAGTAAGTAAGAAATGAGTGATGATCCACCCAGAAGCTATGAGATATTTAACTAGTAGGCCCCTCATTAGTGCTTTGGATCCTTTCTCCTATCCTTTATCTTTTCTTCTTGATGGGACTGGGGGCTATGATTGTGCACCAATATATCAGAATCCCGTGACCTCGTAACTTCTTAAGAGACATCTCATGAAAACTTCTAATATCCAATCCCCAATACAGGTCCCACAATTGGTTATTTCCTCGATATCAGTCATCGACCTTTAAGCATGAGGTGGTCACTCCTTTAACTTTCCTGATATTCTGAGGTTTTGAGGTCCGATATGAAACCTCAGTGCCTCTTATTTTCTGCCACATGTTGTAGGGGGAAGAGAGAGAAGAAATACTTTTGGGCCTCTAAAATTTCTCATTTTCTTTTGATTTGAAGTCTTCTCCCTTGTCTTCTGGTACTTAAGCTCTTCTTAGGTACCCCCTTTTCAAAAATGAAATATGATGCCTTGTCTCATGAAAAATAGGGCTTCTCAAGCATAAATGCAAGAAGGGTAGAGAAGGTGACAACATCGACTCCAATTGGGGACAATGTATTGCAAGTAATCAATAGAGAACCTGCAGATTAGTTTCTCTCCATTGGGCATGGATTCATTTTATTCAGGTACATAAAAGGGAAAACAGAAACATAAAGAATTGAAAGTATTACTTATATTTTACACTAGCTCACCAGTATGTACAATGGGTGAGAAATGGACAACTTAGTGTTGGAAGTAAACCTTGAGGAATTTCCCATTTACAGGCAGCTCAAGAACTTCACCCTCCAAGTTTTCCAGTAAGAAATTATTGTTTCCATTTGCCTCAACAATCTTGAAGGGTCCAAACCATAAGGGATCAAATTTTCCATGTTTCCATTTGTCTTCTCTTCTTACATCCCACCTAAGCACCAGATCTCCAGGCTGTAGCAGTCTATCCTTGGCCCTTTTGTCAAAAATATCCTTCATCTTTTCTTGGTATTTGACCAAGTTCTGAGTTACTTCTCCCCTGGTTTCTTGAAGTTCCACAAGCTGATTGATTCTCCTAGTTAGAGAATTGGGCTCCTCCTCAACATCTTGCAGCATTTTAGCCACTGGCATTTCTAGTTGCATGGGAAAAATAACAACCTTCCCATACACTAATTCAAATGGAGACTTACCAGTTGACCTCTTATTCATGACTCTGTTTTCCCATAAGGAAAAATTCAGTTGTGAATCCCAATTTTTTTATTCTCCGATATGGTCTTTTTCAGGATTCTCACAAGCGTTTTTTGGAGGATTCATTCAATCCATTCCCTTGTGGGTAATAGGTAGTAGAGTCACCCAGAAGGATTTTGTATTTCAGGAAGAAGCTCAAAAACTTGGCATATTTAAACACTTGGGCATTATATGTGATTATCTTCCTTGGGCACCCAAATCTGGTCAGAATGTTTTCTTCCATGAATTTTATGACAACTGCATCAGTTGCATTCTTGGCTAGGATATCCTCCACCCACTTAGTAATATAGTCAGTTGTAGTGAGAATCCATTTGTGCTTACCACTAGATGGTGGGTGTACTTCTTCAATAAAGTCCAACCCCATTGTTTAAAGGGGTCTTCCACAAAGACAGGGATCAAGGGGAAAGGATCCAATCTTTGTTTTTCATCAAAGCTTTTGCACTTTTCATAGGATCTGACATAAGAATAGACTTCACTAAACATTTTGGGGCAATAAAAACATTCGTTGAGGATTTTATGTGTCGTAGCCTTCCAACTATAGTCCGCCCCCGCAAGCACAGCCATGGAATTCATCCATTACTTTGTAAATCTCTTATTTGAATAGGCACAATAGAAAAACACCCACAGGATCTTTCCAATACAACTGGCCACTTGAAATGACAAATTTCTAGGCCTGCAGCCTCAGGGAACGATATTTATCCTTGTCAAAACTTATTGGCCATCTTAGGGACAACAAATAATGAGCTATGTGTTTGTACTAGTTGGATATAGTAAACTTCATTTGGATTTTCTTATTTGGGCTCTCGAATCCTCGTTTCTCCTCTTCACCTATGTTTTTATTTTCTCCCTCTAATAGAAGATTAATTCCCAATGCTCAGCAATTAGATTCAGACGTCCTCTCAGCTAGCCCCTGCCCCTCTATAAACTTAGTGGGCTTGATTTCCAAGTCGTATTATTGGAACTTGGTAATCCATCTTCCCCTCTTGCCTTCACTATCTCCTTGTACAAGAATATCTTTCACAGAGGCCGTGGGGAAATAGGCTATTTTTGTTGACTGTAACACATACACTCGAAAATATTTGAAGGCTTTGAATAGGGAATAAGATTGTTTCTCCAATATGTTATTCTTCAACTCGACATCCCTTAGCACTTGGCTGAAAAATTCCATAGGTTGCTCATACCCCTCATTATTGTTCTCCAACATAACAACTGCCATTGTATCAAGGGAGGAAAAATAAAATATAAAAAGGGCTGTTAGATAGTCTGGACTGACTAACGCAAGTGCTTCATCTAAGGCCTTTTTAATCCTAAGGAATGATTCTCAAGCTTCTGGGGTCCATTTTACCTCCTTGTTCTTCTTCAACATCTCAGTGATCTCCTTCACTATCTTAGCATAGTTTGGCACAAATTTCCTCATGAAATTTTCCTGCCCAAGAACACTTCAATCTCTTTCCTATTCCAAGATAATGACATGTTGTGGATGAACTCCACTCTTTTAGGGTCAATCCTCACTCCTTCCTTTTCCACCATGTGTCCAAGTAGCTTTTAGAGGAAACTGAGACTTTTTGGGATTCAAAGGTAGCCCATAATTTTTGCATTTCTCAAAGGTAAGTCTTAGGTTCTCAAGATGTTCTTCATATGTGTTTGAAAACATAGTGGTATCATCTAAATAGATAACCACAAACTTATCTTGTTCTCCCACAAAAGCAATGTCCATGGCTCTCTAAAAGGTGGCTCTTGTTGGCATTATGATTCAGGTTTGGCACTATGGCACAGGTGTTGTACTTGATGGCAACTCACTCAAGTGGCAAAACCCTGTTCTGGCTCTCAAAATGATGGAAAATAAGGGGTTCGCAGGTACACCATTCAAAAGGTGCGGACCCGCAGGCACGTCGTTCACCAAGTGCGGTCATGTCCGCAGGTGCTCCATTCAAAAGGTGCGGACCCCAGTTCAC
This sequence comes from Pinus tabuliformis, assembly GCA_031772625.1. Classification (NCBI taxonomy): domain Eukaryota; kingdom Viridiplantae; phylum Streptophyta; class Pinopsida; order Pinales; family Pinaceae; genus Pinus; species Pinus tabuliformis. Next base: position 90,916,760 of record CM062807.1, on the reverse strand, counting down.
TCACTCCAATGCAGAGAAGCACGCACACGTGGGAATTCTTATGTTTGGCCCTTGGTATTTAGCCCATCGTTCATGATCCTATGGTTTTGGTCCGTGGTATAGGATCTAATTTATTGAACCCCGATTTGGATCCCTTGTATTGGTTTTCGATGGTTTTGTCCCATGGTTTGAATGAGGGCTTGCCTATAAAAAGGAAAGGAGATCACTTGGCTAGTCACTTGTGAAATTTGAATATCTTAAGATCTGAAATTTTGGGTAATCGGTTTAAAAAGCTAAATCTAAATCAAGGTGAAATCTATAAAGTGTAAGGTGGATCTGTTGATAGGTCGTGATCTCTTGGGCGCGTGATCAGATCTGTGGATCTGACAGTCTGTGGTACATTGGAGGACTGTTAATTTGGCTCTATTTGGAGGTCCGCAGGCGATCCACAGCTCAGGTGCGGAGGTATGCAGCACAGCAGAAGGTGCAGGTGCGGAGGTACGCAGCGCAGCAGAAGGCGCAGGTGCGGAGGTACGCAGCGCGACAGAAGGTGCAGCTGCGGGGGTACGCAGAGAAACAGAAGGATCAGGTGCGGAGGTGCGCTGTCGGGCAGACAGTGCAGGTGCGGATCTGGGCAGAGGTACGCAGTTCAACAAAAGAGTTAGGTGTGGAGGAATGCAGAGAACAGAAGGATCAGGTGTGCATCTGCGCAGTCCAGACACAGAAGAATTGCGGATATTCGCAGGCTTCTATTAGTGAAGTTGCGGACCCCTTTTGAAATAATTATTGGCTACCTTTTATCTATTGCTGCAGAGTTCTGGGTTTAGATTACTGGTATTGCTTTTCTATTTACAGCATTCTGAGAAGCTGGGTGATTCATTGGTTGATTGTATAAGGAGATTGGTTGATTCACACGTACTTGATTTGATGTTCTTGGATCCAATCTGAAAATTAATTAAACGTGGTCCTTAAAGAAGTAGAAGAGCAAAAGGGGTTGTAGCTCCCTTCCAGGAGAGACTGGAAAACGAGAGAGGGTTGTAGCTCTCTGCAGGTTGCAGCCTGCGTACTGGTAAAGGACTGCACCAGTACAAAATCATTGTAAAAGAAGTTTCTAATTGAAAGAAGATAGAGGCATATTGCAGCAGGTGGTTTTCACCCACATTGGGTTTCCACCTTATATCTGGTGTTCTTTGGTGTGACTATTTGTTTTTCTTGTTCTTGTTGATTATTTTATGGTACTAACATATAAGTTAATGATCAATATCTGAAGAATAAATTAAAGTACAAATCTGGAAGGTATATTGAAAAGAATTTGATAATACTGATTCACCCCCCCCCCCTCTCAATATTATTTCCAACAATTGGAATCAGAGCAGGTCCTTCTGAAGAAGCTTGATCACTTGAAGGAAGATCTATCATCATGAGCAACTACGAGAGGGAAGCATCAATCAGGCCACTGATTTTTGATGGGACAAACTTCGTATATTGGAAGGTAAGAGTTACTGCCTATCTTCAATCTCTGGGTACAGAAGTCTGGGATATCATAGATACAGGGTATACTTTTCCATCAACAACTCCTACAGATCCGGCTGAGAAGAAGAAATATGAAACAAATGCAAAGGCGGTCAATACTCTATTAGGATGTCTATCTCAATCAAAATTTGTCAAAGTTATGCATTATAAATCCGCAAAAGAAATATGGGACAAGATTGTTCTGAGCTATGAAGGAGATGATCAGGTAAAACGAGCAAAACTTAAAACCCTCAGAATTCAGTATGAAAATCTCAGAATGTACAATGAAGAAAGTGTGGCTAACTATTTCCTTCGTGTAGATGAGATTGTTAATTGTATGAAAAATTTGGATGAAGAAATAAAAGAGGTTGTTGTGGTTGAAAAGGTTCTAAGATCTTTGTCCCCTAGGTTTGAATCTAAAGTTTCTGCAATAGAAGAAAAGGAGAATCTACGAAACCTTACCATGTCACAGCTACACGGAATTTTGACTGCTTATGAAATGAGGAAAGGAGGACTATTAGACAGGAGAGAAGCTGCCTTCAAGGCTTCCGACAAAGGAGATTACTATGAGACAGGACACGTGTCAGAAGAAGAAGAAGAATCAAATTTTGTCAAAAACCTTCAACGGGGTGCTGGACGATTCCGAGGTAAGTTACCTTTCAAATGCTTTGCTTGTGGAAGATTCGGTCACTATGCTGCCAAATGTCCTCATAAGGATAAGATTGACAAGGGGAAGGAACCTGTTAGATGGAACAAGAAACAGAATGCAAATAAGAAAAGCTATTACACTCATGAAGATAGTGATGGACTTTCCAATAGTGACGAAGATGAACGAGGTAATAATTCTAAACTTTTAATGGCTTTTGAAGATGATGATTACATGGATGCTATAGATGAAGAAGGTCTTTATGAAGAGATTTCTAATCTCAAAATTTTCTTAGAAGAGAAAAATGTGATTATTGATTCTCTGCAATGTCAACTGGCTGAAAGGGAAAAACATCTTGAAAAATTGGAATGTGAAATTGTTGGTCTTAGAAAAGAGATTGAGAAAACAAAAGCTCTTAATCTTAAATTTGTTAAAGGATTTGAAACTCTGGATGAGATTATCAATGTGTAGCGTTCTTCACTAATCAAGACAGGTCTGGGATATAATGGAGAAGCATCTCAAGCATCCACCTCCAAAAGTTATCTTGATGCAGCAAGGAGGAGCGAGCAAAGGCCTAATAGAAATCATCAGGTAAATCAGGGAATGTTTACCTCAAGAACGAACAAAGACTATCAAGAAAATTGAGGGCAAGCTACCTTAAGGACAAATAGAAGCTACAACCAGCCACAGGTAAAATCTTCCCAATTTGCCTCAAGAATGGATGTCAGTAGAAACTACAATCGGTTGGATGATAGATTTGATAATCGCAGGAGTTTCTTCAATGGCCAATGTTTCTCTTGCCATAACTTTGGTCACAAAGCAGCTCAACATGTTGCCTATAAGACAATCATGACTAGAGAAGCTCAAAAAAAAAGAAGTATGTCTGGAATCACGAAGAGGACCTATAAAAACTTTTCTGCCCTTGAAAGTGAAATTGAATGTTCTATTTGTAATAACTTCGGTCATGAAGAGTCTGAATGCAGGAGCAGGTTTCGGAAGACAACTCAGAAGGAACAAACCTCAAATGCCAGAACATGGAGAATGAAGGAACCGCAACCAGAAAGATGTGGGATAGCTTTATATGCAGAAGGATAGGCAAATCAATGGTACATCGACAGCGGATGTTCGAAGCATATGACAGGTGATAAAGAAAAACTTGAATCATATAGTACTCTAGAAAAGGGAAAGAAAGTTTCTTTTGGAAATGATACCCCTGCAGTCATAAAAGGAAGAGGCACTACTCAGTTGAAAGAAAAGGTAAAAGCTGGAAATGTTTTGTATGTTGATGGCTTGAAGAATAATCTACTGAGTGTCAGTCAGATGTGCGATCAAGGAACCGAGGTAATATTTCGATCAAATGGATGTAGTGTTCGTGATCTCGATATAGGAAAAACAGTGATCAAAGGCAGAAGAACTCCAAATAATCTATACATATTTGAAGAAGGACAACAACAATGCTATTTGAGCAAGGATGATGAACACTGGTTATGGCACTGGAGGTTGGGCATCTAAGCCTCTCACAAATAAGGAAATCATGCAAATACCAGGCAGTTCATGGTCTTCCAGATATCAAAATTCCAGACAATACCATATGAAAATCATGTCGGTTTGGTAAGCAAACCAGAACTAACTTCCCTGAGAAGGAAGGATCAGCCAGCGGGCCTCTTGAACTAGTCCATACAGATGTATGTGGTCCATTTAGGACAAGGTCACCTCGAGGATAAGAATACTTTATATTATTCATTGATGATTTCTCCAGGATGGTTTGGTTAGGACTTATGAAACACAAAGACGAAGCATTCAAAAAATTCAAATCTTTCAAAGCCTTGGATGAAAACGAATCAGATCACAAAATTAAGTGCCTCAAGTCTGACAGAGGTGGGGAGTTTACCTCAAATGAATTTTTCGATTTCTGTGAAGAACATGGAATAAGAAGGGAATTCTCTACAGCTAGGACTCCTCAGTAAAATGGAGTAGTGGAAAGGATGAACAGAACGGTTCAACAAATGGCTCGTGCTATGCTTGATGAGTCTAGAACTCCCGCAACCTTCTGGGGTGAAGCTGCATTTTTTGCGGTTGTTATTCTCAACAAAACAAATGTACGAGTGAACAGCACTCAAACTCCTCATGAGCTCTGGTATGGTGAGACTCCTTCGGTAAAGCATTTCAAAATTTTTGGAAGAAAATTCTATATTAAGAATAATGATGAACAGCTTGGCAAACTTGAACCTAGAGCAGATGAAGGCATTCTCCTTGGTTATTCTCCCCACAGCAAAGCATATAAGTGTTACAATAAAAGACTTGGAAGAATTATTGACAACATTGATGTGGTGGTTGATGAAAAAGGAAACATTCCTAGGCAAGTAAATTATGAAAATATCGAAGAGGATGAAGACTACCCTCCAAATCAGACTGAAGATGATGAAGAACCTCAAGAGGCACTAGAGGAACAGACAAGGATAGAAGAGAAGACTCCATCCAGGTATGTTCAAAAGAATCATCCAGAATCTCAAATCTTGGGGCAAAAGGAGGCAGGTGTACAAACAAGGAGAACAATTTCAGAAGCTTCAAGCTATTTGGTATTACTCTCCTCCACTGAACCACAAAATGTAAGGGAGGCATGCAAAGATGAATGCTGGGTCAAGGCAATGGATGAAGAACTTGAGCAGATCGAAAAGAACAACACTTGGGAATTGGTTCCTAGACCAAAAGATAAGAATGTCATAGGGACAAAATGGGTCTTCAAAAATAAGTTGAATGAAAATGGGGAAGTAATTAGAAACAAGGCCAGACTTGTTTGTAATGGGTATGCTCAACAAGAAGGAATAGACTTTGAAGAAACTTTTGCTCCCGTTACAAGACTTGAGTCCATCCGAATGTTCCTTGCTCTCTCAAGCTTTCAAAAGTTCAAAGTATTTCAAATGGACGTGAAATCAGCCTTTCTGAATGGAGACTTAGAAGAAGAAGTATACATTGAGCAGCCAGATGGTTTCATTCTTGGGAATGATCCAAATCTTGTATGCAGACTAAAAAAGGCTCTCTATGGTCTTAAACAGGCTCCAAGGGCTTGGTACTACCGTTTGGACAAATATCTTCATCAACAAGGTTTTTCAAAAGGATCAGCAGATAGCAATCTTTATATAAAAATTGAAAATGACAAATTGCTAATACTTGTTGTGTATGTAGATGATATTATCTTTGGCAGCAATGAAGAAGCTATGAGTCAAAGCTTTGCCTTGGTGATGCAAAAAGAATTTGAAATGTCTTTGCTTGGAGAACTGACATATTTTCTTGGTTTGCAAATCCAACAAAATGAAGACGGTATCTTTTTGTCTCAAACCAAGTATCTCAAGCAGATCTTGAAGAAATATGGCATGGAAGATGCAAAACCAGTATGTACCCCCATGGTTACAGGATGCAGCCTCAGTGCAAATGATGAATTAGCAGCAATGCATCAGACAACCTATAGATCTATGATTGGAAGTCTACTTTATCTGACAGGTACCCAACCAGACATCATGCATGCAGTGGGAATAGTTGGAAGATTTCAGGCAAACCCAAGGGAAACTCATCTTCAGGCAGTGAAGAGAATTTTCAAGTACCTTCAAGGAACTCAAAACTATGGCCTATGGTATCCTAGAAATACAGATCTCACTCTTCATGCTTATACAGATGCAGATTGGGCTCGAAGCGTGGATGATAGAAAGAGCACAAGTGGTGGTGCATTCTCTATGGGTTCCAGATTAGTATCTTGGTTCAGCAAGAAAAAGAGTTCGATTGCTTTATCTACAACTGAAGCGGAATATGTGGCTGCTGCATCTTGCTGCACTCAACTTCTTTGGATGATGCAGACCTTGCAGGATTTTCAAATCACTTGTACACCACCTATCTCCATCTTATGTGATAATACAAGTGCAATCAACATTTCAAAGAACCCAGTCATGCATTCAAAAACCAAGCACATACCGATCAAGTATCACTTTCTCCGGGAACAAGTGTTGGAACAAAAGGTCAAACTGGAGTATGTTCCTTCTAAGAAACAAGTTGCTGATATCCTCACCAAACCATTGCCCAGGGAGACCTTTGAATACCTCAGGCAAAAGCTGGGGGTAGTTGATGCATCATCTTGTTGTTGAATCTCATCTGTTTCAGAGATTGTTGGTTGTACGCAAGTTTCATATGGGGTATACGCGTACATTTGCTGGGTTATGGATTGGTCAAAGATCGAATGGCACAGGTTCAGGGGGAGCATATATTCTTCTAATAATGCATTGTTGGCATTAGATCTTGGGGGAGAAAGTACAGAAGGAGAACATGGATGCTGGACTGAATATTGCTGCTAATATGTCTCTATCTTTTTTTTTGAGGTGTATGGTGGATTATGGTTCTTCTGGAAGAAAGTTTCTTTTGCAGATCTAGTTTATAGTCAGGGGGAGCGTGATCAGCAGAGCAGAAACTTCAGCATGTTCTCAGGGAGAGTATGGACAGCAAAGGAAGAGAATATCTTGGTCCGCCCTTTGCCCTTGATGTCAAAGGGGGAGAATGACTTTGAGGATCTTGGGGTTGCCATCAAGTCCAAAGGGGGAGATTGTTGGCATTATGATTCAGGTTTGGCGCTATGGCACAGGTGTTGTACTTGATGGAAACTCACTCAAGTGGCAAAACCCTGTTCTGGCTCTCAAAATGATGTAAAATAAGGGGTTCGCAGGTACACCGTTCAAAAGGTGTGGACCCGCAGGCACGCCATTCACCAAGTGCGGTCATGTCCGCAGGTGCTCTGTTCAGAAGGTGCGGACCCCAGTTCACTCACTCCAATGCAGAGAAGCATGCACACGTGGGAATTCTTATGTTTGGCCCTTGGTATTTAGCCCATCGTTCATGATCCTATGGTTTTGGTCCATGGTATAGGATCTAATTTATTGAACCCCGATTTGGATCCCTTGTATTGGTTTTCGATGGTTTTGTCCCATGGTTTGAATAAGGGCTTGCCTATAAAAAGGAAAGGAGATCACTTGGCTAGTCACTTGTGAAATTTGAATATCTTAAGATTTGAAATTTTGGGTAATCGGTTTAAAAAGCTAAATCTAAATCAAGGTGAAATCTGTAAAGTGTAAGGCGGATCTGTTGATAGGTCGTGATCTCTTGGGCACGTGATCAGATCTGTGGATCTGACAGTTTGTGGTACATTGGAGGACTGTTAATTTGGCTCTATTTGGAGGTCTGCAGGCGATCCACAGCTCAGGTGCGGAGGTACGCAACACAGCAGAAGGTGCAGGTGTGGAGGTATGCAGCGCAGCAGAAGGCGCAGGTGCGGAGGTATGCAGTGTGACAGAAGGTGCAGCTGCGGGGGTACGCAGAGAAACAGAAGGATCAGGTGCGGAGGTGCGCTGTCGGGCAGACAGTGCAGGTGCGGATCTGGGCAGAGGTACACAGTTCAACAGAAGGGCTAGGTGCGGAGGTACGCAGAGAACAGAAGGATCAGGTGCGGATCTGCGCAGTCTAGACACAAAAGAACTGCGGATATTCGCAGGCTTCTATTAGTGAAGTTGCGGACCCCTTTTGAAATAATTATTAGCTGCCTTTTATCTATTGCTGCAGAGTTCTGGGTTTAGATTACTGGTATTGCTTTTCTGTTTATAGCATTCTGAGAAGCTGGGTGATTCATTGGTTGATTGCATAAGGAGATTGGTTGATTCGCATGTACTTGATTTGATGTTCTTGGATCTAGTCTGAAAATTAATGAAACGTGGTCCTTAAAGAAGTAGAAGAGCAAAGGGGGTTGTAGCTCCCTTCCAGGAGAGACTGGAAAACGAGAGAGGGTTGTAGCTCTCTGCAGGTTGCAGCCTGCGTATTGGTAAAGGACTGCACCAGTACAAAATCATTATAAAAGAAGTTTCTAATTGAAAGAAGATAGAGGCATATTGCAGCAGGTGGTTTTCACCCACATTGGGTTTCCACCTTATATCTGGTGTTCTTTGGTGTGACTATCTATTTTTCTTGTTCTTGTTCATTATTATATGGTACTAACATATAAGTTAACGATCAATATCTGAAGAATAAATTAAAGTACAAATCTGGAAGGTATATTGAAAAGAATTTGATAATACTGATTCACCCCCCCTCTCAGTATTATTTCCAACAGCTCCAACATTAATTAGACTAAAGGGCATTCATGCATAGATGAATGTCCCCTAGGGTGTGGTAAAGGAAGTCACATTTTGATCTTCTGGGTGTACAACAACTTGATTGTACCTAGAGAATCCATCCATCATAGACATCCTTGTTGACCCTACCAGCACTTGTAGAATGTGGTCCATCTTGGGTAGGGAATATCTATCTTTCAAGGAGACCTTGTTTAGGTTCCCGAAATCGATACAAAACCTTATTTCCCCATTCTTCTTTCTGACTAGGATCATGTTGGCAATCTAATCTGAGTAAGGGAATGGAGGGGACTATATCTCTAATTGGGTTAGGTCAACACCCTCCAAAATTTTGCTCACACTTGAATTTTGGAGCCTATTTAGGATCTTATGGTCTATCATCTTATGGTTACTCCATGGTTGTTTGATGATCTGTAAGACGTTTAATACTTCTACCTCGTTTTAAACTGTCAAGTCACTTGCACACACATGGTCAATATTTGATGAGTTTGAGTGCACTTTCTTTATGAAATCTCGATCAAGCATACCAACTTCCGAAAATATAGTGCTAGTTCAATTTTCAAATTATATTGACATCCAGTGCACACTTTCATTGACAGTCTCCCTCACTTCGATTGCAATTGCACTTTTATTCTAGCGAATTTCCTTAATTGTCGCTTTTGCGTACTTTCGCTTTCACAAGTGTCATTTTCACATTTGTAGCTATCGGTTTTTCTTTTTCTCACCTTAATAAGTATTTATTTCATGCTATCTTCTCTCTAGCATGTGTCCCTTCCATTCTCATTCACATTTTGCAAGTGTCGTCTTATGTTTTTCTCATGTCGTACATGTTGTTTTTGTGTCTTCACTCCTGCATGTATCACACCTTTATACATCACCACAGTTAGTTTTGGAAAACTCTTTTACATTATATGGTCTTACATATCATTGTAATATGTGTTAGACACATTCCTACAACTTATTGCACCTCTTTGGCACAATCATCATTTCTGTCATAACTAGTGTGTCTTGTAATGTGTCGATTCAACTGTCGCACTTAGAAATAGGTGTCGCATTGTTATTGTTTTAAGGTGTGACTATTTTTCATGAGTCTTGTGTATTCCATTGACTTTTAATGATGGAATTTATGTGTTTGATCCATGTTTGAATCGTGTTAGGATGGATTTATTTCTCCTACTCTCCTAGTCCCACACTTATCCATTGTGACAGCTCTTCTTGGCCCTTTAGCCCAACACAAGCGCTAAGTGCATTAATCCTCTTAATAGGTGATAAGAAAAACTTATTCATGAGCCTCATTTACATATATTTCAACCCATACTTTTTCACTAAGTCTTTTCTAAGTTCTCCTCCATATCACAATGCATTCGTACTTCCTAGGGATAAGTCACCTAAACTTTTATTGCCTCCCCCAATGAAAATCGGATTCCAGATGAGAATGTAGCCACTGTTGGAGAGAATTGCACCCTCCCAAGCTTGAGTGTCCTTAAAAACAGTGAAGTGCACTTCAAAAAAATGAAGCGCACTTAAAAACAACGAAGTGCACTTCTAAACGATGAAGTGCACTTTGAAACAATGAAGCGCACTTTGGAACAATGAAGGATCCTTTGTCTCTTTAAAAGTGCATGGGACATTCACAAAGCATTAAGGATTAAGGCACATGGTGCAATCATGAAGAAGGAAGTATTCATCCTTCCCTTTGAGTGCATGGCATACTCACGAATCCTAAAGGCTTTGAACGCATAGCACACTCTTGAAGCTTGAACCCTTTGAGCGCATGGCACATTCTTGAAGCTCGAAACCCTCATCCTTCCTTTTAAGGGCATGGAACACTCTTGAATCATGAAGCCTTCATCCTTATCTTAAAGAGTGCATGGTGAAATCCTAAATCTTGAAGCCTTCATTTGAGCGCACTCCTTTGACTCGAAGAATTAAGCCCTCCTAGTTCCTATTGAGTGCACAAGTGCACTGCAAAGGCTCAAAGACTTGCGCCTTAGTCCCTTTGGTGTGTGCCTTTGTGCCCTCCTTAGCTTCCTTGAGTGCATATTTAACCAATGAATAATTATCCTTTGTGCTTTAGACCTCCGCCCTGCACCCTTGACTTCTCTCTCTCTTGCTTGAGACACAAGCACACCTTGAAGGCCTCTTGTGAGCCTTGATGAGTTTGAATGTGTCCTCCTAATCAAGTATTATTCTTTCAATGCTCTCACATGAATATTAGGAGATAATAATTCCATGAGCTAGGTAGTGATGGAATTGATGATTTTAACACTGATTTTGCCCTTTCATGAATGGCTTTCATTGGTAGCAGTACCTACTTAGCATGATGAGGTGATGCTCAAAGCAGATATCAAGGAGAAAGCATAAAGAAACACCTGCGTAGAAGAAGAACAAAAGAGAGATATCATGGAGAAATGAAACAAATCACGGAATGAGAAAGAAAGAAGAAATTGCATGATGAATTAAAGCATTCTGATATTGATCAAAGACCCTTTGGATGGTGAAGATAAGAACAAAGTGAATCCTTCATGAAGATGAAGCACAGATCAGTTCTATCACCAAGAATGTGAGATGAAGCAACATAGAATATTACCTTGCATTACCACCTCATCATGAAGTCCATGACATCATTGTCAATTTTTACTTGTACAAGCATCATCACAATAGTCAATGTGTGCCCATGTGTCATGCCACATCATCATGTGGAATGTAATGATGCATATTCAAGGAAAAGGACAAAATGTAATGTTTGGGAGTCCAAGAGTCATATGTGGAATATGAAAATTCACTTAGTCATATATCGACAAAATGTATTTAGGAGAAGTCCAAAATTCATATAGAGAAGTCGAAAAGTCATTTAGAAGTTCAAGAGTTGCATAGAAGTCCAAGAGCCATGAGGGTAACTCAAGATTCATGGGGATATGAAAGGTCATTACCCTTGTTATAAAAGAAGCCTCATAACTCAAGCAAAGGGATTTTGGAGGCGAAAGCTTTGGGGAGCTAGTCTTGGCTTCTCTACTTGGCATAGGAGAGAAAAGTATTCTTTGGAGAAGCAAGAAGTGACTTATTGTTCCACTACTAGAACTAGTGCCTGACCATTATAACTGTGCACTTAGATCTTTCACCTTATAATTGAAGCTTGATGAGTCAACACATTTTCATGCATGTATTGTGAATGTTTTCAAACTATTCTTTATATGTTTGCTATATATATTTCATTCATATGTACTAAGGAAATTTAACTATTTTTGTGGCCTTGGTTCTTAGCTTGTTGAAGGTGTGTTGTATGTGGTTTAATGATCATTGTGTCTATGTGAAATATTTCGCTAGATAACTAACAAATATTTCTTTTCTCACGTGTCTCTCCTAGGTTAGTACTATTACATCCTTCTAGAGGCTCACTTTTATCTTCCCCCTTATGAAAGCCTCCTTCTACACATTACAATTAGTGTTTCACAATGTCAACTTACATGCTCGTTCAAGGGTTACTTATGTAATTTTTTATCTTATTCACTAAAACCAAGGTGAACCTTACAGTTATGGTGGCCAAGATGATATTCCGGATGGGGCTCATACTCCAAATCGTGTGAGGTCTAATTGGGACTTCACATCGGGGAGCCCCCTTGTATATTGGTGGTATCCAACACCATCAACACCGAGGAAGATCAAGATAGTTCCTAATTGTGAGTTAGGGGATGCAACTAATTTGGAGAAAGGATAAAATGAAACTTATCCAATTGTACTCATCCAAATTCTAATGTGAAATGAAAGAGAGGTATGATGTGAATTCTTAAAGCAATGTACTTGAATTTGGAAAAAACAATATTTTTTCACAAGGGGATTTATTGATGGCCTTCTCATTGATTATTTTACTTTTGATTATGGTTTTGACCTCATGAATCTTGGGGATTTAACATAACTCCATTTTCTTTGCATATTAACCACCCACATTCTTACTATGACCTAGAAGATTTGCGTAAGTTGCTTATGATTTTTCAACCATCACTAGTCTATCCCTTTATTAGAATTTTCAAAATATAGAAATAAGAAGATTATCCCTTACTAAAAATTTCATTAAAACATTTTAAAACATTTGGTGTTTCTATTATCACCCATATTTATGTGCTCTTAAGGACTATAATGTCTCTTCTATGTAAAATCATTCTTAGATCAAACTACTATGTCAAAATCTTCAAAAGTGAACCACATTATGAGGTTTCCTCTCTACCTACATTACATATTTTGCAATGGATATTAGTAGCATTTTGTTAGACTTTGAATAAGAAAGTGATTATTTCTAAAGTTGAATTCTTTGAGTAGGATGTGCTCCTAAAACTGAGAAGCTTGTGCTAAATAATCATTGGAATCTAGATTTATGTTTGTAGTAATTGAAAATTTTTGGATGTGGTTGTTTAAACATCTACTATGTCAAGATATTCTAATTAAACCATACTTACAAGGTTTTATATCTACATACATTACATAGTTTTCAATGGCTATTAGTAGCATTTTGTTAGACTTTTAATAAGCAAGTGATTATTTGCTACACTTGGCTTCTTTGAGCAGCATGTGTTCCTAAAATTCACAAGCTTGTTATAAATAATCATTGGAACTTGGACTTGTGGGGGGTAATTGAAAATATATGGACATGGTTGTTTAAATAGGATGGTATCATTCCAAGTATTGATAATTTGAAATCCCTAGTCCCCTGACTCATCATTTCATTAAGGTTGTAATATTTTTTAGGGACTATTAAAATATACCATGTTTTTGTTTATTCAATATGTTTTGTTTGCCAATTATTTATTCCTTTTCATTGGGTTGTAATCCAATTTTATCAATTCTTTTAACCTTTATGTCACATTGTGTTGTGTTTACATTCTGATGCAGGTTTATCTACAATCTATTGTTGTAGTATGTAGTCTAGATTGGCCAAAAGGAATATTCTTATACAAGTTATCAATGATTCAGATGATGTGGAGCTGTAATTTATGATTGTAGAAGAAATCCAAAAATGGAAATAGAAAGGTTTTCATATTACTTTATCGACATGAATTAGTGTGCTCTAGTTATAAAGCTGACAATCTCAAGTTCACAATGAATTGTGACTATGTGAAGGACTGTTAATTTGAGATAGTCTTTGATGTGGACTTTTTGCATGACCCTGATCTATTGAAAAGAATAGTTCCATATTTTAAGGTTTGATAGTAACTATTATAAATATTTATCCATGTTTTTATACAAGGGTTTTGTCTTGAGGATTTTAATTACTTTATTTCTTGTCGTTCACTGTAACTTACCCTCCTATTAATTTTTTCTTCTGTAGGACAGTGATGAGGTAGCCTTGGTGCAAGAAAGATGTTCCTTTTAAACAAAGATGAAAATTTACAAACAAGATTACAAAATATCAATCTATCTTTCAACGTTGAGTTGGAGAAGCGCTTCAATAATGTTTTCATTAAATTTTTTAGTTTTAACGGAATTTCTCAATATGAAAAATAAGCTAGTGAAGCATTGAAACTTGAGGAGTTTGACAACCAAATCACCTACTCAAATATAAAAAATAACAAAAACAATGGTTTAAGTAAAACCAGTTTCAATAGTAGTGTATCTAATATTGTTTTTTATTGGGTTGGAGGATATACATTTTTCATCTAGGAAATTCTAATTAAGTGATGCTCACTCACTCACAATTTTCCTCATATATTTTTGGTGACCTAGCACATTGTGAATGGAAACATTTCATAGGTACAACCATGGTGGAGAAAAAGTCAACCACTCTCACCAAACAATCCAAAAATAGTGAATAGTAATGTAGAGGTGGTGTAAAAGGAAATGGTACATGGTGTAGTTGTAAAGGAAATGTAGTCATATTGATGCTAAGGTGGTTAGCTATCAATTCAAGGATAGAGTAGTTAATTGATGTTAGACATGGAAATTGACATTACCTCGAGGATGGAACATTTAAGTCAAACTTCTATCAAAGTTATCATACTAATTCAAACCTTAGGATATTAAAAAAATTTGACATTCAATATCATTAAAATTTAGATGAATTGAAAAACTTAGCTTAACTTAATATTTTCAATGCATAAATTACATCAAAAGGAACCAAGCCTAGAATAAGACTTCAAAGTTACCCACCAAAGAGATTTGAAAGAATGGGTATATCTATATATATATATATATATATATATATATATATATATATATATATATATATATATATATATATAATTGCATCTCATATCCTATATATTAGAGATTGTAAAAAAAAATACGCAAGTTTGGTTAACAATAAATTGACTATTATAGTCTAGCCTTTGGTTGGGACTACTAATATAGGCATGGGCTAACAATAAATTGATTGTTATACTATAGCCTTTGGTAGGGACTACTAATATAGGCATGGTGCATATATTGAAAATTGAGTAGAGTATTTACATTGAAAAGAGAGGTTATAAGGATACATGGTAGACTTAAGAATTCTAAGTCACCGTGAAGACATCGTTAAGGGTGAATCTATGGATATTAGGACCAATGGGAGTTTCCAATTACATTGGTGATTTTATAACATATGTGATCTTATAATATATGGCTAGGAGGATAGCTAGTTGCAAATCTTAGATGCACCCTGTCACATGGAAAAGAAATATAATGTATACACTTTCATCAAATTTTAGTAGTAGTTAATATTTGTAATCAAAATGTTGGGTTTTAGAATTCGTATGTAGGTAATTTCAGTACGGGGTTAAAACCTACATTTGGTATCGGAGCTGTTTTAGCTTCAAGGGGACGCCTTTGTTGCTGAGGGGTTTCGCTTGGGCCTGTGGTAGACCCTGTTCAGTGGGAGATCTATGATATCGATTCTGGTGGTGAAAGAAGATGGCGAGCAGTGGAAAGATAGAGATCGAGAAATTTAATGGTCAGAGTTTTGAGTTTTGGAAACTCAAGATGGAGGATCTGTTGGTGGATAAAGATCAGTGGATCGTGGTAGATCTAGGTACTAAACCAACGAGAGTGTCTGATAAAGAATGGAAGAAGTTGGATCGGAAGGCAAAGAGCACAATACGATTGTGTGTCTTAGATTTAGTATTGCTGAATGTATTAGGGGAAGCTACGACGAAGGTTTTGTGGGACAAGTTAGGGACTTTGTACCAATCTAAGTCTTTGGTGAATAAACTGTTCCTGTGGAAAAAGCTGTATAACCTGAGGATGAAAGATGGAGACTCGGTGACAGAGCATCTGAATGCATTTAATACTGTGGTAAGTCAGTTAGCATCTGTTGATATTAAAATTTTAGATGAAGATAAGTGCATTAGTTTGTTGTGTTCTCTACCAGATTTGTGGGATACTCTGGTTATTGCAATAGGTAGCAATGCAACTGCCTTGTAGTTTGATGAAATAGTCTCATCCTTGTTGACAGAGGAGATGAGACGGAAAAATATGGAGAGCCCTAATGGTGATACCTTGTCTGTACGAGGACGGTCCCAAAACATAAACAAAAATAAGTCATCGAGTGGGAGATCTAAATCTAGAGAGAGATCTAAATCTCCAGGAAAACCTGTAAAGGTAGTGTGCTGGAAATGCGAAAAGGAAGGGCACTACAAAAGGGACTGTAAATCTAAAGCTCTTTGATGAGCCCCAAAAATGGGTAACTTATAGGGCTCATTTTGCCTATTATTCTCCATAAATCCACCATTATTCATAGTTTATGCATGCTTTTGAGTATATTTATGTTAATTGGATGAATGAGAATAGTCACTTGACCATGAAGGCTAATATGTGTTTATTGCAGATTTTTGCACAACTTTTGGACCAAGGTCAAGCATTTATGAGCTATTTGACAACCAAATACGAGGGAACAAGGCTGAGGATTCGTAGGAAGGGTGTCTCCTGCACTAAATGGCCCTTCCTTGAGTTCTCCACCATCAGCTCGGAGTTCAACAACCCACCAAAGTTGATTTCCAAGGGCAGCTGAGCAGCTTTTGTGAAGTGGCTGAGTACTTGCAGTTTTGAGGAGCCAAGCCCCTTGCATTAAGGAGGACTGTTGGAGGTCCTCGTAGTGCATAAGTAGGAAGGCTTCCAGCCTTCGTAGTTTACTTTTTGAACATTTTGTTTTTTGCACTATAGTGCTGCTCTACCTTTTAGCTCATTTTGGAGCTTCTGCTATAAAACATTTTTTTGTGACATTGTTATTTTCTGAGTAATCGAAATCAGTTTCAGTTCGCATAAGCTCTAAGCTTCTTCTTAGGAGCCTATAGCTCTTGGGGTTGGGCCCAACTCAAGTGCCAGGTCTTCCTCTGTGTACTGTTATATGTTTTTGCTGTCTTCATAAAATAATTTCTGCTAGTAGATTAAAATCTTGCTTGGTTACCTAGGTCATTTTTGATGATTAAAAAAGATTTTCATGTTTTAGAGTGATTTTATAGGTTGGTAACAGAAAAGATCTTCGAAAAAGACCATCAAGAAACCCTGTATCTCACCTCTCCCTCCTCGGGACCATGAGCTGAGACCAAGGTGTCCTTGCTGCCACAAAAACATTATTCTTGCTTCTTCATGCAATTGCTAGTGTTAGTTTCTCAGTTGCAAAAGTTGATACCAGATGTGATTACATGCTTAGATCCATTCTTGCTTGGTTTTCATAGTTATTTTACATGATTTTCTACCAATGAATTTCTGTTCATCATGGTTGCTGGTTCCTAGGTCAAAGTAGGTTAGAATAGCTAGATATTTGGTTTGCATGGTCTTTGTTTGGTTAGTTTCAAGAAATAGTGTGCAGAACACCTATGATACCTCCCTGCCTACCCTTCCTCCATCAGTGCAACCTGCTCCATCCCCTAACTCAGATTCTTGCCCTTCGTTTGCCACATTTTCTCACTTTGACCTAATTTCCATATTTTTGTGCAACATTGCTCTATCCATCCTTGAACAAATCCAACCATCCTCATCACTTCTCAGCTTCATTTTCCAGGTCCTAGACCCCTCCACATCCTCATCCAACCTCCATCTCCACTTTTCCACCTTTCTTCCACCATCAACCCTTCAAAATCCCCTTTCGGAACATCCTGTAGAACCCCTGCAGACTTCCTGTAGAAGATCACGTGAGCGATTTTTTGAGGTTTGAACACTGTGAAACTCTCTGGAAGGGTGTTAGGGACCCCTTAGGCCCTCTTCTTACCTTCCCAACCTCCTGCAAGCACCTACCCCATTTCCTTTCGCCAATCAACCTCTGCACAGTTAAAAACAGTTAAAGCACATGCACATATGATTTTTACAAAATTACTCAAAAATATAAAAAGATGTTCCTTTTCAGATTTCACTATAGAAGTAGCTTAGACACATGCACTTTACCTCCCCAAGAGTCAATGGCATCCCTTTCTGTAGTTTCATCCTCTCTTTTTTTCACCAGTAGGGGTAGTCAGTAAAACTAGGGTTTGCTAGGGTTTGCATTTCCTTTCAGCTTTCAGCCTCTTTCTGCAAGTAGATTAGCTTCCTTTGAGTTACTTTCATCCATCACAATTAAAAGCTTCTTCTAAGAGTTCATAGAAGTTGGCTTAAGCTCCTAGTGGACTTGTGCCAGTTGATCCAGTGACAGCCTACGGCAAGAGCTAGTACTTGTGCATATAGCACCGTTGCTTCCAAGTTTGTTACGAACTACCGGGTTGATAAAAGTAAAGAAGGGAGTCCCAGGAATTGCAGCATTATTGCTGCAATACTGGAGCCCACCACCCTTTTGGTGCCGTTGCCGGGGAAGTGTAAGAGTATTTTTGATTGCTGCTTTTCTTCTATTTTCTACTTCAATCTTTTGTTAAGTAGTTTATTTCAGCAAGCGTAGAGTAGTTGTTTCATTTCCATCCTGCAATTTCATTTCCGCAAAAGTAGATTAGACATTTCCTGCTTTAATTTCATTTCAGCAAGCATAGATTAGGTATTTCAAGCTTTCATAGATTAGCATTTGAATTTCGCAATTTCAATTCTGCAAGGGTAGATTAGAATTTCAATTTCGCAATTTCAATTCTGCAAGCGTAGCTTAGCATTTCATTTCAACAAGCATAGATTAGTCATTTCCTGCTTTCATTTCAATTCTTCATTTTCATTTTAGCAAGATAGATTTTAGTTAGTTGTAGTTCAATCTCTTTCAGTTTTGCAGGTACAAGCAGAAAAAACACCAAAACTCCACCAAAAATATTCCATTTCATGCCTCGTAGGAACAGAGACAATACAGGGAAATTCTTACCCAACACCCCCACCACATCACTGAGTCACCCTTCTCTCTTCTTCGGTGGCAGTGATCCAGAAGAACCTATAGGTGAACCTCCAGAGATATATGAAGATCCTATAACAGAAGAAGAGCAAGAAAACATTCCTCTTGAGACCATGGCTGAACACAGAAATGGTATAGGAGATGAGGAGAGAATAGAAGGTGCCTTTCCCATCCGAGAGACCAATGGGGACATGAAAATGAAAAACATAAGTCCCTTAGCCTTACCTCACTTCCATGGATTGACCATTGAAGACCCTGATACCTTCCTGTTTGAGTTTGTTGTCCTTTGTCAAACTTATGACTATGCAGAAGACGAGCAAAAGTTGAAACTCTTTCCCTCTACCCTCAAGGATGCAGCACTACGCTGGTTCATGGGGTTACCTGGAAACAGTATCACAACTTGGGCTCAGATGCAGCAAGCCTTTAACAACAAATACCGGGACTACTGTAGGTCAAAGGAAATGAAGGGAGAGATCTTTTAGATGACCATGGGAAGTGATGAGTCTTTAGAAGAATATGAAGAAAGGTTACAACTTAGTTATAAAAGTGCCAGGTGCACACTTGACCCTGAATCTCTGAAGCTGGTTCTGCTCCGAGGAGTCCCTGAAGACCTTCTAGATACCCTCCATTTGCTAGTTAGAGGAGACATCTACCAACTACCTTATGAGGACATAAAGACTGTGTTTAGAAACCACTCTAGGGCAGCCCAGAAAAGAGGTAGGGGGAATCCACTTTTAGCTAGTGCCACCTTCTCCAAGCATGAGTTTGCAAATTAGATGGAAGACCTCAAAAGTGAGATGAGACAGACCATTGCCATGCAACTGGATACTTTCTGAATCCAACAGAAGAAAGAGGAAGCTGAGAAGGCTTTGGCCATCTTTTGTCCCAGATGTACAAGGAAGCATCCTAAGAACGAATGTCCATTGCACTCAGTGGAGGTATGTTTTGTTTGTGAGGAAGACCACCCCACAAACCAGTGCCCAACCTTACCCAGACTTAAAGCCATGTACCAAGGGGCTGAAGGAGCCACTGAACCACTCTACTTCCTCAACCAAAGGAGGCTGCATGGATCCAGACCTTACCAGCAGGGGATGCAAGGGACATCCCAAACTTATTACAACCCCAACCAATCTGCTCACATGCCTTCTTGGGGCCCCCCTGCTCATCCTTCCTGGTCCGCACCTCCTCCTTGGTCTTATCCATCTCAATACCATACTCAACCTGTTGCTCATTCGTTTCACTCTCATGTTCAGCCACAACCTCAGTGGAATGCACCTCAACCGGGGTGGAGGCCCCAATACAACTCTCCTCCCACTATTTTTCCTCCACCGCTTGCTCAACCACAACCATTACCTCCTGCTCCTCCAAGACAACCCCAGATGCCTGCTCAACCGAACCTGAACCCCAACAATAGACAGGCCCAGCAGGTATACACTGGAGAGATGACATGCCCTACCTATGCTGTGGAGATTCAGGAGATCAACCTTCGATCTAGAAAGGTCCTTCCAGATCGCCAACCTCCTCCCCTGGAGGATGAGGAAGGGAAACAGGAAAGTGAACCCAAAGCCATTCCACCCTTTCTTGAGAGACTAACAGTAGCCACCCAACCAAACCCAGAGGAGACTGAGCTTCTAGGAGAAATTAAACAGTTGTGTGTTAAAATCCCACTTCTCCAGGCCATAAAAGATGTACCAATCTACAACAAATTGATCAAGGAGAAGTGTTTCAGGCACCTAGGCAGGCGCAAGAGAGATGCCCCGACTATCAATGTCATAGGACAATTGTCCGATCTGATGTTGGGGCAAATAATCTGTCCAAAATATTTGGATCCTAGGAGTCTTGTAGTTGATGTCCACATCAATGGCACCATAATCCCCCACACCCTGATCGATCTAGGGGCTGCCATTAATGTGATGACCAGGGACACTATGCTCAAACTCAACCTTCAGAGTTCCTTAAGAAAACGACAGTACTACAGTTAGCAGACCGCTCCACCGTGACTCCCGAAGGGATTGTGGAGGATGTCCTGGTCTCTATTGATTCTTGGGAGTACCCTGCGGACTTTTTGGTCCTTCAGCCAAAGGCAAAACTCACTGGATACCCCCTCATTTTGGGAAGGCCTTGGTTAGCTACTGCGGATGCTTACATCAGTTGTCGAGCTGGGAGCATGACCATCAAGAATGGGCCTATGTCTAAACAGCTAGTCCTATATCCTCCTGCCCAACCTCTGCTAGAACATGACTTACCTCTCTGGTTGGAGGAGGAAGATGAGGATGAAGTCTACTCTGCACTAGTGTGCACAGTGGAAGCCACCCGGGGAGGTCCTCAAACCGAGGATGACCTAATTGAGAATTTGATTCAAAATCCACCTCCCGGTGTGCTACCATTAGAGGAGTTGGTGGAAGGTACCCAAGCCAGCGCTTTAGTGGACCTCTGTGTGGCTGATCTGACCTCTCCCAGAGTTAAGAATGTGGAATTTGGCCCTGAAAGAACCTTGAAGATCAGCTCATCCTTATCTCCCTCTCAAGAGAAGGAGCTATGTAGCTTATTGAACCGCCATTTGGATGCTTTCGCTTGGAGCTATAAGGAGATGAAAGGAGTCCATCCGTCGGTCTGTACCCATCACATTTACATTAAAGAGGATTGTAAACCAGTCAGGTAGCCTCAGAGGAGAATGAATCCAGCCCTTAAGGACATTGTTAAAGAAGAATTGCAAAAGTTGTTGGATGCAAGATTCATCTACCCCATCTCGGATAGTGAATGGGTTTCTCCTCTGGTGCTTGTGCCCAAGAAAAATGGGAAGTGGAGAATCTGTGTAGATTATCGAGAACTTAACAAAGCCACCAAGAAGGACCATTTCCCTTTGCCTTTCATAGATCAAGTGCTAGATGGGCTAGCAGGAAAGAAGTTCTTTTCTTTCCTAGATGGGTTCAGCAGGTATAATCAGATCCAAATCAGCCCGGAAGACCAAGATAAGACCACTTTCACTTGTCCATGGGGTACCTTTGCCTACCGGGTCCTTCCCTTTGGGCTATGCAATGCTCCTGCCACTTTCCAGAGAGCAGTACTGAGCATATTTGCTAAGCTGGTTCATGATTCGGTAGAAATCTATATGGATGACTTTACTCCTTATGGGTCCAACTTCCAAGAAGCATTGACTAACATGGGAAAAGTTTTAACCAAGTGTATTGAAATGAACCTGTCCCTCAATCCTGAAAAATGTGAATTCTTGATGACTGAAGGGACCGTGCTAGGTCATACAATCTCTCAACAAGGATTACAGGTGGATCCTAACAAAATTGCTATCATCCAAAAGGTTCCATCTCCTCCAAATGTAAGAGATGTTTGGAGTTTTCTAGGCTTAGCAGGATACTATAGAAGATTCATTAAAGATTTTAGTAAGCTAGCCTCGCCATTGTTTGGTCTTTTGGGGAAAGATGTTGAGTTTAAATGGAATGAAAACTACCAAGAGGCTCTGGATGAGTTGAAAGATAAGCTGGTAACTGCCCCAATCTTGAGAGGTCCCAATTGGGCCCTACCTTTCCACATCCACACTGATGCCTCGAACAAAGCCATAGGGGCAGCCTTAGGACAAGTTGAAGAGAAGCTACCATATTCCATATACTTTGTCAGCAAAAACCTGTCCAAGGCAGAATTAAACTATATTATGACCGAGAAAGAGCTCCTAGCTATAGTCCATTCCCTAAACAAGTTCAGACACTACATCATTGGTTATCAAACAGTTGTACACAATGATCATGCTGCGATAAGGTATTTGATGAATAAACCTGAGGTGAATGCTCGTATCATTAGATGGTTACTTTTATTGCAACAATTTGACTTAGCCATTGTTGACAAGCCAGGAAAGGAAAATGTTGTTTCTGATTTTCTGTCTAGATTAGATTTGCCTCCAGGTGAAGAAGGGACGGTGGATGACTAGATGCCAAATGAACACCTGTTTGCTATTTCAGTACTCTCTCCATGGTTTGCTGATATAGCAAACTACTTGGTCTCAGCATAGTTCCCTCCACACCTATCCTCAAAAGAGAAGAGTAGAATTGTGAGGAAAAGTTCCCCCTTTACTTGGATTGGGGGCAACTTGTTTAAACTCGGCCCAGATCAGATCCTGAGGCATTGTGTTAGGGAGGAGGAAGTTTTTGACATTCTCTTAACCTGTCACGATGGACCTTGTGGAGGCCACTTTTCAGCAAAAAGGACTGCCTTCAAGATTCTATAGGTAGGCTACTATTGGCCCACTCTTCATCAAGATGTCAGAAGATACATCAGCCAATGTGACCGATGTCAAAGGATGGGGAAACCGACTCCGAGGGATGAAATGCCCCTCCAACCTCAAGTGACTTTCGAGCCATTTGAGAAGTGGGGCATGGATTTTGTGGGTCCTATCAACCCTCCTTCAAAGCAAAAGTCTTACATCATTATGTGCACAGACTACTTGACAAAGTGGGCAGAAACAAAGGCAATCAAGGCAGTGACAGAAGAAAAAGTGGCTAAGTTTTTAAGGGAAAATATCTTCTACAAGTTTGGCTACCCAAGAGAATTAGTCACAGATCAAGGAAGTTAGTTCACCTCTAACCTGATTGAAGACCTGCTCGCTCATCACAAGATCAAGCACAGAACTTCCACCCCTTATCATCCACAAGAAAATGGGCAGGTGGAAGTCACTAATAGGGCTTTAGAAGAGATTTTGACTAAAGTGGTGAGTAGCAGTAGAAAGGATTAGGCAAATCGCTTGGTTGAGGCCACTTGGGCCTACAACACCACTTGGAAAACCACAACAGCTTTCACACCTTATGATCTGGTCTACAGGAAGAAGGCTCTACTGTCCATAGAGTTCGAGTACAACACATTAAGGTTGGCAACTCAGCTGGACCTGGATCTCAGCCATGCGCAATAGGAAAGGTTACTACAACTGAATGGATTAGATGAATAGAGAATGCAGGCCCTCCTCCACTCAGAAGTAGTTCAACTCCAGAGAAAGATATGGCATGACTGACACCTTAACGAAAATAAATATTAGCCAGGAGATTGGGCGTTGTTATATGACTCAAGATACAAGGATTTCAAAGGGAAGCTGAGGACAAGGTGGTTGGGACCATATGCAGTGGAGAAATGCAACGACAATGGTTCAGTCCTTATCAGGACCATTGATGAAGAAGCCATCCCCATGCTCGTCAACGGGCATCGATTGAAAATATACAGGAAGCCCCTTTCCAAGCAGGAGTTCATTGAAACTCTGGATAAATCAGTGCTGGTAGTGGAGCAGGGCCCTGTCTCTACTCCACCCACACCTTGATCATAAAAAAAAAAAGAATAAAAGAATAAAAAAAAGAATAAAACTATCCTTGGGTGAAAACCTCTTGGAGGCGCCCGGGGCAGAGAGTGAGGGTGAAAACCTCCTAGAGGTGCCCCAGCTGTCTCACCAAAAAAAGAAAAAAAGAAAAAAAATAGGCCTAATTTCTGTTGAATAATTGCAGGTTGCAGGGAAGACATTGCAGGTTAGGAGGGTCGCACAAAACAAGGAAAGAGGTCAGCAACAGGTTGTAAGCATCCCTCACAGACACTTCCTCCATGACCACTCCCCTTTCCTAGTATTTGATCACATTCGGGTTAAGATTTCACCTTCTACAGGAAGTTTTGGGCCTTCTACAGGAAGTTCCATGTCTTCTATAGGAAGATCCTGTAGAACCTTCAGACAGGCCAAAATTGATCTTGGAAGGGAATCTGAAGGTTGGAATCTGCCTGCTAGGCCTGCAAACACCCCTGTTTCCGTCCATCACCACATGTCACCCTGTTTCATCTCTTTACACCTCCGTTGCACCCATCCTGTTATTTGTTCCTGCACAGTCACACAAAAAAAAACCTTGTTTTCCTCATATTGCTAGCAAAACCTTTTATTGACAAATCAAGAGCAGTTTTTTTCACTTCCCATACCTGTCAATCTCCATCTAAACTCCTCGTCAGCCGAACCCCTTGACAGCAGTATAGCCCTGCTCATGTTAGCTTGCATCCCAAGAGGAGAAGTAGCTACAGGACATCCTACAGGAATCCTATAGCAGCCGATCCCTCTGGGAGACATACTCTGGAGATAGGGACAGCCGAAAACGACAAAGGAAACATGCAAAGGGCTCATCTCGAATAAGAAAATATCGTCAGCAGCCGAAGCCAAGCAAAACTTGTGCATGCAGTGGTAGCAAATGAAGGAATGGGTTCCAAAACCCATGCATGCAGCATCAACGAAGGAAGGAATGGGTTCTAACACCCGTGCACAAAGCAACAGCGAATGAAGGAGTGGTTCCAAGACCCGAAATCTGCATAACACAGTCGTGACCACACAGGTAAGTGTCTAAACTCATTTGTCAATTGCATAAACTATATTTTAAGAGCTGCATGCCTATGGAAATGGTTCAGATTGAATGGAATCAGTGGCCAGTCAACTGGCCACCCTCGGCCAATTACATAGCCTCGTGGGATCCGAACGAGCCAGCTACATTCAAAATTGCCAATGAGGTGTGTAGCCAACACGTGTGGAGTGTCCATTCAGGAAGAAATCGTCAGGACTGGTAGTGGTGGCGGTGGTTAACGGCAGAGGGGAGGTGATGGCGTTTAGAAACACGCAGAGAAATTATGGTCGTGATGTCGGATCAACGGTTCAGTTTGGCCACTTCATCCCCTCACCATGAATCACGCCGCAGTTAATAGATGCTCGGCTAAAACTCTTTTCCGAAGAAAGAGAATTCATAATTTCTATTAAAAGAAATTACATGCTGTTGAAGATGCTCGGCTGAAACTCGCACCACCTTCTATTCATTTTGCATTTGCAACGTCCTCAACTGAAAGTACGCTTCCTCCACTTCCAAAAACTGTTAACTAGTCATCCTCCACCGGTTTTTCTACCTGTTTGCATGAATCTCCTGCGTATCGGGCTCGCTCAGAGGCACAGAGACATTCTATAGGAACCGGGGGGTCTTCTACAGGAAGGGTTCTACAGGAAACCCTGCACAGCTTTTTGGAGCAGAGAAGCCTAGGATTTTTCTTCATCGAATTTGGGGCTCCAAACGAGGTAGGCTTGAAAAACTCTTCTATGCATGGTATGATTTGAAAAGGTGATGAATTGAATAGTATCAGATTGGGGAATCAGAGAAAAATTTGCCTGGGAATTGGAAGTAAAACGTTTGCCTGTGTGTTGCACTGGGTTTCTCAGTTGTTTCTGCATCAAGATTCTCCTCCACATTCCTATTTTTAAAATTCTCCTGTAGGGAAGATATGCAACTGTGGGGGCCAGCCTGTGTATGAAAAATTTTGAATTTGTATATCTGTATGTGTGCTGAGAAGAAAAATTGAGCTCTGTACTCTGTCTGTAGAAACAAAATTCTTCCTTTCATAAACAAACAGTCGAGTTCTGGGCAACAACAGTCTTGAAAACCAGGGAATAGTTGCTAATTAATAGTGGATACCCGAGAAATCCCTTCTTGAGTTTAGGGGGAAAACCATAAACAACATTCCTTTTTCTGATCAAAGCATAAAAAAGAGCACTCTCACCATGCCAGGGGGATTCATAAGGAAAGAACCCTCGGACCCCAGCAAACTGCACGAGCATCCTGAGGTGGTGGACCTTTTCACCCGAGCCAATTGGATGTCATTCTTTGACAAAATTCGGGGTCATGACAAGGAGATAACAGAGGAATTTTTAATGTCCCTGAGACCTCAATCAAAGACACAAGCCACAGTTAGTTTTAGGGGTTTGACCCTAGAACTTACCCCTGAGCTCATCAGTCGTGTTACTAGTCTACCATTAGGGCTCCCTTGGAGCAAAGAAGAGAGGTCATTGGGCCAAGTTGCCAAGAAAACATTCTTCCTACCTGAGGAACATCCTGTAGAAGACAAAAACGGGGTTCGAAGAACCAGCTTGCCTCCTCTCTGGAGTGAGGTCAGTTTC
Organism: Pinus tabuliformis; assembly: GCA_031772625.1. Taxonomy (NCBI): domain Eukaryota; kingdom Viridiplantae; phylum Streptophyta; class Pinopsida; order Pinales; family Pinaceae; genus Pinus; species Pinus tabuliformis. The sequence goes on along the minus strand of CM062807.1, from coordinate 90,890,241 downwards.
CAAATTATGAAGTACATTACATGTGAAGGGAGGTTTAGCATTGTCTACGGTTATCATTTCAGGTTGCTGTGTGAACTACAACATGGAATTGATTTACCTCCAGACAAGAAACTGAGCATCCCCTATTTTCTTCTTCAGTCACTAATTGAATGTGGTACAAAATTGAAAGAAGGGATCGCAGAATAGTTGGCCCATCATGGACTCATCAAGCTATTAGTGGAAGATGCCCTGCACACCTACACTGTCCCCATATCTTGGGAAATCTTCCGAAACATGTCTCGGGATGATGATATTAGAATTCTGGCCGAAGACATCACCTCATCCAGCAGTGAGGAGGGAGAACACACTGAAGAAGGTAAGAAAACCAATGGTGAAGGAACACAGGACATTCAAGCACAACAAGGACAGAAAGAAAAAGGGGGAAAGGGCCAGATTGCTGAGCCTAAAACAGAGGAAGAAACAACAGCACAAACACCAAGGGAAAAGAGAATGCAGAGGAGAGCAGAGAAGGCAGAAAAACCCCAAATGAAGGCTGTCATAGCCAAAGCAGACACACAGAAACAAAAGGGAAAGACACATCCTGAAATGGCCGCAATACAGACAGAAACAGTTGACACAGGGACTTCTACAGGAAGCATGGAAAAAGAACAACAAAAGGAGAAATCACCTGAAATATTGGCAAGGGAGGCAACAGCTATGCTTGTCGCCTTAAGCACACCTCCAAAACAAAAAGGGAAGAGAAAGAGGCAAACCTCCATGTACTTTAAAGAAAGGAGGAGCACACGGATCAAAGTGGGCAGACCCTAGCCACAGTCAAAGGAGCCAATTGTCATTAAGGACACAACACCTAAACCAAAAGAAGGGTCTCCTTCAAAGATATCCGTCACCTATGAACAAGGAAGCCCAAAAACCTCCACCTGGAGAGAGAGAATTAAGACAATGGACTCAAAGACAGCTCTACAGGAAGCTGAGAAATCTCTACAGGAAACTCGGGCTAAGCTAAAAGAGACCGAGAAATTGGAGGAAAAGGCAGCCAAACAATCACAGGAAGAAGAAAAGATAGAGGAAATATTGGAACCAAGCCCTTAACCTAGCTTGGGCTCATACTATAACCTGTTAGAAGCCAGGAAGATAATTCCCCAGAAATTTGCGGTGCCACTCTTCTTTGCACTAGAAGAAGAAAGAATTAGGACTCACACTTGGATGAGGATTGCCAAGTCCAAGGGTGTGGTAGACATAGGCCACCTGGAAGAACAACTCAAGGAGTCAAGGAAAGAATTGGCCATGGTGAAGCATGTGGGAAGCAGTCAAAGGGCCAAACTACAGGAAGAGAACGAGCTGCTGAAACAGCAGCTATGGCTACAGGGACGTTATAAGGAAGATAGGCCCTCCATTCTAGGAGAACAACAGCAACAGGAAGAGCCTACAACATACAAAGAAACCTCTGATGAACAACAGAGAGTGGATGGGCTGTAGGCTAAGGTTGAGGCGCTAACAAAACAACTACAGGTAAAGGAGTCACACGCAATAGAGGAAATACAGTCTCTAAAGCAACAGGTACAAGAGAAGGAAGCCCAACTGGCCTGCATGGTCGGCTGGGCAGTAGAGGCCTTGCAGTGTAGGTAACCTACCAAGTCATATGCCTTATATCATAATGATCAATGGTTGCAGTTCTAGATTAACACCTTGGCCTAAAGGGGCACCATTCCATTTCAAAATTACCATCAATTCAGGACTTTGTGTGACAACAACTCAGCAGAAGATAAGGCCAAGTTATCTGAATTCTATTTACACAACTTGGCCCTTCCAAACATGATTCTGTGTGACCCCAATGCTACATTGGGAGATGTGCAACTTATGGCCATGGCCTCTTGGTTAAATCATGAGGAAAAGAGGGTAGCAGAGATTCAGAATATTATGAATAGAGAGCTAAGTGAACCACTCATGATCAGGGCAAAACCAAAGGATACATTAGCTTTAATATATGCCCATCAGCACCTGGCCAACAACCCTCAGGTTTTACCAGATTACATTGAACGACAAGCTCAAGCCATTGCTCACTTTGAGGACATGGAAAGATTGTTGGGGGATAACTGCATTCATGCTTTCACAAGGAGGTGGAACACACTGCCCCATAGTCTAAAAATAAGAGAATACCACTCCCCAACCAGGATGAGGGAGGCCTTGGCAAGGGTACCCCTCTATAAACAGTCAATGCAAAATCTGCAGGCCAATTGGATCGGCCTAAAGTTCAGTCCTCCCTTGCTTTTAGGACTGCTGGAAGGAGTCAAAGAAGAAGAGGAACACAGGCAGTGGGAGGAAGTAGAAAGAAAAGCATGATTTCATGACCGAGAAGAAGACATCACCTCGGAGGCCTGGGATGTGAGAGAGGTAGTCAAAGCAATCAAAGATGATGAGCTGGATTAGTTGCTCAGAGGATGAGCAACCCATTTAGCAGGGGGGTGATGATGAGCCCCAAAAATGGGTAACTTATTGGGCTCATTTTGCCTATTATTCTCCATAAATCCACCATTCTTCATAGTTTATGCATGCTTTTGAGTATATTTATGTTAATTGGATGAATGAGAATAGTCACTTGACCATGAAGGCTAATACGTGTTTATTGCAGATTTTTGGACAACTTTTGGACCAAGGTCAAGCATTTATGAGCCATTTGACAGCCAAATATGAGGGAACAAGGCTGAGGATTCATAGGAAGGGTGTCTCCTACACTAAATGGCCCTTCCTCAAGTTCTCCACCATCAGCTCAGAGTTCAGCAGCCCACCAAAGTTGATTTCCAAGGGCAGCCGAGCAGCTTTTGTGAAGTGGCTGAGTACTTGCAGTTTTGAGCAGCCAAGCCCCTTGAATTAAGGAGGACTGTTGGAGGTCCTCGTAGTGCATAAGTAGGAAGGCTTCCAACCTTCGTAGTTTACTTTTTGAACATTTTTTATTTTGCACTTTAGTGCTGCTCTGCCTTTCAGCTCATTTTGGAGCTTCTGCTGTAAAACATTTTTTTGTGACATGGTTATTTTCTGAGTAATGGAAATCAGTTTCAGTTCGCATCAGCTCTGAGCTTCTTCTTAGGAGCCTGTAGCTCTTGGGGTTGGGCCCAACCCAAGTGCCAAGTCTTCCTTTGTGTATTGTTATATGTTTTTGCTGTCTTCATAAAATAATTTCTGCTAGTAGATTAAAATCTTGCTTGGTTACCTAGGTCATTTTTGATGATTAAAAAATCTTTTCATGTTTTAGAGTGATTTGATAGGTTGGTAACAGAAAAGATCTTCGAAAAAGGCCATCAAGCAACCCTGGATCTCACCTCTCCCTCCTCGGGACCATGAGCTGAGACCAAGGTGTCCTTGCTGCCACAAAAACACTATTCTTGCTTCTTCATGCAATTGCTAGTGTTAGTTTCTTAGTTGCAAAAGTTGATACCAGATGCGATTACATGCTTAGATCCATTCTTGCTTGGTTTTCATAGTTATTTTACATGATTTTCTACCAATGAATTTCTGTTCATCATGGTTGCTGGTTCCTAGGTCAAAGTAGGTTAGAATAGCTAGATATTTGGTTTGCATGGTCTTTGTTTGGTTAGTTTCAAGAAATAGTGTGCAGAACACCTATGATACCTCCTTGCCTACCCTTCCTCCATCAGTGCAACCTGCTCCATCCCCTAACTCAGATTCTTGCCCTTCGTTTGCCACATTTTCTCACTTTGACCTAATTTCCATATTTTTGTGCAACATTGCTCTATCCATCCTTGAACAAATCCAACCATCCTCATCACTTCTCAACTTCATTTGCCAGGTCCTAGACCCCTCCACATCCTCATCCAACCTCCATATCCACTTTTACACCTTTCTTCCACCATCAACCCTTCAAAATCCCCTTCTGGAACATCCTATAGAACCCCTGCAGACTTCCTGTAGAAGATCACGTGAGCGATTTTTCAAGGTCTGGACACTATGAAACTCTCTGGAAGGGTGTTAGGGACCACTTAGGCCCTCTTCTTACCTTCCCAACATCCTGCAATCTCCTACCCCATTTCCTTTCGTCAATCAACCTCTGCACAGTTAAAAACAGTTAAAGCACATGCACATATGATTTTTCTAAAATTACTCAAAAATACAAAAAGATGTTCCTTTTCAGATTTCACTACAGAAGTAGCTTAGACACATGCACTTTACCTCCCCAAGAGTCAATGGCATCCCTTTCTGTAGTTTCATCCTCTTTTTTTTGCACCAGTAGGGGTAGTCAGTAAAACTAGGGTTTGCTAGGGTTTGCATTTCCTTTCAGCTTTCAACCTCTTTCTGAAAGTAGATTAGTTTCCTTTGAGTTACTTTCATCCATCATAGTTAAAAGCTTCTTCTAAGAGCTCATAGAAGTTGGCTTAAGCTCCTAGCGGACTTGTTCCAACTGATCCAGTGACAGCTTGCGGCAACAGTTAGTACTTGTGCATATAGAACTGTCGCTTCCAAGTTTGTTACGAACTACCGGGTTGATAAAAGTAAAGAAGGGAGTCCCAGGAATTGCAGCATTATTGCTGCAATACTGGAGCCCACCACTCTTGATAAAGGAAAGGGATCTGATGATGCTCCTTCTACAGAGGCGAAAACCACCTTAGATGAAGGTGGGGATGTGTACTTGGCTTCTTCAAGTACACATGTAGATCATGAGGCATGGTTGATTGACTGAGGTGCATCCTTTCACTTCACTCCCCATAGAGAGTGGTTTTGTGAGTATGAGAAATACGATGGTGGTGATGTCTCCTTAGGGGATGATAGGAAGGTTGGAATCATTGGTTGTGGAAAAGTAAAGTTGAAGTTGCAAGGTGGAAGGGTTAGAACACTTGCGGGTGTTCTGCATATTCCTGCATTGGCCAGAAATCTGATTTCTATAAGCAAGTTGGATGATACAGGTGTAAAAACAATGTTCGAGAAGGATACCTGCAAGATGGTTCGGGGAATACCGATATTGATGCAGGGAGTTTGAATTGGAACTCTATACAAGCTGCAAGGTAGAAATGTTGTTGATGGGTGCAACATTTCTGTGGTTCCTGAAAGTGGAGAAAAAAATCTAGTGGTCTCTGGAGAGAAGACCATGTTGTGGCATCAAAGGCTTGGACATATTGGAGATAAGGGCCTTCGAATACTTCATGGTAAAATTATGGTAGAAGGTATGAATAATAGCTCTCTGGATTTTGATTTATGTGAAAATTGTGTATATGGGAAGCAGAATCGGGTGATTTTCCCCTTTGTTCGTAAGATGGTGAAACATATATTAGAGCTTGTGCATAGTGATGTGTTTGGACCTGTGAAGGTTCCATCGCTGGGTAAGTCTATGTACTATGTATCACTTATAGATGACTTCTCAAGGAATACATGGATATATTTCCTTAAAAAGAAATTTGAAGTCTTTGACAGGTTTAAAGGATTCAAGGCTCGGGTGGAAAACCAGACAGAGAAGAAGATAAAGGTGCTGAGGACAAATAATGGTGGAGAGTTTTGCAGTAAGGAATTTGAAGAATTCTGTAAGAAGTGTGGTATAGCAAGGCGGAAGACTACTCCATATACACCTTAGCAAAATGGAGTTGCAGAAAGAATGAATAAGACATTGATGGAAAGGGCAAGAAGTATGCTCAGTGGTGCCGGGTTAGGACATGAATTCTGGGCAGAGGCAGTGGAGATAGCATGTTACCTGGTCAACAGATCACCTTCATTAGCGTTGGAGGATAAAACTCTACAAGAGGTATGGACTGGTAAGAAACCCTCTCTTTCACATCTGAGGGTATTTGGATGTGATGCATATGTACATGTTCCAAAGGAGAAACGAACCAAGTTGGATAGTAAATTTGAAAAGTGCATCTTTATTGGGTATAAGGATGGTTTAAAGGGTTATAAGCTTTGGAACCCAGTAACAAGGAAGGTTGTGTACAGCCAAGATGTGGTGTTCAGAGAGGTGAAAGATGTTATTAAACATGAAGTACAACCAAAGGAACCTGAGAAGATAGAGTTTGAGCTAAAGGAGGAAGAATCAGACTCTACAGCAGAGGAGGAATCAGAAGATGAAGAGCCACAAACTCCGGGCGTGAGAAGATCAATTCGAGAAAGAAGGCAGCCAGAAAGGTATAGTCCATCTACTTTCTATTCAAATTTTTCTTTATCTATTATTGATGATGATCCCAGAACTGAGAAGCAAGCAGTAGATTCAGAGGATGGAAAACTTTGGAAAGAGGCCATGGTTGATGAAATGGCATCTTTGCACAAAAATGAGGCTTGGGATCTGGTGGATTTGCCGGCTGGAAGGAAACCCATTGGCAGCAAATGGGTGTTCAAGAAGAAGACAAATGCAGAAGGAAAGGTGGAGAAATACAAATCTCGGTTGGTAGAAAAAGGTTATTCCCGGGTGCCGGGAATTGATTTTGGTGATATTTTTTCTCCTATTGCCAAGGTAACTTCTATTAGCTTACTTTTATCTGTTGTTGCTGCTTTTGATTTTGAGGTAGAACAGATGGATGTGAAGACAACATTTCTTCACGGGGATTTGGAAGAGGAAATCTACATGAAGCAACCTGAAGGCTTTGCGGTGAAGGGTAAGAAAGAACTAGTATGCAAGTTAAAGAAGTCTCTGTATGGGTTAAAACAGTCACCAAGGACGTGGTATAAGAAATTTGATACATTTATACGGGGACTTGGCTTCACCAGAAGCAAAGCAGATCACTGTGTGTATTTTAAATTAATTGGTGACCGTGTTATTTATTTGGTCTTGTATGTGGATGATATGTTGCTAGTTGGAAATGACAAAGAAATTATCTAGGATTTGAAGACCCAATTGTCCTCCAAATTTGACATGAAAGATCTTGGTGTTGCAAACTATATTTTGGGCATGGAAATTAAAAGAGATCAGGCAAAGAGGAAGCTCTGGTTAAACCAGAGGAAGTATGTCGAGACAATATTGCAGAGATTTAATATGCAGGATAGTAAACTGGTGAAGGTTCCTATTACTGTAGGTGTAAAGTTATCTGTTGAACAGTGTCCTAAGACATAAGAAGAGGAAGAGGACATGTCCCATGTTCCATATGCAAGTGTAGTTGGTAGCCTGATGTATGTAATGGTCTGTACTAAACCAGAAATTGCACATGCAGTGAGAGTATTGAGTAGGTTTATGTCAAAACCAGGAAAGGAGCATTGGACAACAGTGAAGCGGGTTTTTAGGTATTTGCGTGGCGCCAATGATTATGGTTTGTGCTACCAAGGAAGACCAGGATTGGACAGAGTGTTGGATATTTGTGGCTTTGTTGATGCAGACTGGGCTGGAGATCTGGATTAGAGAAGATCTACAAGTGGGTATGTGTTTAACCTATTTGGAGGTGAAGTCAGTTGGATGAGTAAGAAACAATCTGTAGTGGCACTATCAACTACAGAGGCAGAATACATGGCAGCCACTCATGCAAGCAAGGAAGTAGTTTGGTTGCAGAGATTGTGTTCAAGTATGGGGTTCGTACAAGGAGCTATAAGGATAGAGTGTGATAGCCAAAGTGCAATTTTCTTGGCAAAGAACCCTGCATATAATTCAAAGACAAAGCACATTGATATTCAGTATCACTTTGTGAGGGATATGATAGAAGACAAAAAGGTGTTGCTGGTAAAGGTGGACACTTTGAAGAATACTGCAGATGCATTGACAGAATCTGTGAGCTTTGAGAAGTTCTCTTGGTGTAGAGAAACAATGGGTGTTGTAGGGCTGTATAAATGACTAAGCTCTCTTATGGTCCTGTGTGGAAAGAAAACAACAAGTGGGAGAATGTTGGGTTGTGTTATATTCTTTCCACGACTCGCCCATGTAGTTAACCGGGGGGTTAGAGGGGGGGCAGAGCCCCCCCTTCGTTGCGTCGATTGTGTATCGGGGGGATCACAGGGGGTTTGAGGGGTGTTGGTAACCCCACTCTATGGGGTTTGGGGTAGTGCCCTGGAAAATTTTGGTTTTGGGACCTATGTTGGGTTGGGCAGACCCACCTATGGTTTTGTGCATGATTTTCACACATGTTTTTGGACACGATGGTTTTCGGTCCATGGTTTTGGACGTGATGGTTTTCGGCCCATGGTATTGGATGCTTCGGCATGTATAAATATGTATTATAACATTGAAAGGAACATAATGAAAAATCAAGCTGGTAGTCTCGGTTCTGGGATCCAGGGAAATCTATATGTATATGTGTTTTATGTGTTATGCTCTCACATTGTTTATTTTATGTGTTTTAGAATTCATATGCAGGTAATTTCTGTATGGGGTTAAAACCTACACAAAATGGGATTTTATTGGATTTCATAAACATTTTAGTTATGGTGGTTTGGTAGATTATTAACTTTTGTTCTATAATTGTATAACTTCTCTAGTGGAACCATATGGTAATTTAATTTAATTTATTTTATAATATTTGAAGATTAAAATAATTGTGTATATATTTAAATCTTCTAAGTGTTGAATTTGAACTTGAATTTCAGTTGGAGTAGTAGAATGGAAAATAGCAGCAGCAGACAAAGCATGAGTCTAAGCATGAGATTTGTCCAAAGGGTCATGACCTTCAAACCCTGGCAAGAGTGCATTTTCTGGGACGGCATAACATTTAGGAGAAGACATGACACAAGACTAGTAAACCCCCAAAGGAGGTGATGCACAATGAACTAGGAAACACTAAACCAAGACAAAGTTATGAGGGGGATTAAGCACTGCGCCCAAGCTAACAAGGAGATGGGGTGAGACAGTAGGGATAGAGGGGACAGTTAAAGGGGATAGATCCAGGTAAAAAATGAAGATAGACTAACCAAAAAAACCTAATATTTTTCAACACCACTAAGACACCTTATACACCAAACAAAAAATTCTAGCATGCAGAGAAAACAAAATTGAAAAAACTTGTAGAGAAAAAACATAGGATAATTTAACCCATTGTTGACATCCCAAATATCTCGAAGTTGCTGCATTTTGTTGTGGCTAGAATCAACCTCCTATAGACAGCCCCCGGGTTGGAGAAAAGGCCAATGCCTAGGAAATCATAGATGAGTGCTTGCAAGTTTGCAATAGTTTTCACACACACTCAATATTGAATATATCATATAATAGAGATGATTTAGAACCCTCCTCCAAAGGAAATGTATAACAATCTGATGAAAAATTAACTCACAGAAACATCAATGCAAATCTACAACAGACTTCATCACCTGGGTTTGCAGCTTAATAAGTCATTGTAGTATATGGGACAAAAGAGTTAAACAAGAAGGAAATTCAATACAGGTATTGTCTCTAAGAATCTTATCCAGCGAAAATCATATTGAAACAGATTAAGCAGAGATGGAGGATGAGATGCAAAGATACATAGTGTGAACTTTAAGTATTTAATTTCCATGTCCATACAAGCGTTATACATCAATATTTGACTTCAACAAATCCATACATTCATGAGAAAAATATCCAGCAACTACTTATGATATAATCTAAGAGGAAAATGGAACACATATGAAAGTAACATATCAAGAACACATACTACAAACTCAGGTGAGCCGGAATTGCCAAAAACTTCTATTATCTTCAACAAATTAATAATTCATCAACAATGCACAACACTCCTCTATTAGAAAGACAAAAATTCACAAAAATTATGAACCCTCTTAAAATATCATCTAACTTTCTTGGTAGGGCCTCTAAAGGAATCTTGTTACAAAAATATTCTTTCTTGATTTTTTTATAGAGAGTCATCATGTAAAAAATTAAGTGTGCTTTGTGGCACCATTGTTTGTAACAGAAAATGTAATTGGATGAGAAATAAAATATTTACATAGAATTAAAAATAAAAGTGTCATGATCGGCACAATTTGCAATATCTTCAATTTTGTTGGGCAGGGGGTGGAGGATGCATCGTGGATTCGATGATTCGTAGCATAGGCGAATCAATGAATTGCTGACATATATGCCACAGTACCGAATTTGGGTGAGGAGACTGGAAGAAAAACTTATATGAGATCTTCAAATTTGTTAAGTCTAAATAGTCCAGCTTGACCCCGAACAATATTTTTAACAACCCAAGCAAATGGAAGTCCTTCTTGTGTGGCAGTCTTCTCGTGGGAGGAGTCTACTATGCTATTGGCCTAGTCTACCAATGGTTGTTTGTATTGATCCCAAGGGTTTAGCTCACCCAATTCCCAACAACTGGACAATCATACCCTTATCAGTGATTCAAATTCCTCATTGAAAGAAGATACATTCCTTGCCACTACCCCAAAGCATTATTCACCTTTGGCTATTGCTTCCTCCTTTTGGATCATCTTAGTGATCTCCATGATGGCACCCAATCTGTCTACTACATTAATAGGCCTCAATTCACTGAGTGGCATCTCATTTACAAATGGGGAGAAGGATACACCAATGCTATCTTAATTAGCTCTGGGGTGATTTCTAGGATTTTGACCCCCTGAGAGGAAAAGAAGTAGTTATTCTTGCTGATAGAGGCTGCTTCCAGCCAAGAGACAAACTCTGGGAAGTAATGCATAGAAGGTGCAATCTGGTAGTACAACCATGAGTCCACCACTCGGAAATGGTCCTTCCCCCTGACATAGTTTCCAAACAGGTCAAATAAGAGGTCGTCCAGGTTGTAGGAGCAGACAGGGTCTATAGTTTGTGCTTCCAGGTCCATGAGGGGGTCAAAGTTTGATGAAGGCTTGGGCTCACGAGTTTTTGTAGCCCTGAGGGTTTTTGAGGGCTTCGAGGCTGTCATTTTCTGATTTAAACTTCTAACCTGTGGAAATCATGATGTACATGTGAGCAGGTTACCTGGTCACTACAGAGGAGGCCGAAAATGGTATCGGGATGAGTTATTGGGACGACAGGGTGCACAAACATTGTTCTTTGCAAGTTACACGCAGTAGGAGCACCAGGAAGCGGTGAAGAAATTTTAAAAATTTGAGCAGAGGAAGACTTTTTATAAACAGTGGGGCTAATGGTTGGGTGATTTGATGATGATGTCACAGAGGATGGACATGTGTTGTGACAGGATGTGGCAATGGAGGGTGGAGTGGTGGTGTTGTGGCCACAAACACCACCCTATTAAAACATGCTTTGGTAGAAAATTTGAATGGGTCCCCTAGAAGTTTGATCTTTCATCTCTCCGAATGATCTGTTTTTATCCCAGGGATTTTAACTCTCTAGGGAGTCAAATCTTCAATTCTTAATGGTTAAGACCCCTTGAATAAATCTTTGCAGCATGATTCATTTATAACCCAGTCTATCCCTTCATTCATATCCTTCATCAGGACTTTCTCAACCCTCAAAACCTTCTAACGTGTCCTTATTTCTATATCAATGCTTTGATAATAGAAATACTATACAAATATACATAACTTACCCTTTTCGTGCTTCCTCGGTCTTGACATATCTCTCAATGCATGCCTTCATCGCTTATCGCAATCGCTTGACCACTCCTCCATCGCATATTGCTTTTCGCATTGGTAAGGGGCTAGGGTCTATCTCCCATGAGTTATTGCAATGCTATCAAGTCTCTGATTGCATCAGATATTGCAATCGGCACTCTCAAGGCTGATACATAAGGCGCAATGCGATACACAGGATCCGCTGGGATTATTAGACGAAACACATATATTTTTCAAGTCTGCATCCCCAATTGCTTATTGCAATCGGCAAAGTTCAGTGTTTATACATAAAGAGCGATGCAATATGGCGGACCCATCAGAATTATTAACTTTTGTGCATATATTTTTTGGGTCCAACATATCGCAAATCGCAATCGGCAGAGCCTAGGGCTTATACATAAGGCACGATGCGATATGGCGGACCTGCTGGGACTATTAAACGCAACTTAAATATTTTTGGGTCCGGCCAATCGCAAATTGCAATCGGAAATCGAAGAAAGTGAAGCGACATGCAATATGCGAAGGGGCAATGAGCAGACTCGATGATAATTATAGATTTGGGTGTATAGTATTTGAAGTCCGGCCTTATGGTTCAGCTGTGAGTTTTCTCGTGTATTCCCATGTGTTCCGATAAAGTGTTGTGGTCTGGGTTTTTAAAAGAAAATCCGATAGAGTGAATGGTCCGCTTTTGAAGCATTGTCAAGCGATTCTTGAATAAAAATGAATATTATGGGCAACGAGAATACATGTTACAACAGGTTCAGTGGTTTAATAATTATAGTTGCTCTGCATTGCGAGATTAAATAGAAACTATGACTGAATGCAAGGTTTGTTTGTGGGCATGTTTGTCATATTTCTCATAATCATAGCTAATATGAACTATTTCTACAAGCGAGGACCAAGAGAAGAAAGGCAAGTTCGAGTGGACCCGGTAACGGATAAATGCGATTTATATCAAGACAACACCTCTGCACCACCGATGTCGATATTGCAAAGACATACTCTACAAGAAAGGGATACGAACCGCCATAGTGCATAATGGAGGCACGCTCTATGTCAAGAGGAAGCACTCATGACAGTGCTGATCCATCAAGATGTTATTACCTCCAAACACACCTTCAATCATGCCAGATGTGGGATGATGAGTGCAGTGTCTTCAGTTTCCTTCAGGAAATAATATGGAATAACGTTCGCTCAATATAGGTGCAAAGAGATGACACGCAGTCATTCTATTTTAATCAACATCTATTCATTTCCCCAGGAAATGAAGCGCTCCAGCAGATATTCCCTCTACGTGTCAGCTGTTTCATTGATCGATTCTACATCTGTATATTTTAATGTGTATATGGAAAAGAGCAGGGAGGGGGAAAGTTGGGGGGGAAGACGGAGGGTCAGTCTTTTCTACATAAGTATTACCTCTGGAGATGGGTAGAGGACTTTTTTCTGGGTAGAACAACTTTTGATTTATTGTGGTAATAAAGAAGACTGTTTGGGTCAAGAAGGAGGCTTTTTCAGATTTATTTTCCTCTTCTCTCATGTTCTTAGAATCAGGGTGTTATTGCTGGCATAAATATAAATGTGTTTTATTTTGTGCAGATTGATAACAATACAACTTATGACTAGTCTTGGCTATTTGAATGTAATTCTTTATCATGGTTAACTCATGAATGGTCCTCGATTCGAAACTATATTAAACATCAGTTGCAAGTTTATTTGTGGGAACAGGAATGTGCATCCTTGTATGAATAATTAGATTGCAATTAAGCTTTAATATAGCCTTGTTCATCTGTGAACTCAGTAATTGATTCATTTGGACTTGGAATCTATATATGATGTTTAATCTATTTTATTATGCTCCTGCAGGATAGATTAGAATAGTTAAGATTAGTATAAATAGGTAGAATTAGTATAGATAGGACTTGATACATATAGTTTAGCTGTTTCTTCTATTGACTTAAATGAAGTCTTCCTCCGGGGAGCAATATTTCAACACCTATAACAGTTTATGAGATCCTTTAAAACCTGTTGGAACTAGCCACTCCAAATGAAAGCAGATCTAATCGGGGCCTGCGATCGGGTTAGTTCCCCTTGTTGGCACAGCGAAAATTCACCGCATCAATAGGTGGACAAGAGTTGGGGGGTAAGAACATGAGTTACCATTTAAAGTTTGAAATTCTTCCTTTCTTCATGAATCATAGCACAACAGATGAAATCTGCCCGACAACGTGGTCGCCACGCTACTCTAGATGTCAAATAGTGGGAAGACAAACCTCTCCTCTGCCCCCTCAAAATTAATCTCCATTGTTGGATCAAACTTTTAATAGTCAACTCTGAAGGGGCGAAGAATCTTAACATTTGAGCAAGTTGCCCCTCTGGACAACTTTCAGAAGGCAGTAAGGAAGAGATGAGTGACGATCCACCTAGAAGCTACGTGATATGTAACTAGTAGGCCCCTCATCAGCACTTTGGCTCCTTTCTCTTATCCTTTATCTTTTCTGCTTCATGGGACTAGGGGCTATGACTGTGCACCAATATATCAGAATCCCGTGACCTCGTAACTTCTTAAGAGACATCTCATGAAAACTTCTAATATCCAATCCCCGATATGGGTCCCACAGATTTGTTATTTCCTCGATATCGGTCCTCGACCTTTAAGCATGAGGTGGTCACTCCTTTAAATTTCCTGATATTCTGAGGTTCTGAGGTCCGATATGAAGCCTTAGTGCCTCTAATTTTTTGCCACATGTCTTAGGGGCAAGAGGGATAAGAAAGAATTTTGGGCCTCTAAAATCTCTCATTTTCTTTTGATTTGAATTTTTCTCCCTTGTCTTCTGGTACTTAAGCTCTTCTTAGGTACCCCCTTTTCAAAAATGAAATATGATGCCATGTCTCATGAAAAATAGGGCTTCTCAAGCATAAATGCAAGAAGGGTAGAGAAGGTGACAACATCAGCTCCAATTGGGGACAATGTATTGTAAGGAATCAATAGAGAACCTATAGAATAGTTTCTTCTCTCCATTGGGCATGGATTCATTTTATTCAGGTACATAAAAGGAAAAACAGAAACATAAAGAATTGAAAGTATTACTTATATTTTACACTAGCTCACCGGTATGTACAATGGGTGAGAAATGGACAACTTAGTGTTGGAAGTAAATCTTGAGGAATTTCCCATTTATAGGCAGCTCAAGAACTTCACCCTCCATGTTTTCCACCAAGAAATTATTGTTTCCCTTTGCCTCAACAATCTTGAAGAGTCCAAACCATAAGGTATCAAATTTTCCATGTTTACATTTGTCTTCTCTTCTTACATCCCAGCTAAGAACCAGATCTCCAGACTGTAGCATTCTATCCTTGGCCCTTTTGTCTAACATATCCTTCATCTTTTCTTGGTATTTGACCAAGTTCTGAGTTACTTCTCCCCTGGTTTCTTGAAGTTCCACAAGATGATTGATTCTCCTAGTTAGAGAGTTGGGCTCCTCCTCAACATCTTGTAGAGTTTTAGCCACTGGCATTGCTATTTTCATGGGAAATGTAACAACCTTCCCATACACTAATTCAAATGGAGACTTACCAGTTGACCTCTTAGTCATGACTTTGTTTTCCCATAAGGAAAAATTCAGTTGTGAATCCCAATTTTTTTATTCTCCGATATGGTCTTTTCCAGTTTTCTTCCATGAATTTTATGACAACTACATCAGTTGCATTCTTGGCTAGGATATCCTCCACCCACTTAGTGAAATAGTCAGTTGTAGTGAGAATCCATTTGCGCTTACCACTGGATGGTGAGTGTACTTCTGCAATAAAGTCCAACCCCGTTGTCTAAAGGGCTCTTCCACAAAGACAGGGATCAAGGGGAAAGGAGCCAATATTTGTTTTTCATCAAATCTTTTGGACTTTTCACAGGATCTGACATAAGAATAGAGTTCACTAAACATTTTGGGCCAATAAAAACCTTCGTTGAGGATTATATGTTTTGTAGCCTTCCAACTGTAGTTTCCCCCACAAGCGCAACCATGGAATTCATCTATTACTTTGTAAATCTCTTCTTCGAATAGGCACAATAGAAAAAAACCCACAGGGTCCTTCCAATACAACTGACCACTTGAAATGACAAATTTCTAGGCCTGCAGCCTCAAGGAATGATATTTATCCTTGTCAAAATTTATTGGCCATCTTAGGAACAACAAATAATGAGCTATGTGTTTGTACTAGTTGGATATGGTAAACTTCATTTGGATTTTCTTATTTGGGCTCTCTGACCCTTGTTTCTCCTCTTCACCTGTGTTTTTATCTTCTCCCTCTAGTAGAATATTAATTCCCAATGCCTGGCATTTATATTCAGACGTCATCTTGGCTAGCCCCTGTCCCTCTATAAAAATAGTGGGCTTGATTTCCAAGTCGTATTATTCGAACTTGGTAATCCATCTTCCCCTCTTGCCTTCACTGTCTCCTTGCACAAGAATATCTTTCATAGAGGCCGTGGGGACATAGTCTATTGTTGTTGGCTATAACACACACACTCGAAAATATTTGAAGGCTTTTAATAGGGCATAAGCTTGTTTCTCCAATATGTTATGCTTCAGCTCGACATCCCTTAGCACTTGGCTGAAAAATGCCACAAGCTGCTCATACCCCTCATTATTTTTTTGCAACATAACAACTACCATTGTATCAAGGGAGGAAAAATAAAATATAAAAAAGGTTGTTAGATAGTCTAGACTGACTAACACAGGTGCTTCATCTAAGGCCTTTTTTATCCTAAGGAATGGTTCTTAGGGATCTGGTGTCCATTTTACCTCCTTGTTCTTCTTCAACATCTTAGTGATCTCCTTCACTATCTTAGCATAGTTTGGCACAAATTTCCTCAAGAAATTTTTCTGCCCAAGAACACTTCAGTCTCTTTCCTATTCTAGGGTAATGAGATGTTGTGGATGAACTCCACTCTTTTAGGGTCAATCCTCACTTTTTCCTTTTCCACCATGTCCCCAAGTAGATTTTAGAAGAAATTGAGACTTTTTGGGATTCAAAGGTAGCCCATACTTTCTTCATTTCTCAAAGTTAAGCCTTAGGTGCTCAAGATGTTCTTCATATGTCTTTGGAAAAATAGTGGTATCATCTAAATAGATAACCACAAACTTATCTTGTTCTCCCACAAAAGAAATGTCCATGGCCCTCTTAAAAGTGGCTCCAACATTAATTAGACCAAAGGGCATTCATGCATACATGAATATCCCTCAAGGTGTGGTAAAGGAAGTAACCTTTTGATCTTCTGGGTGTACAACAACTTGGTTGTACCCAAAGAATCGATCCATCATAGACATCCTTGTTTACCCTACCACCTCGTGTAAAATGTGGTCCATCTTGGGTAGGGAATAGTTATATTTCAAGGAGACATTGTTTAGGTTCCTGAAATCGATACACAACCTTATTTCCCCATTCTTCTTTCTGACTGGGACCATGTTGGCAATCTAATCTGAATACCTCAGAGGTACAATGATTTTAGCTTGTAATAACTTCCTCACCTATTTTTCAATAGATGGAAGTAGTAAAGGATTAATTTTTCTAAGCATATGTTTTCAAGGCTTCATCCCTCCCTTTAAAGGTATCTTGTGTTGAATAATGGTGGTGTCAAAAGATTTCAAATCATCATAACACCAAGAAAATACACCCATGTAATTCTTAAATAGGTCAAGGTATTTGTACTTATACTCACCAGTGATTTCTTTTGCCATCTTTATCACCCTTGAGTCTTGGTTTGTTCCAATTTTGTGATCTTCCACTTGCTCATCAAATTCTTGCTTGGTTGACTTGGCTGCCACATCATTTGGATTGAAAAGCCTTTCTAGTGGGACCAGTCCCTTGGGGATAATGTTTCCTTTCAACTATAGGATTGTGTGCCCAAAAAAGGTTTCTTCCCAATTTTTCCATTGGTCCTCTATCACCTACTCATCCTCTTGGTCGATCACTGAATTGGAGAACTCCCATGTCACCTCCATGAAGAGGTTGATTTGTTGTTCATCCTCAAACACTTGCCAATGTTTTATGTTTACTGGTACTGAAGACCTATACCAGAATTCAATTTCATACCTCAACAATGTATTTTGGGGAGGCTTGAAGTTACTTGCATCTACATCCAAGGAATCAACCATCCTATTTCCCTCTCGGGGTAGAAATTGAATATTAAAAGCCAAGAAAAAGTTTCCAATTAGATCCCATACCTCATTCTGATAAGTCCTTAGCCATGGATGTTTAGCTTGACATTGATTCTTAATCTGCCTGATCCCCAACTCTGAATCCCCAAATACATTTATGCACCTAATATTCATTTTTTTGGTTGCTTGTAGTCCTCGCAATAGAGATTCATATTCAACAACATTATTTATTTCTTCATACTCCAGTTTGAAAGAAAGAGGGATTAGGTTGGATTCTGGAGACATCGACAATACTCCTGCGTCATTACCTTCTCTGGAACAAGCCCCATCAAAAAACAGTTTCCAGACCTTATCACATTCCAGGGGTTCTTGACCTAGTCATGCAAACCATTCGACTTGTGTCTCTTCTAAGATCAAATCATCCTCTTCTAGTAACAAGAAAGAGAGGTCTATCTCTTTCCCATAAAAGGGTGCATTTTTTGAACAATCATCTTTTGTGACAGTCTTCACAAATTTTGATTCTCTGTACAACCTACATTCTTGTCCACCAAAAAAAGGGATAGTGGCATAAATCAAATCCAATTTAATGGATGCTCCAATCTTAGACCCCCATGAGCTGGAAAAGAGCATCCCAAACCTTAGAGGGATGTCTGCAACCATAATATCCATCACTATGCTCTTCACAAGAATCTATGCTAAATTCACCACCAACATTTTTTGTCAACCCCAAGCATTTCACTCTTTTGTAGTCAAATGAGTAAATATCCTTGTATGGTCATGTTATTTGTAGCCCCAAATGTGCCATTACTAACAGCGACATCAAATTATAGGAGGCCCCTGAATCAAGCATGCAATTGTGCAACAATAGCTCATGAATTACCAAATTCACATAAAAGGGGGTTGTAGAAGTGTCTTTCTCTTCAACATGGGGTCCAAAAATGACCATGGGCCTTTCTTCTTGTAGATTTAGGTTATCTTGAACATGGGCCATGGCAGGTGGGTTAATAAACATAGACTCTTATGCTTTGAGGCTTGGTTTTCTCAATAGCTCAAACAAGGGGATAACAATTTGAACTTTTTCTAGTTCCTTTTGTAGATCGAACATAGAGGGGTTCTTCTCAGTAGAGACAATATCAACAACCTCTCTTACTTTATTGTAAATTGGTTGGGATGATGGAAGGACTTGCTCAGATTTTGAAACTTCAAGCTTTTGAGGGAGAGGGGTGGAGGACTCTTTCTTCTTAGGTGAAGGATGATCTAGAGGCTTCTTCTTTTTTTCTAGTGGTTTGGAAGGATTGGAGGTAGAAGGCTCTTTCCCTTGGTCCTGCCCTCTTGATATATTTCTAGAAGATCTAAGGTCATATTTCTTGTGAAGTTGAAATTGCATGAACTCTGCAAATTGTCTCTAATATTCATCAATCAATCCATCATCCAAAGTAGCATTCAATTCCTCTCCTTATTCTTCAAGTGCTTCAACCACGTACTCCTCTCTAGAGAGAGAGAAGAAAATTGGTTGTCCTGAGCTTCCATAGATTCTTCAGTTAGATCCTCTGGGTCATCCTCCAAGTATAAGGGAGGTTGAATGTGGTCTTGTTGTTCCTTTATTTCTCTCTTTAGAAGTTGAAATGGAGGCATCCTATATTGAGGATTGAAATTTATATTTAGGGCTGGGAGGGTTCATCTCGGTGGATTTTTATTTTCCAGCTCCATCTTTACAATCTTGTTAGACAAGATCTTAATCATTTTTTTCATTTCTTCTAGCTTCTTCTCTTAAGTTTCCCTCTCTTGATGTGAAGAGATAGCTTCCTCTTTTCCTCTCTTCCTATCAACATAGTCAGGTTTTCCTCTTGATTTACCAGTGGAGGTGAAGTTAGCTTCCACTTCAGGTGCATCAATATGAATTAGATCAAGGGTGTGGGATTTTCTCTCCCTGAGAGTAAAATAAAACTCAAACTCAAAATACCCAACAA
Source organism: Pinus tabuliformis (assembly GCA_031772625.1). Lineage (NCBI taxonomy): Eukaryota > Viridiplantae > Streptophyta > Pinopsida > Pinales > Pinaceae > Pinus > Pinus tabuliformis. Next base: position 90,870,695 of record CM062807.1, on the reverse strand, counting down.
AAACCACCTTAGCAGAAACTTGTGGCGGTTTGATTTCAATAGGAAAACTATTATATATTTTGCTAAACGTTTTGATGAATTCGGAAACACCCTCATTATGTTTCTTTTTCATTCCATTAAACTCTATGAGGATGTATCCACATTCTCTTCTCTTGCCCCATTTCTACATGAACACATTCTCCATTTCCTCCCATGTATTAATTGAAGCATTGGGTAAGGATTTGAACCACTTTCTGACCTCCCCATCTAGTGATTGGACAAAGAGTCGCAAAATCTCATCTAGGTGCTCAAAATTCGGATTTTCTATAAGGGGTGGAAAGGTTCTATATTTTTTAGGTAGAGATTTCATCCTCTCCAATAAATCTTGGCATATTCTTGAGATAATATTGAGGCATGGAATTCATAGGTTGAGGTAAATTAAGAGGAGCATACCTATTAAGAAGAAAACCGGGGACGACTATATTTTTCAAAGGAGGAGGGGTAAGGGATTTATCATAGTCCTTTGCTGAAGAACTAGTTGAACTGTGGTTGTATGAGGCTGAGATGGAAAGCTATTAACACCGGGTGTTGGGCTATCTTCAAGTATATGTTTAACCTCTTCAGGTTCTAGAAAAATGAGAGAGGTGGATGAGGGAGGACTAGGAGGATCTCCTTCATCTTGATCTCTTGAGAAAAACAGGCCAAACAATGAATAATTCTCTTTTGTATATTTTAGGACTTTGGAAGAGGGTTCAAGATGGTTTATTATGGCCTTCTACAAGCTGGTTAATGATATCTATGGAACAAATATCTCAACACTTGGAGTGACTGGTGTTTTCTCCTTCCAGACCCTCCTTGATATTATTCTTTCTGGGTCAAACATAGGAGGGGTCTTCTGTTGGCTTGTATCAGAGCAGGTATGAGGCCTCTTGAAATCTAGTGTGAAGAAATAAGGGATCCCTAGTGGAGTCAATAAAAATTTTATTTATGTCGAGTTGCCAAGGTGAGAGAGATCCAATCCCACACTTCCTTTTCTCACCTATTAAAAGGAACGAAAAATAGTCATTATCTAGGGAAGGTTTTTCAAATTCGTCCCCAGCAATGGTGCCAGAATATGTTGTGGTTGGAATCAGCCTCCTAGAGACAACCCTTAGGATGGAGGAAATGACAGTGCCTAGGACATCCTAGATGAGTGCTTTTAGGTTTGCAAGAGTTGTCACACACACTTCATATTCAATATCTCACGGAATAGAGATGATTAAGAACCCTCCTCGAGAGGAAACATATAATGATCTGATGAAAAATTAACTCATAGAAACATCAATGCAAATCTACAGTAGCCTTCATCACCTAGGTCTACAACTTAATAAGTCATTATAGTACATGGGATAAAAGAATTAAACAAGAAGGAATTTCAATACATAGGGCTGATCTCTAAGAATCCTATGCAGTGAAAATCATAGTGAAACAGATGAAAATATACATAGTGTGCACATTAAGGATTTAATTTCCACGTCCATATGGGTGTTATACATCAATATTTGACTTCAACGAATCCATACATTCATGAGAAAAACATCCAGTAGCTAATTATGATATAATATGAGAGGCAAATGGAACACATATGAAAGTAACATAGCAAGAACACATACTACAAACTTGGGTGAGCCAGAATCGCCAGAAACTTCTATTAATCTTCAACAGAGCAATATACATCAACAATACACATCACTCCTTTATTTGAAAGCCAAAAATTCACAAAATTTCTATGCCCTCTTAAAATATCATCTAACTTTCTTTATAGGGCCTCTAAAGGAGAACCTGTTACAAAAATGTTCTTTCTTGATTTTACTATAGAGAGTCATCATGTCACAATTAAGTATGCTTTGTGGCACAATTGTTTGTAACAAAAAATGTAACTGACTGAGAAATAAAATATTTACATAGAAGTAAAAATAAAAGTCGCATGATCGGCACAATCTGCAATATCTTTAGGTTTTTTGGGCATGAGGTGGAGGATGCATCGTTGGGTTGATGATTTGGAGCATGGGTGAATCAATGAATTTCTGACATCTCTATCACAGTACCAAATTTGGGCAAGGAGACTGGAAGAAAAATTGTTATTAGATATTCATATTTGTTAAGTCTGAATAGTCCATCTTGGCCCTGAATATAAATTTTACTAACACAAGAAACTGGAAGTCCTTCTTAAGATAATTTACCAATGTTCTTCCCTTTAGAGTGGTAGTCTTCTCATGGGAGGAGTCTACTCTACTTTTGGCCTCTACCGGCCATTATTTGTATTGATCCTAAGGGTTTAGCTCAACCAATTCCCAACAGCTGGGTAATCCTGCCCTTATGAGTGATAAAATTCCTCATTGAAAATAAATACATTCAATGCCACTAGCCCCAAACATTATTCAACTTTGACTCTGACTTCCTCCTTTCAGATCATCTTAGTGATCTTCATGATGACACCCACTCTGTCTACTACATCAATAGGCCTTTGTTCACAACCTCTCATTTACAAACCTGATGAACCTTTTAGAAATCTAGCTATTCTTTATTCCATCCACCTTAGCTGATAGGATGAAGTAGTCAAAGTCTTTAACCACTGTTTTCTGCTCATGCATCATGGTTATGAATTCTCAGTTCCTCCCCATTTCTTCAATGATTTGATCCCACACCAGTTGTTTAGCGTGCAATAGTGACATGTTACCTTTCAACTTACTCTTTGTTGGGATAAGGTCCCTAGGGTAAATTTTTGACAATTTTGTAAAAGTTCTAGTAAAAGAATGTAAAGACTCCATGAAATAAGGAAGCAGAGCGCGAAGCTAAGTAAGAGTCAAAGGGGCATTAGTCTCTTGTACGGGTAGGTGATAGGTCAGTTTTGAGACTCACCCATGGGACGTGGGCCATGGTATTGTAATGAAAAAGCTATATATAGTTGAGTCTTAGCGAGTCTAAGTATCGAAGCTTGAATAGAGAATCATTGTAAGGGCCAGGTGCTAAGGCATGAAAAGTTTGTTTCTTGTACTTAGGCGAAGGGGGAAGGCTACTGCAGCTGAGTCTGAAGACATCTTGGTAATTCCACAGTTGAGTGGGTGGGCTCCTGTAGCTGAGTGCGCAGGGCGGAAAGAGTCTGTAATTGAATGTTGAATCTAATAAAGATGGTTTTGGATCGAATCTATTGCATTTGTGCCTCGTTCTTATTTCTGTTTAAGTTTATGCATCTTCACTCAATGATCTATTTTCTATGAATTAAAGTGTATTTTTTGCGCGAAACTGTGGGATCTATAATATTTATGCATGATAAGATTAATTAACTACCTGTGCAAATTATTAGATAGATCAGTAGGAGTTAACTGATCGAAAAGTGTAGATCTACATGAAGGCAGATCTATGGTATAAGGGCTGTAGAATACCTATTTTATTGCATGAAAGTAGTAAACATGTCTCTTTTATGCCTGTTAAGTACAATTGAATACCTTCGCGAAGGTCTGAAGGTCATCTCAAAAGAGTTGCAGTAGTCAAGAATTTGAAAGAATAGATCTGCGTGGAGGTAGATCTAAGTTAAATGACCTCGGGAGGACCATCACACAGGCCTCTGGATGCAAAAGCCTGGTTCTAGCATCTCCCAATACTGCTTCAGGTGAGACTACGGCCTATGCTATGCAAGTTGTTGTTGAAAGGGCCAGTAGTTAGGGTTTTGTTGGTTGGCGTGAATAACTATGAACCTGGGTCAGGCCCCCTTAAGCCAACAAATGGTTCTGTTGTCGGGACCAAGATCAATCTGAGGAATGTGTGATGTCGAATAAGTGGTTCCCTACCAAGAAAGAAATTGAGAAGTGGCTTGATCGAAAGGAACATGTGTTTGCATCTCAGGAGAACAAAAATCCGCGGTTATCCAAGGAGCAGTGGTTGAGTAGATACCTATACTCAAACGAAACAGAGAACTTTTTATGTTTCGTCTCTAGTGAATTGCACAAGTGGTTGTCTAGATTGGTGGACAGTGAGGATATGTGGAGACTTGACGGCCCTATTGTGTGGACTCCAGAGCTAGTGAGGTGCTTAGAAGCTTTAGAAAACAACATCACATGGGTCGTTGATCACTGGATTGACCAAACACTTGGAGCATTTGTGACTGAGTTTGTGATCGATACAATTGTCAGTTACAGTGAAGTAGAGTGAAGGCTCTTCAAGGGACCGCGAGGTAAGTACTTATGATCTTTGAAAATTTGGATTAAGATGATGTTATGTGAAAAATGGGTTATGCCATTACCTTGATGTTTGGAACTACATGAAGTGGAAAACCCTTCAAACGAAATGAAGAATCAGGCTCTAAGTATAGTCCGTTGATTAGATCCCCTTCGAGTGATGATGAAGGGATAGTCCTAAGTACACTACTGAGTGTGGTATAGTTGATTAAGCAGGGTATCTTGCGAATACCTCATCCATCCACTCCACCTCCACCTCCACCTCCACCGCATACACCTTCACCTACACCTCCACCATTCAACATGGCGAACTCAGTGAAGATGCTGATTTTTAAAGGGGTAGGGAGCGAAGACCCTGAACAGTTTTGGTTCGTTGCATGAGCTGTGTGGATAGCACAACAGATTACGGATGATAACATCAAGAAAGCGCAGTTGGTCATGGATTTACAAGACCAAGCATTAACATGGTAAATCAAGTACTGCACTGATAACCCTAATGCGATGTTGGCAGAAATCCAGCAGGCACTGAATAAAGAGTTTAGAAAGCCTAATTCAGAGGCGTAGTCGATAACCGAGTTTAAATAAATTCGACAAAATGTAACTAAGTCATCATGGGATTTCAATCAGAGGTTGAAATGCCTGATCAGGCAAGCCAATATGGTGATTCAGATTCCCAGCATTGGGACTGGTATATCGCGTTGCTCTTACCACACTTAAGATTGCCATTATCATAGCAAAGGATAACAACCCAAGAAGATGTTGTATAGATCGCGATGAAGTTAGAAGCCTCACCAATACAAGATACAAACATTGGAGTACATCAGATTCACTCGTAGCTAGAAAGCCTACACTTGGAGTTGCAGAGGCTGAAGAAAGGAAAGAAATCCTAGCTTGCGGTGCATGCTGAAGTGTGGTGATTGAAATGCAAGGTCCATGGGCACGATAAGGACCATAGCCCGGTTTATCAGAACCATCTTATTGGGGGGGTGTCTATTCCCCTAAATCCAAAAAATACCACTGGGCTGAGCGCAAGAGCTGTGCCATGGTGCGATATATGTCAAGTTATAAGAAAACACGTGACGGACAATTTCCATCTGCTATAGAAGTTTGTACAGACCCCTCAGTAGTTGTTTTGTAATTTCTACAAGTTTGTCTTCCATGATGAGCACCATTGTCGAAGTTATGAAGTCATGATGGATAGGACCCCAGCCTATCAAATGCAGGTAGAAACTTGGCCTCAGGATCAGGGCACGGGTGCAGTGCGTGGAGGAATCCAAGGTCATGGAAGAGGAAGAGGAGGAGCGGATGACAAAGGTCATGGACTAGTGATCTTTTATAACTATGGTAAAGCTGGACATTTTGCACTTGACTGTTCGAACCCAACACATCCATCATGTCAATATTGCAGACAGTTCTACCATGTGATCGAAGATTTCCCGATCCTTATAGAAAAGATGCAAGAAAAGAAGACACAACCCCAATAGCATATGAAAAATATCCATATGATGAGGGCAGAACCACATGAGTAAGATCACATTCTCAATATAGTAACACGTAGTGGTATGGCTACCGACAAAGATAAGGGAAAACAGCTAGAGACCGAGGGATGGGTGCGCAAGGCCACTGAATACGAAGTTGGATTTGACCTCAACCGAGCTAAAGAAACTTTTATGGAGGCTAAAAAGAATTCCATTGAAGCCTCTACGTCGGAGGGTCAGGAGAAATCAATTGAGAATAGTGAAGTACAAGATATGGATCTGTCATTATTAGCCACTTTCTTGAACACCTGTATGAAGTTGCTGCATGATAATAAGGCTGCAGAAGGGCTCCAAGAACTAATAGACAAGTGTGCAGATAAAATTAAGTTTACTTCATAACAACCCGTTGTAAGGAAACTAGGTAAGCATAAGAAGAGGATAGGGTTGCGAGATGAGGCTGGCCGCGTAGATAGGAGAATATGAAATGGACCAAGTCATCACGGATTTGGGTTCTGATGCAAACATGATACGTAAGTAGACATGGGAAAGGATGGGATACCCTTTGCTACAATGGTATCCTATACAACTGTGCATGGCTAACCAACAGAAGATTATTCCGATGGGATGCTTATATGGTGTAACAATAGACATTGAGGGAGCAAGCGCGCTCACTAATTTTGAAGTAATAGAAATAGTAGATGACAGTAATCCGTATCTTGCGTTGCTATGAATTGATTGGGCCTTTGATATGGATGCAGCGGTTAATCTGAAAGAATGGAAGATGATATTTGAAAGGAATATGCTCAAGGTTATTGTGCCACTGGACCCTGTAGAAGGAGTGTGCTATACTAAACCTGTTCACAAATTTGTGGAGGATGATGATCTAGATCATATATACAAGATCATGGTGTGAGATGAATACTGGATCAACCCCAGTGTAGATGGATGGATCGCATGTGACAGAGATAGCTCCTGAACCTTTGATTCAAATGAAGAGCTTGAAAACTAGCAGAATCGGTTGCACGAAGTATCTATGCTCTGGTGCAACATGATGACCAAATCAATGTGGTGTGTCTCAACTTAGGTAAGAAAGCTTCCACATTATGATAGTTTGACTAATGTCGATCTATTTTTGGACGAATTTGAATGGTAAGTGCCTAAAGAACATTGCTTCCAAATGCTTGAATTAGCACTGTGCACTACGCCTGCCCGTTGGTGGGGTACACACAAAGAGAACTTCGCTAGTTGGAAGGAATATATAAGGATGATGAAATTAAGGTTTGGATATGCTAATACCAGGATAACTAAGAAGTAGAGTGGCAAGGATGATCCTCATGAGCATTTGGTGTGGTGGACTAGAGCTTGGGGAACGAAGCCACAACCAGAGTGGGTGCACATCTTCTGTCATACCTTAGATACAATTCCAATGAACTAGTATTTGGAAACATAGCTTCGCCATGAGACAACTGAATGGGACATCTTAGAAGATTTTTTTTTACCAACGTTCAACTTTGAGGATTGGTTCAAATGTATTGATGAAGCGCTTCATGAGATAAAAGTCGTTATCTTCATGACGCCTAATGTAACAACCCCGAAATTAAAATATGCAACTAATTAGATGAATTATGTGTTTTAAAATTAACACACCCCTATTCAACTAATGAGCATATAATTTTTGAGAAACAGGAGCAAAGGAAACTTACATGTAGCGATGATATTCCTTACTTGTAATTTTTTAGTTGAATGCTATTTGAATCTCTTTAACTGCAACAAAGTTTTGGAGATGACTCTCCACCCAACCATAGGTTCAGCTGCACAAAATCTTTCTACAAATGGCCATCTCTGAGCCCTCAATCAACATACTACTTTTAGGGAATCCTTTGTTTCACAACACTTTTCTCCCAAGAGAATGGATGATGGAATGATCTCTCATCTTCCTCATCGTCTATTAAATAGACCAAACATTGGAAAGGGAACCGCATACACACATTCCATGTGTCAGCATTGTGGTGTAGGAATATTCTCTCTACAGACAAAGACAATCCCTCTAGCCTAGGGAAGAGGGGCTAGCCATAAAAAAGACATCTAACGTAAGTTCCCTTAGATTAAGAATGGATAAAATTCTACCTCTTGTATCGCTTATCCTTGTTCGATGATGTCCTTGTGTTTTTGCTCCCGCAATCAGCTCCTTACTGTTAATCAAACACCTGAAACAAATAGACAAGAAACCAGCGCACACATAATAGCATACAATAGAGTTTAATCTACTTAAGAGGCTAAGGAGTCTTAAGCTACCAAATACAGTATTTCAATTGATATAGGAAACAAAATATCGGTTGTATTAATATGACAAAAAGGAAAGTACAACCTTCGCCTTAGCATTGCAGGTTTCCTTTGATGGGTTTGAATCCCAAGAATCAATCTAAAATCTCCTCAAACACCTCAATCATGGGAGTTTAGGGTATATTTCTCTTTATTCACACCAAAACATCCTACAGACTATTCTCCCTTTAACAAGCTCTTAACATGCATAAACTAAGAGCTAAGGCTAGTAAGATTTTGCAGATTATTCGAGCCCTTCCATTAGCCAGCTGAGGTTGGAATAGGAGAAGTTTATATAGGCATGAGAGAGGGGATATGGTTTTTGTTATGATGGGAAGGAGCCTTATCTCTTGGGTTAGTTCCTTTTTAATAGGGGAAAGGAGCCCAAACAGTCTCTCTTGGATCTATCTTGACTAACCATTTACCACACTTCCGTTCACGAAGCTTCTAGACCTAGAAGCTTCAAATCCATTTTTAAAAACTTTCCAAAAGAGGATCACAATGGGTAATCAAGGGATAACAGCACTGATCAGTGTGAGGCTTAGTGTTATTCTCAACAAATTGGTGCGAGGAAGAAACAGAGGGATAGCACCGACCTTTAAAACTGGGTTTAGAGGAAGTATGTATGGAAATGATGTAAAGGGAAAATGATTTGTAGATGGAAAGTGACTCAGAGAGATGTTATTCATGATAGGGAAGTATACTGGGTTTTCTGTAGAGGTCCTCCAAGATCAAGGAACATGGAGTACAAGGACAGTGACAAAATATTGTGTAACATATGCCCCATAAAGCATGAAGACCGAAAAAGAGTAAGGGGTGAAATGCTTTATGAGTAGATGCAAGGAACCAGATACCATCATCAGAAAACTTGCAATTCAAACATACATATACATATTGGAACTCATAGTCATGCCTGATAAATCAGAGAGGCATATAACAATACATGAATCCATGGTATAGGCGCAACTATCCATCAAGAAAAGGATTGATCATGTGCGTGAATCCTTAGTATGGATGCAGCCATCTGACTGAGGGAATAAAAAATGATACCCACGGCATGGTAGTAGCCATCTGTCTAAAGAATCATGTATACAATCATGAATTAATCACTCCTCGCAACCTGGACTTTTGTAATTTGAGCCCAGGGTCTTGCGCTCCAACACGACCCGATCAAATTACAAATTCTAACATGTGAATAGACGTGCTGAAGTCGAACATGCTATAAAATCACTTGATTACTGGCCAATGATGTGAAAAGTTAACAAGCGCGAGGGAAACCACTAATAATGACAATGGCTCTCAAGGTACTCACAACACAATTGACAGAGTGCGAATAAGGGATTGAAGTCAAATACTTGTGAAATCATTCGATTGAAGGCCAATGATGATAACCTATCGTCGAGTGCGAAGAAGTTTCCATTGAGGCATGCAAGCTCTAAGGTACTGGAAGGGAGTTTCTAAATCAACTTCCTGGATAATGAGATGAAGTTGATAGGAAGTGATCTGTCGAAGGAAGGTCATAATGAATGCTTCATCATCAACACGAAACGAGAAACATAATGAATGAGAGTAATCCAAGATGGTGATATATGATCAGGCAATGTATAAGCAAGAAGACTTCTCTTGAACATGTGGATGATACGAATCCAGATTTTGGCAGAATTTGACATCATAGGATCAGAGGTCATGGTAACATGGTAGAGATCATATAAGAGGTTTAAAATGGATAACCCAAAACCTAGGGAGGCAAGTGACAGAGTGAGGATCTCCCAAAACCCAACACAAACAAGAGATGAGTGTCAATGTTCAAGAGTGACATGATGCCTCAAGTGAAGAATACAATTGATGAAATATTTCTAATTTTCCTCCACCATTTCTGGCGAGTACCCCAGTTATTTTTACACAAGATTGATGGGGATAGCATATGCTTGTAATATAAATCCATCCTTCGGATGGATCCATCCTAGTAAGTTTTACGAGCCCTAGGAAGGAGTAGCTCGGTCTCATCATAATAACAAGTCCTATGTCGTTTAATTGTTTAACGAGTCCGACAAAGGTGAAACTCGACATCCTTTTCATGTTTAGAGAGTTTGAAAAAGACACAAAAAAGAAAACTCCAAGGGTCCCTTTTTGTAAAGTTGTCTCTCAAGCCTAAAAAGGTAGAAAACAATACTCGAGAGAACCTCTTGGCCATGTCAACCAAGGAGTACCTTTTCGTAAATAGTTTATCCCATCCCGAAAAAAGGGTAAATGTATATTGGGTAAACAACGTTTTTGGAACCATTTACGAGGTCAAAATGACAAGAGATCGGCAATATTTTCATATTTTGAGAGTTAGAAAAGAGCTTAAACCATACTCCCCATTTTTATTTACTTTAACGAGTCTAAAATGGAAACAATACTTGGCAATCTTTTCAATTTTTTATGAGTCAGAAAAGAACTTAAAGGTGACTCGTCCTGGAGGAACGAGTGGTATAAAGGGTAGCAACAGGTTCTGGCAATGATGGAACTTCTCAAAACACTGAAAGGGCAAGAGGTTAGCCAGAAAAACCACTCATTATTGTAGTTCCTCAGGAAAGGAAAATCAACCAAGTGAAAGAATATGATCGGCCAAAGAGATAGTGGTGATGGAATGAAACAACCAAGGCTCATCTAGCATAAATTAGTTGATAAAATGGCAAACACGAGATGTAAATTGGGCATGGGTTGATTTTTACACAAGCTTGAACCATGCGAAACTCTGTTTGAATTCGGTTTCATGTTTACACGAGCTTGAAATGAAAAACTATGCTTGGGTTTGGTTTCATTTTTACACAAGCTTGAAACAAAGACAAACTATGCTTGAGTTAAGTTTTCATACCCCCAGCATAATGACTCAATTCGAGGTACATGCCCCCCAAGCTTCATTTCATTCAGCTAGGTGGATGGAATGAATGTTCACTTTCGAGATCTAGGAAAGACTCGATTGGGATTATACGAGATCTTGATCAAAGACTCGATTTGGAAAAGGGAATTGTTTCATTTTTTAATGAGGTTGACATAGTAAAAGAACTATCCTCAAGACTCCTTGTTTGATTTTTTAAGGATCTTGACACAAGATCAAGAACCATGCTCCGACACTCTTTTTCATTTTTTAACGAGGTTGACAAAAGACCAGGAACTATCCTCATACCCCTTGTTTCATTTTTTAACGAGCTTGACACAAGACAAGGAACTATGCTCCATAGCCCTTGTTTCATTTTTTAACGAGCTCGACATAAGACAAGGAACTATGCTCACGTAATTTTGTTCATGGACCATACGAGAACAAGGATCCCAAGAGGTCCTCACTAAATGGGAGAACCACGCTCTGGGACGAATACATGTCACCTGGTACCAATGACAGATTGAGTTCCACTACCCCCAATACATAATGCACTATACCATCTATGTGATCATCAACAGATGTGGAGACGGAATGGGTAGCCACATCATTGACCTGTGGCGGGAAGGGTACTACTTGAAAACAAGAACAAATAGGGGAATATGGTTGCATAGGAGGCACCTGGTGAACAATGAATGACAATTGATCAATGGTCACTATTCTCCATTCGTGTGGAAAACAAATCACACGAAAAAGTGAAGAAACAAGAGCTTGCATGACATAAACATAGTCGTGTCCAAGGAGAAGATTGAAATCTAAGAGAAATTGGACTACCATCATGTCTATATAGACGGTATTTCCTCCCAAAGTAATAGGGTACTTCGAAAGGATCCCTAAGGGTTGGTTGGTTCCTCTGTTGAAAGCCAACAAATTCTGGGTGACAAGCATAAGTTGTTGGGAACCTAAAGCTTGCCAAGTAGTAGAAGACATGATGCTAACAAAAGCACCTTCATCTAATATAGTGTCATGTACTACCATATTATAGGCTTGTACTGTGATCTAGGAAGGCACATAAGATGGAAGGCGGAAAGCATTCAATTGACTCCAATCAAAAGAAACGACATAACTACTTGGTGGGGGTATCATATGATTCACCACATGCTCTGGAGGAATAGGAGAAGGACTCTCCTAAACAATTGGAATAGGAGGGTCACTCTTCGATCCATGCTAATCTGAGGAGATAAGAAGAACATGAGTAGTATGATCACTACTCTCTTCGGGAACAGAGTGAACAACTAAAGGAGGAGCCAAGTCGACACTATTTTCGACCAACGGTTAGTCGAGAACAAACAGAAAAGAGTCATGCTTAGGAAGAGAAGGACGAGAAAGAGATGAATCCAAGTCAATCTCTTTACCAACTAAGAGAGGGTCAGAAGAAAGTCTCTGATAACCAATAGGGAGTTGGGCTTGAGGAGCTATAAGGTTTTCCAAAATTTTGGAATCTTTATCCATAAGAGGAAATAGGTGAAGAAGATTATTCCCTTCACATAACCTCTAGGGGAATCTAATCTTTCCCTTCTTCTTACCATCATTAGCTGAAGGTGTAACATCGACATGATATCCAGACGTCGACGGGATGGTTGATTCAGGTCTTGAGACCATACCTCTAAGACTCTGGGAATGCGAGGACAATCTCGAAGGAGATGGTCACCCTTACACAACTTGCAAGGGAATCTGACCTTCCGCGAAGGATCGAAAGGTTTGTCTACGGGAGGTGAATTTGGAGCAATAGCTACATGGTTGGCCTCTCGCTTATCTGAGTTCTTATTCTTCTTCTTCTTCTTCTTAGCCTCCTAGTTACTGGATTTCAAACTTTCCCCAGGCGAAGTAGAAGAGGAGGGTGAAGAAATAGGGGAAGAAAGTGAGAGGTCAACCTTAGAATCAACGTGATGTGGTTCAAATGAAGGAGATGGTTGGGCAGGAGTCGGGACACTCGGGACCACCGAGGTCGAAAATAACCAGATAGGTAAACCAATGGTTAACCTAGGGAGGGACAACGTTGCCATATAAGGAGCACCAATGTTTCCAAAAGAAGCAAAAGGACCAAGATTCCCATCTGAGGGGAATCCCTGACTGGTAGACTCTCAAAATGTTTCCATTGGAATTGACCCTAAAGAATCACTATCGAAGATAACTTTAACCAGGAATATTTCGTGGGTAGTTAATTTTAAGACATTGAAACAAAACTTTGCGTTTTCATATTTTAAGATTCGAGAAAAGAGTGAAAGGTGACTCTAGTTGCTTTTGGAGTTAATGAGCTCCAAAGGAAAAGTGCTCAATGATCTTTTAAATCTAAAGAGTGAAAAAGCCCAAAATGACTACTCAGGATAATCTAGGCAAAAGGATTACTAGGTAACCGTGAACTGTAGAATACCTCTTGGCAAATCGAAAAGTATGAGTAGGTTATCTCCCTGAATGCTATGTTTGGTGTATCACATTTACAAGGTGGTAGACTTGACTTCCTATGGATAAGGGATGGTAACCTATAGTGGTCTCCCTTTATATACGCGACGGTACAGGGAGCACAAGTCCATACTAGCGCTGTCTAAAGTTAACGACAGCTGTTAGGTTTAAAGACGTCGGGACACGTTTCTAGCCTAGACCACTAAATGTGAGCGTTAAGTTTCAATGCTTCCTTAGGTTAATTCAATAAATTTTATTGGTTGATCTTGAATTAGGTTTCAATTCCAAGGCCTTACTGTTGTCATCTGAAAACTCCTATATGAAGCTATATGAGAAAAGTAATCTTTTGTCGATAAAAGTTAACACTAATTGAGGGATAGAGAGCACACAATCAATGAAACAATCAAAGAATGAAATATTTCACTAATACATGTCCTAAATGCACTTAATCTTCCCTTAACAACAAAACAAGTTTCATTTCATTTCCAATGCTTATGATGATGTAATTCTAGTTTCTCAATGATGCTACTAATGCAATATTTTTGCTTAAGTAAACTAGAATTATCTTCTTCTTTTCATAAAATGCAAAATGAATCTTTCACATAGAGCATTTTTAATGAAAATTTCACAATTCCGAACAAACAAGCATCAATCAAATCCAAAACATGATAAATGAAACTAAAAGCAAATTCTTCCCTGAATCAAACAAATTAAACACACAAATGCTTCAATTGACAAACCAAACAATGTAATCTATTATCAGAAAGAGAAAAAAGGCGCTTGAAATAAGAGAGGAAATGAGACTCTTTCACTCATTCGATTGAAACTGAAGCAATGAAGATGCTAGGACTAAATGACGGGATAAAACGAAGCAACAAATCAAAAACTTGAAACAATGAGTGAATTAACAAATGAATGGAAATTGACCTAGATGTCCTAGAGTCATAGAAGCCATCCAAAAAACTCAAAAAATCGAGCAATGAAACTTCAAGCCAATCAATAAAACCCAGCAAACAAAGCATCCCAGTCATCTTAGTTCATAAGAAGAATAGACATAGACAGGCCAAGAAATAGAATCTGGGAGGGCAAGACACACTGGCATATGGTTTAAAAGAAACCCTGATTTCAACCTATAGGAATCGGTGCGACTGTTTAATGGGCAGAAGGCGCCATAAAGAGTTGTGGCATGATTGTTTAAGTAGAACTAGCGTTGGTTAGCGCGACTGTCAGAAAAATAACAATGCTAATCAAGGGATTCAAAGAAAAATAAATTTTTTTCTCAAACCACGGATAGACTAGCCACTCTAAATTCAAAAATCAAAGACTACAAATGGTGTAAAATTCAAAAAAGAAGAAGAAGGAGAAATGGTGGTACGACAAAATTGATCACAAACCACGAGATGATGAACAATCCAAAGAGAGGGATATAGGTCCCTAGTGGAGTCGCCAATTTTTGGTGTAGGAAGATTCTCTCTATGGACAAAGACAATCCCTCTAGCCTAGGGGAGAGGGTCTAGTCACAAACAAGACAATCTAACATAAGTTCCCTTAGATTGAGAATGGATAAAATCCTACCTCTTGTATCGCTTATCCTTGTTCAATGATGTCCTTGTGTTTTTTCTCTAGCGATCAGCTCCTTACTGTTAATCAAACACCTGAAACAAATAGACAAGAAACCAACGCACACATGATAGCATACAATAGAGTTCAATCTACTTAAGAGGCTAAGGAGTCTTAAGCTACCAAATACAGTATTGCAATTGATATAGGAAACAAAATATTAGTTGTATTAATATGACAAAAAGGAAAGTACAACCTTCGCCTTAGCATTGCAGGTTTCCTTTGATGGGTCCAAATCCCAAGCATCACTCTAACATCTCCTCAAACACCTCAATCATGGGAGTTTAAGGTCTCTTTCTCCTTGTTCACACCAAAACATCCTACAAACTATTCTCCCTTTAACAAGCTCTTAACAAGCATAAACTAAGAGCTAAGACTAGCAAGCTTTTGCAGATTATTCCAGCCCTTCCATTAGCTAGTTGAGGTTGGAATAGGAGAAGTTTATATAGGCATGAGAGAGGGGATATGGTTCCTCTTATGATGGGAAGGAGCCTTATCTCTTGGGTTAGTTCCTTTTTAATAGGGGAAAGGAGCCCAAACAGTCTCTCTCGACTCTATCTCGACTAACCATTTACCAAACTTTCATTCACGAAGCTTCTAGACCTGGAAGCTTCGACTCCATTTTTAAAAACTTTCCAAAAGAGGATCGACACAGGTAATCAAGGGATAACAACACTGATCGACGCGGGGATCAGTGTTATTCTCAGCAAATCAGCATGGGGAAGAAACTGATGGATAGCATCGGCTTTTAAAACTGGGTTTAGAGGAAGTATCTCTGGAAATGATGTGTGGATGGAAAGTGACTCAGAGAGATGTTCTTCATTTTAGGGAAGTACACAGGGTTTACTGTAGAGATCCTCCAAGATCAAGGAACAGGCAGTACAAGGACAGTGACAAAATGATGTGTAACAAGCATGCAACTTTTATTTTTTATTTTAAGTTTTACTTAACTTAATTTTTCTCTTAATTTATTTATTTCTTATTTTATTCCTTTTTACTTTTTGATAACTTTAGTTATTTTTACTATTTTTATAGTTCTCTTAGTTAACTCTTTCTTATTTTATTTTACTTTTTGTTACTACTTTATAGTTTTACTTTTATATATGCTTATTTAGAACTCTAGTATTGTTATTTACTATTTTATTTGCTTATATTTTAATATTATATTATATTTTTTATCATTATTATTATTATTATTATTATTATTATTATGATTAGGGGACATTACATACTCCCCCTCTTTAAGGAACTCCGTCTCGAAGTTAAATTGAATCATTTAACATTTATTTATTTAGTTATTTATTACTTCATGTTTGCCCTACAACCTTTGCTGAACTAGTATAACCAGCAGGCATCAAAATTTTTCACAACACCCAAGAAATCTCAAGGAATCTTTGTCCTTTTTCCTACTTTCATAACCAAGCATAAGCCTCATTTGTCTGTATCCTAGCCCAAGGCTGGCCCCAAGGCTCGTGCCTGACTCAGACCTCATCTACCCCAAGGTAGGCATCCAGTACGGTACTCAATGACTCCGACCATCTTGCAAGGCTGGCCCACTCCCTCCATACCTATTAAGGTGCGCAGCACCAGGCATCGAAGTCCTTACACCCCCACGAGACTTTGGCATCCCAATCCAATACCAGGCACCTAGCCAACAATATCAGGCAGTTGGCTTCCTTAATATGGTCCCATAGCCCCTCAAGAACTATCCATCAAGAGCTATACAAGACAAAGAAACAACTGACATATGTAGTGTTGATTGAGTTTGTCCCCAACCCATATGGTGTTACATATTTTCCCTCGCAGGTATGGGCTCCTACGAGATCATCAAATAAACCAGCCCTCTCGGCCCATTTGTGGATTTCCTGTCCATCACCACATCTCAACATACATCCAATGAATTAGCAATAACCATAGTATCATAGAAATTAATCCACATGTCAAGTCTTGCATGTCATCATGAGAACATAACATCATTCTTATCACAAAATTATGCATGTCATAAATCTACATATAATTACCACGTGCTTCACATCATAATATCAACATATCAACATCAAAGACATATCATCACATAATAAATGAACCACGTGTCAATATAACCTCATATCATAACATCATAATCCATATGCCACATTATGCATAACATATCATCATGAGCATTCAACATCATTATCATAAGAAATAAATAAATAAGCACCACATATACAATATTAGCCTCTCATCAGAACTATATCCATTTACCACATACCATCATATCATGAAACATCATTAATATGAGAATCATCTCAATACTTATCAAATATAGAGCAAAAATAAACTACAAACATTATTATCATGAATTAATTTCATTTACTTATCTAAACAATGAATGCTAACTATGAATTAAGATTATTCAACATCCCTCTAGGATCTATGTTATCTCATAAGTACTATTAGTGTCATGTTTTCGTCAAGGTACTAGTTACTTTTCAATAATCATTTCTTGTTCTTTCTATTAGGAAGTTAACCATTTACACCATAGATATACTAATCTAAGTACATCATCCTTAATCTCTCGTCAAATATTCTTCCTTCCCTAAGGAAATTTTAGTGAAATTCATTGTTAAGATATTACTGTTTGTACATTAATTTAAATCATCAATATCAAGTTAAAATTTCATGATCACTATACATATTGTGCTTATCCAAATGGCACACATATAAGAGGTCATCCTTATTTAAGTCTTACATCATGCTTAATCCATTTGTATATGGGTTAGTTGGTGATTTATCCATCACTTGGTCCTTTTTGTTGTTTACTCAAAAAATATTTTCTTATCTCATCAATTTCTTGTCTCAACATCACTTGAACTCTTTTATCATAGATTCACTCTTATTCAATTTGGGCTAGAGTTTGTTCCCTCTCACTTCTGGCTTGTGGAGGATATCATTAATTTCGAATTGAAACACTTGAACCACTAATATCATTATCATTCATGGAAAATTTTTATATGATTTGTTTTATTTAGTAATAACTTCCCCCATTTACCATGGAACAAACTTGATAAATCTACCCACGAAAAGCCTCAATATATCACTATTCTAGTCATGAAACATTGACTGCAAACCAGTCACGTATACCTTGTATTTGTTGATTCTGAATCCTTTTGTCAATTTATGTGTAATCCTTCTAAAGGTTTCATTATATAACTTCTATCAATGTTTCTTCCTACACTTCATACTCGATGTTTTCTCATTAGTTTACATAGTCTATTCTCTTGCCAAAAGGTAAATAATTACTTATCCTTTATTATTTAAACCTTCGAGCCTATTGTGAGTGTTTCCATTTCATAATTCTCCATATTGATGCCTTATATATGTCATCACTATGAACCTCATCAATCATGTTGCTCAATCCATTCATCAATATCCTTAAGAGAACTTTCCACTTGATAGAGATACCCCTTAGTATTATCACATAAATTAACCCTAGATATTATTGTGCTTCCATAGTTCCCTTCACCCTTCAATTTATAAGCCTTAAATGAAACATATAGGCTTTTTACTAGCTAATTCAATTATCAATAATATTGGAACTACCATGAAAGTACTATTTTTATGCTAAGGAAATTTCCCCCTTTTCGCTAGTGAAATATTCCTAATTTCTACTTTTATCTTATTCATTGTCACTGGTTTATCACCTCTGTAATTTAGTGTCACCATATTTCCCATGATTCCATAAAATGTCCATCATGACTATAAATGTTTATTGATAATATTTTCTTCCTAATAGGCATTTTCCTTATTTAGACTTAATGGAGATCATTATTACGTTCTTATTATTGAAATACTACTATGATTCCACATCTATTTACCATAGGGTTCTTCATTCACAAAATGCCTCTAAAGTGCTAAGTTATTCCAAAATCCTCCATAATGTTCTAGGATATGCTACTACTTTTTCTTTTATTTTCTTTTCTTTTTACACTCTTTTATGAAACTTGCACTGTCTGCCCTTAGTACCTATCTTGTACTCTTCTATATTCATATCATCATTCCAAGTTGGTCATCATTACTAGGGCCACCCTTTATTATCACCATTAGAAAATTGATAAGTTGATTTTGCTTCTTTCCTATAAGTTTCTTTTAGTGTATTTTGTGTCTACAAGTCTACTCGTATCTTCATTTGTTTCATGCCTATCTTGTAAGGGCATAGGTTGCTTCTATCATTCACTTGTCATCATAAAGTTTTGGAATTTCTTGGTCCACCAAATGAGTAATAGAGATTCATAAATACAATAATCATCCTTAAAACAACAACTCATTTACTTTAGTTAATTTCTTGTGAAGATAGAAAAATATTAGTGAAAGATAATCATTAACTATATGTATGCTTATGAATTTGATATTCCCCTTAATTCATTTATTACTTATTATTCTTCCACTCTTTGACTCTTTGATATGTGACTTACTCTGGAGCAAGATCAACACTATTCTTTTGACATATAAATTCACTTACTACCATATTTTCATCCAATTGTTTTCCTTGAATTTACTTAATATTTTAAGTTACATCTACTTTTGCAAGAATTCCTAAGCTACAGTTACCTCTTTAACTCATGTAAATATATTGTTTCTCATCACAAACATAAATTTATTGAAAAAAAAGCTTTCTAACTCTAAAAAAAATCACCATTACTATTTTTTTTTCAACTAATTGAAGAGACAATAACTCTAATAAAACTATATTTTAGTTTTTAATAATACTACTATTAAAATAATGATCTATCTCAAACCATAAAAAAACAAATTTATTATACAAAAATTTAATAAAAATAACATACCTCTTTTCAAATCATCTTTATTATTTTTTTTTTTTTGTCAAACATCATATAATATATTTTATTTTAATATATACTTTATCTTTTTTAATCTTGGAAATACTTTTAATAAGCATTTACATTTCCCATACATATTATAACACTTACATGTATCCCTTTATATACATGTGTAAATATATATTATACTTTTAAATAACTATTTATTATTCATCAATCTACTTGTCACACTGGTTCAATTAATAAGAAATTGATTTACCTTTATTGAAATAATAATATAAAAATTAGAGAAAAAATAAAATTATTAAAATAACATTACTCAAAAAATAACCTTATAAAATTTCCCAAAATACAAAATTTGGTTGATGAATTTTTATTTGTTACACCCATTTTTTTTTCTTGGCATATTATTTTTAAATTGAAGTTTACAGCTGCACCTAACCGATACTATAGTAAAGTTGTGATTTCTACACAACTCTTGAGACTGGCGAAATCTACTCAACCACAAGTGTTAGTTAAATGCGAAATACCTCACACAATTTCCGAAGTTCGAAGCCATCTATAGAGGTCGCAAATATTGCTTTCGTTTACGAAAATCTTCTTTCACATAAGTTCTCGAAAATACCTAAAGCAAGCTACGTTACCTTTTTACATGAGAATAAAACCCTTTTATTTTAGGCTCATTCATATATATGAAGTGAATAAAGCCACTCTAATGTTAGCTTCTGATCTATATCGGAGAGCATATCCATGCTATGCAGTTAAAACTTGAAAGGAGGGTGTAATATGGGTATAAACTTACCCAAAAAATTATATAGGAAATACTTGCACGAAGGTCAATTAAATTACGTTCCTTTTCTCAATTTTCTTTAGTGATCGTAAAATAGGCACTAACATATATCTTATGTGGCACTAAGATCACAAATTGTTTACAATGTAGTTTTAATTTCAAGATTATGGAGTGGAATCGTGGACCGATGTGTTTTTGTTTTGATTCTCACCCAAATATTATATAAATTGTGGTTGAGTTTTCATATAAATATAGAGGGATTATCGGGAGGTAAACCACTCAAAATCAAAACTTATGGTTTTGGAAATAGGTAATTTTTTTTTATTGAAATTCTTTCTATAAATATAAAAGAGATTAATAATTGTGGAAAAAATTATTTATAATAATTAAGTATGAAAATAATAATCCAAAGGTCCAATAGAGTTGCAACCTGGTTCTGATACCATATGTAACAATCCCGAAATTAAAATATGTAGCTAATTAGATTAATTTTGTGGCTTACAATTAACATACTTCTATTCAACTAATTAGCATAGAATTTTTGAAAAATAGAAACAAAGGCAACTTACCTGTAGCGATGATATTCCTTACTTGTAATTTGGGGATGACTCTCGACCCAACCGTAGGCTCAGCTGCACAAAATCTTTTTTACAACTAGCCACCCCTTTGAGCCCTCAATCAACGTACTACTGCCAGGGAATCCTTTGTCTCACAACACTTTTCTCCCAAAAGAATGGATGATGAAATGATCTATCATTTTCCTCATCATCTATTAAATAGACCAAACATTGGAAAGGGAACCGCATGCACACATTCCATGTGTCAGCATGCAACTTTTATTTTTTTATTTTAAGTTTTATTTAAGTTAAATTTTCTCTTAATTTATTTATTTCTTATTTTATTTCTTTTTACTTTTTGATAACAATACTTATTTTTACTATTTTTATAGTTCTCTTAGTTAAATCTTTCTTATTTTATTTTACTTTTTGTTAATTTTATTTTTTGTTACTATTTTATAGTTTTACTTTTATATATACTTATTTAGAACTCTAGTATTGTTATTTACTGTTTTTATTTATTTGTTATTATTATATTTCTTTATTATTTATTATTTATTTACTATTATTATCTTTTCTTTATTGTTTATTATTTATTTGCTTATATTTTAATATTATATTATATTATTAGGGGACATTACAACTAAGGAACTGATAGAATGGACTTAGCCATATTGGAGTACACAGCTGCACTATGCATTGGAATGTTATAATATGACTGTTGAGGAGGAAGAAGAAGATCCGCGGGATATTAACATTCCAGAATCAGAGGGACATCGCGAAATTGAGGGAACTTAGACAGAGAACCCTAATGTAACATAATCGTTGAAAACCCGACAAGTAAATATTGCATATGATACTGAGCCTAAGTTCACGAAGATAGGAGACTATTGGGATGAAGATACAATTGATAAGGCCGCCAAATTGCTACGCAAATAACAAGATCTATTCCCAACAAAGTTTTTGGATCTAAAGGATATTGTAGGAGATTTGGGTGTTATGAAAATTACTTTGAAACTTCACGCGAAGCCTATTAAGAAGGGACCTTATCAGCTCAATCCAAAGTATAAAGAAAAGGTGCTCAAAGAGCTTGATAAGATGCCGGAGGCCGGAATGATTGAACTAGTAGAAGAATCTGACTAGGTGAGCCCAATGGTTGCCCAGGAAAAGATATAGCAAGGAGAAATTTAGATATGTGTAGATCTAAGAAAATTGAATGATGCATGTGTGCATGATCCGTTCACAAATCTGTTTACAGATGAAGTGTTAGAGAATGTTGGAGGACATGAGGCTTATTCATTCACTGATGGATTCTCAGGATACCATCAGATTAAGATCGCGCTGGAGGATCGCAGCAAGACTACCTTCGCGACTCAGTGGGGTTTCCTTTAGTATACGGAGATGCCATTCAGATTGAAGAACGTGCTTGAAATCTTCTCTAGGGTAGTAATCGTGGTGTTCAAGGAATTTATTCATAAATTCTTGGAGGTATATTTTGATGACTAGACTGTGTTCAGATTGGTAAAGCGCCATGTTGCAAGTTTGCGCCTCATGCTGGATACATGTCACAGATACTAGATCGCGTTGAACTTGAAGAAATGTATATTATGTGTGCCTTTCGGGATTTTGCTCGGCCATGTCATATGTAAGTAGGGATTGATGGTGGGTCCTGTGAAGATAGCAGTGATCATGAACTTAGAAGCTCCTAAGAATGTTAAGCAGCTGCGCGCAAGGCTAGGCCACACAGGATACTATAGGAAGTTTATCAATTCTTATGCCCAGATAACTACGTCAATGGAGAAACTATTAAAGAAGGATGCGACTTTTTGTTGGGATGAGCAGTGTCAAAAGAGTCTCGATGTGTTAAAAGAAAAGATGGTGACTGTGCCCATGTTAGTGTTTCTGGATTGGAAGAAATAGTTCCATGTGCATGTGGATGCCTCATGTATTGCGCAGGGTCTAGTATTGACCTTGTCTGGTGAAGGTGATATTGATCATCCAATAGCCTTTGCAAGTAGAAAACTGTCGAAAGCTAAAAATAACTATTCCACTACAGAGCAAAAGGTTGGCGATGGTCTACATGCTATAGAAGTTTCAACATTACTTGTTGGGTGCACATTTTAAAATGTATATAGATCATTTCACACTGTAATAAGCCTGTGTTGGTGGGGGGGGGGGGGAGATTTGTAGGTGGTTGTTACTATTCCAAGAATATGATTTTGAAGTGATTGTGAAGCCCAGACAATTGAATGTGGGACCAGATCACCTAAGGTGAATTGAGACAGGTGAAGAACCAACTAATATAGATGAAGGATTTCCAGATGCGCAGTTCTTTGCTTTGTGTGTTGTTGATGATCATTTTGCAGACGTTATTCATTTTCTGATTACTAGAACAACTCCAGAAGGGTATTCTACTTAGCAGAAGAAGAAATTGGTGGTCCGTGTTGTTGATTTTTCTATTATAGTTGGACATTTGTATAGGATGGGAACAGATGAAATATTGCACCGATATGTTCCGAAGTTTGAGCGCACTAGTATCCTTGCCGAGGCACATGAAGGAGTGGCGGGAGGACACTATGCAGGTAGAGCGACCGTGGAGAAGATCCTGCACACGAGATTAGGGTGGCTAACCGTGCATAAAGACTCTAAGGCATTTTGTAGAGCATGCGATGCTTGTTAAAGAACGAGCAAGCCTTCGCGAAGAGATGAACTGCCCTTAAACCCTCAAGTTTCGTTACAAGTATTTGATAAATGGGCAATTGACTTTGTAGGTTCGATACAACCACCAGGAAGGAAGACAAGCACGCGGTACATTATTACTGTGATAGAGTACTTAACCAGATGGGAAGAAGCACAGTCAGTGAAGGATTGTATTACTGCTATGGCTGCAAAGTTCTTGTTTGAATATGTCTTAACATGGTTTGGGTGATAGGGGTACGCATTTCCTAAACGAAACAATCAGTGTGATGCTCGAAGAGTTCTAGGTATACCATCGAAAGAGTATTCCCTATCATCCTCAAGCTAATGGTACAGTGGAAGCGTTCAATAAGATTCTGGAGAATGCGCTGAAAAAGGTTTGTAACATGAAGAGGAACGACTAGGATGTACGCATCCCAACGGTTCTATGGGCATATAGGATGACATGCAAGAAGTTGATAGGTCAAACCCTATTTAGATTGGTCTACGGGATTGAGGTGGTGATGCCTATGGAATATATTTTGCCAAGCTTATGCATTGCAACTTTGACAGAGATGACGGGTCGCAAGACCTTAAAGGAACGGCTCGAGCAGTTGATGGAGTTGGAAGAAGACCAATTTCTTGCAGGATTTCACCAGCAAGTGCACAAGGAACATGAGAAGGCCTGGCACTATAGGCATATTAAGTTGTGCACGTTTAAGGTGAATGATTTGGTTATGCTCTATGATATTAAGTTCACAAAGTTTCTGAGTAAATTTCAAATGCACTAGTTGGGACCCTATGTTGTCAAGGAAATCATAGATAGTAGTGCAGTTTAGCTTACGAAACTGAATGGTGACTTGTTCCCTGGAAGGGTGAATGGAAGTCAATTGAAGCTATAGACAGGGGATCCTACCCCTGCGCAATGACTATATGGTAGCAGGATAGTCTTAGCACTCTGAGTAGCTGAAAGGGAGAGCAGGGCTATAAAATACACTACTCGAAGAAGAGGAAAAGGTAGTAAGGATGTTGTGTGATGGATGCAAGAGGCACGACAAACGAAGTTGCGATAGATGAAGTTGCAATGGATGAGCTGTGCCATGAGGAGTGGTGCTTCATAGCCGGGTCCAAAAGTAGTCGTTGAAGTCACTGTTCATGATTGGATGGTGAAAATCGCATTAAGAGGAGAGGGTAGGTGACATTTATGGTGAAAATCTTTGGAGAATTGCAGCCAAAGATGTATTTATGATTAGAAAATGGAGGGAATGGTTAGATTTGAATTCAAAATCACCCATAAATCTGGCATGATGATCTGCCAAAGAACACTTTTCTTTATGAGATATTGGTATATGACCTCTTATTCTCGCTATATGAATCGACAGGTTTGGGAGGATTTAGTTTCCAGTCCAGCATTTGCGAGATTACCAAAGTGTCAATGGAAGTTTATCAAGTCTTATGCCACTGTCTCGAAAGCGGAAACCCCTGAAGTAGTGTCAATGGAAGGTACACCATCTGTGCTTACGATACCAAGGTCGCCTAGGCCAAAGCAATTGGTTGCTAAGGCGAAGTAGAATCAACTTGTACCGGTGAGGAAGTTACCGAGGAAAAGCTTGTAGCTTCGACAAAAAGAGAAGAAGGACAAGGCTAAGCAGCCAGAGGAACCAGTGTATTTGGAAGCAGAAGAGCTCCGAAATGGAGTTGAGGAACTGGATGTTGATGAAGGCAAGCCTATCACGAGGCTCCCGGCATATAGCCCTCCATGGAAAGGGAAAGAAATGGTAACCAAAGACCTAGATTCAAGAAAATTCATGGTCTCTATGTCGTTGTTACCAGAAGAAGTAGTTTTTGAAGGCGCACTCTTAGCACGTATCCCGGTATTAAAGATGGAAGATTGGGATCTCGTCAACCATGAGAAATTCCCTCATTTCTCCACTAATAAATACATGACCGAGATTTATTATGAAGAAACTGGGGTCACAAGGATGGAACTGATAAAATGGGTAAAAGGCATCGAGTAGGCCGGACTGCTAAATATGTTGTGTGTACCACACTTCCACAGATCAATTATCAATATTGTTTGTGTGCGCTAGTGTATGATTGGTGTTTTTGGTTAGGCGAACCCATCCCCATAAAAGATATGTTGATCCATCACATTACGAAATTTCCCTATAAAGGAGTAGACCCAACCAAGGTGTTTGGGGGCAAGAATAAAGAGAAGGATATTGTGGATAAAATGAAAGCTGAGTTTGAATGATCAAGAGGTCGTGCAGAAATTCTATCCACTCAATTACAAACCAAGCGGTGCAGTTTTCCACTAAACTTTTAGTCGGGAAGATCATGAGAAAATGTAGCAGACAAGGTTCCAGCACCAGTGATTTCATTGGTTGCACAGTGCGTGAAGGGGGTGTAGTAAAACTGGGCACAATACCTTTTCAAGTAGTTTTTAGCAAACTTCCGCGAAGTGTAGGAGGAGAGCAAGGCATTTCACTATGCCTAGCTCATGTTGCTGATTGTATTAGTAGCATGGCGACTGTCGGAGGATAGTCAGTTCCCTCCATAGGAAGAAGACTTGCCGGAGGCAGCGAAGTTCACTTTGTTGTGGGTGACGAAGGATCCAAAGAGGATCATGGAGTTAAAGGTATTCTGGATATTGGTCGAGATGGACCTCCACACAGTTATAAGCCAAAGGCCAAGGTTATCTCCAACCTTGTTTCAGCAGTTGTGGGCCTTCATGGAATTTAACGCTGACTTCCATAATGTCTCTATCCGAGTGAGACGAGACCCTAAGAAGATCTAGCACAAGTTTCCATACCTAGTTTCAGAGATAGATGTGCAGGAGATTATGGGGAGTTGGCCAGCAGAGTGGCGACAACCCATAGATGTTCGCGTATGTACCAATAAGGGTGGAGAAAAATCTGTTGTGTAGACGACAACTACGCAGAAACGAAAAGAAGCATCACAGGCAGTGATGCGGGCATTGGAAGAGCAGAGGAAGAAAGAAGTTGCTGCTAAGGCAACTACTGAAAAAGAGTGCGCTGAGAAAGAGTTTTCTGAGAAAGAGTGCACCGGAAAATAGGACACAGTGGAAGTCAAAGCATCAACTTCCCTGTATAATGAGGAACAATAATTGTCTGAGTAGGGCAGAGACGAAGGGGACAAGAAAAGTACTCCCTTCAAATTGAAGAAGCAAACGAAGGAGACAACCTTAGGACCCAGGAAAAATAAGAAATCAGATAAACATGCACAGGCAGATCTAATGGTCATCACTGAGGGGGACTTGGACGAGATCGGGGATAAGGTCTGCGATACAACAATGGAGTTGTGGGAACAATTCGAGCAACAATACATGCAGACATTGGGGAGTGTCCATAAGGATCTGCGTGAATTGTAGATTGAGACAGGCAGAATTGAGGCCAATGTTGGACAAGTGAGTGGGGTTCAAGTGAGCCTGTAGCAAGCGAGCATGAGCGCCATGGAACCAGAATAGACTTTGGACCTCAGAGTCATTTCCTTGCCAGAAGGAATGTTAAGCGCGAAGTCAGAGGAGGACAATGCCCAGCTTGGGAAGATCAAAGGATTGGGTATGAATTTAGCCACGCTGCCACTCCAAACCATCCATGCGTTGCATCAAGGGGTCTCAGATGAGCTTCAGATAAGAGAACAACACGCGCTATCAGTCATAAGCAAAGTGAAAATGAATAATGAGAATATCTTCACTGAGAAAGTTCAGGCTCTTAAGGAAAAATAAGAGCTCAAAGCATGAAGCCAGAGCCTAGAAGCAACCATTACACAAGCGTGTAACTCAATTCCCAATCTACACATTCCAGAGGATGCAGTTGCATCAGCAAAGGTTCAAAAGTTGTCCGCTGGAGTGCGACTGTCCAAAGAAGAGGTCAGCCGAGTTACTTTCGATTTCCAGATCAAGATCTCAGAACTGCAGTTGAAGTTGCAGCTGACTACTTCTCCAGAGGTTAGGGAGCAACGCGGCATAGCCATTAGGGAATATATGGCTACCTTGGATAATGCAGTCACAAACTGCAATTCTCTCTTTGAACATGCAATGGAGCTGTGGACCACCTTGCAGGAGGAATCAAATTTGCAGAGATTGGGCACAAAAGTTAGAGAGGCACAACAAAAAGTCAACTAGATCAGGGCGATTGTGCACACTTTGGCGCCAATCCAGCACTTCACGCATTTACATGAAATGAAGGTGCTTCAGGAACATGTTGAGGATCTGCAACAGAAGGAGCAAGTTTTGAAGGATCGTCTTCAGCCATGGAGAGAGGAAGCAAGCTAGGTTACTCTGGACACCCAAGAGAAGCTGAAAACTTTCTAGTAGACACAAAGGACCATGTGCGTCTTGATGAAAGGGCCAACTACGGAGAAGCTGGTCGATGAAGCACAACAGGCCGTTGTACAAAGCATAGCATACCTTGAAGCCTTGAAGAAGGAATTCATCAAACTATACCAGAAAGTGGAGAAGCCAGCTGAGTGACTCGAGGGCGAGTCACCATATTTGTGTTGGGGGCCTATTGGGATAAGGTCCCTAGGGTCAATTTTTGACAGTTTTGTAAATTTTTTTGTAAAATAATGTAAAGTCTCTGTGAAATAAGGAAGCGGAAAGTGAAGCTAAGTAAGATTCAAAGGGGAAGTAGCCCCGTGTATGGGTAGATGATAGGTCGGTTTTGGGACTCACCCATGGGCCGCGGGCCATGGTATTGTAATGAAAAAGGTATATATAGTTGAGTCTTAGCAAGTCTAAATATCAAACTTTGAATAGAGAATCATTGTAAGGGCCAGATGCTAAGGCAAGAAAAGGTTGTTTCCTATACTTAGGTGAAGGGGGAAGGCTCCTATAGTTGAGTGCGTGGAGACCTTGGTAAGTCTGCAGCTGAGTGCACGGGCCCTTGCAATTGAGTGTGCACAGCGGAAAGAGTCTATAACTGAATGATGAATCTAATAAAGACGGTCTTGTGTCGAATATATTGCATATGTGCCTCGTTATTATTTCTTTTTAAGTCTATGCATCTTCACTCAATGATCTATTTTCTATTAATTAAAGTTTATTTTCTACGCGAAATTGTGGGATCTATAATATTTATGCATGATAAGAGTAATTAACTACCTGCACAAAGTATTAGATAGATCAGTAGGAGTTAACTGATAAGAAAGAGTAGATCTACGCAAAAGAGGATCTAGGGTATAAGGGT
This sequence comes from Pinus tabuliformis, assembly GCA_031772625.1. NCBI lineage: Eukaryota > Viridiplantae > Streptophyta > Pinopsida > Pinales > Pinaceae > Pinus > Pinus tabuliformis. Next base: position 90,841,700 of record CM062807.1, on the reverse strand, counting down.
TACACAGTACCTATTTTATTGCACGAAAGTAGTAAACGTGTATCTTTTATGCCTGTTAAGTACAATCGAATACCTTTGAAAAGGTTTGAAGGTCGTCTCAATAGAGTTGCAGTAGTCGACAATCAGAAAGAATAGATCTACATGAAGGAATATCTAAGCTAAAGAACCTCAGGAGGACCATCACACAGACCTTTGGATGCAGAAACTGGGTTCTAGCATCCCCCAATACTGCTTCGGGTGAGATTGCAGTCTACGCTACATAGGTTGTTGCCGAAAGGGCCAGTAGTTAGGGTTTTGTTGGTTAGCACAAATAACTCTAAACCTAGGTCAGCCCCCCTTAAGCCAACACTTTTTAGCTTTGAGATCTCTTGTTTAGATTCTTGTAGGTCCTTTCTGAGGATCTTAGAATTAGTCCTGTTGACCTCTACTTGTTTCTCCTTCTAGACTAATTTTTTATGGGTAGCCTCTAGATCTCTTTTTACTCTTTTTATTTCCCCTTGTGAAATTTGAAGTTCAGTAAGGGTCTTGGTAAGTTGTTCAATAGGGTTTTGGGGATCCTCAGGAATGATGGTTGTACATATATGTGAGTCAATCTTTTTTTGCAACTCAACTATCTACTTTTTTTGGGCTACAACCTCATTGTTCCTATCAATGATCTCATTAGCTAAGATCTGTTTTTCTGCTTCTCCCTGCGCTAGCTCCTTAGATTGGAGATGCTCGCTACCTAGAATATTTAGCTTATGCATTAGCTCCTGAATCTCTATTTTAGAACTCTAAAGTAGAGCCTCAAAAGCTTACCTGTCCTCAAGATTCAACCCAAGCTTTACCCCCATCTCCTTGAAGCTTTCGTTTTGTATGTGAAGGGAAAAGGAGTTAGATTTCTCTTGCTTCAACTTATTTGCATCTTTTTCCAGTAGTTTTTTTGCCTTACTAATGGTCAATGCATTGTTGTTTAGTTCACTGTACAACATTTCTTAGACCTGTCTATGGAAATTGATTTTGTTTGGGAGGGGAAGACTTGCCATGTCCAAAGACACATCCAGAGTTTTGAATTGTGAACCTGAAGGAAAAGGCTAGCTAGAGTATGCTGCAAGGAGAATTTCATGTGGTTCCTCTCCAAATCCATTACAGCTAGCAACTTGGTGTGATATGGGGCTAAATGAGATGTCATTTTCTGCTACATCTCCTCCCTCACTTTCTTATTTGTTTCTTCACTGGCCTTTCCAGTAGACGAGGTTGATCCTGTGACTGATGTACTAGTTGTTGTAGCTAAAACAACTACCTGTGAATAAGATGAGGCAATGGATTGTTGAAGATATTCTAATGAGACATGAAAACTTGGTTGGTCTAGACCTGTCTCCACTAGCCTAGTTTCCAATTCTTCTTCCTCTATTTCCTGAGTCTTAGCCTTTTTAGATGAGGGTGCATCTATCATCTCGGTATCTCTAATCTGGCCCATAGGCCTCTTTTTTGCTTTTTCATTAGGTTTCAGAGTCTCAATCTCCATCTCTATATCAAGAGGCCATAATTCAATGTTAGCTTTCCATTCCACCTTAGGTTTAGACTCATGTAAATAAGTCGAAGCCTTTATCTTTTCTCTCCTTTGAGAAATGACACCATGAGGGTCATAGTGCCAGACCTCTCCTAGGCCAAATTTCATCTCTTCGAGCAAGGCCTCAACTACCTTGAAGGCCTGCCTGGAATTAACAACGAAAGGCCCCACAAGCTTTCCCAATTTGAACAGATGTCCCTTCTTTGCAGGGACAAAATGAAGTTGATCTGTATATAGACTATACTTAATGAATTCTAAAGCAAATATCCTCATAGGCATGAAAACAGGTAGGTGGTAGGGGGGAAGCTCACACCCATAAATTATAATCTTTGTGTGGTCTTCAAACAAATACCAGTCCCCTACCCTGGTGTCCTTGCTTAGCTAAATGATTTCTTTCTGTTGGGGGAGAACTTTGGGAGGAGACACATCATGAATGATCCTATATGTATGTAATATTCCTAATTAGCTATGGCTAATTGGAATATTCGATTTTTCTCTATTTTTCCTATTATAGTTATTTTTAAATAAAAAGGTGAAGGGGGACATAACTCACCTTTAGAATAAAGTCACTTCCTAGGTAGCACAACGTTGTGACTTAAGAGGAGCCAAGGGGGGAAGGCCAAAGGACGACGCAGAGATGGGGGCCCATGCAAACACTTGGAACTGGCAATTGGATAAGTGGCTTGGGCTTTAGGGTTTTGGAGAAGGGCCAATGCTATAAAGGAGAGAGGAGCTCCCTCATTTGGATTATTCTGGTTATGAGCATTTGTGATAGTCATTTTGACTTAGAGCATGCTGGTTATTTAGCTAGTCTGCAGCACTGTTTAGTGCATTGAGTGTCTCCATTCAGAGATCTCACCCTTAGCCCCGGGGGACTTTGAGTGTCTGCTCGGGAAAGGTATTTCCATTGGCTTTCCAGCAGTAGTTTCATCAGCGTTTTAGTAGCAGTTTCATCAGCATCTTTGAGGAACTGCGCAGAACCCCAAGGGGGTGATTTTCGGGGGTCGGCCATTTCAAAAAAGCTTTCTGTTTGGGTTTTTTTAGTAGAGTCAGATTTTAGAGTTTCAGCCTTTTCTGAGGAGGGGAGCAGCCCCAAATCCTCATTCAATTTCCAGCAACAACAGCAGCACAACAGTTTCCTAGCAGCTAGGACGCAGATCAGTGTGAGGCCATTATAGGAAATCTTTCTGGGTTTTTTTGGGTTTCTTGAGTAGAGCCCGAATCTAGAGTTTCAGCTTTTTCCGAGGAGGAGAGCAACCCCAAATCATCATTTGTTTCCTAGTAGCAGCAGCAGCATAGCTGCAACATCCACACACAGAGGCCATTCTTGTCATTGTGAGAGTATTTCTTCACTTGCCTTGTGCAAGTCGAGGTGCCATCTGTCTGATCACCTCTTGTACTCATTTTATTGCACAGTATAATAAAATGGCTTAGCACTTTCTCGCTGCATTTCTTGTATCTGCTTATATTTCTGCTTTACATTATTTTATGTTGTTTCACTGTCATTTTATCACTTTTGGGTTACTATATCATTTGCACATATTTGGTTGGAGTTTTTACTGGACTTTGTGGTATATTCTCGGTTAGGAATATTACAGTGGTATCAGAGCATAGATCTGGCTTCTCCTGTGGAGCTAGAAATCTATGACACCGGGGGAAAAACCCTATATCTGTTACAGAGGTCAGAGATACAGAGACACTGAATGTAGGATGGAGAATACCTACGGAGAGGGAGACTGTGTTGCTGTGGCAGACGTAGAACAAGAGGAACCTGTGGTAGATGCAGAACAGAGAGAGCTAGTAGTGGACACAGAGCAGATGGCAGATGAGGATGGGAAGAGATTTGCGGACATGCTCCTCAAATCTGTGCAGGATCTGTCGAGGCAAATTGAGGTGATGGGGCAGAGATTCACGACAGTAGATGCCAGATAGCGTGAGAGCCCACGAGTTTTCCAGATTGGTGAGGGATCAGGTGCATCCCATCACTTGCCAGAGCAGCGTGATACTGTGTAGCAGGTGGCCTCACATGCCCCTACATGCTCTACCATGCCCACTATTTTAGGAGCAGACAAGGGGGCCGTAGCATAGCAGGAGGCAGAGCTCAGACATATGGGCGACTATTTTGCAGAGTACCAGGCCTATGGGCAGGAGTTCAGGGAAGCCCTCTCATTCAGAGATTTTTTTTAGCTCCAGCGGGATAGTAGACCCTGCGATCATTACAGAGGGTACCGGCATTACCATGATGGTGACACCCACCGTGCAGCGAGTAGATTCCACTTGCCGACGTTAGATGGCTCATCAAATAGTTCGACAAAGTATTGGGTGGAGAAGCTGGACATTTATTTCCAGCTTAACCAGATGTCGGAGGCAGAGGCCATCAAGGTGGCAACGTTGCATTTGGATGGAGAGGCCCAGGATTGGTGGTTTCATGTGATGGTTACATTGGGGCACTCCATAGTGACGTCATATGCCGAGTTTACCAGGAGACTGATGGAGCGATTTGATTGGAGGGATCCAGAGTAGCATTTCGTTGAGCTGACGAGGCTCAAACAGACAGGGAGCCCAGAGACCTACATTGCAGATTTCTTGAGGGTCTCCATGATGGTGCCTGACCTCTCCACGGCATGGAGGGTCTATATGTATGTTGAGAGGTTAGCAGAGCCACTTCGGGGTATAGTCCGATCCACTAGACCAGCTATGCTCCAAGACGCTATCAGTAGGACCTGGGACTTACAGGATGTTTTACCCAAGACCCGGACACCTTACCCCCAAAGATAGCCTTTTCAGTCTAAGGGGAAGGACGTGAGGATTCCACCTCCAAAGGGGAATCCAGGATGAGTACAGATTGAGGACACTGTCAAGAGGGGCTGAAGAAAAAGTGGTTGTGCTTCACATGTTAGGAGCCATGGGCACCAGGACATAGATGTGCTGCTGGCAAAGCACATTTTATTGAGGTCTTCTCCGAGAGCAGTGGAGAAGAGGATGATGAGGAGGATGCGGAGGCAGGAGATAACCATGTCATACAGGGACCTTTGCCACCTCCACCACCAGCAACAGGTGGTGCATCATTTGCACCCACCGGAGGGGCCCTTACAGCATTGCGAGGAGTTCCCCAGTATCTGACGCTACGCGTACGAGGGACAGTACGTGGCCAGTGCGTATCAGTTTTGGTTGACAGTGGGGCAACCCACAACTTCATCGATGCCTAGATGGTTGAGTGGAGAGGTATACAGACAGAGAACTTCGATGGGTTTTTAGATCGGACCATGACGTGTGCTCGTTATGTTCTTGAGCTATTAGTGATGATGGGCACCTACACATTGACTGACCACTTTTTCGTGGTCGATATTTCGGACACCAACATGATATTGGGTGTTTAGTGGCTCATCACTCTAGGGAAAGTCACGACATATTGGAAGACCTTAGAGATGGAGTGGGATGATGAGAAGACAGGGAGGCATGAGAAGATACGGGGACAACACACATATCCGCCTCAGAATATGTTGGCTCATCAGATGGAGGTAGTCTTCTGGAAGGGAGACATAGAGTGGGCAGTGGAGCTGCGTGCATTAGAGGCAGGGACTATAGGACAAATGGTACATCCAGAGATACAGTCTCTCCTTGATCGGTATGCCATAGTGTTTGGGGATATTCCACTAGTACAGCCACCGGATCGGGGGTTTGAGCACACCATCGAGCTTCAGCAGGGCATACAGGCCATTGTTACCACCCCTTATAGGCACCCCAAGGCCTATCGGGACAAGATTGAGTAGGCTATCCAGGAGTTGCTGGCTCTTGGGCACATTCGGCCGAGCACGAGTCCTTTCACTTCTTTCGTGGTGTTGGTGAAGAAGAAGGATGGTACGATGAGGATGTGCATTGACTATAGGGCTCTGAACAAGAAGACCCTGAAGAACAGCCACCCCATACCTAGGATCGATGAGTTGATGGATGAGTTGAGAGGAGCACAGTACTTCTCAAAGATTGATTTGAGATCTGGGTACCATCAGATTCACGTGAGGGAATAGGACATTCCCAAGACCACCTTCAGGTGTCACTATGGGCACTTTGAGTTTTTAGTGATGCCCTTCAGGCTAAGCAACGCCCCGGACACATTTTAGTCTTGCATGAACCACATCTTCCGCAGTCACTTGAGGAAGTTTGTGTTGGTATTCCTTGATGACATTCTTATTTATAACAGGACTTGGGAGGAGCATCTCCAGCACATTGAGACAGTGTTGCGTATCTTGCAGGAGCAGCAGTTCTATGCCAAGCTATCCAAGTGTGAGTTTGGGTTGACGGAGATGTTGTATCTGGGACACATCATAGGGGTGGACGGAGTGAGAGTCCACGAGGAGAAGATCAGGGCCATTAGATATTGGCCAGAGCCGAGGAACGTGATAGAACTTCGAGGGTTCATTGGCATTTGTACCTACTACCGGAAGTTCATCAAGGGTTTCTCATAGCTTGCTGCACCCCTAACAGATTTAACGAAGAAGGGGGCATTCAGCTGGAATGATACAGTGCAGCGAGCCTTTGACAGGCTCAAGGAGGTTATGAGTAGCTGCCCAGTGCTTGCATTGCCAGATTTCACGTAGCCATTTGTTTTGGAGTGTGATGCATCGGGAGAGGGGATTGGTGCAGTATTGATGTAGGGAGGTCACCCTATAGCCTATGAGAGCCGGAAGCTCCTTCCACACGAGAGGTTGTATCCTATATACGACAAGGATATGTTGGCCATCATGCATGCATTGGCCACGTTCCGGCAATATTTAGTGGGTAACAGGTTTAGGGTGAGGACTGATCACAATAGCCTCAGGTTCTTTTTGGAGCAGAAGTAGTTACAGGAGAGGCAGTATAAGTGGATCAGCAAGATCCAAGCATATGACTTTGGCATTGAGTATGTCAAGGGCAAGAACAATGTGGTCACAAATTCCCTTTCACGTAGACCAACTACGTTGTCTCTTATGAGCTTGGACACAGACTGGAGGGCTTGATTTTTAGTAGAGTACTCCAAGGACAAGTTTGCATGTGAGATTCTAGATGGGCAGGTGGCGGATGACAGGTACAGGGTGATTGATGAGATCATCTACTACAGGGACTGGATCTTCTTAACTGAGGGATCTCAGCTCAAGAAGAAGATACTTCAGGCGTCACATGACTCACCATTGGCAGGACATCAGGGGTTTACCAAAACTTACAGGGCCATCAGGGAGAGGTTCTCATGGAAGGGCCTCAAGGAGGACGTACTCCAACATATCTGAGAGTGCGACGTTTGCCAGAGGAACAAGGGGGAGATGAGCCATCCCGCTGGTTTATTGCAGCCTCTTCCCATTCCGGAGGGGAAATGGGAGAGCATTTCGATGGACTTCATCACAGGGTTGCCCATGGTATAGGGCAAGGATTGTATCTTTGTCGTCGTTGACCGACTGATGAAGTATGCCCATTTCTTTGCCATATCTGCACACTACACAGCAACACAGGTGGTCGAGCTGTTCTTCAAAGAGGTTTTTAGGCTACATGGTCTTCCTAAGACCATCATCAGTGATAGGGATAGCCATTTCTTGGGCGGGTTTTGGCAGGAGCTTTTTCAGCTAGTGGGGATAGAGTTGACACCGAGTACTAGTTACCACCCAGAGACAGACAGACATACAGATATAGTTAACAAGTGGCTAGTGGGCTACTTATGTAACTATGTCAGTGGGAAGTAGAGGGCATGGCTGAAGTGGCTGCATCTGGGGGAGTACTGCTACAACACTACACATCACATGTCCATCGCCATGTCACCATTCTATGCTTTGTATGGATATCATCCTTTATCTTTTGCTGATGTGATGTTTGGTGCTAGCAAGGCTCCGAGAGGCAAGATTTGGATCCAAGAGAGTCAGGATATTCTCCGAGCTCTCAAGGATAACATGGTTACAACGTAGAACCAGCAAAAGATGTATGCTGATAGGGGTCGGGTGGAGAGATAGTTTGAGGTAGGAGACTTGATCTATCTACGATTACAGCCATACCGACAGTCGTCACTGAAGCAGAAGGGGGCCTGAAAATCTCAAGCCCCGCTTTTACGGGCCATACAGGGTGATACGCAAGATTGGACAGGTAGCATACAAGTTGGAGCTGCCCCAAGGTAGCAAGATTCATAACATTTTCCATGTATCATGCCTAAAGAAGGAATTGGGGAAGCATGTGACAGTGACAGATGAGCTACCACCCACGGATGATGAAGGGCATTTAGTGTTACAGCCAGAGGCTATTATTGATACTTGGGAGAGGCAGCTGCGGAGCCGAACAATCCGGGAATTCTTGGTGAGGTGGAAGAATTTACCAGATGAGGATGCCACTTGGGAGAGTGAGAACATTTTACAGCATCCATCACTTCAGTTTCTTGAGGACAAGCAACATTTTGTTGGGGGAGACTGTAATATTCCTAATTAGCTATGGCTAATTGGAATATTCGATTTTGCTATATTTTTCCTATTATAGTTATTTTTAAATAAAAAGGTGAAGGGGGACATAACTCATCTTTAGAATAAAGTCACTTCCTAGGTAGCACAATGTTGTGACTTAAGAGGAGCCAAGGGGGGAAGGCCAAAGGACCACATAGAGATGGGGGCCCATGCAGACACTTGGAACTATGCAGTTGGATCGGTGGCTTGGGCTTTAGGGTTTTGGAGAAGGGCCAATGCTATAAAGGAGATAGGAGCTCCCTCATTTGGATTATTCTGGTTATGATCATTTGTGATAGTCATTTCGACCTAGAGCACGTTGGCTATTTAGCTAGTCTGTAGCACTGTTTAGTGCATTGAGTGTCTCCGTTCGGAGATCTCACCCTTAGCCCCGGGGGACTTCGAGTGCCTGCTCGGGCAAGGTATTTCCATTGGCTTTCCAGCAGTAGTTTCATCAGCATTTCAGCAGCAGTTTCATCAACGTCTTTGAGGAACTGCGCAGAACCCCAAGGGGGTGATTTTCGGGGGTCGGCCATTTCAGAAAATCTTTCTGGGTTTTTCTGGGTTTTTTTTAGTAGAGTTTGATTCCAGAGTTTCATCCTTTTCTAAGGAGAAGAGCAGCCCCAAATCCTCATTCGATTTCCAACAGCAGCCGCAGCACGACAGTTTCCCAGCAACTAGGACACAGATCAGTGTGAGGACATTCTAGGAAATCTTTCTAGGTTTTTCTAGGTTTCTTGAGTAGAGCCCGAATCCAGAGTTTTAGCTTTTTCCGAGGAGGCGAGCAGCCTTAAATCATCATTTATTTCCTAGCAACAGCAGCAGCACAGCCGCAACATCCACACAGAGAGGCCATTCTTGTCATTCTGAGAGTATTTCTTCACTTGCCTTGTGCAAGTCGAGGTGCCATCTATCTGATCACCTCTTGTACTCATTTTATTTCTCAGTATAATAAAATGGCTTAGCACTTTCTCGCTGCATTTCTTGTATCTGCTTATATTTCCAGTTTACATTATTATATGTTGTTTCACTGTCATTTTATCACTTTTGGGTTATTAATATCATTTGCACATATTTGGTTGGAGTTTTTGCTGGGATTTGCGGTATATTTCAGGTTAGGAATATTACAGTGGTATCAGAGCATATATCTGGCTAAGCCTATGGAGCTAGCAATCTATGACACCGAGGGAAAAACCCTATATCTATTACAGAGGTCAGAGATACAGAGACACTGAACATTGGTTGGAGAATACCTATGAAGAGGGAGACTATGTCCCTCTGGCGGATGTAGAACAGGAGGAACCTATGGTAGATGCAGAATAGAGAGAGCCAGTAGTGGACGCAAAGCAGATGGCAGATGAGGACGGGAAGATATTTGCGCACATGCTCCTCAAATCTGTGCAGGATCTATTGAGGTAGATTGAGGTGATGGGGCAGAGATTCACGGCAGTAGAGGCCAAACAGCATGAGAGCCCATGAGTTTTCCGGATTCGTGAGGGATCAGGTGCATCCCATCACTTGCCAGAGCAGCATGATACTGCGCAGCAAGTGGCCTCACATGCCCCTACACGCTCTACCATGCCCACTTTTTTAGGAACAGACACGGGGACCGTAGCACAGCAGGAGGCAGAGCTTGGACATATGGGCAACTATTTTGCAGAGTACCAGGCCTATGGGCAGGAGTTCAGGGAAGCCCTCTCATTCAGAGATTTCGTTCAGCTCTAGCAGGATAGTAGACCCCGCGATCATCACGGAGGGTACCGACATTACCATGATGGTGACACCCACTGTGCAGTGAGCAGATTCCACTTGCCTACATTTGATGGCTCATCAAACAGTTCGACAAAGTCTTGGGTGGAGAAGCTGGACATTTATTTCCAGCTTAACTAGATGTCGGAGGTAGAGGCCATCAAGGTGGCAACGTTGCATTTGGATGGCGAGGCCTAGGATTGGTGGTTTCATGGGATGGTTACACTGGGGCACACCACAGTGATGTCATATGCCGAGTTTACCAGGAGATTGATGGAGCGATTTGATCAGAGGGATCCAGAGCAGCATTTCGTTGAGCTGACGAGGCTCAAACAGACAGGGAGCCCAGATACCTACATTGCAGATTTCTTGAGGGTCTCCGTGATGGTGCCTGACCTCTCCACGACACGGAGGGTCTATATGTATGTTGAGGGGTTAGCAGAGCCACTTTAGGGTTTAGTCCAATCCACTAGACCAGCTATGCTCCAGGACGCTATCAGTAGGACTCGGGACTTACAGGATGTTTTACCCAGGACCCGGACACCTTACCCCCAAAGATAGCCTTTTCAGTGTAAGGGGAAGGACGTGAGGATTCCACCTCCAAAGGGGAATCCAAGACGAGTACAGATTGAGGACAATGTCAAGACGGAGCTGAAGAAGAAGCGGTTGTGCTTCACATTTAAGGAGTCGTGGACACCACGACATAGATGTGCTGCTGGCAAAGCACATTTTATTGAGGTCTTCTCCGAGAGCAGTGGAGAAGAGAATGGCGAGGAGGATGCGGAGGCAGGAGATAGCCATGCCATACAAGGACCTTTGCCACCTCCACCACCAGTAGTAGGTGGTGCATCTTTTGCACCTACCAGAGGGGCCCTTGCAGCATTGAGAGGAGTTCCCAAGTATCTGACGCTATGCGTACGAGGGACAGTACGTGGCCAGTGCGTATCAGTTTTGGTTGACAGTGGGGCAACCCACAACTTCATCGATGCCCAAATGGTTGAGCGGAGAGGTATATAAACGGAGAGCTTCGATGGGTTTTCAATCTTGGTCCCAGGAAATCAGACCATGACGTGTGCTCATTATGTTCCTGAGCTATCAGTGACGATGGGCACCTACACATTGACTGACCACTTTTTCGTGGTCGATATTTTGGACACCGACATGATATTAGGTGTTCAATGGCTCATCACTCTAGTGAAAGTCACGACAGATTGGAAGACCCTAGAGATGGAGTGGGATGATGAGAAGATAGGGAGGCATGAGAAGATACGGGGACAACACACATATCTGCCTCAGACTGTGTCAGCTCATCGGATGGAGGCAGTCTTCCGGAAGGGAGATATAGAGTGGGCAGTGGAGCTGCGTGCATCAGAGGCAGGGACTACAGGGTAGACGTTACATCCAGAGATACAATCTCTCCTTGATCGGTATGCCATAGTGTTTGGGGATATTCCATCAGGATAGCCACCCGATCAGGGGTTTGAGCACACCATCGAGATTGAGCAGGGCATACAGGCCGTGATTACCACCCCCTATAGGCACCCCAAGGTTTATCAGGATGAGATTGAGCGGGCTATCCAGGAGTTGTTGGCTCTTGGGCACATTTGGCCGAGCACGGGTCCTTTCGCTTCTTCCGTGGTGTTGGTGAAGAAGAAGGACGGTACAATGAGGATGTGCATTGACTACAGGGCTCTAAACAAGAAGACCCTGAAGAACAACTACCCCATACCCAGGATCGATGAGTTGATGGATGAGTTGAGAGGAGCACAGTTCTTCTCAAAGATTGATTTGAGATCTGGGTACCATCAGATTCGCATGAGGGAACAAGACATTCCCAAGATCGCCTTCAGGTGTCACTATGGGCACTTTGAGTTTATGGTGATGCCCTTTGGGCTAACCAATGCCCCAGCCACATTTTAGTCTTGCATGGACCACATCTTCCGCAGTCACTTGAGGAATTTTGTGTTGGTATTCTTTGATGACATTCTCATTTAGACCAGGACTTGGGAGGAGCATCTCCATCACATTGAGCCAGTGTTGCATATCTTGTAGGAGCAACAGTTCTATGCCAAGCTCTCCAAGTGTGAGTTTGGGTTGACGGAGATGTTGTATCTGGGACACATCATAGGGGTGGACGAAGTGAGAGTCCACGAGGAGAAGATCAGGGCCATTAGAGATTGGCCAGAGCCGAGGAACATGATAGAACTTCGGGGGTTCATTGGCATTTGTACCTACTATCGGAAGTTTGTCAAGGGTTTCTCACAGGTTGCTGCACCCTTGACAGATTTGACAAAGAAGGGGGCGTTCAGCTGGCAAGATACAGCGTAGCAAGCCTTTGACAGGCTCAAGGAGGTTATGAGCAGTTGCCCAGTGCTTGCATTGCCAGATTTCACGCAGCCATTTGTTTTGGAGTGTGATGCGTCAGGAGAGGGGATCGGCACAGTATTGATGCAGGGAGGTCACCTTATAGCCTATGAGAGCTGGAAGCTCCTTCCACACGAGAGGTTGTATCCTATATACGACAAGGAGATGTTGTCCATCATGCATTAATTGGACAAGTTCCAATAGTATTTAGTGGGTAACAGGTTTAGGGTGAGGACTGATCACAATAGCCTCAGGTTCTTTTTGGAGCAGAAGCAGTTACAGGAGAGGCAGTAGAAGTGGATCAACAATATCCAAGCGTATGACTTTGACATTGAGTATGTCAAGGGAAAGAACAACGTGGTCGCAGATGCCCTTTCACATAGACCAGCCATGTTGTCTATTATGAGCTTGGACACAGACTAGAGGGCTCCACTTTTAGTAGAGTACTCCAAGGACATGTTTGCATGTGAGATTCTAGATGGGCAGGTGGCGGATGACAAGTACAGGGTGATTGATGAGATCATCTACTATAGGGACCAAATCTTCTTGACTGAGGGATCTCAGCTCAAGAAGGAGATACTTTAGGCATCACATGACTCACCATTTGCAGGACATCAGGGGTTTACCAAAACTTACAGGGCCATCAGGGAGAGGTTCTCATGGAAGGGCCTCAAGGAGGACGTACTCCAACATATTCAGGAGTGCGACGTTTGCCAGAGGAATAAGGGGGAGATGAGCCATCCCGCTGGTTTATTACAGCCTCTTCCCATTTCGAAGGGGAAATGGGAGAGCATTTCGATGGACTTCATCATAGGGTTGCCCATGGTACAGGGAAAGGATTGTATCTTTGTCGTCGTTGACCGACTGATGAAGTACACCCATTTCTTTGCCATATCTGCACACTACACAACAGCACAGGTGGCCGAGCTATTCTTCAAAGAAGTTTTCAGGCTACATGGTCTTCCTAAGACCATCATCAATAACAGGGACAGTCGTTTCTTGGGTAGGTTTTGGCAGGAGGTTTTTCGGCTAGTGGGGACAGAGTTGACACCGAGTACCAGTTACCACCCACAGACATACAGACAAAGACAGAGATAGTTAACAAGTGGTTGGAGGGCTACTTGTGTAACTATGACAGTGGGTAGCAGAGGGCATGGTTGAAGTGGCTGCATCTGGGGGAGTACTGCTACAACACTACACATCACATGTCCATCGACATGTCACCATTCTATGCTTTGTATGGATATCATCCTTTATCTTTTGTTGACGTGATGTTTGGTGCTAGCAAGGCTCTGAGAGCCAAGATTTGGATCCAAGAGAGTCAGGATATTCTCCGAGCTCTCAAGGATAACATGGTTACAACGTAGAAGCAGCAAAAGCTGTATGCTGACAGGGGTCAGGTGGAGAGACAGTTTGAGGTAGGAGACTTGGTCTATCTATGATTACAACCATACCGATAGTCATCACTGAAGCAAAAGGGGGCTGAAAAGCTCAAGCCCAGCTTTTATGGGCCATACAGGGTGATACGCAGGATTGGATAGGTAGCATATGAGTTGGAGCTGCCCCAAGGCAGCAAGATTCATAACATTTTCCATGTATCATGCCTGAAGAATGCATTGGGGTAGCATGTGACAGTGACAGATGAGCTACCGCCCATGGATGATGAGAGGCATTTGGTGTTATGGCTAGAGGCTATTATTGATACTAGGGAGAGGTAGCTGCGGAGATGAACGATCCGGGAATTCTTGGTGAGGTGGAAGAATTTACCAGATGAGGATGCCACTTGGGAGAGTGAGAACTTTTTACACCATCCATCACTTCAGTTGCTTGAGGACAAGCAACATTTTTCTGGGGGAGACTGTAATATTCCTAATTAGCTATGGCTAATTGGAATATTTGATTTTGATCTATTTTACCTATTATATTTATTTTTAAATAAAAAGGTGAAGGGGGTTGTAACTCACCTTTAGAATAAAGTCACTTCCTAGGTAGCACAATGTTGTGACTTAAGAGGAGCCAAGGGGGAAGGCCAAAGGACCACGCAGAGATGGGGGCCCATGCAGACACTTGGAACTGCGCAGTTGGATAGGTGGCTTGGGCTTTAGGGTTTTGGAGAAGGGCCAATGCTATAAAGGAGAGAGGAGCTCCCTCATTTGGATTATTCTAGTTATGAGCATTTGTGATAGTCATTTCGACTTAGAGCATGTTGGTTGTTTAGCTAGTCTGCAACACTGTTTAGTGCATTGAGTGTCTCCATTCAGAGATCTCACCCTCAGCCCCGGGGGACTTCGAGTGCCTACTCGGGCAAGGTATTTTCATTGGCTTTCCAGCAGTAGTTTCATCAGCATTTTAGCAGTAGTTTCATCAGCATTTCAGCAGCAGTTTTGTTAGTGTCTTTGAGGAACTGCGCAGAACCCCAAGGAGGTGATTTTCGGGGGTCGGCCATTTCAGAAAAGCTTTCTAGTTTTTTCTGGGCTTTTTTTAGTAGAGTCTGATTCTAGAGTTTTAGCCTTTTCTGAGGAGGGGAGTAGCCCCAAATCCTCACTCGATTTCCAGTAGCAGCAGGAGCATGACAATTTCCCAGCAGCTAGTATGCAGATTAGTGTGAGGCCATTCCAAGAAAGCTTTCTGGGTTTTTCTGGGTTTCTTGAGTAGAGCCCAAATCCAGAGTTTCAGCTTTTTCCGAGGAGGGGAGCAGCCCCAAGTCATCATTTGTATCCTAGCAGCAGCAGCAGCACAGCCGCAACATCCACGCAGAGAGGCCATTCTTGTCATTTTGAGAGTATTTCTTCACTTGCCTTTTGCAAGTCGAGGTGCCATCTATCTGATAACCTCTTGTACTCATTTTATTGCTCAGTATAATAAAATGGCTTAGCACTTTCTCACTGCATTTCTTGTATTTGCTTATATTTCCGGTTTACACTATTATATGTTGTTTCACTGTCATTTTATCACTTCTGGGTTATTATATCATTTGCACATATTTGGTTGGAGTTTTTGTTGGGCTTTGTGGTATATTCTGGGTTAGGAATATTACAGTCGTATCAAAGCATAGATCTGGCTCAGCTTGTGGAGCTAGCAATCTATGACATCAGGGGAAAAACCCTATATCTGTTACAGAGGTCAGAGATACAGAGACACTGAATGTAGGTTGGAGAATACCTACGGAGAGGGAGACTGTGTTCCTGTGGTGGACGTAGAAAAGGAGGAACCTGTGGTAGACGCAGAACAGAGAGAGCTAGTAGTGGACGTAGAGCAAATGGCAGATGAGGACGAAAAGAGATTTGCGGACATGCTCCTCAAATCAGTGCAGGATCTGTCCAGGAAGATTGAGGTGATGGGGTAGTGATTCACGGCAGTAAAGGCCAGACAACGTGAGAGCCCACGAGTTTTCTAGATTGGTGAGGGATCAGGTGCATCCCATCACTTGCCAGAGTAGCGTGATACTGTGCAGCAAGTGGCCTCACATGCCCCTACAAGCTCTACCATGCCCACTTTTTTAGGAGTAGACACAGGGGCCGTAGCCCAGCAGGAGGTAGAGCCCAGACATATGGGCAACTATTTTGTAGAGTACTAGGCCTATGGGCAGGAGTTCAGGGAAGCCCTCTCATTCAGAGATTTTGTTCAGCTCCAGTGGGATAGTAGACCCCGTGATCATCACAGAGGGTACCTGCATTACCATGATGGTGACACCCATCGTGCAGTGAGCAGATTCCACTTGCCTATGTTTGATGCCTCATCAAATAGTTCGACAAAGTCTTGGGTGGAGAAGCTGGACATTTATTTCCAGCTTAACTAGAATTCAGAGGCAGAGGCCATCAAGGTGGCAACGTTGCATTTGGATGGCGAGGCCCAGGATTGGTGGTTTCATGGGATGGTTAACTGGGGCACTCCACAGTGACATCATATGCTGAGTTTACCAGGAGACTGATGGAGCGATTTGATCAGAGGGATCCAGAGTAGCATTTCGTTGAGCTGATGAGGCTCAAACAGATAGGGAGCCTAGAGACCTACATTGCAGATTTCTTGAGGGTCTCCGTGATGGTGCCTGACCTCTCCATGGCATGGAGGGTCTATATGTATTTTGAGGGGTTAGTAGAGCCACTTCGGGGTCTAGTCCGATCCACTAGACCAGCTACACTCCAGGATGCTATCAGCAGGACCCGGGACTTACAGGATGTTTTACCCAGGACCCGGACACCTTACCCCCAAAGACAGCCTTTTCAGTCTAAGGGGAAGGACGTGAGGATTCCACCTCCAAAGGGGAATCTAGGACAAGTATAGATTGAGGACGATGTCAAGAGGGAGCTGAAGAAGAAGCGGTTGTGCTTCACATGTCAGGAGCCGTGGGCACCAGGACATAGATGTGCTGCTGGCAAAGCACATTTTATTGAGGTCTTCTCTGAAAGCAGTGGAGAAGAGGGTGACGAGGAGGATGCGGAGGTAGGAGATAACCATGCCATACAGGGACCTTTGCCACCTCCACCACTGGCAATAGGTGGTGCATCTTTTGCACCCACCGGAGGGGCCCTTGCAGCATTGCGAGGAGTTCCCAAGTATCTGATGCTACATGTACAAGGGACAATACGTGGCCATCGCGTATCAGTTTTGGTTGACAGTGGGGCAACCCACAACTTCATCGATGCCCAGATGGTTGAGCGGAGAGGTATACAGATGGAGAGCTTCGATGGGTTTTTAGTCTTGGTCCTAGGAGATCAGACCATGATGTGTGCTCGTTATGTTCCTGAGCTATCAGTGACAATGGGCACCTACACATTGACTGACCACTTTTTCGTGGTCGATATTTCGGACACCAACATGATATTAGGTTTTCAATGGCTCATCACTCTAGGGAAAGTCACAATAGATTGGAAGACCCTAGAGATGGAGTGGGATGACGAGAAGATAGGGAGGCATGAGAAGATATGGGGATAACACACATATCCACCTCAGACTGTGTCGGCTCGTCGGATGGAAGCAGTCTTCCAGAAGGAGACATAGAGTGGGCAGTGGAGCTACGTGCATCAGAGGCAGGGACTACAGGGCAGATGGTACATCCAGAGATACAGTCTCTCCCTAATCGGTATGCCATAGTGTTTGGGGATATTCCACCAGGATAGCCACTGGATCGGGGGTTTGAGCACACCATCGAGCTTGAGCAGGGCATACAAGCCGTGATTACCACCCCCTATAGGCACCCCAAGGCCTATTGGGACGAGATTGAGCGGGCTATCCAGGAGTTGCTGGCTCTTGGGCACATTCGGCGGAGCACAAGTCCTTTCGCTTCTTCCATGGTGTTGGTGAAGAAGAAGGACAGTACAATGAGGATGTGCATTGACTACAGGCCTCTGAACAAGAAGACACTGAAGAACAACTACCCCATACCCAAGATCGATGAGTTGATGAATGAGTTGAGAGGAGCACGGTTCTACTCAAAGATTGATTTGAGATCTGGGTACCATCAGATTCGCGTGAGGGAACAGGACATTCCCAAGATCGCCTTTAGGTGTCACTATGGGCACTTTGAGTTTTTGGTAATGCCCTTTGGGCTAACCAATGCCCCAGTCACATTTCAGTCTTGCATGAACCACATCTTCCGCAGTCACTTGAGGAATTTTGTGTTGGTATTCTTTGATGACATTCTCATTTAGAGCAGGACTTGGGTGGAGCATCTCCAACACATTGAGACAATGTTGCGTATCTTGCAGGAGCAGTACTTCTATGCCAAGCTCTCCAAGTTTGAGTTTGGGTTCACAGAGATGTTGTATCTGGGACACATCATAGGGGTGGACGAAGTGAGAGTCCATGAGGAGAAGATTAGGGCCATTAGTGATTGGCCAGAGCCGAGGAACGTGACAGAACTTCGGGGGTTCATTGGCATTTGTACCTACTACTGGAAGTTCGTCAAGGGTTTCTCATAGCTTGTTGCACCCTTGAATGATTTGACGAAGAAGGGGACATTAAGCTGGTAAGATACAGCACAGCAAGCCTTTGACAGGCTCAAGGAGGTTATGAGTAGCTGCCCAGTGCTTGCATTGCCAGATTTCACACAGCCATTTGTTTTGGGGTGTGATGCGTTGGGAGAGGGGTTCGGTGCAGTATTGATGTATGGAGGTCACCCTATAGCCCTTGAGAGCTGGAAGCTCCTTCCACACGAGAGGTTGTATCCTATATACGACAAGGAGATGTTGGCCATCATGCATGCATTGGCCAAGTTCCAGCAGTATTTAATGGGTAACAGGTTCAGGGTGAGGACTGATCACAATAGCCTCAGGTTCTTTTTGGAGCAGAAGCAGTTACAGGAGAGGCAGCAGAAGTGGATCAGCAAGATCCAAGCATATGACTTTGACATTGAGTATGTCAAGGGCAAGAACAATGTGGTCGCAGATGCCCTTTCACGTAGACTAGCCACGTTGTCTCTTATGAGCTTGGACACAGACTGGAGGGCTCAACTTTTAGTAGAGTACTCCAAGGACAGGTTTGCATGTGAGATTTTGGATGGGCAGGTGGTGGATGACAGGTACAGGGTGATTGATGAGATCATCTACTACAGGGACCAGATCTTCTTGACTGAGGGATCTCAGCTCAAGAAGAAGATACTTCAGGCGTCACATGACTCACCATTGGCAGGACATCAGGGGTTTACCAAAACTTATAGGGCCATCAGGGAGAGGTTCTCATGGAAGGGCCTCAAGGAGGACGTACTCCAACATATCTGGGAGTGCGACGTTTGCCAGAGGAACAAGGGGGAGATGAGCCATCCCGCTGGTTTATTGCAGCCTCTTCCCATTCCGGAGGGGAAATGGGAAAGAATTTCAATGGACTTCATCACAGGGTTGCCCATGGTACAGGGAAAGGATTGTATCTTTGTCTTCGTTGACCAACTGATGAAGTACGCCCATTTCTTTGCCATATCTGCACACTACACAGCAGCACAGGTGGCCAAGCTGTTCTTCAAAGAGGTTTTCAGGCTACATGGTCTTCCTAAGACCATCATCAGTGACAAGGACAGTCGTTTCTTGGGCGGGTTTTGGCAGGAGCTTTTTCAACTAGTGGGGACAGATTTGACACCGAGTACCAATTACCACCCACAGACAGACGGACAGACAGAGATAGTTAACAAGTGGCTGGAGGGATACTTGTGTAACTATGTCAGTGGGTAGCAGAGGGCATGGCTGAAGTGGCTGCATCTGGAGGAGTACTGCTACAACACTACACATCACATGTCCATCGGCATGTCACCATTCTATGCTTTGTATGGATATCATCCTTTATCTTTTGCTGATGTGATGTTTGGTGCTAGCAAGGCTCCGAGAGCCAAGATTTGGATCCAAGAGAGTCAGGATATTCTCTGAGCTCTCAAGGATAACATGGTTATAACGCAGAACCAGCAAAAGTTGTATGTTGACAGTGGTCGGGTGGAGAGACAGTTTGAGGTAGGAGACTTGGTCTATCTATTATTACAGCCATATTGACAGTAATCACTGATGTAGAAGGGGCCTGAAAAGCTCAAGCCCCGCTTTTACGGGCCATACAAGGTGATACGCAGGATTGGACAGGTAGCATATGAGTTGGAGCTGCCCCAAGGCAGCAAGATTCATAACATTTTCCATGTATCATGCCTGAAGAAGGCATTGGGGCAGCATGTGACAGTGACAGATGAGCTACCACCCATGGATGATGAGGGGCATTTGGTGTTACAGCCAAAGGCTATTATTGATACTAGGGAGAGGCAGTTGCGGAGCCGAACGATCCGGGAATTCTTGGTGAGGTGGAAGAATTTACTGGATGAGGATGCCACTTGGGAGAGTGAGAACATTTTACAGCATCCATCACTTCAGTTGCTTGAGGACAAGCAACATTTTGCTGGGGGAGACTGTAATATTCCTAATTAGCTATGGCTAATTGGAATATTCGATTTTTCTCTATTTTTCCTATTATAGTTATTTTTAAATAAAAAGGTGAAGGGGGACATAACTCACCTTTAGAATAAAGTCACTTCCTAGGTAGCACAATGTTGTGACTTAAGAGGAGCCAAGGGGGGAAGGCCAAAGGACCATGCAAAGATGGGGGCCCATGCAAACACTTGGAACTACGCAGTTGGATAGGTGGCTTGGGCTTTAGCATTTTGGAGAAGGGCCAATGCTTTAAAGGAGAGAGGAGCTCCCTCATTTGGATTATTCTGGTTATGAGCATTTGTGATAATCATTTCGACCTAGAGCACGTTGGCTGTTTAGCTAGTCTGTAGCACTGTTTATTGCATTGAGTGTCTTCATTCGTAGATCTCACCCTTAGCCCTGGGGGACTTCGAGTGCCTGCTCGGGCAAGGTATTTCCATTGGCTTTCCAGCAGTAGTTTCATCAACATTTTAGTAGCAGTTTCATCAGCATCTCAGCACCAGTTTCATCAGCGTCTTTGAGGAACTGCGCAGAACCCCAAGGGGGTGATTTTCGGGGGTCGGCCATTTCAGAAAAGCTTTCTAGGTTTTTTTGGGGTTTTTTGAGTAGAGTCTGATTCCAGAGTTTCAGCCTTTTCTGAGGAGGGGAGCAGCCCCAAATCCTCATTCAATTTCTAGCAGTAGCTGCACGACAGTTTCGTAGCAGCTAGGATGCAGATTAGTGTGAGGACATTCCAGGAAAGCTTTCTGGGTTTTTCTAGTTTTCTTGAGTAGAGGCCGAATCCAGAGTTTCAGCTTTTTTCGAGGAGGGTAGTAGCCCCAAATCATCATTTGTTTCCTAGCAGCAGCAGCATCACAACCGTAGCATCCACGCAAAGAGGCCATTTTTGTCATTCTGAGAGTATTTCTTCACTTGCCTTGTGCAAGTCGAGGTGCCATCTGTTTGATCACCTCTTGTACTCATTTTATTGCTCAGTATAATAAAATGGCTTAGCACTTTCTCACTGCATTTCTTGTATCTGCTTATATTTCCGGTTTACATTATTATATGTTGTTTCACTGTCATTTTATCACTTCTGTGTTATTATATCATTTGCACATATTTGGTTGGAGTTTTTGTTGGGCTTTGTTGTATATTCCGGGTTAGGAATATTACAATGTAATGGCCATATAGGTGGATATTAATTGTGAATAGTTCTTAGACTCGTATTTTTAAAACAACAACATCCCAATCAAAGACTAAGTTTCTCTTCTTGTCCCTAGAGGCCAAGTTCAGGCCCACATATTCAAATTCTTGAACATGAGTGTACACAAAAAGAAAAAAAAACGAGTAGTATCTGAAGTATGAAGTGGTAGATAAGTGGTGCATTTGGAATCTGATGGCTTTAGGAAATTAAGTTGGAAAGTTAAGCACATAGTCAAGATACAATATTTTCTTAAGGAAGCCCAAGGTGGCTTTGTTGGCTATGTTGGCATCTTCTTCTCCCAGTAGGTGAGTAATGATGGCCAAGACAGGTTAGACGGGCTCCGCATAGAGGGTGATGGGGAAGCTATCAACAATAGGAAAGGCTTCTAGCCCAGGAGCCAAGATCATTTGCAAGAAGGGATAATGCTTAGTGGTTGGGAGAGTGGAATAATAATACATCAGGGTGGTGTCAATGTACTGTAGAAGTTTAGGGGGAGAAGGATACACCAATGCTCTATGAATTAGCTCTAGGGTGATTTCTAGGATTTTAACCCTCTAGGAGGAAACAAATTAGTTATTCTTGTTGATATTGGCTACTGCCAGTGAGGAGACAAACTCTAGGAAGTAATCCTTAGAGGGTGAAATTTGGCAGTACAACCCTAAGTACCCCACTCAGAAAGGGTCCTTCCCCTTGACATAGTTTCCAAACAGGTCAAACCAGAGATCAGCTAGGTTGTAGGAGCAAACCAGGTCTGCAATTTATGCTTCCAGATCCCTGAGGGGGTCAACACTTAACGAGGGCTTGGGATCATAGGTTTTTTGAGCCCTTGGGATTTTTGAGGGCTTCGACACTATCATTTTGATTTAAACTACTAACCTGTGAAAATCACGGTGTATAGGTGAGAATGTTACTTGGTCACTACAGAGGAGGCCAAAATGACACTGGGATGAGCTGTCGGGATGATTGGGTGCGCAAACAACGTTCTTTACAGGTTATAGGCGGGAGGAGTACCGGGAAGCACCAAAGAAATTTTAAAAAATTGAGTGGACGAAGCCTTTTTATAAATAGTGGGCCAACAGTCAGGTGATGTCATGATTACATCACGGATGATGGACACGTGTTGTGACAGGATTCGGTGATGGCAGGTTGAGTGGTGGATAGGAGCGAGGGGAAAGAACATGAGTTGCCATTGAAAATTTGAAATTATTCCTTTATTTGTGAATCATAGCACCGATAGATGAAATCTTCTCGACAGCATGGTCCCCACCTTGCTTCGAAGGTCGAACAGTGGGAAGACAAACCTCTCCTCTGCCCCCCCGGAATTAATCTCTTTCGTTAGATCAAATTTTGAATAGTCAACTCCAGAGGGGCATAGAAGCTTAATGTCTAGGCAAGTCACCCCTACAAACTGCTTCTAGAAGGTGGCAAGGTGAAGATGAGAGGTGATCCACACATAATCCGCACAATATTTAACTCATGCGCCCATCATCAACACTCTAGATCCTTTCCCTTATCCGTTATCTTTTATACTTCATGGGACTGCGGGCTATGACCATGTGCCAATATATTGCAAGGCCCAAACCTCATAACTTCTTAAGGGAATTCTCATGAAAAATTCAAATATCCAATCCCTGATATGGGTCCCACAAATTTCTTATTTCCCTGATATCAGTCCTTGACATTTTAGCATGAGGTGGTCACTCCTTTAACTTTCCCAATATTTTGGGGTTTCAAGATCCGATATGAAACCTCAGAGCCTCTCGTTTATCGCTATCTATCACAGGGAGAATAGAGAGAAGAAAGACTTTTAGGCCTCTGAAATCTCCCATTTTATTTTTATTTGAAGTCTTCTCCCTTGTTTTCTAGTACTTAAGATATTTTTAGGTCTCCCCTTTTCAGAAGTGTAATATGATGCCTTGTCTCATGTAAAATAGGGCTTCTCAAGAATGAATGTAAGAGGGGTAGAGTAGGTGGAAACATCGGATAATTATGGAAAATGTATTGCAAGAAATGCATTGAGAACATGTATATTAGTGTCTTCTCTCCATTGGGCGTGGATTCATTTTATTCAAGCACATAAAAGAAAAAAACAGAAACATAAAGAACTAAAATTATTACTGATATTTTTACACTAGCTCATTGGTATGTACAATGGGTGAGAAATGGACCTCTTAGTGCTGGAAGTAAAGCTTGAGGAATTTCCCATTTATAGGAAGCTCAAGCACTTCACCTTCCACTTTTTCCAGCAATAACGTATTTTTTCCCTTTGCCTCAACAATCTTGAAGCATACAAACTGTAAGGGATCAAATTTGCCAGGTTTCCCTTTGCCTTCTCTTCTTACATCCCACCTAAGCACCAAATCTCTAGGTTGTAGTAGTCTACCATTGGCCCTTCTATAAAACATAGCCTTCATATTTTCTTGGTATTTGACCAAGTTTTGAGTTACTTCTCCCCTGGTTTTGTGAAGTTCCACAAGCTGATTGATTCTCCTAGTTAGAGAATTGGGCTCCTCCTTAACATCTTGCAACAGTTTAGCCACTGACATTTCTACTTTCATGGAAAAAAATAAAAGCCTTCCCATACGCTAATTCAAATGGAGACTTACTAGTCGACCTCTTAATCCTAAATCTATTTTCCCATAAGGCAAACTTTCGCTGTGAATCCTAATTTTTTTTATTCTCTCATATGTTGTTTTTCAGTATTCTCAAAAGATTTTTTTTGGAGGATTCGTCCAATCCATTCCCTTGTGGGTAATAGGTAGTTGAGTGACCCAAAAGGATGTTGTATTTCTGGTAGAAGCAAGCTAAAAAACTTGGTAGATTTGAACACTTGGGCATTATCTGTGATTATCTTCCTTGGGCACCCAAATCTAGCTAGAATGTTTTCTTCGATGAATTTTATGACAAATGCATTAGTTGCATTCCTGGCTAGGAAAGCCTTCACCAACTTAGTGAAATATTCAGTTGTAGTGAGAATCTATTTGTGCTGACCATTGGATGGTGGGTGCACTTCTCCAATAAAGTCCAACCCCCACTGTCTAAAGGGCTCTTCCACAAAGACAGGGATCAAGGGGAAAGGATCCAATCCATGTTCTTTAGCAAACCATTGGCACTTTTCACAGGCTTTGACATAAGAATATACTTCACTAAACATTTTGGGCCAATAAAATCCTACCTTGAGGATTTTATGTGTTGTAGCTTTCTAACTGTAGTGCCCCCCACAAGCGCAACCATGAAATTCATCCATTACTTTGTAAATCTCTTATTTGACTAGGAATAGCAACAAAACACCCATAGGGTCCTTCTAGTACAACTAGCCACTTGAAATGACAAATTTTTGGGCCTACAACCTCAGGGCACGATATTTACCTTTGCCAAAATTTACTGGGAATCTTAGGAACAACTAGTAACGGACTATGTGTTTGTACCAGTGGGATGTGGTAAACTTCATTTTGATTTTATGAGTTGTGCTCTCAACCCCTTGTTGCTCCTCTTCACCTTTGTTTTTATTTTCTCTCTCTAATAGAGGACTAATTCCCAATGCTTGAAAGTTAGATTCACACATCATCTTTCCTAGCCCCTATCCCTTTCTCAACTTAGTGGGCTTGATTTCCAAGTTGTATTCTTGGATCTTGGCAATCCATCTACCACTCATTCCTTCACTGTCTCCTTGCACAAGAATATCTTTCACAAAGGCCATGGGAATATAGGCTATTGTTCTTGACTGCAACACATACACTTGAAAATATTTCAAGGCTTTGACATGGCATAAGATTTTTTCTGCAATATGTTATACTTCAGTTTGACAGCGCTTAGCACTTGGCTAAAAAAATGTCGTAGGCTTCTCATACCCCTCATTATTTTTCTGCAATAGAATAGATGCCACTCTATAAAGGGAGGAAGAATAAAATATAAAAAAGGGGTGTTAGATAGTCTGGAATGACTAACATAGGTGCTTTAGTTAAGGGATTTTTGATCCTTAGGAATAATTCATGGGCTTCTGGGGTCCATTTTACCTTCTTTCTCTTCTTCAACATCTCAGTGATCTCCTTCACTATCTCACCATAGTTTGGCACAAATCTCCTCAGAAATTTATTCTTCCCAAGAACACTTTAATCTCTTTCCTATTCTGGGGTAATGAGATGTTGTGAATGGCCTCCACTCTTTTAGGGTCAATCCTCACTCCTTCCTTTTCCACTATGTGTCCAAGAAGATTTCCCTCACTTAGAGAAAACTGAGACTTTTTGGGATTCAAAGACAACCCATACTTTCTGCATTTCTCAAAGGTAAGCCTTAGGTGCTCAAGGTGTTCTTCATATGTCTTTGAAAAAACAATGATATCATCTAAATAGATAACCACAAACTTATATTTTTCTCCCACAAAAGCAATGTCCATGGCCCTCTGAAAAGTGGCTCCAACATTAATCATACCAAAGGGAATTCTTACATACATGAATGTCACCCAGGGTGTGGTAAAGGCAGTCTCATTCTGATCTTCTTTGTGTACAAAAAATTGGTTGTACCTAGAGAATCCATCCATCATAGACATCCTTGTTGACCCTACCACCTTCTGTAAAATGTGGTCCATTTTTGGTAGGGGGTAGTTATATTTCAAGGAGGCCTTGTTTAAGTTCATGAAAGTTATACACATCCTTATTTCCCCATTCTTATTTCTGACTGGGAGCAAGTTGGCAACCCAATTTGAGTACCTCAGAGGTACAATGATTTTATCTTTTAATAACTTCCTAACCTAGTTTTCAATATATGGAAGTATTAAAGGATTAATTTGTCTAGATTTTGTTTGTAAGGATTCACCCCTCCCTTTAAAGGTATCTTGTGTTGGATGATGGTGGTGTAAAAAGTTTTCAAATCCTCATAACACCAAGCAAATACATCCATGTAATTCTTAAATAGGTCAAGGTATTTTTGCTTGTACTCACCAAGGATTTATTTTGCGAGCTTTATCACCCTTGAAGATTGGTCTATTCCAATGTTGTTATCTTCCACTTTCTCCTTTCTTGGATGACTTGACTGCCACATCATTCATATTGAAAAGCCTTTCTAGTGGGACCAATCCCTTAGGGATAATGTTTCCTTTTAGATGTAGGATTTTGTGCCCAACAATGGTTTCTTCCCAATTTTTATGTTGTTCCTCTCTCACCTCCTCATCCTCTTGGTCGATCACCAAATTGGAGAAATCCCCTGCCACCTCCATGATGAGTTTGATTTGTTCTTCATCCTTAAACAATTGCCAATGTTTGATGTTGTTGGGTACTAAAGGTCTGTACCAGACTTCAACTGCATACATCAACAATGGATTTTGGGGAGGCTTGAAGTTACTTGTAGCTACAGCTAAGGAATCAACCATCCTATTGCCCTCTTGGGGTAGAAATTGAATATTAAAAGCCAATAATTTTTTTTCAATTAGATCGCATACCTCATTTCGATAAGTCCTCAGCTATGGATGTTTAGCCTAGCATTGATTCTTGATCTGCTTGATCACCAACTCTGAGTCCCCAAATACATTTAGGCACCCAATATTTATATTTATGGCTTCATGTAGTCCCAATAGCAGAGCTTCATATTCAACAACATTATTCATTGCTTCATACTCCAGTTTGAAATAAAGAGGGATTAGTTTTCCTTCTAGAGATGTCAACAATACTCTTGCCCCATTACCTTCTCTGGAACAAGCACCATCAAAATACAGTTTCCAGACTTTATCACATTGTAGGGGTTCTTGATCTAGCCATGTAAAACATTCGACATGTGTCTATTCTAAGATCAAATCATCCTTTTCTAGTAATAGATATGAGAGGTTTGTCTCTTTCCCATACATGGGTGCATTTTTTGAATAGTCAACCTTTCAAACAATCTTCACAAATCTTGATTCTTTGTACATCTTGTGTTCTTGTCCACCAAAAACAGGAATAGTGGCACAAGTCAAATCTAATTTAATGGATCTTCCAATCTTATACCCCTGTGATCTGGATAAGAGCATCCAAAACCTTGTAGGGATGTCTACAACCACAATATCCCTCACTACGCTCTTCATAGGAATCTATGCCAAATTCACCACCAAATCTTTTATCAATCCCAAGCATTTCACTCTTTTGGAGTGAAATGAGTAAATATCATTGTATGGACACGTTATTTGCATCCCCAAATTCCCCATTACTGATAGCGACATCAAATTATGGGAGGCCCTTGAATCAAGCATGAAATTTTCCAACAATAGCTCATGAATTACCAAAGTCTCATAAAAGGGGGTTATAGAATAGTCTTTCTCTTCAATATGGGGTCCATAGATGACCATGGGCCTTTCTTCTTGTAGATTTAGGTTGTATTGCATAGGGGTTGTGGCAGTTGGTTCAATAAACTGAGACACTTTTGCTTTGTAGCTTAACTATCTCAATAACTCAAATAAGGGGACAACAATTTTAAATTTTGTTAGTTCCTTTCGCAGATAAAAAATAGAGGGGTTCTTATCAATAGAGACAATATCAACAGGCTCTTTTACTTTATTGCAGATTGGTTGGGATGATGGAAGGTCTTTCTCTGATTTTGAAAATTTGGTATTATGAGGGAGAGGGGTGGAGGAATATTTCTTCTTAGGTAAAGGATGATCTAGAGGCTTCTTCCTTTTTTCTGGTGGTTTGGTAGGATTGGAGGTAGAAGGATGTTCCCCTTGGTTCTGCCCTCTAGATCTCTTTCTAGGAGATCTAAGGTCATATTTATTGTGAAGTTGAGCTTTTTTTTTTTTTTTTTTTTTTTTGTAAAGTTAAGCAGATCATATTAATTTTGTTGGATAAAATTACATAGATTCCTGGGAGTCAATGTGATCTCCCGGTGATATTGCTTCCAATGGATAGATTCGCTGAAGATTGAGGTCGCTCTGGTGCTTCCAGAAAGTCCGGTCAGCACAGAGCTGCGCTGTCTGAAGATTGTGATCGAGCATTCTGCACAGCGGATTTTCGTTTCCAGAGACCGGTGTGACGGGATGCTGCTTGATTTTGCCCGATCCTGTTGGCTTTGATCTCCGTTGGGCGTGACTTGCTCATAATCGATCGGGCCTTGTTTGAGTTTGCCATGATTTCCTGTAACGAGGACCCCTAGTGGCCTAGGCTTGTGCTTGCAGATCCGATTGATGGATATTGTGGCAGTTGGCTCTGAGTTCTCCCACCTCCTGATCCTGCCAAAGGCTATGGTACTCTGCCAGATTGCAGTCGATCCCTTCATTTGCCAATGCATCAGCTAGCTTGTTTGCTTTCCTTCGAACGGCTTGGAAGGTGACCCCTTTCATGTTGCAGAGTTGGCCTTGGAGATCTTTTAGTATTGCTGACAGCCTCCAGCTTGGGGTTACTTTGTGCACCTATGCGCCCATCTGGAGTTTCCTGATCAGCCTTATTATTATCTCTGAATCGCCCTCCACTATCAGAGGTAGGAGTTTGTATCGACCAACCAGAGTGAGGCCTTGGAGGAGAGCGATTAGTTCTGCTGCGTTATTGGTGTTCACTCCGAGATTGCCATGATAGATGAGGTAAATTGCTCCTGTGTGATCCCGTACTACTCCCCCATAGCCTGCCATGCCCAAGTTTTGTCTTGAAGCCCCGTCGAAGTTGAGTTTGAATGTGTTAAAGGGGGGCAGGGTCCATTTGTCCTGTGTCATGCCTGTTGAGGTCTGGTTCCTTCCAGCAGAGTTGGTCCTTGTTTGAAGATGCAGTATCTGTATTATTCTTGCCTCGTTTGGAGATGCGTTGCCCTCTATCTTCTGTATGCCCATGGCATTGACTGTTTCTGTGATTAGCAGTCGAACTTTCCTTATCAACATATGAACTCCTGTGGCTATGTTTTTGAATATTCTTGCATTTCGCTCTTTCCATAGGATCCAAACTAATGCGCCCGGAACTAAATTCTAGGCATTGTTGACCAGGGGATTGGAGGATATGGAAGATCTCCACTGGCTTAGTGAAATTTGGATGGAATTTCTGTCTCTATCTGATTGTCTGAAGACCATGGCCATGTCATCCCACAGAGAGCAAGCCGTAGGACAGGTGTTGAGCAGGTGATTGAGCGTTTCCGAACCATTCTCGCAGAGCATACATCGAGAAGGGCCTACAAAACCTCGTTTCTGAAGGTTGTCCCATGTGAGAGCCCTGTTATGTAGGACTAGCCAAGAGAAAAGTGTAATTTTTGGCCAAGTTCCTCTGCTCCACAAGGTTTGCCACATGTGGTCTGATTGCTGATCCGAGGAGGCTGCCAAGAGCTTATAAGCTTCTTTGAGATTGAACGTGCCTTTGGGGTTACTTCCCCATCTTAGGATGTCCTCTTTGTTGGATCTGAGGATTCTTCTTTTGTCCAAGTCTTGTAGAAAAAGGTCTACATTCCTTGGTTCTGTTGGGGTATGCCATTGTTCTCTGGAAATCCAGTTCTGCCATATGGTTGCTTCGCTTGCCGGTTGCCAGTAGTCTGCTACCGTAATCTTGCCTTCCTCCTGCATGGCTCTTTTAAGAGTGTTCCAGTCTGGGTGTTCCAAGGTTGGAAGCTGCTGCCAGGCATCTTCCCAGAATAGGGCTGTGTTGCCTTGGTGTACTTCCCAGAAGCTATGTTGCTGAACAATATGTCTATTTTCCCAGGCTTTGTTCCAGATTGGGGATCCTTGAGTGGTGCTTGTAAGCCGGATGAGGTCTTTGTCCCTGATTTGGGTTGTATACTTCGCTTTCCACAGGGCGCCCCAGAGGGAGTCAGGATTTTCAACCCATCTCCACCAGATTTTTGCTGCTACGGCCTTGCTTAATATCTCAGGGTCTCAGAGGCCCAAACCTCCCTCCATTTTTGGTTTGCAGATGTCTGTCCATTTGAGGAGGGCCCATTTGGATTTCTTAGAGGGTCCATTCCAGAGAAAGGAGCGCTGAATGTTTCAGATGGTCTTGTACGCCACCTTGGGGGCTGCAAGTGCTGAGAACATGTAGGCTGGCATGGTTTGAAGGATGGACTTTATCAGTATCAGTCTGCTGGCCATGTTTAGTGCCCGGTGGGTCCAGCTGCTTAGCCTAGCTCTCATCTTGTTGAGGAGGGCTTCCCAGTTGCTCGATCTGTAGGCATGTTCCGAAAGCGGTATACCAAGGTATTTGGTTGGAAGGGAGTTCTTTTGAATATTCAGAATTCTGCTGAGATTTCTCTGCACAGGAATGGATGTGTTGAAGAAAAAAAGTTTGGATTTGGTTAGGTTGATTTCCATACCTGAGGCTTCCGAGAAGGTTTTTAACACCTTGCTGATGGTGCGAGCTTCCTGTACTGTGGGGGCGCCCATGAGCATGGTATCGTCCACGAATTGCTGATGCGTTATAGTGGGTCCTTGGTGTACCGGTTTGATGCCTTTGAGTTGGTTCTGCTGCTTTGCCTTGGTTAAGGATCTTCCTAGCCCTTCTACCATTATGATGAAGAGAAAAGGAGACAGGGGGTCTCCTTGTCTGATACCTCTGGATGGACTGAAGGGTTGTAGGGGTCCTCCATTTAGCAGAATAGAGAAGAAGGCACCTGAAACCAGTTCCATTATCCAGTTTGTCCATAGCTGACTGAATCCAAAAGCTTGGAGGATTGCTTTCATGTATTGCCAGCTGATTCTATCAAAGGCTTTGGACAGATCAAGCTGGATTAACATGCCTGGAGATCTGTTTGTTTTGAGAGAGTGCAATACTTCCTGGGTGAGGATTATGCTGTCAGTGATCTATCTTCCTTCGACGTAGCCAGTTTTCTCTTGAGAAATGATTGAGGGGAGGATGGATTTAAGTCTGTCAGCCATCAATTTGGAAAGGATTTTATAGAGGACATTGCAAAGGGCTATGGGGCGGAACTTATCAGGGGAGTCAGCCTGGTTCGATTTGGGAATCAAGGTAAGGAAAGTGGCATTGATGGCAGGAAGGACTTTCTTGGTTCTGTGAAAGTTTCTTACAAGAATAAGAAGGTCAGCTTTAATGATGGGCCAGCACGCCTTGAAGAATTCAATTGTAAATCCGTCAGGTCTGGGGGCCTTGTTCGTGGCCATGGAGAAGATGGTTTCTTCAATTTCCTGTTCAGTAAACTCTCTTAGAAGCAGGGCGTTTTGATCCTCTGTAACTAAGCTGGGTATGGCCCCCAAAATTTCCTTTATGGCTTGGGATCGATCTTGAAGGGGTTCACTGAGAAGAGAGGTGAAGTAGGAGTTGAGCTCAGATCCGATGTGATCCCTTGAGAAGACTTGATCGCCATCTGCAGTTTTGAGGGATAGGATGCGATTAAACGCTCTATTCTGGATGGTAGACTTGTGAAAGAAGCTGGTGTTGCGCTCGCCTTGTTTTAACCATTGCACTCTCGATTTCTGTCTCCACAGTAGCTCTTCCTGTTTTAGTCTTTCTTCCCATTGCCTTTGCAGAATCGATTCTTGAGTGTTCCACTCCTCATTAGGCCCTTCTGTGATCAAAGTTTGTTGGAGGTTCGCCATTTTTACCTCGAGTTCTTTTTTGGCTTGCATTATGTCGCCAAAGGTATCTTTGTTCCATTTTTTGAGGTTGGTCTTTATGGCTTTGAGCTTCTGCTGGATTATGTACATGATGTTGTCGCTCCTTATGGTGGTTTGAGTCCACCAGTTTTGTATATTCTGCATGAATGATGGGTGCTCTATCCAAAAGGCCTCAAATCTGAAAGGTCTGTTTTGGGGTTTATCCAAATTGGTGAAGTGGATCTGCACTGGCCAGTGATCAGATCCTCCTATGGGCAGAATGTTGGCCTCCATGTCTATGTTTTGCAGCTGAATGGATTCCGACATGAGGAATCTGTCAAGCCTTGAAGCTATCTGTCGGTTTCCTCCTTGCTTATTGTTCCAGGTATGTAGACCATTGATGGTGGGGATGTCAATGAGTTTGGAAGCAGCAATAAAAGTGTTGAATGCTTCCGAGTCCTTATCCAGTCTTCGTAGTCCTCCCTTTTTCTCTGCTAGATTGGTAATCATATTATAGTCTCCTCCTAAAATCCAGTGATCTACCCCATGGTGTTGTCTGACTTCATCCAGATCTAGCAACATCTCCAACTTTTCCTGAAGTCGTTGGGGTCCATATACATTGGTAACGCAGATCAATTGCCCTGAATCTGGCATGTTAAAAATCACCGATAGAGAGTGCTTGGTGGACAGAGCATTTTGTATTGTGAATTTGCTTTTGTTCCAGAATGTGATCAACCCTCCTGCTTGCCCGATTGCATCTATGCTGATGCATTGATGACTGTTGGAAACAAGTTTTTTGAGAGTTTCCATGCTCTTGGAAGAGCATTTGGATTCTTGCAGTAGGACAATGTCTGGGTGCTGCGAGAATAGGCGGTTTTTCAGGATCCTTCTTTTGGAGGTACCGTTGAGCCCCCTGATGTTCCAGGTTGTGATTTTCATTAAGTAGTCTTTGGAGCAGAAAGGACCAATGCCCTGATTTTCCCCTCATTGATTAGGTGTCTGCCCAGCTCTTGTATCTGTTGTCTTGTGGATTTGCGCCCTCTTTTCCTACCTGGTCCCTGTGGTTTATATTGATCCAGATCCATGTTGGCTTGTATTCCTGTTTGGTTGCTATTTCCCCATTGCCTTTTGGCTGCATTCTGGTTGATGTATTCCAGCTGCAAGTAGGCCATTTCTATCTTCTCCAAATGGTCTTGAGGAATGGAATCGACTCCCAATTTGGACCATTGCTCGTTGACCTTTTGAAGATCTATATCACCAAGGATCTCCTCCAGAGGATTGCTTGAGGGGGTTGTGGAGGGATGATCTAAATGCATTTCTATGCGTTGTTGGGTTTGCTTTGAGGTTTGGCTGGTGGTATTCTGGAGGAAAGAGGAGTCCTAATGGTGTTGTGGTGCCTGGGCATGGGTTGGGTCAAAGATTGAGCTTAGGGCTTTGGTGGTAGGTGTGGGTTGGCTTGAATTTGTTAGATTATGATCAGTGGGGGCCTGAGTAGCTGTTGGGTGCTCTGATGAGTCAAGATTGCCCAGAATTTCAAAGCTATTTTGCTGGGTGGGGGTCTTATTGGTGGGGGTAGTGTTGGTGGGTTGTTTTGGAGCCTTTTTGCTTCTCTTCCCTTTATTCTTTCTTGAAACGGGGGTGAAGCCAGGAGCTGGAGTTTCCCCTTGTTCCTGTTGTGCTTTGGGCTGTGATTGATTGACAGGGCATCCGTGGCTGAGATGTCCATGCTGGCGGCAGGTTCGGCATCTGAATGGGATATTTTCATAATCAATGGTTTGCTTCCAGTGCACTCCTCTGTGGATCAGCTCCATATGGCCTGGGAGGGGTCCTGAAATATCCAAGTAAACACAGATTCTAGCATAAGCCGTGTACTTACCTTGTGATGTTAGATCTGAGGCTTTGATGAAGACTCCCAACTTGTTTCCTATGGCCTCCAAGATTCGCTTGTTCCAGTAATCCACAGGCATAGAGTGAAGGCGAATCCATACTGGAACTTTTTTGAAATCCTCCTATTCTGGAGCGAAGTTTGGCCTCCAGTACATGATGTATAGTCCGGCAGAGTTGTAGAAATATGGTCCTCCTTCGAAGATACGATCTCGGTCTTCCTTGTGGGCGAAGATGACAGTGAAAAAGCTTCTCGATCCCAGCTGGAGCTCGAAATCCCCTTTGGGTTTCCATTTCTGGTTTATCCACCAACATAGAGCCTTTTCATTCAGTCGAACCCCCATGAATCTACAGATCAGGGCGTGTTGGTTCATGTGGTCTCTATATTCATCTATCCATGGATCTTCAATGATTAGTCTTGGTATTTCCTTTGAGATGGGCTTGCATGGGGACGATTCTTGCTCGTTGTGTCGTTTGGGATTGTGCCCCGCTGATTCAGTTCCTTTTGGCTCCGATTCGTGGCTGGTTCCCTCAGATCTGGAGCTGGTAGGGAAGTTGGGGGTTTCCATAGGGATGCTGCCGAAAATGAAAGGCGTAAAAGACGGGGGGGTCGAACCCCCCTGGAGTTGTGCATGGAGCGAATCAGGTGAGAGCTCCGTTGCAGATCTGTCGTGTATTGGTCGATTCTGCAGGCTGGCTTGCCGAGCCGAGCTCAGGGTTTTGCAGGGTTTCAATCCTATCGGCGCTCTTCAGAGGCTCGCGCTGTCCTATATCAAATCCCTTGTGAAGTTATCAACCATTGTGAAGTTGAGCTTGCATGAAGTCTAAAAAATGCCTTCAATAGTCATAAATATCTCCATCATCCAAAGGAGCATTCAATTCATCTCCTTCTTCCTCAAGTGCTTCAACCTTGTACTCCTCTCCAAAGAGAGAAGAAAAGTGGTTATCCTGAGCTTCCATAGATTCTTCAGTTAGCTCCTCTGTGTCATCCTACAAGTATAAGGGAGGATGAATGTGGTCTTGATGTTCCTTTGTTTCTCTCTGCAGAAGTTGCAATGAAGTCTCATATATTGAGTATTGAAATTTCTATTTGGGGCTCGGAGGGTTTGTCTAGTTGAATTTTTACTTTCCATCTCCATCTTTACAAGTTTTTTAGACAATGTCTTAATCAATTTGTCCATTTCTTCCAACTTCTACTCTTGAGTTTTCCTCCCTTCACTTGAAGAGATAGCTTCCTCTTTTCCTCTCCTCCTGTAAACATAGTCAGGTGCTCCTCTTGATTTATGAGTGGAGGTGAAGTTAGCTTCCACTTCAAGTTTATCAATCTAAATTAGATCAAGGATGCAGGATTTTTTCTCCCTGAGAGTAAAACCAAACTCAGGCTCAAAAGCCCTAGAAAAATCCACCTTAGTACACCTTAGTAGCAACTTGTGGGGGTTTTATTTCAGTAGGAAAACTATTATATATATATTTTAAACCTTTTAATGAATTCAAAAACATCCTCATTATGTTTCTTCTTCGTTGCATTAAATTTTGTGAGAATGTATCCATAGTATCTTCTCTCACCCCATTTTTGCATGGACACATTCTCCATTTCCTCCCATGTAGTAGTTGAAGCATTAGGTAAGGCTTTGAACCAATTTCTAGCCTCCCCATCTAGTGATTGGACAAATAGTCTCAAAATCACATCACGGTGCTCCACATTCTGATTTTGAGCAAAGAGGCATAAAGTGTCTATGCGTTTTTGTGTAGAGATTTCATCCTCTCTAATAAATATTGGCATCTTTTTGAGATAATATTGAGGTATGGCACTCATAGTTTGAGGTAAATTGAGAGGAGAATACTTGTTAAGAAGAAAACTAGGGACGACCATATTTTACAAAGGACGAGGTGGTAAGGGATTTATCACAGGCCTTTGTTGAAGAATTGGTTGAACTGTGGAAGTATGAGGCTGAGCTGGAAATATATTAACACTGGGTGTTGGGCTATCTTCAAGTATATCTTTAACCTCTTCAGGTTCTAGGAAAATGAGAGAGGTGGATGAGGGAGGAATAGGAGGAGCTCCTTTGTCTTTATCTCTTGAGAAAAATGGGCCAAACAATGAATACTTCTCCTCTATATATTTTAGGACTTTGGAAGAGGGTTCAAGATGGTTTATTATGGCCTTCTACGAGCTGGTTGAGGATATCTCTAGAATTAAGATCTCATCACTTTGAGTGACTGGTGTTTTCTCCTTCGAGACCCTTAATATTATTCTTTCTGGGTCAAACACAAGAGGGTATTCTGTTGGATTATATCGGAGTGGTTATGAGGCCCCTTGAAAGCTGGTGGTAAGAAATAAGGGATCCCCAGTGGACTCAATAAAAATTTTATTTATGTGGAGTCGCTAAGGTGAAAGAGATCCAACCCTACACTTCCTTTTCTCACTTATTAAAAGGAATTCAAAATAGTCATTATCCAGGGAAAATTTTTCAAATTCATCCCTGACAATAGTGCTAGAAGATGTTGTGGCTTGAATCAACCTCCTAGAGACAACCCCTGGGTTGGAGGAAAGGCCAGTGCCTAGAACATTCTAGATAAGTGCTTTCATGTTTGCAAGATCTATCACACACAGTCAATATTCAATATGTCATGTAATAAAGATGATTCAGAACCCTCCTCCAGAGGAAAGGTATAACAATCTGATGAAAAATTAACTCACAAAAACATCAATGCAAATCTACAGTGGCCTTCATCACTTGGGTCTGTAGCTTAATAAGTCATTATAGTATAGGGGATAAAAGAGTTAAACAAGAAGGAAATTCAATACATAAGGCTCATCTTTAATAATCCTATGCACTGAAAATCAGAGTGAAACAGATTAACTAGAGATGGAGGATGAGATGCAAAGATACATAGTGTGTTCTTTAAGTATTTAATTTACATGTCCATATAGGCATTATACATCAATATTTGACTTCAATGAATCCATACATTTATGAGAAAAACATACAACAACTACTTATGGTATAATATGAGAGGAAAAAGGAACACATATGAAAGTAACATAGAAACAACACATACTACAAACTCAATTGAGCCAGAATCACCAAAAGTTTGTATTAATCTTCAACATAGCAATAATCCATCAACAATGCACAACGCTCCTCTATTGGAAAGCCAAAAATTCACAAAAGTTTTGAACCCTTTTAAAATATCATCTAATTGATTTTAAAGTGCCTCTAAAGGAGAACTCGTTACAAAAACATTCTTTCTTAATTTTATTACAGAGAGTCATCATGTCAAAATTAAGCATGCTCTGTGGCACAACCCACATCTGGAACACGGTCATTTTGTCAATATTTTGTCCCATCAAAAATATTTCTAAGTTCATTTCATATTTAGAAAAGAAAAAAAATCTTAAAAATTGACAAAAACTTAAAAAAATTGTTACCTATGTCTCCCCATGCTGCATTTGGTGGCAACACCAAGTCTAGATCTCCTCAGAAATCTGTACCAGCATATGGGTAGTTGTCGACTAAGATGATCTGTTTGTCCCACCAGGCGAAAAACTCATCATCGAAAGTCATCCTCGACATGTCCCTACCTCCAAGGCGTTTCATCAAGTCAGCCCATCTACCCATCCGTGGATGTCACAGGCTACTGATGGAGATAGATACTTTGGGATGTAGCCTAGGCACCTTCTTGAAGAAGGAGCATAAAATAGTCCCATATCCAAAGTTTTTTGTCTGACCCTTCTGAATGGAGGTCAGATGGCTCTTCATGTTGGTCAGAAGAGGTGTGCACTAGTTGAAAACCGTGGTTAGGCATTCCACTGCCAGGCTCATGGACACTCATGAAGCTTGATGTAGTGAAGCTAATCCATTTACCCTCGCAATGGTAAACAATAGAATCCTTAGAGATAAACTATCCACGTGTTTGATTGGAATCTGACTTCCAATCTTTTCTGGGTGCCCAGGACAGTATATATGTACATAGTCTTCTACTGAAAGACTACTCCTTGTTCTGCCGGTTGAATGCACAACCTCCCCTCTTCGAGAGAGACCTGTAATAAAATAGATGTCTTCCACCTCAATCCTTAGAGGCATTTGATCTATCATGAAGGCATCATCCTCTACACTCCTGTAGTGGATCAGTAATTCGAGCAAGCATGTGTTGGCTTTCATGATTAGAATTTTGAAGAATTTCAATAAGTTGCACCCTCTCAATGCATCTAGTGCATTTTGGTCATTCATTACCTCATTGTCAATTGTGGTATGCTCTCTCTCTCTCCATGTGATGGTCATCCTGAAAAAAAAATGATTTTCAACCGTTAGATTTTGTGTTTGAATTTCAACTTGCGTACACGCGGGTTCCCTTTACACATAGTCGTGTGTAGGGCCGTCGTATACATGGGTTGGTCACAGCCAACCCGCATGTACGCAGAGTTGGATTTTTTGACATGAATTCCCATAGTAAAATCTTAATAAAACTTCTAAAAACTATCACAAAACATTGCAAGTATGATTTGAGGGTTACCTGGTAACTTTGGTGCGATTTGAACAGTCGAATTCTTCAGAGGCAAGTTTGCTCCTTTTTTGATCCATAGTTTTTTTCCAAATAGAAATGAAAAATTTGTGAGTCTAAAAGTCAATATATAGCTTTGAAATTTCAATTTTTTTTCGCAAAACTTGATTTTTCATCTCATGAATTTTTTGACTTGTGGGCTTCGATTGCCAAGAATGGGTTATTGTTTCAGGATATTTTGGACACTTCTTCAAGATCTTATTTCGGTCCCATGACTGTTGACCCTTCATGGAAGGTATCATTCACTCACTGGCATATAGGTTAGGGAAACCATTTTTTCCATTGCATCTTGCATACTAGCCTCCGTTCAACGATACATTAGCCATAGGGTTGACCCCATCATGTCTTGGTTAGAAAACCATGTTCACTCTCTGATTTTTCAATCATGATGCGATGGTAGAGCCATCCTTTACATGGGAATTGTAGTTAGAACCTCACTGGCATTGGTTGCCCATGCTGTTATATTGAGTAGGCTCGGGAGTCCTATTTAGTCTCACCATGACTTGTGCATTGAAGACACCTTCTCGTTGCTTATACACTTATTTCTGGCCTTATACCCTAGATGCTCCTTTGTGTTGAGTTGTACTACTGCGTTGCATTTTGACTATTTTCACCTTTTTGCCTTGAGCCGGCTTCACTTGGACTCATGTTTAAGCCACTTATTTGACCATGTCTTCTGCAAAATCAACTGTGCAATCACTTAGCTTCTGCAACTTGACACATCATTTGACCCGTGGAAGGAACATCCCTTTGAGTGTCCTTGACCAGTTTCACCTCCCTGCATTGAGCATAGGATTGTTCCCATCCCGGGAACTAGATCATCTGTTTCTTTGACACTCGTTCTTTCCACTGTATTATAGCAATCTTTTATTCTTTTTCCAGCTTAAAGAAAAAGAAAAAGAAATTATATATTCAAAAAAGAGTGGGAACAGGACAACATTTCCATATATTGTTGGCAGCTAGAGTCATTTATGTCGCCCTTGAACAAAGCACTCAAAAGAAAGTCTTTCCTCCATTTTGGGCGGGATTTAGTTTGACTTAGGTATGCCTTAACCTTGTTATTGAGTCAGTTCTCCTCCGATTGGTTACCTCTTCCAATCATATGGAGAGTTCGCTCGTGCCTCCTGCATGACGAACTTATATAAACTTATCATATGCTGCCATATAGTCATCATTGAGTCGTGCTTTTATTCAAGGGAAGTAAGCCTGAGTCGACCTCTCTGCGGTGTCTCTTGACCTATTTTTCAGTCGGCCATCCTTGGTTGTCAGTGTCATGTTCGTCATCACATCACTTATATTGGTCCTCTGCTCATGCCGGTTTGAGAAGGTATCCATACTCTTCTTGCTGGCGGGTCTTGTCCTTATCGACGACAACATATTGCTCTGAGGGTAGGCCTAGAGCCGCACCCTGGACCTATTTTCATTATTGATAGGTCACCTTGTGCTCAACATCAATCAGTATCATGGGTCTTTGATTGAGTGGTTTCCCTTGTGTTTGACATCAGCTTTAATTATCACACATTGGGATTCGTGCAATGCCTTGGTTTCCATTTGACCCTATTGGTGGATTCCTTACCTCTGTGTCAGCTTTCATTATTGGTTGGTTCATAGGGTTTCTATCGTGTGCTAGCTACATCTTGTGTATGCCGGAAACGTGCTTCGGTCGGGTTACTACATCTTTTTCGTCTAATTCCTTCCACATTATTGGCCTACGGGTTACACTTGTGCTAGATTGATGAAGGATGCCTTAATGCCTTCCTTCTAGCGAATCTTTTCCTATTGACTACGACTCATTTCTTTGGGACAAAGATCTAGAGTCCTTTTGGCAGTACCTTGGGGTTTGCAGTCATCAGTGGAAGATTCCTTTGCTATCGACAGTGGGAAACCATCATTGTCCCCTGATTGATAGATTCTTCCAGGTGTTTGACTCCAACTCATTCATTCACACTTGTTAGATTGTACTGGGTACTTTGACTCTCATTATCATTATCGGTGAGTAGTCTCATGTTTGTTAACAGTATACATCAATGACTGGTAATCAAATGATTTCTCACGTGGTCAACCTTAGATCATTTATTCCCATTGTGTAGAAATGTACCACGGTGGTCAGTGAAGACCTCGGGTTGCATCAACATGTTTTGGTTCACTTGTCAGTTGCTCCTGTTACTGCTAGTCGACACCATCCACCTTATATGTTGTAGTTATTCATAGCGACATCTTATATGCTGGCATCTGAGTTGTGATGTAGTATAATTTTATTCCATCACGTTCATTTGGTACTATTGGGATTAGTTTTTGATACTAGTGATCAGCTTCATCTTTCAACTTCACTGATCATCTTCTTATATGTGATATTTAGACATGTAATTTTTC
The DNA here is from genome assembly GCA_031772625.1 of Pinus tabuliformis. Classification (NCBI taxonomy): domain Eukaryota; kingdom Viridiplantae; phylum Streptophyta; class Pinopsida; order Pinales; family Pinaceae; genus Pinus; species Pinus tabuliformis. The sequence continues at coordinate 90,801,196 of CM062807.1, read as the reverse complement.
GATCACGATCAGATGATCCATTATGTGCTTTCAGTTCTTTATATACTTGTAGACATAGTGGATCTACTTGTACTTGATATGCAGACATGCTTTACTTTCTCTGAGCATGGGTATACCTGCCTCAGACAACAATTTTTTTCTGATCTCTTTTTGATGGCTTGGCAAGCTGAATTCTAGTGAAGTCCTTCTCAGTCTCGACAAGATTCCTTTCCATATACTTAATACATTTTGGCCATCATGTACCCCTTCTAACCTCATATATTAGGGGGCATCTGTTATAGCTCTATTTACCACCCTTGGTACTTGTGATGCTTGGTTTACGACGTAGGGCAACCCCTCCTTCCCGACTTGGTCCAAATATTTTGAAAATAGTGTTTTATTCCCTATACGCTACTTTTCCCTGAGATAAAAGTGTGTACATGTGGGTTAGTCAATACCCAACCCACGTATATGTGTTAAAACACTTAAAAAAATTAAATTTCCTTAATTGTCGATAGAGTTCACGGGTTTTACCTGTTGATTACCTCCTAGTGCCCATGGCCCAACTGTTTCCCAACTAAAAAACTAATTGGGATAAGTATAAATAGACTTCTATGGGAAGGCCTTAAGGAGGAAGAAGAGATAGAATTATTATACTGAGATTATCCCTGACTGAGTCTGAAGTATCCCTGTGCTTCAAGCACTTCCCCAAGTTTCAGGAAACCCTTGTTTCCTTGAGTGTTGATATTCTCCCACTTGCTTGAGATATCATAGTATTGGTTATGGAAGGAGGCTGTTGAAGACTGGGACTGGACAGATCTGGAGGACGGTTCCGCTTGGAGCTGGAAGAAGAAGACTCAGGTGAATTCTCTCCATGTTAGTTATAGCTTTCTACAATGAAAATAAGTGATGTCTTGTTCCTGAGATTAAGTTTGTTTATGCATTAGATACTGTTGTAATTCATATATGAATGTTATTTTGATGTATAACTAATCATTTGCTTATATGATATAAAGTTAGTTTCATTAAAATGATTTATCTATATGCTGCTATGTATGTTCGAATTGGTTGATTTACATATTCAAAGATCATCAGGAGTTGCAGAGGGTCTGAACCTTGCTGGAACTACCCAAACGAAGGACATCCGGGTATGGTTGCTATCGCATAACTTGTTTATATAAGAATGTTGCCTGAGTTGTATGTGTGTTTCTTACTATAGTTTGCTCTTGCTCTGTTGGGGTTCCAACCCAAAGCCCTAGGGTACTTATTCTGCTAACATCAGCCAAAGAGATGGCGGCGATGGAATGAAACAACCAAGGCTCATCTAGCAGAAATCAGCTGATTAAAACGGAAATCATGAGATGTAAATTGCACGGGTTCATTTTTACACAAGATTGAACCATGGAGAACTCTGCTTGGATTCGAGTTCATGTTTACACAAGATTGAAACGAAAAACTATGCTTGCTATAAGTTCGCATGCCCCCAACATAATGACTCAAATCGAGGTATATGCCCCCCAAGCTTCATTTCATTTAATTAGGTGGATGGAATGAAGGTTCACTTTCGAGATCTTTGAAAGACTCGACTAGGATTTTATGAGATCTTAATCAAAGACTCGATTTGGAAATGGAGGTTGTTTTATTTTTTAATGAGGTTGACACAGTAAAAGAACTATCCTCAAGACCCTTGTTTCATTTTTTAACGAGCTTGACACAAGACAAGGAACTATGCTCTAGACCCTTGTTTCATTTTTTAATGAGCTTGACACAAGACAAAAACTATGCTCATACCCTTGGTTTCATTTTTTAATGAGGTTGACACAAGACCAGGAACTATCGTCATCTCTTGTTTCAGTTGCTCCATTCTACACTAGTGTTGATCAATAATAGGTTGTCCCTTGTTCGGGGTGCGCTGATTTTAGAAATTCAGAAAAAAAATAAAAATAATCTCGAAGCTTCCTCTTCCAAAAGCTTCCAAGAGTTGTTTCAACCATTTAGCTTGGATAAGAAATTTAAATCGTATTTGAACCAACCTTGGATATTGCACATCTTATCCCTTGAGCTCATCCTCCCATCTTAAGTGGATCTCAAGCCTTGATTGGTAAATGGATAATAATTCCTAAACTACCATCCCTTTCCTATAAATTTAAAACCATCTACAACATCGGGGCTGGATTTTGGAGACTAATCATACCCTCATGCTGCAACGTTGAATATAAGAGAGTCGTCATCTTCATGAATTAGAGTTACATTGAGGTGTTCTTTCTAACAAGGAAGGAGAAGTCAACTTGGGGAGATCTCTGCAAGATCAACTACTATTCTTGGTTGTAAACTCTCTCCTATTCATATTAACACAAAGAGAATATTTTTTTCCTATATGTGTTATGTTATGTTTACATTCATGTATTTCAATGATTTTCTGATCCGTTGAATAGAGCAATTGGATAATGCTACATATATGTTGTATATCTTTGGATTGTGTTGATTGTATGTATAGGTTCTAATTATAGCAATCAAAGCTACGATTGGAGCTTACAAACCGAGAGGAAAGAAGAGTTTGTGATAGATTCCAAGTACGCCTCTTTACATTCTTTAATTTCTCTAGGGAAAACTTAATATTCTTTACTCTTTGTTGTTTTAGACTAGTCCACAAGGTCTAGGGAGGAAAATTATGTCCATAGTCATAAATTCCACATAACACAAAGGCCACTAGACATGACCAAACAACACATATCTATCCAATCTAAGGAGCAAGAATGTAAAGTAGTGATCAAAGAGATCTTCCCACTGCTAGAGCTTGGTTAATCAATGCCCAAGTCAATGATGAAGATGTGGTGGGGACATTTACGTCAATCTCTTGTTTAGATCTCTTAGACCTAGTGCAAGTAACCTTAATTACGTGCAAGCATAGAATATTTTAGGGGCGAATCTTAGCCCATGGGAAAAATTTAAGGGTTTTCATATTTTGGAGGGGTGAATCGTTTAAATTATGCCATTTTTCAATAATTAGCCCAAGAAATATTTAAAAAATAAATAATTATTATATTCTAGCCCATGAAAAATAGGGCGGATAAATATTTTAATGCTGATTCGCCTGGGTTGCAGGTAGAATTTTCTTCCCATAACCCATATTTCAAGGCATCGAATTGGTTACGGGATATTTTTCCCTCTACCTCGAAAATTGAGGCTAGGTTGAATTCGCCCTAATTTTAAGGCCAGGGGTTTGCAATTTGATTCACATAGGGTTCCTAGTTGAATTCACCCTGTATTTCAAGGGTTTCCACTATGCAGTTTGAATCTTGATTCACGTATGAAAGATATGAGTTTTACAGTTTGTTTTGAAGGTTGTGAGTATAGGGTGGGATGTAAGTGGTCTCTAATGGATTAAATTTTAATGCGCCATGTCCATGATTTCAGGTTGTGCATGACATCCTGTCCTGAGAATAATTAAATAGAGAGATCAAAGCCCAGATCCCATAACCACCTCATCATGAAAAATAGCTAGACGATTGTCCCGGAGACTTGTTTTGGCTTGGGAAAGGGTCATCTGAATTTTAAAGAACGAACCATGTATATAATGCCTCCAATGTTCTATTGGATTCGTGTATGCACATAATAGCTCAATGTTCGAAAATGACTTTTTTTCATTAAATACTCTTTGGTCCAGACATTTTTTTAATTAGTGCAAGGGTTTGGTAACATTTTTAGGTAAATATTGCCATTTTCTCTTTGCAATGTTGGTAAACTTTGTCGAGTTTTCTGTTGTTTAAAGTTATGATGAACTTTAGGCTTCGAGATGCTCCATCTTTGGTCTTGAAGATGAATTTGGTTGTTTAAATTTGTTTTTTGGCGAGTCGATAAGATATTAGGCTTTAAATTTGATAATCCACCTGGTTGAAATAAATTATCTTCCATTTGGGAACTACAACCGTAAATACATTCTTTTTCATAATAAAATCTTGTTGCTTTAACTCGAATATTATGGATTTGAATGTCTCGCATCCCTATAATATTGAGCATTTTAAGGGTCAGAAGAGTTTTAAAAAAAAAAAGTTCCTTCTTTGTTTAGCTATGTTTTTGGGTTCACATTTGGCATTTAACCGTTAAAAATCTATCTCTATGTATATAATTATGAATTTAAGTGTTCTGTAAATCAATGAGGATCGGACATTTCAGTGTTCAAATTTGTGAGAAAGTACTAAGCACGCTTAATTTTGACATGATGTCTTAAGCACGCTGGGCAGAATTGAGCACAGATAATCTTGATTAAAAGGTCTCTATATTCCCCTCCACCCATATCACATGGGTGCTCACTAAAAGGATTGCGACCTTTACTCCGAATCCAACGAGAAGATCTACCCATCCCTATAACGACGAATGAAGATGAAAACCGAAAAATTTGATGCAAAAATAGAAATTAAGCACGAGAAGGAGGCGACAAGAAAAAGACGCCCCCAAAGTTTAATTACCACATGCCTAGAAAGAAAACTTATATGGTCTCACTAGACTTTTTGATTTCGAATCTCTAGGACTTTTTTTTTTAAATTGGGGGTGGCTAGGCCCCTGAAGAATCATTATAGGCCAACTGTACAAATTTATACATATGAATACATCTGAATACATCACATCAATCAAATTCTGAATACATCACATCATTCAAATTGACAAATCGCTGCACAGCAGCATCGCAGATGGGGTTCGAAACTGGGCGGGGGGCGTATAAGCCGCCGGCCCCACCCTTAGACCATGCACTCGAATCTCTAGGACCTACCGTCGATTTTTTACTACCCTTAATGCAGGGAGCCAAAGGCATCATAGTGCTCGGTCGTGACCCTGGCTACAAAAGTGGCGGGCAAACCATCAATTGATTACTTCAATTTGGAGTCACCTACCGAGGCAGAGGAATTGTCTGGATGGCCAAAAGTGATTGGAATATGGGCAAAAATATTTCAAAAAATCTTGTAGAGGCAGTGTTTGAATCGTGTTTTTATGGTGGAAATGGATTCGTACCATCAAAAACGTCTAGGACACTTAAAAATCTAAAGTTTAACAACTACAAATTAGATTTACAAAAATCCTTGCTAGATTTTCTCTAAATATCACTGGAATTTCCATAACTTTCCAAGCAATTCCTCTGACTAATTAAACTACGGCCTTCCATTCATCCCAACCAAAGAGTCCCCAGGCTTTCAGAATGCAGTCAGAAAGGTGGATTCATTATAATTCCCTGCTCGTATATAACGCCTTCGAATTGAGTTGACAATAAAATAAATTGAGATTTCACTAAAAATTAAACATATATTTTGTAATGTTAACAAGGTAATTATTTTTTATTATTAATTTTTTTTTTCAAGTTTCTTATCGGTTAATTTTTTTAAGTCTTATTGTATAATTATAATATCGCCGCAGATTGCACTGGCACATCTAGGTATTTGTACCAACAATTCCGCACGATTTGTAATTCCCAAATAGAATGCGTAATTATCGACCTTTGCTTTTTGTACTATTTAAGAAAAGATCCGTGACACTTTAAAGATAACAAAAATCAATGTCGAAATCAAACATTCATTAACGTCCTTTCTCCACTCTTAAATATTGGATCAATGATGTGCAAGTATAATTCTAATGTGTTGTTTTCGTAAATATTTTCCCACAATGATTTATGTCAAATTCCCACAACTATTTCTCATCTTTTTTATGGCTAAAATATAGTCGGACTTATTTGTGTGATTGAGTAGTTAAAAACAAGGTAAATAATTGATTTTGTTAATGAGCATTTGAATGACACTTACACACAATCTAATTAAAAATGTTCTCTTGTGATTGCATAGTTAAAAGCGAAGTAAGCAATTGATTAAATTTAAAATATGGAAGTATTATTTAAATTATATTTTAAACAATTTTACTAAATTGTCTTATTAAATGTGACATTTTATTTTGAAAAATATAAAAATTATTAAAAATGTAATAGTTAGCTAAATTATTATTCTACAATACTTAGGTTGCATAATTTTTAATTTATTGGTTTTTGAAATACACCTTTCTCATCTGTAAAGATTTTAACATATCTTTTTCTAAGGTCCTTGATATAATGGTTAGTTATATTATAATTATATATTGTTTAAATGACATTTTTAATATCAATTTTGCAAATACTTTATTCATTTTCAAAGGTCATAAGGTAATTAATGCAAATGTAAATTTTTTATATATTTTTGACAATACATTGGAATCTAGTTATGTAAGTCATGGTCAAATTGTCACTAGTCAATTTTGCCTAAAATCAAATAAAAATTAATTGAAATATCTTTAAATTATTATGCATTCAAAAACACATTATTAAAAAAAATATATCATAATTTTGTTAAAAATTATATTACCTAAAAATATTAACGTAATTGTGTCTTTATTACATAAAACATTACATCGTCAACATTTTCTTAATTTATTAGTTTTTTTATTTTATCGTGTTTGATAAAAATCTCTACTTGAGTGTTCATTTCACTTGTGTAGAACATACACTTTTTGTTCATGTTTAGTATATTCATATATATTTTTGATATTTATCTTGAGCATATTCATATGTATTGGTACAAATGTAATTTTGTGTAAAAATAGAATTTGATGAGAGGTTATATATATATATATATATATATATATATATATATATATATATATCTATTTGTTTGCAGTTTTAGTTAGCACATTTCCAATGCAATATAACAATATTTTTTTACTACTTTTGGTAGAAACATTTTTTGGTTTAGAAGTATGCTTCTAGAATTTTGGTTCCAAATTTCAGTTACTATAAGTCCAAGGTCATTCACAGTGTTTTATGGCTACTAATAAAACACTTTTTCCATTCATTCATGTATGTCTTTATTGTTTTTTAATTTAATTTAAGGATACTTTAACTAAGCAAGAATATCTACAATGTAGCCCTAGTTCAAATATGACATTTTGTTCATACTTTCAAAGTTCAATAATTGAACTAAGTGGTAGGGAACCCTAGCTATGCGGCTTTGTTTCCAAATCAAACCATGCTTGTGAAAGTGCATCATTTAGATCTTCCATTTCCTAATACCTACTTCAATGGATTTTTGTGTGGCGTGAATGAACATTTTTATGCACTATTTTTCTCGAAAACAGGTCATAAACATCATACATGTTTCATGCTATACACCTTTAACTTAATAGAAAACTCTTAAAATCAACGCATAATAAAATTAATTCAATATTTTCCTTTTTTCTAGGAGCACACCCAAAGTAGCTCATCCTAGGGCCTTGGAATAGATTAGTGAGGCAAACTCTTCAAGGCCACTAAAACAGACATAGAATCTTCAGCTAGGGAGGAAAAATCCATTTGTAGTTGTGTGTTACTTAGGAAGACCTACTAACATAAGGGTAAATCAAGAGTTCACATTCGGGCCATGGAGTGATCTACCCTGCTTCACTTGGTATTGGTGGTGTTGTTCTGCATGTGCTTAGGGAGGTTCTGGGCTTACTATTCCTTTACATGTAGACCTAGCTAATGATCATTCCCTCAAGTTGGGTAGTTATACGCGGTAACGTTGTAGTCATAATGTTAGGGACCTCATATAGTGATATCAAGGGGGGCATCCTTATTGTACCCGGGGTAGACATTAGTTAGAATTCACTTAGTTCTCTTAACATGGGTGCATGCACGGAGGGGAAATTTTAAGAACCCCCCTAAATTTATATGTATAATAAATGGGTCAATCCCCATGATACATAGGAAAAATGGAAGGCAATTTTATCAATAATATAATATGTATATATAATTTTTTTGGTGAATATCTCACTAGATTATATTATCTTGTAAAAGCATGGTGATTATTTCACTAAATTATAAAATCTTGTAAGATCTTGGAAAATCTTTCATTGAATAATAATACATTGTGAAGTCTTGGCGAATTATCTGTTAAAGTATGAAACCATATATGATAATAGGAAAACATATTCATTAAACTGTAATATACTAACTTACATGTTTGGAAAAAAGAAACATAATTTTCCCTTCCTACAAACAATGTTGCAAGCTTCAGCGGGTGTGTTTGTCAAGGTTCTTACTATACACTCTTGCATATCCCTCTATTAGTTTTGATAATATTCCACTAGAAAGTTCTTGTATGTGTTGATATTGACCACCATTTTTGTTAAGGTAGGAGATATTAATATTTTATGTACCACTTGTGTCAAGCTATGAGAGATTAATGTTTGCATAAATCATGGCATAAAAACACCTATATTTGAGTTTAAATATTTTATTTACTAACAAGACATCAAGAGTTTCTATCGCTGAGAAATTTATATCATAGAAATCCAACATTGCATATAGCATGTACATATGTAAAGACAATCTTCTGACATAATATGAATGTTTTTCTAGGAAAGGGTAAGACATCCCAAAAGTCAAACAACTACAAAGAAAGGAATAGAGTCACAAAGCTCCATTCTCGACGATATAGTGCAACTGTGTAGTTTTTCATGTATGAAATGCATCTAGTACATAACCTGTGGCTCAAAATCAGCGTAATCCAAAGAATCAAAATCCATGGGTGGCATCAAATAAGTTGTTATTAATTCTGACACCAAAGAAGCTATAAGAGTAATTATTTGGAGATTCTTCACAAAGCCAAGAGCTTGGCTTTCTCCAATTGCTATTATCTGTTGGTTGATGTCTACCATCATGTCAAGTTTATTTTTTAATTGTGGATTCTCAACATTTAATACAATGGGAAAAATCTTTGTTGTAGTTCAGTTTCTCTGCATCAATAAGAAAAATACATTTCTAAATTCCATCACACACAAAAAATCACTACAACTCAATTTTAGACACAAAATGGCTTCTAAGTATTACAATCTATACGAAACTTCTAACCCACCTCAGTGATAACATGCATATCAAACTCTTTTGTGTTCAGTCCAATGCCTTCATAAAATGTTGTCCTCTAGCAATCATTCAAGTACATTGTCACATATACCTGCAAAAGGAAAGCAAGTGTACCCAAAAGAAATCATTCACATGGAATAAGAAATAGTAAAGCATCCAATAAATATTGAATGAAAATAGAAGACATCATATTGCCTAGATCTTTAGGATATATTAGATGTAATTCAAGATTAACTCACCGAGAGACAAAAAAACCTTGACCAAATCTTGGCCTTCCAGTCATTCAGAAATTGTGGTTGTGCTTTCAATAAAGCTGAGAAAAAGTCACTGTGCCTATTCTCATCCTGGCACCAGTTCTCAAAGTACTTGAATATAGGATACACTTGATACTCAAGGTTTTCTCTTAGGTGCCTATAGATGGTAATATATCTCTAGTAACCGATCTTCTCAGATAAGTAAGTGGCATAGAATATGAACTTAGGCTTGAAGAAAGTATAGTTGCATGCTTTAGCTAGGAAACCGAGGTCCAGTGCAAGATTGAAATCTGATAAACCCTTGTTCAGAAACCTGTAACCCAATGTGTCAAAGATTGAGTTGAGAAAGTCAATAGATAGATTACAACATAAAATGCAATTACAATGGAAAAAATATATATTCCAGATAAATACTTTATCCAATGTAAGTTTCAAATGGAAATATATCCAATCTAGTAAACAACAATGCCAACAGATGTAGGGAGTTGTGAAAGGGGAGCCATTTTTGTAGCAAACAGCTACAAATTTGATCTGATAAACCACACCTACAAATTAAGATAACATACCTTCATGGCGAGCTTCATCTTTGGACATGAGGGAAAATATCTCAGCCACAACTGGGTTGGTTTTCTACAAATGAACATTCGAGTTAGGTCAATTTCCTGCATACCCATTCACCAAGTCATCTCATAACAGGACACAAATGGATATTCATCAAATCCAATTTTTTAACTCAATTGTTTCTTGTAATTCCATATCCATATCACACAAAGGCATCAAAATCTCAAGCCAAGTATGTAACAGAAGCCATCAAACCATGTTGACTTGAGAGGAAAATTGACTGTATTAACCCCTACATTATATCCTATTTTTCAAGATGTATACATATCTGAATTTAATAAAGTTTACTAAACTAACGGTCACTCAACGTATCATTGGCAAAGAGGATAGACTCTACCCCTAGATGTAAGGTGTACAGGAGAGAAGTCACTATCAAATTGTTGAATGCAGTGGCTTGTGCTTTTGGCTGTAGCTTGACACAACCAATTTGGTAAGTTTGCAGGTTGTTGGTAGGTGTTTGTAATCCTTTAAAGGATTTAAGGAAGCATTACAGGGTTCCCATAAACAACAACTAGTGGAGGGGAATTCACAGGTGTAGCTTGATGCTACTGTGATGGGGTCCATTTCAGGGTGTAAATGGTGGAGAATTGTTGACTTCCTTAGAGAGGCTCAAAATATGTGTTAAGAAACTCAGGCTTCTTCATGCAAAGTGTCTAGAGAGAAAGCCTTGGAAGACTATCTTGCTAACTGAGAAATGTTTTATTTGTAGGTTTGTTTGCTAAATCATGAAGCCTTTTTCTTCTGACTGAGAAATAATAAATGGGTTTGTTAAACAGTTCTTTCACTTAATACCTCATTTTAAGATTTTTTTTTTTCCATTAAAATTTGTATTTGTTGCAAATATGATAAAAGTTATTGAGGAAGGCCCTTGGCTTTAGGGAAGTAAAAGATCTTTTTTCAACTCTAGTTCCCTAATATTTTTCTAGCATCTTTTATCCCTCTTCCATCCCACTATGATCAAGGCTTCCAAACCTGCTTGTGCACCTTTGGCTAGAAAATGTTTTAGAAGAAATAGAGAATTCCATCAGGAGTATAGATTGAATTGGATCTTCGTAAAGGTTGGATGAGGGTTAATTTTCTAGAGTTTCAAGGTAACCACTAGAAAAAGACTCATTGAGTCTCCTGTTTACTTGCAAGTTACTCAGGTTAGCATAAAAACAAGGGGAGGACATGGTTAATCTCATCAAAAGTTCAAACTCTTCATTACTGGGTGAGTATGGGACGCCCAGGAGCATGGTAAGACCTTCTACTATGTGTGGTTGCTCTTATGAGGTTCTTGACTCTTCCAAGTATTCCACTCTCTTTAGAAGGGATGGTTGTAGATGTGCACATGATTTCAGTTTGCAAGGCATTCACACATCAAAATAAAACTTCCCTTGCACAAGTATTTTGTGCTTATCTGAAAGAGAATCTCCAGGATAGAGAAAATGTGTTGGATCCTATTGTGGGGACAAATTTATTAGCTACAAAAAATGGATTGAACCAGAAAGTATTTTGGTGCTTGTTTGTGGTACAATATTTTTTTTCCTTTCTAGCTGATTCTACTAGAGAGAATAGATGGTTGACAACATTAATGGAAGAGATTGGAAATGATAGCAAGGATGTGCTTCTAGATATTAGGATGATACATCAAGAAATTCTATGGCAAGTTGCACTTAATAAGGATTCAAAAGTAGTGGATAAAAAAGATGATGGAAATGTTTCTAGCAGTGTCAAAACTAATTTGGATGCGCATGAAAGTGACAATGATGATCATTTTCCAACCTCCATTGCATTATGTGAATGTTGTACTGAATCAACCTAGGAAGTCATCTATTTGGAATGTTGAACCTCAACTTTTTGATCTCATAGATTTATTTCAAGATATTTGTCACCGTGCATGCCTTCAATGAAGGTTGAACATTGATTCCTTTGCCCAATGATGACAAGCCTATGATCGTCAAGCACAATATTATCACTTTGATAAAGCCCCTCCAGAATCACAATCTTATTATTTCTTGTAGAGCAACTGAAATATTGTAATTTGGATCCTGGAAAGGACAATAGCATACTATTCCTGACATCTTATGTTTTGCCTCTAATTTTACATGAAAGCAATGTACCCTGTGAAGTTGTTTTTGACAATGATCTTGTTAGTGTTTTACTAGATATCTTGTCTAGATTCTGTAGTTTGTATCCTTACACACCTTCCTCAGATTCTCTGTCTCATCCATATTCATCTTGTTCCTTTGTCTCGTGTCGATGATGTGGGAAACATTATGGCCCTCCTTCGACCGATCACTTCATGTCGACTTCAACTCCTTATCCGGGAAGTTGATTTATAGACTCCTTTTTGGTACCTTGGAGCTTGCATGCCTTAATGTCAAGTTCTTCACATTCGATGACATGCTTTCATTATTGGCCTTCGATCAGGTCATTTCGCGGGTGTTAGACTTCAGATCATTCTTCACACTTAGTGGATTGTACTAGCAGTACCTTGAGAACCATTGACATTACTGGTGGTCTCTCTCGCGCTTGTTAAAGATTTACATCATTGACTGGTAATCAAGCGATTTTCTAGTATGCTCGACTTTAGCACATCTCTTCGCATATTAGAATTTGTACCATGATCGGGTTGGGATTCAAGACCCTGGGCTCAGATCACACAAGTCCAGGTTTCGTGGATTGATTCATGATTGTATACATGACTCTTTTGATTGGATGGCTACATCCATACCATATATCATTTATGCTTATCTTCTGGATGGCTGCACCCATGCCTTATGAACATGTATTTCCTTTCACTAAGTACTCATGTATCAGAGATACCAATTGTACTTGCGTTTGTAGGTTCTCCACGATGGTGTTCTGTTTCAATTATGGATTTGTAAAGCATTTCACCCCTGCAATTCTCTTGGCCTTCATGCTTTAGGGGCATCTATTACACAGTGATTTGTCACCGACCTCGCATTCCCTAGTTCCGGACACTGCCGGTCCGTGTTATTGACATCTGCCTTGTGTCATGTTGCAAATTATGTGTTAATATCTTCCTTGTCATCTCAAGAAGAATACCTCAGTTCACTACTCTCGGAGCAGACCCCCTTTTACCTATGTTTTTGGGTCATTGTGGGTCAGTAGTTGTTCCACCCGTGAAGATGGCCAAGATTGCACTAGCCCTAGTGAAGTATTCTCTCTGTCTCTTTGTTGCACTCGCGCCGAGCTACTTTTGGCGAGTCTTTTAAGAAAACTGTCGAAGCTTCGAAGTGTAACAGCTTCATGGGCGGTCCTAGGGTTGGTTGTTGGATCAGATGAGCTCACCTCTCTCCTTTGAGATGGTTGTTCCACCTTTTGTGCAACCTCTCAAAGGGATAAGCTCCTTTTCCCATCTCTTATGGAAGCTCCTCCTCCTATAAATACCTCCTTCATGGCTGAAAAGGATAAGAAAAGGACGAAAGGTGACTCTATCACTTTCGATTGGAAACGAGCTTGAAAGGACAAGTGCTCAGATGATCCTTTTACTTTTAAAGATTCAAAAAGGAATGAAAGTGACTGCTCTGGAATTCTAGGCAAAAGGTTTACCAGAAAAATCGCAAAATTGCATATACACCTTGGTAGTAAAATGAAAGAGAAATGACCAAGGACTTTCTGTACGGCAACTAATCTTCCTGAATGTTGTTTTCGGTGCATTACAATTCGTAAGGTGGTAGACTCGGCTTCCTATGGATAATAGGATTGTAACCTAGTGGGGTCTCCCATCATATATGCAACGGTACAGGGAGCACAAGTCCATACTAGTACTTATTGAATCACAAAAGGAGGAATCACCCAACCTTAGTGAAAACAACAACCACTAGGTTTAATGACGTCGGAACACATCTCTAGCCTAGACCTCTAGATATGTGAGCGTTAAGTTCCAATGCATTTTTACATTAATTCAATAAATTTTAGTAGTTAATCTTGAATTAAATTCCAATTTCAAGGCCCTACTGAATGTATCTTCAAAAGCTCCTAGAATGTAGCTAAATGAGTAAAGAAACCATTTCTTTTCAATGAACAACTAACTAAATAAAAGTGAGAGGTTCATTTCAAAGCAACCAAAGTGACAAGAAAGCAAATGCAAGCAAACCAATCAAGAAGAAAGAGAAATGCTTCTATCTTCCACTAACTTGCAAGAAATCTAATTAGGAAAATGAAAAACACATCCTTCTCTTTTCAATTTCTATATGGCAAGAATTTATTAATGCAAAAGATTATTCTTATTTCCTAACACAAAATGAATGCAATATTTTAATTTTTCAAATAAGTGACAAGCAACCAAATGAAAAACTCAAAACAATGCTAGTTTTAAGCCTTTTTCGAACAAAACCATTCAATAGTAAAGAGAAACATTCTACTGTAAAATGAATCAAAGACTCAAAACCATGAAAATGTTTCTTTTTTGCAAAACTGGAAAGCTTTCTCACTGACTAGGAAGCAATGTGATCTATGCCAAGTGAAGGAAGGAAACCAAACAAACAAGACTTGAAATTTTGGTAACCAAACATCACATTCCAATTAGGAAGATGAAAAACAGTTAATAAGGAGAAGCCTCAAACAAAACAAGGGATCGTGCCAAACACACCCCAAAGATCCAAATGAACAAGTAACCCAAGAAAAGCTAATGTTTCAAGAAACCCTAAGGTAAACAGGTCACATAGTTCAAAAGGAGAAGTTTCAAGGGAATGAAACCCGGAATCAACTATTCTAGCAATCAACAATTTGACACATAATAAAAAGGCAGAAGACAAGCTCAAAATGATATGACACACTGGCCAATTAGCAAACAAAACTTCAAAATCAAAACCTAAAGGAATCTTCGTGAGCATAAAACTGACAACATGCACCGACAATGAAACGTCGCACCTCCCTAAATAGCCACTTTGCAATGTCATCACCGAAGTGTACCAATTAATAGCGTCGAGCCGATTTCAGAACTCTTCATGATTGTGAGGCGATTTAATCGCACTAAACAGTAGAAGGTGCAACTAATTAGATAGCGCAGGCGCAACTATCTTCGTGGCTATTATAAAATAAACTCTGACGACCCTAAAGCAAAGGAAAAATTGCAAAATCCAGTTGAGGGAAGGCTAGAGCTATCACTTATGACAGAGGGAAGACTACCAGGAGTAGTCAAACAACCCATAACATGAAGAATTCATCCCAAATGTAAAGGAGATGATAAATAAGTAAAACAAAATCAAATAAAGATACAAAAGACAAAGGTCCCAATATGGTCACCAACTTGTGACGTAGGCAGATGTCAATAACATGGACCGACAGTGTCTGTAATCAGGGAATGCGGGGTCTGTGACAAATTACTATGTAACATCAACATAATGTTGAACGTGGTTCCCTAAAGGGTTAGGGTGCATTCGGCCTTAAAATAATTGATTTGAAGCAGTCAGAACCATAAACTTAGGGATTTGGAAGAGTCATTCTTAGGGCTTTGTTTAGGGATGATGACAAGGTGTTCATGGATGTTGATTGATCCAGTTTGTAGGCCTATTAACCAGATGCAAAAAAATGCCCTATCCCAAATTGCCCCTTAAAGTGCAAAGTTAGAAACAATGGCTAATGAGTGAAGTGATTTACCTTGTGACAATTTTGGATCAAGAATAAGTGGTCGATATCATCATCTAGTACAATACATTTCATGATGATATCTCTGTTGAGGGATGCATACCCATGCTTAGCACATAAGCTAAAACATTACATGTACAATGATCAAGAAGTCATGTCCACTAATGACAACGTGTGGATCCATGATTGGATGACTATCTGTATGATCATAGCCATCATGCTTTGTAATCTTGCATCAATCCTGAAAACGTAGCCCGGATGGATGGAATGAGATATAGGCTCTTCTATATTGTTCACTAAATCGTTCAATGTATGAGTATAACCATGTGAATAAAGGAGTTGGAGTCAAACATGGAAGACACCATCTGATTACCAGCCACTGATGTAAGTTGTTAATAGATGCGAGAGAAACCACTGATGATGTTAATGGCTCTTAAGGTATAGTTGTACAATCCTTATGGTGTGAGTGAATGAGTTGAAGTCAAACACCATACAAAATCTTTCGGTCAAATGCCAATGATGAAAACATATCACCAAGAGCGATGAAACTTGTCATTGATGTATGCAAGTCCTAAGGTACTGAAGGAAGAGTTTCTGAGTCAACTTCCTAGATAACGCGTTGATGTCAATAGCAATTGACTCATCATAGGATGGACTTGATGTGTCCCCCATCAATGGCGTGAGACAGGTATCAATATTTGAGACAAAATGATGTTGATGTGGAATTGATTCAGGAATGGCAGACACGGAATGAAGTCTTAAGAGTATCGTAGCAAATATTATTTGAATGACTTCTCTTGAACATATAGGTGACACTGAATGGAGTTGGAAGAATTGAACCAAAGCTGAAAGCAGAGGCTTTAATATGGTGCGATGAACCAAAAACCAAGCAGATTTCCCAACCCAATAGCCACAGAGATGAAGTGGAAGAGTGTTATGTTAAAAAGCAACTCACTGCCATTAATAGGTGAAGTACCTTGTTTTCCCAATTTTCCCAACCATTTATGTTCAGTACCTCTTTATTTTTTAACAAGCTTGAGGATAACATATGCATGATATATAAGTTCATCGTTTAGATGAATCCCTCTAAGTATTTTTAACGAACCCTGAGAAGGAATGGTTTGATCTTGTCATTTTTTACGAGTCCATCATTGTTTGATGATTTTACAAGTCCAATGAAGGTCTAATTCAACTCCTTTTTCATGTTTAGAGAGTTTGAAAAAGAGATGAAAAATCCAAAAGGTTAATTTTCGTAAATAGTCTCTTGAGTCCAAAAAGGCAGAAAACAATACTCAGGAGAAACTCTTAGCCATGTTCGACTAAGGTATCCATTTTTTGTAAATAGTCTATCTTAAATTAATTATATGTATTTTCATTTAATTTTAAAAGTTCGAAAAGATAAGTGCTTGGAAATATTTTCATATTTTGGGATTCTGAAAAGAGCTAAAAGAAGACTCTAGGGGGTTCCTTTTTTGTAAGTTTACAAAGCTTGAAAAAGTGATAAAAGTGTGCTCTTCAATCAATATTTTTTTTTTAAAATTTAGAAATCAATAAATTCGTTAAACAATAGTCAACCTGCTAAAAAAGCCACCAAAGGATTAAAAATACATGTTCCATGATAAATTGGAATTACATTTAGGTCAAAACATCAAGATATTAATAAAATGATGATGAAAATGACCATAAAATAGTCAAAAGGTAATTCATTTTTACCATTTCAAATTTTACGTCTTGGTGAATGAGTTTGAGTGTTTTTTCTCCCAAATATTCTACAGCTGATTGTGACCAATCATGGTGGACCATTTGAAGCACCGTCACTTCAAGGTAGGTGCTATAACATTCCTCTTCCTTTTCATGCATCCATTTTTTCATTTCATGCAAAATCTTTAGTTTTTTGAGGGCCCTAGGGCTCTAATTCCTCGCCCTAGGTTCATCGCACCCCCAACAAGTTGAAAGGGGTGCTGAACAGACTGAAATTACACTGGGGAGGGGATTGCAGTGCTCTGTCTACCTTTACAGAGGTGTGATGAGCGTAATTTCCAACAAAAAAAAATTCTTGTTTCCCTCAAAATTTCTCCAATTTGTTGCTTGAGGTTAGTCCTAATGATCCTTCTTGTGATGTTTCTGGCATCTAATGGAACAAAATGGATTTAATATGGAGAGAAAGAGAACATGAGTAACAATATTTAACTATAGCTAATGATCCTGCCATTATCCAAGCTTTGAAATATTGTGGGATTTTGAAGTTTTTCTGGCTTCCTGGTATATGGAAAAAAATGGAATTGTTGAGGTATCTTATTCGAGCATGGGATGTACAGGCTTGTACATTCAGACTTGGTGCACATTTGATTGAAATATAGGTGGAAGATATATACTTCTTGACTCACCTATCAAGGCAAGGTGCCCCCATCTCATTATCTAGTTCGAGGAGGGCCGGAGAGATAGTCAAGTATTACATCAGTGCATATTGTAGACCATGATCTCAACCAACCAAGGATGGGAAGATCGAGATCAAGGATATGGTCTGATTGCCTCTAAGGACGATCCTATTCATCATTTTCAGATTGGTCGGTAGTGTGACTCTACATTTGGCCAATAAATATCATATTAAGTATGCTCTATAGTGTATGGAGATGAAAATATTCAACTAGAGTGAGATAGTACTCGTAAACATGGAGTAGTTGACCAAGGAAAAAAATGGACAGTTGAAGAAATTTGGCCATGGTTTGATCTTGATTTATTTTTATTTAGAGAGGATTCTATTACTCATGCCACAACATATCTCACTTGATTCCACAGATCTGAGAGTCTCACAGATGAGGAGGTGGGTGGATCTCATGTCCACACATGAAGGTTCATTTTCGATGAGTTTCACACCAGTCTTCTTCAGATGATTTCACATGCAACTCATTATGATAAAATACTATCCATATGCAAGGATGGATTTCCATAGAGACCCAGAACTCATGCTTCCTGAAGGCGAGTGATGGGGAGCCATAGGTAAAACAAGAAACATTCTGACCATTTTTTGCGTTTTTAAGCTTTACAATTTTTTTGTGTTATTTTTCATGTATCCAAGACCAAACTATTGATTTATCCACATGTAGATATTGGACTCGTTCAACCTATGGGTTCTTCTTATATTCATCATGTAGGAGACCCACAATAGGCGCCAACGGTAGTACAAGTTGTTGCAGCATGACGAGAGGTTCTACATGATCTCAATGTGGCCGAGACCCATCCAGAAATTGAGCATCACATGGAGGGGTTGACCCACGGCATAATTGAGACTAGGGTCGACGATCTTCCTATGAGATTGCAATGAAATACTATTGGCATGCCTAACCATATCAATCGAATATTGTGTAATATGTCTCGTACAATGGCATGCTATCATGAGAACTATGATTAGTCTACTAGGAGGCTTATAGCCATATTTCACTGCATGTATATTTTAGGTTGTTGTGGCCACATGTGTCTCGGGCACAAATTTTGTAAAACCAAACTTTGATATATATATATATATATATATATAGATCTCTTCAGTGTTTCTTATGGTTCTATTATCTCTTTTAATGTATGTGATGTGTATTGAATTCAATTTACATATGTCGCAAATATCTATATAAAACATGATTAGCGAGTGCATCTCTCAATGTATTTAGATTTCTAGAAATGTGTTGATATTTGATGAAATCAAAGTATATTTCCATAAGGAGAACCCTAAAAAGCATACAAATCATAGTTGGACTCCTAACTGAATATACATTTATCAATTGTAGTACTACAAGCTATGAGTTGAGTCTGATAACTATATCTCAGATACCATGGGAAATAACATCAGAAAATAGTTTGATCACTGCATTATACTCAGTGATGTTATTTTTAGAGCGGTCTCTTAGATGTATAATAAAAAGTACACAAATTAATATTTAATTATTTAGAGTTTTCTTAGATTAATTATTTAGAGTCTTAGAGTCTTCTTAGAATATCTATTTGTTATAAAGAATATGACATCTAGAAAGGTGTCATTTCTTAGGAACTAATTTAGGAAAATAGTTAGGAGTGTTGTTACAAGTGCATTAAATGTAAATGGACACTTGTAAATTAAATAAGTAAACGATAAAAAAATTAGTTTAGGACACAAGATTATTTAAAGCTTGTTTCTCTCATCTTGCGAGAGTGTTGAGTGATCGTGTGTAAGCTCTTGCAGATTTTATGTAATTTTTCTTTTCCTTATTAATAAAATTTGTGTGTCCAAGGACACTTCTACTATTATTGTAGTATCATAGCTTCAATGATGCATATTGTGTGAATAAGGAGATTCCATCTTTGCCAGCGTTGGGAAAAATCCATTAAATTGGCCAACTATTGATTGGTATGCTAGTTGTTCAACTTTCATAAAGGAAAATAATTTTGATTAGCATTATTGATTTTAGATTTATGGAAATAAATTTTTCTTTATCAAAAATTTATTATCATTTTTTGCAAATTATCCCCCTCTCCACTTAAATTTTGCCAATGTTCTACTCCATATTTTTGGGTCCTGAGTGTTGCAAACTTATGGATGCGTTGTAAGTCATGGATGTTGTAAGTTGAATGCAAGCTTGTGGAGACACCATGTCTGTTTGGACAAATCTATATAGCATATGCAAGATCTAGTGTGGAAGACTGATCAAGTGCTTAGAATTATGCTCAAAAATCAAAGTGTCAGAATCTTGTCAAATTCAGCTTCAAATTTAAGGGGTCGTCATTCTGAATCCAATGGTGTGAATGACACTCAAATCCGAGTTCATATGCAGAAGATAAAGCAAGTAAAAGTTCAAGTTTGACTTGTCTATGTGGTAGGATTGGATGACATGGCAAGGGTCCCAGTGAATGGGGAAGCGGAAAGTGGTAGGTTGCCATTGGGTCCCGCATATCGCATATCGGGAAAAAAGGGAGGTGCAGGTTAAGAATCGGCCCCTGTAAATCGCACCAAACACCCTACTGTTATGTTGTTACCACTGGTAAAGTTCCAATTGTGATAAGACTGCCGAACGCGATACTTTTATGTGTTACAGTTTAATGTCCCAGTGGGGCTGTCATATCACACTGGTTATGTACTCGCAGCTGATTTCCAATTGCGATAAGACCTGTATGCAAGAATTTTATATATCACAATTTAATACCTCGGTGGATCCCAATACCGCAATCGTAGTGTTCCCATGTTAACAAGACCTTCGGCCGTTGAACTTCGTCGATTGCGATGAGTGGGAGGTTTCGGATGTGGGATTATATATGTTGTAGTTAATTATCCCTAGCAGGTCTCCACTATCGCAATCGCAACATTTTGCTGCATTGGGAGCCCGCAGAACTTTTCGATTGCGATTTGGATATGGGTGATAGGATATAGCCCGCCGAACGGTGAATTTCTCACTCCATTAGCGGATTTTGGAGCGGAAATGGGGTTTTTGGTCAGTTTTGGAGCATTTTGTGGAACAAATAGTGGAAGAACTAGGAGAAGTCATAACTTCTTTAGTTCTTATACAAATTAGATGCAAAAAAGAGGCTAGTAGCCATTTTTGAGTATTCTGAACTCACAGAGATAGGTTTCAGAGACATTTGAGCATTGCAAACACACTTTTGTTGTTATTTGAGCATAATAGAGAGGCCCAAGCCATTGGAAGCTGGACCAAGTAGACGTAGCCCAAGAGGGGTGAACTCCTTTATCATGTGCTTGTTGTGCATTATATTTTGATGTTCTTTGTTGTTATTTTGTTGTTATTCAACATATATTTTTATGTTAAATTGTTTTATAACATTTACATAGGAAACTCTCATGTGAATCATTTAATTAAGAAAAAATATTGAATCCTTAAGTACTTGATAAGAAAATGATAAGAATCTTGGGTTTTATTTTGAATGGATAATTAGCACAACATTACTAATCTACTCCATTTCAGATCAAGTTGGTATCAGAGCCATGGTTTTTGTTTATTAGATTTGCTTTGTGAAAGAAGGATTTAATTGTTTGCAAGTTTATGTCATGCTTACAAAGTTAAAATGCAAAAGAGGAAAAGGGAAGATGTTTGAAAGCCCTATAGTTGGATTAAGGGGAAGAAGAGCAAGGTTTCCAAAGTCTTCTACACCAGTACATCCTCAAGTTGCAGAAGTTGCAATTGAGTGTCCAGAGATCATGTTTCATGAAGGAGAACCTATCGTGATAGAAGATGATAATACCTTCAGAAAGGATTTCTTTGATATGAAAAAGATGGTTAAGGTCCTATATGAAGAGAGGAATAGCAGCCTCCCAATGGAGAGGAGGTAATGAAACGAAAGATAAAGGAAAAGGATGTAATGGGAATGGAGGCACACCTCTGCCATCTCCACCATCTTCTTCATCTTCTTGTTCGAAGGCATATTCACCCTCTTCCACTACCTAAAACCATACTTATACTCATCATCATTCTTCGAAAGGAACTGGTAAATCACCTTCTCTGAAGCTTGATGTTAAATTTGAGTTGCCTATGTACAATGGTGAAGTTAATGCAAAGAAGTTGGATAACTGGATTCATCAGTTGGAGGTGTATTGTAGAATTTAGAACCTTCAAGAGGAAGATATCAAAATTTAGTTGGCTTCATTGAGAATGGAGGGAGCAACACTTGTACGGTGGGAATCAAGGACTCAAGACGAGATCAAAAAACATGCTAAGATCTCTATTTCTTGGAATGATTTCATTACTACCATAAAAATACAGTTCTACCCTTTAGCTCATATGCAAAAAGCTACCATGAATTAGCAAAATTTCAGACAGTTAAAAGATCAAAATGCACGAGAGTATACTCAAGAGTATAAGAAAAGAGCTCTTATGCTAGGAGTAGACTTACAATCACAAGATGCTTTGTTGAAATACATAGAAGGGTTTCATAGATAGCTTTTGACATACCATTATTATGTTTAGTCCCACGAATCTTGATGAGGTATGTGTTCAAGCTGCACACCTTGAAGCAAGAGGGAAAAATGTACAAGAAGAAGGTAAGAAGAATCCATTTCAGAGTGGTGAAAAAGGGAAGAAATTTAAAGGAAAGCAGAAGAAAAATGCTTATGTTAAGAAAGAAGGGGAGAAATCCATTTTCAATAATTGTTCCAAGGAGGGTCATGATGAAGTGCATTGCTGGAAGCTTCATCCAGAATTAAGACCGAAGAAATTTAACAATAAATGGAAACTGAGGATAAACTCTGTTGCACAACAAGACTTGGGTTCTGACTCAGGAGATGAAACCAATATTGCAGCCACAGTCACTAAGGGAAAAATCGTGGCAAAAGAAATCAAAGAGGAAGTCATGGTAAGCACCAACGCAACAAATAACTGCAATAACGCTTCTAATAAGGAAAATAGAATTGAGCTGTTCCATATCAGAGTTATTTCCAAACACACCAAGATTGATACGATGTTTGACAGTGGATCTCAGGAAAAATTAATTTCTGTGGATTTGGTCAAGAAATTGAATCTGGAAATAGTGCCTCATCATAAACCATATCCATTGGGTTGGATAACCAAGGATGCCAATTTTCAAGTCACACAGAAATGCATTTTCAGGTTTGCAATCACTGCAAATTTCATTGATGAAGTTGAATTAGACATTGTGCCATTGGATATTTCTGGGATTGTGTTGGGAAGCCCATATCTGTATGATAGTAAAGTCATTTTCCACTGATTTGAGAAAAAATATCATTTGTTCAAAGATGGAGTGGAGTATATTGTGAGAACCCATCGCAGAAATCTTAGTATGTCCTTAGCAAGCGCAGGGGACATGAAGTGACCGATCAATTCTAGCAAGAGTCTTGTTCTCCTTATGATCAAGCAGAAGAATGACACAGAGCAGGAATCCTTTGCAGGTTGTGATATGAAGCTGAAAGATGAATTGATTGATGTGGTCAATGAATATGGGTACATGTTTCAAGAACCAAAAGGATTGCCACCAAAAAGAGGAATTCATCAGGGAATTCAGCTACAGTAGGAATGTCCACTCCCAAACATCATTATGTATTGAATATCAATTCTGGAAAGTTTAGAAATTAAGAAACAAGTCCAGGAATTGTTGGATAAAGGTGTAATTTGTCCCTCGGCTTCCCCATGCGGTTCACCAATTGTATTGGTACGCAAGAAAGATGGAACATGGCACATGTGTGTAGATTATTGAGCTTTGAATAAGATTACAATAAATAATAGATACCCACTACCCAGAATAGATGATTTGCTAGATCAATTGCAAAATGCAAAATATTTCACTAAATTAGAATTGAGAAGTGGATATCATCAAGTAAGAATAGCTAAGGAGGATATTTGGAAGACTGTTTTTAAAACCAAACAAGGATTGTTTAAGTGGCTGGTTATGCCTTTCGGTCTTTGCAATGCTCTAGCTACATTCATGAGAGTTATGAATGATGTTTTAAGATCATTTCTTGATGAGTTTGTAATTGTCTATTTAGATGATATTTTGATATTCAACAAATCACGAGAAGAGCATGTTAAACAGGTGAGGAAAGTTTTGGATATCATGAGAAAATAATAGTTATTTGTGAAGATGTCTAAATGTGAATTCGGGAAAACATCTTTAGTGTATTTGGGCCACATAGTTGGAGGAGGTGAACTAAAGATTGACCCCTCTAAAGTTTAGGTCATTGTGAATTGCCCAATACCCAAATCAGTCACAAAATTAAGGAGTTTTCTGGGAGCAACACAGTACTGGAGGAAGTTTATTGCTAATTTCTCTTCCATAGCAGATCCACTACATGCTTTGACCAGTGTGGAGGTTGTCTTCCAGTGGGGAGGAAAATAGAAAAACGAATTCAATGCTTTGAAACAAAAGATCAATTCATCCCTAGTTTTAGCATTGTCAGACTTGAAACAACCCTTTGAAATACAAACAGATTCGAGTGACTACGCCATGGGTACAGTTCTTTTACGGCATGGTAAGCCCATTTCATTTCATTATGAAATTTTTAATGGTGTTGTTATTAATTATCCTACGTATGATAAAGAGCTTTATGCATTGGTACAGAGTGTGAAGAAATATAAGAATTACTTGATGGGAAAAGAAACTATTGTTCACACCGATCATCAACCTCTACAATATCTACAATCTTAAACTAAATTGCAGCAGTCAAGGAACTTTCTTTGGATGGGATTTACAGAGAAATTCCACTTGGTAATCAAGTACAGGAAATATATTTATAACAGAGTTTTTGATATGCTTTCTAGACCAGTTATTAATGTAGCCATTCTACTCAAGAACCATTCTATTATGCCTAAACATTATGTTGAACAATATGCACATGATGTTGACTTTCAAGATGTATATTTAAACTTGAGTCAAGGCCACCAAGTTGAGGAATTAGACTATCATGTACATGATAATTCATTGTATCATTTGGGAAAACTTTGTGTTCCACAGGGAAAGAGATTAAATGTCACAAGGGAAGCACACACTTCTCTTATTGATGGACATTTTGGTGTAAGTGAAACAATGGCAAATCTTCAGAGGTATTTTTATTGGCCTTGTATGATTGAAAGTGTGTCACATTTTATCAGAGGTTTTTCATTGTGTGAAGTCAGTAAGCCTAGTAATAGGAAACTAGGATTGTACACACCACTTCCAGTGCCTTCACGACCATGGGAAAGTGTTTCTATGGATTTTGTTGAGGTCTTCCTTTATCAAGGAAAAGTCATGATTATTTGTATGTAGTTGTGGATAGGTTCAGCAAGATGTGCATAATAATGCCTTGTAAAAAGAAAATTACAACTGAACAAACAACTCAACTTTTCTTTCAAAATGTATGGGTTCATTTTGGATTACTTACTTTTATTGTAAGTGATCGTGATTCTTGATTTGTTGGAAATTTTTGGTCAAGTTTATGGAACTTGATGGACACCAAGTTGAAGAAAAGTACAACCTTTCATTCGCAAACAGATGGTCAAACTGAAGTGGTTAACATGACAGTTATTCATTTGCTAAGAGCTTATTGTAGCAAACATCCTAAGTTGTGGGATGAACAATTGCATTATATTCAACATGCTTTCAACCGAGCAAAACACTCTTATACTCTAACTTCTATTTTTGAAGCATGTATTTGTTATTTGCCTAAATCGCCTTTCGTTTCATCTTTTAGAAAGACGTAGCTATAGATGGACATCGTGACATAGACGAAGCAAAGAAATTCATTGAGAAAATTTAGTTGATTCACCAAATAGTTCAAGAACAACTAGAAAAGAGTCAAGGAAAGCATAAGGCAAGGCATGATAAGCATTGTGTGGATCATCAGTTTCAAGTAGGTGATGAATTTTGGCTATACATTAGCAAGGAAAGGCTTCAAGGTGAAGGTAAAAAGATGAAATCAATTCATTATGGTCCACTTAAAATTCTGGAAAATATTGGTAATAATGATTTCAAGCTTGATTTGCCTTCATATATGAAAATATATTCCGTTGTTAATGTTGAAAATTTGAGATTGTATGAACCTCATTTGATTGAAGATCAAGGAGAGAATGTTCAAATTCCATCTATTGAAGAATTTTCTCCAAAATTCCTTGATGTGCTTCAACAAGATGCTATACTTGACAGAAGGATAAGGACAACTAAAAGGGGAAGCATTGATTATCTTCGCGTGGGTCTCAAAGGTACACATCCATCAAAGGCCAAATGGATTGAAGTGTGGAAGGTTAGGGAATAGTACCCTAATCTATTCAATAATAGATTATAAATATTTTGGGGTCTAAAAGGCTTCGAGTGGGGAGGAGTGATCAAGTGTTTAGAATTATGCTCAAAAATCAAAGTGTTATAATCTTGTCAAACTCAACTTCAGATTAAAGGGCTCGTCATTCTGAATCCAATGGTGCAAACTTCACTCAAATCCGAGTTCGTATCCAGAAGATAGAGCAGGTCAAAGTTCAAGTTTGACTTGTATATGTGGCAAGATTGGATGACATGGCAAGGGTCCCAGTGAATGGGGAAGCGTAGAGTGGCAGGTTTCCACTTGGTCCCGCATATCGTATATCAGGAAAAAAAAGAGGTGCAGGTTAAGAATCGCCCCCTACAAATCGCACCAAAAACCCTGTTGTTACGTTGTTACCACCCGTAAAGTCTCGATTGTGATAAGATTGCCGGACACGATACTTTTATGTGTTATAGTTTAATGTCTCAGCATTTTCGTCATATCACACTGGTTATGTACCCACACTTGATTATCGATTGTGATAAGACCCAGATGCGGGAATTTTATATATCACAGTTGAATACCCCGGCGGGTTCGTAATACCGCAATCGCAGTGTTCCCATCTTAACAAGACCTTCGGTCATTGAACTTAACCAATTGCAATGAGCGGAAGGTTCTAGATGTGGGATTATATATGTTGGAGTTAATTATCCCTAGTGGGTCTGCAATATCGTAGTCAGAACATTTTTCTGTTTTGGGAACCCACAGAACTTGCCGATTGTGATTTTGATATGACTGATTGGATAAAGCCCACTGAACGATGAATTTCGTGCTCCATTAGTGGATTTTAGAGTGGAAACGGGGGTTTTGGTCGATTTTGGAGCATTTTGTGGAAGAAATAGTGGAAGAACTGGGAGAATTCATAACTTCTTTAGTTATTATCCAAATTGGATGCAAAAAATAGGCTAGATAACCATTTTTGAGTATTCTGAACTCATGGAAATAGGTTTCAGAGACATTTGAGCATTGTAAACAAACTTTTGTTGTAATTTGAGCATAATAGAGAGGCCCAAGCCATTGGAGGTAGGACCAAGGAGACGTAGCCCAGGAGGGGTGAGCTTCTTTATCATGTGCTTGATGTGTGTTGTATTTTGATGTTCTTTGCTATTATTTTACAATTTTTCAGCATATGTTTTAATGTTAAATTGTTCTATAACATTTACATAAGAAACTCTCATGGGAATCAGTTAATTAAGCAAAAGTATTAAATCCTTAAGCACTTGATAAGTGTTGGCTTATGGAGGTCTGACCCAGGTTCTGAGTTATTTAGCCAAACAAATCCCTACACTACTGGCCCTTTCGGTATCAGCCTGCGGAGCGTGGACTGAAGTCTCACCTAAAGTAGTATGGGGGGATGATGGAACCAAGTTTTCGTACCCTTGAGATGTCTGTGATGTCAGTTTAGTCCAACTATGCCTGTCTTCATGCAAGTCGCTTTGCGCACTGTTCTAACCTTCAGTACCTTTCGCGCTGCTATGGCAGGGAACTGCACTATTTCCCAAACTACACCGCGTATCTTACTTATCTTCTTAACATATCTTAGTTAACTTCGCATAAACAAATATTCTATCTTGTATTCCCTTAATCAATATAATTATACACATTCGTGCATCATATAAGTATTAGAAGTGAATTTCATACCCAAGATAACAATGCATAAAACAAGAAATAAATACATAGAAATGATAGGAAACTTCTCTTTATTAATACTTCCAACTGTTATAGAATCGACTCACCCTGCGCACTGAGCTGCAGGGGTTTACGTGCTTAGCTGCAAACTGCTAGGCCTCTGTACACTCAACTGCAGACTACTAGGCCTCTGTGCACTCAGTTGCAGAGCCTTCTCCTACTCTATGACCCAAGACTAGACATTACACTTCAGATCTATTTTGCACACATCATATGTTCTTCATTTTCATTATCCTATCAAACTACTTAGAGCCTCACTCTATTTATACACTCCCATGGTCTGCGGACCATGGGTAGATCTCCACAACCGACATTACAATAACAATATTAAGGGTGGGCAACCCTATGACTCTTTAACAAACTACGCACTCCGCGCCCACGTAATGTGAAGCCTTTACATTGGAATTACAATTTTTGACTAATATCTGGGCTCTAAGCTCCAAAACTTCCCTTGGGGGATCATGTGCCCAACAGGCCCCCAATACAAACATCATGACTCACCCTCGAGTCACTCTATCGGTGCGGAGATCTTTGCATGAAGACTTCCCAACTCTGACTAGATCGCTGCAAGTTCGGCAGCACACTAACCATCTACATGATGTACTTCCTCTACGCATTGTTCAATGACCGTTGTGGCCGAACTGCCGCCTTGAATCATCTCTGGTGTTGCTTGCAGATGCATGAGCTTTGCTTCAATGAAGGCTGTAATGGTATAAGCCTCATTGATCCACGGCTGTAGGTGCGCCTTCAAAACTGCTTCCTTATGCTGAGTAGCATCCACCTGCTCCTTAAGCGCTTTAGCTTGTTGCATCCTCGCAAGCCTCTGTGTAAGGGAAACCATCTGCGCGGTCCCTTTCACTTCGTCGTATCTCTGCTACAGCTCGTACGCCTCTGTCTCCAGGAACTCTATGTTCGGTTCCTCCTGCAAGGTGGTGAGGACCTCGAACGACTACTCGAACAACTTTGTGTAGTCTCTCACTACACTGTTAACCGCCGTCATTGCTGTTGTGATCGAAGTGGTGTACTGTTCCTTAACCTCCGGTAGATTTGAAGGTTGTGCCTTCAACTATAGTTCTACTATCTAAAGGTTCAGCTCTAGCTGAACCCTAGCCATTTCCTCTCTTGCGTCATGTACCCCTGCTGCTAACTTATGTACGCGTGCCTCCACCGATTCCTCTGCTGGGATGGCCAACTCCAGGACCAACTGGCAGGCTTCCTCCACCACCTGCACTATCTATCTGTTCTGCACCACTATGTCATTGCGCTGCAAGCTCAACTGCTCAATGTTGATGCATTGCTAGCTCATTACTTGTATCATGTGGCTCTCCCTACCTCGAAGCTCTATAGTGAGTCCATCCTGTAAAGTATAGAGTGTCTCCCGAGGGAGCGCAGCCATGTTTAATCCGATCCCTTTCAGTCTGTTGACCATAGGCCTATCAGCCTCATTTTCTGTAACGAGTGCTCCATCTGGAAGCACTATTGTGTTGGTCATCCAGGCATGCAGCATTTCCTTGGCCATGAATGTGCCTACTATGAGGCTGGTTGACACAGTGCTAGCCTGTGCAGTGCGCACCTGCAACTCATGTATCTGTGTCTAAAGACCCCCTAACACCATTTGGTGTTGCTCCTCAAACTTCTGGAGGGCCTCCATACGGATGTCCCTCACAGTCTCGCTAATATCATGTAGATCCCCCTCAGTGAGGGTGATTGGGTCGAATGAAGTCTTTGAGGCCTTCATCTTCTTTCGCAGCCCTACTTGCTCTCTTGGGCACAGACGTTTTAGTTGGGTGGCCATTGTCTTTGGGTCTGCGCCACCTTATTCTGTATCGGTCTCCGGCTCGAGCGAAGGTGACTTCTGTCCTTGGCACTCTTCTTCTGCTATGTTCTACTGCTCCTCTGCCAACTTCGCAGTGTCGTGCGTCACCTGGGCCTTAGCCACTACTTCCTCCTTCCTGCGTTTTTCTACCAAGCTGCTACACCATCCGCAGTTTCACCTCTTCCTTCTTCTGCTCTGCGGCGAACTTCTTTGCTTCCACTGCTGAGCTAGCTGGAGCGCACCACTCCGGCGACCAAGACTCAAGGACCATGAAAATTACATCATCGGTCGCCAAATAGGGTAGCTCACGCCACGTCTTCATAGGGTCCTTCTGTGCCCTGATGAAGACATGGTGGAAGTCTGCTTTGAACTCCGTGAAGCTCTGTAGACTATTGTAGACCGTGGGCGATAACCATGGCTTGCGATTAATCCCCATTTTGATATTCATCTCCATGAGCACCTAGAATATTTTGCTTTCCCTTATCCTTTGTGCATCCCTGGTTGCCCACAACGAAGCATACTTTGCTGCCTCTGGAAGGTCCTACGCGATCATCGAGAACTAGCTATCTTCAAGCAATTCCCATGCCACCAGTACTATTGACAATAGAATCCATGCATAGTGAAAGGTTTTTCCTTGCTCCTGTGCCTCGCGGCAGTTCTCAACGAACTCACCGCATAGATATTTTTCCTAGTTAAACTGGACCCCTTTTGCACATTGCACTGGTAGTGAAACCATCGGCACGAGCACCTCATTTGCGCAGTATTTCCACATCACCTTCCCTACCAATATCTGTGTCATGACCTTGATTGCAAGGTTGTTGATGCTCGAAATGGCGTACCCTCACTTCTTCTCTAGTTTAAATTTCTTCTTCATGGCCTCCGCAATGGCCAAATCATCACTCTTTCCCTCTAAGATGTTTGCTAGGTCCTCCCCTGCACAAGGGAGCCGAGAAATCCTATGAATCAAATGGTTTGTGATGGGGATGGGCTCCTCTAGCCACAAGCACCCATCATGCACCAAGCAGAGCAGCGACTTGACGACAAAAATGGTCACTGTGGCGTGGTGGTAATGTGACACCCAGAGTAGGTTTAGCAACCTTGTTTTCTCAACTCCTCTCAGCCATTTGTGCAGCTCCAAATCTATCATTCTAGCTGATGCATCTATCTTCTGGTGCATTAGCTACACGGTCGCGAGATGCAGGAACTTCTCGTGGTCCATGAGGTCCCAATCTTCAAATTTTAGCACGGGCACCTGTCCCAAGTGCGCTCCTTCAAAAATAATGTCATCAGGGAGCAGCGGAGTCTACAAAGAGCTCTTTCTCTCATCTATATCCTTGGGCACCTTTGCTTTACCCTTCCACAGAGGAACATATGCAGGTAACCTGGTGGGAGGGTCCACACCCTGGGTTTCGACCTCCATCTCTACATCCTCCTCCTCAACTAGGATTTCTTCGAACTCTTCTTCCTTAGTGGCCTCCAAATCGATAGCCTTCCCCTTTTCTTCCATGGTGAGCTTAGTCCTCAGCGGATTTCTAGGTGATATGCACACCGGTACCATGGCCTGATTCTCTTTCTTGGGTCTTGGTATGCGTGGTTATTTAGGGATTTCAACGACTATCCCGGTGCTCTCTGGGGCTTCCACTTCCATAATTGTCTGCATGGCTTCCTCAACGGTCATTGCTCCAGTATCCATGGCTTCTTCGGGTGCTTCCATAGTGTGATTCCACAATTCTCTCAACATCTTGGGTAATTACTCAAGGAACGAATTCTCCTTCAGAAGATCGAACAAGTCTTGGTTCATGAATGTCTGTGCACACAACAACTCAGTCCTCAAATTTCCAAGTGTTGTTTGCTGGATAGCCCTTTGTAATTTATAGTTCCTTTTGAATTTTAATTCGATCGTTCCGCTCACATTTGGTCCATTAATGCTTGATTGGCAGTAGATTTTCAAAAATCTATCCCATAAAGTTTGCCTTAAATGCCTGCCACCCACTCCATTTGGTCTCAAACCAAGCATCACATCGTGAATAGTGACTGTAACAGTCACTTTCTACTCGTGCTGCAGTGCAGCTACCCTCGCACTATCGTGAACCCTGTGACACTTTGCTACTACACACAGTCCTGACATCTCGCAGCTCCCAGGCAAATTAGTTTATAGTCCCACACCTCATTTCAACTACCTGGAGAGCTAAGACTGTGCTTTCGTCAGCTAATTAGGTGATCAGGCCACATGTGTATGGCTTCAAATGACTGCCATTCACTTTTCCTGGGAAGGGCTCTCCATTTAACTTGACCAACTGTATCGCACCTCCATCTGTAATCTCCTTAATAACATACGACCCTAAACAATGCATTCTAAATTTCCTTGGGAATTTATCAAACTTAATATCATACAACAACACCAGATCGTTTACCTTGAATGTGCGCAACTTAATATGTCGATCGTGCCAAGCCTTTTCGCATTGCTTTTGGACTTGCTAGTGGAAACCAGCCAAAAATCGTTCTTTTTCGAGCTCTTCTAGCTGCACGAGCCTCTCCTCTAGGGCTCCACTATTCGTCATACCTGTGAGCGCTGCTATGTGCAGACTAGACATGATGTTTTCCATAGCCATTACGGTTTCTACTCCATAGACAAGCCTAAAAGGCGTTTATCCCGTCAGCTTCTTGCATGACATCCAATAAGCCCATAACATTGTAGGTATGCGTAGGTCCCCATCACTTCGCTACGCATTGCATACCTTGGTCAGCCTGTTTTCTAGTACTTTGTTGAATGCTTCTGCTGTCTCGTTAGCCTGTGGGTGATACAGTGTGCTCTTTTGATGATAGACTTGAAACTCTTCCATTAGCACATTGATCATTTCATTCAGGAAGTGTGTACCGTGATCACTCATCAAGATCTTCGGACATCCAAATAGCGTCAGTACGTGTTCAAATAAAAACTTCACAGTAGTCGTGCCCATGCAATCCTTCACTGGTTGTGCTTCTACCCAACGAGTTAGATACTCCGTCGTAGTGATAATATACCTCGCGCTTGGCTTTCCTTGAGGTTTAATAGGTCCTACAAAATCTATTTCCCACTTTTTGAAAGGTTGCAACGTCATTTTTGGATTCAAAGGCATTTCATCCCTCCGCAATGGCCTTCCTGTCTGCTGACATACATCAAATGCCTTGCAATATGCTTTTGAATCCTGATGAAGGGTTGGCCACCACAACTCGGCACGTAAAATCTTCTGCGTAGTTTATCTCCCCGTATAATGTCCTCCCACGACACCCCCATGAGTGTCCACGAGGATGCTGCTTCGTTCAAATTCAGGTACATGCCTTCGCAGTATTTCATCATTCCCCATCTTGTATAGATGCCCAACAATGACAGAGAAATCTACCACGCGCACCACTAATTCCTTCTTTTGCTGGATAGAGTATTCTTTCTATGTAGTTCTAGTTGTTAGAAAGTGAATTATATCTTCAAAATTTCCATTCGATACACGCACAACAAAGAGCTGCGTGTCGGGTAATCCTTCCTCCAAATTAGTAGGTTCCTCCCGAGTCTCAATGCGTGATAGGTCATTTGGTCCCACGTTCAATTGTCTAGGCTTCACAACAACTTCGAAATCATATTCTTGGAATAATAAAATCCATCTGCAAATGCACCCCCCCAACATAGGCTTATTGACCAGGTACTTTAGCGTGGAGTGATCTGTATACATCTTAAAGTGGCCTCCTAGCAAGTAGTGTCGATACTTCTGGAGTGCATATACCATAGCTAGTCCCTCGCGCTCAATGGTGGAATATTTCTTCTCAGCTTTGGATAATCTATGACTTGCGAACACGATAGGGTGATCCAAGCCTTCTCCACCATCCTATGTCAGTACTACCCCCAGCACT
The DNA here is from genome assembly GCA_031772625.1 of Pinus tabuliformis. Classification (NCBI taxonomy): domain Eukaryota; kingdom Viridiplantae; phylum Streptophyta; class Pinopsida; order Pinales; family Pinaceae; genus Pinus; species Pinus tabuliformis. The sequence continues at coordinate 90,767,681 of CM062807.1, read as the reverse complement.
ATACATGACGCATCGACATGTACATGGAACTCTTTCTTCCAGTTCGGGAAGACTAGAATTGATGCAGTAACCATTTTTTCTTTCAATATATCCAGGATTTTCTTATAGTCATCATTCCAGTAGAACGTGACATCCTTCTTTAACAATTTTTCCATTGGTGCGGTGATTTGGGCATAGCCTTTGATAAAATTTCTGTAATATCCCATATGTCCCAGAGCGGCACGCAGCTGTTTCACACTTCTCGGCGTTTCCAAGTTCAGAATCACTGCAATCTTCATGGGGTCTACCATCAGCCCTTGTTTACAAACCACATGCCCCAATAGGTTTCGAAAAGGAATGAGGAACACACACTTCTTGAGGTTGAGTGCAATTTGGTATCTTCGGTAGGTATCCATCATCAAGCACAAGTTCACCACATGGCACCTAACTAGCCCAAATACAGTCTAGTCATCAAAATAAACCTCCAAGAACTTATGAATATATTCCCTAAATGCCGCAACAACCATGCGCGAAAAGATAGCAGGGGCATTCTTCAATCCAAATGGCATGACAATATATTGAAAGCAACCCCACTCAGTCACGAAGGTTGTCTTGCTCCTATCCTCCAGTGCGATTTTGATCTGGTGGTACCTCAAGAACCCATCAGTGAAAGAATATGCTTCCTGACCTCCTACATTATCCAACACTTCATCTGTAAAAGGAGTTGGGAATGGATCATGCACACAAGCATCATTCAATTTCCTGATATCCACGCATATCCTTATCTCATCCTTCTGCTTCTTCTTTTGTACTACCATTGGGCTTACCCAATCGGATTCTTCCATAGGCTCAATGATGCATGCCACGAACATTTTGTCTAGTTCTATGCAGACCTTCTCCTTGTATTTCGGATTTAAGTGGTAAGGCCTCTGCTTAATTGGCTTCACATTGGGCTTTAACGTGATCTTCATTACTCCTAAATCTCCAATTATTCCTTTCAAATCCGTAAACTTGGTCAAGAATAAGCCCTAGCATTAGTGGAGTAATTCAACGACCTTATCCACTGTCGCGTCATCCCAGTAGTCTCCAATCTTCGTGAATTTAGGTTTTTTCTTCGTACCAATGTTTACCTGCTTAGTTCTCACCAACGTGGTTATATAAGGGTTCTCAATCTGTGGTCCATGAAACTCATGGTGGCCTTCCATTTTTGGAATGTTAATATTCCGCAGATCCTCATCCTCCTCTTCAGCAGTTACATTATAGCATTCCAACGTGCGACTCAGCTGAGTAGCCCATTCAGGTTGAATCAATTCTATTAGTTCCTGTGGTATCCTAAAGATGGCTACTTTTACCTCTTGTAGCGCTTCATCAATACTGTCCCAGCCATTGTTATAGACATTTTTGTGCCTTGCAGCTCCAAGCATGAAATGTCCATAAACCAAGGGATCCTAAGTCCCTAAAAGTGTTGTTCCGACCCCTAAAGGAACAAGGTCAACAAATTACAGCTTCTCCCATAAGTTCTCCACCAGAAACTGCTCAGAATCAGTCAAATCAGGATCATTTCAGCTGCTCCACTGGCTAGCTGCGTTGCATAGCACCCAAATACACTAGCTAGGTGCATTGCAACGCACCTAAATGCACTACCAGGGTGTGTTGAGCGGGAAATGACAAATGGCAGTGTCATTCCGCGAGGTGGAGAGACAATGGAAGCTTCCAGAATCTTCCCCAATGACACTTGCCTCACTAAATTCGACCAAGGATGAGTAAGAGGCTCTCAGTCTCCAAGTGGAAGCAAGAACTGACAGAGAGAAGACACTAGTCAAATCATAAGCTGACTCATCCTCCTTGCATACATCTATATATGGATCCCTCATCCCAGAGATCCAGAGGCTGGAATTTTGTACATTGCAAAGAATTGCTGTTGGTTTTGAGATAGATATCAGAGTATTGGGTGATTTATGCTTTGTTGGAGGTGAAGAGGGGCTTCTTTGCTGGGAGGTTGATGCTGGATCAGGAATCATCGGTTGTAACTCCTCCTGGATCTTCTTGTTATATCAATAAAACTATTTGAGTTTCTCCTACATGCTTGTGTATCATTGATGCTTGTTACATTTGTATGTTTAGCTTAAATCTGATCCTAAGTTATTTATGAATATAAATCCATGTCTTTGTGTAGTTTTCTTCTTCTATGATCTTACAGGAACTTGGTGAAGCTGGGCAATTAAGGAAGCAGGTAGCTGGAAGATGTCAAAGAAGAGAGAGATTGGATCAAAGGACTAGCGCAAGACACAGGTTGGTTCATCCTATTCCTCTTTTTTTATAGTTCATAAAGAAGAATACAAAAGTAGTTTTCTCTATTTGTTTCTAAGGTAACTGTCACACCTTAGTGGGATAGAGTCGTTCTGAATAGACACTTTTCCCGTTAACAAAATGGCGACTCCGCTGGGGATCGTGTCTAGTTAGTTTGTTTGTGTTTCTCTTGTTGTTTGTTTCATAAACTTAGAAGTAGCAAATCGAACTGCATTTGCCATTAACAAATGCAAAGTAGACATATGTTGCTTCAATCCATTCACTGGATCTGTTTATGATTTGAACAGCTGATTCACAAATGATCTGATTGTCCTTTGTGATAGCTCTTAGACCTTCTTTAAATCTACCCTCTGATTGTGCATTACTGATTGCTTTGACTCGGCCAAAAACCATAGATTAAACTGCAAACCATGACCCAGAACCCGGATAGAATTCTCGTTTCTGCCCCAGCGCAGGCTCTGTGAAGAGGTTCTGCATTTCAATGCACTTCCTGAGAGGGCTACCTGCGCTGCAATGCAGTTTCTCTGTGTAACAGGTGCGCTGATCAGCCTAGCCTTGTGCAGCTGAGGTTCTAGTGCTTCATTCTTTCCAGTTTTGTCTCTGATTTTTGCAGCCTGTGATCAGTGCATGTGTCTGTTTAAAAGCCCCTTTTCCTTGCTATAATTCTGCCTCCTTTGTACAAAAAGACTGTAGATGTTTTTGTGTGTTTGTTGCGTCATTTACAGTTTTCCATTGCAAAAGTAGAATAGTCATACTGTCGTCCTTTGATTCAGATTTGTCGCAAGTGTCGATTTTGATCATAGGAGAAAGTTTATTTGCTGTTAACAGTCGATTATGCTTTTAATTTTGCCTCTGGTTTGAATTTATGACTTTCTAGTGTCGAAACGAGTATTTATTTCAAAATCATAAAGTGTCGTAATCATCTCTACCTTTTGATTTCGAAAAGAAGCTTGTTTGTGTTTATCACTTGAAAGCAAATTCAGATTTGTACATCAACTTTCTTTTTAGGCATCAATATTAAGAAAGTGAAAAAAAAATACATGCACATGTGCATTTGGATATTGACAGTCTGTTTGGCTTGATTTAGGAAAGTGCATTTACAGTGTGCTCTTTGCTCTTTGTGAAAAGATTGTGTCTTTCTTTTCCCCTTGTAGCTAGGATTTTCATTGCTGAAAAGAGATAAAAGTTTGCTTATCATCTTTAGATTTCATTTTAGGAATTACATCTACATCTCGTGGTGATCCCAAAAGGAAAACTTCATAAGAAAGATCAACTTAAAATAAATCCAATGAACTTAACAACGCTTTGGAACTTAACACACAACATTTAGAGGTCTAGGCTAGAGACGTATTCCGGCATCGTAAAGCCTGGTAACTGTTGTCCTCACTGATGGTTGGGTGATTCCTCCACTTTGAGACGATAAGTGCCAGTACGGACTTGTGCTCCCACATACCATCGAGTATATATTGGGAGACCCCTATAGGCTTAAAACCTTTTATCCATAGGAAGCTGTGTCGGCCGCCCTACTGATCGCAATCCACCGAACACAGCATTCGGGAAGATTGACTGCCGTACTGTAAAAAGTATTCTACAGTTTTGCGATTGGTTTGGTACTCCCTCTACCTAGATCTCCAGAGCAGTCCCTTTCATTCCTTTTCAGACTCCTTAACAGAAAAGGTCCATCTGAGCACTTGTCACTTCAGGCTCATTAAAAATCGAAGGAGACTAGAGTCATCTTTTGTTTTTTCTTGACTCTTAAAAACTGAAAAAACAAGTTGTGTAAAAGCGTGTTAAAATTTATTTTAAACAGAATATTCATACCCTTTTCCTACGTTGATCTTGGGTTGAGAAAATGGATCCTACCAACCAAGGAATTCCCCTTGGTGGAAATCCTAGTCCCTTCTCCTCTTGGGGAGATGTTGGTGTGCCCCATATGGCCACATTGTCACTTCCAGGACTGACGATTGGCTTGCGAGTATGGCTCTTCTCAACCAGTGTCGTTCAGAACACCACCATTCCTGAACAATCGAATCAGCAATTAGACGAGTCCAGAGTTGCCCACCAGCCTTCTACTTCCTCTAATTCTTCCTCTCCTCCTTCCTCTTCGCTTGATGGAACTGGTAAAGCTAAAAGCCATGTTCCTAAGGAGAAGAAGGAAAAGAAGAAGAAAGAAAAGAAGAAGAAGGAGCCAAAGGCGAGTGTGGGAAAACGAGTGTCGTCTAACAAAAATCCACACACTGCACCGACCAGGCCTAAATCGCCATGTGTCATTTGCAAAGGAGACCACTTTCACAGAGATTGTCCTTGCATCCCCCGGATACTAAGGGACTGGTCTCCTCGTTTGCACAACCCGGTGTCATCAACCTCTGGTGATCATGTTGAAAGCACACCGTCAACTAGTGAAAGTGAAGCCCCAGGACAAAAAGGGAAAGCTAGATTTCCCTGTAAACTGTGCGAAGGCAATCATGTCGTCCACCGTTGTCCCTTCTTAGACGAAGCTAAAAGAGTTTTGGATGATCGTCTGGTTTCACCGTTACGACTTCCTCCTGGATATAAAAAACTCTTGCCGAGTCCGTCACTAGTTGAGAATCCAGCTGGCCCACTCAGGTGGTCGGCTGAAGCGCCTACCATTGAAGATAAACCAACTGAATCCATACCAGACGAAAGTCAAAAGGTCGAGGTGGCAGTTGACCCGGTCTTGCCTTCAGAGGTTTTATCTTCGGATGATACAGTCACTGAAGAGAACAAGGATGACACCGTCCAAATTCTCTTCATCAACACAGACTCCGACGAACATGGGGGCAACCTACCCATTCCTTTACCGCAGGAAGGAAGTTCGTCAGAGCCATACCCGACCGTCTACTCGGTCCCACCTCCAAGCAACCTAGTTGTCTCCTTCGACTGGAATCAACTAGGCAGACCCCGTTTACCAGCAAGCATACCATTCCGAATTATCGTTCAAATATATAGAATGGTCATGGCTGGTACCATCATAGATGAGGGGGCTTCTGTGAGTATCCTTTCCTCTACTGCTTGGAAAGCGCTTGGTTCGCCATCGCTTTTGCCTGAGATGAGAAATCTGACAGGCTTTGATAAAGGAACCAGTCGACCTTTAGGGATCCTTCCCGATGTGCCCATAACATTGAGAGGGAAGACAGTTCGCATGAATGTAATGGTAGTTCAAGGACCCTTGGATTATAACCTACTCCTTGGACGAGACTATATTTATTGCATGGGAGCCATCGTCTCCTCACTCTTTAGAGTAATGTGTTTTCTGCACGAAGGAAGAGTGGTCAAGCTCGTGGACCAGCTTTCATTTCCCGGATCATGCATAGCAAATAGTCATATACCATCCCTAAATGGTCTCTTCACGCAAGAAATGTCTCAATCCCCAGTCTGTCCTTCCGATAAGCGCGAGTAATTCGGAGGGATATGACTGAAACCCAGGGGGCATGCGTCCTGGTCTGCTTCGGCAAGAAAACTTCGGGTATAGGGTAGGTTTCCGCGGGAGAATATGACTAGTCTGTACCCTGTCCGTGATTGGAAGAGGGGTTATTCTAGAATAAGATTCTCTTGTCAAAATTATGTAAGTTGGCGAGCGCCGCCACTCACCTTTGTTTATCTCGATAGACATCGCCAAAGAAGTGTTTTGTTTACACCGTAAATAGAACAATCTTTGGGTAACCTGTAAGAGGTAGGCCTCTCCCGATAGAACAAATGTTTTGTTTGCAAATTGAGGGGTAACCTTGAAACCATATTTTATACTTGGGGGCATGCAAACCTTTTTGAGTGCAAGCAAAGAGCGATTATTTATCTGTTTTTTGGATTAGTCGTTTCCTAACTTGCATAAAGAAAGGATGTGGGGCAAAACTCTAAAAGTTGTCGTTTTATATGAGACATTCTTATCATATGACTGGATTAATCGAGCAGTTTTAGCACATAGTTCAAGCTCATTAAAAAATAAACATAAGACATGAGCAAATGTTTCCACCCGCGTTTAAGCTCGTTAAAAAATGAACTATTCCCCGGTAAATAACCACCGTGAATGTAGTACTTCAGCCATTAAAGCCTTGGTCGTGTTTGCACCGTCACCTCCACTTTTCATTTGGCCGATCATTCACCTCCATTTGATTGTTTACCCATTTTGAGGAACAGCTACGAAGAGTGATTTCACTAGCCATCCTTGTGACACTGTCGTGATTGGAAAATTCCAAACCTTACCTGGAATCAGCTGCTACCCATTTTATCACTCGTTCCTCAAAAGACGAGTCTTCTTTAAGCTCTTTTCAACTGACTTGTAAAATATGAAAAGATTGCCGAGTTTTGGCCTTCCAGCTCGTTAAAGCGACGGGAAGTGCTATCCCTCCTCTAGATTTTAATCTTTTTGGACCTGAGGGATTATTGCACAAAAAGATCGAGCGCTTGTTTTGTTCGGCTCGTTAAAACTATCGAAAATTCATCCCTTCTGTATTGTTTTATACTTTTTCGTACTTAAGGGATTAGATGACGAAAAAGGAATTTTGGAGTTACCTTTACGTACTTTTTTCAGACTCTCTAAAAATGAAAAGGACCGAGTTATCTTTGTCGTTAAATTCGTTAAAAAGATTAATAGCGACAAACTTGTCTTTAGATGAGAACGAGTTTCACTATCGCTAGGCTCGTTAAAACATAGCGATGGGTTTGCCTGAAGGGCAAATTATAGAACAAGCATATGTTATCCTCCTCAAGCTTGACAAAAATAAAGAGGTACTAGTCAGCAATGACTGGGGAAAAATTGGGAAGAAAACTCAAAGAATCTTTATTGGTAGCAAGTCGCTCTTGAACATGACACTTCCACTTCGTGTCCGAATCGGGTTGGGTTGTTTCATTCACCGGTCACATCACCATGGTCACGCCATACCATCCACATTTGGGGTAAATGCTACCAATCCATCACATAAGTGTCGCCGACATGTTCAAGAGAAGTCATCCAGAGAAGTCACCTGTGTCCCATCCACTACCATACATTATAGTTCATTCTTTCATGACCGCCATCCTGAACCATATATCATCAGATTGTTTTCACCTCCATCAAAATCATTTGCTCCGTTCTGTGTCATTGATGTGGGATTCATTAAGGCACTCCTTTGATGGATCGCTTCTTGTCGACATCAGCTCATTATCCAAGAAGTGGATCTAGGAACACCCCATTCAGTACTTTGAAGCTTGCATGCCTCAATGGCAAGTTTCTCACTTTCGGCGACAGGTATACACCAATGACCTTCGACCGAAAGATTTTGCGTGGTGTTCGACGCCAAATCCTTTATTCACACCACGTGAATTGTACTGCAGTACCTTGAGGGTCATCATCATTATCGGTGATTCCTCTCGCGCTTGTTAACAGTTTACATCATTGACTGGTAATCAAGCGATGTCTTTCCATGTTCGACTTTAAAACATTTCTCACATGGATCGACTTGTACTTCGAGTGAAGATCAGACGAGATTGAAGACCCCGGATCTAGTTTCATCCATCCAGGCTGCGATATATATTCAGGAAAATAAAGACATTGAAATGTACAGCGTTGCAGCACAGATAATCATCCTACCAAAAGGATGATGGCTCTATCAGAATCATCAGTCTACCATCAGACGATTGTCTGTCCTATGTACATGAAAATGAATTTATAAAGCTGAGCATGGGAATGCCCGCCTCAGCTAGATCATGAAAACAGTATGAAGATAATGTATTGTATTGTATCTTATTACAGGTCTCCTCCCAGCATTGAAAGAACTTCAGATCCTCCTAATAAAGCATTTCACCCGATAAATGGCCTCATACTTTAGGGGGCAATTGTTATAGACATTTTTGTGCCTTGCAGCTCCAAGCATGAAATGTACATAAACCAAGGGATCCTAAGACCCTAAAAGTGTTGTTCTGACCCCTAAAGGAACAAGGTCAACAAATTACAGCTTCTCCCAGAAGTTCTCCACCAGAAACTGCTCAGAATCAATCAAATCAGGATCATTTCAGCTGCTCCACTGGCTAGCTGCGTTGCATAGCACCCAAATACACTAGCTAGGTGTGTTGCAACGCACCTAAATGCACTACCAGGGTGCGTTGAGAGGGAAATGACAAATGGCAGTGTCATTCTGCGAGGTGGAGAGACAATGGAAGCTTCCAGAATCTTCCCCAATGACACTTGCCTCACTGAATTCGACCAAGGATGAGTAAGAGGCTCTCAGTCTCCAAGTGGAAGCAAGAACTGACAGAGAGAAGACACTAGTCAAATCATAAGCTGACTCATCCTCCTTGCATACATCTATATATGGATCCCTCGTCCCAGAGATCCAGAGGCTGGAATTTTGTACATTGCAAAGAATTGCTGTTGGTTTTGAGATAGATATCAGAGTATTGGGTGATTTATGCTTTGTTGGAGGTGAAGAGGGGCTTCTTTGCTGGGAGGTTGATGCTGGATCAGGAATCATTGGTTGTAACTCCTCCTGGATCTTCTTGTTATATCAATAAAAATTTTGAGTTTCTCCTACATGCTTGTGTATCATTGATGCTTGTTACATTTGTATGTTTAGCTTAAATCTGATCCTAAGTTATTTATGAATATAAATCCATGTCTTTGTGTAGTTTTCTTCTTCTGTGATCTTACAGGAACTTGGTGAAGCTGGGCAAGTAAGGAAGCAGGTAGCTGGAAGCTGTCAAAGAAGAGAGAGATTGGATCAAAGGACTAGCGCAAGACACAGGTTGGTTCATCCTATTCCTCTTTGTTTATAGTTCATAAAGAAGAATACAAAAGTAGTTTTCTCTGTTTGTTTCTAAGGTAACTGTCACACCTTAGTGGGATAGAGTCGTTCTGAATAGACACTTTTCCCATTAACAGCCATCCTCAAAACTGAAGGTCATCACGAACCCTTCGCGCAGGGTATCCCATTCACCTGTCCCACGGCAGAGCTCTATTTCTATATACCAATTCATTGGTATAACATCTAGGGTATGGCAGAACAGGTGCACCCACTCAAGTTGTGGATTTTCTCCATAGGTCTGCGTCCATTTGGCCAGACGCACGCGCGCATCATCCTGCCCATCATACTTGTTTGTCAGTTGCATCCTAGGCTTCCAAAATCATGTGCACATCATTCTCCTACATTCGCGCCAATCATCAAAGCTTCCTTTGTGCATATCCCACCATCTTGCAGGCATAGCACACAGTACCTAGTCCAAGGCCCGGAACTGTTGCTTTTCCGATACCTCTCTTTCAAATGCATCCAAGAAGGTATCTACCTCATTTAGACCATCATAAGTAGGTAGATCTCTTACTTTTGTCGACACTTAGCACAACAACCTTGTCATCATATTGCGGTTCAGTGTAGTTACTTTGTGTAATCGATTCTTCTATCGCTCTATCTCCTCATCAAAATCTGAAGTGCAGGAGCTTTCGCGCTCTCATGAAATCTGCCCATCCATGGTGGGATTCACCTAGTCTTGGTCTCGTGCTATTATCTTATAGATGCAATCTAGATCATCATCACTTTCATAGTCGTGGACCGGCTGCGTATAGTGCAATCCTTCAGCAGGGTCTAAGGGTATAATTACACGTAGTGACTTCTTCTCAAAAATAATATTTCGCTTCTTCAGATTAATTACCCTATTCATGTCAGTGGCCCAGTCAATTCCTAGGAGCGTGGGGTAGGGATTGCTATCATCAACAATCTCTATCACTTCGAAATCAGCCAGCGTGCTCGCTCCCTCAATATCCACAGTTATTCCCTGCAATCGCCCCATGGGTATTATTTTCTGCTGGTTTGCCATCCTTAGCTGAATTGGAGAACACTACAGTGTAGGTATTTCCATTTTCTCCCATGTCTATTTCGGTAAAACATTCACATCCGATCCCAAATCTAGGATGAATTGATCCATCTCATATTCTCCGATCTACACGGTTAGCCTCATTTCTCGTCTCGTCCTTGTCTTATGCTTTCCAATCTTCCGAACTACGCACGGTAATCCTAGCGTGGTCCCAACGCATCTATTGATGAGTTCCTATAACCCTTTCATAGCCTTATTGTCACATAATAACTTCATATAGGTTTCCAGGAATGTTGTGAGCATGGATCGGTCCATTTCCGGCTCCGGTTTATCTTTGCTTCCTGAAGTGGAGGCATCAGCGAAGCTCTTCTTAGCTTCCATGAAGCTTTCCCAAGTACGCTCCAAATCAAACTCCACTTCTTTCACCAGAGCTTTGTGAACCCAAGTACTATCTTCTGGCTGTTTGCCTTTGTCATCTCCCATCGTGATTCCACTTCAGAGCACAATGTTCACATTCGGGTTTTCCTCGCGTGGCTCAGATCTCATCATTTGCAAGTTTTGAGTCAGGGGAGGTGGTAATGCTCCTTTGTCGTGTATCCTAGCTATCAGCGTAGGACAATATTTTGTCTCATGATCAAACACTGTGAAATATAAAAACGACATGCATGTTGGATTCGTGTAGTCACGGGCATAATGTCCTAGCCCTCCACAATTGTAGCAAATCAACTATCCGCAACCTCTTCCAGCTCCTCCTCTGCCTCGGCCTTGTCCGTGCCCTTGAAATCTTGTTCGTGCCATTCCTGCATTCTGGTCAAGGGGCTATGTTTTAGCCTAAACTCGGTAGGTGGGAGTTCTATCCATCATCAACTCATAGCTTCTGCAAGTGCACTCGTCATGTCCCACCGACCTACAAAATTTGCAGTACAACTATTGGAAATTTTGTGTATACTTCTGTAACAAGTGACAATTTTCCATGGCATGTTTTCTAGCTATTTGATAGCTCGCACACCACAAACTAGGCACTGGGCTAGGTCCTGCTTGAGCTTCTGGCCTTAAAGGCATCAGTCCTCCTCCTCCGAGGTAATTTGTAAAAATCAGGGAGTGGTCTTTGTTATGACCCTGACTCTTGCATTTCACACACCATACTTCTTTGCGCACTTCTGGTCGAACCATCCTATCCTGTTTCAGACTTCGCATCTCAAGGCACAGATTCTTTAGCTGCACGTGGATTTGCTGAACTCCTAGGTTAGGATCCTGCATCGGGGTCTCATGTAGCCTCATAGAAATATCTTAGGCTCTACCTGAGTCGTTCTCTTCTGTTGCGATAGCACATTCCTTAAATGTGGTAGTAGTGAAGCTACAAACCACTCACGATGCTGTCCATCCATCAGATTCATATTGGCTTCATGAATCGTACATTTTAGCCTCTGATCCAGCTCCCAAGGAGTCTCACCTGGTAGCATCGTAATCTCTTTAAATCCAATGATCGACTACGCTTCAGATTTAGGCCTGCTAAATTCTCTATTTAGCGCTGCTTGGATATCCGTGACTCTCGCATTCAGGTTATCATTGGAGTACTTAATATACCAGGTCAATGCGCGATCCTGCAGGGTGCTAACCAGCGTTGCCTTCTTTATATGGTCATCTATAATACCTTGCGCTTCCCATACATCCTTTACAACGAACCAGAATTGGTCTGGATCCTCATTTCCCAAACCTTTGAACACAGGGAACTTCACTGTGCTTGCCATATTAAATCGCAGTGGTGGTGGAGTTGGTACGGTTGAAGATGGAAGTGATGGCGGTGAAGTCATTGGTGGTGTGGGTGGAGGTGGTATTTGTGGAATTTTTTGCCTTGTCTGATGAATGGCACTTTGCGAAGAGACCTTTGCGAGCTCTTCCTCATCTCCTCGTGGAGGTGAAATCAAAGGGCTATTTTCTGGACCCTTATTTCCTTCGTTCTTGTAAAGATTTCCACTTTGCATAGCCTTGAACATCAAGGTAACTGCATAACCCTCTTTTTTCACAATAGTATTTTAATCCAAGTATTCAAAGACTTTACATACTTACCTCGTCATCCTTTGAGAAAGCGTCGCTCTGCCTCGCTATAGTTGACTGAGGTGTTAATCACGAACTCAGTAATGAATCCTCCTATAATCCGATCGAGCCAATGATCAATGGCACACGCGATCTTATCCTTCGATGATTCAAATCTTCACACTAGCTTTGGGGTCCACACAATATGACCGTTAAGTTTCCACCTTCCTTGGCTATCTGCTAGCTTTTCAGTCCACTCGTATAGCTTTGTAGGGAAGGATGTGAAAAATATTTCATGGATCTCTATATACAGGTAGCTGTCTAGCCACTCTTCTTTTGACAGTCACGTGTTTCTGTTCTCCTGTGCCGCAAATTCGTGAATTCTTCTGTCAAACTAGCCTTAAATTTATTTCTTAGTTGGATTCCAATGATACCACATCAGACATCTCTATGCAGATTCCGGTCCTGGCAACGAAACCATTTGTTGGATTATGGGGGCCTCACTCAGGTTCGGAGTTATTTAGCCAAACAAATCCCTACACTACTAGCCCTTTCAGCATCAGCCCATAGAGCGCAGATTGAAGTCTCACCCAAAGCAGTATGGGGGGATGCTGGAACCAAGTTTCCGCACCCTTGAGATGTCTGTGATGTTGGTTTAGTCCAATTATGCATGTCTTCGTGTAGGTCACTTTGCGCACTGTTCCAACATTCCAGTACCTTTGCGATCTGTTACAATCATCCTTCGCGTAACCCTAACCAAGGGCTGAGATGCTTTTGCACTGCTATGGCAGCGAACTGCACTATTTCCCCAAACTACATCGCATATCTTACTTATCTTCTTAAAAGATCTTAGTTAAATTTGCATAATAATATATTCTATCTTTCATTCCCTTAATCAATATATTTATACACATTCATGCATCATATAAGTATTGGAAGTGAGTTTCATACCCAAGATAACACATGCATAAAATAGGAAATAAATACATAGAAATGATAGGAAACTTCTCTTTATTAATTAATACTTCCAATTGTTAAAGACTTGACTTGCCCTGCACGCTCAGCTACAGGGGTCCGCACACTCAGCTACGGACTACTAGACCTCTGCGGACTCAGCTATGGAGCCTTCTCCTACTCTACGACCCAAGACTAGACTTTACACTTTAGATCTATCTTGCACACATCATATGTTCTTCATTTTCATTATCCTATCAAACTACTTAGAACCTCGCTCTATTTATACGATCCCATGGTTCACGGACCATGGGTAGATCTCTACAGCCGACATTACAATAAAAAAATTAAGGGCGGACAACCGTATGACTCTTTAACAAACTAAGCGCTCCGTGCCCACAAAATGAGGAGTCTTTACATTGGAATTACAATTTTTGACTAAAATTTGGGCTCTAAGCCCCAAAAATTCCCTTGGGGGATCCCACACCCAACAATAATCATATTGGTTTTTCTTTTGAATGGGGAATTAGCACAGAATTACTAATTTGCTCCATTTCAGATCAAAGATCACTGGACAGTGTGGATCTCAATGTGTTTATTGCAATATTTGGTGGGGGAAATTAATATGATAACTATTGCAGGTCGTATCATTATTTTTGAAAATTCATGCCTCTTTTTTCCAACTAAAAATGTGGCTTTAAAACAGTGAATTTGTGAGAAATTTTATAGAAAAATTGTGCCTCATGCTACTGTAAATTCATTAATCTCCTTTCACTACAAAATCATGGGCTATATCTCCAAATTTTCATTCCTTTAAATGAGTTTTTGGTTGGTATTTTAACCAACAAAAATTGTATTCCAATATGTTGCATTACTTCTCTACTTTCCTTGCTAATATCATTCAAGTAATTACATTTTGTGAGCTGTATGCAATTTTCTTCTTACTAATATTTACTAGGTGAAAGGCAGGTTTAATTAATGGAGTTGAGGCTATATTTATTCCAATACATAATGTCGCTTGCTGTTGGATCCATTACACAGGTCCCAGGATCAAAATTAAGGAGCAACGTTGAAGAGCTTCTTATGGAAGAGCCATTGTATAGCCACCGTGGATGAGCTATCACCATAGAGATCTACTGAATGGAATAATTTCCTGGAATACTTGTAGTGTGAAAGTTAAAAAAAAAATTGTAAGTTGTTTTGTTTTCAACGCATGAAGTTTATGGTTTGAAGATTTAAGTGGGCACTTTTTTTTATATTAGAACATATTACTTCATGTTTGAAAAAAGTGTAAAAAAATATTTTGGGAATGTAATGGTGTCTAGAGATAAGGTATACTTTTTCTAATTTGTAATATTTTGGAGCGATAAGTGAAATGTGGAGTGATAAGTTGATTTTATTGTTACTTTTGTAAATTTTGGAGTAAGAAGGTGCATTTTTTGTAATTTTGGGAGTAATAAGTAATTTTGTAATATTTGGAGAGATAAGGTTTAATTTTGTAATTTGTAATTTTGGAAGTAATAAGGTGTAATATTTTATTTTAGAGAAACAAATTGTAACTCAAAGTAACTTTTACTTTAAGGGGGGCCTAGAGTCAAAGAAGTCAGATTGCAAGAGCATTGTAAAAAAACTCAAATTTTGAAAGTTTTATTGTAAATTTTTAGAGTATTTGACTAGACCCAAGTGCTAATCTCAGACACTTTTCTCCTCAAACGACTATACGAGGGTCAAGGCCAAGCCCCGATAGATCGTTTTTTTGTGTGTGGCGCTGCGTGTGGTGTGTTGTCCATATTTTTTTTGTGGTGCATGATCTATCTTCATGCATACGTTTACTTTTACAATGTCCAAGCTAGTAAATTTATTTTGAGTCTGACAAACTTGAAGAATCAATGAATTATAAGACATGGAAAAGGCACATAGAAAGCATTTTTATTTACAATGAACTTTGGTAATATGTATGTGATGATGGTGTTAAACCAAAAAAACCTATAGGTGTAGACTCACTAGCTAAATGGGAGATAAAAAATGCCAAAGAATTAACATTAATTAAATCTTCAGTTAATGATCAAATGCATGTTCACGTTGAGAATGCTACTGATGCATGGTATGCCCCAAAAACATTTAAATATTTTTTTAATACACAACCAGAATCTAAGAGACTTGATCTTCAATTGATGCTGCTTCAACATAAATTGACAGAATGGGGAGATTTACTTGGGTACATTTCCAAACTTGATTTCAAGTAGTGGATAATAGCTTCATGACTACTATCTTGATTTTGGGTTTTCCTTCTTCATATACACATTTTTCAAAAACTTTACAGGTAACTAGAAATATAGAGAAGTTAAAATTTTATGAATTAAGTGAAATTCTAGCTCAACATGAAAAATATTTTGGAAAGAAGAAACAAGTTCGAGAATATGTCTTCTTTATAGAAGCTAGCACTAGTAAATCTTAAACTAAAAGTTCCAAAGGTAGAGGAATAGCAAAAAATAATCAAAGTCAAGGAGCATACAGAGGACAAGGTCATGGTCGAAGTCAAGGTAGACATAACAACTTCAGTAGAGGCAATAGTTTTGGCAGAGGCATCAGTGAAGGCAGAGGCATCAACCAAGGACGAGGAAAAAGTCAAGGCAAAGGAATAAAATCAAGGTATAGGACAAAGTAGAGGTAGAGGAAAAATTCAAAATAGAGGAAAATATTTCAATCAAGTTGTTTGTAAAAGATGCAACAGAGTTGGTCATTATGTTGAAGATTATCGAACTTCTATTGAAAAAATACCAAAGTTTCAACAACATTTGGCATAGTTTGCTAATGATCAAGAAGAGGATGGCTTAGAATATGTCTTCAATACACTTCAAAGTTCATAATCAACAACATTATAGGTCTCCACATATCTCAAAAGTGATTATGAAGATGCTTGGAACTTAGATACAGGGGCAACACAACATATGACTTTTTGACGTGACTTCTTTTGGAGTTTTAAATAGTGCCAACTTAATTCAATATTTCTTGTAGATTATATAAACCACACTCCTTGTGGAAAAGTTGTAGTAAAATTTTATCTTCCTGGCATTGGAGAAAAACTAATTTGAAATGTTTGGTATGTACCAACTTTCAAGAAGAATTTCTTGTCAATAGTCACAATTCGACAAGCGGGACATTAGGTCATTATGGAGGATGGCTTAATAAAAATAAATTTCTTTAAACATAACATGAAGAAAGTCATGATAGGATATGAAGATGGGAAACTTCTAAGGATGAAAGGAATAGTCATTCCACGGAAGTTTGAATTTTCAGGAGAAACAAGTACAAATATTTCACCAATAAGGTTGTGGCACGTTAGATATGGGCATTTAAACTTTGAAAGTCTCTCTCAAATTAAAAAGAAGGGAATGGTTAAAGGAATTATAACTTTTAAGAAATAAAATGCGATATGTGAAGCATGCATATACAGGAAACAAAGTCGAGAGACTTTTCCAACAAGTTCATGGCGTGCAAACAGGCATTTGCAATTGATTCACAGTGACATTTGTGGACCTCTAAAAACTTCTCTAGGAGGTTGTAGATACTTTTTACTCTTCATTGACGATTATAGTAGAGTGACTTGGGTTTACTTTTTGAAAAAAAAGTCAGAAAAATTTGAAAATTTTAACACTTTTCGCCAACTGGTTGAGAATGAAGTTAAAGAGAAAATTGGCACTCTCAAGATAGACAATGGATGGGAATTCACTCCCAATGAATTCCAAATGTAGGAATTTACAGGGTAAGTTCCTCAGAAAGAACACCAAAAGGACACCGCTCACAACCAGATCTCAAATCAATACACCAGTATTTTTGACGTGGTTAAAACCCTCAAAGAGGGAAACAGTCCACGGCCTGTCCCAACGTGGGTACTACAGGCAATTTATTAATCAAAGAATGAAAATTTACATAAGCTTCTCTCATGCACAGATTACCCGAACAATGACCCTCCATGCGCTTTAAATAGAACTCATGGACCAATCAGGTGTCAAGCCACGGATCAAGTGTCGGTAATACCGAGGAGAGAGTGAACCGTCGGATCACTACATATCGTGACTGTCGGATTGTAAGTTACAAAATGTACAACGGTAAAGAAACACACTTTACCTAACTCTATACCTAACTCTATACTAGACCAAGTTGAACTTAACTATTTCCTATGTGTCAGAATATCCTAACATCCCCCCTTAAGAACAACTTGGGATAGGATTGAAGGATTTACAAATATGACACAATAGGAGAAGGAAGGAGGCACTAGAGCCTATCCCCCCTTAGTGACAACTTCCTGAACTCCAAGCATATATCGAAGTTTAGTGAACTTCGCCTCTGTGAGAGCCTTTGTGAAGATGTCTGCAACCTGATCATCTGTTGAACAATATTGCACTTCAAGAACATGGTCATGAATGAGCTTTCTGATGAAGTGCATGTGTAGTTCAATGTGTTTGCTGCACTGATGCTGGACTGGATCTTTGCATAGCTGAATGGCACTTTGATTATCACACCAAAGTGTGGTTGGATGCTGCTGCTCAAAGCCAAACTCTGATAGGATCTGACGAAGCCACAAGGCTTCCTTACTAACTTCCACGGCACCACGATACTCTGCTTCTGCTGACGAAAGAGAAATGGCAGCCTGTTTCTTACAAGCCCATGTAATAGGTCCTGAACCAAGAGTGAAGACATAACCGGCAGTAGACTTCCGATCATCAGGGTCACCAGCCCAATCAGAATCAGTGAAACCAACTAATAGAGGAGCTGCTTTGGCACTGTAATGAATCCCAAACTGTACTGTACCTCGAACATAACGAAGTATTATTTTAGCTGCTTTCCAATGACTTTCACGGGGGTTTTGCATAAAACGAGCAACAAGGCCAACAACAAAGGAAAGGTCAGGACGAGTATGGGTTAAATACAAGAGTTTTCCTACAAGTTGACGGTATAAGGTAGCATCAACTTCAGGAGAAGTACAAGAGACTGAAAGTTTGACTCCAGACTGAAAGGGAGAAGGCGCTGGCTTACAGTCTTCCATGTGAAAATGACAAAGAATATCACAAGCATACTTGGACTGGGAAAGGGAAATACCCTCCTTGGATTGCAAGACTTGAAGACCGAGAAAATAGTGTAAGTGTCCTAAGTCTGTCATTTCAAATTTCTTTTTAAGGCTGGACTTCACATGGTTTATAAGGTTGGGATCACTACCAGTAAGAATAAGATCATCAACATAAAGAACAAGGATGATAAGAGAGTTGCCCACTTTCTTGGTGTAGACAGTATTGTCAGAATAACACCTAGAAAAGCCAGATTCTAAAAGAAAGCTATCCATTTTGGCATACCAAGCCCGAGGAGCTTGCTTGAGACCATAAAGAGATTTCTTAAGTCGACATACAAGGCTGGAGTTTGTTTGGATGAAGCCAATGGGTTGTTCCATATATATTTCTTCATGCAAGTCCCCATGCAAGAAGGAAGATTTAACATCCATCTGATGGACTTCCCATTTTAAAGAGGCAGCAAGGGAAAGAACAAGGCGGATAGAGTTCATTTTGGCAACAGGGGAGAAGGTTTCAGTGTAGTCAATGCCTTCAACCTGTGAAAAGCCCTTAGCAACAAGACGAGCTTTATGTTTATCAACTTTCCCATCTGGTCCATACTTGGTTCTGTAAACCCATTTACATCGAACAAGTTTGCGTCCCTTTGGTAGAGGAACAAGATCCCATGTATCATTTGTCAACAATGAATGATATTCTTCATTCATAGCTGCTTCCCAATGTGGATGGCCTGAAGCTTCTGCAAAAGTGTCAGGATCATGATTTACTGGAGCTTGAGCCAGTAAAGAAGAGGCTCTTTCAAACTGAGAACATGTACGTCGCTAATTTGTAGGATCACTGGCAAGATCACCTGCTGCATCCCGAGTAGCACGGACCCATCTTGGAAGTTGAGGATCCTGAGAAGGTGGGGGAGGATTTTCATCCTCACTTTCATCATCTGAAGAAGAAAGGTTTTCAAAAGTAGAAGAGATAGGAAGAGGTGGCACATCTGCCGGACTAGGCTCGCAGGCCAATTTATTTTCATCAAATTTTACATCTCTTCTAATGATAACATTTTTGGACTTAAATGGAATAAGTCTATAACCTTTTACATCTTCAGAATATCCAACAAAAGTACATTTCTCACTCTTAGGTTCTAAAGCTTTATGCTTTTCATCTGGAATATGGGCCCATGCTTCACTTCCAAAAACACGAAAGTGACTTACATCTGGTTTAATGGAACTCCAAGCTTCTTCTGGAGTGATATTCTTTAGAACCTTAGTAGGAGTGCGATTGATTATATAATTTGCACAATTAATTGCTTCGGCCCAAAAACTAAGACTGAGTCCTTTAGATTGCAGAATACAATTAGCCATTTCCTTTAAGGTGCGATTTTTCCTTTCAGCTACACCATTTTGTTGTGGAGTGTATGGAACAGTATGTTGCATTTGAATTCCATTTTCGGTGCAAAAGTTGATGAATGTGTTTTTAACATATTCTCCACCATTATCAGTTCTTAGCTTAAGAATTTGATGTCTAGATTGTTTTTCAACAAAGGCTTTGAAGGCCAAAAATGTGTTAAATACTTCGCTCTTGAGTTTTAAGAAGTATACCCAAGTGCGTCTGGAGAAATCATCAATGAAAGTTAAGAAATACTTGCAGCCAGAGAATGAAGCAACAGGAAGTGGACCACATAAATCACTGTGCACAAGCTGTAAAGGGGCTGAGGCGTGCCAAGAGGCACGTTTTTCAAAACTGTCTCGATGATGTTTTCTGAGTACACATCCAGAACAAACACCATCTCTGCAAGATACCATAGGAAGACCTGTCACCATATTTTCTTTACATAGATGCTGAAGGGAGCGATAGTTTAAGTGACCAAATCGCTCATGCCAAAGTTTGCTCACTTCATCATTATGAGCAACAAATACTGAGGGAAGATTTGATGACCCAAAGTTGTGAAACTTATACAACCTTGTGGAATCATTAGCAATACCAGTAGCTAGAATCTGTTTAGGATCTCTCAGATCCTTGATTACAACATCATGAGGTGAAAATTCAACAATTTTACCTTCACCTGAATGAGTTATCTGATATACAGATAGAAGGTTGCAGGATAAGGTTGGAACACATAATACATCATTAAACTGACCATTGTCTAGATGAACAGTTCCAGTCCCTACAACATTAAGAGATCTATCATCACCAACATAGATATTTTTGGTGTTACAATCATTTAAAGAAGAAAACATGGCTTGGTTTTTGGCCATGTGATAAGAGGCTCCAGAATCATTGAGCCACTCATGAGAATGAGAAGAAGAAGATACATTTAATGCATAACCAGACTGAGATGATTGACAACGACATGCAGAAAGTGCCATTCCGGAAGTTGAAGTTGAAGTATGCTCCACATGGATGTTATGTTTCTTCATTGCGGCTTCCAAGGCTTCCATCTTCTTAAAGCATTTAGATTCTAAGTGGCCATCTCGATTACAAAAGTTACAATGTCTATCAGTCTTCTTCCATTTGTTTTTATTGGTCTTATCATTTTGCTGAAATGATCTTTTATTTTGAGGCTGAGTTTGCTTAGGACCCTTGTTTGGTTTAGGACCATTCTTTTTAGGATATGACTTCTTAGGATTCTTTGAATTTGGTTGCTGCTTGGCGGCTAACGCTTTCTTGGAAGAGTTTCCAAGATTAAGAAGACCAAGGTGTAAGAGTTTTTCTTGTTCTCTTATTAAGGAATCACAAAAGGAGTCAAAGGAAGGGGCCTTGTAGTCTTTTCCTTGACAAATGAAAGCTTCCCTTGTAGAATGGAAAGTGGAAACAAATACAGAGTAGGCTGGTCCCAACTTAGTAAGGATGGAATAAATAAGGTTACTATCTTCTTTCTTAACCTTAACACCTTCCAAGAGATATCTAAGGGTCTTGAATTTGGACAAGAAATCTTCAATGCAAGAAAAATTATTAGGATCCAAAGTAAGCAACTCATTTTCAAGTTGATGGGCTCTAATTTCATTTTTAATCCCAAAAACTTTAGTGATTTTTTCCAATGCTTCATGAGGAGTCTCAAGTTCTGCAATATGGAATCTAAGATCAGGAGAAATAGACATCCCTATCAAACCACGTGCTTGATCTTGTCTATTTTCCCATTTTACAGCCTTGTCTTCATCTTTTGGTTTCTTCTCTTGGTCTGTGGCTATTCTGTAGATACCTTTACTTCTAAGTAAATCTTCCATGTAGGCTATCCATTGGAAGTAGTTAGTGCTGTCAAGAATGACTTGGCATGGACTTTCCATTTTTAAAAAAAACTGAAGCTAAAGATGCTGAAAGTAAGTGTTCCAATGGATAGATCTCGAAAAATTAGGCTGTTTTAAAAAAAACGGCTCTGAAAAAGGCTTCCGGATGAAGAAGTTATGGCTTTTTGAAAAAAAAATTGTTGAAGTTGCCGGCAAAGTGCGCGAATGTGCGGGAATGAAAAAATCCGCCCCCACAAAATGGAGACTTGAACCCAAGACCTCTACTCTCTTAAAATAGCTTTGAACCAATTGATCTATACAAAAAAATTGAGAGAGAGAGAGAGAGAGAGAGGGGGGGGGCCTTGGTTTGCGTGCTTGCCTTGAGAAAGCTCTTTTTCCCTACAAAACACAAAACACAAAACCCAACACGAATATGCAAAGAAAAACGAACCTTGCGGCTCGAAGTTAGCTTTAGCCAAAAAACTAAATATTTTTCTCAATGTTTCTGATTTTCCGAGATCACACTAAGGTGCAGGGAAAAGAGCATGCGCATGAGAAAAAATCCTTCCTTTCTGTTTCTGATTTGCCCAGATCGCACAAAGTTGCAGGGCAAAGAGCATACGCAGAAATGAAAGGTATAGATCCGGTTAAAAAAAAAGGGCTAAATAAACCGAAACCGAAATAAGCAGAGAGAAACTAACAGTAAACTGCAAAAACACTGTATACCTCCCGATCTGAAAAATGACACAGCTAGGGCTACCGGAAACCTTTTCGCGTGAAACGAAAGGGGTTCCTCACTGGAACAGATGCTCCGAACGCAATAGAGCAGTTCTCTCAGCCTGAAAGCAATCAGAAACAGCAGATCTAGGAAACGACAACCGCATGCAGTTCTACCGGCTTCAGATTTGGATCACCAACGGACGCGGCCCTCAAATAGCTCTGATACCATGTAGGAATTTACAGGGTAAGTTCCTCAGAAAGAACACCAAAAGGACACCGCTCACAACCAGATCTCAAATCAATACACTAGTATTTTTGACGTGGTTAAAACCCTCAAAGAGGGAAACAGTCCACGGCCTGTCCCAACGTGGGTACTACAGGCAATTTATTAATCAAAGAATGAAAATTTACATAAGCTTCTCTCATGCACGAATTACCCGAACAATGACCCTCCATGTGCTTTAAATAGAACTCATGGACCAATCGGGTGTCAAGCCACGGATCAAGTGTCGGTAATACCGAGGAGAGAGTGAACCGTCGGATCACTACATATCGTGACCGTCGGATTGTAAGTTACAAAATGTACAACGGTAAAGAAACACACTTTACCTAACTCTATACTAGACCAAGTTGAACTTAACTATTTCCTATGTGTCGGAATATCCTAACACCAAAATTATTCTAGGGACAATGGTATCAAAAGGAAACTTATAAATGTCTACACTCCACAAAAAAATAGAGTAGCAAAGAGAATGAATCAAACTTTTTTAAGGATGGCAAGATCCATGCTAACTTTCAAAAATTTAAATCCTTCATATTGGGCAGAAGCAATACATACAATAGTCTACTTAAGGAACAGGTCTCCTACTGTGTCTTTGGATGGAATTACACCCTATGAAGCATGGTTTGGTTTCAAACCTCGAGTTAGACATCTTAGAGTTTTTATTTTAGTGAGTTATGCCTTAGTTCCAAAAGAAAAGCGAACTAAGCTTCATTCACGAAGTTTGAAGTGTACATTGATTGTGTATTCCGATGAAAATAAAGGATATCGTCTTCTATCCAATGGAAAGTTTATCATCAGCAGGGATATTATATTTGATGAAATAGAATAAAGAGTTCCACAGAGATATAAAGTCTTCTACATACATTAGAAACTAAGGGAGGCAAAAAGATAAGAAAAATGCAAAATCAACCAAGTACAAAACATTGGTATGAGATTGAATTGCCTTCGTCAGAAAATGGTTCATCCAACTCACCTACTTCATCTGGACCATCTGGATCTTCTGGAATATCATTTGAATATTCTAGTAGTAGTTCATGTGATAGTGACTCTCCACCCCCTAAACCTCTAGATGTTCGAAGAACATATGTTTATATCAATCCACTTTATAATGATGATGATTATTGAGATCCACAAACAAGTGAACATCAACTGCCTAAATTGGCTATTCAACGTTTGAAGGATGTTGTGCCAGATGAAAAAAAAAATAGGAACAAGAAGTTCACAAAGAAATGAACTAAATTATGCCTTAATAACAAATGATTTTACTTAGCCCTCCATGTACAAAGAGACGGTAAAACATGTAGAATGACAAAAGGAAATGGTTGAAGAATACAAGGCAGCAATGGAAAACAACACTTGGAAACTTGTTGACTGTCCTAAAAATGTGAAACCCATTGGATGTAAATAACTTTACATAAGTAATTATAAGTAAGATGGAGACATTGAAAAGTAAAAGGAAAGCCTTGTTTCCAGATGTTTTGCAAAACAAGAAGGAATCGACTATGAGGAAACATTTGCACCTACAACAAAATGGAATGCCATCAGATTATCACTTGCATTAGTAGCTCAAAAAGGATGGAAAGTACACCAGGTGGATGTTAAAAGTACTTTCCTAAATGGAGACTTTCAAGAAGAATTATATATGACTCAACCTCCAGGTTTTGAGATTGAAGGGCAAAAACAAAAAGTATGCAAACTGATCAAGGCTTTATGTGGATTGAAACAAGCTCCACAAGATTGGTATGCGAAAATGGACGAGTACCTTCACAAGGTTGGATTTAAATGAAATTAATCTTAAGATACCTTATATGTGTGCCAAGAGGGTAAAAATATAGTGATTGTAGTTATGTATGTGGATGACTTTATCATTACTAGGAACAATAATGATCATATTATGCAGGTAAAGAAGGAGATGCAGGTTTGATTTAAGATGACTGATTTGGGATTACTTCACTACTATCTTGGAGTTGAAGTATTCTAACATCCAAAAAATATTTTCATTAGTCAAATAATGTATACATCTAAACATCTTCAAAGATTTGGAATGCAAGATTGCAAGCCCATTCTCACCCCAATGGAACAAAACTTAAAACTTCCAAAATTTAAGGGGGGAGAATTGGTAAATAGTACTACTTATATACAGTTGATTGGTAGCTTGATCTGTCTGACAACAACTCATCCAGACATATATTATGCAATCAATATTCTCTAATGATTTATGCATGAATGAATGGAAATCCACTGGAATGCAACAAAAAGGGTCCTTAGATATATCCAAGGGACAAACGATTTTGGTCTTCTTTACAAAAATAATAAGAAGTTTGTACTTGGTGGATATGCAGATGGATATTTTGCTAGAAGTGTTAATGATCGAGCATCAACATTAGGTTATTTGATGAACATGGGGTCAATTGTAGTTTCTTGGAGTTGCAAGAAGAAAGCTACAGTGGCCACTTCTTCGGCAGAAGTAGAATATATATAGGCATGGGAAGCAGCATGTGAAATTTTTTGGTCTCGCAATTTTTTTGCAGGATTTAGGCGTTCCTTAGGTAGAAGCCACATATTTATTCATCAACAGCTAGTCAGCCATAAGACTTGCCAAAAATCCAGTTTTCCATTCCAAAATAAAGCATGTGGACACGAAGTATCATTACATTAGGACACTCATCGTAAAGGGCATCATCAAACTAGTATATTGTCCTTCAAAAGATCAGATCTTAGATATTTCATAAAACCACTTGCCAGGATAAAATTTACTAAGTTTAGGGAAGAGCTTGGTATCTATTTTAATGTACCTTTGGATTGAAGGGGGGAATGTTAGATGTATATTCCAAAGTATATAAATTAATATTTAATTATTTAAAGTTTTCGTAGATTAATTATTTAGAGTCATAGAGTGTTCTTATAATATCTATTTGTTATAAAAGATACGACATCTAGAAAGGTGTCATTTCTTAGGAACTAATTTAGGAAAATAGTTAGGAGTGTTGTTACAAGTGAATTAATTGTAAATGGAGACATGTAAATGAAATAAATGATCTCTAACAAAATTAGTTTAGGACAAAAGCTTATTTAAAGATTGTTCCTCTCATCTTCAAAGAATGTTGAGTGATTATTTGTAAGCTCTTGTAGATTTTATGTAATTTTTCTTTTCCTTATTAATAAAATTTGTCTGTCTCAGGACACTTTTGCTATTACAACCGATACAAATCCCTTGTAAACTCATTGACTTGCCATTTAGAGCACATATAGCCCATGTTGCGGGAGAAATTTTCTCAGTATTATGACTAGCACGATCAACATAACCAACATGTTGTTTGAGGGATGCCGACATCTACAAACCAAATCTAAACAAGATTAAAAGAAACCCCAGGAAACTTCGAAGGGAACACACTGCAAACACACTCAACACACCTATATACAATATGTACATAGTGCACTACGCAAAAACCTCAAGCATAGTATTTCTTAAGGTACAACTCATTTCTAGGCTACATCAATGGAACTCCATCGAAAACAACAAGCTCATAGACACCTCTAGCAGGAACATGTTTGACAATGTATGGACCTAGCCACATTGGCTCAAACTTCCTCAATCCTAATCTCTCATACTCTTGGTCATATAACAAGACAAGGTCTCATTCTGAGAAGACACCAGGCTTGACACTCTTGTCATATTGCACCTTGATACATTTATTATAGTATTCATTAGCCATCGTGACATCATGTCGGATTTCATCTAAGAATGTTAGATGCAAGAGATGCTCCTCTTCCACGGAAGTGGTAGGGAGGAGTTCAACAACAATTTTAAGAGATGGAATTCCACATTTAATCAGAAGGATTACTTCCAGACCATAAACTAATTGGAATGTTGTGAATCGAGTAGCAGTCCTAATAGAGGTTCCATATGCCCACAAGACCGCATAAAGGATCAAATTCCAGTATGATTTATGGACCCCTATTAGACACCGAAGCATCATTTTGATAAATTTATTGATTTCTTCAACCTTCCCATTTTCCTCAGTGTAGTATGGAGTGGAACTCTCATGGGAGAGTCATAGATTAGCAGTCAGTGCAGACATCTTGTGATTGTGAAAATGTTTTCCATGGTATGTAACTATAACCCGTGGAACACCAAACCATGCAATGACATGGTTGAAGAAAAATAGAGAAGTTGTTTTGCAATTATTATTGTATTTAGGAATTGCCTTAGCCCACTTGGTAAAATAGTCAACCGCTATGATGATATAGCCATGCCCCTTGGCCGAGTGAGGGTTACATGTCATGAAATTAATTCCCCATTTCAAAAAAGTTCCAACGGTGTTAAAAATATTCAAAGGAGCAAGCATAAAACAGGTCTTACGATCATAAAATTGGCATGCATGACACTTTTGGACAGTGAGGATGCAGTCGCGAAATATGGTAGGCCAAACGTAATGAGAACGCAGGATCTTTTGTGCGATGGCATAACCAGAAGAATGACTACCACATGCCATAGAATGACATCCATTTAATACTTTCTTGGGCTCCTCATGTGTGAGGCACCTTCAAAAAATTGGATTAATACCACAATGATCATAAAGGGTGTCACAGATTATAATATAGTTTTTGGCTTGACATTAGATACATCCCTGGGTAGAGTGAGGGGTATCAGACTGGAAAGTATGGGTCTAGAGATATATGATAATGTCTCCATACCATGGGACAGATGACTAGATCAGGAAAAATGAATCTTCTAGAATAAAATCACCAGATGTTTTTTCAGTTTCAGCAGTGGGAATATCACAAATTAGCTCAGGAAAAAATAAGGATTTATTCAACTTGGATTTGATGAACTCCACTTGGAGTACTTGCCCCTCAGCAATTGTCATGAAAAGATGTACGTCAGGGGGTTTCAATCGGAAACAACCATAGTTTTATGGAGCAAGATGTAATGGGGAAACCTTTGGGTAGCTTGAACAACTGCCAAATCCAACTTTTCGACATGAGTATACTTGACTTCAATATCATTGAGATTCGGAGTCAAGTAATAAATAGGATGTTCAATCCCTACATTTTCCTCCTGGACCAATACCATTTCTATGGTAGTAACTACAATTACAAAGTACAAGAAATAATCGCGTTGGTAATATGGGGGTTACAACAAGGATGCTCGAATCAAAACATATTTCAAAGCATTGAACATCGTTTGAGAAGCATTGTCCCAATGGAAGGGAACCCATTTCTTTAAAAAGTGAGTAAATCCTTTAGTCAGTTTGGCGTATTTGGAAATGAATCTTTCAATAAAGTTAGCCTTCCCTTGGAGTTGTTGAAGCTGAAGGAGGGATGTTGGCTTAAGGGGGCCTGACCCAGGTTCAAAGTTAATTAGCCAAACTAATCCCTACATTACTAGCCCTTTCGGCATCAGCCCATTGTGCGCAGACTGAAGTCTCTCCCGAAGCAAAATGGGGGGATGCTGGAACCAAGTTTCCGCACCCTGGAGATGTCTAAGGGGTCGATTTAGTCCAACTGTGAATACCTTCACGCAGGTCACTTTGTGCACTATCCTAACCTGTGATACCTCCACAATCTGTTATAATCACCTTCGTGCAGCCCTAACTAGGGCCTGAGGTGCTTTCACGCTGCTAAGGTAGTGATCTATGCTATTTCCCCAAGTTACACCATGAATCTTACCTATCTTCTTATAATTGTTAGTTAACTTCGCATAAACAAACACTTTATCTTATATTCACTTAATTAACACAATCATATAAGTTCGCACACCAGATAAATAGCAGAAATGTAATTTATACCCAATACATTCAATGCAGAAAACAATAAATAAATACACAGGAATGGTATAAAACTTCTCTTTATTAATGCTTCAATCGGTTACAGACTCAACCTGCCCTGCACACTCAATTGCAAGGGTCCGCGCACTCAGTTATGGACTACTAGGCCTCTACGCACTCAGCTGCAAAGCCTTATCCTACTCTACGACCCAAAGACTCGACTCTACACTTCATAAAAGACTCAATTCTTCATCCTTCATTCATGACTTCCTTATTTTTTTACAACTTAGAGCCTCGCTCTATTTATACAATCCCATGGTCCATGGACCATGGGTAGATCTCTAAAGCTGACATTACAATACAAAAATGAGGACGAACAACCCTATGACTCATTTACAAGCTCGTGCTCCACACCCACAAAATGTGGAGTCTTTACATAGGATTTACATCTTTTGACCAAAATATGGGCTTTTAGCCCCAAAACTTCCCTTGAGGGATCCCGTGTGCAACAGGCCCCCAACAAAAACATTGTGACTCACCCTTGAGTCACTTTGTTGGTGTGGAGATCTTCACGCAGAGACCTCCCAACTTTGCTTGGACTGCTGCAAGATTGGCAGCACACTGAGCAACTGCCTGTTGTACCTCCTGGATGCGCTGTTCAGAGACTGATGTTAGCAGAACTGCTTCCCTACACCTGGTTATAGTCCCACACCTCCTTTCAGCTACTTGGAGCACTAAGACTATTCTTCAGTCAGCTAGTCAAATAGTCGGGTCACTCGTGTATGGCTTCAACTGACTGCCATTCACTTTTCCTGGGAAAGGTTCTCCATTTAACTTTACCAACTGCACCACGCCTATGTCTGTGACCTCCTTAATAACATACAATCCCAGCCAATGCATTTTGAATTTTCCCGGGAGTTTATCAAACTTACTATCATACAGTAGCACTAAATCATTCACCTTAAAGGTGCACAACTTAATATGTCGATCATGCCAGGCCTTTTCGTGCTACTTTTGTACCTGTTGGTGAAAGCCAGCAAAAACTCGTTCTTCCTTGAGTTCCTCCAACTGCGCGAGCCTCTCCTCCAGGGCTCCGCAGTCTGTCATACCTATGAGCGATGCTATGCATAGACTAGGCATGGTGTATTCCATCGGAATTAC
The DNA here is from genome assembly GCA_031772625.1 of Pinus tabuliformis. Taxonomy (NCBI): domain Eukaryota; kingdom Viridiplantae; phylum Streptophyta; class Pinopsida; order Pinales; family Pinaceae; genus Pinus; species Pinus tabuliformis. Next base: position 90,738,382 of record CM062807.1, on the reverse strand, counting down.
GTCTTCCACTCCATAGACCAGCCGAAAAGGTGTCTGTCCCATCAGTTTCTTTCATGTCATTCTATAAGCCCATAATACTGTAGGTACGCATAGGTCCCAATCACTTCATTGCGCATTGCATACCTTTGTCAGTCTAGTCTCTATTATTTTTAAACACTTCTACTATTTCGTTGTCTTGTGGGTGATATGGTGTGCTTTTCTCATGATACACCTAAAACTCTTCTGTTAGCGCACTGATTGTCTCATTCAGGAAATTTGTATCGTGGTCACTCATCAAGATCTTCAGACATCCAAATCGTGTCAATACATGTTCAAACAGAAACTTTGCGGCCATTGCGACCGTGCAATCTTTTACCGACTGCACTTCTATCCAACAAGTCAAGTACTCTATTGCAGTGATAATATATCTCGTGCCCATTTTTCCTTGAGGTTTGATAGGTCCTACAAAGTCGATTGCCCACTTTTCAAAGGGCTACAGTGTCATTTGTGGATTCAAAGGCATCTCGTCCCTCCGCAATGGTTTCCCTATTCTTTGACATACATCACAGGTTTTGTAATGTGCTTTTGAATCCTGATGAAGGGTTGGCCACCACAACCCTGTGCAGAGAATATTCTACGCAGTTGCACTCCCTATATAATGTCCTCCCACAGCGGCCCCATGAGTATCTGCAAGGATATTTCTTCGTTCAAATTTAGGTACATACCTTCATAGTATCTCATCATTTCCCATTGTTGGTCGCTTTAATTGTTTTCACAATTCGAGCTCCACATAAATTGTCAACCCGAGAAGGTCTTTTTATTCCAAAGGTAATAGCGCACTGTATGTGCTCAATGTCAAAAGCAGTTCAATGTTGTAGTAAAAGAAAATCACACACAATTGTTAAATTCAGTAATCTATCAATTTACAGTCTACTTAATTAAAGCTGAAGTCAATTAACTTATAGCAGACACGATTTCTCTGTTACAGCAAAAGGAAAATAAATGTATAAAGAAAGAAATCATTCAACTATAGCAGGAACAGGACCCTATTCCTTGGTGGGAACTTCAGCACCTGCCGCCTGGCACTAATCACACTGCAAAAGAAGTAATCTCGAAAGGTCAAGACCCTATTCCCAGGAACAGGAATCTTCAGCACTTGGCCTCTCTGTTCTAATCACACTGCAAGTAAAAGAAAGCAATCAATGGAGCAAGACCCTATCCCTCTGTACCGGGATCTTCAGCACATGCTCTCATCATCCACTCGTGCAATCAATACATGTAGCGCTAAGAAACAGAGTATCACAAACCATGTAACTAGTGTTTCAGCAACAGAACCAAACACAACGCAAATACATAAGAAATGAACAACTACAGGAATGAAGGGGTGAATCTTGTGAGGAAGGCGGGCCCTTTCCTTCTCACAAGATTCCCCAAGAGAAAGAATTAAACTGGAATGCTCAAAACAGGTCTTTATTCATCTGTCTAGAAAACTGGTACATACAAAAGAGGAGACTAGCTCCTGTCTCACACGATGCTGTTCTCAAAAATTACAATTTGATCGATCCCTTCTAATGATGATGTCTCCTCTTTTTAAAGAGGAGGCATCATTTACAATTTTACACAAGAACGGAGATCTCGATTCTGTTCTAAACAAAACTATTCTGTTCTTTCTTAAAAAGAGATACTGTTACAACCGAGACAACAGAGATGCTATCTTCAAGATGATTCAGGTAACCGTATCTTCTGGCTGCTGCTATTATCCACAAAAAGTTCTTCCAGAATCGCAAAACGCATAGCGGGAGTTGCGTGCTTTGACGGTTGTTTCAGCAACTGCGTTGGCTGTTGCAGCAACGGGACAGCTGTTTCAGCAACGGAGTTGACTGTTTCAGCTGTTTCAGCAACGACCGCTCATTCCCAATAAGGCATATATTATCTGCGATCTTTGACTTGTGTTAGCAACAATGCACTTCAATAATTGATAAAATATAAGAGTATTATGGAATTAAATGTAAGACAGATTAATCATATAATAAAGAGAAGGTTTCCATATACCTTAGGATATAGTGAATGAAAAAGACATTGGAGCTTATGGTTTTGAGAGTAAAATGATATGAAAGTATATAACAAAATGATACATATTGGAGTCCTAACATCCCCCCCAGCTAAAAATGTTGCATGTCCTCAGGCAACCCCTTCGTCTGAATCAGAGTCTGAGTACTGGGACTGGCAATGCAGATTACTCAAGCAGTAGCTGGAGAAAGTGGCGTCTGTAGGAGCTCGGAATCCGTTGTTGAGCTGTAACCGTTGCCATGCCGAGGCTTCCTCTTCGTCAGTCAACAGGTAATGATTTTGATATTTCTCTGACGGCAGCCATAAGATGGGAAAACGGAAATGATACCCAATCCAGTTGACTCCGCAATGCTGAATGCAATTGACATACTTAGGGACTCTATACAATGCAGCGTGAAAATTGAGAGGGTTAAGAGGATGATAATCCTGTCTTTCCTTATCTGATTGCTGCCAAAAGAGATCATTGGCCTTCAGTGCAGCAGGACCCTTCAGTCGAATATGCTCTTGACAATTAAAAAGGATGGAAGCCTGTAATTGTTCTATGTGCTCGCTCATACCTGGCTTCTGCAAGTATTCATAGTACTGTGCTATGAACATGGCTGGGCTTACCGGCTCTGGCCTAATCCACAGGAGTTTATTCTCCTCATTATGACTGCTTGTATTGAACGCAGTCTGCCAAGTGAGCTGATTAGACAAGAATGAAGCGAATGCCCTTATTTGTATATCTCCTGCAATTGGAGTAAGATTAACTCTTCTTTCTTCAGGCATGGCTTCATTATGCAAGTAGAGTTCGCACAGCAGATGCTGGTCGCTTTCAGGGGCCTCCTTGAAGGTCTCAACAAATTTTTCTGAAGTCAGTACTTCATGTGGTCTACCATGTGCAATTGATTTAATTTGAAAGTAAGCTAATCGTTCAGCAAGAAAAAGAGCATAGTTTACAGAAGGTTTCCGTGTAACCATCAACTTTCGCACCAATGAAAATATCAGGGCTATCCGTTCCTTAGACCGTCTGGCTTCCTTCTTATATTCCCTGTGCTCTTGCAGTAATTGTTCCAAATTCTCCCAGTTAGTGTATACAAAGTTTTGCCATTGCAACTTATGCTGTTGTAATATTATATCCTGGTTCTCGGCATGTTCCTTCTTCCATCTGTTGAATTGTTCCAATGGGTCCCATGGCCGAGTCTGTGTCTTTTTAACAGAAGTAGTAGGCTTGGGCGCTATTTCCTCTGTTTGTGTGGCTGCCTCAGAAGAAATGCACTGAGGCATTATTTCTTCTGTTGGAATACTTGCACCAGTAGTGTGCTGAGGCAGTGTCTCTTCTGCCGAAACAGCTGTTTCAGTAGTAGTATGCTCTGGTGATGTTTCCTCAGCTGGAATATCTGAATCAGTAATCATGTGTTCTGGCAATGTTGCTTCTTCTGGAATATCTAAATCAATAGTGGTGTGCTTTGGCAGTGTTTCTTCTGCCGGGATTGCTGCATCTGTCCCCAAGGGATGAGATATCTCTTGTTCGGTTTCTTCTTCTTCTTCTTGCACCGCAGGAGGTCCCACTGGTTCTTGTGGAGCAGTGGGGCATTCCTCCTGTGTTTCCTTTGTCATAATTGTCTCAGGGAGTGAAATTTCAACTATTTTATAGCCTGCATTCTGATAAATAATGCCACACTCTTTGCACATATATTCTATACATGTTTCCCTGTTCTGCATTGAGGCTACTTGTGCTAATGTATGGAGATTGAGTTCTTTTTCAAAAGCTTCTCGAGCCATGGCTAACTCAGCTTTGTAGGCTTCTATTTCAGTCTTCAGGGATTCATTTTCCTGTAGTAGGGATGCCATTGTATGTGGGCCTTGTATGCTAGTTGTTTCTGCTGGAATATTTTGGTGGTGCATAGTGGTGGCTGGTTGCTGCACCACAATGGGTGCCTCTGGTGTTTCATCCATTATGCCAGGAATGGATTCTTGTTTGTCAGAAACTAGTTCTGATACCACAGTAAATAGTCCTCGTGCTCTGTCAGGAATGAATCCTTGTTCCTCAGCTACTATTTCTGACATTTGAATCTCTGGGCATTTCCGACTATCATCTTGCTTGTTGTGTTCTTGTGACTTAGTGACTGGTTCTTGTGTAACAGTCACTGGGCATTCTTCAGTATTGATCTGCTCTGTGAATTCTTCTGCCTTAGTGACTGGTTCTTGTGGGACAGTCACTGGACATTCTTCACTAACAATCTGCTCCGTAAATTCCTCTGCTTCAGTGACTGGTTCTTGTGGGGCAGTCACTGGACATTCTTCACTAACAACCTGCTCTGTAAATTCTGCTGCCTCAGTGACTGGTTCTTGTGGGACAGTCACTGGACATTCTTCACTAACAATCTGCTCCGTAAATTCCTCTGTTTCAGTGACTGGTTCTTGTGGGGCAGTCACTGGACATTCCTCACTAACAACCTGCTCTGTAAATTCTGCTGCCTCAGTGACTGGTTCTTGTGGGACAGTCACTGGACATTCTTCACTAACAATCTGCTTCGTAAATTCCTCTGTTTCAGTGACTGGTTCTTGTGGAACAGTCACTGGGCGTTTCCCCTCATCAACCTGCTTGGTGTATTCTTCTTCCTTAGTGACTGGTTCTTGTGTTACAGTCGCGGGGCAAGTGACTGGTTCTTGTGGAGCAGTCACTTCTTGATCCAGAATCATTGTCGTATTATCCCGAGGTACTGATTTTTGTGGGACTGTGTCCTCGGATGAAGCCGGCTGAGGAGTTCGGGATGGGGATAAGGGTTTCAATACAATAGTGGCAGGGTTAGGGAAAATGGAGGTAGATTCTGCCTCAACAGTCTTTGTCCTCTTTCTTTTTGGTAGGAAGGCAGCAAAATCGCTGCCTTTCCTTTTTCTTGAATGGGAGTGCTTTTTCTTCAGGACAGGGTTTTGCGGAGAGGTAGGAATTTGGGATGTGGACCTTGTCCGTGGTTTGGAACTTGTGACTGCTGGGGTTTTCCTTTTTTTCTTGATGGGTGAAGAAGGGGGTGTTGGAGAGTCGTCACTAGGGACAGGAATAATAGAGGGTGTTAGCTCTGCTAACTGTGGCGAGCTCGGGGTTGGGTTGACGGGAGAATTCAGGATTTCCTCCTGTTGTTCTTCATGAGGATTTTTAGACAATTGGGACGTTTTCTCTTGTTGAGGAGTTTCGGGTGGGGTTTGCAAAGGGACTTCAGGTGGGGCTTGCGAAGGAATTTCAGGTAGGGCCTGCAGAGGAGGATTTTGCTGAGCAAAACCCCTCTGTATTAGCAGCTGACATAAGCGATGGTGGGTAAGGGATGTCATGGGAGTTTTGGCTTGCTTACAATAATACGACATGTTCTTAATACAACCAAGCAGATAATAAGGGATATTAACCAATCTTCCATTTCTCAAATGATTCAGCAGAACAAAGTCGTGGTTGTACACTACCTGATAACGCCCTTCGCATGTGAGGTAGTGTTTGACGAATTCTGCCACTGATGGCCATGGTTGAGGAAGTGAATGCAGACTGACCCCGCGGCCTCTAGATTCCACTTGCTCGTCCGGGCGCAAAAAGTCTTGTTGGGCGTTAAGAACGACCGTCTTCCTGCTGAACCAGCGAATGCCCTCAGCTGGCAACCCTGATACCTGAACTATGTCATCCTCTGTCACTGAAATGCGAACCCCCCGGACCACTGAGAAATTGCCTTCAAAGTTCTGTGCGAATTCTAATACTTCTTCTGCGTTAAAATCTCCCAACCTTTCAAAATATGCTGTCCACCCTGCTTGTTGGAAGATCTGATATGCTTCCGGAAAGAACTGTAGAAGACTTATGGAGCCGGGCTCACTTCTAATGGCCGCCTTTCCCATGGCTAAAGCTCTGAGTTTTTCCGCAGAGGCACAATTCAGTATTCTCAGACCCTGATCAGACTTAGTTGTTGCAACAATGGCTGCGAAGTCTAAATGACGGCAAAAATGGATACGATAACAGGCGGCAGGTTGGTGCATGCGAAATAATCATTCCATTTTTGGAATTCCCCCCCTTACGTATGGTATAATTATGATTGGAGGTGGGGAGATATGCAATCATTATGAAATGAAATCCTCTCCTTTAATATGATTTAACCGAATTACATAAAACCATATACCTTATACTTTACCTTTAATTAATAATTCGAAGTGTCGGTTGCAATAGCGTTGCGTGATCATGGAAGGGTCTGTGGATTGAAGGTGTAACTGAGTCTGGCATATGACAAATAATTTTCACCAGGAGTATTGTGAAGAACCAGAAAGCTTCTGTAAGAACCAGAAGGGATATTACTTTGATGATAATCAATTGCTGAAACTGTTATTTAAGCAACTGAAAAATGAACAATGCATTGCTGAGGTAAGTGTTTCAGCAACCGGAGAAATTGATCATGTATTGCTAAACCAGGTGTTTCAGCAACGAGTGGAATCAATGATATGTTGCTGAAACAGGTGTTTCAGCAACGGGAAAAATCTGGTGTTTTAGCACGGGAAAAATCTGGTGTTACGTTGCTGAAACAGGTGTTTCAGCAACGGGAAAACTCTGGTGTTACGTTGCTGAAACAGGTGTTTCAGCAACGGGAAAACTCTGGTGTTACGTTGCTAAAACAGGTGTTTCAGCAACGGGAAAAATCAGAGAATTGGGATAACTGACTTAGGTCTGTGAATGGTAAGGGATTATTTCAGCAGTAAGGAGTGGAAAATACTGACTGAAGGAGGATGTTTCAGGAGTGGTGAGAGTGATAGAAATAATGTGGGTATGGGGGAATATTGCCTTTTTAGGAAAAAGGGGTAAAATGAATGGAAGAGCTTCTTGATTAAAACTCCAGATCTTCTCAGGATGAATCTGTCCTTCTTATTGCCTTTCCAGAATCTGCAAAATTCAATTGTAATATGCCAATCCTTGACAGGGATTATTAGTGCTAAATCTAATCTACTACTAAAAAAAAAAATATAGTGCAGAAAATTAAGTGCTGTGAGGAGCAGAAGACTCCCCTGGAAAAAGATAATGAATATCAGTCATGCAAGCAGTCTTGAAATCTTCTTTAGAAACAGGGCGTTCATACAAACGGAGCCTATGGCCATTGACTAGTAGAGGTGTTTTAGCATCATCAATTGTTACAAGTCTTACCGTTCCGTTTGGAAAGACATCTTCTACTTCATATGGTCCAAGCCAACGTGTACGTAGCTTTCCCTGAAAATTTTCAAACCGAGAATCATACAGCAAGGCCCAATTACCTTTTTGGAACTGCTTGTGTTTGATAATTTTGTCATGCCATTTCGTTCTTTGTTGTTGAATCATGTTTGTTTGGTGAATGGCATCCAATCTCTTTTCATCCAACTCCAAAAGTTGCTGCAATCTAGCTGTCTGCACATCATTCAAATCAAGATTAACAGCTAAGGCAGTCTTTAAAGTTTTAATTTCAAATTCCACAGGAAAAATAGCATTTTTACCGTAAACCAATTCATAGGGAGAAAAACCGGTAGTGTTTCTCCAAGTAGTCCTGTAAGCCCATAATGCCTCAGGGAGCCTTTGGGACCAATCCTTTCGGTTGTCTTTGACTGTTTTAGTTAGAATGGCCTCTAAAACTTTGTTTGTGCTTTCCACCTGCCCATTGGCCTGGGGGTGGTATGGTGTGGTCATTCTATGTTGAATATGATATTTGTGGAGAGTAGATTTGAAACCATGAGAATTGAATGGAGGTCCTCCATCAGTAACTAGCTCTCTGGGGATTCCAAATCTAGTGAAAATATCTTCAAACAAGAAAGACAAAACAGCCTCTTCATTGGCTCTAATAAGTGCTTTGGCTTCCACCCACTTAGTCATATAGTCTGTGCAGACTAATATATAGGTTCTTTGATTGGATGGAGGGTTAATGGGTCCTATGAAGTCCAAGGCCCATCTTTCAAATGGTTCAGAAACTACCTGGGGGTTTAGTGGCATTTGGTCTCTATGATTGGGTTGACCCATTCTCTGGCAGCTATCACAAGCTCTTACATACTTCTTTGCATCTCTGAATAATGAGGGCCAATAGTAGCCCATCCTCAGAATTTTATGCGCTGTTCTTTTATCAGCAAAATGGCCTCCGCAAGGACCATCATGACAAGCTTTGAGTATGTCATACACTTCATCTTCTCTAATGCATCTTCGAATCTCCTGATCAAGCCCAGTATAGAAGAGACATCCGCTGATCCAGCTATACCTGGCACTTTGTTGAACAATTCTTCTTTTTTCCCTGTATGACAGGTGTGCTGGTAGTTTTCCTGCAACCAAGTAGTTAGCAATATCTGCATACCATGGGGAATGAGCAGAAACTGCAAACAAATATTCGTCAGGAAAACTATCATCTACTGGAATATTATTATCAGTTTTTAACCGTGAAAGAAAGTCAGCCACCACATTTTCTTTACCAGGCCGATCTATAATTGTAATATCAAATTCCTGCAATAGTAATAGCCATCTGGTAACTCTAGCATTTGTGACAGATTTGTTCATTAAGTATTTAATAGCTGAATGATCAGTGTGCACAAACGTAGGATAACCAGTAATATAGTGTCTGAATTTATTAATGGCATAGATTACTGCAAGGAACTCTTTCTCGGTAACTGTATAGTTAAGCTCAGCAGAGGTCATGTTCTTACTGATAAAGTATATAGCATAAGGAAGATGATTTTCCTCTTGTCCCAGGACTGCTCCAATAGCACTGTCTGAAGCATCAGAAGATATGTGAAATGGAAGATTCCAGTCAGGCCCCCTCAAAATAGGAGCAGTAGACAGCTGCTGCTTCAGTTCTTCAAAAGCTTTTTGACAAAGACTATTCCACTTGAATTCAGCATTTTTCATAAGCAATACAAACAATGGAGAAGCTATTTTAGAGAAATCTTTAATAAATCTCCTATAATAACCAGCATGTCCTAAAAAACTTCTCACATCAGTTTGAGTTTTAGGAATAGGAAGATTCTGAATGACTAATATTTTAGATGGATCTACCTGAATACCTAGAGCTGAAATAAAATGTCCAAGCACTATTCCCTCACTCATCATCATGTGACATTTTTCTGTACTTAAGGAAAGGTGAGCTTGAATACATCTTTCTAGTACTTTCTCAAGGTTTTGTAATCCCTCTTCAAAAGACACACCATAGGGGGTAAAATCATCCATAAATATTTCCATACAGTCATTCAGCATATCTGAGAAAATTCCTATAACAGCTCTTTGAAAGGTTGCTGGTGCATTGCATAATCCAAATGGGAGAACTCTATAGGCGAAAGTTCCCCAAGGACTGGTGAAAGTGGTTTTGTCTTGATCCTGGGGCGCAATTTTTATCTGATTATAACCACTGAATCCGTCTAGAAAAGAGAAGAATTTCTTCCCTGCAAGACTGTCCAACACCTGATCAATGAACGGTAAGGGAAAGTGATCCTTTTGGGTAGCTTTGTTTAAAGCTCTATAGTCAACACATACCCTCCATTTCCCGTTTTTCTTAGGAACAATTACTAACGGGGAAACCCATTCACTGTCAGATATGGGGTATATAAACCCTGCATTAAGCAATTTTTGAAGTTCTTCTTTAACAATTTCTCGTAAATTAGGATTCATCCGTCTTTGGGGTTGACAAACAGGTCGGCATCCTTCTTTAATGTAAATTCTATGAGTACATAATTCAGAAGAAATACCTTTCATGTCCGTGTAATCCCAGGCAAATGCCTCCTTATATTTGTGTAATAGCTTCATTAGCTGCTCTGTTTCAGTGTCTGTTAAATCAGGATTTATGTTTAATGTCTTACCGGGCTCAATCTCAACTGTTACGCTCTTAGATGGGATCGTGTTTAAAGTTTGAGATGAATCTTCAGGTTCAATCTTTTCTTGCATATCAGTTTCGAAAATTGCAGTCAATTGGTTGTGTGTTTCAGCAATAACAGAAGAAGGTTCACAAATAAAATTATTGATTATTTCATCTTCTGTATTGTCCTTAAGAGTTAAAGCTTGTCCTATAGTTAGAATCGGCTGAACAACATTATCATCATAATCCATCCATAAAGAATCTTCATTATTAACTACTGGCGTAGCGTGAGGATAAAGAGTTAACTGTTTTGTTTCATAACCATTAGAAATTGTCATTGAACCAGATCTGCAACTTATAAATGCATCAGCTGTGGCCAACCATGGCCTTCCTAGAATTAAGGGATGTCCCCCCAGCTTTGTTTTGGTTTGCAATACAACAAAATCAGCTGGATATTTCCAGGATTCAACTGAAATGAGCAGGTCTTCGACAACCCCTTCTGGTTTAATTGTGGAACGGTCAGCTAACTCTAAAATGGTGGGTGTTTCTCTGATTGTGTTATTCAGCTGTAGCAATTGTGAAGTTTCCAGAGTCATTATATTAATTGCTGCACCTAAATCTACCAAAACCCGGGGGATTACTGCTTTACCAATCTGAACTGTAACAGTAGGATGGCCAGGATCACCGTATTTTACAGGAGGGGTTTTTCCAGACATTAATGCAGACAAGTCTCCCATCACATGTACTGTAAGGGGATCCTTGGTTTTCCTACCAGATTTCTTCACACAAATATCCCTTAATGTTTTGGCATAAATTGGTACATCTTTTAATGCTTGTAAAAGTGGAATCTTAATATACAAATTTTGCAATTCCCCCATAAAATTAAAAGCAGGAGTTTCAGTTGTTTTGGTTAAAACCAAACGCTCGGGGAATGGAGGTTCTGTTGATTCAGTATTTTTGTTAGAAGGTGGTTGAGCTTCTTTTTGCTTTTCGGTTTCATTTTTATCTGAATCAGTTATATCATCAATAATAGGCTCTACTACTCTTCCAGATCTCAAATGAATATCATTACATTGCATAGTAGGGGATATAGACTGATTCTGAATTTCAATAACTTGCACAGCTTTATTGTTGGGGTTAGGATTTGGTTGCGCGGGTAGTTGGGGTCTCATTTGGTTGTTTGGTGGGGCATTTGATGGTAGAGAGAGTGATTGTTGGAATTGAGGCATCTGATTTGGGTATGGAAATGATTGATTATTCCAACTTAGGTTCCAAGGATTGAAAGGAGGTGGTTGCTGTGGAGGCCAAGGAGTCCACATTGAAGGATCAACAAAGGGAGGGTTTTGCATTTGCATGGGTGGGAAGCTCATTTGATTGAAAAGTGGATATTGCATTTGGTTGAAGGAGGGGTAGCTTGTTTGGCCAAAAGCTGAATGATTATTCCAACGATTAAATGGCATACCAGAATTCGTACCTTGCCCTTTAGATGGCCATTGTCTTCTTTGAGTTAGCAGGTAGACGGCTTCAGCTTCTTCTTCCGTTGGCTGCATCGCTGCTTTTATCCCCGGTAGAGATGGACATTGTTCTGTCTCATGATCTTTCTCACAAAGGGTGCAAACTGGTAATTTTTCTCTTGGGCACTCCCTTAGTGGATGTTTATCTCTACATTTCGGGCAGTAGACAGCCAGAGTTGCTTCTGCCTCAGCCTGCTTCTTCTTAACCTGCAAAGTGTCAATCTGCGAAGCAAAAGAACTTAGCATTTCGGTTTTAAATTCTTCAAGCAAATTACCTATCTCTGCTCTTGTTGCTCCTCCATTGGCTGATTTCTGTACCCTTGAATAGGTGGAATCTCTTATTCTGTTTCTTGCAGCTCCCCTAGAACATCTTTTAGCAAGTTCACAAATCTCATCATATGATTCTTTAGATATGTCTCCCTTAGCAAGCATATTTAACATATTTAAACAATCATCCCTTAACCCTCTAAGTAATATTGTTTTACGAATTTCCTTACTTATATCTGGATGATCGGATCTTTGTATGTTGTATTGCAATCTTTCGATGTAGTCCTCCAAGCTTTCATCCGATTTTTGTGCCATATTGAATAATTCATCCTTCTTCTCTCTTGTCCGGCAGTAGTCCTGATATTTAAGCAGAAATTTTTGTTTCATTTGCTCCCATGTTGTGATTACCTGGCTCCCAAGGCTCATGAACCATCTCAAGGCATTTCCTTTTAAGGTGGCTGGAAACAGTTTCAACTTTTGAGCATTAGTAACATAATCATAGCTTCTGCATAAAATATCAAATTCAAAAAGAAACTCGTCAGGATCCTCAGTAGATAAACCATGAAAGTTAGGTAGGGCAGACAATGGGATATTTTTCATTGTTCCTGCAGGAAGATCACTGATGGGAAATCCCAAGGTAGAAAGAGAATTTTCATCCCTTCTTTCTTCTTCAGGACCTATACGTCCTCCTCCAAAGAGGAGATTATCATTGTTGTCTTCCATTGTTGGTCCTCCTACTGCACTTTCTCGATCGTCAGAATCCTCTATTGATTCTTCAATATTTCCTACCGGTCGTCCAACGCTTTCTACTATCTCTTCGATATGTTCTTCTATTCTGTTACTTTCCTCTGACTCTTCAGCGCTGCCTGCTGATTCTTCTGTATTTTCAGGACCCACAACTTCTTCTGTATGTTCAGGACCCACAACTTCTTCTGTTCTGTAATCTGACTGAGGGGAACGCTGAAATTTTGACTTCCGAGAACTCAGTCTTTGTGATGATTCAGCCTTTGATACAATTTCGTCAATAAACGTTTTTCGTCCTCCCCAGCCCTTGCCACCTGCGCGGTTATTTTTCTTCTGGTTTCCTCGTCCTCTCATACAATCCTGCACATTAGAAAAAAAATAGATAAATGCTTTTTGAAATCTATAATTACCTTCCCCGGCAACGGCGCCAAAATGTTGGTCGCTTTAATTGTTTTCACAATTCGAGCTCCACATAAATTGTCAACCCGAGAAGGTCTTTTTATTCCAAAGGTAATAGCGCACTGTATGTGCTCAATGTCAAAAGCAGTTCAATGTTGTAGTAAAAGAAAATCACACACAATTGTTAAATTCAGTAATCTATCAATTTACAGTCTACTTAATTAAAGCTGAAGTCAATTAACTTATAGCAGACACGATTTCTCTGTTACAGCAAAAGGAAAATAAATGTATAAAGAAAGAAATCATTCAACTATAGCAGGAACAGGACCCTATTCCTTGGTGGGAACTTCAGCACCTGCCGCCTGGCACTAATCACACTGCAAAAGAAGTAATCTCGAAAGGTCAAGACCCTATTCCCAGGAACAGGAATCTTCAGCACTTGGCCTCTCTGTTCTAATCACACTGCAAGTAAAAGAAAGCAATCAATGGAGCAAGACCCTATCCCTCTGTACCGGGATCTTCAGCACATGCTCTCATCATCCACTCGTGCAATCAATACATGTAGCGCTAAGAAACAGAGTATCACAAACCATGTAACTAGTGTTTCAGCAACAGAACCAAACACAACGCAAATACATAAGAAATGAACAACTACAGGAATGAAGGGGTGAATCTTGTGAGGAAGGCGGGCCCTTTCCTTCTCACAAGATTCTCCAAGAGAAAGAATTAAACTGGAATGCTCAAAACAGGTCTTTATTCATCTGTCTAGAAAACTGGTACATACAAAAGAGGAGACTAGCTCCTGTCTCACACGATGCTGTTCTCAAAAATTACAATTTGATCGATCCCTTCTAATGATGATGTCTCCTCTTTTTAAAGAGGAGGCATCATTTACAATTTTACACAAGAACGGAGATCTCGATTCTGTTCTAAACAAAACTATTCTGTTCTTTCTTAAAAAGAGATACTGTTACAACCGAGACAACAGAGATGCTATCTTCAAGATGATTCAGGTAACCGTATCTTCTGGCTGCTGCTATTATCCACAAAAAGTTCTTCCAGAATCGCAAAACGCATAGCGGGAGTTGCGTGCTTTGACGGTTGTTTCAGCAACTGCGTTGGCTGTTGCAGCAACGGGACAGCTGTTTCAGCAACGGAGTTGACTGTTTCAGCTGTTTCAGCAACGACCGCTCATTCCCAATAAGGCATATATTATCTGCGATCTTTGACTTGTGTTAGCAACAATGCACTTCAATAATTGATAAAATATAAGAGTATTATGGAATTAAATGTAAGACAGATTAATCATATAATAAAGAGAAGGTTTCCATATACCTTAGGATATAGTGAATGAAAAAGACATTGGAGCTTATGGTTTTGAGAGTAAAATGATATGAAAGTATATAACAAAATGATACATATTGGAGTCCTAACACCCATCTTATATAGGTGCCCCGCAATGACAGAGAAATCTACCGTGCGCACCACTAGTTCCTTCTTCTGCTGGACGGAGTACTCTTTCGGCGTAGTTCCAGTCATAAGAAAGTGGATTATATCTTCAAAATTTCCATCTGCTATGCGCACAGAAAAGAGCTATGCATCAAGTTATCCTTCCTGCAGACTAGTAGGTTCCTCTCCTATCTCAATGCACAATAGGTGATCTGGTCCAGCGTTCAATCGACTAGGTTTCACAACAACTTCAAAATCATATTCTTGGAACAATAAAAGCCATCTACATATGCGCCCCCCCAACACAAGCTTATTGACCAAGTATTTTAGTGTGGAGTTCATGCGTATTCGCGTAGGTTGTCTTCCATATGTTGGCTTCCACCTGGCTAGATGCGTGTGGGGATTATCCTGCCCATTGCATTTATCTGTCAATCTCACTCTAGGCTTCCTAAATTGTGTGTGCATCATTCTCTTGCATTCACACCAGTCCTCAAAGCTCCCTTTGTGCGTACCCCACCACGTCATGGGTGTAGCGTGTAGTACCCAATTCAAGGCCTGGAGACATTGCGTTTTCGGCACCTCCCTTTCAAACTTATCTAGGAAAGTATCTACCTCACGTAACCCATCATAAGTAGGCAGATCCCTCACTTCTGTCGATACACAGCGCAACAATATTTTCATCATATTACAGTTCATCCATCGTGTAACTAGTTCTGCCATCACTATATCTTCTCATCAGAATCTGACGTAAAGGAGCTTTTGCGCTCCCATGAGATCTGTCCGTCCACAGTGGGATTCACCCAGTCTTGGTTTCATGCTGTTATCTTGTAGATTCTGTCCAAATCATCGTCACTTTCATAGTTGCACACCAGCTCTATATAGCGCGATCCCTCAGTAGGGTCCAAGGTTATAACTACACGCAGAGACTTCTTCTCGAAAATCATCTTGTGCTTCTTTAGATTAATCACCTCGTTCATGTCAGTGGCCCAATTGTTGGGTAATAGATCCCCCCATAAGCGGAGTTTTGGGGGCTTAGAGTCCTGGTTTGGTCAATGCAATGTAAAGATCCCGCAAAATGTGGGCGCGGAGTGCTAGATTATAGGGTTGTCTGCCCTAAAATATTGTAATTTAATCTAGAATGTGTCGGCCTACTCATGGTCTGCGGACCATGGGAATGTATAAATAGAGCGAGGCTCTAAGGGTAGAAGGTAGTTCAGTTTTGAGTTTGATCTGGATTTTTATGGGTTTTTGAATGCAATATTTGCTCTGAGTTTGTAAGTTCGAGTCGTGGGTTGTGGAAATAGGAAGAGGCTCTGCAACTATGTGCAGAGAGGCCTGGTAGAGTCCGCAGCTATGTGTGCGAACCCTTGTAGCTAAGTGTGCAAGGTAGAGTTGAGGTTGTAACAAAACATAAGTTAATAAAAGATAAGTTGATTATGAAATTTGTGCATCTGTTCGCATATCTATATGTTTATGCTTATGTTATATGTTATGCATCTATTTACCATTTATGATTACGCGCACTGGTTATAAAGGTTAATTAAGTAAATAAGAATATTGGGCCCTCCAAAATTAAGTCAGATCTATAATAATAACACCAAAAGGGTAACGGATCTAGGCTGCACCTCATAACGCTCTGTACAGATCTACGCAAAGGTCAGATAGCTATGCGAAGTAGCGCAAGCGCGCAGGATTAGTTCTCGACCATTCTAGACCTCATCAAGACATCCCTAGGGTGCAGAAACCTGGTTCTAGCACCCTCCCATACTACCTCGGGTGAGACCTCAGCCCGCGTTCCGTAGACTATTGTCGAAAGGGCCGGTAGTTTTGGGATTTGTTTGGCTAAAACACTTCTGAACCTGGGTCAGGCCCCTACAAGCCAACAAATGGTTCCATTTCCGGGACTGGGATCTGCCTAATGGATGTCTGATGTCAGAACACTAGAACCCTACAAAGAAGGAAATTGACGAGTGGTCAAATCAGAAGCTTCACGAATTTGTGGTACAAGAAAACAAAACTCCGCAGGTATCCAAGAAGAGGTCACTGGATTGCTACATATATACGAAAATCCACGACATCATCTTCGTGTCCTTCTCTTCTAAACTGTATGATTGGATCATGAGATTAGTCGATAGCCAGGGAAGATATAAGCTCAACAAACCGATAGTGTGGACTCCAGAGTTGGTGCGCAGGTTAGAGGCATCAGAGGATAAGATCATGTGGGCCATGGACCATTGGCTTGACCGAATAATAGTGGGATTTGTCACTGAGTTCGTGGTAGACACGACTGTGAGCTATAGCGAAGCAGAACGACAATTTCTCAAGGGGCCGTGAGGTAAGTACGTTAAATCGTTGAATACCTGGATTAAGATGCTGTTATGTGAAAAACAGGTTATGAAAATACATTAATGAGTGGAACAACGTGGAGTAGAAAGATCTACAAAGGGATCGAAGAATTAGAGAACAATCCCCTAATTTCACTTTCGCGAGAAAGTGAAGAGGAGCTCACTCAGTTCTCCCCGAGAAGTGCGGTCTGATTGATAAACCAACGCATTTCGCAGTTACCACCCCCATCTATGCCATCACCCACTTCGCCTACATCATCTCCATCTTTACCCACCCCACCTCCACCAATCCCACGGTTCAACATGGTGAGCGCAATTAAGTTACTCATATTCAGAGGAGTAGGAAATGAGGACCCAGATCAATTCTGGTTTGTGGTAAGGGTAGTATGGGAAGCATAAGGGGTTATGGATGATAACATCAAGAAGGCTACATTGGTGAGTGTGCTGCAGGATCGCATGTTGACATGGTATATCAAGCACTCTAGTGATCACCCAAATGTAGGAATAGCGGAGATCCAGGATGCGTTGAACAAAGAATTTAGCCGGCCGAAATCAGAGACGCAGTCAATCAGATTTAAGAAGATCACGATGCTTCTAGGTGAGACCCCCTAGGATCTGGATCAGCGACTGAAGAGTACGATCTGCGAGGCTAATATGACACTCTCAGATGTGCAACACCATGCATGGTTTGTGGCATCCCTAATACCGCACCTGAGGACGGCGCTGTCATAGCAGAAGCTTTCAACCTAAGTTGAAGCATTGGAGTTAGCGATGAGGTTGCATGAGACTCCGATACAAGATCCTGGGTTGGGAGTTCAACAAATCCACGCGCAACTATAGAACCTATGCTTGGAGATGCAGAGTTTGAAGCAAGATAGGGTGCCACGACTAGAGGTGTGTGGGGAATTATGGTGTATAAAATGTAAAGGCCAAGGCCATGACAAGGATCATTGTCCCATATTCGTGAACTATTTGGTAGGAGTGGGGCCAATGCCATTGAGACGAGAGGCACAGGTAGGGCCAAGTATGGCACCCGGGCTCTGGTGCGTGATCTATCAGGTGGGAGGAAAGCACACGATGGACAAATGTCATTTGTTGCAGAAGTATACGCAGAGTCCCCAACAGCTATTTTGCAACTTTTGTAGATTGGTGGGCCAAGATGAGCATACTTGTCGCAGCTACAAGTTAATGATGAAGTGGACCCCAGCGTATAGAATTCAGATGGAAATGCGAGGCCTTGACCCAGCCGCAGGGATGGCGCGCAGTGGATTTCAAGGCCGAGGTCAAGGACGAGGTGGAATGGGGCCAGGAAGGGGCCAAGGACAGTTAATCTGTTACAATTGCGGTGGACCAGGCACTATGCTCACGACTGTACCAACCCAAAGAGAATATCTTATTCGTACTGTTTTGAGTTTGACCACGAAATGGTAGATTGTCCTACATTAATCGTACAGATGCGTGAGAAAGGGGTAATTCAGCCTAATCCGATGCAAAATATTCAAATGATGAGGTTTGATCTACGTGAAGAAGACCCCAACGTGAACATGGTGCTCAGAAGCGGTGCAACCACATGGGAAGAGAAGGGGAAGCAGCCCGAGGAAGATACATGGGTTCACAAGGCCCTTACAAAGGAACTTGAATTTGACTTGGAACGTGCAAAGGAGACGTTTATGGAAGCTAAGAAGAGCTTCACAGAAGCCTCCACTTCAGGTAGTAAGGACCAGACATAGTTGGGGATGGATCCTTCCATGCTTACTACCTTTCTGGAGACCTGCATGAAGCTATTGTGCAATAATAAGGCAGTTAAAGGTTTATAATGGTTGATCACGTGATGCATAGGATCGGGTGAACCACGCGTAATCCGAAAATTGGGGAAGCATACATTGCGCACAGGGAGAGAGATGAGATTGACGGTGTAGATTGGTGAATACAAAATGGATCAGGTTATCCTGGACTTGGGGTCAGACATTTACGTGTTACCTACGCAAACTTGGGAACGCATGGGTAGGCCCATGTTGCAATGGTCTCCTATTCAATTACGTATGGTGAACCAACAAAAGATCGTGCCCATGGGAAGATTGCAAGGAGTGACAGTTGATATTGAAGGCGTGAGCACACAGATGGATTTTTAAGTGATAGAAATTATCGATGATAGCAATCCTTATCCTGCTTTGTTATGAATCGACTAGGCGACGGATATAAATGGAGTCATCAATATGAAGAAGAGGAAGATGATATTCGAGAAAAAATCCCTTCGCGTAGTAGTTTCGCTAGATCCGACTGAAGGTGCATGCTACACTGAACCTGTATGCGATGATGATAGCGATAATGAAATGGATTGCATTTACCAGATAATGACACAAGACCAGGATCGGGTGATCCCGATAGCTGATGGGAGAATCTCATGGGAACGCGATAGTTCCTATACTTCGGATTCAGAAGAGGAGATAGAACGCTGGCAGAATCGGTTGCATAAGGTAACAACGTTGAGTTGCAACATGATGATTAAATCACTGTAGTGTGTGGCGACTGAAGCAAGGGAACTACCAACATATGAGGGGGTAACAGGAGTAGATGAATTCTCAGACAAATGTGACACGGCAGTACAAGAACAACAGCGTTACGATGCGATGGACTGGGCGTCGTGCGCGACACCCACATGATGGAGGAATACACATCAAAAGACTATGGTGAACTGGCGCGAAGATAGAAGATAGATATGCTTATAGGTTAGAAGTCCCCAACGTCGAACGCGAGCCGGGCAACTAGGACGAAATAGTTTGCGCAACCACCTAGGTCGATGGGTGCAGTCGTGTGTTGTGCAAGCACGTCCTAGACTGAGGATTAGAAATTAGGACTTGACGCAACATCAGAAAGCACGACCAACGTTCCACGCCAGAGCCATTACAAAGCTATGCGGAGTCATGAACAAAGTTCACTGGGCGAGATGAACTGACTGGGACCCATGTGTACTAGTGGTTCGATGGGCCTATAGGACCCTGAGCAAAAACCGAAGTGCAGAAATGACCCCAACACTAACAAGAAGAGAGAAAACTAGGATAGCAGTATAGAATCCCCGGACCACAGCTCCCACAATTGGGGCAGGATGTGAGGACCTGGGTAAAGGGATTAGGTAGTTACAGGAAGCCATTCGGCAAGGGAATGCGCAACTTCACGAACATGAAAGAAACAAGGTACTATTGAGAATGAAGAATCTGATGCTGGACGTGGAGATTAAACAGCTGAAAAAGGAACTAAAGGAAGACTTTCTGAACGAAATACTGGAAAGTTGCAGTTGGATACAGGAAAACCTAAGGATGGGTTGAAGGAGTATGACCATGAGCTAGTAGGTCAAATGATGGGGTTAAGGCCGTGCCTTACTCTCAAGGGAGATCAGGAAAGCGTGCCACATCCAGCAGCACATGTAGCAGCGCCAATAGAGACTGGGTGGAGGGTTAGTTGCCAAGACGTGATAGAAGTGCCCCAAGGGGGTGCGACCACCTGACGAACTGAAGAGGAGACAGTCTCACCGCTCTAGATAGTTGAAAGAGAGTGCAGGACTATACAATAATCTATTAGGGAGCTATGCGACAACAGGGGTGCACATAGTGTCGGTATGTCGCATGGATTGTGGTCATGCATTAGGAGCTACGCTGCTGCATGGACAGGCTGGAAAGTGACTGTTGGTGTCACTGTTCATGACAAGATGGCCAATTTAAGACAACGTGGAGTAGATGGCAGGCAATTGAGACACAAAGTTAGAACTAGAATTGGACTATATGTTGCGAGTCCCGCATTAATGAGCCAAACCGAGGGGAAACGGTCAAATTTGAATTCTAAAGGGCATATAAATCATAGATGGCCCTCCACCAAACAACCCTTGGCATTTTGTGAATTAAGTTGTTATGTTATCAAGTGAGCATGAACCTAATGAATTTGGAGGTTGTAAGAACAAGTCCGTGGTTTGAAGCATTGCCAAAGGATACACAGGAGTCCCTGATCAGAATATTGTCAACAACCAAGGGAGCCACGCAGAGTTCTACGCCACCGGTAGAGGATACACTAGAAATCCCTAAATCTCCCTGGTCGCTGAGGCCCAAGAAGGACCCACAGGCAGCAGTACCAGTCCGTATGTCTCCGCGAAATCCACGGTTTGGAAAACTATCGATGGAAGAAAAGGGAAAAATAGTTACTATTGAGAGTGATGATGAGGAGGAGGATCCTTAGACCTTCATGGAAGGGATGGAACCAGAGGAAGAAATGGAAGAAGACATCTAGCCAGTATGCGGCACAACAAAGCTGCCCAAGTGTGTCCCTCTGCAGAAAGAGAGGGTAAAGGTACCTAAAGATTTGGATGCCGTTAAACACTCGCTCCAGACCTCGTTCCTCCCGGGGGAAATTCCATTTGAAGGGTCGACCTTTGGCTGTGTACCCACAATGAAGTTTGAAGACTGGGACCTCCTTGATAGTGAAAATTTACCGCATCTAGTAACTAGCGAGATCATGAAAGAAAGCAAGGAGGGGGGCGTTACAGCGTTGCAACCATGGAAATGGCTGCGCAGGGTGGAGGAGGTCAGGATACTCCACCTCCTATCGATTCCACACTTCATCGGGCCCCAATCACCATATTTGTCATCAGGCAACTGCTTTGCCTAATGCACGACGGGTACTTGTGGTTAGAAGAGCCCATTCCCACAATGACAAAACTCATTCATAGGATCTCTCAGCTTCCTTGTATGGGGCAAGACCCCGCGGAGATCGCTAGTACAAGTGGAGACTTGGCGAAGGCCATGAAAAAGAAGAATAAGCTGGAGAAAAAGCAGAGGGGTTACATCTTCACTAGTATTCCAGACAAAGCGGTCCAGTTTGCTACCTAGTTGCTGGTAGGAAAAGTAATGCAAAAATGCCATAGTAACGAGGTACCAGCAATAGTCATCACGCTCGCCAAACAATGCACAGAAGACATACAGTTCAACTAGGTGTAGTTCCTCTACGAGGAGTTCCTAACGAACTACAGGGAGGCCCAGGAATAGGGTAAGGCATTCCACTATGCATGGTTGCTATTATCCATCCTATTGGTTGTAGGAGAACTGCCGAAGGATATTTAGTTTCCTCCCCTTGACTAGGATTGGTTGGAGGCAGCCAAATATGCATCGCTATGGGCGACAAAGGAGGTGACGCGAATCTGTGAAACCAAGATTTTCTAGATTCTGATGGACGCAAGCGTATGAATTTCGATCAACAAACGGCCACGGCTATCTGCCTTGGTGTACGACAGCTTGAAGAGCTTTGCAGACTTTAAAGAAGATATGCACAATGTGTATATCAGGGCATGGAAGGATCCAGAACAGAGGTGGACCATACTTCCCTTCATCGCAATCGATGACGTTGTGTTCAGGGTGCTAGACACATGGCCACCGGAATGGCACGCACTAGACCTGGTGGTGCATAATGAGATGGAGATTCAACGATAGAAGGCTGCTACCAAATTTCTAACACAATAGAAGTAGAACGAATAGCTAGCCGAAGAAGTATGGGCATCCTGGGAGGCCGCAAAGGTCACTACAGAAAGAATAGCAGCAACAGGGACCACTACGGCACAGGAAGAGAGAGGCATGAACTTGACCACAGGGCATGGGGCAGATGATACGACAGAAGGTGCGGACCCAAGCACCACCTCTCCACAATTGAAACGGTTGCGCGTGACCGAATGAACTAGGCCACAGAAGAAGGCCAAGGCTTCCAAGTTGGATGGGGAGCTTATTACACTAACCGAAGGAGACCTATGTGAAATTGGCGATACAGTTTATGAAGTCACCAGGGAGGCACTCGAGGAGGCAATGATGGAGCAACAAAATGTGTTGGGGGCACTCTAGACACAACTCTAGGAACTTCAGGAGTGGGCCCCATAGCAGGGAATGGTAGCCGCCTATGGGATACAGGCACATCAACAACCGAGCAGTTGTTGCAAGCCAAAATGGCTAAACTGTCATGCTGCCCGCAGGAGCACTGACAGCAGACAATGTGTAGGATAGAGCTGCGGTAGGACGGCTCAAGGAACTTGGAATAAACTTGGCTTCCCTTCCACATGAAATATTATACCAGCTATAGGATGGATTGACGACCAAGCTCCGAGCTAGGGAAGGACGCATAGTACAAATGCTCAGTGAATAGCAAATCAACATTGAGCAGTTAAGCCTCCAATGCGATGAAGCAGTAGCATAGACTTAGCAGTTGAAGCAAATCATCGAGGAAGCATGTCACTGTGTCCCCGAGCTCGAGATTGCAGCAGACTTACCAGTAGCCATACAGATCCACAAATTGGCCAGTGGATTCTGCGAGGTGAAGGAGGAAGCAACGAGGATCCAGTTGGACCTCCAGTTGCAGATCGCGGAGCTGAGGTTGATGATGCAGTGCTCTACACCACCAGAGGTTAGAGAACATCGACAACATGCCATTCAAGCAGGGTTGAAAGAAATAGAGCGCGCCATACAGGAGTGCACTAGCTTGTTAAATCAGTCACTCGTCACCCTCACTTCACTGAAGGAAGACCCAACACTACAACGGTTAGAGATAGAAGCGAGGGAGTTGCAACAGGTTTACGACAATGTCCAGGGGACCCCGCAGACGGTCGCCCTTACTCAGCGGCTAGCCAAGATGAGGGATTCCTAGGCTCTAAAGGCACAGGTGGATGCCACGTGTCAGAAAGAACCAATGCTTAAAGAACGCATCCAGCCTTGGCTCGAGGAAGCATTCACGGTCACCACCATGATAGAGGGGAGACTGGCATAGATGCAGGGTGTATATGCACTTAGGCAAGGAATTTCACCTGACAATGAAGCATCAGAGATATGCGCACAACGGGTATAGCAGACAATGGAAGAATATGCTGCAGACGTAAGTGAAGCACAAAGATTGCTGAATGAACTTCAAGCAAAAATCACCGCACTAGCCGAGTGACTCGGGACGAGTCACATTCATTATGTTGGGGGCTTGTTGGGAAGTGGATCCCCCCATAAGCGGAGTTTTGGAGCTTAGAGTCTGGGTTTGGTCAATGCAATGTGAAGATCCCACAAAATGCGGGCGCAGAGTGCGAGAGTCTAGGGTTGTCTGCCCTAAAATATTGTAATTTAATCTAGAATGTGTCGGCCTACTCATGGTCCATGGACCATGGGAATGTATAAATAGAGCGAGGCTCTAAGGGTAGAAGGCAGTTCAGTTTTGAGTTCGATCTAGATTTTTATGGGTTTTTTAATATGATATTCACTCCGAGTCTGTAAGTCTGAGTCGTGGGTTGTGGAAATAGGAAGAGGCTTTGTAGCTATGTGCGCAAAGTCCTGGTAGAGTCCGTAGCTGTGTGCGCGAACCCCTATAGCTGAGTGCACAGGGCAGAGTTGAGGTTGTAACAGAACAGAAGTTAATAAAAGATAAGTTGATTCTGAAATATTGTGCATCTATTCACAGATATGTATGTTTATGCTCTTGTTATATGTTATGCATCTATTTACCGTTTATGATTATGTGCACTGGTTATAAAGGTTAATTAAATAAATAAGAATACTGGGCCCTCCAAAATTAAGTCAGATCTATAATAATAACACTGAAAGGGTAATGGATCTAGGTTGCGCCTCATCACGCTCTGTACAGAGCTACGTGAAGGTCAGACAGCTGTGCGGAGTAGTGCAAGCGTACAGGATTAGTTCACGACCATTCTAGACCTCATCAAGACATCCCTAGGGTGTGGAAACCTGGTTCTAGCACCCTCCCATACTACCTCGGGTGAGACCTCAGCCCGCGTTCCATAGAATGTTGCCAAAACGGCCAGTAGTTTTGGGATTTGTTTGGCTAAAACACTTCTGAACCTAGGTCAGGCCCCTACAAGCCAACACCAATCAATTCCTAAGAGCGCGGGCTAGGGATTGTTGTGATCAACAATCTCTATTACTTCAAAGTCTACCAGCGTGCTCACTCCCTCAATATCCACAGTGATTCCCTGTAATCTCCCCATAGGTATTATCTTCTGCTAGTTCACCATTCATAGCTGAATAGGAGACCACTGTACTGTAGGCCTCCCCATGCACTCCCATGTCTTTTTTGGTAGAACGTTCACATCCGATCCTAAATCCAGAATCACTTGGTCCATCTCATATTCTCCAATCTGTGCGGTTAACCTCATTTCTCTTCCTGCCCTCATCTTATTCTTTCCAATCTTCTAAAATATGCGCAATTCTCCTGGCATGGTCCCAGCACACCTGTTAATGAGTTCTTGTAATCCCTTTATAGCCTTACTATCGTGCAGTAACTTCATGCATGTTTCTAGGAACACGTAAGCATAGATGGGTCCATCTCCAGCTCCAGTCTATCTTTGCTTCTTGAAGTGGAGGCATCAGCGAAGCTCTTCTTAGCTCCCATGAAGGTTTCCTTAGCACACTCCAAATTAAACTGTACTTCTTTTGTCAGAGCTTTGTGAACCCAAGCACTATCTTTAAGCTGTTTACCTTTATCATATCTTGTCGTGATTCCATTACGTAGTACAATGTTCACATTCAAATCTTCCTCGCGCGGCTCAGACCTCATCATCTAGAGGTTCTAAGTCCGGGGAGGCGGTAGTGCTCCCTTGTTGCGTATCCTAGATATCAATATAGGACAATCTTCCTTCTCATGATCGAACAAGGTACAATATAGACACGATAGATGCGTTGGGTTCATACAATCACGGGCATAATGTCATGGCCCTCCGTAATTGTAGCATATCAGCTGTCCACGACCTTTTCTAGGTCCTCCTCCACCTCAGCCTCATCCACGTCCCTCAAATCCTATTTGTGCCACTCCTGTATTCAGGTCTAGGGGCCACGATTCAGCTTGAACTCTATAGGCGGGAGTTCTATCCATCATCAACTCATAACTCCTACAAGTGCGCTCATCGTGTCCCACCAACCTACAAAAATTACAGAACAATTACTGCGATTTCTGCATGTACTTCTGTAACAAATGGTAGTTGTCTGTAGCATGCATTCCACCGATTTGACAAATCGTGCACCACAAAGCAGGCACCGCACTAGGTCTTTCCTGTGCTTTCGGCCTTAACGACATCGGTCCTCCTACCGTGAGGTAATTCGTGAACACCGGTTAGTGGTCCTTATCATGACCCTAACCCTTGCATTTTATGCACCATACCTCTTCGTGCACTTCTGAGCAAGCTGTCCTATCCTGTTTCAAACTCTGCATTTCAAGGCATAAGTTTTTCAACCGTGCGTGGATCTATTGAACTCCCAACTTAGGATCCTACATTAGGCTGTGATCCAAAATGGATCTTGAATAGACTTCTAAGTCTAAAGTGTTCCTCATAGAGGAAAATGAAATTCAAGGGCTACTCCTAGAAAGAGTCCCATTGTATAGATCTTTTCATTCTAAATCTGATGCAATTTGAGTGGACTAAAACGGACTTCGGATGATGAAGTTATCGCAAAAGGAAGATTGCCTTTGTCCTTTGAAAAAGGAGGCATTTAATCTAAAAATGGCATAAAAGGCCTTATATGGAAAATCGCATCGTAAAAGGTTCAAAGGGTGGACTTAAGGCCAAGGCAGAAGGGACCTCCGATCAATGATCCCTAACATATCGCAATCGGAGGCAGGTTGTATGTGATATCGGGACCCCAGAGTATGCGACAATGCGATTGTCTATTATTGGATCGGCGAATCAGCGTCAACGTAGTCCATAGCCAAAGGAAGAACCCCCAGGCCATTAAAAATGTGATATGTGATAAAGCGATGGGTTGTTGTGTGATCGCACGATAGCCGTCGGATCGGAAAAAGATATCAACGGTCCAGATTTAATTGGTGGTCGGGAGATCAATGATCCCCGATACAGAGGGCCATTGTGAAAATGATATGTGATAGCGATATGTGATATCGACCATCTGATCAAGGAGCAAATCAATGGTCTAGATTTAATCAGCGATCGGAAATCGGTGATCCCTGATGCTAGGGCCAATGCGATTGCAATAGTGATATGCCAATAAGGGCTGGACCCAATGGGTTTGTAGGGGCGATTCGATAATATTTTAAGTCTGGATTTCATGCCCGATAGTGTATTTCTGGTAAATATCTGTGTATTGGAATTTTGTTCCATTTTCGGGTTTTCGCCTGAAGGAAGGCCCTGATTCCTTTGTAACTACCCCTAATCATTGTGCCACACTGCAAGCAGGCATTTTGTACCAATGATGCATTTGTAATGCACAGAGCCATAGAGCCAGAAGCCAGAGGGCCAGCTGAAGAGACAGAGGAATGATTACACATGGAGAAATGGACAGGAAGCTATGGAGCCAGAAGGATGCCTCACAAAAGCTTGGGAGCACGATTGACAGGCAGAGAAGAGAGTTTTGGGGTCACTTGGAGGTCGAGTGAACCAGATAACTCAATTGACAACAGCGAGTTGTTGCTGAAGGTCGCTAGAAGGTTGCTGAGAGTCGCTTGGAGGGCAAGTGAACTATAGAGGCACACAGAGGCCGAGAGAAGTTCAGAGCCAAGAGCCAGAGCTAGAGCAAAGAGCTAGAGCCAAGAGCCAGAGCTAGAGCCAGAGCCGATAGCTAGAGCCAGAGACAGAACTAGAGTCAAGAGCCAGAGCTAGAGGTAAGAGCTAGAGCCAAGAGCCAAAGCTGAGAGCCAGAGCCAGAGCTAGAGCCAGAGCCAGAGCTAGAGCGAAGAGCCAGAGCCAAGAGCTAGAGCCAGAGCTAGAGCCGAGAGCTAGAGCCAGTTCCAAAGTGAGAGCCAGAGCCAAAGCTAGAGCCAAGAGCCAGAGCCAGAGCCAGAGCCGAGAGCTAGAGCCAGAGCCAGAGCCGAGAGCCAGAGCCAGAGCCGAGAGCCAGAGCCAGAGCCAAAGCTGGAGCAAGAGCTAGAGCCAGAGCCAGAGCCGAGAGCCAGAGCCAGAGCCAGAGCCAGAGCTAGAGTGAGAGCCAGAGCGAGAAAGCCTGAGAGCTTCAGAGCCAAGGATAAGATGGTGTTCTAAGCCCATTGTTTTTGTGTAATCTAATGGAGTTGAGCGTGGAGCTTTTAAAAGAACTTATGCCATAATCCCAGAAAGCCTAGTCGAGTTGACTAGAGCTCATGGAGACGTAGCCCAAGAGGTTTTGGTGAACTCCATATTATATTTTTTTCTTATGTGTTTGTTATTTGCTGCACTATTTTGTTGTTACATGTATTTACATATCAACATAAGAAACAAAACTCAAAGCATATAAACAGTTAAAACAAATATAAGCATACACCTATTTTCAAGCACTTTTTAATTTCGCAATTGGTTAATCATAAGGTCTTGGGAATATATAAGCTCTAGAGTGAGAGAGGTTCTTGTAAGCTTGACAAGAAGCCTTTAGTGCCCCATTTTAAAATCAGGTGGTATCGGAGTTTAAGATTGATTAACCCCACCTTCAATAAGGTGATATCAAAGTGTTGACATGGCTAATGTTCGCTTTGCCAACAAGAGGAACTAACCCGATCGCAGACCCCAATTAGACCTGCTTTCATTTAGAATGGCTGGCTCCGACGGGTTTTAAGGGACCTCATAAACTATTTAGACACATTGAAAGATTGCTTCCAGGAGGAAGAATTCGATTATATCAACAAAATAAAATAGCTAACCTTTATGTATTAAATCCTATCTATACTACTTCTAACTACTCTAATCTAGTCCTAGCTATCCTAATCTATCATGCAGAAGCATAGTACAAAGGTTTAAACATCATATATATGTTCGGCAGGAGCATGATAAAGAAGATTAAACATCATGTATAGATTCAATTCCAAATGAATCAATCACTGAATTCACAGCTGGACAAGACTGTATTAAAGCTAAATTGCAATCCAATCACTCATATAGGAATCCACATTCTTTTATGGAATTAAAACTTGCAACTGATGTTTAACTTAGTTTCAAATCAAAGACCATTCACAAGTTAACCATGAAACTGAATCACATTCAATTTAACAAGACTAATAATGAACTATAAGTCATCAATATGCATAAATACAAATCACATTTACATTCATTCCAACAACAACACTTTGATCCAAAACATATAAAAGAACAATCACATAAGTCTGAAACTAAAGGCTCCTTCTTCCCCCAAAACAGTCCTCCTTATTCACAATAAAGCAAAATTGTTCTTCTCCAAAATCCTCAGCTCTTTCTCCTCTTCGGAGGTAATACTTATGAAAAACCCCTGGCTCTAAGTCTACCCTGCCTCTTCATCTTCCCACTGTATCCGATATGAAAATCAAGTACACAGAGATAGGATCACCAGCATGACCGCTGACACGTAGAAAGCACAACGGCCGGATCGATTCACTTCCTGAGGAAGTGAACAGATGTTGGTAAAAAGGGTGACTGTATGTTGCATTCCCATAATGAAGATCGGGATAGCCTTGCTTTAGGAATGTATAGGCCACGCATGGGATCCCGATCTAGAATGCTTGAGGCTGGACCTTCAAACACAACGCTTCTGTATATATGGCTTTTTGAATCCACTCTGGCGTCCTTTACTTCTCACTTGCAAGGATATCTATCATTAGCTTCATGATTGTGAGCAATGTAACAGAAATATTCACACATAACATAACGTTGCCTTCATTAAACTTTATAGAACTACAGGAGTAAGTGCGAAAAGGATGAACACATAAAACACAGGCAACACATAATCTCCTACTCAATCCATAGGCTTGGCACAATTTTCGAGGGATTCCTTTAATCACAATCGGGTATCGAATCCTCCATGGGTCATAGGAGCCATGCCTTCCACCGCCTTGATGTGCGATTACACTATCGGGACTCCAAAGGCTCACCTTTTGCACTAAGACCCCGTTCCTTTGTTATATTGCGAATTTTGAAAAATATGGGAAAACATAGAAAATTCCACCCCAATCACTTAGGCCAGACCTCAAACTTTATATAATCGGGCATATAATCATTGTCAGGTCCAGTTATTGCCTCTCTGCTAACCGCATGACCCCTAGGCTTCGCCGATATGCGATATGCGATGGGGCTTCCTGACTCGATATATATATATATATATATATATATATATATATATATATATATATATATATATATATATATATATATATATATATATATATATGATATGCGTAATAGGATCGAAAGGTCCGGCATACAAAGGCGCGTATATATATATATATATATATATATATATATATATATATATATATATATATATATATATATATATATAAACCTTGGACTTAGGCCGATTGCGATATGTGACGGGCTTTCAGACCCGAAAATATATATATTGTGGTTCATAACACCATCGGGTCTGGTGCCTTATGGCATGCATTATGCACCCAGATTGAATGCGATAAGCAAAAGAGGGAGGATATATGTATTTTGTGAAGGGTTTCCTTTGTAAAGGGATTATAATGGGACAATGATGCGATGAAGGATTTTGGAAGCTAAACAAACCCTGATGAGCATATGAATGAAGGGCTTAACAAGGTTATATGTGAGGGATTTGTTAAGGGGCTTTCACTATTTGTGAATGGAAGATTTGGCTCTCCATAGAGTTAAAATCACCGAGATGAAAAGGATCATTCAAAGAGATGATAGATCAAACTTATAGGGGACCCATTCAAAATTTGCTATCAGAGCATGTTTTAATAGGGTGGTAGTTGTGGCCACAACAAATGGCAAACTAGTGGGCGAACCTGTTATCTCTATTTCCAAATAACCTTCGGATCAATAAAACATCAAGATGTTAAGATAAACTTGAAATGAAAATTATATAGATGGACAAGAATGGGTTCCACTTAAACATTAACTGCTTCAGGAGGGATAGAGACAGATAACTTCTACTTACTGATATGATTTTGAGAGGCATTCTCCAATGGCAATATTATGGGTTTTATTGACCTTCCTTTACCTGTTTCCCATTTTCAAAAATCCATTCGGGGCTATCATTGGTCTATCCACACCTATTTAAGTGTGTACCTCAACTCTTTATTGCACATCAAGCTTGATGTAGACATGTTTATCTTGCACTTTATATGAGAATTTCAGTGCCATATTTTCATTGATTGACTGTGGCGCAGTCATGGATCATGCCATATTTTTTAACCGTTTAAGCAAGGTTGGGCTTGATGTGTCAACTGGTACTCTGAGCCCAGCAATAGTCCTTACTCTAACTGGCTTCCCAAACAACCTATCCTTCTAGATTGGCCCAAGGACTTGACATTTCATTTCTTTTTAGATAAGTCCTTCCAGTTTCAGGCACAAGGACTAGAGCACAATTAGATTTTCCATAGGGTATGAGACAATGAGCTTAGCCCATGAAAGGAGGTTTACTTGTGAGTAACAGGCATTGGACCATTTAGAGTGGTGGATGGGACCAATGGAGAATGACTGTAAACCTTACAAGCAAGTATAGGCTAGGTCTGAGTGGGATTTATTTAAATGCAGCGTTCCTCCATGCCAGTATAGCTGTAGTTACACATTTTTTGTTTTATAAAGATGCCCTTACATGCTCGAGATATCCAAGTTATCAACAGATCTCACATAGTTCCCAACAGATGCCCATGAGGGATTTCTATTTGCATTCCACGACTAATTCTCAAGTGCTCATGGGCTGATAGAAAGTTTGTTTGATTTGCAGGGAAATGATGGATTCAGGAATAGCAGAATCATCAGCAAGTTAAGAGGAATGGAAAGGCCGAGAGTGGTGAATAAGGGAAAATTTGAAAGGTAGAACGAGACTAGAGGACCACCATCAGCTAGCTGAAAAGGAATGTAATTCAAAATAGTAGGAAAATAGACTTTGCAAAAAACAAAAAGAAAGGACAGAAACACAACTACACTAACAGCAAAATGAAATGAACTCTAACCTACTCAGGAGGTAACCACCAATGCGGTGGCTACTGGAAGTATCTCTTCAGATGCTGGCCATTAACAGGGAGCTTTTCAGTTTCTCCCTATAAGGTTTTCAATCTGTAAGTTCCATGACCAATTTTTTCCACAACTTGGAATGGGCTCAGCCATGAGTGTTGTAATTTTGTGTGCTTACCTGTTGGCTCACTCATGAGAGATGAAAAGTAAATAAATTTCTCAATGAAAGATATCACCTCGTCTTCACTTCCTTTTATAAGTTTTTCATGCTCCTTTTTGTTAATGGCTACATTTCTTAGTGTTCTTTCGCAATGTAGGAACTCAAGGTTTTGATTATCACCTTCAAACACCTACCAATTTGAGATGTTATCAGTTACGGATGATCAGAAAATCAATTCAACATAAAATTTATTCTTGTTTAATCTAAGATTAAACAAAACTTTCGCAGCCATAGCAGCCATTAGATTGGCATCGTGGTTATACTTTTGAGGTATGTATGTGACATTGAAAGAATCGAAATTGTCAATTAAACTCCATACCTCATGTTGGTACCTCACTAGGTGTGGCGGACTGTAGTGTATCTTTTTCTTTACCTAGTCCACCATTATCTGTGGGTCATCAAAAACTATGAGATTTTTTACATTCCTTTCAATGGCTCTTCTCAGGCCTTTTAGCAAGCCTTCATGTTCTACTGTGTTACTGGTGCACGTGCATTCCAACTGGCTGGCCATCAGATGTTGGTTCCGTAGTGGGTTAATGAAAATTCTCCCAATGCCCGCACTTTCAAGACAGTTAGAGTCATCAAAGTGGAGTGTCCCAAAAATAAACTCTAATGTTACGCTAAAAAAACTAATTCCTATAAAATTAGTCCTATCATCTACTATAATACAAGGTAATTCATCAGTTGGATTACGGGGAAGAGCTTCCAGCTGTGTGTTTGTCACAATTTCTTCCACTGTCTCTACATGGAATTTTCTAAAACGGGTTTCGGTGGCACAAAGGTCAAAACTATAATTCCCAAGAATAAAGTTGGTAAACATTACAGGTTCATTGGGGTTGTTTGGTTCTGTTACCACGTACTTCATGTATCTTTCCCAATCCACTCTCAACATATCCCTTTTTCCCCTCTGAGGCAACAAAAGATGGGACCAATCAGTTGAGAAATATCCATTTAGATTTGATGACCAATCCCTACTAAGCAGCATTCCATAAGCCTTGGGTATATCCACTACCACTATATCAATGACTTGAGTGTATTGAGGTTTGGCAGCCATTCGAATCAACACATATTTCAGCTCCCCAATAACTCTCACATTCGTTCTATCCAACTGCATAATTCGAGTTTCAGTTTTATCAGGTATTGCCTGAAGTCTCTTAGCAACAACGTAAGGCATAACAGTGGATGAGGTGCCAGAGTCTACCAAGCAATTGTGCACATTCATGTTGAAGATTTCAAATGTGATAAGGAAGGGTGGAGTCATAGATTTTGATTTCCTCCCTATCATGGCTACACTGACATCTTGGGGCTTTCGATTCATTTTAGATAGAGTGGCTTCCATAGCTGATGGTATTTGGGTTGCGCTGGAGGTATTAACAGGTTTGGACACTGGTTTCTCGGTTTGGCTGCTGGAGGTGGTGTGGGTTTTGCAGTTCCACTCATTCATAGCTTTCAACAGCAAATCTCTTTGCTGCATTAATTTTAACAAGTCAAAATATGTGATATTATCCCTAGACTTCTTGAAATCATCCACAATATTGTAATGAATGTTATAAACAGGATATGGTAGAGTAAACATACCTGCTTTTCCATTCTTAGATGGGAGTTTACCATCTTGAGTAGCCTTCGTTGCAGTGGGAGATGCATTTTCTTTCTCTGGGTGACTTGCAATAGGGGCATTCTTGGATTGATCGCTAGGTCTACTCTTCTCGGCAGGAACTTTGTGAGTGGATGCTTTCACAGGGCGAACATCTTGCTTTGTTTGGTCTAAGGGCTTTGTCGCATCTAGGAGTGGCCCTTTACTTCGTGTGTAATGTATCTTCGCACAGGGCTGTGCTCATTCCCTGTGCGAAGATTTACATGTATCCGATATTTCGCACATGTATCCGATATGTAAATCTTCGCATAGGGCTGTGCTCTACCCTGCCTCTTCATCTTCCCACTGTATCCGATATGTAAATCAAGTACACAAATATAGGATGGTTAGTGTGACCGCTGACACATAGAAAGCACAATGGTCGGATCGATTCATTTCCTGAGGAAGTGAATAGATGTTGGTAAAAAGGGTGATTGTATGTTGAATTCCCATAATGAAGACCGGGACAACCTTGCTTTAGGAATGTACAGGACGCATGGGATCCGGACCTTCAAACACAACACTTTTTTATATATGGCTTTTCGAATCCACTCCGGTGTCCTTTACTTCTCATTTGCAAGGATAGATATCATTATCTTCATGATTGTGAGCAATGTAACAGAAATATTCATACATAACATAACGCTACCTTCATTAACCTTTATAAAACTATGGGAGTAAGTGCGAAAAGGATGAACACATAAAACACAGGAAACACATAATCTCCTGCTCAATCCATAGGCTTGGTACAATTTTCAAGGGGTTCCTTTAATTGCAATCGGGTATTAGATCCTCCGCGGGTCACAGGACCCATGCCTTCCATTGCCCTGATGTGCGATTACATTATCGGGATTCCACAGGCCCTCCTTTTGCACTAAGACCCCGTTCCTTTGTTATATCGTGAATTTTAAAAAAACATGGGAAAACACAGAAAATTCCACCCCGATCACTTAGGCCAGACCTCAAACTTTATATAATCGGGCATATAATCATCATCGGGTCTGGCTCTCGCCTCTCCACTAAACGCATGACCCTCGGGCTCCACCGATATGCGATATGCGATGGGGCCTCCAGACCCGATATATATATATATATATATATATATATATATATATATATATATATATATATATATATATATATATATATATATGATATGCGTAATAGGATTGGCGGGTCCGGCAGACAGAGACGCACTGTATATATCTATAAACCTTGGACTTAGGCCGATTGCAATATGCGACTAGCTTTTAGACCTGAAAATATATATATTGTGGTTCATAACGCCGTTGGGTCCGGTGCCTTATGGCATGCATTATGCACCCAAATTGAATGCAATAAGCGAAAGAGGGAGGATATATGTATTTTGCAAAGGGTTTCCTTTGTAAAGGGATTATAACGGGACAATGATGTGATGAAGGATTTTGGAAGCTAAATAAACCCCGATGAGCATATGAATGAAGGGCTTAACAAGGTTATATGTGAGGGATTTGTTAAGGGGCTTTCACCATTTGTGAATGGAAGATTTGGCTCTTCATAGAGTTAAAATCACTGGGATGAAAAGGATCATTCAGAGAGATGATAGATCAGACTTATAGGGGACCCATTCAAAATTTGCTATCAGAGCATGTTTTAATAGGGTGGTAGTTGTGGCCACAACAAAAAGCTTAAGCTATACCAGATCAGGTGGTAGCATGGAGAAACTGGTATCAGATCAGAATGCTTGATTGTCAGAGCAAAGAATGCTTGTCTGAAAGGTGTTTAAACAGTCAGAGGTTGATTGTATGCTTGTTTGCAGACTGACTATTGTTTGAGTTTGTAGAGGTGAAGGGAAATCTATTGATGGCTCAGTCCAGGAATGATAAGAAGGAAGAAGGGCTGAGGGCATTCTTCTTATCCCAAAGGACCTCAAAGTAATCCTTGAAGCACAAGAGGTTTGTTGCAAAAGGTTGCTTGAAGAAGCTCTTTTTTAGTCTTGTTTGAAGTTCTTTTGTTCATTGCATAATGACAACTTCTACAAGTGAGTCCTCAAATTCCTCCTTCATCACAAGATTCTTTGATGGAGATATGAAGAAAGATTTGTTCATCATGATGGACAAGGTGAGAGAGATGTATGAGGAGGGAAGGAAGAGTAGCATACTTAGAGAGCAGTTGAATTCCATGGAGGAAGAGAAGCAGTTGCTTTCTGACAAATTACAAGAAATGGAGAGGCAACTTCATATTGCAAATATGAACCTGAAAAGGATGCATGAGTTGGAGTCACAACTCTTTGTTGCCAAAGAATCCTTAGTCAAGTATCAGCTTGAAGAAGAGGTAAACAATTCTTGTTTGTCTTCAAATTCTTCTAAGAATTCTTATATTGGTTCTTTTGAGAAACATACCAGAGGCATAGGTTCCAAGTTAATGTCCAAGATGGTTTATGAAGGAAAAGGCTTGGGTAAACATGCACAAGGTATTTTTGAGCCAATAATGGTTGAGGAAAGGCCTAAGTATTTGGGTCTTGGCTATGGACAGTCTTATGGAGAAAGTTCCAAAGCTTCCATGAAGACAATTGAAACAGTTCCAAGAAGGAGTTTCATTGCAGGTCTTCTACCTTAGAAGTGTAAATATTGTATTCTTGGGGAATACAATAGCTTGAAACATCATTTCTAGGATGCAGGTGTTCATAAACATGCACTTGAACTAGAGAGTTGTGGAAACTCTGAAACCATTGAAGAGATTGATGGTGTCCCAAGGGGAGCCACTTCTTCATTCAATCCACCTCCTCACGAAGGAAATAAAGGTGAAAGAGAAAGGTATAAATCTAGTTCTAATCATATTCCTTTTGATTATGTTCAGCATGGTAAATTTCCATATAAGCATTGGAAAAGAATTTCTTGTTCCTTTTGTGGTTTGGATAACCATAATGTTTCTAGATGTTGGAAGAGAATGGCCACATACAAGAAAATTTTGAAGGAAAGGAAGCTAGAAGCCAAAGGTCCCCTCGACAAGGAAAATCATGCTGTCTAGAGGATGCACATGTGTTGCATTTACTGCTATAAGCAAGGAAATGTTGCTACAAAATGTTGGACTCTGAATCCAACAATGCTTCCACAAAAGTTGAAGAAGGTGGAAAGAGAAGATGGTAGGAATGGAAAGGAATTTTCCATGATTGATGTGTTTCAGGATGATTCACATGTTGATGCTGATGTGTAGAAAAAGGTAGCACCTTTGAAATGGATTGGTAAGAAATGGTTAGAGTTCTTATCCAATTAAGATTGCATGTCTATTGATGCATATATTTTCATTTCTTTGTTAATTAGATGCAAGTTGCAGGGTTTTACCAAGAAGGTGAATGGAAAAAGTTGAGTAGGAGTCTCACCTTGTTGCTGCAACATTATGTTCATTTCAGATTCGAAAGTACAATGTGCTTAAGCAAAAGTTGAAGGATGAAATGCATGCATAAGCATGATGTGCATGAAAACAGGCATGTTGATGTTTCCTTGTATTTGAACATGTATGTGTAATTAAGTTGAAGGGTTGATTGCTTTGTTTTAAACATGCATGTCATATTGACTTGAGAAAAGTTGATTTGGTCTCCAAGATGGCGATAATGATGAAGTGTTTCATCTTTTGAAAAGAATCCTTGAGATCTTTTCTACATGCTTGACTTGAAGGGTCAATTTTTTTAAAGGCATGTTTTGTGCGCTTGTTATCTAGTCCATCATTTGTAAGAAGATGTAAAGACATGGAGGTATTCAAAAGATGTGAAAATCTGTTTCTTTTGTTGAAGCAGGAGTTTAAGCCATCCAATTGTTGTCTGTATTTTTGTTGTTGTTAACAGTTGTTGTTGACAGCTTTTCAAATAGGTAAAAATGAAAATATTGTGAAGCAGATGTAACTTCACATTGGTTTGAGCCACCGTGGATCAATGATCAAGGAAGAGAAGTTCAAACTACCTTTAGTGATAGTCTCAGCAGGAGTTCAACATGAATTCAAGGAGGAAAATAGTTCTTCCTAGGAGGACCAACAAATCTAGGAAGGAAAGTGGTAAAAGGCTTTGGTTCAGAGGCACTATGCAAGGCAAGTGTATGGAGGCTAAAAGAAGAGGGTGTTGTTACTCTCATTTACTGTTCAGATTAGTATATCAGTCTTTTGGAGACCAAAAGTTATTTTAGTGGGAAGGCATGATCCAAAATGGATTTTGGATAGACTTCTAAGTCTAAAGTGTTCCTCACAGAGGAAAATGAAAGTCAAGGGATGCTCCTAGAAATAGTCCCATTGCATAGATCTTTTCATTCTGAATCTAATGTAATTTGAATGGACTAAAATGGACTTCGCATGATGAAGTTATCGCAAAAGGAAGATTGCCTTTGTCCTTTGAAAAGGAGGCATTTCTTCTAAAAATGGCATAAAAGGCCTTACATGGGAAATCACATCGCAAAAGGTTCAAAGGGCGGACTTAAGGCCAAGGCGGAAGGGACTCCCAATCAATGATCCCCAAAATATCACAATGGGAGGCAGACTGTATGCAATATCGAAACCCTAGACTATGCAACATTGCAATTGCCAATTATCAAATCGGTGTTAGCGTAGTCCATAGCCAAAGGAAGAACCTCTGGGATGTTACAAATGCGATATGCGATAAAGCAATGGGCCGACGTGTGATTGCACGACAGTCATCAGATCAGTAAAAGAGATCAACGGTCCAGATTTAATCAGCGGTCGGGAGATCAGTGATCCCTGATACAAAGGGCCATTGCGATAGCGATATGTGATATCAACCATCCGATCAAGAAGCAGATAAACAGTCCAGATTTAATTGGAAATCGGCAATCGGTGATCCCTGATGCCAGGGCCAATGCAATTGCGATAGTGATATGCCGATAAGGGCCGAACCTAATGGGTTTATAGGGGTGATTCAATAATATTTGAAGTCTAGATTTCGTGCCCGATAGTGTATTTTCGGTAAATCTCTGTGTATTGGAATTTTATTCCATTTTCGGGTTTTCACCTGAAGGAAGGCCCCGATTCCTTTGTAACTGCCCCTGATCATTGTGCCACACTGCAAACGGGAATTTTGTACCAATGATGTGTTTGTAACACGCAGAGCCACAAAGCGAGAAGCCAGAGGGCCAGCTGAAGAGACAGAGGAATGATTACACGCAGAGAAATGGACAGGAAGCCGTAGAGCTAGAAGGATGTCTCACAAAAGCTAGAGAGCATGATTAAGAGGCAGAGCAGAGATTTTTGGGGTCACTTGGAGGTTTAGTGAACCAGAGAGCTTAATTGACAACAGCGAGTTGTTGCTGAAGGTCACTGGAAGGTTGTTAAGATTCACTTGGAAATCAAGCAAACTACAGAGGCATGCAGAGGCCGAGAGAAGTTCAAAGCCAAGAGCCAGAGCCAGAGCCAAGAGCTAGAGCCAAGGCACGCAGAGGCCAAGAGAATTTCAAAGCCAAGAGCCAAAGCCAAAGCCAAGAGCCAGAGCCAAGAGCTAGAGCCAGAGCCAGAGCCGAGAGCCAGAGCCAGAGCCCAAGAGCCAAAGCCAGAGCTAGAGCCAAGAGTGAGAGCCAGAGCCAAGAGCCAGAGCCAAGAGCCAGAGCCTAGAGCCAGAGCCAAGAGCCAAAGCCAGAGCCAAGAACCAGAGCCAGATCCAACGTGAGAGCCAGTGCCAAAGCTAGAGCCAAGAGACAGAGCCAGAGACAGAGCTGAGAGTTAGAGCTAGAGCAAGAGCCGAGAGCCAGAGTGAGAGCCAAAGCTAGAGCCAGAGCCAAAGCTAGAAAGCTTCAGAGCTTCTGAGCCAAGGATAAGATGGTGTTCTAAGCCCATTGTTTCTATGTAATCCAATGGAGTTGAGTGTGGAGCTTATAAAAGAACTTATGCCATAATCCCAAAGAGCCCAGTCGAGTTGACTAGAGCTCAAGGAAACGTAGCCCAAGAGGTTTGGGTGAACTCCATATTATATTGTTGTCTTATGTGTTTGTTATTTGCTGCACTATTTCGTTGTTACATGTATTTACATATCAGCATAAG
This sequence comes from Pinus tabuliformis, assembly GCA_031772625.1. Classification (NCBI taxonomy): domain Eukaryota; kingdom Viridiplantae; phylum Streptophyta; class Pinopsida; order Pinales; family Pinaceae; genus Pinus; species Pinus tabuliformis. The sequence continues at coordinate 90,699,055 of CM062807.1, read as the reverse complement.
AAACAAAACTCAAAGCACATAAACAGTTAAAACAAACATAAGCATACACCTATTTTCAAGCACTTTTTAATTCCGCAATTGGTTAATCATAAGGTCTTGGGAATATATAAGCTTTGGAGTGGGAGAGGTTCTTGTAAGCTTGACAAGAATCCTTTAGTGCCCCATTTTTAGATTAGGGTCTCATGCAGCCTCATTGTGATATCTAAGGCCTCTGCCTGAGTCATTAACTTCTACTGTGATAGCGTGCTCCACAAATGCGGCGTTAGTGATGCTACAAACCATTTGCGATGTTTTCCATCCGTCATATTCATGTTAGCTTTGTGAATCATTCACTTCAACCTCTGATCCAACTCCCAAGGAGTCTCCCCTGGTAGCATTGTGATCTCTTTGAATCCAATGATTGACTATGCTTCTAACTTCAACCTACTAAATTCCCTGTTTAGCACTGCGTGGATATCCACAATTCCTGCATTTGGATTATTATTGGAGCGCTTAATATACCAGGTCAATGCACGGTCCTGTAGGGTGCTAACCAGTGTCGCTTGCTTTATATTTTCATCTATAACTCCCTGCGCTTCCCATACGGCTTTATGAAGAACCAAAATTGGTCCGATCCGCATTTCCTACTCCCTTGAACATAGGAAACTTTATCGTGCTTGCCATATTGACTCACGGTGGTGGTGGAGGTGGTACGGGTGAAGATGGAGGTGAAGGAAGTGAAGCTGGTGGTGATGTGGCTAAGGGTGGTATGCACAGAATCCTCTACCTTATCAAATGGATCGCACTTTGCAGTGAGATCTTCACGAGCTCTTCCTCATCCCCTTGCGAAGGTGAAACCAAACAGTTATTCTCTGGTCCCTTACTTCCTTCATTTCTGTAGGTTTTTCTGCATCATGTAGCTCTAAACATCAAGGTAATTGCATAACCCTATTTCTAGACAATAGCATTTTAATCCAAGTATTCAGAGACTTTACGTACTTACCTCATGGTCCCTTGAGAAAGCATCGCTCTGCCTCGCTATAGCTGACTGAAGTATCGACCACGAACTTAGTAATGAATCCTCCTATAATCCGATCAAGCCAGTGATCAACAGTGTGTGTGATCTTATTCTCCGATGCTTCCAATCTGCGCACCAAACACAACAGGAACGTCAAGCTTCCACCTTCCTTGGCTATCTAGTAGCTTTGTGGTCCACTCGTACAACTTAGTAGGGAAAGATGCAAAAAATATTTCATGGATTTTTGTGTATAGGTAGAAATCTAACCACTCTTCTTTTGTTAGTCACGGATACCTGTTCTCCTGCGTCGCGAACTCGTGAATCCTCCTGTCCAACCAACCTTCAATTTCCTTCTTAGTTAGATTCCAATGATACGACATCAGACATCTTTATGAAGATTCTAGTCTCGGCAATGGAACCATTTGTTGGCTTGAGGGGGGCTGACCCAGGTTCATATTTAATTAGCCAAACAAATCCCTACACTACTGGACCTTTTAGCATCAGCTCATGTTGCGCAGACTAAAGTCTTACCGAAGGCAGTATGGGGGGATGCTGGAACCAAGTTTTCACAACCTGGAGATGTCTGAGGGGTTGATTTAGTCTAATTGTGAATAACTTTCCGCAGGTCACTTCGCGCACTATCCTGACCTGCGATACCTCCACGATATGTTATAATCGCCTTCGTGTAGCCCTAACCAATGGCTGAGGTGCTTTCACGCTGCTAAGGTAGCGATCTACGCTATTTCCCCAAGTTACACCATAGATCTTATTTATCTTCTTATAACTGTTAGTTAACTTCACGTAAACAAACACTTTATCTTATATTCACTTAATCAACACAATCATATAAGTTCATGCACCAGATAAATAGTAGAAATGTAATTTATACCCAATACATTCAATGCAGAAAATAGTAAATAAATACATAGGAATGGTATAAAAGTTCTGTTTATTAATGCTTCAATCGGTTACAGACTTAACCTGCCCTGCACACTTAGCTGCAGGGGTCCGCGCACTCAACTATAGACTACTAGGCCTCTGCACACTCAGCTGCAGAGCCTTCTCCTACTCTACGACCCAAAGACTCGACTCTACACTTTAGACAAGACTCAATTCTTCTTCCTTCATTCATGACTTCCTTCTTTTTTTTTACAACTTAGAGCCTTGCTCTATTTATACAATCCCTTGGTCTGCGAACCATGGGTAGATCTCTAAAGCCAACATTACATTACAAAATTGAGGGCGGAGAACCCTATGACTCATTTACAAGCTCGCGCTCCGTGCCCACCATATGCGAAGTCTTTACATCGAATTTACATATTTTGACCAAATTCTAGGCTTTTAGCCTCAAAACTTCCCTTGGGGGATCCCGTGCCTGAAATGGGAAGAAGGACTAGGTGGATTGATAATCGCTTGGACTTTTAATGGGTCAATAAAAATTCCATGTTTCGATACAACAAAACCAAGAAGTTGACCGGAAGTTACACAAAACACACACTTATGTGGATTGAGTCGAATGTTATAATGTCTACATCGTAAAAAAATGGCCCTTACATGCATCGGGTGATCAACCCTATGTTTCGAGTGAGAAAGAAAATCATCCAAATATGGGTTCACAATATGTTTGATGTCATGAAAGTAATAATTCATTGCCCTCTGAAATGTAGCGCAACATTCTTTAGTAAAAAAGGAAGCTGCTGATATGTAAATGTTCCCCAAAGACAAATAAATGCAATCTTATGTTGGTCCATCGGGAGAATGTTGATTTGATTATAGCCAGAGAAGCCATCCATAAATGAAAATATCTCACAGGTGGCACAGTCATCAACAATCTAGTCGATGAACGGGGTGGGATAATTTTTCTTTAGACAAACACAATTAATGTCCCGATAATCAATACACACATGAATTGTCCCCTATTTATTCATGATAGGAACATTGTTTGGCACCCAATCAGTTAAAGGTACTAGGTATATGGAACCAACACGTATAATTTTTTCAACCTCATCTTTAATAGCATAAGCTTTCTTGGGATGGACGAGACAGAGGCGTTGCCAAATAGGTTTAGCATTAGGATAGTTATTAATTTCATGCACAATGATGTTCAGATTGATACTTTGTATCTCCTTGTAAGGCCAAACTAAAACATCTCTAAACTCCTGGAATAGGGCTTTATGGGTCTTGCTCTGATTGAGAGAGAAAGATGCACCAATACGTAGATTTTTGATAATGTCGGGTTTGATTGAGGTATCAAGAGAGATAGTCTCTTCAATATTAGATAATTTCTTCTAAGAATCAACATTGTAAATGGATACGAAATTCATGGACAACTCAACAATATTGAGTAGATATAATTCACCAAGATTATCCTCGTAGGAATTTGGAAAGGAGGAACGATGATGATGATCATCCCATGGTGCATCATTCGACATCATGGTCTTCATGATGTTCTCACCAGTAGAAAACATATGAGAGAAAGGATCAGAGCATGTGCCACGATCTAAGGAATGAACAACCCAATTGATCGAGGAGGAGGGATCTGAATAAGCCGCAAAAGTTAAGTAAATGGCTTCATAGTTACGATTGATTGGGAGAAGTGGCATACGGTCACCAAAACTATCGATATTAGACTCATCTAACACTACCAATGGATAAGGTTGAACATTGTAAGAAGATATCATATTAATATAGGAAACCGAAGTGGATTTTTAGGGAAGTGAAGGAGGAGGAAGCAAAAAGGTTCCCATGAGAAAGGAATCCTTAAGAAATCCAACCCTGACATGCTGATACAGGTGAGGGATTTCCCCCATGAGAGGGATGCTTCCAGTAACTAAAGAATCAGTGGCAAAGAAAGTGATTTGATCAATGGCTACGATACTACCTTTGTGAGGAAAAGAAATCATTCTAAAATATGTCGACACAAACACAACCATGGCATAAACCCACGTGTGACCCAATAGATGATTGTAATCTAGTGGTATGTTAATAAATTTTATTTCTATGGATATGGTCTTGCTGCCTAAATCCACATTTAGAGAATTCAAAAATCCACAAGGTTTGTAGCTTCTTCCATCAAAATCCTTCAAAGTGGTCGGTGAATGACTTAATTGGGGCAAACCAATGGCCTTCCAGCAAGACAGAGACAAAATACAGGTTGAGGTTTCCTCGTCTACAATGGAATGATGGATATTCTTACCGTGAAAAACAACCTGGATCATGAAAGCTAACTAAGTCGAAAGTCAAGGTGTATGATTCTCATGGTTAAAAACTACCAGGTTGGAATTCAAAGGATCAATACATCCAATTGCAAAAAGAAAAGCCTTATTTTCTGTAGGAAAGTTTTGCAAAACCTTGAGAGTAGACACAGCTGAGGGAGATTGTGCCAAATCCTCAACTATGTTATAATTCTAAGAAACTCTCACATGAGGATTGAAATCTTATTTATAGATAACGCCTTTGGGAGGCTTAATCATCAACTCAATAGGTATAGAATTTGGAGTAGCATTCAATGGAGATGTGATCGAAGCGGTAGGTTGATTAGTAGCCTAACCATTCGAGGGATTTTCATTACCTTAGTCTTTACTTCAGGTTGCCACCATAAGATAATTTTTTGGATTAGCGGAGGAAAGCATCAAAACTGAGTTAGAGGAAGCAGGATCCTAGGAAACCATATTGGTCTCCTGATTTAGAAATGGATCTATCAACACAGTGGGAGTAGTAGATGATTTAAGGAACTGATTCACTTCTTCCTAGTGTGGACAATCGCGAGTGAAGTGCTCCTTATTACAAATAAAACATGGGTAATGAGGTTTCCACTTTTCTTCATAAGACTGATTGTTTTGTTTATCCTGCAGAGGATTATCTTTCTTATTTTTACGTTTTCCTTTCTTCTTACTTCCTGGTTGTTGATATTTACCTTTGGATGATTGAATGGTATTGATCTTGGAAGTAAAATCTGTAGGAGTGGTGGAAGGAGGGATTTAAGTAGCCACAACAAGAGTCAATTCAGATGGTTTACTCATTGACTATTGGCTGGCAGAACCAATCATGCCATCAATGACATTCAATTCTTTACAAGAAGGTGGAGGAAATATATTCGAAGGGCATAGAGAATTTGTTATTTTATCATATAGCATGCCAAATTGGGTATAAATAAGATCCAAATAACTGGCATGAGAACTAAATTGTTCTTTAGTCACAACTATGGCCTTCGTGACACCTTCTGTGATAAATGGCAACAAATACTTAATGAACCATTTAGCTAACAATTCATTAGGAACAAATGTTTTAACCAAACGATGATGATGTCGCCACTCATGAATGTGATCTAAATGTGAATGGCGCCAATTTGTTTGAAATTGGTTAAAATTTCAGTTCCAAACTCATATCAGATGGGTAACTCGAAATGTGTTAGGAATGTAGTAGCCAAGGCATTGAAATTATCGAATGAAGCTCTTGGAAATTCAATATACCATTTTCTACCATACTGATGAGTGTATGCTGGAAAATACATAAATAAACAAAGTCGTCATTGAGAGAGTTAGAAGAACACCACAAATGATAAGTCATCACATGTGTGGATGGGTCTTCTCCAGGATTTCCATTTAATTTTTGGATATCACTGGGAAACTTTGTGGGAATAACTAACCACCAAGGAGAATTGGAAATGGGATCATTGTGAGCCTTTTCAGATCTGGAAATTTGAGAGTTGTTACTAATGGCAACTCCCTTTTGAGGTCTAGTGGAGGATATCCTGGATAATATGGGATGACATGGGAAACATGTATCTGTGTCCCATGATAGGGAGGATTAAAATAACCAGTATACATATAACCTTGCTTCCCAGCTCCTGGATAACCTTGTAAATGTTGAAATAGATGGGCTTGGATTTGTTGACTATAAGGCATTTGAGAGATACCTTGTTATGGATGATACCATTTCCCTGTGGGATTTTTCATCATCCCAACATAAGGTGGGTTAAGTTGTGTTTGTTCCATACCATATACATTCTAACCCATTTGAATTTGAGGAATGGCCTAGCCAAGCAGTTGTGATTATAAGTTACCTTGGAAAGGTTAGGTATACATGGATTGATAAGTGCCAGATACTAGTGGGATAGGTTGAGTTAAAGACGAAACATATAAAGGTTGGCTCACATTCACTTGAGCTTGAGTAGGTTGAGATATAGGTTGTTGAACAAGAATCTGGGATGTAGGTGGAACAGGTTGAGAAACTAAAGATGAAGCTACAACTGAATTAGGTGGTACAGGCATAGTGGGTTGTCAAACATTAGCATCCATTCCTAAATATGGTGGACTCATATGAGGTTTAGAACTAACTTGAGGAGATGGAAAAATCCCTACAACAAGTTTCCCCCTTGTTGAAAGAGAAGGGTCATTTAAAGGAAAATTTTCCCCAAAAGGAGGGTTCCCCATGGGAGGTGGATTGGGTTGTTGTAGGTTTCCATACCCACTAAAATAAGGACCAATCTATTGTTGAACCATAGGAGTACATGGAGGAGGAGGAGTATACTGTGTAGTGCTCATCAAAGAATTTCCTAATGGAATTCCAGATGCAGATGACATGGGAGAGGTCCATGGATTGGATGATATGCCAGAAAAGGTACAAAACAAAGATTGGTAACCAAGTGGGAGAGATGGGCCACCATACAGATGCGTCCCTATAGATGTTACAAACATGGATGAAATCACAATAGGGATTGTCTAAGTCATGGTAGTAGATACAGACTGAGAAACCATAGAAGACTCAGTCATGGTTAACTATCCCAAAGAATATTTCTAGGGGAAGCTTGAGGGTGAGCTGAAAGGGAAAGAATCAGATAAAGGAACTTGTAATGGAGTATGAGGAGAAGGAAAATGACGGGCCTGAAAAAACTGAGTCCTTATTGGAATGGGAGAGGAGGGTTGAGGCTCTTCCTATGGAATATCTTCAATACTCACAGAACCAGGTGGAAGTGGTTCACCATTAGGTCCAAGGTATATAGGTTGTGGTTGTGTCTAAGATAGAGGAAGAGAAGAGGAAGGTCCTGAAATAATAGATGCAGATAAATAAGGTGCCTCAAGTTGTATAACCTTAGGTTGTGTTGCCTAAGATTCATATATTTAGGTTCAATAACCTTAGGTAATGATATTTTAGGTGCTTCGGGTTCGACTGTGTCAAATTCACCATCCAATGGAGAAGTAATCTCGGGCTCAATACTCATAGGAAAAAATAATTATGGCGGATCAATTTCAAGAGGAGGACGAGAGGTAGTAGCTCCTGAAGCACTAGGTTCAGTAGTCCATGTTTTCTTATGCTTCTAACGATGACTAAGAGTTGCCTAAGATGGAAGAGAATGCTTATTTTTCATTCTATGAGAATGAAAAAGAGTAGGGTGTTGTTATTCCACATTGGACTAATAAATTTTAGCAGTTAACACCAAAAATAAATAAAAAGGGGTAATTTATGCATAAATGTTTACCTAGAAACTGTGAATTGCAATATACAACCTTGGAGAGGCAAGGATTTACGTATGGGCATAAAATCTCCTTGAATGTTATGTTCGGTGTATCACAATATACAAGGTGGTTGACTCGGTTACCTATGGTGAGGATAACAACCTATAGTGGACTTCCAAAATAAACTCGATGATACGTGGAAATCTAGTTTGTGCTAGTGTTGTCTAATAAGTAACCATACGATGAGAGAGTTCCCATTTACTTTTCATGCATGGGGCGCCATCCAATATACCAAGAGGTACATGGATAATGGTTTGATATACTTACATATGTGGAATGAGATATCATCCCTAGATGGAAACACTGGAAAAAAATGACAGCTACGATGTTTATAAATGTCAAAACATGTCTCCAACCTAGACCTATAGATATTTGCATTAATATTTCAAATGTTCGTTAAGATTGATTTAGTAAATTTTAAATTTTATCTTGAATTAAGTTTTAGTTTTCAAGGCTCACTGCAAATTTCACCTAAATATCCTAAAGAATGCAAGCCAGTGTGATGAAATGAAACTTTTCTTTAAATGAAAATCTATGTATGGAAGGGAATATAATGAAGTGTATGTAGTATATAAAATGCAACAAACAACTTTGCTAAATGAAATTCTCCTAATGCAATTGTTCCTAATTCCAATTCACACACAAAACCCTCCATGTAATGCATGATGCATTAGATCTTTCTTTTTAATTCCACTTAATTTTCAGATGAAAACTAAGATATGGGCTTAATCACTGATAAAAGACACTATTCAGAATGATCACTAAAACACCAATTATTTCAAGCAATTAATGATTAAGTAATCAATTTGCTAATGACCTAATTAACAAGAAAAAGGGGAAATCCAAGCAAATTCTTATCAAAGGTACTCAAAACCAAAATAAAATAAGATGAAGAATTTTGAGAGACCACAACACACTCAGGGACATAAGGAGGACTAGGTCAAATAAATCTAATCAGAGAGAAAATCACAAGGAGGAAATTTTTTGCATGAATAGGGGCCAGCGCAAGTGCTGAAAGGAAACCTGTGATCTATAGCACAGTCGCAGAGAAGGCTAGGGATCACTGCAATGCTCTACCTTCAGACTCGGGAGGGGCGCGTGCTGATCAAGGTAAGACCATGTTCTTAAACAAAAAATCCAATGAATCTCATTGAAAGGTCTTCCTAGGTTCAACTTAGATTGAGTGAGGCAATGAAGGCCTATTCAATAGGTGGAACACGTACTAGGGACAAAGAAACAACTAAGGGAATGAAATGATCCCCAGTGGAGTCGCCAATTTGTTATGCAGAATTTACGATTATAGATGGAAGTATCTTCCCTAGACCTAGTGGACTGGTCTAGAATAACATAAAGCAAAGAATATAAAGTTTCCCTTAGATAAATTGAAGAATGGAAAGAGGCTTACATGGAATCCTTCACAAGCTCTTCCTTCCTTTGGGATGGTAAGCTCTAATCGTAGCTTTGATTGCTATAATTAGAACCTGTACATATTTTTTTACATAAGCCAGAGGTATATGACATCTATATAGTATTATAAGATTACTCTATTCAATGGATCAACAAATAAATGAAATACATGAATGTAAACATAACATAACACATATAGGAAAACAATATATTCTTTGTATTAATATGAATAGTAGAAATTTTACAACCAAGAATAGTATTTGATCTTGTATATATCTCCCCAAGTTGACTTCTCCTTCCTTGTCGTAAAGGAAACATTAAAGTCACCCGAATGCATGATGATGATGACTCTCTTAGATTCAAGGCAACAACATGAGGGTATGATTAGTATCCCAAATCCAACCCTGATGTTGTGAAAGGATGTAAATTTATAATAGAGGGATTGTAGTTTGGGAATTCTTATCAATTTACCAATCTAGGCTTGAGATCCACTTAAGAGGGTAGGATGAGCTCAAGGGATAAGATGTGAAATATCCAAGGTAGGATTAGATACAATTCAAAGTTATTATCCAAGGTAAATGGTTGAAACAACTCCTGGAAGCTTCCAAAAGAGGAAGCTTGGGTTTTATTTTTAATTTTCCTGAATTTCTAGAACTAATACACCCCCAACAAGGGACAAACTTCTTCTAATCAATGCTAGTGCAAAATGAAGCAACCTATTGTTGAATGCAGGTCCCTAAAGGGTCAAGGTGTGATGGGTCTTAAACACACTGATTTGAAGTAGTTAGACCCAAAAACTCAGGGATTTGGAAGAGTCATGCTTAAGGCTTTGTGTAGGGATGATAAAAAGGTGTTCACAAATGTTGATTGATTCATTTTGCAGACCTATTGATCAGATGTGACAAAATGTTCTATAATAGATTACCCCCTAAAGCACAAAGTCAGAAATGGAAGTTGATGACTAATGGTCTTTACAAAGTGACAATTTTAGATCAAGAACAACTATTCGAGATCATCATCCGTTATAATACATTTCATCATGATATCTCTGCTAACGGAGGCATACCCATGCTCAACAAATAAGATAACATTACATGTACAATGATCAAGAAGTCATGTCCACTAATGACAAACTGTGGATGCATGATTGGATGACTATCTGTATGATCATAGCCATCATGCTTTTTAATCTTGCATTAATACTGAAAACACAACCCAAATGAGTGGAATGAGATCTGGGGTCTTCTATCTCATTTACTCAATTGTTCAATGTACAAGTCTAACCATGTGAATAAAGATTTGGAGTCTAACATTGTTATCACTCTAGGAAAATCTCCTAGGTTGTAGCTCAGAGATGCCTGGTAACATATAATCTTCAATATTTTTATCTAAAATATTGGAATGGATGATGGTTTGGATCAAGTCGGATGACTGTTTCAACTTTGTTTTTACTCAAGACATGCATGAACACCCTCAGCTTTACAAGGCTTTAGACCACTAATGCTCAATAGTTTGTAGATTCGATGAATAGATGGAGAATACTGAATATACCAGTAGATGCATATATAAACACATATGAATGGCTAGCTACAGGCAGTAAATGAAGTTTGCAAACCTAATTTATCAATGCAGAGATAAGATGACAGTTATCTGACATTAGACACAAAAGAAAACATGAACAACCTATTCAAGTGCAAGCTTAGAACAGAAGAGAAAATGGAAATTGAACATGTAACAACAAAAGAAGCTTATATTGCTAGAATGAAGATGAGAATCTTGAGTAGAAAAATATCCACAATCCCCAAAAGTTGAACCTTCTTTACTCTGAATTTTCACATATTTATAGGCCCTTTTCCAATGCTCTCGAGCCTTCTGAGGCTCGAGAGGTCTTAATCTATCTCCTCTATATTTTTTAACTGTTTGATGCCCTGACTAAGCACGCATGGGCTTAGAGGTTTCTTCTTCTGATAGTGGAGTAACTGCATTCTGGTAATTTGTTGCATTGTCTTGGAGCTCACTCATGCAAGCGATGCTCCATGCTCATTTGTTGGTTTGGATGAGCTGCATTGTTGCCCTTTTATTCCTTTGGCCATCTATCTCTCGGCCTCTACTCTGTGATGGAATTGGTCTTTGGCCCTTTGAAATCCCTTCAAATACTAATAAATGACTATTTTCTATTTTATACAGAAAACGCTGCAACACTGTAGACTTCTGCCAAGCTTTGTTTATTTCGGACTTAAAAAGTCCTTAAATACTGTCTATTCCCCTATCGGGCCCATCCTTATTGCTATCGCAAATCGCGAGTGGCCTATTCTCTTGCTTCCCTTTGTGTTTTTGGAATATGTTAAAAAAAACTGAAAATAAATGAAAAATTGGCTTCGGCGGACCTGAAATTATAAATATTTTCATTCCTGAACCCCTTTGGATCCATGTTTTATCACATCGGTGGTGCCCCAAGGTTCCCCTTTGTATTTTAGAAAATACGTCGAACTACAAAAATGCATTGAAAATGGCCTTTCTACGAATCTCAAATTTTATGTAATACTATGTATATAACTATCGGGTCTGATTAATCGGGTCGCACACATATATGTGTAAAGGCCGCACCCCATGGTGTTGCTCCGATGCGATATAGCGATGCGATAAATCACAATCGCATGTCGCTCATGCCATGGGCCATTTGTTAGCACTCAATGTAATCTCTGATAGCGATCCTACGATGTGATGTGGGTCATTGATTTGCACGCTTGATCATTGGTCCACGGTGCATCACTGATCGCCATCACAAGTTCCATGCAGTCTGCCCTTAATTTGCCTATTGTGACTTGCTGAACAGATTTGGGCCGTTGATCAGCCAGATGGGACAGTTGTTGTGCGTTTGACTGTTTATGCCTCTGATGCTTGGTTTTTCACTGTTTTTATATGTTTTAGCCTCCTGATAGTGCTTTTCCATCATTCCAAGGGTTCTTCTCATGTGCTGGTTTTGATATTTGGCATGATCTTGCTAGCTTTTGAAGACTTAAAGATCATATTTGGATTCATTTTTGGGCCATTTGCCAACAAGGCTAACACTGGCTCCTTCTGAGGATGAAAGCACCCCTGTGAGGTTTCAAGAACTGTAGAACAATGCCTTTCCTCTAAAACCAAAATCAAATCTTGCTCCTAGTGTTCCATTGGGCATGGAGTCTATTTTGAAAAAATAAAAACTGAAAAACATATTTACAATACCAAGGCTTTAAAGCCTTAAATGAAATAAAGTTTCAAGAACTGCCCATTGACTGGGCTACCAAAAACATATCCTCCTTCCAGACTGTGCAGAATAAAGGTATTGTTCTGCTAAATTTGAGCGATGAAAAACGAACCTGTCCATAAGGAGTCAAACTTACCATCATTACCTTTCTTTTCCTTAAATGCATCCCATTTTAGAACCCAGTTACCAACTTGGAAATTGTCCACTTTTGCCTTCATGTCAAAGGTTTCTTTGATTTTCTTTTGATGAGCTTTTGACTTCTCAACCAGCTACTCTTTGATCTGCTATAGTTCAACCAGGTTATTCATTCTCCTTACCATGTCATTCTCTTCATCTTGTTCTTCTTACAAGAATTTGGACACAGGGAGAATCAACTAGATAGGGAAAAAAGCGTCAGCGCCATAAACCAACTTAAATGGAGAATTTACTATGGACCTTTTGATGGTAACTCTGTCAGCCCACAACGCAAACTTCAACTTGGAATCCCAGCTCTTTTTGTTGTCCTCTAATAGTTTTTTGATTACCCTTACCAGAATCTTGTTAGATGATTCTACTAGGCCATTGCCTTGAGGATAATATGAGGTAGAATGCACCAATCGAATGCCCATGGATTCAGTCATGTCCACCAATTCTTCTGCCTTGAAAGTTGCTACATTATCAGTGACTAGCTTGGTTGGGCAACCAAATCTAGTGAAAATATTCTCATTCAAGAACTTTATGACAACCTGATGATTGGCATTCTTAGTGGGTATAGCCTCAATCCACTTGGTGAAATAATCAGTGGCTACCAAGATCCATTTGTGTTGGCCATTGGAATGTGGGTTGATCTCACCTATAAATTCCAAGCCCCACTGCTGGAAGGGACCATTGACATGTACTGGCTTCAAGGGAAGAGATTTTAGTTTCCGTCTTTCTACAAACCTCTGACATTTGTCACAAGATTTCACAAAAGAAAGCACATCAGAGAAAAGAGTAGGACAATAATACCTAGCTCTCAGGATTTTGTGGGCTATGGTTTTCCAGTAATGAATCCCTCCACAGATGCTCGAATGGAACTGGTGCATGACTTCCATAGATTGTCCTTTATCTAGACATATCAAGAGGATTCCTGATGGGTCTTTCCAATAAAGCATGTTTTTATTAATGCAGAATTTGGCTGATCTGAGTTTAATGGCCCGGGCTTGACTTGAGCTAAGCCCTGGAGGGACTTCTAGCTTCTGCAAAAAATGAACTATGCTGGAATACCATTCACAGGTGGCTAGATTTTCAGCCAAAGGCTGATTCTGCTTTTGCTCTTCTGTTGCTTCCTCTGTCTGCTCATCATCTGAATTTGGACCCATGTAATTGATGTCTAACAAACTGCAATTTTCCTCATCCATAAGTTTAGCCAAGCCTTGGCCTTTGACAAGCTTAGTGGGCTTCACCTCTATGTTAAACTCTATGAATTTTCCAATCCATTTAGCTCTCTTTCCATTAATATCTGGTTGAGTTAAGACATCTTTTATTGAGGCTGAAGGTACATATGCAACCACTTTGGAATGCAGAATATAAATTTTGAATGCCTTTAAAGATTTTATGAGAGCATAAGCTTGTTTTTCAATAAGGTCGTACCTTAGTTCAGCATCCCTTAGAGTTTTGCTAAAAAAGGCCATGGGGTGCTCTATGCCTTCATCATTTTTCTACAATAGAATTGCTGCAAGTGTATCATAAGAGGCAAAAGAGAATATAAAAAACTCCTTAGTGTAATCTGGGCTAATTATAGTGGGAGATTCCATGATAGCTTGTTTGATGGCCTCAAAAGAGCTTCTTGCAACATCTGTCCATTTGATTATTGATCCTTTGTTAGCATGGAAGTGATGTGCTTCACTAGCTTTGCAAAGTTTGGAATGAACCTCCTTACAAAATTGATCTTATCCAGGAAGGATTGAATGTCTCTTTTTGACCTTGGGATGGACAATGTCTGAATTGCTTGAACTCTTGCTGGATCAATCTTCACACCTTCAGTAGAAACAATATGTCCCAGAAGTTTACCTTCTTCTAGAGCAAACTGTGACTTCTTTGGGTTCACAGAAATTCCGCACTGTCTGCACTTTAGAAACACCTTTTTCAAATGTTGTAAATGGTCCTTGTGAGTGCTGGAAAAGACTCTTATGTCATCAAGGTAAATAAGGACAGACTTGTGCTTCTCTCCCACAAAGGCTATGTCCATGGCCCTCTAAAAAGTAGCCCCAGCATTCATCAGTCCGAAAGGCATCTTGGAGTACATGAAAGTGCCCCAAGGAGTAGTGAAGGCGGTATTTCTTGATCTTCTGGATGCACAAAAATCTGATTGTAACCTGAAAATCCATCTAGGAAAGACATGACTCGAGGATTTCGATTTCTAGGAGCAAAGGTATTAGGAACCCTTCCTTTCCTAGGATGCTGCTCAACCTTTAATTTGGATGTTTCAAAGGCTAATGACTCTATCATCTTGGTCATTTTATCTATCTTGGGATTTGAAGGTGATGAGACTCACCCCTCTGTCTTCTTCTATCAACATTTCCCTTGAGTTTCTTTACAGCCATGATGTTTGATTCTACTTCCAAGGTTGCATCCTGCATATCAGCCAAAGTATCATATCACCTCTCCCTCAATAGTAGAAAGAAGTTAGAATCAAAAGCAATGGCATAGGTGAGTTTAGCAGAGGTAGTGGTGGGTTTTACTTCAGTTGGTATCTTGTTGTACATGCGGTTAAACATCTTATTAAAATCAGACAACAACTCACCATTTTCCTTATTTAAGTTCCCAAACTCGGTGTGGTAGTAGAGTAGATCCTTCTTATCCCTGCAATGCTTTAGGAATGCATCATCTAAAGCCTCAATATCTGCTATAGACCTTGGGGTTAGTTCTCTGAACCATTTTCTAGCCTCTCCATCTAGACTTTGGACAAAGACTCTCATCCACACATCATCTTCACTAATGTCCAGGTTATCAGCATCACTATAGAATGACACAAGATGTTCCTCAACTGTAACACCTTCAGTCCCAGTGAACTTGGGCCTATATTTATGATATTCTCCAATAGGCATGGCATTTAAAGGAGTGCGCAGTACTAGAGGTCCATATCTAGCAGCTATGATTCTTTCCATTTTGGTGGGTGCTTGTGGTCCTACCATAGCTGTGGTGGCTATAAGGCTACTGGCAGTCTGAATGACAGAGGGCTGAGGAGTGACTGACAAGACTAAATGGGTATGATGGATAGGAGGTGAGGTTTCCTTTGGGCATAGAACAAAAGAAGAACCTAAAGAATAAGGAGCTTTATGAATCTTTGAGAGTTTTTCTTCACTGCTAGTATTAGATGCTATACTCTCAACATGTATTTGTTCTATTGTAGGATTCTCTTGAAAAGATATGGAATATTGTTTAGGATTACCTGAACTTGATGCTCCTTTCTGCAATACCTTTCTTTCTTTGATGATTTTTTCAAGGTCAGGTACTGGGTCAGCTTATGACTTCTGAGGATTTCTCCGAGTATGCCTCACAAACTAAGCCAGAACTATGAAGTGGAGTTGCCAAGAGCTTCGTCCTTCAGTACAGTCACCAGATAGATGCTTACAACCAAAAAAGTGCCTAGAATTTGTCTATCATCAAAGCTGGATCTGTGTCGTCTCCCAGGGAAGCTAAGCTTCAGTCTCCTTTCCCCGGCAGCAGCACCAATTATGTTATCACTCCAGGAAACTCTCCTAGGTTGCAGCTCAGAGATGCTTGGTAACATATAATCTTCAATATTGTTCTCTAAACTATTGGAATGGATGATGGTTTGGATCAAGTCAGATGACTTTTTCAACTCTATTTTTACTCAAGACATGCATGAACACCCTCAGCTTTACAACGCTTTAGACCACTAATGCTCAAAAGTTTGTAGATTCGATGAATAGATGGAGAATACTGACTGTACCAGTAGATGCATATATAAACACATATGAATGGCTAGCTATAGGCAGTAAATGAAGTTTGCAAATCTAATTTATTAATGCAGAGATAAGATGACAGTTATCTGGCATTAGACACAAAAGAAAACATGAACAACTTGTTCAAGTGCAAGCTTAGAACAGAAGAGAAAATGGGAATTGAACATGTAACAACAAAAGAAGCTTATATTGCTAGAATGAAGATGAGAAGCTTGAGTAGCAAAATATCCACAGTCCCCAAAAGTTGAACCCTCTTTATTCTAAATTTTCACATATTTATAGGCCCTTTTACAATGCTCTCAAGCCTTCTGAGGCCCGAGATGTCTTAATCTATCCCCTCTGTCTTTTTTAACTATTTGATGCCCTGACTAGGCATGCATGGACTCAGAGGTTTCTTCTTCTGATAGCAGAGTAACTGCATTCTGGTAGTTTGTTGTGCTATCTGGGAACTCGCTCGTGCAAGCAATGCTCCATGCTCATTTGTTGGTTTAGATGAGCTGTGTGGTTGTCTTTTTATTCCTCTAGACATCTGTCTCCTGGAAATATGTCTCTCAGCCTCTACTCTATGATGGAATGGGTCTTCGACCCTTTGAAATCCCTTCAAATACTAATTAATGACTATTTTTTGTTTTATACAAAAAACACTACAACACTGTAAGCTCTCGCCAAGCTCTATTTATTTTGGACTTAAAAAGTCCTTAAACAATGTCTATTCCCCTATTGGGCCCATCCTTATCGCTATCGCAAATCACGAGTGGCCTGTTCCCTTTCTTCCCTTTGTATTTTTGGAATATGTTAAAAAACACTGAAAATACATGAAAAATTGGCTTTGACGGACCTGAAATTATATATATTTTCATTCTCGAACCCCTTCGGGTCCGGGTTTTATTGCATCAGTGCTACCCCAAGGTTCCCCTTTGTATTTTAGAAAATATGTCAAACTATGAAAATGCATTGAAAATGGCCTTTCTGCAGATCTCAAATTTTATGCAATACTATGTATATAACCGCCGGGTCCGGTTAATATGGTCGCACACATATATGTGTAAAGGCCCCGCCCCATGGTGTTGCTTCGATGCGATATAGTGATGCGATAAATCGTAATCACATGTCGCTCGTGCCTCAAGCCATTTGTTAGCATTCTTTGTAATCTACGATAACGATCATGCGATGCGATGTGGGCCATTGATCTCCACACTTGATCGATGCTCCACATTGCGTTGCTGATTACTGTCGCAAGTTCCACATAGTCTACCCTTAATCCGCTGATTGTGACCCACCGATTGCAACCTGCCGATCAGATCTGGACCGTTGATTGGCCAGATCTGACAATTGTTGTGCGTTTAACTGTTTATGCCTCCGATGCTTGGTTTTTCATTGTTTTTATGTGTTTTAGCCTCCCGATAGTGCTTTTCTGTCATTCCAAGGGTTCTTCTCCTGCACTGGTTTTGATGTTTGGCATGATCTTGCTGGATTTTGAAGACTTAAAGAGCATATTTGGATTAATTTTTGGGCCATTTTCCAACAAGGCTAACAGGAGACACCATCTAATTACCAGCGAATGATGTAAGTCATTAATAGATGCAAGAGAAATCATTGATGATGTTAATGGCTCTCAAGGTACTGCACTATAATTTGTATGGTTTGAATGAATGAGTTGAATTCAAACACGACACAGAATCTATTGTTCGAAGGAAAATGATGAAAATTCGTTGAGAGAGAGGAAATTTGCGATTGACTTATAGAAGTCCCAAGGTACTGAAGGAAGAGTTTCTAAGTCAACTTCCTAGATAATGAGTTGATGTTGATAGGAATAAACCTATCATAGGAGGGCCTTGATGTATCCCCCATCAACGATAGGAAATGAGCATCACGATTTGAGATAGAATGATGTTGATGTGGAAGTGGTTCAGCAATGGAAGACATGGAATGAAGACTTAAAAGTATCGTAGCAGATATCAATTAAATGACTTCTCTTGAAAATATCGATGACATTGAATGGATTTGGCATCATTTATCCAAAAATCGAAAGTGGAGGCTTTGATATGGTGTGACGAACCAAAAGACAAGCATATTTCCCAACCCAACAACCATGGAGATGAAATGGGAGAGTGTCATGTTCAATAGAGAATCGCTTCCATTAATAGGTAGAGTACCCTATTTTCCCAAATTCCCCAACCATTTCTGGTCAGTACCTCTTTATTTTTTAACAAACTTGAGGAGGATAACATATGCTTGATCTATAATTTCATCCTTAGGATGAGTCCCTCTAAGTATTTTTAACGAACCCTGAGAGGTAGTGGTTCAATCCCATCATATTTGACGAGTCCATTGATGTTTGATGATTTCTAGAGAAGGTCTAACTCAGCTCCTTTTTCATGTTTAGAGAGTTTGAAAAAGTGGAAAAAAATAAAACTCCAAAGGTTCCTTTTCATAAATATTCTTTCAAGCCCAAAAAGGCAGAAAACAATACTTAGGATATGCTATTATCCATGTTCAAATAAGGTATCTCTTTTTCATAAATAGTCTATCTCAGTCCAAAAAAGGGTTAAAATTATACTGAGTAGACCTTTTTTCATTTACTTTTACGAGTTCAAGGATACAATTCCTCGATAATATTTTCATATTTTGGGAGTCTAGAAAGAGCTAAATGAGGACTCCAAGGGGTTCCTTTTTTGTAAGTTTACAGAACCTGAAAAAGTGATAAAAGTGTGGTCTTCTGTAAAAATGATTTTTTTTAATGTATACATTAGTAAATCCATTAAACGACTATCAACTTGCACAAAACACCACCAAAGGATTAAAAATCCCTGTTTCATGATAAAATTGAATCACATTTACAATAAAACATCAAAATATTAATAAAATGATGATGAAAATGACCATAAAATAGGAAAATGGTAATTAATTTTTACCATTTCACATTTTACCTCTTGGTGAGTGAATTTTGAGTGTTTTTCCCCGAAATGTTCTGCAGTTTATTGCGGCCAATCCGATGGACAATTTTGAGTGTCGTCACTTCCTAGTAGGAGCTATAACCTTCCTTTTACTTTTCATGCATCCATTTTGTCGCTTCATGCAAATGTTTCTAGTTTTTTAGGGCCCTAGGGCTATAATTCCTCGCCCTAGCTTTAGAAAACCATACCAAGTCGAAAGCGAAACTAAACATACTAAAATTACATTGGGGAGGGTGCTACAACACTTTGTCTCACTTATGGGGGTGTGCTGAGCACAATTCCCAAACTTGGTTTGCATGTTTCCCTCAAAATTTGTCCAATTGTTTGCATAAGGTTTGTCCTAACAATCCTTCTTATGATGTTTCAAGTGTCTACTAGAACAAAAGGGATTTAATATGGAGAGAAAGAGAACATTTGGAACAATATTTAAATATAACTAATGACCGTGCCACTATCTAGGCTTTGAAGGATTGTGGGCTCTTGAAATTCTTTGGGCTTCCTCGTATGAGGCAACAAATGGAATTTTTGGGGTATCTTATCCATGCATGGGATGTTCAAGCTCAGGAATTTGGAATTTGTGCACATTTGCTTGGAATACAAGTGGAATATATATAATTATTAACTTGTCTATTGAGGTGAGGTTCCCCCATCTAATTATCTTATATGAGGAGGGGTGGAGAGATAGTCAATAATTACATTAGTGCACATTGTAGACCAATATCTGTGCTGACCAAGGATGGGAAGATCGAGATCAAGGATGTGGTCTGATTGCCTTCGAGGATGATCCTATATATCATTTCCCAATTGTTCATTAGTACAACTCTACATTTGGCCACTAAATCTCATATATAGTACGCTTTATAGTTTATGGTGCCAACAATATTCAATTGGAGTGAGGGAGTACTAGTAAACATGAAGTAGCAATTGACCAACAGTAAAAATGAATGGTTGAAGAAATTTGGCTATGGTTTGATCTTGATTTATTTTTCCTTAAAGCATATTCCATTTCTCAGGCCACAACATATCTCACTCGAGTCCGCATATCTGAGAGTCCCATGGATGAGGAGGTGGGTGGATCTCATGTCTGGACATGGAAGTTCATCGTTGATGAGTTTCACACCAATCTTCTTCATATGGTTGTGCAAGAAACTCATTATGATATAGGACTATCCATATGTAGGGATCGATTTATGTAGATACCTAGAGCTCATCCTTCCTAATGGTGGGCGATGGGGAACCATAGGTAGAAAAGGAACATTTTGACCATCTTTTGGATTTTTAAGTTTTACAATTTATTTTTTTTGTTATTTTTTATGTATCCAAGACTAAATTATTGATTTTTCCACATGAATATATTGGACCTGTTTGACCTGTGGGTTCTTCTTATCTTCATCATGTAGGAGACCCACAATAGGCACTAACAACAGTATAGGTTGTTTTAGCAAGATGAGAGGTACTACAGGATCTCAATGTGGCTGAGACCTTTGCAGAGATTAAGCGTTACATGGAGGGGTTGACCCACGACATAACTGAGACTGGGGTCAACGAGCTTCCTATGAGATTGTAATAACATACTAATAGCGTTCCTAGCCATATCAGCAAGCTATTGTGCAATATGTCTTCCGCAATGGTGTGTTATCATGAGCACTATGATTAGTCCACTAGGAGGCTTATAGCCATATTTTGACTACATGTGTATTTTAGGCCGTGAGGTCACATGTGTCTCGAGCAAAATTAGCACAAATTTTGTAAAACCAAACTTTGATATATATATATATATATATATATATATATATAGATATAGATATAGATATAGATATATATACACACACACAACTATCTTTAGTAATTCTTATGGTTATATTATATGTTTCAATGTATGTGATGTGTATTGAATTTAATTTACATATGTCGCAAAGGTCTATCTAAAACATGATTATCTAGTGCATCTATCAATGTATTTAGATTTCTAGAAATGTGTTTATATTGGATGAGATCAAATTATATTTCCAAAAAGTGATCCCTCAAGAACATACGAAGCATACTTGGACTCCTAACTAAATAGACATTATTCAATTATAATACTACAAGTTGTGAATCAAGTCTGATAACTATACGATGGATACTATGGGAAATAGCATCAGACAATAGTTCAATCACTCTGCTATACTCAACGATATTATTTGTAGAGCGATTGATACAGATCCCTTGTAGACTCACTTACATGCCATTTGGAGCATATATATCCCATGTTGAGGAAGAATTTTTTGAGTACTATGACTAGCACCATTAGCATAACCAACATATGGTTCGAGGGATGCCAACATATGTAAACTAAATGTAAACAAGATTAACATAAACCATAGGAAACTCTGAAGGGAACACAATGCAAACATACTCAACACACCTATATCAAAAATGTAAATAGTGCACTACGCAAGAGCTCAAGCATAACATTTCTTGAGGTACAACCCATTTCTAGGTTGCACCAATGGAACTCCATCGAAATCAACAAGCTCATAGGCCCCTTTAGGAAGAACACATTTGAAAATGTATGGACCTAGCCACATTGGATCGAACTTCCATCATCATAATTTATCAGACTCTTGGTTGTATAACAGGACAAGCTCTCCTTCCGAGAAGACACAAGGCTTGACACTCTTGTCCTATTGTGCCTTGATACATTTCTTATAGGATTTATTAAGCATCATGACATCACATCAAGTTTCATCTAAGCATGTCAAATGTAAGAGAGATTCATCTTCTGTAGAAGTGGTAGGGAGGAGTTCAACAACAAGTTTGACAAATGAAATTTCACATTCAATCGAAAGGATTTCTTTTAGAAAATAAACCAATTGGAATGGTGTGAATCTGATAACAGTCCTAATGGAGGTCAATACGCCCACAAGTCTGCAAAAAGGATCAAATGTCAATCCGATTTGTAGACCCCTATCATATGCTGAAGCATCATTTTGAGAACTTTATTGATTGATTCAACTTGAAAATTCACCTTAGGGTAGTAGGGAGTGAAAATCTCATGGGAGAGTCCTAGCTTGGCAGTCAATTTAGACATCATGTGATTACGAAAAAGTTTTCCTTGGTTAGTAACTATAGCTTGTGGAACACAAAACTGTGCAATGACATGGTTGAAGAAAAAGAGAGTAGGTGTTTCACCAGAATTATTGTATGTAGGCATTTCCTCAGCACACTTGGTAAAATAATCAACCACTACGATGATATAGCCGTGACCCCTAGCTAAGTGAGGGTTATATGTCATGAAATCAATGCTTCATTTCGTAAAAGGATCAATGACGATAATAGGATGCAAATGAGTGGGAAGAGCATGGGTCTTACGATCATTTATCTAGCATGCGTGACACTTTTGTATGGCAAGGATGCAATCGTGAAATATGGTAGGCCAAAAGTAACCACCGCGTAGTATCTTCTGCGTTGTGGCATAACTAGACAAATCACCTCCACATGCCCCAGCATGGCATTAATTTAAGACTTTCTCGGCCTCCCCATATGTGAGGCACCTTTGAAAAACCTCAATGATACCATGGCGATAAAGGTTGTCGCCGATTATAATATATTTCTTAGCTTGATATCAAATAAATCACCAGTCAGAGCGAGAGGTATCGTAACATAGAGTATGGGTGTGGAGACATGTGATAATGGCTCCATACAATGGGTAAGATGAAAATATTAGGAACAACGACTCGTCTGAAAAAGAATCACCAAACGTTGTTTCAGTGTGAGTAGTGGGAAGGTTGCAATATAGCTAAAAAAAATGAGGATTCTTCGACTTGGATTTGATGAACTTGATGAGCACCAGTATTATATCAAGAATGCTACAATTCCTGGGGCTACCAACTTTACTTCATCAACCCAGGTTTCATACAAACTTGGAGGTGATAGTGTTGTATACACAAATAGATGCAATGGGTCCACTCTTTGTCACTGCTGAGTTGGGCGATAGACCACTAGGATTTCTCAAACTAGCCTTCTATTGATTTAGAAGAAGTTTGATTACTAATTGGGAAAGGAGAATTTTACCCTAATTGAGAGGATTGAAATGCTACCTACTACAGTAATGAAAGACTGAAGTAGATGCCTAAAACACACAACTCATCTTCCTATTTGTTAAGATACCTTGCTCCAGAAGAATTCTTAATTTAAGACATGTGAAATCCTAACTAACCTAAGCATGAAATATGATCTAATCAAACACTTAGCTGATGTGCACATGAATAAGCATAACAACCTTTTTCTTTTTGTATTTTTGTGAAAACATAATCCTTCTTGATTGTATGGCAGGTGGGTTAGGTGTGGAGAGATATGGTTGTGATGAGTCAAATGGCTTGGGATGCAAGAAAGGGTCTTCTCCTAGCTTTCGTGATGAATTTCTCACAAATTGGGCTCAAAATAGGCCACTACAGGTCGTCCTACAAGATGTCTACAGGATGTCCTAATTCACCTACAGGATCCTCTGTTTTCCTACAAGAACAGGTCGAAAGTATAAGGAGTGATTTGGACAGTGGTATGGAGCTTAGGGAAGGTGAGTGATGGAAGGAATAAGGCAAGGAAGTGGTTAGGACTCACTCAAAACTCAAACCTAAGTTGTATGATGGTTAGATTTTCTCAACAAGCATGGAAAGTTGTCCTTGTGAAATGATAACCTAGATTGTGAACTTAGTGGACTTTGGTGATCATGGCTGTGTATGGTTTGGTTGACACTAATGATATGTGGAATTCCTGCAATATTGAAACTCTTGCAACATACACATCATTGTTTGCATTTATCCATAAATCATGTCAAAACAAGAAAGGCTTACATCAACACAGCAAAACATAATTTCATCATTTATTTGCCTAGCTCATGCATGGAAATGCTTGAAGCCTATTATGAAAGCACCATGAAATATAATACAAATCTTAAGATATCAAAAATGACAACTGCAACCTGTCTTTTAAAACTTAAGGATGCTGACCTAATTAGTAGAAAAACCCTAAATTTCATAAGAAATCAGAATTATGTCTTTTTGGGTTGAATGGGAGTTTTTCCTCAAACCATGGTCCTTGAAGGGACGAATGAGGCAAGATCCACCAATTATCAGCCTTTTGATATTTCCTTACCTCTCTAATTCTACTGTTGAAGCTATGCATAAATAGAAGAAAACTAATCAAATTCACCAATACTTGCAATGTAACAATGCCAAAATCAATTCAACAAGTAATCTATGAAATAACCTAAGAATACAAGTACAATACCAAGAACCTCTGCTACTAGGGTTGGGCCCTAACCTAAGAGCTTCATCCCTCTGAGTCAACTTAGTGCTGGATCAAAGGAATGCTCATTTTCATTAACATATCAAAATATACATAACAGTGTTTTGTCACAATCCTTCAACTTGAAAGTGGTTAGCTATGTTGCATAAAAAATACGAATCCTAATGAGCCTCTAGGCCTCCTTATTTATACAACTGAAGTTTCCAACAACTTCCATAAATATAGGGAGGCTTGGCTCCCAATCTCAAGATTAACTGGTTCTTAACTATCATTGGCTCGACTTCCAATGATCCCCATGACTTGGCTCCCTGCAACTCTGAGCTGGTGTGATTTGATTGAGGGATCCTCGAATGAGTGAGAATTTTATGTGGAAGATCCATTTCCTATAATCTCTCCTTCTTGTCTCATTCGAGTTCCTGCACCTTAATTATCCATAATTTGCTCCCAAAAACCCACAATCAATGCACATTAGATCACTAGACATAACATCTTACTTTTACTCATCTCATTAAGAAAAATATAATAAAAACATGTAAAGAATTATGAGAAGAGTTGATTTTAGTAAGCTTGGAGGTGGATTAAGGTCCATATATTTTACCCAATGATGAGCCTCATCATCACCCCCTACTGAAGGTGTTGCTTATCCTCTGAGAATCTCAATCTATGTCCATGTCCTTCATTGCTCTAGTGGCTTCTCTGACATCCCATGCTTCTGTTGTAGTCTCTTCCTCCTGTGAATAAAACCCTGCCTTCTTCTCTATCTCTTCCCACTACTTTCTTTTTTCTTCTTATTTTATTCCTTCCAACATTCCCAAAAGAAATGGTGGACTGAGCCTCAATCCAATGCAATTGACTTTGAGTCTTTGTAGTGCCTGATTATACATTGGGGTTCTATTTAGTGCCTCCCTCATTCTGTTAAGAGAATGATATTCTCTGATTTTTAGGTTGTAAGGAAAGGTGTTCCATCTCCTTTGGCAGGCTTGCTAGTTGTCATCTCCTAGCAATCTGAACATGTCTTCAAAGTGTATGATTGCCTATTCTTGTACAGCAAGGTACCTTTGTGCAAGATTGGGATCATTTGCAATGAGGTTGTGGGTGCTGATGACAACAATTGGGTTAGATTGTTCTGCTCTGATCATAAGGGGTTTTGTCTCTTCTTTTGCCATTACCTTTTTCATCTTTGTAGCTCTTTCCTCCTCATGATTCATCCATGATGCTAAGGCCATCAATTGTAAGTCCCCTAGCTTTGGATTTGGGTCCCACACATTTAAATATGTCAAGGCCAAATTTTGTAGGTAAAACTCAGATATTTTTTCTCTATCTTCCAAGGTGCTTTGATCATAGAGATCAATGAATTGTATATAGTCTTGGAAAGGCATAGTTCCTCTTTATGCTAGGGTCTTTATCTGGAATTGTAACCATTGTTCCTTGAGTTATAAGACATAATACTTTATTGGCATCCTGCACTAGATTGCCTCCATGGACAAACTAGCCATAGTTTCCAATTGGCTTTCGCTATCTTGTAGCTATCTCCTTAGCCATGTTTTATCAGCCTCTAACTGAGATTTCATCATTGCTTATCTGTCTCTTATGCTGCTCAGTTCTCTTCCCATCTCCTACAATTCCTCCTCCATGAGGCCTACATCCTCAACCCCTTTTGATTTAGCAATTTTCATCCACCTGTGTGTCCCTACCCTCTCTTTCTCAAGTTCAAAGAATAGGGGAATGGAAAACTTTTGTGGTATCACCGTACCTGCTTCAATGAACCTATAGCAGGAGCTGAGGTTTGGTTGTGGGCTAGGTTCTCTCAGTTATTGGCCTTCTTCCTTTATTTCTTGTTGAGTAATTCCTTCCTGGTCTCTTTTCTATGTTTCATGTGGGTTTGATAGAGTTTCCTGTAGGATGGCCTTTGCTTCCTTTAGGTATTCCTATGTCTCCTGTAGGAGACCTTTTCCCTTTGATCACGCTGACCTTGTGATTCTTCTTCCTCTTTGTCTTGAGCTAAATACCTCTATTCATCCTTCTGCCCTTTTTCTTCTTTTCCATTTTCTTTCTCATCCTCTTCTTTGTCTCCTCCTTGCTCTTATTTTTCTACCTCTATTTCTTCACTCTACTCACCAGTTTCTTCTTTTGTTTCCCCCTCTGTCTCTTCTTCATTTTCCTCCTCTGTTTCTTGTTCAATATCCTCCTTTATTTCTTCTCCTTTTTCCACTTTTGTTTCTTATTCTTCCTCACTAATAGTAGGGCTTCTATCATATTTAGTAGCTTGAATGATCCTTCTACCTGCATGTCTATAAATGTTGTCCATGAAATGGGGAATCTTAAGTCTTGTAGAGAATATTCAGGGATGAGTTTGATAAACCCATGATGGGCTAGTTGCTGATGTTTTCCCTCCTGCACTTTGATGCTCATATCTATCATGGATTGTAGAAGAAAGTAGGGTATACTCAATCTATTATGAGGAGGTGTGTTCTCTCCAAATCTCAATTCTTGGAGGAGTCCGAAGTGGTATCCATATAATACATTGTATCTCCCTTCACATGAAGTATATTTTATGAGTCAGCAACTGACTTCATTCCAAGGGTATGGAACACTCTCGCTTCTAACCCCATTTTTTTCCCTCTATTGGTTCTTCTCCTTCCAAAAAGGAACTTTTCTTCGCAAGGGTGTTGTTACCCTTGTTTTATTTTCTCCATGGTAATCCTAGGCGGAGTGTAGTGATTCTCTTTATAACCTTAGGGGTTGCTACTGATAAACTCTTCACCACAGCAGTGGCATTGGTCCTAGTGAGGGGTATGAGTGAGAGGGAAAATTCTCTGGCCACATCATCATCGTATCCTCTCATCCTCTCAAAGAACCCCATCCATTGATGCCTTGTGAAATTTTCCACCAGAGGAGGATGCTGATGGATCCTTGCTATGTTTGTGGGTTCTCTCATGTTGAAACTTCCTGTTGGCTTTCCTTGGTAATTGTAGAGTCTTTTGTGGATATAGTTGAAGAATTCTAGTAGGTGAGGAAGTTTTGAATTTTAACTTTTAGTAACATGCAATACAATTCTTCTATCATGAGATGCACTGCAAATTCCTAACCAAATTGAGGATTTCCTTTTTTTTTTCAAATGGAAAATATGGAAGGTATGGCTCCTACCTCAGTTTGCTACGTTCTGGTGAGGATAAACCTTGATTTGACCTCCCTTGGTGTCCATTGATAGATTTGTAGGTTCATTCCTCTATATCATGTTGGCTTCTTGTAGGTTTCATGCGCTCTAGATTCTGACTATATCATGTAGGAGCTATTTCAGGAAGGCTGAGAGAAACCTCTTCATTCGATGAATACTCGAAGTTGCTTTTTCTTTCTTCGTATGGGAATCAGTGTTTTATTTCCATTTATGGATGATCGTGTGGGGCGGTGTGCTAGCTGGCTAAGTATGAGCACCTCCTTTTGGACCAATGGTCCCATTATCAGTCCATCATTCCACCTTACCTCGTAATTATCTCCCACTCCTATCCTCTGTAACTTAACCATTTTTGGCTTTATTCCATTTTCTTTTGATTTGACTTTTTCCATGTGTGGAGTGGTCTAACTCTTTTCTTCTCGTTGACTGGCCGAAGGTGGCCAAGTTAGTTGGCCGCCTTTAATTATAAAATCAACTCTTGCATAATCCTACAGTTTTGATCATATCGTACTAACGAGAGATCATGAGTAAGATTACATACCTATGGGTAATGTGCTTCATTGATGATGCATGCTAGAGAGCGGTGCCTCTTTGTTGTGCTTTTCATTCTACATATTTTCACTATGTATTTGCCTCTTTTGATGCTTTCTTCCTTTTGATATACAAGTGCTAGACCTTGTTGCTGGTGATCTTCTTACTGTTGCTAAGCTCTAGAGGATCTTATTCATCCTTGTAGTCCTTGTTCTGAAGATGGTTGCACTCTCTATGGTTTCCTTTGTGCGATAGGCTAATTTTGAGGTAATAGAGATAGTGGATGACAAAAATCCCTATCCTACACTCTTGGGAATTGTCTAGGCTACTGATATGAATTGGGTAATCAATCTAAAGAAGCGAAAGATGATATTTGAGAAGAAATTGTTGTCGTAATAGTACCCCTCGATCCTGCTGAAGGATCGCGCTATACTGAACCAGTCTGCGATTATGAGAGTGATGATGATCTAGACCATATTTATAAGATAATAGTGCGAGACCAAGATTGGGTGAACCCCACTGCGGATGGATGGATTACATGGGATCGTGAGAGTTCCTGCACTTCGGACTTTGATGAAGAAATAGAATGCTAGCAAAATCAGTTACATGAAGTAACTAAGCTGAATTTCAACATGATGACTCAATCGTTGTGATGTGTGTCATCAGAGGTAAGAAATTTGCCTACTTATGATGGTCTGAATGAGGTAGATATATTTTTGGATGCATTCGAAAGGGAGGTACCAGAAAAGCATCGCTTCTAGGCATTATACTGGGCACTACACACTACGCCCGCAAGATGGTCGGGTACGCATAAAGGAAGATTTGATGATTGGCGCGAATGTAGGAGGATGACGAGAACACGATATGGGAAGCCTAAAATATGAATGACGGACAAGTATGATGGGTAGGATGATCTGTGCACACATTTGGCCAAATGGACCTAGGCTTATGGAGAAAATCCCTACCCTGAATGGGTGCACTTGCTCTGTCACACCCTAGATATTGTCCCACTGAACTGGTATATAGAATCTGAGCTCCACCATGGGACAAGTGAATGGGATATCTTGCGTGAAGGATTCATGATGACATTTAGTTTTGAGGACGGGTTTGACAGTATTGATGAAGCACTGCAAGAGGTGAAAGCAACAATCTTTAGGATACCGCAGGATCCTTTAGACCTGATTCGACCTGAATGGGCTACTCAGCTGAGTCATGCGCTAGAATGTTATAATGTAACTACTGAAGAAGAGTACGAGGATCCATGGAAGATTAACATTCCAGAAACAGAAGTTCACTGCAAGGTTCAAGGACCATAGATTGAGAACCCTAATATAGCTGCATCGCTGAAAACGAAACAAGTGAACATTGGTATGGAGGCAGAACCAAAATTCACAAATATTGGAGACTATTGGGATGATGCAACGGTGGATAAGGTCGCTGAATTTCTCTGCAAAGATCAAGACTTATTCCCTACCAAGTTTACGGATCTGAATGGGATAATCGGGGACCTAGGTATGATGAAGATTACATTGAAACCTGATGTGAAGCCGGTTAAGCAAAGACCCTACTATCTCAATCTGAAATATAAGGAGAAGTTCCACTTAGAGCTAGACAAGATGCTCGTGACAAGTATCATCGAGCCTATAGAAGAATCTGACTGGGTAATCCCAATGGTGGTGCAAGAGAAGAATTAGAAGGATGAGATAAGGATATGCGTGGATCTCAGAAAACTGAATGACACTTGTGTGCATGATCCTTTCCTGACTCCGTTCACTAATGAAGTGTTGGAAAATGTAGGTGGCCAGGAAGCATATTCCTTCAATGATGGGTTCTCTGAGTACCACCAAAACAAAATCGCATCAGAGGATAGGAGCAAGACAACCTTCACGACTGAGTGGGGTTGTTTTTAGTACACTGTAATGCCATTTGCATTGAAGAATGCACCTGCAATCTTCTCGCGTGTGGTTGTTGCGGCATTTAAGGAATTTATTCATAAGTTCCTGGAGGTATATTTTGATGACTGGACTGTATTTGGGCTAGTTAAGCACCATGTAGCAAGCTTGCTCCTGACGTTGGATACCTGTCGAAGATACCAGATTGCACTCAATCTCAAGAAGTGTTTGTTTTGTCTTCCTTTTGGGAACATGTTGGGGCATGTTTGCAGATAGGGACTGATGGTAGATCCTACGAATATAGCAGTGATATTGAACTTGGAAGAGCCGAGGAGTGTAAAACAGTTGTGCGCTACTCTAGGACATACAAGATATTACAAAAGGTTTATCAAAGGCTACTCCCAGATCATCGTGCATATGGAGAAATTTTTGAAGAATGATGTCACATTCTGCTAGAACGATGACTACAAGAAGAGCTTGGATATATTGAAAGAAAGGATGGTCACCGCACCGATTCTAGTCTTCTCAGACTGGAAAAAGGATTTTCATGTACATGTCAACGTGTCATGTATAACGCTGGGAGCAGTACTGACACAGGCTGGTGGAGAAGGCTTGTACCATCCTATCACACTCACAAGTTGAAGATTATCCAAAGTGGAGAATAACTATTCCACCACTGAGCGTGAAGGGCTAGCTATGGTGTATGCACTCCACAAGTATAGGCACTACTTGTTGGGAGGCCATTTCAAGATGTATACATATCACTCCGCGCTGAAGTACCTGGTCAATAAGCCTTTGTTGGGGGGAAGAATCTACAGGTGGCTCTTATTGTTCCAAGAGTATGATTTTGAAGTAGTTGTGAAGCCTGGACGATTGAACGTGGGACTAGACCATCTGTCACACATTGAAACAGGGGAGGAACCTACTAACCTGGAAGAAGGATTGCTTGATGCATAGCTATTTGCAGTGCACATCGTAGATGGTCATTTTGAGGATATAATACACTTCCTAACAACAGGAACTGCACCGAAAGGATACACTATCCAGCAAAAGAAGGAACTAGTGGTGCACTCAATAGATTTCTCTGTCATTGCTGGGCATCTGTATAAGAAGAGGGCCTGATGAGATATTTTGATGATATGTACCTGAGTTCGAAAGAAGTAGCATCCTCATGGACACTCATGGGGGTGCCGCAGGAGGCCATTATGCAGGGAGAGTAATTGCGTAAAAGATTCTATGTGCGGGATTTCAGTGGCTAACCCTTCATCACGACTCAAAAGCATATTGCAAGGCATGCGATGTGTCTCAAAGGACTGGTAGGCCATCACGGAGGGATGAGATGCCTTGAATCCACAAATGACATTACAACCCTTTGAGAAGTGGGCGATAGATTTTGTGGGACCTATTTAGCCACAAGTAAATACGGGAGCAAGGTATATTATCACTGCGATGGAGTATTTGACTCAATGGGCAGAGACACAACCTATGAAGGATTGCACAGGCACGACCATTGCAAAGTTCCTCTTTGAGCATGTATTCACACGATTTAGATATCTAAAGATCTTGATGAGTGATCATGGTATGCACTTCTTGAATGAGATGATCAGCGCACTAATGGAGGAATTTCAGGTATACCACCAGAAGATCATGCTTTATCACCCGCAGACTAACGAGACGGTGGAGGAGTTCAAAAAAGTGCTCAAAAACGTGTTGACCAAGGTCTACAATGCTTAGCAAAGTGATTGGGACCTACGCATACTTGCTGTATTATGGGCTTATCGAATGACATGCAAGAAGTTGACTGGACAAACCCCCTTTAGGCTTGTCTATGGAGTTGAAGTGGTAATGCCTATGGAGTATATCATGCCTAGCCTACGCATATTAGCGCTCACAGATATGACAGATTGAGGAGCCCTTGAAGAGAGGCTCACCCAGCTGGATGAACTAGAGGAAGAAATATTTTTAGTTGGATTTCACCAACAGGTCCAAAAGCAGCGTGAAAAGGCATGGCATGATCGATACACAAGCTGCACACATTTAAGGTAAATGACCTGGTTTTGTTATATGATAGTAAGTTTGATAAATTTTGAGGGAAGTTCAGGATGCATTGGTTAGGGCCCCACATTATTAAGGAGATTACCGATGGAGGAGCGGTACAACTAGTCAAATTGAATGGAGGACCCTTCCCTAGAAAGGTGAATGGAAGTCACTTGAAGCCATACA
Source organism: Pinus tabuliformis (assembly GCA_031772625.1). NCBI lineage: Eukaryota > Viridiplantae > Streptophyta > Pinopsida > Pinales > Pinaceae > Pinus > Pinus tabuliformis. The sequence goes on along the minus strand of CM062807.1, from coordinate 90,666,866 downwards.
CTGGCAGTCCGGCCATGTGACTAAATGAAGGTAGCACATTCTTAGCACTCCAGGCAGCTGAAAGGAGGCACGGGACTATAAACTACATTGTCTGGGTTGGGGAGCTGCGCGATTGGCGAATGGTGCAAAGCAAGGAAGTGTCATTGGGTCCACGGCAGCACGAAGGGAGTTGTGCTACCTAGGGAGAAATAGCACAGGTCGGCCAGAAAGTGACCGTTAAAGTCACTGTTCATGAAAGGACGACAGAAGTGTGGCCAGATGGATTGGGAGGACGATATTAAAGATGGAATTTATGGCTTAAATCCTTGAAAATCTGCTGCCAATTGGGCATTAATGAACCGATTTTTGGGGGAATAGTTGGATTTGAAGTTGAAATGCCCTATAAATTACAAGTAGCTTCCTAGTGAAAAACACTTGGCATTTTGAGAATTGAGCTGTTGAGCTCTTAAGCACCTATGGATCATGAGAAATACAAGCTTCTAATAGCTTCTGGGGTATTTGTGACTTTGCCAATGGACACACAAGAATTCTTGCAGAAGATCATGTCCGCACCCCTAGAGATTAGCAATACGTAGCAAGTAGTAGAAGATCCAGCACAAGCAATGGAAAAACAGGAAGAAGTAGCTTCTCCAAAAGTAGGTGCCTCAGAAGTGGCCGAAGTATTGGCGGAGGTCCCTAAATCCCCGAGAACGCTGAGACTAAAACCAACCCCAACCAAGGATACTATGAAGGACAAGAAGGGCAAGCAGCCTTCCATACTGGTGTGCACCTCGCCAAGACGAAACCCACGAAAGCCCACTGCATAGGAGAAGGGCAAGACCATAAACTTAGAGGTAGAGGGGGAGTACATCGAAGACATCCCGATGGACGATGAGGATGTGGGGGTTGATGTAGAGGAGGTTGAAACCCAGGGTGTGGACCCCATTACATGGTTTCCGGAGTATGTCCCTCCGTACAAGCCTAAGTCAAAGGTCCCAAAGGACATTGATGAGAGTAAGACTCCCTACAAAACCCTCTACTACCAGATGAAATTACTTTTGATGGTCTGCGCTTGGCCTGAGTGCCGATACTGAAGCTTGAAGATTGGGACTTGGTGGACCACAAGAAGTTTCCGTACTTTGCGACCGAATAGCTGATGCGCCGCATCATAGATACAAATATGGGAATGACAACGTTGGAGCTGTGGAGGTGGCTCAAGGGGGTAGAGAAGGCAGGATTGTTGAACCTGCTCTAGGTGCCACACTATAACCGCACACCAGTGACAATTTTGGTCATCAAGCAGCTGTTGTGCTTGGTGCATGATTGGTGTCTGTGGTTGGAGGAGCCGGTACCCATCACCGATATGTTGATTCACAGAATAAAGCACCTGTCGTAGATAGGCAAAAATCCAGCTATGATCTTTGGTGGCAAGGGTGGCGAGCAGGGGCTCATAGAATCAATGAAGGAGAAATTCAAGATGGTGAAGAAGTTATGTGGGTACGCTATCTCCAGCATCTGCGACCCTGCTATGAAGGTAGAAACACAAATCCTTGTAGGGAAGGTGATGCGGAAGTGTCATGCCAACAAGGTGTTGGCTCCTGTCGTCGGGCTCGCACAGTAGTGCATGGAAGGAGTCTAGTTTAACTAATCAAACTACCTTCGTGGAGAGTTCCTCGCAAACTTCTATGAAGCGCAAGAGCAAAGTAATACATTCCATTATGCATGGCTCTTGCTGTCAATTGTGCTAGTAGCATGTGAGCTACCAAAGGAGATCCAGTTCCCTTTGGTCACGCCAGACCTTCTTGAAGTAGTGAAGTACACTTCATTATGGGCGACCAAGGATGCGGAGCGAGTTTGGGACAGTAAGATCTTCTGGATGTTGATGGAAATGAACATCAGGATGGCCATCAATCATAAGCCATGATTTTCGCCCACGGTATATGCTAACCTGCAGAGCTATTCCGAGTTTAAAGCCGATTTCCATTGAGTATCTATCATGGCGTGAAAGGACCCTGTGCAGAAGTGGAACGACTTGCCGTACCTGGCCACAGATGACACCATAAATGAGGTTTTTGATAAATCATCGGTGGAGTGGTGCACTGCCACGGACTTGGCTGTGGGTGGAAGCAAGTCCGCGACATAGAAGAAGAAGGATGAGGCCAAGCTAAAGATGGTGCAGCTGGTCGAAAAGAGGAGAAAGGAGGCTATTGAGGAGGCCCAGGTGGAACAGAGAGGAAAGGAGGCAAGAAAACAGACAGGTGGCACAGAGAGGGGCTCTAAAAAAGGCGCGCGGTCACCTTCACCTGAGACCGAAGAGGAAGACACATAGCAGCATGGTACAGACCCTCAGTAGACGCCCACCTACATTAAGCGCCCGAGAGAGCTGGAGAAGGGAGGGTCCAGAAATAAATCCAAGGCAACCAAGACATCGCTGGACCCTATCATGTTGACGAAGGGCAACTTATATGACATCGGTGACACAGTCAAAGATGTCACCGCGGAGGCCCTACAGCAATTTGAAAAGTAGCAGCAGATCATACTAGGGGCCATCTAGACCGAGTTGCAAGAGTTGTAGACCCACGCATTGCAGGCTAGTACGATGTCTACCAGCTTAGCTATCGGCATGTCAGAGGCTATCGATATCCTGCGCACAAAGGCTTCCAGTGCAATAGTGCTTCTGGATGGAGCATTGACCACGTAAAATGAGGCTGATAGGCCCACTGTCAGTGCCTTGAAGAGAGTTGGATTGGACCTGGCAGCACTTCTGCGTGAAGCACTCCACCTCTTGCAGGATGGAGTAATTGTAGAGCCGAGGGCCCGAGGGAACCACACCCTCCAGGTGATCAGTGAACAATGGATAAACAATGAAAAGATGGCCCTACAGATAAATTCTTCCATCGTTGCTGATGCCGAGGCGACCAACTAGAGAAAGAAGGTCATGCAGGTCATGGAGGAGACATGCAGAATGGTCCCAAAGTTAGCCATTCTGGAGGAGGATCCAGTCGAGGTATGCATCTATAAATTGTCCATAGGGGTGCACGACACTCAGACAGATATGGCGCAGGTTCAGCTAGAGCTGAAACTATAGATTACAGAGCTTTAGTTCAGGGTCCATCCTTCAACACTGCCAAAGGTAAAGGAACAATGGGCAGCCATTGTCACAGAAGTAGTCACGGAGGTGGAGAGTGTAGTAGCAGAATACACACAGTTGTTCAAGCAATCGTTTGAGGTCCTGACTAGATTGTAGGAGGACCCAAACATCCAGATGCTAGAGTCAAAAGAGTGCGAACTACAACAACACTATGACAAAATTAAGGGCACATCGCGAACTGTCGTGCTAACACAGAGGCTAGCCAAGCAACTGAAGGAACAGGCCGACGCAGCGCTGCACAAGGAATCAATGCTGAAGGCACGACTAAATCCTTGGCTGGAGAAAGGTTATGCAGTCACTGGAAACATCGAAGGCAAGCTTGTGACTCTACAAGCGATGCAACAAAAGCTTCAGGCTACTAGTGCAGGAGCAGTATCTGAGAAGACAGTTGAAGATGTGAAGCAGGCAGCAGCTCAGTGCACGACCGATGTTGCAGTCATCCAGGTTGAGTTGGACAGTCTTCGTGCTAAGATCTTTGTGCATATCGAGTGACTCAAGGGTGAGTCACGATTTTTGTGTTGGGGGCCTGTTGGGAGCGGGATCCCCCAAGGGCAGTTTTGGGGATAAAATTTCATGTTTAAGTCAATATTTGTAATATAATTCTAAAGACTCTACATTTTGTAGTCGCGGAGAATGAGGGTGTTATGTGTCAAAAAGGGTAGATTGCCCTTAGTTTTGTAAAGTAAATTCAGCTGTAAGAGATCTACCCATGGTCTGTGGACCATGGGATTGTATAAAAAGAGCTAAGCTCTAGGGATATAGAATGACACACGATGTAATAGAGTCATAGCTTAGAAGCAAGAAGTCTAAGTCTTGGATTGTAGCGTAGGAAGAGGCTCTCCAGCTGAGTGTGCAGAGGCCTAGGATAGAAGTCCGCAGCTAAGTGCGTGGACCCCTGTAGCTGTGTGGGCAGGGCAGACAGAGGTTGTAACACTTGGAAGATATTAATAAAAGGAGATATTCTGCAATTCCTATGTCTTTGTTCTGCTGATGTGTTTAGATATTTTATGTATGAATTTCCTTTATTATGATTATATGATGCATGAATGAATGAAATTACATTGAATAATTGAATGCAATTACGAATATCTACTTACGTAGTGTTAACTTTAAGTATTTGATGAGATAAGAAAATCGCTTAGACTAGTTGGGAAATATGCACAGCACGCTACCATAGCAGCACGAAAGTACCTGAGCAATAGGTCAGGGTTGCGTGAAGGTCGATTGTACCCTTTCATGGTGGTATGGAAGGATGGAGTAGAGGGCTCATCTTGCAAGCCCTAGAGTGAAGCGACCTACGCGAAGATAGGAATAGAGGGAGTTAAATGACATCACAACCATTTGAGGGTGTGGAAACTTGGTTCCAGCATTCCCCCATACTGCTTTAGGTGAGACTTCGGTCCGTGCTCAGCGAGCTGATTCTGAAAGGGCCAGTTGTGTAGGGATTTGTTTGGCTATTTAACACTGAACCTGGGTCATGCCCCCTCAAGCCAACAAAGTGTTAGAAAACTTTAGGTTCACAAAATTTTTCTCCACCTAATTATCCATTAAATCCCTTTGATGAGCATAAATTGCAACCTTAAGGTGATTTTCCTACTTTTCCTAATGAGCTCGAGGGAAATATGATCTCAGTTTATGTTGAGGTCATTAATACACCCTTAGACTATAACCTTTTTCTTCAGTGAAGTTGGTTCTATTCCATGATTTCTATTGTGTCAACCATCTTTTGTGTCATGATTTCCCCCCATTAGGGTAAAATAGTATCTATGGACTAGTTTCCCTTATGCAACCCTGAGTTGCATATCCACGATAGTTAGTTAGTCTCACTTGTAGGAGATTCCAATCTTACTCTTGAAAGCATTGGAGCAATGATGTTCAAAGACTCTTCGTTAATTGGTACATTTCCCATTGCTCCACCTAACCCATATTTATCTACTTTCACCATTCACATGATCTATTTTGTCAACAGTCAGTCCCTTGGACCTCCTGATCCTTGAGCATGTTGAGAAATGGAAACAAGAAATTCCAATTTAAATTTGTCCTTGAATTTAAACTGTGAAATAAAATCAAATTCTATTCTCATAGAAACTTGTAAATAGTTAATTAATTTTAATTAACTTAATTAGTTTGGAAATTTCGAGTTGGAAGTCTTTCTGTAGTCATGTATATGTTCTCCCTAAGTTTTAGGGGTCGAGTATGAGTTTAAATTGAGTTGTAAATTAGATTACTCAGTTTACTAAGTTAAGTTCAGTTAAATTAGTTCCAAATTGTTTGAGGAACTAATATAGAGTTATCAGTCAGTTGGTGCACTAGTGCATCCACAAGTGTCACTCTAGTTAACTGAAGATTCCCTCATTAGAAACTTATGCATGTCAATTCTAAGAAATACCTAGTTGAGACTTGAGTGTAGGGCCAATGTACCATCTGTTGTATTATTTACTAGAGTGTAAATATCATGCATGCATCAAAGATTGATCCTATGTTTGGATTGCGCATTTTTGAAAGCATGAATTCCATTTAAATACAGGCTATTCATCCTAGGAGTTATGCAAGAGATTAGGGGCTTGGAGAGCTGCATAATTGGCTAAGTGTTGGCCAAGAGATTGTGGGAGATCTCTACTAGTATTCCCAAAGGTACGCTTGAGCAAGTTGATACATGCAAGGGGTGTACTATGGGAAAATACACCAAGTCTCCCTTTCACGAAAAAGATAGTCGAGAAGAGGTTATTCTAGAGCAAGTCCATTCATATGTGTGTGGACCACTCTTGATAGTATCCATAGCCAAACACAGGTATTATGTTATACTTTTTGATGACTATTCTCGTAAATGTTGGATATTTTTCATGCAGAAAAAGGATCAAAATTTCACAAAGTTTTATGATTTTAAATCATTGGTGGAGAAAGGTTTGGGAAAGAAGGTTAAATCTCTACAGAGTGATAATGGTGGTGTGTATGTCTCAAACGAGTTTAACTTCTGTGCATCGGAAGAGATTAAACGAGAGTTGAGGGAACCGCATAACCCTCAACAAAATGGGGTGGCTGAGAGGAAGAACATAAGCATAGTAGGGGCAGTGAAGGTGATCTTGCATGATCAAGGCCCACCACTACACTTGTGGGTTGAGGCATGAAACACAGTGGTTTATGTTCAGAACCATAGCCCACATTAGATACTTTAGATGAAGAAACCAGAGGAGGCTTATTTCGGTAAGAGGCCAGATGTTGGTCACTTCATGGATTATGGGTCATCAGTATATTGCCATGTGACCAAAGATGCATGGAAGAAGCTTGAGCCGATAGCAAAGTTGAGGATATTTGTGGGGTACATCGATATAGCTCACAACTATTGGGTGTACTTTTTAACCAACAAGATTATAGTGGTTTGCAGGGATTTCAGATTCGATGAGGAGAATGCCATGTAAGCTTTCCTTGAGAGGGAGCTTCAGCTACATGCAGATGAGGAGATTTTAGCTCCTAAGGTTGAAGATCCTTAGATTGATGTGGAGTAGCCACATGCAAAGGATCTGAGAGTGGAGACATCCATTCAAGTAGAGTCTTCCAAAGAGGGAAGAAAGCCCACTAGAGAGGCTAAGAGATTGTTGGATGATGCACGAGAGAATGTAGTAGCACTCACTTCTTAGCACAGGGAGAGGAGGTCACCTAAGAGGTACACTGGATACATGGCTCTTATGGGTGATTTTTTTGTGAATGAGCAATCTTCCTCTAAGGAAGCATTGCAACAACCGGTTTGGGTTGATTCCATGGTGGAGGAGTATGACTCCATGGTTTGTAACAATGTTTGGGATGTGGTCCCGAGACTGGAGGAAAAGTCGGTGGTGAGCTGTCATTGGGTTTACAAGGTAAAGCAAGTTGTATATGGTAGTTTGGAGAAGCATAAGGCTAGATTTTTTGCCCGTGGCTTTTCACAAGTAGACGAGATTGACTATGATGAGACCTTTTCTCCTATTGCAAGGTACTCGTCAATAAGATCTATATTAGAACTATCAAATGGGTTGGAAGATACATCATATGGATGTGAAGAAAACCTTCCTTAATGTAATGATTGAGGAAGAGGTGTACAAATAGTAGTCTAAAGGTTTTGACACCTTTGACCATGAGTCGCATGTGTGTCAGCTCAAGAGAGCATTGTATGGGTTGAAGCAAGTACCTTGTGCTTGCTACACCAGGATAGGTAGGTACTTCACTGGGTTGGGCTTCAAGAAGAGTGAAGTGGATGCGAACCTGCACCACATAGTGGTGAAAGGTAAATTGTTGATCATTGTACTTTATGTTGATGATCTTGTATTGACAGGTGATGATCAGCTGATCAAGTCTTGTAAGGAGGACCTTGCAAGATAGTTTGAGATGAAGGACATGGGGCTCATGCACTAATTTCTTGGCATGGAGGTATGGCATGGAGATGGGGATTTTTTTTGTCTCAGCGCAAGTATTCCAATGAGATACTCAGGAGATTTCTCATGGTGAGCAACAAACCCATGGAAACTCCTCTAGCGGGTAACTAGAGGAAGGAGGATGCTACTTCAGGGGAAGTAGCGGAAGTTCTTGTTTACAGGATGCTTGTTTATTCACTAATTTAATTGGTGAACACATGACCAGATATGTGTTATGTATTTAACAAATTTAGTCAAGTAATGGTTAGGCCTACAAAGCTGTATTGGAAGGCGGGAAAGCATGTGTTGAGATACCTCATGGGCACTTCTCAGTATGAATTATGGTACAAATGGATAGAGTGAGTGAAGATTCAAGGCTTCACCGATGTAGATTGGGCAGGGAGTCCATCTGAAAGGAAGAGCACATAAGGAGGGATCTTTAATATTGGGTCAGTGACAGTTTCTTGGTACAACAAGAAACAAAGATTGGTTGCACTAAGTTTGGAAGAGGCAGAGTACATGGTTATGATTCAGGTAGCATGTGAGGCCATCTGGATGAGGAAGATCTTGGTTGGTTTGTTTGGTCAGTAGATGGATCCATCTGTGATTTACTGCGATAATCAAAGTTGTATCAAACTTTCTGAAAATCCATTTTTTCATGATTAGTCCAAGCATATTGATATCTGATGTCATCATCTGAGAGATTGTGTATTGAGGTGGATTATGTTGTTAGAGTAAATTCCCATGGAGGAGAAAGATGCTGATATTTTTACAAAGGCATTGTCAAGATGTAAATTTGAGTTTCACAAAGACAGGATCGGGGTAGCTAATAATCCCTTTCTTGTTGAGAGGGAGTGTTGAGAAATGGCAACAAGAAATTCCAGTTTAAATTTCCCTTTTAATTTAAATTGTGAATTAAAATCAAATTCTATTCTCATAATAACTTGTAAATAGTTAATTAAGTTTAATTAACTTGATTAGCTTAGGAATTTCGAGTTGGAAGTCTTTCTATAGTAATTTATATGTTCTCCCTAAGTCTTAGGGGTATAGTATGAATTTAAATTGAGTTGGAAATTAGATCACTTAGTTTACTAAGTTAAGTTAAGTTAAATTAGTTCCAAACTGTTTGAGGAACCAATAAAGAGTTAACAATCCGTTGGTGCAATAGTGCATCCACAAGTGTCACTCTTGTTAATTGAAGATTCCCTGATCAAAAACTCATGCATATCGATTATAAGAAAGACCTAGTTGAGACTAGAGTGCAGGGACAATGTACTATCAGTTGTATTATTTACTGGAGTGTAAATATCATTGTTGGCTTAGGGGGTCCTGACCCAGGTTCAATGTTAAGTTAGCCAAGAAAATCCCTAAACTATTGGCCCTTTTGGCATCAATCCATGGAGCACAAATTGAAGTCTCACTCGAAGTAGTATGGGAGGATGCTTGAACCAAGTTTCCACACCCAAAGATGGTTATGATGTTGTTTTGTACCCTTTATCTACTTTCGCGTAGATCAATAAGCCCTTGAGGCTTATTGATATAACTTCCTTTTACCAGCTTCTAGACCTTCATGAAGGGCTATGTCTGTCTTTCGCAGACCCTAAACAGGTGAACCAACCACTTACGCGCCTCTGTGATCACTCTTAAGTTTGTTATTACCTAGATTGGCTTAAGTGTCTGATATCTTTAGCATGCATTAAGATATTCTTCACATAAATGGATATTATTACTTGCATTCATATAACAATGTAAACCATGAAGAATCACGCATCAATACATCATTAAATTATAAGCCCAATATTCATCATAACATAAACGCATTCATTCATAACAGAAGTAAATAGGTAAAACACAAATATTTCCATAGCAGTCTCTCTATTAACACTTCATATTTTCTTACAGACTCATGACTACCCTACACACTCAGCTGCAGGGGTCCGCACACTCAGCTACAGAGTCTACTCTAGGCCTCTACGCACATAGCTATAGAGCCTCTCTTCTACTCTAAGACTCTTCACTCTTAGCTCCTATTGACCCATTACATTCGTCTTCAAAACTTCAATGAACTGAATTGCCTTAGGTTCTCTAAGACTCTACTTTTTATACAATCCCATGGTCCATGGACCATGGGTAGGTCTATACAACCCGACACAAATTACATAAAATAAGGGTAAAGATGCTTTATGACACTTTACATATATGCAGTCCGCGATCATAACTTGCAATAATTTACACTTTATATCACCAAAACATGGGCTTTTAGCCCCAAAACTTGGGCTTTTGCCCCAAAATTGACCTTAGTAGACCCTGTCCCAATAGGACCCCAACATAAATATCTTGACTTGCCCCTGAGTCACTCTGCTAGAGCGGAGATCTTACCATGAAGACCTCCCAACTCTACTTGCGCTACTGCAACTTCAGTTGTGTATTGTGTTGAGCCTCAAAATTACTCTTTCCTTAGCAACTCTCCTCATTCCTTTTCTTTGTTTTTCCATAAGAAAGATGCATTATCATCACTAATAACTGGTATATATTGTCTTGAGGAGAACATTTAGTGATTTAGATGTTATGCTTTTATGTTTTGTTGTTTGAATTTTTTTTTTTTGTATATTAGCTATGGAACGCAACCTATTCTATAGCTAACCGGCTGTTCCACAACTACCTCCATGCTCTAACAGGTTCCAGGTATCAGAAGGAGAAACTAGCCACATGGGTAGCCTTGAAATCATCATGGCATGGATGTTGTCCTATTCATTCAGCCCAGGTCAACAAAGAAGATGGCATAAGACTACAGTCAATGGATAAGTCAAACGCAGAGAGACCGAGGGTAACAGGACTCTATTTCGTGGATAATTAATACGTTTCACAGTGATGGGAAGCATTATCTGGAGCAACTACTTGTACCTATGGACTCCAACAGCCACCTATACAAACGAATCCAACAGCCACAATGTCTTGGATTTACTTCTCCAGCAGCCAAGGAAGAAATTTCGCGTATCTATCTTCTACGTGATTAGCTGTAGCATGTTTTTCTCCACAAATAGTTATATGATTTTTCTTATAAATACCTATGTAAAGGACCGAAGAATTTAGTAATGATTTTAATGTGAAATCAAAGTTCTAGACTCTGTAATTTTTGGACATTTTGTGTCCTTGTTTTAATATGAGAAGACCGCATGTTTTTATGAATGTCTGAAGGAGTTTTCTTGGAAGCTGATTGAGCAAGCATAGCCTAATCAGTTGTAGAGGGCCCCTACACTGAAGAAGGTTTCATTTTATTTATTTTTCTTCTTCTTGTTAACTTTAAATTCATCATTTTCTTTCTAATACAATGTTTATAATCATTTTTCTTACTAACAGTGTTTATAATGCAATTTCTATCATTTTCTTACTAACAATGTTTATAATTTAGAGTAGGTTCATTAGCTTGATTTCTTTCTAGTTCTTATGAGTAGTTTAGAAGATAGAACTCAATAGTGTAATCTTGTCTCTTCAATTAAAAACTAACCTTGTTTCAGGATGAGAGTAGGATTGAAGAATGATAAGGATACATTGTTGGATAGTTTACTTCATTCGCTATTTTGCTAATTTAAATTCTCAATTAAACCGATCAGTGTCATTTACTGTCTTTGTCATTTCATTTTTAGTTTAAAATACTAACTCATGGTGTTAATGAATGTTTATGGAAAACCCTGCAAGTTGATAATTCATCATTAACTAAGTGGTTGAACATTTCATCTATGCAACGAGTTATTTCTGCATATTTGTATTTACTTTTTCTTAGATTAATGAAGTACATAATTACTTAAATGTCATCCTAAGGAGACTTTCTGCCAAAATTGAGAGGCAGAGTGACCAGGTATTTCATTTATTTTTATTTCTGTAATTAGTTAGATATCAATTGCAAATTTCACTTTCAGTTTTAGTTCATGATTTGGAAATAATGGTAAAATAAGAATAGAAACTTTGTTTTCATTTCTTTCTTAGCTTTGTTTCCATATCTTTCTTAGCTTTGCTTTCATTTCTTTCTTAGCTCTGTTTTCATTTCTAGATTTTGAGCAGTATTTAAGGAAGTTGGATTTAGTTTTGATAATTCACACTGTAAATCATTAGGAATTAAAAGACCAAAAATCGCCAAAACAACATAAAACACAAAAACAACGAAGTAAGAAGGGTTAGCCAGCACAAACAATGCACTCCACTTCATCAGTTTATGATACCCAGATTGATAATTTATGTAGAGCAATTTAGGACACTAAATTGACCAAACATTTTGGCATCGTTGTCAGGGAAGTGTAACTAGGTAGCCTTATCTCTTACATTCAAAAAACAATGACATGCATAGAGAAAGAGACTCTAGGGATAGATTTATAGCTAGGGGCAGAAGTTCAATTCCTACAACACCACCTACTCCACCAAGAACAAGAAAAGATACACCTCCATCCCAAACTCATACTCCTAGCCATAGAACTCCTAAAATTCCAGGGGCATAAATCCAGTCAAAAGAATCTCCTACTTCATCTACCAAGTCAGTCCTAGGGGAGAAAAATCTTGAATCTCCAATAGCAGGGATAGCCTTTTTCGCCTCCATAAGAGAGCACATTCTAGTTGAATAATTAGGAATACCTAGTGAGGAAGAAGAAGTAGAACCTCTCTCCCATATCCCATTAATAGAAGAACCAGAGGAGGAGAAAGTAACCTTACAAGTTGAACCCTATACTGACCCTGAAGAAACTATAAAGGCAGAAGAAAAATAAGATGGAGAATTCAAACTGTTTGGAGGAGGGGGTAGAGGAAGAGGAAGAGAAAATAATGGAGGAGGCAGAGAAATATGAAAATAGATAGTTCTTTTGGATTCCTTATAGTGGACGAGGAAACAAATGCCACAATGAAAAATATCTCACCTTCTGTCCTCCCAAACTTCCATGGGTTGAAAAGTGAGGATCCTGAAACCTTCTTATTTGAGTTTGAATTCTTGTGCAAGACTTATGATTATCTATAAGACTCTCAAAAAATTAAATTGTTCCCTTCAACACTGAAAGGAGCTACTTTGAAGTGGTTCATGGGGTTAGTCACTTAGTCCATTAGAACATGGAATGACACGAAAAAAAAAATCGGATAGGTATTTGGATTATTCCATGCCTACCAATCACAAAGATGAAGTGTTCAAAATGATGCAAAGAGAGGATGAAAACTTAGAGGATTTGATTGAGAGATTAACCTATAATTTGAAAAGAGCAAAGATGGACAATTTAGATAAAGATAGCTTGAAAGCTCTTTTATTAAAAGCCATTAGAGATGAGTAGATAGATATCCCTAACAGATGGGGAAGGGAGATATCTCTCAACTCCCATTAAATGATATAGGAGAATTATGTGTTCATCTCTCAAGAGGGAAATCTAAAACTGGGAAAAGTCCAAGAGATCCTTCTCTTGTTAGAGTAAATAAGTCTGCAATTGGATCTGTAAGTAGGGCAGAAATTGGTAATATTCTTGATGAATTTAAAACTGACATTCTAGGGAGTCTTAGTGAGCAATTAGACACCCTTAAGTTGCAAAACAAGCAGAAAACTGAGGCTGATGCTTTAGCCATTTTTTGTCCAAAATGCAGAAAAAAAACATGCTCTAAGGGAATGCCCTTTAGATGAAAAAGTTGTAGAAACTTGTATGATTTGCTCAAAAATACATGAGACCAAGGGTTGTCCTTCAATTCTAGGTCTTAAGGCTGTCTTTCAAGAGGAAATAGTCCCAAATTCTGTAGAAATTCTTTGTTTTGTTGCTAGAAGACCTTGGTAGGGGCCACAAAATCAGGTATTTAACAAAGAAATGTATCTTCAGCCCCCACCAAATTGGAATTCTTGGCAACAACCTTGGCCTCAACCTCAATCTCAATCTCAACCTTGGGCACAAAGAGTACAAAATCCTTACGGGAGATTTTCTCAATATTACCAATATCCTCCATCATATCAGAATTATCCTCCCCGCACAATTCACAACAAAATCAGCAGCCACAACCTCAAAATCAGAACCCTCAACTTTCATTACCATTTCCACAACAAAACCAAAGTCCTCAATTCTTACTGTCGTTTCAACAGAAACCAAATCAGCTACCTGCCCAACCATTACCAAACCCCAACAATAAAAATCCTCAAAATGCTTACATTGTAGAAGGACAACAATTTCCAACTTATATGAACACTCCTCTAGATCTTAATGATGTTCAACGGAGATCTGGTAGGATATTAGAAAAGGAAAGACCTTCTGTAGTTATTCATGAACACGAAATTTATAAGGAAGATTTTCTAAAAGTCAATAAAAGTTTTGAGGGAACATCTCTCCAAAACCAAAACATTGAAAAAGAAAAAAAAAAAAAAAATCAGTGAACACAACTCCTCTCATTGAGCAACCAACATCTACTTATACACCTCCCTTTCCTGAAAGATTACAAATTGATAGAGGAGTAGAAAAGCAGATTATGTTGTCCAATTATGATTTTCTAGATGAATTGAAGAATGTCTGTATCAAAATCCCTTTGCTACAAGCCATTAAATAAATTCCAATTCTAGACAAAACAATAAAGGAGTTGAGCATAAAGAAACCAGGAAGAAAAGCAAAGGAAACAAAAAGAATTCACCTGGTAGGAAAAATAACAGACATAATGATGGGAAAAATTGCCATACAAAAATATGTGGATCGAGGAAGTCCAATTGTGAAAACACATATCAATGGAGTAGAAATTCCAAATACATTGATTGACTTAGGGGCAACAGTAAACATCATGAGCAAACAAACTATGGAGCAGCTCAAGCTTCCTATTCTTCTTTACACACCTACCTTACTGCAAGTAGCAGATAGATCAGTAATCAAACCAGATGGTGTTAGAAGATATTTAAATATCCTTAGATTCTTGGGAATATCATGTTGATTTCATGATCTTAACTCCAAAGAACAAGCTAGGAGGACATCCACTCATATTAGGAAGACCTTGGCTGGCCACAACTGATGCTTTTATTAGCTGTGGATTTGGTGACATGTATATTTCTGATGGTAATTCAACAAAAAAATTTACTCTATATCTTCCAGCAAAAGCAATCACAGAAATGGATGACAAAGAATGGATTGATGATGAAGATGATATTCAACCTCTCTTTACTATTTCTGATATTAGTGAAGATAGTCAAATTTTAAATACATTGGAAAATTTTGAATCATCTTCAAAATATGACCATGAGAAATTTCAAGAAAAATCTAATGTTGAATATTTGTCATCTAGGCAGTTGTCTCTCTATTCTATGGAAGAGTTTGGTAGCTCTACAATTGAAATTTTTCCAGGTAGGACATTAAACATAAACAAAAACTTGGATAAACTACAACAAGAAGAGCTAATCAAAACATTACAAAAACATTCTGTTGCATTTGCATGGGAATACACTGACATGAAAGGCATTAATCCTAAGACTTGTATCCATCACATCTACATTGAGGAAAATTTTAGACCTATCAGACAAACTCAAAGAAGGATTAATCCAAATCTTAGAGAGATTGTGAAAGAAGAGCTCCAAAAATTACTAAATGTAAACTTCATTTACCCAATTTCAGATAGCCAATGGGTTTCTCCTTTGGTAATTGTTCCTAAAAAGAATGGTAAATGGAGGGTGTGCATTGATTATCGAGAACTGAATAAAGCAACCCTTAAAAATTATTTTCCTTTGCCTTTTATAGATCAAGTGTTAGATACATTAGCAAGTAAGAATTATTTCTCATTCTTGGATGGTTTTAGTGATTATAATCAAATTCAGGTAGTGCCTGAAGATCAAGATAAGACCACATTTACTTGTCCATGGGGAACTTATGCCTACCGAGTACTTCCTTTTGGGTTATGTAATGCACCTACAACATTCCAAAGAGTGGTACTAGGAATTTTTTTTGATCTAATACATGATTGTGTAGAGGTATATATGGATGATTTTACAGTTTATGGGAATACATTTGAAGAAGATTTGGAAAATTTGGAAAAAGTTCTTAAAAGATGTGAAGAAGAAAACCTTTCACTAAGCCATGAAAAATGTTTTATGATGTTTACAGAAGGTATTGTTTTAGGACATCACATTTCAGGAGATGGGATTAAAGTTGACAAATCTAAAGTTGAATTCATCTCTAAATTATCAATTCCAAATTGCCAAAAGGATGTTAGGAGTTTTCTAGGATTTACATGATACTTTAGAAGGTTTATAGAAAATTTCACTAAACTAGCATCCCCACTTTTCAAATTGCTTACCAAAGATTGTGAATTCAATTGGAATTTTGATTGCCAGTTGGCATTTGAAACCTTAAAAACAAAAATTTCTAAAGCACCCATTTTAAGAGGTCCAAATTGGAAACTCCCTTTCCATATTTCAACAGATGCCTCAGATACAACTCTGGGAGCTATATTGGGACAAAAATATCTGATTCCTTATGCCATTTACTATACAAGTAAGAATTTGACTCCCACTGAGTTAAATTATACTGTGACTGAAAATGAATTTCTAGCTGTTGTTCATGCAATTAGTAAGTTCAGACACTATATAATAGGCTATGAAACCTTTGTTCATACAGATTACTCTACAATTCGATTTTTGTTGAATAAATCTATTACTAATGGCAGAGTTACAAGATGGATTTTACTTTTGCAAGAATTCAACATTACTGTGCTAGATTGACCTGGAAAACAAAACACAGTTGCTGATTTCTTGTCTAGGATTCAGAATATCAAAGAAGATTCTCCGCTTGAAGATAAGTTTCCTGATGAATATCTTTTTGTAGTAACTACTCAAACTCCTTGGTTTGCAGATATTGCTAACTATTTAGTCACAGGGAAGTTACCTTCACATTTGTTTCCTAGAGAGAAAAGAAAAATTATTCAGGTAGGTGCAAGATATTCATGGATCACTAACGAGTTGTATAAAACAGGCCCAAATCTTATGATTAGAAGGTGTGTCAGGAAAGATGAAATGCCCAAGATTCTTAAGAAATGTCATAATGATCCATGTGGTGGACACTTTGCTGACAATAGGACAACCTATAAAATCCTTTATTTAGGATATTATTGGCCATCCATCTTCAAAGATGCTAAAGAATATGTTAGGAGATGTGATAGCTACCAAAGGGTAGGGAAACCTGCTCCCTCAAATGAAATGCCATTACAAATTCAAGTACTCATCGAACCTTTTGAAAAGTGGGCCTTAGATTTTTTTGGGCCAGTTAATACTCCATCAAAGAAAAAGAAGTATATATTGGTATGCACTGATTATGTCACTAAATGGGTAGAGGCCAAAGCATTGCCTTTTTCTAATGAAAAAGCTGTAGTGAATTTTCTTTTTGAGGACATCTTTACTCATTTTGGTTTTCCAGGCGAAATTGTGACAAATCAGGGGTCTCAATTTACATCCAACATGGTGGATGGGCTTGTGGAAGAATACAAGATCAAACATAGGAAATCTACTCCTTATTATCCTCAAGCAAATGGTCAAGTGGAATCTACAAATAAAGTGATTAAAGGAATCCTCACCAAGATTGTGCATCTGCATAGAAGAGATTGGGAAGAAAGGCTTCTTGAAGCCTTATGGGCCTATATAACTACATGGAGGAACACAGCGGGACATACATTATTGGCTTATATGGGCCTAACCCAAGTTCAGAAGAATTATTTAGCCAAGCAAATCTCGCAGCTACCGGCCCTTTCGGCAACAGCCTGCGGAGCGCAGAATGAGGTCTCACTCGAGGTAACAGGGGAGAGTGCTGGAACCAAGTTTCTACATCCTTGGGATGTCTGGATGTGGTTTGGAGGGTTCACACTCCGTTCTCCAACTTCGCGCTGTGCGGTATTCACGCAATTCCTAAATACCTCACGTAGTCTACAGATCTACTCTGGTGGATGAAGTATTTCAACTTTAAAATGGTCTTTAAGCAAACATTTATCAGATTTACCCAGTTCGCACACTTAGATTAAACACAGATTCACATGTATTTATGCACATAGATCAAAGAATGATATTAATCATAAAAAGCTAGATCCACGATACTTCAGATTTAACACAGAATTACCAAAGAAACTTATCTTTATTTACTTTCTTCACCAATACATCCAGATCTACCCTGCGCACTCAGTTGCAGGGGTCTGGGCACACAGTTGCGGACTCTTCTAGGCCTCTACGCACATAGCTGCAGAGCCTCTATCCACTACCCAATCCCCGACTCAGACTTACAGATGCTTTCATATTGTTCTCCTCAAAATCCCATTACAGATCCAAGATCATACCCAAAGAAAAATGAACTGCCTTTCCCTCATAGAGTCGTGCTCTATTTATACCTTCCTATGGTCCGCAGACCGACTTACTTCCTATTACTTTATATTATTTCTTGGGCAGACAACCCTTTGACTTGACCTTTTACATTTCGCGCTCCGCATATTTCGGAGGTTTACAATATTTTTATCCTACTTTCTAGGCTATCAGACCCAAAACTGTTACGTGGGACCTCCACTACCCAACAGTCCCCCAACACAATCATCGTGACTCATCACAAGTCACTCGTTGGAGTGGCGAGACACACTATCGTGGCTCCATGGTTCACCTGCCTCTGAGTGACGTTCATCATCCTATTGCCTCTTCGTTGTCTCCTACAATGCTTCGTCCAACTTCTGCTTCATTGTTTCTACCCATACTAGCGACCGATAATGCTCATTCTGCTCTACTCGATTAACACAGAACACCCCTCTATAGGATTTTAGCTCTAGAGGGGAAGCTGCATATGGGACCTTCTTGTAACGCCACATTCATTTCCCACTTTCATGTCTATTCTTTGCACTGTCTGTGGTAGCTTGTGTTGCAATTTTGCAAGACCTGTGCTACTATCTGCGAGATCCCAATCCGCAACGTCCATCAGAGATGACTTATTAACTTCATTTCTACCCATGGTCTCCATCTTTGCATCCTTTCTCTGTATTGTTGTAGTTCACCAGCCTGCCCACGACTGAGGCGACGACATCCGGACCAATTCTACTTCGTGTCTCCCCTTTTTCGGCACATCCCTTACTATTGAGGTAGCAGGCTGCGAAATTCCCGCGACTATCAACACCATGCTCCTCAGATAATTATGCTACTCTATCGGCTATATCACCACCCTCGGGCTTATTCCTTACGTATAGATACTAACCAGCTCCATCTCAATACTTAGCATACGCTTTACGGAAGTGTAGTTCGCTCGGTGGATGCCCCTCAGTGATTTATATGCGATTCTAATTTCAAATTCCGTGATTCCCGCCTGTTCCGTGGAAGGTCTGTGGTAGCTCGTGCCATGTCTAGCTTGTACTCCTCTTCTTAATTTCCTGCCGCCCACTCCTTTTAGCCATAATGTAGACATCTTGTCATGAATAGTGACATGAACGGTCACCTTTGCCCAGAGCAACACAACAACGTACTTCTTACCGTGCGACCGCAATCTCGATGATGAGCTAGATTGATGCCTATCCTAGCACTCGTGCATCTTTCTCCTAGACTGCTTTACCATCCTGCGCTCTCTTTCAACTGGCCAGAGCGGTGAGACTGTCCCTCGAATGGTTAGTCAAGAGGCCAACCTGGCTGTATAGAGCTTCAGCCAACTGCCATTCACGTGGCCCGGGAAGGGGTCACATTGAGTTTGGCAAGCTGAACCGTGCCACCATCGGTAACTTCTTTGACGACATAGGGTCCCAACCAATGCATTCAGAGTTTGCCAGGGAATTTCTCAAATTTACTGTCGTATAGTAATACTAGATCATTCTCCTTGAAAGTGCGCACCTTGCTATGATGATCATGCCATGCTTTTTCACACTGGTTTTGTACTTGCTAATGGAATCCAGCCAAAAAATGTTCCTCTTCCAGTTCTTTGAGCTGCACAAGCCTTTCCTCCAATGCCCTGTGGTCTACCATACCGGTGATTGCCGCTATCCGCAGACTAGGCACAATATATTCCATAGGCATAATGGCCTCCTTGCCATAGACTAATCAAAAAGGTGTCTGGCCTGTCAACTTCTTACATGTGGTGCGATATGCCCATAGCACAACAGGGATGCGGAAGTCCCAGTCATTTCGTTGTGCATTACAGACCTTGGTCAATGCAGTCTCCAAGATTTTGTTGAATGCTTAAATGGTCCCATTCGCTTGTGGGTGGTATGGTGTACTCTGCTGGTGGTATATCTGGAATTCTTCAGTGAGTGCACTGATTGTTTCATTTGGAAAATCCATTCCCTGATCGCTCATTAGGATTTTGGGACATCCAAACCTTGTCAGTACCTTCTTGAACAAAAACTTCGCAGTTGTTACAGTTGTGCAATCCTTAACCGATTGTGCCTCGGCCCATCGGGTCAAATAATATGTCGCGGTGATGATATAGCACGTGCCCATTTTCCCTCATGGCTTGATAGGTCCTAGGAAGTCGATTGCCCACTTCTCGAAGGGCTGTAGCGTCATCTATGGCTGGAGCGGCATTTCATCTCTCCGCGATGGTTTCCCCATCTGTTGACAGACGTCATAGGCTCGACAATGTGCTTTCGAGTCCTAATGTAGAGTAGGCCACCATAATCCTGTGCGAAGAATCTTATGGGCTATGGCGCGACCCGCATAATGTTCACCAGCGACTCTCCCATGTGCTTCGGCCAGGATCTATCCTTGCTCAAACTCTAGGACATATCTACGTAATATTTCATCATTTCCCATTTTTAGAGGTGTCCTGCAATCATGGTGAAGTATGCTACATGTATCACCAAATCTTTCTTCTGCTAAACAGAATATCCCTGCGGCGCAGTTCCTATCGTTAAGAAGTGGATTTTATCCTCAAAGTGACCATTTGCTATGCGCACCACATATAGTTGTGCATCCGGGAGTCCATCCTCTAGATTTGTGGGTTCTTCGCCAGCCTCAATTCAGGATAGGTGATCGGGGCCTGCGTTGAGACGTCCCGGCTTTACAATGACCTCAAATTCATACTCTTGGAATAACAGCAACCATCTACAAATGCGCCCCCCCAACACAGGCTTGTTCACTAGGTATTTTAACACTGAGTGATCGGTATACATCTTAAAGTGGCCTCCAAGAAAATAGTGGTAGAATTTTTGAAGTGCGTTTACCATCGCTAATCCCTCACGCTCAATAGTGGAGTAATTATTCTCAACTTTGGACAATCGGCGACTTCCGAACGCAATCGGGTGGTCAATTCCTTCCGCTCTTGGTTGAGCAAGTACTACCCCCAATGCGATACATGAGGCGTCGACATGCACATGAAATTCGACATCCCATTTCGAAAAGACCAATATATGGGTTGATGCCATATTTTCCTTAAATGTCTCCAGAATTTTGTTGGAGTCCTCATTCTAGCAATAAGTAGCATCCTTTTAAAGCAACTATTCCATCAGAGCCATGATCTGAGCATAGCTTTTGATGAACTTCCAATAGGAGCACATGTGTCCCAGTGTGGCATGTAATTGTTTGACACTTCGCGACACTTGCAGATTTAGTATGACGGCGATCTTTGCTAGATCCACCATCAGGCCTTGCTTACAGACCACATGGCCCAGCAAGTTCTCGAATGGGATAAGGAAAGTACACTTCTTTAAGTTTAGTGCAATCTAATGTTAGTGGAAAGTATCCAGCATCAACTGTAAGCTTGCTATGTGCTTCTTAACTAGCCCAAACACGGTCTAGTCATCAAGATAGACCTCTAAGAACTTGTGGATAAATTCTTTGAATGCCGCTACTACTATTTGTGAAAATATTGTCGACGCATTATTCAATCCAAAGGGCATCATCATGTACTAAAAGAAACCCCATTCAGTAGCGAACGTTGTCTTACTCTTGTCCTCTAGCGCGATCTTGATCTGGTGATATCCTGAGAACCCATCCGTGAAGGAGTAGGGTTCTTATCCCCCCACATTTTCCAGCACTTCATCTGTAAACGGTGTTGGAAAGGGATCATTGACACAGGCATCATTGAGCTTCCTGAGATCCACGTAGATGTGAATCTCGCCCTTCTATTTATTCTCTTGCACAACCATTGGACTCACCTAGTTGGACTCCTCGACTGGTTCAATGATTCCTGCTACCAACATCTTGCTAGTTCTTCGCGGACCTTTGCTTCACCGGTTTCGTGTCTGGCTTCAATTTTATCTTCATCATTCCTAAGTCTCCTAGAATCCCTTTTAGCTCTGTAATCTTTGTTGGGAACAAATCTCGATATTCCCACAGCAACTCGACGACCTTCTCTACCGTGGCATCGTCCGAGTAGTCCCCAAGCATTGCATATTTTGGCTCTTCTTCGGTTCCAATATTCACTTGATTCTTTTTTAGTGGCACCGGTATATCTGGGTCTTCGATTTCAGGTCTGCGTACCTCCTGGCTCCCCTCTAATTCTGGAATATTGACATTTTGCAGATCATCCTCATCATCTTCTATCTTGAGATTATAGCATTCAAGGGCTTGTCTCAGCTGTCGTGACCAGTCGGGCTGCACAGTTTCCTCTGGCTCCAACGATGTCTTGAATATGGCTGCCTTTACCAGCTGTAACGCTTCATCCATGGGATCCATCCATTGATCTTCAAACAAGAATGTTGAGAAAAACCCTGCGCGCAAGATATCCCACTCGCCTGTGTTGTGCTGGAGCTCTGCTTCTGTGTACTAGTTTCTGGGAATGACGCCCAAAGTGTGATAAAACAAGTGCACCCATTCTGGTTGAGGTTCCTCTCCATAGGCTTTGATCCACCTGGTAAGGTGTAAGTGCAGATCATCACGTCCATCATATCTCTTCGCTATGCAGAGCTCCGACCTCCCAAATCTGATCTTCATCATGCGCCTGCAGGTGTGCCAATCTTCGAATGTCCCTTCATGTGTGCCCCATCATTGCCCAGGCGTCGCGCGCAGCGCCCATCTCATCGCATCGAACCGTTGGTGCTCTAGTACTACGATTTCAAATTTGGTCAGGAATTCATCTACCATCGTCAACCCATCATACTTCGGCAATTCATGATCCTGGGCCTTTACACAGTACAGAGATTTATTCATCATATTGTAGTGTAGCGTAGTCACTCCATTCAACCTGTTACGCCACCACTCATCTTCTTCGTCTGAATCAGTGGTGCAAGATTCTACATAGCCTCGTGATATTCTTCTATCCTCCATTGTCTTGCCCCATTCTTGCCTTTGTGCAACTATTCTGTAGATACCATCTAATTCGTTGTCGCTCTCTTTGTTGTGCATGGGTTCAATATAGCGCGGTCCTTCAGCTCGGTCGAGTGGAATGACTATACAGAGTGCCTTTGTTTCAAATATCATTGTCTGCTTCTCTAAATTAATAACCCCATTCATGTCGATGGCCCAGACTATTCCTAACAACGCAGGATAAGATGTACTTTCATCCATGAGTTCAATCACTTCAAAGCCTGTCCGTGTACTTGCGCCATCAATATCTACCCTAATCCCTTGCAGCCTTCCCATGGGTAGGAACTTCTGCTAATTTTCCATCTGCAATTGGATAGGGGACCATTATAGTGTAGGCATACCCATGTGCTCCCAAGTCTGTTTAAGCAGAACGTTGGCATCTAAGCCCAGATCCAGAATGACCTGATCCATCTCATAATCACCGATCTATGTTGTTAGTCGCATGTCTTCCCAACTTTCGAATGACGCGAGGTTCACTCCATCCTATGCATTTATTTATCAATTCCTGTAAGCCTTTAACTGCCCTATTTTCATGAATCAATTTTATACATGTCTCTAAAAAGGTAGTCATCATCGAGGGATCCTTGTCTGGCTTAGGCTGATCCCTACTACCTAGGGTAGAGACCTCCGCGAAGCTTTCCCTAGCTTCTAGGTTCGTCTCCTTACCAACCCCTGTGTCTTCCTTACTTAAGTCCCTTCTATCCACTCTTGTGGCCATTCCACTCCTTAGTACCATGTTTACTTGGGGATCTTCTTCGCGGGGTTTGGACCTCATCATTTGCACATTCTAGGTCATTGTTGGTTGGGCGGCCCTTTTTTCACGAATCTGTGCTATCAGCGTAGGGAAATCTATTAGCTCATGATCAAATTGCTCACAATAACTACATGAAATTCTAGTCGGGTTGGTACAATCATGCGTGCAATGTCCTGGACCTAAATAGTTATAACAGATGAGCTGCCCACGACCCCTTCCTGGCCCCATTCTGCCCCTTCCTCATCCACGGCCCTCGAACCCACTGTGCATGATCGCTGCGGCTAGATCTTGACCTCGCATCTCAGTCTGCATATTGTAAGCAAGTGACTGGTCCATTAACAATTGGTAGCTATGATAGTCTTTTTCCTCGTCGCCCACCGATCTGCAAAAGTTACAAAATAGCTGCTGGGGGGTTTGGTTGTATTTTGGTAGTAGATGACAGTTATTTTTGTTATGCTTTCCTCCCACTTGACAGATTGTGCACCAGAGTGGGGTTGTTGTGCTCAGCCCTGCCTCTAGTCACAATGGTGTTGGTCCCCCTGTTGCCACATAATTCACTAAAACTGGGCAGTGATCTTTATTGTGCCCCTAGCTCCTACACCATACTTCCTCTCAGACTTCTAGTCGCGGCGCCTATTCTTGTTTTAAATTCTTAATTTCCAAATACAAATTTTGGATATGCACTTGGATTTGTTGAACTCCCAACCCCAGGTCTTATAATGGCATGTCGTGCAACCTCATCGCTGTCTCTAATGCTTTAGCCTGGGTTGAGATCTTCTGTTGTGATAGAGCCATCCTCAGATGTGGTGTTAATGATGCCATAAACCAAGCACAGTGTTGCGCATCTGTCAATGTCATGTTAGCCTTGCAAATAGTACTTTTCAGTCTTTGGTCCAAATCCCATGGGGTTTCACTAGGCATCATCGCGATCTCTTTGAACCCTATAATCGATTATGTTTCTAACTTTTTCTAGATAAATTCCTTCTTCAATTCGGTCTGGATTTCTGTTGTCCCTGCTGTTGGGTGATTGCTTGAGTACTTTATGTACCATGTCAGTGCTCGGTCCTACAGCGCACTGACTAAGGTAGCCTTTTTGATATTATCATCCGTAATTCGTTGCGTGTTCCATATTGATGTTAACACAAACCATAATTGTTCCGCATCTTTGTCCCCTGCTCCTTTGAATACCGGTAACTGGATCGTGCTCATTGTTGTTACCCTTGAACTACTACTGTTCCTGGTCCCTTCGATCCTTCAATTTCCTTCTCTCTAGAGTCCCCGTGTTTCACACTAGACACCCCTTAGGTAGATCCCGGTCTCGACAATGGAACCATTTGTTGGCTTATATGGGCCTAACCCAGGTTCAGAAGAATTATTTAGCCAAGTAAATCCCACAGCTACCGGCCCTTTCGGCAGCAGCCCGCGGAGCGTGGACTGAGGTCTCACCCAAGGTAGCAGGGGAGGGTGGTGGAACCAGGTTTCCGCACCCTTGGGACATCTAAATGTGGTTTGGAGGGTTTGCGCTCCGTTCTGCAGCTTCGCACCGCGTGGTATTCATGCGATTCCTGAATACCTCACACACTCTATAGATCTACTCTAGTGGATGAAGTATTTCAACTTTAAAATGGTCTTTAAGCAAACATTTATTAGATTTACCGAGTTTGTGCACTTAGATTAAACACAGATTCACATGTATTTATGCACATAGATCAAACAGTGATATTAACCATAAAAAGCTAGATCTGTGATACTTCAGATTTAACACAGAATTACTAAAGAAACTTATCTTTATTTACTTTCTTCACCAATACATCCAGATCCGCCCTACGCACTCAGCTGTAGGGGTCCACGCACATAGTTGCGGACTCTTCTAGGCCTCTGCATACACAGCTGCAAAGCCTCTATCCACTACCCAACCCCCGACTCATACTTACAGATGCTTTCAGATTGTTCTCCTCAAAAACCCATTACAGATCCAAGATCATACCCAAAGAAAAATGAACTGCCTTTCCCTCATAGAGCCGCGCTCTATTTATACATTCCTATGGTCTCCAGACCAACTTACTTCCTATTACTTTATATTATTTCTTGGGTGGACAACCCTTTAACTCGACCTTTTACATTTCACGCTCTACATATTTCGGAGGTTTATAATATTTTTATCCTACTTTCTAGGCTATCAGACCCAAAACTGTTATGCGGGACCTCCGTTACCCAACATACACCCTATGAACTTGTTTATGGGAAACAAGTCCTGTTCCCTATAGAGTTCCAAATTAGAACTTTCAAGATGGCAGTCCAATTGGGACTAGATTTATCAGAGGCACAAAAGCATAGGTCGAATCAATTAAATGAACTTGATGAAATCAGGCAAGAGGCAGTTCAAAGAACTAGTATAGTCCAACAATAGAGGGCTAAATGGCATGACAAATATATCAAGGACAAGAGGTTTCAAGTGGGAGATTGGGCTCTATTGTTTGATTCAAAATTTAAAGATTTTCAAGGGAAGTTTCAAACTCATTGGCTTGGACCATATGAGATTGAAAAAGTCTTTAGTAATGGAGCAGTGAGGATAAGAACAATAGATGAAAGTAAAACTCCTCTTCTTATGAATGGTCATAGATTAAAGATATATTAGAAACCAATTTCAAGAGAGGAGTTCATTAAGATTTTCCAAGACAATTCTGAAATGAAGCTAGTGAAGAAGAATTCTTCTTCTCCACTAACTTAGTCTTTATTTTTCCTATATATATATAATAAATTGTATAAGGTTAAAAACCAATCATTGATTGGCATACTTATACAGAAAATACAGGGTGAAAATCAGAGGTTTCTGACACCCTATATTTTCCATTATCTTTCTGTAATGAGTAGTGACAAAAAGCTACAGTCACTCTGTAGTTTAGATTCTACAAATTCATCATTTCATCTCACCTCACTCCATTTTATTTTTACAGTTTCACTTCGTCTCATTGCCATATTTCAGCAATAAATTTTTCAATTCTTCCTTTCACAACTTTCATTCCATTTTCATTTCATTTATCATCTCGTCTTACATCTCATTTTATTTCACTTACATATCCACTTCCATTTCATTCATGATCCATAAGCCATATTTCGCTTTCTTTTTCACGTTTTGCAGTTGATTCTGTTCTGCAGCTAATTTGATTCTGCAGCTATAATTTGATTATCAGTTCAGACACAAGTTTACAGCTCATAATAAAATCATGTATGCAGGGAATTGAAGAAAAATCAATTTTTGAAAACCAACCATGCTCAAGGTACCAGTGGATCAACATCAAAGAGATTAGCAAGCGAAAGGTAAAGGTTCCAAAGGTAAATGCAAAGATTTATTTCAGAAATCAATTTGAAAACATAAGTTTGTATAGTATGTATAATCACATGTCTCCTTAATCAACCATCATTTGATTTGACCGCCACTATATCTCCGCCATATCTTCCATCTTCAATGACAAATGGTCTCAATGATTCTTTCATAACAAATCTCTACTTCAAACTCCATAACCTGTACTCAAATGGTCCTCCACAACTCCACCTGTTAACAGTCAAGATGACGATGTGACCTACCTATCTACGACTCTCTAAACCCTTACTGTCTATTTATTACATGCAAACCCTTAATTTTATCTCTCCTATAACACGCAATCATTCTATATACACAGTCATTCCATTTTTCATATACACACAATCTTTCCATTTTCATATAGACACAGTCATTCCATTTCCATACACATAGTCATTCCATTTCTTGAATAACATTCGTTTTTATAGATAGTAAGAGTAATTTTGAAGGTTAACTGAAAACAAAGGATATGGGGATTATTGTCAGGACAAAGCCCACAGGGGTAAAGTATATGGAGGGGTATCCTCAGCTTAAAGGGATGCTACAGAAAGCCGGATGGTTAAATTTTATTGAGAAATTTGACGGCTACCACAAGGAAATTACCAAGTCTTTTGCAATGTCATTTGATGGCACAAAAGTGGAGATAGGAGATATTAAATTTGCAGTCACAGAATCCTTCATAGTAGAAGCAACAAAGCTAGCGAGGCAAGGAGAAATATGGTTCAAAAACAAGGAATTTCATGGTGAATCTTGGAAAGTGATCCTTAGAAACACAGATATGGATATTACAGTATTTAGGAAGGGAATTCCTATTTCAGCACTCAAGAGCAAATGGGGTAATATGTTGTTGATATTGCAAAAATTCATTACATGTGAAGGAAGATTTGGGGTTATGTATGTTTACCATATACGCTTGTTAATGAATTTCTTAGAAAATGGAACCATCAATCTCCCCTTCTTCCTTCTAAATAGTCTAAGAAGGATGGCTACAAATGTCCAAAATAAAATTGAATCCATAGAAATAACTATGTATCATCATGTATTAGTGAAAATACTAGTTGAATTCCATTTGAAAAGTATAGGGGATACCTGGGAAGATTTCTTGGTAAGAAATTTTTTCCAGGATGCTCCAGAGTCACCTAAGGAGAGTCACGTTAAGAAAAGTAGGAGGAGAAAGATCAACATTAACATTCAAAACAAATTTGGAACCTCCTCATAAAAGAATGATGCAGAGACAGCTTCTAAACCATAGGTTAGAAAGCAGATTAAACACAAATGGAAAATGAAAGAGAGAGCTGAAGAAACCAATGAAGACATTCCTGAACTTTCATCACCACATGAAGATGAATAGTTACTCTCCGAAAGACTGACCAAGATTAGGGAGCAAATCAAGGAAAAGAAGGAGATAAGGAAGAAGAAGAAGGACACCAGAGAGGAAGCCAAAAGCTTCCAAAACCTGAGAAGGAGCTCCAGACTCCGAGGTAAGGTGAGGAAGGTAACATCAAAAGGAGCCCAGTTCAATCTCCTGATAGTATTCCACCTTAACACAGTCCACAAAACTCTCCTCCACAGAATTTTGAAGGCAGCCCAAGCAGAGCTTCTCCTGGCTTAGATCCAGTACAGCAGCAAGTCTATGACTACATAGAGTCATTAGAAAGGAAGGATACCTCAATGGATCCAGGATCCTCAACCAACCTAGAGCAGCCTGTCAATCCACAAGAACCTCTAAATAGCTCTCTCAAATAAGAAATCTTTGAGTTAGAGATTTTGAACAGGCATATTCAAAAAGAAAATGAAACCTTGAGGGAACTGAACAAACTAGGTAAAGCCATTCATGACAACACAATGCTACACCTAGGATTATGGTACAAGAAAAATAGGAAGCTGAAGAGGAAAAATAGGAATTTTAGCAAAACACTTATCAACCTCAAATACAGACTTCTTATGAAAAAGCCCAGGATGGCAGTCAGTGCAAGGAGAAGTAAGAAAAGGAAGTTGGATGTGCTGGAAGAAGTGTCAGAACAGATGCAATAGGAGAAAGAAGTTCATATTTTTGAAAATTGCATGGGGAAATGCAATGATTTTGCAGTGGGGGTATGTTGAGCCTCAAAATTACTCTTTCCCTAGCAACTCTTCTCATTCCTTTTCTTTATTTTTCCATAAGAAAGATGCATTCTCATCACTAATAACTGGTATGTACTGTCTTGAGGAGGACATTTAGTGATTTACATGTTATGATTTTATGTTTTGCTGTTTGAATTTTTTTTGTATATTAGCTACGAAACGCAACCTATTTTGCAGCTAACTAGCTATTCCGCAGCTACCTCCATGCTCTAACAGGTTCCAAGTATCAGAAGGAGAAACTAGCCACATGGGCAACCTAGAAATCATCATGACATGGAGTCTGTCCTATTCATTCAACCCAGGTCGACAAAGAAGATGGCATAAGACTACGGTCAATGGATAAGTCAAACGCAGAGAGACTGAGGGTAACAGGACTCTATTTCATGGATAATTAATATGTTTCATAGTGATGGGAAGCGTTATCCAAAGCATCTACCTGTACCTACAGACTCCAACAGCCACCTGTACAAACGAATCCAACAACCACCATGTCTTGGATTTACTTCTTCAGCAGCCACGGAAGAAATTCCGCATATCTGTCTTTTACATGTTTGGTTGTAGCATGTTTTTCTCCACAAATAGTTATTTGATTTTTCTTATAAATACCTATGTAAAGGACCGAAGAAGTTAGTAATGATTTTAATGTGAAATCGAAGTTCTAGACTGTGTAATTTTTGTATATTTTGTGTCCCTATTTTAATATGAGAAGATCGCATGTTTTTATGAACATCTAAAGGAGTTTTCTTGGAAGTTGATTGAGCAAGTGTAGCCTAATTAGTTGTAGAGGGCCCCTGCACTGAAAAAGGTTTCATTTTATTTATTTTTCTTCTTCTTGTTAAATGTAAATTCATCATTTTCTTTCTAAGAGAGTGTTTATAATCATTTTTCTTACTAACATTGTTT
This sequence comes from Pinus tabuliformis, assembly GCA_031772625.1. Lineage (NCBI taxonomy): Eukaryota > Viridiplantae > Streptophyta > Pinopsida > Pinales > Pinaceae > Pinus > Pinus tabuliformis. The sequence goes on along the minus strand of CM062807.1, from coordinate 90,636,974 downwards.
ATAATGCAATTTCCATCATTTTCTTACTAATAGTGTTTATAATTTAGAGTAGGTTCCATTAGCTTTATTTCTTTTTAGTTCTTATCAATAGTTTAGAAGATAGAACTCAATAGTGTAATCTTGTCTCTTCAATTAAAAACTAACCTTATTTCAGGATGAGAGTAGGATTGAGAATGATAAGGATACATTGTTGGATAGTTTACTTCATTCACTGTTTTGCTAGTTTAAATTCACCATTAAACTGATCAGTGTCATTTACTCTCTTTGTCATTTCATTTTTAGTTTAAAATACTAACTCATGGTGTTAATGAATGTTTATGGAAAACCCTTCAATTTGATAATTCATCCTTAACTAAGTGGTTGAACATTTCATCTATGCAATGAGTTATTTCTGCATCTTTGTATTTGCTTTTTCTTAGATTAATGAAGTACAGAATTACTTAAACGTCATCCCAAGGAGACTTTCTCCCAAAATTGAGAGGCAGAGTAACTAGGTATTTCATTTATTTTTATTTTTGTAATTAGTTAGACATCAATTGCAAATTTCACTTTCAGTTTTAGTTCATGATTTGGAAATAATGGTAAAATAAGAATAGAAACTTTGTTTTCATTTCTTTCTTAGCTCTGTTTCCATATCTTTCTTAGCTCTACTTTCATTTCTTTCTTAGCTCTATTTTCATTTCTAGATTTTGAGCAGTCTTTAAGAAATTTGGATTTACTTTTGATAATTCACATTGTAAATCATTAAGAATTAAAAGACCAGAGATCCCAAAAACAACATAAAACATAAAAACAATGAAGTAAGAAGGGTTATCTAGCACAAACAGTGCACTACACTTCATCATTTTACAATACCCGGATTGATAATTTATGTAGAGAAATTTAGGACACTAAATTGACCAATCATTTTGGCGTTGTTGCCGGGGAAGTGTAACTAGGTAGCCTTATCTCTTACATTAAAAAATAATGACATGCATAGAGAAAGAGACTCTTGGGGTAGATTTATAGCTAGGGGTATAAGTTCAATTCCTACAACACCACCTACTCCACCAAGAACAAGAAAAGATACACCTCCATCCCAAACTCATACTCCCAGCCATAGAACTCCTGAAATTCCAGGGGAAAAAATCCAATCATAAGATTCTCATACTTCATCTACCAAGTTAGTCCTAGGGGAGAAAAATCTTGAATCTCCAATAGAAAATTTAGTCTTTTTCACCTCCACAGGAGAGCACATTCTAGTTGAATAATTAGGAATACCTGGTGAGGAAGAAGTAGAACCTCTCTCCCATATCCCATTAATAGAAGAACTAGAGGAGGAGAAAGTAACATTGTAGGTTGAACCCTATACTGACCCTGAAGAAACTATAATGGCAGAAGGAGAACAAGATGGAGAATTCACACTGTTTGGAGGAGGGGTTAGAGGAAGAGGTAGAGGAAATAATGGAGGAGGCAGTGGAAATAGGGAAATATATAAGTCTTTTGGATTCCCTATAGTGGATGAGGAAACAAATGCCACAATGAAAAATATCTCACCTTCTGTCCTCCCAAACTTCCATGGGTTGAAAAGTGAGGATCCTGAAACATTCTCATTTGAGTTTGAAGTCTTGTGTAGAACTTATGACTATCTAGAAGACTCTCAAAAACTTAAATTGTTCCTTTCAACACTGAAAGGAGCTGCTTTGAAGTGGTTCATGGGGTTAGTCACTCAGTCCATTAGAACATGGAATGACATGAAAAAAACATTTTTGGATAGGTATTTGGATTATTGCATGCCTACCAATCACAAAGATGAAGTGTTCAAAATGATGCAAAGAGAGGATGAAAACTTAGAGGATTTGATTGAGAGATTCAACTATAATTTGAAAAGAGCAAAGATGGACAATTTAGATGAAGATACCTTGAAAGCTATTTTATTAAAATCCATTAGGGATGAGTGGATATATATCCTTAACATGATGGGGAAGGGAGATATCTCTCAACTCCCATTAAATGATATAGGAGAATTATGTGTTCATCTCTCAAGAGGGAAATCTAAAACTGGGAAAGGTCCAAGAGATCCTTCTCTTGTTAGAGTAAATAAGTCTGCAACTGGATCTGTAAGAGGGTAGAAATTGGTAATATTCTTGATGAATTTAAAACTAAAATTCTAGGGAGTCTTAGTGAGCAATTAGACACCCTTAAGTTGCAAAATAAGAAAAAAACCGAGGTTGATGCTTTAGCCATTTTTTGTGCAAAATGCAGAAAAAAACACTCTAAGGGAATGCCCTGTAGATGAAAAAGTTCTAGAAACTTGTATGATTTGCTGAGAAAGCCATGAGACCAAGGGTTTTCCTTCAATTCCAGGTCTTAAGGCTGTCTTTCAAGAGGAAACAGTCCCAAATTCTGCAGAACCTCTTTGTTTTGTTGCTAGAAGACCTTGGCAGGGGCCACAAAATTAGGGATTTAACAATCAAATGTATCTTCAACCCCCACCAAATTGGAATTCTTGGCACCAACCTTGGCCTCAACCTCAATCTCAATCTCAACCTTGGGCACAAGGAGTACAAAATCCTTATGTGAGATTTTCTCAATATTACCAATATCCTCCATCATATCAGAATTATCCTCCCCCACATAATTCACAACAAAATCAGTAGCCACAACTTCAAAATCAGAGCCCTCAACTTTCATTACCATTTCCAGGACAAATTCCACAACAAAACCCGCAACAAAACCAATGTCCTCAACTCTTACTTCCATTTCAGCAGAAACCAAATCAGCTACCTGCCCAACCATTACCAAACCCCAACAATAAAAATCCTCAGAATTCTTACATGGTAGAAGGACAATAATTTCCAACTTATATGATCACTCCTCTAGATCTTAATGATGTTCAACTGAGATCTAGTAGGATATTAGAAAAGGAAAGACCCTCTGTAGTTATTCAAGAACAAGACAGTTTTGAGGAAGATTCTCTAAAAGTCAATAAAAGTTTTGAGGGAACATCTCTCCAAAACCAAAACATTGAAAAAGAGAAACAAAAATAATTAGTGAACACAACTCCTATCATTGAGCAAACAACATCTACTTCTACACCTCCCTTTCCTGAAAGATTACAAATTGATAGAGGAGTAGAAAAGCAGATTATGTTTCCCAATTATGATTTTCTAGATGAATTGAAGAATGCCTGTATCAAAATCCCTTTGCTACAAGCCATTAAGGAAATTCCAATTCTAGCCAGAACAATAAAGGAGTTGAGCATAAAGAAACCAGGAAGAAAAGCAAAGGAAACAAAAAGAATTCACCTGGTAGGAAAAATAGCAGACATAATTGAGAGGCAAAGTAACCAGGTATTTCATTTAGTTTTATTTCTGTAATTAGTTAGACATCAATTGCAAATTTCACTTTCAGTTTAGTTCGTGATTTCGAAATAATGGTAAAATAAGAATAGAAACTCTGTTTTCATTTCTTTCCTAGTTCTGTTTCCATATCTTTCTTAGCTCTGCTTTCATTTCTTAGATCTATTTTCATTTCTAGATTTTGAGCAGTCTTTAAGGAATTTTGATTTAGTTTTGATAATTCACATTGTAAATCATTAAGAATTAAAAGACTAGAAATACCCAAAACAACATAAAACATAAAAATAATGAAGTAATAAGGGTTAGCTAGCACAAACAGTGCACTACACTTCATCAGTTTACGATACCCAGATTGATAATTTATGTAGAGCAATTTAGGACACTAAATTGACTAAACATATTGCGTAGCTTCCTGCTTGACCTACTCCACCATCTGCTCGATTGCTAGTCCTACGCTATCTTCCTAGATCTTTTGTTGTGTTCTCTGCTGGCTAGCCAACTTTTCCCCAATGGTGGCAGAGATCACATAGGCCTCATCCAGCTAAGGCCCCAATCTGGCCTTGAGGACTGCCTCTTTCCACTGCGCTTCTTCTACATGTTCTTGTAATTTCTTTGCTTCCTACATCTTTGCCAATCTCTGTGTGACAACGATGGTGCGTGCTGCTGCCTTTACTTCATCACACTGTTGCTGCAATTCCCGGGCCTCTGTGTTCAACCTCTATAGGTTAGGATCTTCCTACAGTCTCGTGATTAGCTCCATAGACTGCTTGAAGAGCGTAGTGCATTCCGCCACCGCAACATCTACTATAGCAACTCCATTCCACACAGTAGCTTCACATTGTTCTTTGACCTTTGGTGGAGTTGAAGGTTGTGTCTTCAACTCAAGTTCTATAATTTTTAGGTTCAGCTCAAACTGAACCTTGGCCATCTCAATCTTTCCATCATGCACACCTACAGCCAACTTCCAAATCTTGGCTTCCACCGGCGCTTCTTCTGGGATATGCAGTTCCAAAATGATTCTGCATGCTTCAGCTACTGTCGAGGTGGTGTGCTCATTCTTCTCCTGCACCTTCTTCCAGGCTTCTAACGCAACTATCTTCTCAATGAATATCTTTTCGTTGTTGATTTTCGGCTCACTGATCATGCATAGCACATGCTATTCTCGGGCCTTAAGTTCTTCGATCACACTTGCTTGTAGTGTGTGAAGGAATTCGCTAGGGATTGCGACCAAGTTTAGTCCAACATTCCTCAAAGCGGTGACTATAGCCTTGTCAGCATCCACCTCCATGCTCAAGGCTCCATCAGGCAGCATGACTACCCAAAGATCCAAAGAGTGAACCAACTCCATCCCTGCCATTTTCCCCGACGCTAAACTAGTTGAGGCTATGCTACTCTGCCCCACTCTTGCTTATAGTCTAGCTGTTTGGATCTGCAGCTCGCGCAAACCCATCTGTATGGCACTGAGTGCCTGCTTTTGCTGTTGCTTAAACTGCTGTAGCAGTTCTGCTATTGTATCCCTTGCCTTGTCCTAAATGTCATCCAAGTCACCCTCTGTCAAGGTGATCAGGTCTAGCAATGACTTAATGGCCTTAGTCTCCTTCTGCGGTACTTATTTTTCCTGTTCACTATTCTGCTTCACTGGGAAGGGAGTGCTTTCCAGATCTCCACTGCCCTGTCCTGATTGCTCCTCTTCCTCTGTCTGTGGCAAAGGAGATTTATGAATTCTGTCAGAGTTTCACTCTTCCTCCTGTTCCTTGATAGCGCACTCCACTTCTGAGCGTGCCTTCACCTCAGTCTCCTTCTTTCACTTTCAGCGAACTGTTGAACTTTCAAATAGGCCACTTCTTTTTTCGGCTTTTCCACGAACTTACTATCTCAGTGGAAAAATCTGATGTTGTGCTTCATTCTGCTACCCAAAAATTGAGGAACATTCCAATGGCATCATCCATTGTGAGGTATGGTAAATCATACCACTTCTATTCTGGGTCCTTTCGCACCCGAATGGAAATCTGGTGGAAGTCTGCTTTGAACTCCACATACCTAGATAGCTACTCAAAAATGGTTGGCGACAACTGTGGCTTCCAGTTGATGGCCATATTAATTCTCATTTACATCCATACTTAAAACACCTTGCTTTCCCAGACCCGCTCAACGTCCTTTGTGGCCCATAGCGAAGAAAACTTCGTTGCTTCTGGAAAATATGGTGTGATTGGAGGGAATTGGTTGTCTTCTGGGAATGGCCACACAACCAACACAATCAAAAGTAAGAGCCATGAGTAGTGAAACATCTTGCTCTGGTCCTATGCCTCCCTGTAGTTCACGAGGAACTCGCTGCACAGGTAGCGCGCCCAATTTAATTGTATTCCCTCTGCGCGCTGGGCTGCTAGTGAAACAACTAGTGCCGGAACCTCGTCTATGCAACACTTCCTCATTACCTTGCCAACCAAGATCTGGGCGGCCACCTTCACCACGCGGTCGGTTATGCTTGAAATTGAATATCTGTGTGGCTTCTTGACAAGATTAAACTTGTCTTTCATTCGCTCGACAAGGTCGTGCTCACCCGTCTTTCCGCCAAATGCCTTGGCTGATTTAGTCTTGAATGTGGTAGTAAATTGATCCTATGGATTAGCATGTTGGTTATAAGGATCATCTCCTCCAACCACAGGCACCCTTCATGCACCAGGCACAACAAATGTTTGATAACAATCAAATTTATGGGTGCACGGTGGTAATGCGGCACTCATATAAGATTCAACAATCCTACCTTTTCCACCCCATGAATCCACTTCACTAGCTCCAGCATGGTGACACCCAAATCCTTGTAGAACACTCACTATATGAAATTATCGGTTTCCACGTGGGGGAACTGCTCAGTGTCCCAGAAGTCCCAATCTTCAAGCTTCAAATGTGGGACACGCACCAAGTGTGGACCTTCAAACGTGATATTCATTGGCAGCAGGGGTGTATGAAGGAGAAACTTTCCCTTACCTTGCTGTGGAGGGAGGTATTCTAGTAGCTTTAAAATAGGGTCTACCCCCTCAATATCAATGTCCTTTTCACCCTCATCACCCTCCAGGTCAACCACTTTTCCCTTTTCTTGCGCGGTGGGCTTTTCTTTCCTCTGATGTTTCCGTGGTGACTTGTGCACCAGAAACGTCTTCTTTTGTTTATCCTTCTTCGGTTTGGGAACCTCTCCTGTCGACATAGGCTTTGGCCTAGGTGACCTCGGCGATTTTGGCACTACTGCGGGCACCTCCATACTTACAACCTCAAGGGAAGCTCCCTCAGAGGCAATAGACCCTCCAGCACTTGCAGTTTCCATGGGTTTAGACATGAAGCTATTAATAAGTTGCTCGGTTTCCATAGGTAACCTATCAAACACATAACTGACCACCAAATCGTTAAAGAACACACAGTTAATGCACACCAGACAGCGTGAGACATAAACTCTTAGAATGCAACTTGTCTCTTGTTGGGCAGCCATCTGTAATTTATAGGAAAGTTCAAATTCAAATTCGACTCTTCCCCCCAAAGTCCACTTATAAATTCTAGATTGGCGGTAGATTTTCAAAGATTTTGCTCTTAAATTCAGCCTTAAATTCTGCCCCCCCACTACTCTTAGTTGTTTTCTCACTGTCAAATCATGAACCGTGATGGTAACAGTCACTTTCATGCTACGCTGCATAGTCTCTCATCCTATAGCGCAGCTCCCTTCGCGCGTCCGCTAACTCTGAGACACCCGTCTATCCCAAGCAGGCCCCTCATTATGTAGCTCCACAACTTGAGTAGTGTAGTTTATAGTCTTGCACCTCCTTGCAGCTGCCTAGAGCGCTAAGACTGTGCTGTCATTGTATAGTTATCTAGCTGGATCCTTGGTGTATGGCTTCAATCGACTGCCATTTACCTTTCCATGAAATTGATCTCTATTCAATTGCACAAGCTGAACTACTCCACCATCGGTAATATCTTTGATCACATATGGCCCCAGCCAATGCATCTAAAATTTTCCTGGAAATTTATCAAACTTGTCGTCATATAATAAAACTAAATCATTTACCTTGAAGGTGCGCAGTTTGATGTGCCGATCGTGCCATGCCTTTTCGCGCTCCTTCTGAACTTAGTAATGGAATCTAGCCAAGAATCTATCTTCCTCTAGCTATGTTAGCTACGAGAGCCTTTCTTCTAAGGCTCTGCAGTTTTCCATTCCTGTGAACACCGATATCAGTAGACTAGGCACAATGTACTCCATCGGCATCACATCTTCTATGCCCATAACACCGCTGGTATGCATACGTCCCAATCATTCCTCTGCGTATTTCAAACCTTTGTCAGCACATTCTATAATATCTTATTAAACGCTTCCACCATCCCATTAGCCTGAGGGTGATATGGCGTGCTCTTTCAATGATAGACTTGGAATTCCACCATTAGCGTGCTGATCGTTTCATTAAGGAAATGTGTACCGCGATGGCTCATCAAAATATTTGGGTAACCAAACCTAGTAAGCACATATTCAAATAGGAACTTCACTTTTTTTTCCCTTGTATAATATTTTACAGGCTGTGCCTCCAGCGATCTGGTCAAATACTCAGTCGCGGTGATGATATACAATGCACCTGTCTTCTTTCCTGGAGGCTGAATTGATCCTACAAAATCAATTGCCCATTTTTCAAATGGCTGCAACGACACTTGTGGATTTAGTGGCAACTCATCCCTCCATGATGTCCTGCATGTCCTCTAACATGAATTACACACCCTACAATATTATTTCAAATCCTCATGCACTATTGGCCACCACAACCCAGTGCATAAAATCTTCTGCGTCGTTGCTTTTTGTTGGCATTATGATACAGGTGTTTTGCTTGATGGAAACCCACATAAATGATAGTTCATAGTGCAACAGGTTAACAACAAAGGATTATAGATTAGACTCCATAGATTGAGGAACGAGAGTTGTTTAAGAAGTATACGATGGTTCATCTTTTCCAAGTAGTGTATACACGTGGTTAATAGAACAAAAGGAGCATATACATATGCATGTACTTTCACAGAAGGAAAAGCATGTATGGGATGGAAAATCAAGGTCTTGGTCCAAGGTATTTGGTCCAAGGTATTGGTCTGAAATATTTGGTCCGAGGTATTGGTCTGAGGTATTTGGTCCGAGGTATTGGTCCTAAGTGGTTTTTGTCTGAGGTATTGAGAAAGGCCTAAAACTATATAAGGAGGAGAATATCATAAGGCCAGGGTGTGCAAGTGAATGAGTTTCTGAGGAATACTTCTATCTGAAGTATATTTTATGTTGCAGGGGCTATGATTATGAGATGATCTAAAATGTTTTGTGCACCTTGGATTCAATGTTAGATCAGGATCATAAGAACTGAAATCACTTATCATTGCATGATTTGATGTTGATTGGGCTAGATCTGAATAGTAACGCATGTTTTATTTTGTAAATGTTATGATTTGGGTATGACAGAATTCTGGAATAGTTGTGAAGTTTTAAGTTAGTATTTTCATATCTGTACGCTAGTTCACTTTGATAAAAGTGCGTATACACGTTGGTTTGGCACATCGAAGTAGCGTATACATTATGAAATATGATGTTTGAAGTTGCAGTTGGTTTTGGTTGTTGATGTAGAGTTCTGGGTTCTGCTCTATGTTTTGGTGATAGTGTTCTGAATGTTTAGATTGATTGATTCTGATTTGCTTTAGTGATGATGGGTTTTCAATGATTGGTTGTATTACAGTGGTGATTGATTTTGAGCTTCAATGTTGTTGATGGGTCCATTATAGAAATTTGATGAAACATGGCCTTCAGATTGTAGTGTTTTATTCCAGGAGTATCCAATCTGAAAATTTATGAAACGTGGTCCCTAGAGGAAGAGAGAAGGTTGTAGCCTTCTGTAGGCCGGCACCTATGTACTGGTAAATATATCGGTTAGTACAAGATCTAGGGGGTTGGATCTCCCTTCTAGTAGCAGCTGGAAAATGAGTGAAGGTTGGAGCCTTCTGTAGGTTGGCACCTACGTACTAGTAAACGAATCGACTAGTATAAGAGCTAGGGGGTTGTAGCTCCCTTCCAGTAGAAGATGGAGAACGAGAGAAGGTTGTAACCTTCTGCAGGTGGGTTCCTATGTACTGTTATGAGTCTACACCAGTACAATATTGTAAACAGGTTTTCCTTATATTAAAAGAAGACAACACCAGGTGGTTTTTGTCCCGCATTGGGTTTCCACCTTAAATATTGGTGTTCATGTGTGTTGCTTATGTGTGATGGTTTATTCTGTTATTACTGCACATGTTTTTTGTTTATATGGTTAATGAAGTGCTAATGCACTGATTAAAGATCAACATATGATGAATTAACTGAATCATAAGTTTGATGGATACACGCTGGTTTCTTTAAAGACAGTTGCATGTACACACGAGTTACCTTCTGTTAGTTCCAGTCTTCGCAGCCTGTCACTAGAAGAAATGAATGAGTGATTCTTGGTTATGCATGTTTTGAGGTCAGTTGCTGCACACAATGACAAGTTTAGTACAAAATCAGTTTCTGAAATAATGGTAAGGAATTTTTCAAAAGTGAAAGATGTTTTTGTTCATCACATATTTAATAACAGAAACCTCCTTCAGTTTATGCACAGGTGCTACTATGTGGGAGATATACAGTGATATTTGGAGCCTACAGTAAAACAAAGAAAAATTTTCATATTTTTTACTGTTTTAGTCATTTTAGTGTGAGGCCATTTTATAACAGATGGAAAGTAATTTTGAAAAACCCAAGGAGGTTTTTGTTAAGCACGCGCCATATAACAAAAACCTATTTTATTTTTTTCATAGGTGTCATGGATTGGGATATGTGACTAGATATTTATAGCTCATTTTCACAAATTTAAATTTTTAATGATTTTCTGTTTTAGAGATTATTTTGTGGAATATATTGCGAGCTATTGGTAACGAATTTCAAAAATTTGCGAGAGGTTTGTCTCCATCATAACCTTATCTACAAAAACCTCTTTCAGTTTTGTAACCAGTACTATGGTTTAGGAGATACGAGTTTATCTTCAACACCTATTTTCAGAAAGTCGGCCCAAGTTTAATGTAACTAATTCTATTTTGAAGAAAATGGTTGAGCTCAATCCCTTTGTACAAGGATGAGAAAATGTATATATTTTATGAATTTTATAGTGTAGGGGTTTGATTTTGGTAGAAGGTTGGATACTTGGGATTGCTTAGCACTCTATTGTACATTTCATTTCTGCAATTTTGGCAAAGGAAAGACCAGGGTTTTGCAGCACTTGTTGGGATCCATATGGCTCTATGTTTTGATGGTGAGTTTCTCTATGTATTTGTAAGTTATTTGATGTTATTATGTATCATTTTCCCTTCTCTTGTCTTCTACAATTAAACAAATGAGTGATTAAAGTAGAATTCATGGACTGCTATGCTCTGCCTGGATATTTTGTTTAATTCTTCATATTTTCATCTGTTTGAGGAGGACTCTTGAGACCCTCTTTCCCTCCTTGGCTCCTCACTGGTCTGATCCACCCATTCATTCAATTCAAAGCATCAAAATGATTGCCTTCCTTGCCCCAATTAGAACTCTGCAAAAATCTGGCCTTATCCCCGGACCCAAAATTTGCCTGTCCCTTTTTTCCAACACAACCCCCAAAAACTCAAAACAAATCCTTGTACTTCATACCTAGCCTAAAATTAGTTTATATTTTAGTCATCTCAAGCCCCATAGATCATCTATCGCTGAGATTGACCCGAAGAGAGCCCTCTCCTGTCCTCGTAGGGCTAGCTACGAGGCTAAGCGTGGTTTGATGTGGACCTAGAACCTTGCCTTTTCAGCTTGAGGCAAATCTAGGCTCTAACACCTTCATTGAAGTTGCGTATATAAATCAGAGTATGAAATAAAAATTTATTGATTTGATAATATTGATTCACCCCCCCCCCCCCCCTCTCAGTTTTATTTCCAACAATTTGTATCATAGCAGGTACTTTAGAAGAAGCTCGATTGCTTGAAGGGAGATCTTCCAAAATGAACAATCATGAAGGCATGGGATCTATTAGACCAACAATCTTGAATGGGAACAACTTGGTATACTAGAAAACACAAACTAGAGCGTATCTTCAGTAACTTGGAGCTGATGTTTGGGAAATGGTGGAGAAAGGATATCAATAACCAACAACAGTCCTCACGGATCCAGCAGAAAGGAAAAATATGAAATCAATTCCAAAGTTGTCAATGCCTTATTGGGAAGTCTATCAAATCAGAATTCATCAAAGTCATGCAACTCAACAAAGCCAAGGAAATACAGGATAGAATCATTCAAAGCTACCAAGGTGACTCCCAAGTAAAACGTGCTAAACTACAAACTCTCAGGGTCCAGTATGAAACTCTCAAGATGCATAGTGATGAAAGTATTTCTAGTTATTTCTTATGAGTAGATGGGATTGTAAATCATATGAGAAATCTGGGTGAAGAGATAAAGGAAGCTACTTTAGTTGAGAAAATTTGAGATATTTGTCTTCTAAATTTGAGTCAAAAGTGTCTGCCATAGAAGAAAAACAGGATCTTCAAAATATTACTATGACTAAACGCCATGGAATCCTAACTGCCTTTGAATTGAGAAAAGGAGGCCCATCAAATATGAGAGAGGACGCTTTTAAAGCGTCAACAAAGGGAAAAGAAAAGGAAGAGCACAATGAATCAGGACACATTTCAAAAGAAGAAGATGAGGTAAATTTTGTCAAGAAGCTTCAACGGGGTTTCAGAAGATTCAGAGGTAAGCTACCATTCAAATGCTTTGCTTGTGGTAGAGTTGGTCATTACGCTACTAAATTCCCTCATGTCAAAGGAAAGACGTCTGCAGAAGGTAATAGAAGTTATTATACTCATGATGATAGTGATGGCTTGTCCAATAGTGATGCAGATGATCAAGAAATTAAACTACTCATGGCATACGAAAATGATGCCTTAGAAAAGGAAGATTTCCTTAAAGAAATCAATCAACTCAAAATCAGTTTGGCAGAAAAGGATATAGTCATCAACATAGTGGCACATCAACTCACTGAAAATTATTGCAAACACAATGAAGTGTTATAATGTGAAGTAGAAAGTCTAAGAAAATAACTTGAAAAGATAAAGACTTTGAATCTTAGATTTGCTAAAGGATCGGAAACGTTAGATGAAATCATCAAAGTTCAGCATTCACCTATTATAAAGACTAGTCTTGGTTTTCATGAAGGTGAATCTAGCTCACAAGATGAGGTAAGGAACTCTAATGCAAAATCTGAAATGCTCAACAAGGAGATAAAAGGTCAACCCCATCAACAACCAAGGAAAGAAATACTTAAAAGAAAAACATTTCCACCTAACTATGGAAGGGATAAGTGTTTCTTTTCTCTGACAAATAATGTCGAATGATTTAAATGTCATAATTTTGGACATGTTGCAGCCAGATGTAGAAGTAGAATGGTTCAAGACCGTCACACAGAAAGATCATCAGTTTCTCGGTACTTTAAAGGATATTGTTTTGCTTGCAATATGTTTGGTCACAAAGCTATTGATTGTGATAGAAGGAATATGAAAAATGTAATATGCTATGCGTGTAACAAGTTTAGACATAAAGAAAAGGAATGCAGAAGCAAATTTCAGCCACCGTACCAAAAGGAGCAAACATCATCACAATCCAAGGTATTGAAGAAGAAGGAATTGTTGTTAGAAAGATGTGGCATAACTCAGTTTAAAGACATAACAGACCCAGGGGGAGCTGAAAGTGTAAAAATTTAGTATTCCAATTCTTATACACAGTTATTATGAAGAGAAGTTGCGTATATACGTGAGTTAGAAGCTGCACTATCATGTATATGGTGTTTTGAAGAAAAACAGTGGGACAGACTCAGGAAAGGGGGTTTGATATGGTTCGGTCAATTATCAAGTATCTATTATGTTCTGATTGATGATGGTTACATACTGCTGATGATATGTGGAAGTGTTTTTGGGCCTCATAATCTGTTAATAATTTGATGAATAACTGGTTGATGATGATGCCTTGATGATTCTTACTAACAAATGCAATGATTAGATCTGATAGTAAATAGTTGGCACAGGTTCAGGGGGAGCATATGTTTCTAATAATGCATTGTTGGCATTATATTAGAAGACCTTGGTACATGATGATAATTATATTGCTTGATCCACATAGTTGTTTGATTCAGGTGACTCTTTTGATGATGGACATATACAGGTTGTTGATCTTGATGCTGCTGACAGATGTTGATGGTGCAGATCATATATGGTGTATGATAGTTGCTGATGACTATCATGGTCTTGTTTAGATTGTTGGTCCTTGTTATAAATTTCATGTATATCATTTGATTTAAAGGTCATGAAAATACCTAATTTATAACACGACTATGCATGGGAAGGATGATGTAATAGTTGTTATTTTAGTAATGTATAAACACTTGGTATATCCCCACTTGGTTGGGTGGATGAGTCAAATTTGGTGTATCCCCACTTGGTTGGGTGACTGATGTATGTATGATTCATTGGTGTTAGGGAGGTCGTACTCACTTAGTTGAGTTATAGAGCCATGTTATTTTTTTTTGAAAAATAACTTTGCAAAGTCTACATGTAGTCAAGGGGGGCATGGACAGCATAATGTATATCAAAAGGGGAGAATATCTTGGTCCACCCTTTTCCATTGATGTCAAAGGGGGAGAGTATCTTGTTGTTCTGGTTTCCATCAAGTTCAAAGAGGGAGATTGTTGGCATTATGATACAAGTGTTTTCCTTTATGGAAACTCACATAGATGACAGTTCATAGTGCAACAGGTTAAGAGCAAAGGATTATAGATCAGACTCCAGAGATTGAAGAAAGAGAGTGGCTTAAGAAGTATATGTTGGTTCACCTTGTCCAAGTAGCGTATACATGCGGGTTAACAGCAAAAAAGGAGCATATACGTATGCACACACTTTCACAAAAGGAAAAGCATGTATGGGATGGAAAATCAAGGTCTTGGTCCAAGGTATTGGTCTGAGGTATTTGGTCCAAGGTATTGGTTTGAGGTATTTGGTCCAAGGTATTGGTTCGAGGTATTTAGTCTGAGGTATTGGTCCTAAGTGGTTTTGGTCTGAGGTATTGAGAAAGGCCTAAAACTATATAAGGAGGATAACATCATTAGGCCAGGGTATGCAAGTGAATGGGTTTCTGAGGAATACTTCTATCTGAAGTATATGTTATGTTGCAGGGACTATGATTATGAGATGATCTAAAATATTTTGTGCACCTTGGATACAATGTTAGATCAGGATCATAAGAACTGAAATGACTTATCATTACATGATTTGATGTTGATTGGGCTAGATCTGAATACTAATGCATGTTTTATTCTATAAATGTTATGATCTGGGTATGACAGAAGTTTGGAATAGTTGTGAAGTTTTAAGTTAGTATTTTTAGATCTGTAAGAAGGTTCGCTTTGATAAAATAACATATACACGCTGGTTCAGCACATCGAAGAAGTGTATACATTATGAAATATGATGTTTGAAGTTGCAGTTGGTTATGGTTGTTGATGCAGATTTCTGGGTTCTGATCTATGTTCTGGTGACTATGTTCTGGTGACTGTGTTCTGGTGACAGTGTTCTGAATGTTCAGATTGATTGATTGTGATTTGACTCAGTGATAATGGGTTTTTAGTGATTGGTTGTATTGTAGTGGTGATTGATTTTGAACTTCAATGTTCCTGATGGGTCCAGTATGAAAATTTGATGAAACATGGCCTCCAGATTGTAGTGTTGTATTCCAGGAGTATCCAGTTTGAAAACTTATGAAACATGGTCCCTGGAGGAAGAGAGAAGGTTGTAGCCTTCTACAAGCTGACACCTACGTACTGGTAAACATATCAGCGAGTAGAAGATCCAGGGGGTTGGATCTCCCTTCTAGTAGTAGCTGGAAAATGAGTGAAGGTTGGAGTGTTCTATAGACTGGTGCCTACGTACTAGTAAACAGATCGGATAGTACAAGAGCTAGGGGGTTGTAGCTCCCTTCTAGTAGAAGCTGGAGAATAAGAGAAGGTTGCAGCCTTCTGCAGGTGGGTGCTTGTGTACTGGTATGAGTATGCACCAATACAAGATTGTAAACAGGTTTTTCTTATATTAAAAGAAGACAAAAGCATGTGGTTTTTGTCCCGCATTGGGTTTCCACCTTAAATCTTGGTGTCCATGTGTGTTGCTTATGTGTGATGGTTTATTCTGTTATTACTGCACGTGGTTACTGTTTATATGGTTAATGAAGTATTGATGCACTAATTAAAGATCAACATATGATGAATTAACTTAATCATAAGTTTGTTGGATATATGTTGGTTTCTTTAAAGACAGTTGCGTGTACACGTGAGTTACCTTCATTGAAGTTGCGTATATAAATTTGAGTATGAAATGAAAAAGTTATTGATTTGATAATACTGATTCACCGCCCCTCTCAGTATTATTTCCAACACTTTTCCTACATAATGGCCTCGCACAACCCCTCCATGAGCTTCAGCTAGGATGCTACTTCGTTCAAACTTAGGCACACAATGTCACAATATCTCATCCAGTCCAATCTTATACAAGTGACCTACAATAACAGAAAAATCTGTTGTGTGCACCACCAATTCCTTCTTTTGTTGGCTGGTGTACCCTTCTGGAGCTGTTCCTATAGTCAGAAAGTGTATGATGTTTGCAAAATTATTATTTGCTACGCACACCGCAAAGAGTTGTGCGTCAGGTAGTCCTTCCTCCAAATTTGTGGGCTCCTCACATGTCTCAATGCGCGATAGATGATCTGGTCCTACATTTAATCACCCTGGCTTCATAATGACTTCAAAATCGTATTCCTAAAATAGCAACAACCATCTGCATGTTCCCCCCCCACCCCAACACAGGCTTGTTGAGCAAGTACTTTAATGCAAAATGGTCGGTATGCATATTAAAGTGCCCGCCTAGCAAGTAATATCTGAAGTTCTGGAGCACGTACACCATAGCCAAACCGTCGCACTCTGTCTTCGAATAATTCTTCTCATGCTTATATAACTTCTTGCTCGCAAACGTGATAGGGTGATCCAACTCTCCCTCACCCTCCTATGTCATTACTGCTCCTAACGCAATACATGATGCATCCACATGAACATGAAATTCCTTCTTCCAATCCAGGAAGAATAGGATCGGCACGGTGACTATTTTTTCTTTTAACACATCCAAGCTCTGCTGACATTCTTCATTCCAATACAAAGTAGCATCCTTCTTCAACAGTTTTTCATCGGCGTGGTAATCTAGGCAGAACTCTGGATGAATTTTCAGTAATAACTAGTATGCGCCAGCATTGCGCTCAGTTGTTTAACACTTCTTAGCACCTACAAATTGATTATAACCGTGATCTTAGCTGGGTCGACAATTAATCCTTGTCTGCATACTACATGACCCAATAAGATTCCGAAGGGAACATAGAACAAACATTTCTTCAAATTTAGCATGATCTGATACCTCCAACATGTATCCAACATCAAGTGTAGACTAGCTACATGGTGCTTCACCGGCCCAAACACCATCCAATTGTTAAAGTATACCTCCAAAAACTTGTGAATGAAGTCCTTGAACGCCGCGATGACTACACACGAAACGATCATCTGCACGTTCTTCAATCCAAAAGGCATTACCATATACTGAAAGCATCCCCACTCAGTCGTGAAGGTAGTCTTACTCCTATCTTCTAGCGCAATCTTGATCTGATTCTACCCCGAGAACCCATCAGTGAATGAATATGCTTCTTTTCATCCTACATTATCCAACACTTCATCGATGAATGGGGTTGGAAAAGGATCATGCAAGAAAGCGTCATTCAACTTCCTGAGATCTACGCATATCCTTATTTCATCCTTCTCCTTCTTTTCTTGAACAACTATTGGACTTACCCAGTCAGACTCCTCCACTGGCTCAATGATTCCTATTGCCAACATTTTTTCCAATTCTAAGTGGACCCTTTCTTTGTACTTAGGATTAAGGCAATATGGCCTCTGTTTCACAGGCTTCATGTTTGGTTTCAATGTTATCCTTTCAGGTCTGCAAATTTTTTAGGGAACAAATCCTGATACTTGTGGAGCAACTCAACGACCTTATCCACCGTAGCATCATCCCAGTAGTCCCCTATATTCGCAAACTTCGGCTCTGCCTCTGTCCCAATGTTCACTTGTCTCATTTTCAGTGGCGTGGTGATATCATGATTCTCTATCTGTGGCCCCATGACTTTGTGGTGACCTTCTGTCTCTAGGATATTAACATTCCTCAGATCCTCCTCTTCTTCTTCAATAGTGACATTGTAGCACTCCAGCGCATGCTGTAGCTGGGTGGTCCAATCTAGTTGAATCAAATCCAAGGGATCCTGCAGGATTCTGAAGATCATTGCTTTGACCTCCTACAACACTTCATCAATGCACTCGAATCCATCTTCAATTGAATGTCATCAGGAATCCTTGTTTCAAAATATCCCATTTGTCTGTGCCATGGTGAAGCTCTGTCTCCAAGTACCAATTCATAGGTATTACATCCAATGTGTGTCAGAACAGATGCACCCACTCCGGTTACGATTCTGCTCCATAAGCATTGGTCCCTTTTGCTAAGTGATTGAGTGGATCACTCCTCTCATCATATTTCTTTGTCAATCACACCTTTGGGTGACCAAATCGCACCCTCATCATTCTTCTATATTCGTGCCATCCATCGAAATTGTCTTTATGGGTACCCCACCATCTTGCAGGCGTAGAGCGCAACGCTGAGTCCAAGGCTTGGAAACAATGCTTCTCTAGCACTTCCCTTTCAAATCCACCCATAAATTTATCAACATTAGTTAAACCATCATAATAAGGTAGACTTCTTACCTGTGATGATACGTAGCGCAACGATTTTGTCATTGTGTTACATTGTAGCGTATACATTTTGTGCAATCTATTATGCCAGCGTTCCGATTCCTCATTTGAATTTGATGTGCAGGAGATTTCACGGTCCCATGCGATTCATCCACCTGCTGTCGAATTCACTCAATCTTGATCTCGCATTGTTATCTTATAAATCTTGTCCAAATCATCGTCACTTTCGTAATTGCGCACTGGTTCAGTATAGTGTGGTCCCTCTGTAGGGTCCAATAGTACTAATACGTGGAGCGATTTTCTTTCAAATGACATCATTCTCTTCTTCACATTGATCACCCCATTCATGTCGATAGCCTAGTCGATCCCAAGGAGCATGGGGTAGGGATTGTGTTCATCGACAATCTCTTTTACTTCAAAATCTGCCAATGTGCACGTGCCTTCAATATCAGCAGTCATTCCTTGCAATCTTCCTATGGGGATAATCTTTTGCTGATTCACCATCCTCAATTTAATAGGAGACCACTACAGCGCAGGTCTTCCCATCCTCTCCCATGTCTGTTTTGGAAAAATATTCACATTTGACCTAAGATCTAGAATAACTTGGTCCAT
The DNA here is from genome assembly GCA_031772625.1 of Pinus tabuliformis. NCBI lineage: Eukaryota > Viridiplantae > Streptophyta > Pinopsida > Pinales > Pinaceae > Pinus > Pinus tabuliformis. The sequence continues at coordinate 90,618,102 of CM062807.1, read as the reverse complement.
TTCATACTCTCCTATTTGCGCAGTGAGCCTTATCTCACGCCCTGTTCTTACCTTATGCTTATCAATTTTCCTGACCACACGGTCCCTCGGGAGCATTACCAACACATTTAGTGATCAACCCCTGTAATCCCTTTACGGCCTTGCTATCACATATCAACTTCATACAGGTCTCCAAAAATGTAGTAAGCATGGATGGGTCCATTTCTTTAGACTCCTTATCTTGACTTCCAAAGGTAGAAGCCTCAACAAAGCTTTTCTTTGTTTCCATGAAGGTTTCCTTCATGCACTCCAAATCGAAGCCAACCTCATTTTATGGAGCTTTTTGGACCCATTCACCTTTTTTAGGCCACTTTCCCTTATATTTTCTAGTTTTCATTCCACTTCACAGCACAATATTCACATTGGGGTCCTCTTCACGGGGTTCAACCCTCATCATATGCAGGTTCTACATAGGTTGCCAAAGATGCGTCCCCTTTTCATGCATCTTAGCTATTAATATAGGGCAGTCTTCTATCACGTGGTCAAACTATGTACACTATCGGCATGATAGGCACGTCGGGTTTGTGCATTCTCGTGTGTAGTGTCCTAGACCTCCACAATTGTAGCAAATAACTTGCCCTCAACCTCTCATAGGTCCTCCTCCACCTCGATCTCGACTGCGCCCTATATATCGTCCTCACGGCTCCCCAGTGCCTTAATTTGGAGGCAGCATTTCTATCTGCACTCGATACGCAGGCATTCTCTCCATCATTAACTCATAACTATGGCAATTGCACTCATCATGGCCTACTAATTGGCAGAAGTTGTAGAAGAGTAGTTGCAGTGTCTATACAAATTTCTGCAGCAAGTGGCAATTGTCTGTCGCATGTTTTCCAGCTACCTGACAGATAGCACACCACAGGGTGGGCCCTGCACTTGGCCCTACTTGAGCTTTCGACCTCAAAGGCATCAGCCCTCCTCTTGCAACATAATTCGCGAAGACTGGGTAATGATCTCTATTGTGCCCTTGACTCTTACATTTCAAACACCAAACCTCTTCGCGCACCTCTGGCCGAGCCACTCTATCCTTATTTAGACTTTGGAATTCAAGGCAAAGGTTCTACAACTCCACGTGAATTTGCTGAACTCCTAAAGAAAAATCTTGAATTGGTGTCTCATGCAGTCTCATTGCAATTTCCAAGGCCTCCGCCTGGGTCTCAATCTTTTGTTGTGATAAAGCAACCCTCAGATGAGGCAAGAGCAAAGCCACAAACCATTCATGATGCTGTCCATCTATAAGATTCATGTTAGCTTCACAAATCTTGCACTTCAATCTCTGATCCAGCTCCCAGGTCATCTTGCCAGGCTTCATCATGATCTCCTTGAATCTAATGATCGATTGCACTTTAGACTTGGGCCTACTGAATTCCTTATTTAGCGCAGTTTGAATGTCCACCAATGCAGCCATCGGGTTGTCAGTGTAGTATTTAATGTACCATGTTCGCGCACGTTCCTATAAAATAGTGACCAACGTAGATTTATTCATCTGATCATCTGTAATACCTTCGGCTTCCCACACAGCCTTCGCAACGAATCAAACTGGTTCGGATCCTCATTCCCCAAGCCCTTGAAAATGGGCAATTTTACTGAATTTGCCATAGTGAACAATGACGAAGGTGGTGGCAATGTGGGAGAAGGTGTCTGCGGCAGAGGTGAAGATGGAGGTGGTGTGGGTCGATGTGGTATTCACATGAACCCTCTCCTTATTAACTAGATAGCGTTCTGCGGAGAAGCCTGTGCTGCTTCTTCGTTGTCACTCAGAGGAGGCTCTATTAGCGGGCTATATTCAAGTCTTGTTCCCTTTCTATCCCTGAATATCTTTCCACTTAGCGTAGCTCCAAACATCAAGGTAATTGCATAACCCGATTTTCACACAAGAGAATTTTAATCCAAGTATTCAAAGACCTTAAATACTTACCTCACGGTCCTTTGAAGAAGCATCACTCTGTTTTGCTATAGCTAACTGAGGTATTGACCGTAAACTCTGTCACGAATCCTCCAATGATATGATCAAGCCAGTGATCAACAGCACATGCGATCTTATCTTCAAAGGCTTCCAATATCCTCACTAACTCTAGTGTCCACACTATCGGACCGTCAAACCTCCAGCTTCCTTGGCTATCTGCCAATTTAGAGATCCACTTGTATAATTCAACTAGTAAGTAATAGAAGAAAATTTTGTCTATCTCTGTGTACAGATACTTATCCAACCACTGTTCTTTCATCAATCACGAGTTCCTTTTCTCTTGCACCGCGAATTTGTGGATCTTCCTATCCAACCAATCTTCAATTTCATTCTTTGTTGGATTCCAGTGATGTGACATCACACATATATTTATGCAGATCCCAGTCCCGACAATAAAACCATTTGTTCGCTTAAGGTGTCCTGACCCAAGTTGAGTGTTAAGTTAGCCAAGAAAATCCCTACTCTACTAGCCCTTTCAACATCAATTCGTGGAGTGCAGACTGAAGTCTCACCTGAAGCAGTATGGGGGGATGCTGGAACCTAGTTTCCGCACCCAAAGATGGTTATGATGTCGTTTTGTACCCTTTATCTTCCTTCGCACAGATTGATAAGCCCTCGAGGCTTATCGATATAACTTTCTTTTATCATCTTCTAGACCTTCGCGAAGGTCTATGACTGTCTTTCGCGGACCCTAAATAGGCGAACCAACCACTTACATGCCTATGGGATAACTCCTAAGTCTGTCATTACCTAGATCAGCCTAAGTGTCTGATATCTTTAGCATGCATTAAGATATTCTTCGCGTAAACAAATATTACTACTTGTGTTCATATAACAATGTAAACCATGAAGAATCGCACATCAATACAACATTAAATTATAAGCCCAATATTCATCATAACATAAGTGCATTCATTCATAACATAAGTAAATAGGTAAAACACAGATATTTCCAGAACAATCTCTTTATTGATACTTCAGATTTTCTTAGAGACTCAAGACTACCCTGCGCACTCAACTGCAGGGGTCTATGCACTCAGCTTCGGACTCTACTCTAGGCCTCTATGCACACAGCTGTAGAGCCTCTCTTCTACTCTAAAACTCTTCACTCTCTTAGCTCCTATTGACCCATTACATTCATCTTCAAAACTTCTATGAACTAAATTGCCTTAGAGTCTCTAAGACTCTCCTTTTTATACAATCCCATGGTCTGCAGACCATGGGTAGGTCTATACAAGCCGACACAACTTAGATAAAAGAAGGGTAAAGATCCTTTATGACACTTTACATCTATGCGCTACACGATCATAACTTGAGGAGACTTTACACTTTATATCACAAAAGATTGGGCTTTCAGCCCCAAAACTTAGGCTTTTTCCCCAAAATTGACCATAGGGGACCGTGTCCCAACAATCATGCATGCATCAAAGATTGATTCTAAGTTTGCATTGCACAGTTTTGGAAGCACGAATTCCCTTTAAATATGGGCTATTCATCCTAGGGATTATGAAAGAGATTAGGGGCTTGGAGAGATGTAGAATTGGCTAAGTCTTTGTTAGTGTCCCAAATTGCTCTATTTTTACCCTATTCTCATAAGCCTTAACCTCTATTTTAGCTCTATTTAACCCTTTCATTCCTGCACTAGTCCAAGATAATCATCTATTCCTACATATATTTCGTATTTCATAATTAAGATTTATTAAGTGCTTTATTAATTACTTTACATACATTTCATGCCTTTTTATCTCTTGTAACTTATTTTTAACTTTCCTAAGAAGTAATTGAAGAACTAAGTGTTAATTATCGTTTAGCATGATCAGTGTAGGCAGATTCCTACACTGCCAATGATGTTGCTCCGTGATCTCTGTGATATTCCACGCAGATGTTTTTGATCCAAAACTCCTATTTAGTTGTGGAATATCTAAGGATGGACATTGGCGGCGTATAGTTAGGGATGCTTGCCGAGAATATGGTCTACGACCAACGACGTCCGCATTTTATTATAACCATTATCCGGTTTTGCAAAGTTCGTTTGTTAGTCTGTTCAGTCGAAAGGCTTGAATAGGAAATGACTATAATTAGTAGAATATGGCTAAGGCTGAGAAACTGTATATAATGAAGACTGTAGGTAGAGCCAAAGGAGCAATCTTCGAGTTATAATTTTGTTTACTTTGTGATTTTGTATCGCCCTCAGTTCTGGGTTGAACTCGCACTATCATGTATATTTGCTGATCAAGTTAATACAAGGAACACATCATGTTTTCTTCACGCTGTGTTTAATTTATATTTCATGTGTGATTAAGTGTTGAATCATTTCATTTCCTAAATGGGAAACGAGCTGGTTGGCTAGGGCCTAGACAACCCAGCTCATTTACCATTGTGCTTTCGCCATTTAAAAAGTCTATGTCAACATTTATTCATTTGCAGTTGCGTGGCTTTGATTGCTTCTATATTTATTTCAGAGTTCTGAGATTAATTCATTTTATAGTCAAGCATGAATGGATCCATAGTATGGAGGTTTAATTAAGTTTATTTCTTTCTTGCAATTTCATTCATGCAATTCCTTTCCTACATTTTTTTCCTTAGTTTGCTTCCACTCAGGTTGTGCAAGAAGATTCTTCTTGTACCAGTGCATGTAGTTTCCTACACTCCAGTTTTACTTTACAACAAGTGTTACGTTCCTTTCCTGCTTATAATTTCATTTATTCTTGCAAGCAAACGTATTGTCAATTCAAGTAATCATTCTCAATGTTAAGAATTATACTTATGAAGGATCTTTACATGAATTAAGAAAGAATGTTATTATAAACACTTTACTTTATACTTGCAGTTTATGACTTCAGAACAAGGAACAAAAATGTTATAAGTGAATTTCTGAATGTCAGCTGATGCATGCAAATTTCTTTGATTGCTGCTTGATTATTTCAAATTGTTTTTGCTTTATGAAATTTACTTTTATAGCAAAGTTCAGTTAATTAAAGCATTCTTTTTCACACGTAATTTATCTCGGAATCTAGCTTGCAATTGCAATTCTTTTCAACACGTCTTTTAATTCTTTCCAAAGTAAATTGGGAACTTTGGTGAAGGAAGCTCTGTCTTGGTGCAAGAGTTGGTCTCTTGTCATAGGAACAGAGTGCTCTAAGAGGCTTAGAGCACCTCCATAAAGACATAAGTCTTCAGCAAAGAAGGTAAAATATACTTTTTCACATAAAGTACCAGTGCAAGTAGATTGCAATAGTCGAAGAACAGGTTGCTTGGTGTAGAAGGAAGATCAATTGGGAAACAGATCTTGCAAGGGCCCACTTGTTAAACTGTTAATATAAACATAGTATTTCATTTCATCATTTAAGATTGCTTCCAGTTGCGTGAAAGTTCATTTACTTGATTTCGTCGCAAATTATTCTTTTACATTCCAGCACTAGAATTTCTTTGGTGTCGATTGTCTTTAAGATTGTTTTCTGTTTGATTCTGCAACATTTCATTCAAGAAGTAGGATTAGGAATAGGAAAAGTTCATACCACTTTTGGCATTTCCTATGCTTCGTCTCTAAGTTTATGAAAACCCTGGGTTGACAATTGAGTGTTGAGGAGTTTGCATAAGTGCAATTCCTGCACCCAACATTTTGGTGTCGTTGCTAGGGAGGCGATTTGAATTGGTAAGAATTTTTCATCTTTTTGAAATAGGGGTAATTTTGCTATTATTTTTTCTGTAGTGTGCTTCTATTTGCTTGAAGGAATTCATAGGTGTCCAGTTATTTTTAAGTTGCAACATTTTTATTGAAATTTTGTTTTGTCATTTTTTGAAATGAATGCCTAAAAGAGGTTGGGGTCTGAAGCCTACTAGGGACCAAAGAAATACTGATAAATCTGAAACCAAATATCATATTGGGCCTTTTGTTGCAGGTAGAAAGTCCAAACAAACTCAGACTCATCATGTAGGAATAGTTCACTTGGGCTCTGGCAACAATGGTCCAGGTGTGACACAACCCACAAAGGGGAAGAAGGGGACTATTAGAACCCATAGTGAGCCTTCTCAGCCTGTTGAGAGCGGTTCATGTGGAAAAAAAAAATGGCAGATCATGAAGACTATGGAGAAGGAACTAGTGAAAATCAGGTAAATGAGGAACAATCCACTTTTGGATTCCCAATTATGGATCCTAATACACAAGTACAGATGAAAAATATTTCACCATTAGCTCTTACTCATTTCTATGGTAAGGTACATGAATATCCAGACTCTTTCTTATTTGAGTTTGATATTTTGTGTAGAAGTTATGATTATTCACTTGATGCCTAGAAGTTAAAGTTGTTTCCTGCAACTCTCAAGGACGCAGCACTCCGCTGGTTCATGGGACTAGGAGGAAACACTATATCTTGTTGGGAACAAATGAAGAGAGTGTTCTTGTCAAAATATTAGGAATATTGTAAGACTAGAGATATTCAAGATGAAATATTTACTATTGTGCAAAATGATGATGAGACTCTAGAGGACTACTTGGAGAGATTCCTGTACATCCTCCAAAGGTCAAAGAATAAATTTTATCTAAGTACCATTAGAACCTTGTTCTTACGAGGGCTTACTCACAATGCTAGGAATAATTTAAATATGTTAGGACAAGGGGATATTTCCCAAAAATATTTTGATCAAATCCGTGACTTGTGCAAGAAATTCTCGAGGAACCAATATAGATCTGGTAAAGGAATGCAAAATAGAAATAAGAAAACCAAATCTACTGATGCTATGGCTACTGGATTAGAAAACAAAATGGACAATATGAAAATTGAAATAATGAATACTATTAGTAAAAAAATAGACTCTTTGAAGTTTCAACAAAAACTTGTAGAGGAACAAGAGTCATTGTCCATTTTTTGTACAAAATGTAGAAGAAATCATATTTTAAAAGAATGTCCTCTCGATATTAAAGAAACTAATAAGTGTGCAATTTGTACATAGAACCATGCCACGGAAAAATGTTCCTCCATACCTGGGTTGAAAGCTGTACTTGAAGGAGGACAACATGAAGCTGAATCACTACATGCTATGGGAGCACCACGAAACTAGCCTGAGGTAAGTGCAGGTATGGCTCCTAAACCTCCACCGCATTTTTTTGGTTATAATGCACATTCATATTCCTATCCTAACAATAGTCACTCTCAACATTGGCAGCATGGGAACCAATATCATTATGGACAACCCTCCCAATCTTGGAAACAAGGATGGAGAGGGCCAAACCATTCATATCATTCACACCATTCCTATCCTGCACCTATGCAGTCATACCCTCCTACATATGCACCTTACCCAATGCCACAACCATCATTACCTCAACTGAGTCAGCTAATGCCACCATTGCCTTTACCTCCACCGTTTTGACCTTCTCAGCTACCTGCCCAACCTTTACCCAACCCCAATAACAAATCGGTACAGATGATCCATTCTATGAACCCACTTTCCTCATCCAGATATCAATCCATGCTAGTTGGAGTCAATGACCTCCAATTGAGATCGGGGAAGATAGTAACCTCAAAAAATCAAAAGCAGCCTATGGTGATTATCAACGAGAAAGGTGAGGAGGAAACTCTTGACCATTCTGAAAAATATGACACCATCCAACCTATCCCCGTACCTTCTGAGCCTTTTCCATCTTCTTCCAATTGACCACCCTATCTAGAAAGGTTAGTTATGGAGAAGAAGGACCCCATTCCTGAGACTAGCCTGGCTTCTGAGCTTAGGAACCTTTTCATAAAGGTACCTTTGCTCCAAGCTATTAAAGAGATCCCCATTTGCACAAAAATAATTAGGGAACTCTGTCTCAAGAAGCCAGGAAGGAGAAGATTAGAACCTCAAACCATTCAATTTGTTGGTAGAGTAGAAGATTTAATGACAAGGTGTATGCACATGGATAAATATACCGACCCCAAAAACCTTGTGATTTCTATTCAGATAGGTGGTGTCCTTGTCTCCAATGTGCTTATAGACCTAGGGGTAGCCATTAATGTTATGACCAAGCAAACCATGGATCAACTTGGATTGGTCCATATTCTTCCTACTCCCACTATGCTTGAACTAGCAGACAGATCTAAAATCAAGCTAGAAGAGGTGTTGGATGATGTGGTCATTTCTCTAGACTCTTGGGAATATCCCATAGACTTCATTGTGCTTCAGCCAAAGAACCCTATGGGAGGACATATCTTGATCTTAGGATGACCATGGCTTGCTATGACCGATCCTTATATCAGATGTTGTTCTGGTGACATGTATATTTCCCATGGAGATTCCAGGAAGAAGGTCACCTTGTATCCACCCACTAGATCCATTCCGGAGCTTCGAGACACTTTATGGTTAGACTATAGTAGTGATGAGGAGACTCAGCCTTTTTCCTTGATACATCAGAATGTTGAGTTCTCTTAGGAAGGTGATATTGAAGACTTCCTGAACAATCTAGACACCATGCCCAATTTTGAGTCATTGAGTCAAATTTTTAGTCTAGATTTTCAGGAAATATATGAATCTCTACCTCCCTCGCCACCATCTCTAGTGACACCTCTATATACTCTTGATCCTGATACAACCCTTGTTGAGATTAGTCCAGGTAAATCCTTACATATCAGTTCAGACTTGGATTCTTCCTAGGAAGAGCAGCTTGTGAATTTGTTGCGAAACCATCTTGATGCCTTTGCATGGGATTATGAAGATATGAAAGGAATCCCTCCTAAAACTTGTACTTACCATATCTATATTTAGGATGGGGCCTGACTTGTCTGACAACCCCAAAGGTGAATGAATCCAGCTCTAAGAGACGTTGTAAAGGAATAATTGCAAAAAACTCTTAGATGCTGATTTTATCTATCCTATTTCTGACAGCCAATGGGTCTCTCCATTAGTCTTAGTCCCGAAAAAATATGGGAGATGGCACGTTTGTATTGACTACGGAGAATTGAACAAAAGCCACTCTCAAATATTACTTCCCCCCTTCCTTTCATTGATCAGGGACTTGATACCCTTGCTGGTAAGAAGTACTTTTATTTTCTAGATGGCTTAGTGTGTATAACCAGACACAGATTACACTTGAGGATCAAGACAAAACCACTTTTGCATGTCCATGGTGTACATTTGCTTACCAAGTGCTTCCCTTTGGTCTATGTAATGCCCCGGCTACCTTTCAAAGGGTGGTCTTGGCCATTTTTGCTGACCTTAAGTGTGTGGAAATATATATGGATGACTTTTTTTGTTTGGTGATTCATTTTAGGAAGCCCTCAAGAATCTAGAAAAAGTGCTTCTTCGCTACCAAGAAGCTCATCTCGCCTTGAGTAATAAAAAATTTAGATTAATGTGAAAGGCAGGGGTGGTTCTTGGCCATCTTATTTCTGACAAAGGTATCCAGGTTCACCTTGCAAAAGTAGAAATTATTTTGAGCCTTCCTATACCCAAAACTCAAAGGGAAGTGAGAGGTTTTCTAGGACATGTGGGCTACTATAGGAGATTCATTGAGAATTTCTCGAGGATATCTACCCCCATTTTCTGACTTTTGGCTAAATATAGTGAGTTTTCTTGGTCGACTGCTTGCCAATAGTCCTTTGAGACATTGAAGGACAAACTAGTCCAGGCACCAGTTTTGAGAGGACTAAACTAGTCCCTGCCCTTTCATATTTCCTCTTATGCCTCAGATACTTCTATTGGCGCAGCTTTAGGACAAGAAGAAGACAAACAATATTATGTTATTTATTTCATTAGTAAAAGCTTGTCACCTGCTGAACTAAATTATACGGTTACTAAGAAAGAGTTTTTAGCTATAATTTTTTCCATTAATAAATTTAGACATTATATTACAGGGTATGGAGTCTTTGTGCATACTAACCATTCTGCAATAAGATATTTGATGAATAAAACATTAACTAGTGGTAGAGTGACTAGGTGGTTATTATTGTTATAGGAATTTAATATTACCATTATTGATAGACCAGGAAAATCTAATGTAGTAGCAGATTATCTTTTAAGATTAAATAATCCTAGTGAAGAAATTCCTGTTGATGATTTTCCTGATGAACATGTTCTTGCTGTGTCAACAAAATCCCCATGGTTTGCTGACATAGATAACTATTTAGTCATTGGGAAATTACCACCTCACTTATCCACTCGTGAAAAGCATTGCATATTCGTGGATTTAAGGAGACCTCTTTTACATCGGAGCAGATCTCATTATCCATAGATGTGGAAGAGAGGAAGAAGTGTTTGATATTTTAAAAACTGCCCATGATGAACCTTGCGGGGGTCACTTCACTGATAAGCGGACTGCATACAAAGTGTTACGAGCTGTCTATTTTTGGGCCTCCTTGATTAAGGATGCCAAACAATACGTCAAGAGATGTGGCAACTATCAACGAATTGGACAACCTAATCAAACCAATGAAATGCCTTTATGTCCTCAAGTTATGATTGAGCCTTTTGAAAAATGGGCCATTGATTTTGTAGGACCAATAAATCCAACATGATTAAATAAAAATCATATTTTGGTTTGTACAGATTTTGTTACAAAATGGGTAGAAGCTAAAGTTTTTTCTTTCGCTACTGAAAGAGTTGTTGTTGGTTTTCCTTTTATTGAAATCTTTACTAGATTTGGTGTGCCTAGAGAAATAGTTTTTGACAATGGACCACAATTTATTTCTAATCTAGTACAAGGTGTGATGGAGCAGTACAAAATACGACACATGAAATCTACACCGTATCACCCGTAAGCAAATGGTTAGGTGGAGTCCACAAACAATGTGATTGAGTCCATCCTCACAAAGACAGTAAATATTCATAGAAAGGATTGGGCTAACAAATTATTGGAAGCATTGTGGGCATACTGAACCACTTGGAGGAACAACACAGACACACACGATATGAGCTGGTGTATAGGAAACAAGTCCTCTTGCTAATAGAATTCCAGATCAAGACATTGAGGACTACAATCCAATTGGGGCTAGATCTCTCTAAAGCAAAACATCAATGTATTATACAACTGAATTATTTAGATGAATTCCAAAGGATGTTGTTCAACAGAACATCTTGGTTTGACAACATCACAAGAAGTGGCATGACAAGTCTATCCAGAAGAAGAAATTCAACCAGGTGATTGGGCGCTCCTTTATGGTTCTAGATTCAAATATTTTAAAGGAAAATTCCATACACGCTAGATGGAACCCTATGAGGTGGTCAAAGTGTTTTAAAATGGAGCGGTAGAGATCAAAACTATTGATGGATGGAATTTTGTGTTCCTCGTAAATGGGCATAGATTGCAGGTATATTTTTAGCCCCTTACTAAAGGAGATTTTATGCAACAAGTACAACAACAATCTGAAAAGGAGTTGGTAGGTGGTAACACCAACCTGTCGAAGATTTGATTCTTTCTTTTCCTGATGAAAAAAAAAAATAAATAATAATAATAATAATAAAAGAAAAAAATGACAATTTTTTTTTCTTGTAATTATGAAAATCAGTTGACTGACTTGATTGCAGAAGGATAAACCTGAAAACTAGCATGCTGGTAGGAAGATCAAAATTTCAATAAAAAGGGAATGCTGATTTTTAGATATGTTGGTTGCCACCAAGAAGAAGTAGGTTCAAGGAGCCCAGCCCTTACCCAAGTTTGGGGTAACTAGCATGGAAATTTTTATCCAAGTAAATGATTAATTTTCGCTGCAATTTCTTTTTCTGGCATCAGTGCAGGTAGACCTCGAAGATAAAATTCTTCCTTTCTTCTATTTTCCCATTTCATAATTCCCACTATTTTTCTTTTTCTAAATCCCCAATGAATTACCCTCCTCTTTCTTCTAAAGAAAACTATCCTTACCCAATCTAGTAAAATCCCTCTATTTCCCTTGAATTTTTCTCCACATCCCATTCTCGTTTATCCCCCTTGGTTATATTGTTCTTGGAATCCCTATAGTAATGTACCTTACCATTCTAAAAATTACCCTTTTCCCACTTCTTTCTTCCCTCATAAATTGATTGTAGAATTTGATGCATTCAATCTAGAAGGCATGCTCATGAAACACCAAAGGATGGCGAATAAAACTTTCCTTGTATATTTAGGCAAAAAAATTTCCCAGCTATAGAATTATGTTCTATCAGAATTGTTATTTGGTAAAATCCCTGGTGCAAGATGTGCAGTGCAAGCATGATGTTGTGGAAGCAGTTAGTGCAAGCATGATGCAGTGCAAGCAGTCAGTGCAAGCATGATGCAATGCAAGCAGGATCAGTGTAGGAGCGTGACCAGCTGTGGAAGAAAGTGTAAAATAAATTTCACATAGTACATGAGCATCTTATGAAGAATGTTTATGGAATTTTATTACTTTGTACATGAGTGATTCCTGCACTGATAGATCATAGCATTATATATTTTAATTGATACTTTGTTTTATCATTTACTGACTTAGGAAATTTTTTAAAGTACAAGATATATTGGGTTCTGAAATCTAATTTTTTTAATGGGTACTGAAATATGTCTTAATTGAATTATGAGGTAGACCGTGGGATAGTACAGTTTGTCCGAAAACTCATAACTCACCTCCCTTCGAACCAATCCCCCATCACGTGTTCATCATTGTCTTACCTCCTAACTCTATCATTATGACCGTTAAACGCTGCCGCATAAGCCTCCACCACATCCAATCATTATTGCTCACCCGTAGCAAGATGGTATGTATCTCCATCTGAATCGAGGAGTCGTTCTTTTATCATTAAACATGATTGGTTTGATGGGACTAAAAGGACAAAGGATGGATGGACCTCCAGCATAAAACTCTCAGCAACCATTGGTCTTGCTCATGAAAATCCTTTTGAGGTTGTGGCAGGGAATTGTGGAAAATTTGAACATGTCACCCATAAGGAATGAGCCATTGTCCTTGAAGGAGATAGAACAAACTACGGAATACCAGAACAGTCTTGCACTATTGCAAGAATCTAGATTCCTTCCATTTTTGCAGAGGTTCGATGGCTTCGACATGGCCATGGTGTTGGAGTTTGCGAAGGCATTTGAGGGAGGCTGAGATAGGGTCGACTCATTAGAATTTGAAGTCACGAAGGAGTCCACTGCGTGAGCTACAGGCTTGCCAACTATAGGGGAGAAGTGGTTCAAAAAGGAGCGGCTTGAAGAGAAACGATGGCGTCAGTTTGTGAGTGACAAAAATCTTGAGGTTAACTAGAAGAATGGGCTTCCATAGAGTGCCATGCTTGGAAAATGGTGAGACCTCCTGTTCATACTACAAAAATTTGTGACCTACAAGGGATGTTACACATTAGCGTTCGTGTACCACATGAAATTGTTGTTGCACTTTGAGTCAGGGAAACTTATTAATTCTCATTGCTATCTGCTCCGAAGTCTCGAGAAAATGACGAATGGTGTACAGAGTGGGAACGCAAGCCAAGTCATAAATAAGCTATATCATCATGGGCTTCTCACAATCCTCGTCAAGAAAGTGCTGGAAGAGAAGGGAGTGACCTAGAAGGCATTCTGGAAGGAGTTTCAGGTGAGGAGTGCAAGGAAGTCTGCTGGCACGAGTACAAGAAAGAAAAGGAGGGCAGAGACATCGTCCCCTGCCAAGAAAAAGGGTAAAATCACACCGGTGCAAGAAGAAAAGAAGTTTGTCAAAGACACTACGCCCTCGACAAAGAAAAGAAAAACTTGAACCTCGACAAGGAAGAAGACTGGGACGAATCAGTATCGATCAAGCTCTCTGATTGTGATTGATGAATCACCTCGGGTTTCATGTAAAGACCATAACCTTTCAATGCTTGTAGATGTAGCGGCCCAAACCGTAGTAAACGAAGAAAATGTGGAAAAGGAAGATGACATATTGTTGTCTACCCTTGTTCACAGATTAAGAAAGAAGAATATGACACCGAGTGCAGAAGAAGTTCAGACAAAGGGTCATGAGGATGATGAGGCACAACACATGGAGCACCTCGACAATTTTGATGAATAGTACATCGAAACCTTCAATGTTTTTGATGAACAGGGTACTGAAGCCCCTAATGTTTTTGATGAATAGGGTAATGAAGCCCCTGTTGGTTTAAATGAACAGTGTGTTGAATCCCTTGAAGAATTGGAAGAACAGGGAATTAAAAACCCTATGGAGTTAAGTGCACAAGGTACTGAAACCCTTGGCATGAAGGTTGTGGAGGGCATCAACACCCTCAGTGATAAGGAAACCCAGGCGCATAAACTTTTGGCAATGTCGTAATGCAAATGTTAGACAACCTTAGCCTCGACAATGATGGGACTTGCTTGGAGTCTGTTGTAAAGAAGGTATTTACACTAGAGAATATAAGCGCATAGCCCTCTACCCTCTACCTCAAAAACCAAATAGTCGAATTAGAGAAGCAAGTTCATGACCTAGAGGCTTTGAACCAGGTCATGAAGGAGAAAAATTCGCAAAAGCAAGGTGAGGTAGAGCTACTCGCAGAAGTCAAGAAGCAGAAACATCAAGTGAAAGTATGGAAGTATCGGGCTTCCAAGTGCTACAAATGCCTCAAGAAGGTGACTAAATAGCTAAAAGTAGCCCAAAGTAAAAAGCCAAAGGTAGTGAAAGTAGGGATAAGTATTGAAGTACAAGATTGAGAGATTGCCACCCATTTTTGAAGATGTTTTGCAGAAGGTAAAATATTGTGTGAGGACACACAACAGCTTAGGGATGGGAGGATGTTGGTGTCCCAAATTGATCTATTTTTACCCTATTCCCATAAACCTTAAATTCTTTTTTATCTCTATTTAACCCTCTCATTCTTGCACTAGTCCAAGATAATCATCTATTCCTACATATACTTCGTATTTCATAATTAAGATTTATTAAGTGCTTTATTAATTACTTTACATATATTTCATGCCTTTTTATCTCTTGTAAATTATGTTTAACTTTCCTAAAAAGTAATTGAAGAACTAAGTGTTAATCACCATTTAGCATGATCAGTGCAGGCAGATTCTTACACCGCCAACGATGCTGCTTTTTCATCTCTGTTATATTCCATGCGGGTGTTTTCGATCCACAACTCTTAGTTTCATTGCAGACTATTCGAGGATGGGCATTGGCGGCGTATAGTCAGGGATTCTTTTCGGGAATATGGTCTATGGCCAACAAGTCCACGTTTTATTATAACCATTAGCCAGTTTTGAAAAGTTTGTTTGTTAGTTCATTCAACCGAAAGACTTGAATAGGAAATGACTGTAATTAGTAGAATATGGCTAAGGTCGAGAGACTGTATATAATGAATATTGTAGGTAGAGCCAAAGGAGCGATCTCTGAGTTATAATTTTGTTTACTCTGTAATTTTGTATCACCCTCAGTTCTGGGCTAGACTCACACTATCATGTATGTTTGTTGATCAAGTTAATACAAGGAATGCACCATGTTTTCTTCACGCTGTGTTTAAATTCTATTTCATTCATGATTAAGTGTTGAATCATTTCGTTTCCTAAACGGGAAACGAGTCGGTTGGCTAGGGCCCAGCTAACAAAGCTCGTTTACCCTTGTGCTTTCACCATTTAAAAAGTATGCATGAACATTTATTCATTTGTAGTTGCGTGACTTTGATTGCTTCTATATTTATTTCAGAGTTCTGAGATTAATTCATTTTATAGTCAAGCATGAACGGATACGTAGTTTGGAGGTTTAATTAATTTTATTTCTTTCTTGCAATTTCCTTCCTGCAATTCCTTTCCTGCAATTTTTGCCTTAGTTTTCTCCCACTCTGGTCACGTAGGAAGATTCATCCTATACTGGTGTATGTAGTTTCCCACACTCCAGTTTTACTTTGCAGCAAGTGTTACGTTCCTTTCCTACTTATAATTTCATTTATTCCTGCAAGAAAATGTACTGTCAATTCAAGTAATAATTTTCAATGTTAAGAATTATACTTCTGAAGGATGTTTACATGAATTAAGAAAGAATGTTATTACAAACATTTTTCTTTATACTTGCAGTTTATGACTTAAGAACAAGGAACGAAAATGTTATAAGTGAATTGCTGAAAGTTAGTTGATGCATGCAAATTTCTTTGACTACTGCTTGATTATTTCGAATTGTTTTTGCTTTATGAAATTTACTTTCATTGCAAAGTTCAGTTAATTAAAGCATTTTGTTCACATGTAATTTATCTCAGAATCTAGCTTGCAATTACAATTCTTTTTAACACGTGTTTTAATTCTTTCGAAAGTAAATTGGAAACTTTGGTGAAGGAAGCTCTGTCTCGGTGCAAGAGTTGGTCTCTTGTCACTGGAACAGAGTGCTTTAAGCCTTGAGGCTTAGAGCACCTCCATAAAGACATAAGTATTCAGCAAAGAAGGTAAAATATACTTTTTCACATAAAGTACGAGTGAAAGCAGATTGCAATAGTACAAGAATAGGTTTCTTGGTGTAGAAGGAAGATAAATTGGGAAACAGATCTTGCAAGGGCCCACTTGTTACACTGTTAGCCATCTATACTGAAGATAAACATAGTATTGCATTTCAACATTTAAGATTGCTTCCAGTTGTGTGAAAGTTCCTTTACTTGATTTCCTCGCAAATTATTCTTTTACATTCCAGCACTAGAATTGCTTTGGTGTCAATTGTCTTTAAGATTGTTTTCCATCTGACTCTGCAACATTTCATTCAAGGAGTAGGATTAGGAATAGGAAAATTTCATACCACTTTTGGCATTACCTGTGCTTCGTCTCTAAGTTTACAAAACCCCTGGATTGATAATCAAGTGTTGAGGAGTTTTCTTAAGTGCAATTCTTGCACCCAATAGTCTTGGCCAAGATCTTGCTTGTGAGTTGAGAGAGTTGAGCATACTTGTGCAGAATTGTTCTAGTTTGAACAAGCTTTGTATCTTCACTCATATTTCTGATATATGAAATACAGATAGCGGGGTTTTGAGCAGTGGCTTTATCGAGATACATCTTGTGTTATGTGTCATTGATTTATCTTCTTCTTGTTCATATTGTTTTCATCAATCTATTGGCTTCTGCTAGTTGAAAGTAGAGGTAGATTCTTGTCCTGTGCTTTAGTAAATTTCATGAGCTTGTGAATCTATGGGATTTTCTATAGAGCGGTGCCTACAAAAGATGAATATCATGGGTGTACAATGCCACCTCTTGTGGAAGTAATCCCCTCTTTAGTGGTACCACCACCACCTGATTTCATTGGTCAAATACTCCATATGAATATGGAATATGATCAGGATACTCTTTGCACATGACCCATCACTCCATTGGTTTCTCATCACTCCCTTGATATTGAGTTTCCTTCAAACAAGGCCATCTTGGAGGTCATGGCTTCACACAATAAGCCATGGGAGACTATGCCTCATTATGCCTCTACTCTCCCAAAATTGGAAATGATGGAGCTTGGAAATACAAATCTTAAATCTAGCCAAGGGGCATTTCCTAAGTCATCAAATGAAGTCCCACCATTGGACCAAGTCACATTTAAGATTTATAGCACTGAACTTGCCACTGGGTTATCCACTTAACTCCCCCATCTATGAATGTATTATAACTTCTTTGTGCCTTGATAATATTCATTAATGAGCTATCTTAGCTCATGAGACCATTACTCTTTATGTCCTCAAGTAGTCCCTAATAATACTATGGTTCTTGACTTTTTCTAAAATCACCTTTAGCAAACTGAAAATCCAATTGGATGTGGCATGGCCCCATCATGGTGCGCACCATGTTTCCAACAAATACAGATGATTTCATATGCATCAATTGGAACCATTGGATTGTGCTCAAAAATGGGTAGAATACTACACAACCTATCAAATTGTGTCACACTTTCTATATATGTATATAATACATCATAAAATAAAACATAAAAGACATAAAAACATCAAAACTACATACTTGAGGTTTATTATTGAAACTGACATATATGGTTAGGATTCACCAATAATGTCACTTCATTACTAATATTTACCACGCCATTCAACTTGTGTGAAAGAGCCTATCCTTCATGGGAACCCTAAAATAGAAATCGATTATTCTTTTGGTGCCCATGTTGTGTTCATTTGTAGGTTCAGATATCCTCTTTAGTATCTACCATGACATCGTAATTGAGCCTCATGCCTCTCTTTGGCTCTTATTTTTGGCCATTATTACCTTATAATGGGTCCCGACATGTTTATCATTACTTTTTGGTTTCCAATGCTCACAATATTGAATCTCTTGCTAGATGATGTAATAATGATGTGTGCCTTCTTTCTTCTTTTGTACCTTGCAATTGTTCTTGACCTCCTTCCTTTGAATATATCTTGCTTCCATCTTGAAACTCAACTCACCATTTAAGAGAGACCTGTAGGTTTTAACCCCGTACGGAAATTACCTGCATACAAATTCTAAAACACAGAAAATAAACAATGCGAGAGCATAACACATAAAACACATATACACAACAATTTTCTCATCGATCCCAAAACTGGGACTACCAGCTTGATTTTTCATTATATTCCTTTCAATGTTATGATAAATATTTATACATGCCGAAGCATCCAATACCATGGACTGAAAACCATCGTGTCCAAAACCATGGATCGAAAACCATCATGTCCAAAACCATGGACCGAAAACCATTGCGTCCAAAACCATGGGATGAAAACCATAGGTAGGTGCGCCCAACCCAATATAGGGTCCAATAAAAAATTTCCTGGGGCATTTCCCTGGACCCTGTAGAGGGGGGCTACCCACCCCCCTCAAACCCCCCGCTGCGCAATCAGTGCAACGAAGCGGGGGCTCCACCCCCCCTCTAACCCCCCAATTCACTACGTAGGTTAATTATGGAAAGAATATAACACAACCCAACATTCTCCCACTTGTTGTTTTCTTTCCACAGGGGGCCACAGGATAGCTTCGTCATTTGTCTAGCCCTGAAACACCCATTTTTTCTCTACAACAAGAGAACTTCTCAAAGCTCACAAATTTTTTCAATGCATCTACAGTATTCTTCAAAGTTTCCACCTTTACCAGCAACACCTTTTTGTCTTCTATCATATCCCTCACAAAGTGATACTGAACATCAATGTGCTTTTTCTTTGATTGGTAAGCAGGGTTCTTTGCCAAGAAAATTGCACTTTGGCTGTCACAGTCTATCCTTATAGCTCCCTGTACTAAACCCATACTTGAACACATTCTCTGCAACAAAACGACTTCCTTGCTTGCATGAGTGGCTACCATGTATTCTGCCTCTGTAGTTGATAGTGCCACTACAAATTGTTTCTTACTCATCCAACTGACTGCACCTCCAAGCAGGTTAAAAACATACCCACTTGTAGATCTTCTTTGATCCAGATCTCTAGCCCAGTCTACATCAAGAAAGCCACAAATATCCAACACTCTGTCCAATCTTGGTCTTCCTTGGTATCACAAACCATAATCACTAGTGCCACCCAAATACCTGAAAACCCACTTCACTGCTGTCCAGTGCTCCTTCCCTAGTTTTGACATAAACTTGCTCAATACTCCCATTGCATGTGTAATGTCTAGTCTAGCACAGACCATTGCATACATTAGGCTACTGACTGCACTTTCATATGGAACATGGGACATGTCCTCTTCCTCTTCTTGTGTCTTGGGACACTGTTCAGCAGATAACTTTACACCTACAGGAATAGGAACCTTCACCGGTTTACTATCCTGCATATTAAACATCTGCAATATTGTCTCGACATACTTCCTCTCATTTAATCAGAGCTTCCTCTTTGCCTGATCTCTTTTAATTTCCATGCCCAAAATATAGTTTGCAGCACCAAGATCTTTCATGTCGAATTTGTAGGACAATTGGGTCTTCAAATCCTGGATAATTTCTTTGTCATTTCCAACCAGCAACATATCATCCACATACAAGACCAGATAAATAACACGGTCACCAATTAATTTAAAATACACACAGTGATCTGCTTTGCTTCTGGTGAAGCGAAGTCCCTGTATAAATGTATCAAATTTCTGATACGAAATCCTTGGTGACTATTTTAACCCATACAGAGGCTTCTTTAACTTGCATACCAGCTTTTCCTTACCCTTCACCGCAAAACCTTCAGGTTGCTTCATGTAGATTTCCTCTTCTAGATCCCCGTGAAGAAATGTTGTCTTCACATCCATCTGGTCTACCTCAAAATCAAAAGCAATAGCAACAGATAAAAGTAATCTAATAGAAGCTACCTTGGCAATAGGAGAAAAAGTATCACCAAAATCAATTCCCGGCACCTGGGAATAACCGTTTGCTACCAAATGAGCTTTGTATTTCTCCACCTTTCCTTCTGCATTTGTCCTCTTCTTGAACACCCATTTGTTGCCAATGGGTTTCCTTCCAGCTGGCAACTCCACCAAATCCCAAGACTTATTTTTGTGTAAAGATGACATTTCATCAACCATGGCCTCTTTCCAAAGTTTTCCATCCTTTGAATCTACTGCTTCCTTCACAGTTCTGGGATCATCGTCAGTAATAGATAAAGAAAATTTTGAATAGAAATATGGACTATACCTTTCTGGTTGCCTTCTTTTTCAGACTGATATTCTCACACCTGAAGTTTATCGCTCTTCATCTTCTAATTCCTCCTCTGTTGTAGAGTATGATTATTCCTTATTAAGCTCAAACTCTATCTTCTCAGGTTCCTTTGGTTGGACTTCATGTTTAATAACATCTTTTACCTCTCTGAACACCACATCTCGGCTGTACACAACATTCCTTGTTACTGGGTTCCAAAGCTTATAACCCTTTAAACCATCCTTATACCCAATAAAGATGCACTTTTCAGATTTACTATCTAACTTGGTTCGTTTCTCCTTTAGAACATGTACATATGCATCACGTACACATACCCTCAGATGTGAAAGAGAGGGTTTCTTACCAATCCATACCTCTTATGGAGTCTTATCCTCCAACACTGATGAAGGTGATCTATTGACCAAGTAACATGTTGTCTCCACCACCTCTTCCCAGAATTCCTGTCCTAACCCGGCACCACTGAGCATGCTTCTTACCCTTTCCATCAATGTCTTGTTCATTCTTTCTGCAACTCCATTTTGCTGAGGTGTATATGGAGTAGTCTTCTGTCGTGTTATACCACACTTCTTACAGAATTCTTCAAATTCCTTACTGCAAAACTCTCCACCATTATCTGTTCTCAGCACCTTTATCTTCTTCTCTGTCTAGTTTTCCACCAAAGCCTTAATTTCTTTAAACCTGTCAAAGACTTCAGATTTCTTCTTAAGGAAATATATCCATGTATTCCTTGAGAAGTCATCTATAAATGATACATAGTACATAGACTTACCCAGTGATGGAACCTTCGCAGGTCCAAACACATCACTGTGCACAAGTTCTAATACCTGTTTCGCCCTCTTACCACCAGAGGGGAAACTCACCCGATTCTGCTTCCCATATACACAATTTTCATGGAAATCAAAATCCAGAGAGCTATTATTCATACCTTCTACCATTCCTTTACCATGAAGTATTCTAAGGCCCTTCTCTCCAATATGTCCAAGTCTTTGATGCCATAGCATGGTCTTTTCTCCAGAGACCACTAGATTTTCTACTCCACTTTCAGGAACCACAGAACTATTGCACCCATCAACAAGAGTGCTACCTTGCATCTTGTATAGAGTTCCAATCTGAACTCCCTGCATCATTACCAGTGCTCCCTAAACCATCTTGCAGCTATCCTTCTCAAACACTGTTTTTACACCTGCATCATCGAGCTTGCTTACAAAAATCAGATTTATGGCTAAAGCAGGAATATGTAGAACACCCGAAAGTGTTCTAACCCTTCCATCTTGCAACTTCAACTCTAATTTTCCATGACCAATGATTCTATCCTTCCTATCATCCCCTAAGAAGACATCACCACCATCGTATTTATCATACTCGCAGAACAACTATCTATGGGGAGTGAAGTGAAAGGATGCACCTAAGTCAATCAACCATGCCTCATGATCTACATGTGTACTTGAAGAAGCCAAGTAGACATCCCCAACTTCATCTGAGGTGGTTTTCGCCTCTGTAGAAGGAGCATCATCAGATCTCTTTCCTTTGTCAGGAGCTTTAGATTTACAGTCCCTTTTGTAGTGCCCTTCCTTTCTGCATTTCCAGCACACCACCTTTACAGGTTTTCCTGGAGATTTAGATCTCCCTCTAGATTTAGATCTCCCACTCAATGACTTATGTTTGTTTCTATTCTGGGACGTCCTCATATAGACACGGCATCACCATTTTGGCTCTCCATACTTTTCTGTCTCATCTCCTCCATCAGCAAGGATGAGACTATTTCATCAAACTGCAAGGTAGTTGCATTGCTACCTATTGCAATAACCAGACTATCTCACGAATCTAGTAGAGAACACAACAAACTAATGCACTTATCTTCATATGAAGTTTTGATATCAACAGATGATAACTTACTTACCACAGTATTAAATGCATTCAGATGCTCTATCACCGAGTCTCCATCTTTCATCCTCAGGTTATACAGATTTTTCCATAGGAACAATTTATTCACCACAGACTTATATTGGTACAAAGTCCCTAACTTGTCCCACAAAGCCTTCACCATAGCTTCTCCTGATACATTCAGCAATACTAAATCTGACAAACACAATCATATTGTGCTCTTTGCCTTCGCGATCCAACTTCTTCCATTCTTCATCGAACACTCCCGTTGGTTTAGTACCCAGATCTACTGTGATCCACTAATCTTTATCCACCAACAGATCCTCCATCTTGAGTTTCCACAACTCAAAACTCTGACCATTAAATTTCTCAATCTCTATCTTTCCACTATTTGCCATCTTCTTTCACCACCAGAATCGATCTCATAGATCTCCCACTGAATAGGGTTTACCACAGGCTCGAGGGAAACCCCTTAGCAAGAAAGGCATCCCCTTGAAGCCAAAAATAGTTCTGATACCAAATGTAGGTTTTAACCCCGTATAGAAATTACCTACATACGAATTCTAAAACACAGAAAATAAACAATGCGAGAGCATAACACATAAAACACATATACACAACGATTTTCCCCTGGATCCCAAAACTGGGACTACCAGCTTGATTTTTCAATATATTCCTTTTAATGTTACAATACATATTTATACATATCGAAGCATCCAATACCATGGACCGAAAACCATCGCGTCCAAAACCATGGACCGAAAACCATCACATCCAAAGCCATGGACCAAAAACCATCGCATCCAAAACCATCGACCGAAAACCATAGGTAGGTGCACCCAACCTAATATAGGGTCCAAAAAAAAATTTCCCGGGGTGCTACCTCGGACCTCGTAGAAGGGGGTTTCCACCCCCCCATTGCGCAATCGGCGCAACGAAGGGGGGGCTCCTTCCCCCCTATAACCCCCCAGTTCACTACGTAAGTTAGTCATGGAAAGAATATAACACAACCCAACAAGACCATTGTGATGAGTGGATCTCCATTGTTAGACACTTTGTCACTATGTCCTGCTTTGCTTAGGTTGGTTCCTTTAGCGTCAGAACAAGATACATATCCTTATACCACTTGTCTCTATGGAATGAGATTCCCTTTGGTCTCCTTTTCATGCTCATTTAATAATGAAAATATTGAGCTTATTTTTCCATGTTTTCACCCTCATTAAACCTACCTAAAAAGGTCGAGTTCATTCAAGTATTTCCTACTCATGAATCAAAATGAAAGTTAGTGAGTAATATATTTTCCCTTCTCATGCTTTTTAAACCATGAGAAAGACATGATTGTACTTTTATCTCTTTTTCATCCTCACTATAAAACTCATGAAAAATACACAAGTCTAAGTATTATTTTACCTCTTTTTCAAGCTTCTTAAAACTGAATGAAAAAGATACCTATCAAGCTCACTTTTCCTCTCTTTCATGCTTGCTAAACTATGAAGGGGATCCACTATACAAAAAGGGAAGGGGGGAAGCATATTTTATTTTGTTTTCTATCATGAAAATTGTACATCACCCTTAAACATGGAACATTTTTTAGTCACTCCCTCATAGTTGGTTTTTGTTGGGATTTAGAGCCACACCATCAGCTTGAGTTGAGTCTCTCTATTATTGAGTCAATATCTTACCTGATTAGTTACCCTTCTAGTATATGGGCTGTGTTGACACCTCATGTGTCATCATTGTGTCTATTTGGTATCCTCAGTCCACACTACCAAATTCATATTTAGGTCCTGTCATTATATGTTCAAGCGAAGTCCTAGGGAGAGTCAACCATTTACAACTTTTGTTATACGTTTTCTATCGGCCATCTCTATGTCATTTGTGCATCAATGCTTCTGTTCTTATAATCATAGACATCATCTTAGTGTCAAGGAAAGTTTTAATGATGGAATTTTATGTTAAAGTTTGGAAACTTTGGTGAATATTACTAGTTCCTAATAAGCAAATTGTAAAGTGTTTGGTGATATTTTGTAAGCATATTTATATCTCTAATGATTTTATGTTAGTCTATATAATATTTTGTTGATTTTTAAGCTGAAATAATTTGACACTAAACAATTGGGACAAATCATTTTTATAATAAATGGAAATTGGTGAGTCTTTTATTTGGAAAAAGAATTAAAAATTAGCCTAGTAACCTGGGAATATTAGCCCCTAAAATTATCCCTGCTTAGTGTTAGTGTCATGTCAATTAAAGGGGGATACATCAGGGCCCTAAATCAATGGATCTCTTCCCGTCAACATCAAAACTTTATTTGGGATGTAGATCTAGAAAATGTCTAGTACCCTAGAGCTTGTAGCCCTCAGTGGTAGGTTTCCTCATGGTTGATAGTGGATTTTCCTCAATTATACCATGTTGAATTACTCTAGGAGTACTGAACATCATCACATTCATTCACGCTCTATAGATTGTGTTAGGTACCTTGGGAACCATTTTCATCGTTGGTGGTCTCCCTCGCATCTATTAACAAGATCCCTCAATGCCTGATAATCAAGTAGTCTCCCTACATGCTCAACATTATCTCATTCATTAATATTTTGCATAATCATACCATTGGGATGAGTCGAAGACCTTGGGGCATGGAGCTACCTCACTCATGCATATTTCCTCACCTAAGCTGCATTAGAGAATCAATTATTTACTTTAAGGGCCATCATTGGAGGCACTCAAATCAATGTCCAACCCTACTGATAACTACTATGCAAAAGATATACATTTTATCATGACTAGTATTTGATGACATGAGTCCTCAATATGTTGTGTGAGCGACCATTCTCTATTCTCTTAGTACCGAGTATGGGTATACCTAACTTGAGGATGTACTTTATATGTATCTAACTATTATTTTTTCAACCTATACAGGTCCTCTATTTGTGGTTCCACCCCTATTCCTAGCTCACTGGATTTATTATAAAGTATATCAACCATCAATTTCTCTTCTAGCCTCATACATTAGGGGGCATATGTTATACCTAAAAATTCACCCCTTTGGGTCTAAAATAAGTGTTATACAAAATCTACAACTGTGGACAGAAGTGTCTTCCCTAGGCCTACTGGATTGGGTTAGAACAACAGAAATCAAAGGGCATAATGTCTTCCTTAAAGTGATTTAATGATGCGAAGAGGCCTACCTGGAATATGTCGCAAGCTTCGCTCCTTCCTCAGCTTGTATGCTCCAATCCTAGATTCAATCGCTATAATTAGAACCTGCACAATCAAACAAGACAATCCAAAGATATGTGACATATATGTAGCATAATTTAGTCACTTAATTAAATAGATAAAAATGGTATTGAAATACATGAAATTGTAACATAATATATAAGAAAACAATTTACTCTTTGTATTAATATAAATGGAGAGAGTTGCAACCAAAAATAGGATTTGATCTTGTAGAAGAGCTCCCCAAGTTGACTTTTCCTTTCCTTGCCATAAAGTATGCTTCTATGTCACCCTACTGCATGGAATAATGACTTTAAAAGCAACAACATGAGGGTAGAATCAATATTCAAAAGCCAACCCCCTGCCCATGGATGGCTATAAATATATAGATGAGGGGGGTAGTTCATGAATTCTTATCCTTTTACCAATCTAGGCTTGAGATCCACTTGGGATGGGAGGATGAGCTCAAGGGATAAGAGTTGAAAACTTCAATGTAGGATAGGATATCATTCAAGACTCTTATCCAAGGTAAATGGTTGAAACAACCTTAGGAAGCTTTAGGATTATTTTTATTTTTTCTGAATTTCTAGAATCAGTACACCCCCATGACTGAGTAACCTAGTGGTGATCAACACAAGTGTAGAGAGGGTCAACCTAGTAGTCAACGCTGGTCCCTAAAGGGCTACGGTGCATTGGGCCTTAAAATATTGGAATCTCAACAGTCAAGAGCGGAAACTCAAGGATTTATCAGAGTCATGCTTAGGTCTTTGTGTAGGGATGATGACAATATGTTGAAGGATGTGAATTGATCATCTTTGAAGGCATATTAACCAGATGTGACAAAATGGACTATAACATATTCCCCCCTAAAGCACAAAGTCAGAAATAAGAACTGATGACTGAAGTGCTTTACCTTGTGACAAGTTAGAATCAAGAACAATCATTTGATAGCATCATTTGCTACAATACATTTACATCATGATATCTTTGTTAAGTGAGGCATACCCATGCTCAAAACATAAGCTAACATTACATGTACAATGACCAAAAGACATGTCCACGGATGACTGATGGTTGACCCATGACTTGATGATTGTCTGTATGATCATAGCCATCATACATTGTGATCTTGTATTACTTTTGAATCGTAGCCCGAGTGGATGAAACTATATCTGGGGTCTTCTATCGCACTCACATCACCAACCAATATACGAGTTTAACCATGCAAATTAATGAGTTGAAGTCAAACACGGTAGAAACCGTCTCATTACCAGCCAATGATGTAAGTCATTAAAAGATGCAAGATAAAGCACCGATGATGTTAATGTCTCTCATGGTACTCTAGTATAATCCCTATGGTGTGAAAGAATGATTTGATGTCAAACACCACATAAAATCATTCAGTCAAAGGCCAATGATGTGAACTTGTCACCGAGAGAGAGGAAACTTGCCATTGATGTATGCAAGCACCAAGGTACCTAATCGATGTTTCTATGTCAACTTCCTAGATAATGAATTGATGTTAATAGGATGCGACCCATCGCAGGAGGGCCTTGATGTATCCCCCATCAACGACACGAACTGGGTATGATGATTTGACACAGAATGATTAGAATGATGTTGCTACAAAACTAGACCAGGAGTGGCAGACATGGAATGAAGGCTCAAGAGTATTGTGGCATATATCAACTACATAATTTCTCTTGAACACAATGGCAACACTGAAATGAAGTTGGCAGTATTGACCCAAAACCAAAATGGAGGCTTTGAAAAGGTATGATAAACCAAAAGACAAGAAACTTTTCCAATCTAATAGCCACGAAGATGAAGTGGAAGAGTGTCATGTTCAAGAGTGACTCGCTACCATTAACAAGTGGAGTATCCCAATGTCCCAATTTCCCCAACCATTACTGGTCAATTCCTCTTTATTTTTGACAAGCTCGATGACAATAACATATGTTTGATTTGTAAGTTCATCCTTTGGATGAATTCCTCTGAGTATATTTAACGAACCCAAAGGAGTGGTTCCGTCCCATCATGATCGATGAGTCCATCATTGTTTGATGTTTTTATGAGTCCAGCAAAGGTAAAAACTTGACATCTTTTTCATTTTTATATAGTTTGAAAAAGAGGCAAAAAATAAAACTCCAAAGGTTCCTTTTCATATATAGTCTCTTGAGTTCGAAAACGCAGAAAACAATACTCAAGAGAACCTCTTAGCCATGTTTTCCTAAGGTATTCCTTTTTCATAAGTAGTCTATCTCAATTCGGAAAAGGGTTAAACTTATACTGAGTAGACATATTTTCATTTACTTTAACGAGTTCGAAAAGACAAGCGATCAGAAATATTTTCATATTTTGGTATTTTGAAAAGAGCTAAAAGAGAATGCCTCCTAGAGGAATGAATGGTATAAAAGGATATAAAATGGTTCTGATCATGGTTTAACTACTCAAAACACATAGAGGTCAAGAGGTTGGCTAATAATACCACTCATCATAGTAGTTCCCTGGGAAAGAGTAAAATAACCAAGTGAAAGCTTATGATCGACCAAGGACATGGTGACGATGGAATGAGAAAACCAAGGCTCATCTAGAAGAAAATAGGCTAATAAATATGGAAATCACAAAGGATGGGATCAGAATGGTTTCATTTTTTCACAAGCTTGAAACATGGGAAACTATGCTTGAGAATCTTTGAAGATGGTTTCCTTTTTCCACAATCACGAAACATGATAAAAAACTATGCTTGAGAGTGGTTTCTTTTTTACACAAGCTTGAAAGAGAGAAAAATTATTCTTAAATTAATTTTTCATGCCCCTAGCATAATGACTCAATTCGAGGTACATGCCCCCCAAGCTTCATATCATTCACCTAGGTAAACTAATGGTTATTAACAAGTGGATGGAATGAATGTTAATTTACAAGATCAAGTGAAAGACTCAACTAGGAATTTACAAGATCGAATCAAAGAATCAAATTGTAAGGGAATATGTTTCATTTTTTAATGATCTTGACATAGAAAATATATGTGATCATGGCACCTTGTTTCATTTTTTAACGAGCTTGACACAAGAAAAATAACTCTACTCCGGGAACCTTGTTTCATTTTTTAATGAACTTGACACAAGAAAAAGAACTCTACTTTGACACCTTGATCATGACCTGTACAAGGTCATGGATTCTAAGAGGGTCTCATCATATGGGAGAATAACACTCTGGAAAGGATACATATCAAATAATCCAGTGGAAACATCAAACTCCAATTCCCCCAGTAAATGCTTCACCATATCACCTATTGGATCTAGCTCGAAAGAAGTTGAGCAGACAAAGACAAGTTCATCTTCATTAGTAGGTATGTGAATGCGATAGGTTTCCACATAATTAACTTGCAGCGGGGAAGATACCACCTGCACTTTTGGAACACTTAGGGAACTAGGATGATTGGGAATCAAATTAGGACTAACAAATCAAAGTTGGTAAATGGTCACATGTTAGGCCCCTATATTACTAGTCTAACCCCTTATTGTTATTAGTACAACCCCCCTATTATATTGTTGTACCCATGTCGTCCCCATATTGTTATTATTGTGCCCCATAGAAGCCCACTATTGTTATTATTTTGCCCTTACGTTATTATTGTTATGCCAACTCTGATTATATTATGACCCCTTAGACTCCTATATATAGAAAAGAGGTCTTGTCATTTGTATCATCCAAGAATTGTTCATTTGTGTAATGTAAAGGAGGTTTTCCCCTCATAGAGGCTGAATTCTAAGGCGTTCAACTATCTTTTCTATCTTTTTGTGAGCTAGTTTCATAACATTTGGCATCAGAGCTTTGGATTCTAGGGTTTCACTGCTCCAAATAGGTCATCGTGGAATTTTCGCTATAACTTTTTTCTGCGACGTTTTAGAAGCGAAACAAAAAACCCAATTGAGACGAAATCATGCTGAACTTGGGGTCCGAATTTCAAAGCTTTTCGCACTATAGTTGTGGAGATATTATCTGAGGAAGTTGGCCTTTTTGTAGACTCCTGAATTACACTCCAAACAGGTGACCTTGGGAAAATTGTCATAACTTTTGTTTTGAGCATCAGATTGAAATTTCGTAAGAATTTATAGAAAGAGGATGGACTTTGGTTTCTTGTACATATTTTTCAAATACTAAGGTCAACACAGTGACACATGGCACTTCATACAAGTTTGCCCTTCTAGAAAGGTCTATAATCAAGTCATCTTGGGAGATTGTGCATAACTCTGCCTTGGAGAATCTAAATTTGATCAGACTGGTGGCATTGGAAAGAGGACACAGAGGGAAACTACAAATCATAATTTCATAACTGTATGATCGGAAATTACAGAGATACATCAGATTCAATATCGAGCTCCTACAAAGTGAAAAAAAGTGTGTAGTTTCTTTTAAATTTTTGCATAAGCTTGGTTTGAAAAATTAGTTTGAAGGAATTCAAAGGGCATAGTAAAGCATTATTATCGGTAATTGATGTCCCAAGGAAGGAAAATGCAAACACCTAATAAGCAACCTGAAATTTCTAGCATGACTCATGAAGAAGAAGAAGAAATGCAACATGATATATCAAAATTACGAGACCAAGTGCAACAAATGTCACTTGCACAAAAAGTAACAGAATCTAAGATGGATGGTTTAAAGAAAGATGTAGAAGCTAAGATGGATGGTTTAAAAAAAGGCATTAGAAGCTAAGATGGATGGCATGGAAGCTAAGATGAATGGCATGGATGCTAAAATGGATGGCATGGATGATAAGATGGAAGAATTGAAGATAAATTTGAATAAGTTGCTACAAGAAATGGTCACTAATGGTGAAAGAGTAGTAAAGGAAACTCATGATGAGAAAAAAAGAAATGTTAATCATGAGTTCATAGACTTTAATGTTGGATGGAAGACCCACCATATTCCAAAAATCGATATGAGGAAGTTTGATGGCAAGGATCCCGCAACATGGATACTACAGATGGAGCAATTTTTCGATCTCAATAATGTGCAAAACACACAAAAGGTACGTATTGCAACTTTATATTGGAACAAAATCAGTTTGGATGGTATCAATGGCTTTGCTCTTGTAAACAAATTATCACTTGGGCAATTTTTATGGAAGAAATGACAGCACATTATGAAGATACAAAAAGCAACACTTTTTTTAGACAATTAATAAGTCTCAAACAAAAGGGTTCAGTGATGGAGCACATCGAGGAGTTCCAAAAATTGAACATAAGGGTAAAAAATATTCCAGAGGAGCATAGGATTGATGTGTTCATAGGGACTTTAAAGGATAATATCCAACATGATGTTTGCCTTTTGGAACCTGATTCATTAGTGAAGGAATTCAGGTTAGCAAGAAAAATGGAAAGAAAAATTATGGCAACCAGGAAGCCTACCACTCACAACTATAAAGATGTAAGTGTTGTTGCCCCTAGCCTTCCACAACCTATAAGGTTGACACCACAACAATTGGAAGAAAAAATAACAAAAGGGCTTTGTTATAGTTGTGATAGAAAATACACTAAAGGTCATAAGTGTGCTGAGAAGAAATTATTCTACATAGATTGTGAAGAGGAAGAAGAAAAGGAACAAGAAAGGTCAAAAGAAGAGGATATACTCTAGGAACAAAGCCTAGATAAAGAAGAAATGAATCTGACCATATCTTGTAATGCATTGGTTGGAATTACCACTCCTCAAACCATCAAGATAGAAGGACATATCAAGAAGAAAAAGGTAATAGTGTTGATTGATTCAAGAAGTACCCACAATTTAATTCATTGTAAGATAGAAAAAGAATTGAATTGCTTCCTATATCCAGCACCAAAGTGTCAAGTGATGGTTGCAAATGGAGGAACGATAAATTTCTCTGGAAAGTGCCATAATATCAAGCTATCCATGGGAGAATATGTATTGAATAGCCCAATGCTTTCCATTCCAATGGGAGGTGCTGATGTTGTACTAGGAGTCCAATGGCTACAATCCTTGGGTACAATAGCTTTTAACTTTCAAGAACTTTTCATGAAATTTTATGCTGAAGGAAATGAAGTTGAACTAAGGGGTATTGCAGGGAAACCAAGAAATATAATAAGCTCTAACGGTATGACAAAGCTTCTAAAAAAGGAACAATGAGGTGTAATTTCACAATTATGTTTGCTAGATGTTTCCACATCAAAATCATCTATTTCTCCAGATCTCCAAAAAGTCTTGGACAATCAGTCCAAGGTATTTGAGACTCCCAAAGGTCTCCCACCTATTCATGATCATGATCATGTTATTCATTTGATTCCAGGAAGTGTTCCTCCAAACATCAGGCCGTACAGATATCCCTATGCCCAAAAGAGTGAAACTGAACGTATGGTTGCAGAAATGCTTGAGGCTAGTATAATTCAACCTAGCCAAAGTTCTTTCTCTGCTCTAGTAGTATTAGTGCACAAGAAGTATGGATCATGGCGCATGTGTCCGGATTATAGGGAGCTCAACAAGCTCACTATTAAAGATAAGTTTCTGATTCCTATCATTGATGAATTATTGTATGAATTGCATGGATCAATTTACTTCACCAAGTTAGATATTCGTTAAGGATATCATCAAATCAAAATGAAGACTCAAGACATTCCGAAAATAGCATTTAGAACTCATGAGGGTCACTATGAGTTTTTGGTCATGCCTTTTGGCCTTACCAATGCACCTTCTACATTTCAAGGTTTGATGAATTCCATTTTCAAACCCTTCCTTAGAAAATTTGTGTTAGTATTTTTTGATGATATACTAATCTACAACAAGTCTTGGAAGGTTCATGCTGAACACATTGACAGGGTGCTACAACTATTGGAGGAGAAACAATTATATGTAGAAAGATCCAAATGTTTCTTTGGAGTACAAGAGGTGGAATATCTGGGTCATCTTGTATCTCATGAAGGAGTTAAGGTAGACCCTAGCAAAAATAAAGCCATTAAGGAATAGGAAATCCCCACATCCATAAAGCATTTGCAAGGATTTCTCGGGTTGACAAGGTATTACCCCAAGTTTGTTAAGAATTATGGGAAAATAGCAGCACCTCTGATGAGCCCCAATTTTGGTACAATTTGGGCTCATTTTTGGCCTATTTTGCTTGCTCAAACCATTCATTTTTATTGTTTATGCATACACTTCTTAGTTTATTCATGTTGTTTGTAGGAGAAAGGATAGGCACTTTATCTACGTAGCTAATGCATTGTGATTCCAGGTTTTGGCATTAAAAGGGAGCAAAAGACAACGAAAAGGTGGCAAGGAGACAACGAGTTGGCACTGCTGACGTAAGGAGAGGTTGTCCACGGTCTTGGGGGACATTCCTCGTGATCCTCACCAAGAACTCTGAGCCCCACTCCATCCTCCCTCCGAGCTTAATACACGGCCAGCTGTTCTACAGGAACAGCAGTTCAAAACTGCTCTACAGGAAACAGCATTTATGACCATCCTACAGGATCAGCAGTTAAACTCTAGATTAAACAGCCGAGCTCCTAGAATCATGGATACTTGTTGGATCATCGTTTTGTATAAGTATAGAGGCCTTAGCCTTGGTTAGGTTGTTGAAACTCTCGTATTACTATTGTAATTTTGGAGCACAGCTCAAGTTTCGTTCTCTTTTGTAAGCCAATTTGGCATGTTATCAGATCATGAATAAAGAAGGCCACTTTTGAGTTAGTTCTGAGTTTTCTCAAGGAGCTATAGCTCTCAGGTTAGGGCCCAACCTGAGAGCCATAGACCTCCTCAGTGTTGTAATGCATTTACAATTAGGTCCAGCACTTGAGTTTGTTTAGTTTCCTATGCAATTCGGATTTCCAGCTTGTTAGTTTAATTGTTTCCATTAGCATAGATAGGACTGGTATGATGCTTTTCTTTCAGTATTCAAGTTTGATAGGTTGGTAGAATAAATCTCTTGGAGCTCCAACAAAAACAGGTTGTAAAGGCTCACTGCCATCTCACTGTTTGGGATTGGGGTGTAGACCATGATCAGCCACCAAAAAGAACAGCAGTCGTTTCATCTCCACGTAAGTTGCCACATGAACGTTTTTCATTAAGGATTTATTCATACATTCTCGACATTGATCCATACTGCACTCTCACGCATTAGTTTTATTGCTTGGTTTCCATTTTGGATTTATAGGTTTCATGGCATAATAGGTTAACGAATTCCTTGTTTTCATGCACAGGTCATTTGTTTTATTTACACTGCTTTTGCTCAAGCGATTTCCTTCGTCGTTTTCTTCATCCACCTGCAAGTTCTATTCACCCTCTATCTCACTCACGTGCCCTCCAACTCTCTCATTTCACGTACAGCTCCATCTCCTTCACTCTCGTTGATTCCACCCTTCCAAAACATCAACCCATTGCATGCACCCTTCCTTCGTCTGACTTGCCATTTCCTAAGACATCATTAGGTCCATCTCCATCTCCCTTAGCCTCCCACACCACTCCAACACTCCATCAACTCCTAAAAACCTCCACGGCCAACCATCTTGTAGACGTGCACAGCCATCCTGTAGAAAACAGAGTATCCTGTAGGATCCCCTACAGCCTTCCTGTAGGAGGCCATTCACTTCGTTGCCGAGCTTCTGAACGTGAGGGACCTCTGTGGACGGGTGCTAAGGATCCTTAGGAACCTCTCTTAGCCTCCCCAACCTGTCCCACACTTTCCTTCCTTCTCCATCCCACCTGCACAATCAAACCCTAATTAGGCCAAGTTCACACTCATTCCACACACCTAAAGGAAAAACACAAAAACACATTTCTCATGATGCAAGTAGCTTAGACCCATGAATTTACACTTGTTAGAGGTAATGACAACATTCATAGGAGTTGCATCCACATTCTTTGCATTATAGAAGATAGACTAGTTAAATTAGGGTTTCATGGATTCACATGCTTTAAATTGCTTTTGATTCAGTTTGTCAAGCAACATAGCCTTCCTTTGAGTTAGCTTTCGTCCATCATTGATCAAGCTTCTTCTGTGAGCCTATAGAAGTTGGCTTAAGCCCTAGCGGAATTGTTTCAGCTAACCAAGTGACAGCTGCGACAAGGGCTAGTACTTGTGCATACAGCACCGTCACTTCCAAGTTTGTACGAACTACCGGGTTGATAAAATTAAGAGACAGGAAGCCCCAGGAGTTGTAGCATTATTGCTACAATACTGGAGCTCACCATCTTTTTGGCGCCGTTGCCGAGGAAGCGTCAGAGTATTAGCACCTGTTGCTTTTCCTCTACTTTCCTACTCTTACCTTCTGCTAAGTAGTTTGCTTCATTTCCATTCTGCAAAAGTAGCATAGACTTTCCTGCTTTCCTAGACTAATCTTTCCTGCTTTCTTAGATTAGTATTTCCTACTTTCCTAGATTAATCTTTCCTGCTTTCTTATATTAGTATTTCCTGCTTTCCTAGATTAATATTTCCTGCTTTCCTAGATTAATATTTCCTGCTTTCCTAGATTAATATTTCCAATTCCGCAAATTTCATTTGAGTAATCTAGTTAGTTGTAGATCACTTTGTTTCAGTTTTGCAGGTACAAGGAAAAAACAAAAGCACTAAAAACAGAGAAGAGTCCTTTCCCTTTCATGCCTCGTAGGAACCGAGATAGATCAGGCAAATTCCTACCAAACACCCCCACCACATCACTAAGTCACCCTTCTCTCTTCTTTGGTGACAGTGACCCAGAGGAACCTATAGGTGAACATCCCGAGATATACCAAGACCCTATAAAAGAAGAAGAGTTAGAAACCACTCCATCTGAAGCCATGGCTGATAACAGGAGAGAAGATGAGAGAATAGAAGGAGCTTTCCCCATCCGAGAGACCAATGGGGATATGAAAATGAAAAACATTAGCCCCTCTGCCTTGCCTCACTTCCATGGACTGACCACTGAGGATCCTGATACCTTCTTGTTTGAGTTTGTTGTCCTTTGTTGAACCTATGACTATACTGAGGATGAGCAAAAGTTGAAGCTTTTCCCTTCCACTCTTAAGGATGCAGCACTACGCTGGTTCATGGGATTACCTGGGAATAGCATCACCACTTAGGCTCAGATGCAGCAAGCCTTCAATACCAAGTATAGGGATTATTGTAGGTCCAAGGAAACCAAGGGAGAGATCTTTCAAATGACCATGGGGAATGATGAGTCTTTAGAGGACTATGAGGAGAGGTTCCAACTTAGCTATAAACGGGCCAGATGCACACTTGACCCTGAATCCCTCAAGTTGGTTCTACTTCGAGGAGTCCCTGAAGATCTCCTAGACACCCTTCACATGTTAGCTGGGGGGGACATTTACCAACTACCTTATGAGGACATCAAGACTGTGTTTCGAAATCATTCCAGGGCAGCTAGAAAACGAGGTAGAGGAAACCTCCTCTCCACCGGTGTCCCTTTCTCCAAACATGAGCTTACAAACCAATTAGAAGATCTTAAGAGTGAGGTGAGACATACCATTGCCATGCAGCTGGACACATTCAGGATCCAGCAAAAGAAAGAGGAAGCTGAGAGAGCCTTGGCTGTCTTCTGTCCTAGGTGCACCAGAAGACACCCTAAGAACGAATGTCCATTGCATTCGGTCGAAGTGTGTTTCATTTGTGAGGAGGACCACCCAACAAATCAGTGTCCAACCTTGCCTGGGTTTAAAGCCATGTACCAAGGAACTGAAGCCCCCACTGAACCTCTCTACTTCATCAACCAAAGGAGGCCTCAAGGATCTAGACCTTATCAGCAGGGGATGCAAGGGGCATCTCAAGCTTATTACAACCCCAACCACTTGACTCCCATGCCTTCCTGGGGTCCCCCTGCTCATCCTTCCTGGTCCATGCCTCCTCCATGGTCTTATCCACCTCAGTACCCTACTCAACCTACTTCTCACCCATATCACTCACATACCCAGTCGCAGCCTCAATGGAGTGCTCCTCAGTCGGGGTGGAGGCCCCAATACAACACTCCTCCTGCCATTTTGCCTCCACCACCAGTTCAACCTCAGCCTTTACCTCCTGCTCCTCCAAGGCAACCTCAGATGCCTGCTCAACCGAACCCGAACCCCAACAATAGACAGGCTCAGCAGGTATATACTGTGGAGACCTCATGCCCTACCTATGCTGTGGAGATCCAAGAGATCAATCTTAGATCTGGAAAGACTCTTCCAGATCGCCAACCTCCTCCCCCAGAGGATGAGGAAACCCATCAGGAGAGTGAACCAAAGCCTACTCCACCCTTTCCTGAGAGACTAACAGCCACCACACAACCGAACCCAGAAGAAGATGAGCTTTTGGGTGAGCTCAAACAGTTGTGTGTAAAAATCCCACTTCTCCAAGCCATCAAGGATGTGCCAATATATAACAAGCTGATTAAGGAGAAGTGTTTCAAACACCCAGGCAGACGGAAGAAAGATGCCTCAACTATCAATGTCATAGGACAACTGTCTGACCTTATGCTAGGACAAGTCATCTGCCCAAAGTACCTAGATCCTGGAAGTCCTGTAGTAGATGTACACATCAATGGCACCATTATCCCCCACACCTTGATTGATCTGGGGGCAGCCATCAATGTGATGACCAGGGATACCATGCTTAAACTCAATCTTCAGGGTTCCTTGAGAAAGACCTCGACAGTACTACAGTTAGCAGATCGCTCCACCGTGACTCCCGAAGGGATTGTGGAGGATGTCTTGGTCTCAATTGATTCTTGGGAATACCCTGCGGATTTCCTGGTCCTGCAACCAAAGGCCAAGCTTACTGGATATCCTCTCATCTTGGGAAGGCCTTGGTTAGCTACTGCAGATGCTTACATAAGTTGTCGGGCAGGAAACATGACCATCAAGAATGGTCCCATGTCCAAGCAGCTAGTCCTATACCCTCCTGCCCAACCCTCTTTAGAGCATGATTTACCACTCTGGTTGGAGGACGAAGAGGAAGACGAGGTGTACTCTGCACCTCTGTGCACCCTAGATACCGCTAGAAGAAATTCTCCTACCGAGGATGATTTAATTGAGACCCTGATCCAGAATCCACCTTCCAGTGCACTATCTTTAGAGAAGTTGGTGGAGGATGCCCAAGCTAGCACCTTAGTGGACCTTTGTACAACCAGCCCTGTCACTCCCAGAGTCAAAAGTGTGGAGTTTGGCCCTGAGAGAGCGTTAAAGATCAGCTCCTCTCTATCTCCTTCCCAGGAGAAGGAGTTGTGTAGCCTATTGGCCAGCCACTTAGATGCTTTTGCTTGGAGCTATAAGGAGATGAAAGGAGTCCACCCCTCGGTCTGTACCCATCATATATACATCAAAGAGGATTGTAAACCAGTTAGGCAACCCCAGAGGAGAATGAATCCAGCCCTTAAGGACATTGTCAAGGAAGAATTGCAAAAACTGTTGGATGTCGGATTCATTTACCCCATCTCAGATAGTGAATGGGTGTCCCCTCTAGTGTTGGTTCCCAAGAAGAATGGGAAGTGGAGGATCTGTGTAGATTACCGGGAGCTGAACAAAGCTACCAAGAAGGACCATTTCCCTCTACCTTTCATAGATCAAGTGTTGGATGGACTGGCAGGAAAGAAGTTCTTCTCTTTCCTGGATGGGTTCAGCGGGTACAATCAAATCCAAATCAGCCCGGAAGACCAAGATAAGACCACCTTCACTTGTCCTTGGGGTACCTTTGCCTACCGAGTCCTTCCCTTTGGGCTATGCAATGCTCCTGCTACTTTTCAGAGAGCTGTCTTGAGCATCTTCTCGGCGCTGGTCCATGATACAGTGGAAATCTATATGGATGACTTTACTCCTTATGGGGCCAACTTCCAGGATGCATTGTCCAATTTGGGAAAAGTCCTCACCAAATGCATTGAGATGAACCTGTCCCTCAGTCCCGAAAAATGTGAATTCCTGATGACTGAAGGGACCGTGCTAGGCCACACCATCTCTAGCCAAGGATTACAGGTGGATCCTAACAAAATTGCTCTAATCAAGAAGGTTCCACCTCCACAAAAGGTAAGGGATGTTAGGAGTTTTTTGGGATTAGCGGGATACTACAGGAGATTCATTAAGGACTTCAGCAAGCTCGCCTCGCCATTGTTTGGCTTGTTGGCAAAAGATGTGGAGTTTAAGTGGACTGACGCTTGTCAGAAGAGTTTGAATGAGTTAAAGGACAAGTTGGTGTCAGCACCAATCTTGAGAGGTCCAAACTGGGCCCTACCTTTCCACATCCACACTGATGCCTCAAACAAAGCCATAGGGGCAGCTTTAGGACAAATTGAGGAAAAACTTCCATATGCCATTTACTTCGTTAGTAAGAACTTGTCCAAAGCTGAGCTGAATTACACTGTAACCGAGAAAGAGTTCTTAGCTGTAGTCCATGCACTAAACAAGTTCCGTCATTACATTACCGGATATCAAACATTTGTACATACTGACCATGCTGCTATTAGATATTTGATGAATAAACCAGATGTGAATGCTCGTATTATTAGATGGTTACTTTTATTGCAGCAGTTTGATCTAACCATTGTTGATAAACCAGGAAAAGAAAATGTTGTTGCTGACTTCTTGTCTAGATTGGATTTGTCTGCAGATGAAGATGGGACGGTGGATGACCAAATGCCTGATGAGCATCTGTTTGCTATCTCAGTACTCTCTCCATGGTTTGCTGATATAGCAAACTACCTTGTTTCAGCTCAGTTCCCTCCGCACCTCTCTTCAAAAGAGAAGAGCAAAATCATCAGAAAGAGTGCCTCATTTACATGGATTGGGGGCAACCTGTTCAAGCTTGGCCCCGATCAGATCTTAAGGCGTTGTGTAAGGGAGGAGGAAGTCTTTGACATTCTCCTCACATGTCATGATGGGCCTTGTGGAGGACATTTTGCATCTAAGAGAACTGCCTTCAAGATCCTGCAGGCAGGCTACTATTGGCCCACACTTCATCAAGATGTCAGAAGATATGTCAGCCAGTGTGACCAATGCCAAAGAATGGGGAAACCGACCCAAAGGGATGAGATGCCTCTCCAACCTCAAGTGACTCTCGAGCCATTTGAGAAGTGGGGCATGGACTTTGTGGGCCCAATCAATCCCTCTTCGAGGCAGAGATCCTACATCATAGTGTGTACTGACTACTTGACAAAGTGGGCAGAGACTAAAGCAATCAAAGCAGCAACTGAAGAAAAGGTGGTCGAGTTCTTAAGAGAGAACATCTTCTACAAGTTTGGCTACCCAAGAGAGCTGGTGACCGATCAAGGGAGCCAGTTCACCTCCAACTTGGTTGAAGATCTATTAGCTCATCACAAGATCAAGCATAGGACTTCCACCCCCTATCATCCTCAAGCAAATGGGCAGGTGGAAGTCACCAATAGAGCTCTAGAAGGGATCTTGACCAAAGTGGTAAATAGCAGCAGAAAAGACTGGGCAGATCGCCTAGTTGAAGCCACATGGGCTTACAACACCACTTGGAAGACCACCACCAGTTTCACACCTTATGAGCTGGTCTATGGGAAGAAAGCTTTGCTGTCCATTGAGTTTGAGTATAACACTTTGAGGTTGGCAGCTCAGCTGGACCTAGATCTCAGCCATGCACAGCAAGAAAGGTTATTGCAGCTGAATGGATTGGATGAACACCGCATGCAGGCCCTCCTTCACTCAGAAGTGGTTCAACTTCAGAGGAAGGTGTGGCATGACCAACATCTCCATGACAAGCAATTTCAGTCGGGAGATTGGGCTTTGTTGTATGATTCCAGATTCAAAGATTTCAAGGGGAAGTTGAGAACCAGATGGCTAGGACCATATGTGGTGGAACAGTGCCATGACAATGGATCTGTTCTCATTCGAACCATTGATGAGGAATCCATTCCCATGCTTGTCAATGGGCACCGATTGAAGATCTATAGAAGACCTCTCTCAAGACAAGAGTTTATCAGCACTATGGAGAAATCTGTTTTGGTCATAGAGAAGGGTTCTGCCTCCACTTTGGGCATACCCTGAAAGATCTAAAACACACAAAAAAAAAAAAAAAAAAAGGAAAAAAAGAAAAAAGAGAAAAAATAAAGATCCTTGGGTGAAAACCTCTCTGAGGCGCCCAAGGCAGGCAGTAGGGGTGAAAACCTCATTGAGGCGCTCCTATTGACTTTCGAAAAAAGAAAAGAGAGAAAAATAAAGATCCTTGGGTGAAAACCTCTCTGAGGCGCCCAAGGCAGGCAGTAAGGGTGAAAACCTCATTGAGGCGCTCCTATTGTCTTTCTAAAAAAAAAAAGAGAAAAAAGAAAGAAAAAAAAAAGGAAAAAGCAATCAGCACCATAAAAGGTTTGCATGCAGATGTTCTATGGAGGAGAAGAAGCCTCTCCACTCCAAGCCAGGGGCCTTCATCATGCTAGCAAAGGATGTCATCAGCACCTCCTCCAAGAACAGCAATGTTTTTTAAGGTATGTGCAATTATTATCATGCTTTGGATCTTCTACAGGAGGATACAGTTTTTCTACAGGAACAGACAGTCTTCCTACAGGAAGATGCGGATCTTCTACAGGAAAGTGCCAATTTTCTACAGGAAGCTCTGTGTTCTACAGGAAACTTCCTGTAGAAGGTTACGATGGCCGAAATGTGTTTCAAATGAAGATCTAGCGACTGAGGAGTGGATTGAATGCATGCATGCCAATGATGGCACCCCTGAACATTGCCATTATCGTCCTCCACCATCCTCGTCGCCATGCAACCAAGATCCCTGCAGCAGCACAACAAAGTAATCAGTTCTCGTGAGAAAGCATCTGTCAAAGAAAAACTAGGCACCGAGAACCATACCACATCCACGTTGATACATCAGAAGCACTGGGATCGTGATCGAGAAGCCAGAACTCCAGCATGCAGCATACACCCGAGGAGAAAGAACGGTGACAAGACCCCTCGCGGGGATCCTGTAACAGTTCAACCTGCTCAAGTGAAGACCGTCCACAGCACTGCCATCTGAGATCAAACACGGGCGCATGAACGCAGAACCATTCACTCCATCGCCAGCATCCTGTAACCACGAGCCTACAGGAATGTGCAGCCACATGCGGCAGGTAGATCCATCGCTCAAAAAACTGGAAATCATGTGCAGCCGCACGCAGGTAAGTGTTCTAATCCTTCTCTCCATCAAACTGCATGATTATTACTTCGATTTGTTTTGCATGGCATAAAGGTGAATGGTTGAGCGGCCTAAAGGCCAGTGATTGGCCACGTCGGTTAGTAAAGGGATAGTCAGAGGACGAGGTGGCAGCCACGACGAAAGAAACACGCAGCAAGCACGTGAAGATCAGTCCCGTCAACCGAGAAGTGAAGTTTAACCGAAAAGGGCGGCGACAGATCTGTGGGAATGAATGTGGCAACAAACGAATGTGCAGGCGGATGATGGGTGACGTCACCCAATGGTCTGGCGGGGACAGCTCACCCCCGCGCCACGAGCTGCGCCGATTCAAAATCTAATCGGCTCGATTAAGCGTGTATCTCCATCAACCTCACTTCAAAACTCGAGTAGATCCTCTGCTTACCTCTGTATGTTGATACGCCGAGCTCTCGGCTACCTGAATGCTGGTAAAGCACCTCTCGACCGCCAGCCAACTAAAGCTCTTCCCGAAGCCTGCGCACTGCTCCTACAGGAACAGTTTCTACAGGAACGCCGTCCTATAGGAAGCAGTTTCTACAGGAACGCGGCTCTACAGGAAGGTGAAGTCTTCACGTAAAAAAGGTGGCAGAAAAGAGGTAACCCTGCAACTCCTTCCGCAATTGATTTTTAAAGGTGGCAAGGCCATTAGTCACAGTGTGGTCATAAAAAAATTGGATTGCCGTGCCTATACTATCGCGCCTACAGGATAGCTGTATAATCAACTGTGGTCTGAAAATTCATTGCATGTTCTGTCTTTAAGACCGAATTTCCTGTGTATCCACCACCTCTGGTATAAACCACTGTGTTCATCATGCCTGGCGAGTTTATCAGGCGAGAGCCCACTAATTCAAATGCATTAAGGAGAAATGGTTGAGCTCTTCACTAGAGCGCAATGGATGCCTTTCTGTGATAAACTACAGGGCTACGATGATGAAGTAGCCGAGGAATTTTTGCAGGCTCTGCAGCCTAAATCACAGACATTGGCCATGGTAACCTTCAGAGGTCTCAGCCTCAAACTCACCCCAGAGCATATCAGTCGGATTACAGAGCTGCCCATGGGTCTGCTGTGGGACAAAGAAGAGCGGAAGATGAGCCAGCAAGCAAAGAAGGATTTCTTCCCACCTGAGGAAGAATTCTCAGAGGATAAAAATGGGGTAAGAAGGACGAGCCTAACACCACCGTGGAATGAAGTCAGTTTGCAAATAATGAAGTATATTACATGTGAAGGCCGGTTCATTATAGTATATGCATATCATTTCCGGCTCCTCACTGAGTTAAGGCACGGAATTGACGATCCTGTAGACCAAAAACTAAGCATCCCTTATTATCGTCTACAGTCCCTCATGGAGTGTGCTACCAAACTAAGACAGGGCATCCCTGATCAGATAGCCCATCATGGGTTAATTAAATTGCTTGTGGAAGATGCCTTGCACTCATATAAAGTTCCCCTCTCCTGGGAGTCGTTTAGGAATCTGACACGAGATGGAGACATTAAAATGCTGATCGAAGAGAGTGGCTCCTCCAGCACTGAAGACAAGGAAGAGGTGGCTGAGGAAGAAGAGGCTAAAGAAAAAGCTGACTCCCCCATCCTGTCAGCAAGAGAAATAAGGTCAAAAAGCAGAAGAGACAGAGTCGCGGAAAGCCACGTCAGCCCAATTACCTCTCCAGCACTCGCAAGCAAACAAAAGGATCAAACCACCATAGAAAAAAAAGAAAAAGGGAAGACACCTACCGCTACAGGAAAGGAAAAGCAGGCTTCTACAGGAAGCCCAAAAGCAAAGACCAAGGCTTCTACAGGAAGCCCAAAAGCAAAGACCAAGGCTTCTACAGGAAGCCCGACACCAGCGTCTACAGGAAGCACAAGGGTGCAAGAACAGGCTTCTACAGGAAGCCATGCACAACCAAAATCTGAGAAGCAGAAGGTGGATGTTTTAGCCAGAGAGGCAGCGGCCGTATTAGCTGGCCTCAGTACGCCACCTAAGCCAAAGAGAAAAAGGAAGAGGGACCCTCCTCTCTACTTCAAAGCACGGAGGAGTGTTCGGATAAAAACAGGGAAACCACAGCAGCAGTCCAGCAGCCCAATTGTCATTGAGGACACCCCTGTTTCTCCCAAAGACAAATCTCCCTCAAAGGTCACAGTTACCTATGAAAAGGGCAGCCCGAAGAAGAGCACATGGCAAGACCGAGTGGACCTGTTGGACGAGAAAACCAGGCTACAGGAAGCTGAGAACGTCCTACAGGATACCTTAGCTCGACTACAGGAAACCGAACAGAAAGAAGAAGGAGGACCTTCATCACCCAGGGTGGATGAGGCAGAACCCCCTCAAGAAACAGCAAGAGAGCATATACCTGAACCTAGTCCTTCACCCAATCTGAATTCATATTACACTTTCTTGGAGGCAGGCAAGATCATCCCACAAAAATTCACCGTACCTCTATTCTTCGAATTGGAGAAAGAAAGAGTCCGCTCCCATACCTGGATGCAAATTGCCAAATCAAAGGGGGTGGGGGACATAGGCCCTCTACAAGATCAGCTCAGGGAGGTCAGAAGTGAGTTCACTATGGCTAAACATGTGGCTAGCTGCCAGCAAGCACTTCTACAGGAAGAAAACCAAAAGCTACGGTTGCAGCTGC
The DNA here is from genome assembly GCA_031772625.1 of Pinus tabuliformis. Taxonomy (NCBI): domain Eukaryota; kingdom Viridiplantae; phylum Streptophyta; class Pinopsida; order Pinales; family Pinaceae; genus Pinus; species Pinus tabuliformis. The sequence continues at coordinate 90,573,700 of CM062807.1, read as the reverse complement.
AAGAACTCCAGGCAAAGGCAGGACTATCCTCCAAGGGCATCACATCTGAACAAGAAGGCAAGAAGGAGCTGACCACCAATATTAAAGGACCAAAAATAGTTCTACAGGAAGAAGAACAGCAGTTAAGAATTGAGGTGCAAGCCTTAGAGGAGCAGCTGCAACAAAAGGGGACGCAATTGGCTTGCATGGCTAGTTGGGCCATGGAAGCCTTGCAGTGCAGACATCCCGCAAAGTCCTATGGGTTGTACCTAAAGGATCAGTGGCTACAATTCCATATCAACACCCTAGCACAAAGAGGTATTGAGCAAATTCATGACCCACAGCAGTTTACTGAAGTATGCAACACTAGCTCAGCAGAGGATAAAGCTAAGCTAGCAGAATTTTATATCCACAATCTAATTCTGCCCAATGAGGTCTCTTTGGATCCCAATATCGCCTTGGGCGATATGCAACTAATGGCTTTTGCATCATGGCTGAATCATGAGGATCAGAGAGCCACTGAAGAGAAATCGGTCATGAACCGGGAAGTGAGTGAACCACTATATATTCGGGCAGAACTAGAAGATCCAGTTGCCCTCACCTCAGCCCGCCAACAGTTATCCAATGATCCTACAGCTTCCTTGAGATTTATAGACCAGCAAGCCCAAGCAATAGCCCATTTTGAAGACATGGACAGACTCTTGGGAGAAACTGCTGGCCATGCTTGTGCACGTAGATGGCATGCTTTGGCACATAGCTTGAAAATCAGGGAATACCATACCCCGACCAGAATGAGGGAAGCATTTGCAAGGGTGGACCTGTACAAGAAATCAGTGCAAAGACTTCAGGCCAGCTGGATTGGCCTCAAACTCAGCCCTCCATTGTTGCTAGGATTGGCTGAAGGAGGTACAGGAAAGGAAGAAAGGGCACAATGGGAAAAAGTGGAAAATACAGCAGGGTTTCATATCAACCATGAAGACATCACCACAGAAGCTTGGGATGTAAGGGGAGCAGTAAAGGCCATGAAGGATGAGGATCTTGACTAAGTTGCTCAAGGATGAGCAAATGGTTCAGCTGGGGGGTGATGATGAGCCCCAATTTTGGTACAATTTGGGCTCATTTTTGGCCTATTTTGCTTGCTCAAACCATTCATTTTTATTGTTTATGCATACTCTTCTTAGTTTATTCATGTTGTTTGTAGGAGAAAGGATAGGCACTTTATCTACGTAGCTAATTCATTGTGATTCCAGGTTTTGGCATTAAAAGGGAGCAAAAGACAACGAAAAGGTGGCAAGGAGACAACGAGTTGGCACTGCTGACGTAAGGAGAGGTTGTCCACGGTCTTGGGGGACATTCCTCGTGATCCTCACCAAGAACTCCGAGCCCCACTCCATCCTCCCTCCGAGCTTAATACACGGCCAGCTGTTCTACAGGAACAGCAGTTCAAAACTGCTCTACAGGAAACAGCATTTATGACCATCCTACAGGATCAGCAGTTAAACTCTAGATTAAACAGCCGAGCTCCTAGAATCATGGATACTTGTTGGATCATCGTTTTGTATAAGTATAGAGGCCTTAGCCTTGGTTAGGTTGTTGAAACTCTCGTATTACTATTGTAATTTTGGAGCACAGCTCAAGTTTCGTTCTCTTTTGTAAGCCAATTTGGCATGTTATCAGATCATGAATAAAGAAGGCCACTTTTGAGTTAGTTCTGAGTTTTCTCAAGGAGCTATAGCTCTCAGGTTAGGGCCCAACCTGAGAGCCATAGACCTCCTCAGTGTTGTAATGCATTTACAATTAGGTCCAGCACTTGAGTTTGTTTAGTTTCCTATGCAATTCGGATTTCCAGCTTGTTAGTTTAATTGTTTCCATTAGCATAGATAGGACTGGTATGATGCTTTGCTTTCAGTATTCAAGTTTGATAGGTTGGTAGAATAAATCTCTTGGAGCTCCAACAAAAACAGGTTGTAAAGGCTCACTGCCATCTCACTGTTTGGGATTGGGGTGTAGACCATGATCAGCCACCAAAAAGAATAGCAGTCGTTTCATCTCCACGCAAGTTGCCACATGAACGTTTTTCATTAAGGATTTATTCATACATTCTCGACATTGATCCATACTGCACTCTCACGCATTAGTTTTATTGCTTGGTTTCCATTTTGGATTTATAGGTTTCATGGCATAATAGGTTAACGAATTCCTTGTTTTCATGCACAGGTCATTTGTTTTATTTACACTGCTTTTTCTCAAGCGATTTCCTTCGTCGTTTTCTTCATCCACCTGTAAGTTCTATTCACCCTCTATCTCACTCACGTGCCCTCCAACTCTCTCATTTCACGTACAGCTCCATCTCCTTCACTCTCGTTGATTCCACCCTTCCAAAACATCAACCCATTGCATGCACCCTTCCTTCGTCTGACTTGCCATTTCCTAAGACATCATTAGGTCCATCTCCATCTCCCTTAGCCTCCCACACCACTCCAACACTCCATCAACTCCTAAAAACCTCCACGGCCAACCATCCTGTAGACGTGCACAGCCATCCTGTAGAAAACAAAGTATCCTGTAGGATCCCCTGCAGCCTTCCTGTAGGAGGCCATTCACTTCATTGCCGAGCTTCTGAACGTGAGGGACCTCTGTGGACGGGTGCTAAGGATCCTTAGGAACCTCTCTTAGCCTCCCCAACCTGTCCCACACTTTCCTTCCTTCTCCATCCCACTTGCACAATCAAACCCTAATTAGGCCAAGTTCACACTCATTCCACACACCTAAAGGAAAAACACAAAAACACATTTCTCATGATGCAAGTAGCTTAGACCCATGCATTTACACTTGTTAGAGGTAATGACAACATTCATAGGAGTTGCATCCACATTCTTTGCATTATAGAAGATATACTAGTTAAATTAGGGTTTCATGGATTCACATGCTTTAAATTGCTTTTGATTCAGTTTGTCAAGCAGCATAGCCTTCCTTTGAGTTAGCTTTCGTCCATCATTGATCAAGCTTCTTCTGTGAGCCTATAGAAGTTGGCTTAAGCCATAGCGGACTTGTGCCAGCTGACCAAGTGACAGCTGCGACAAGGGCTAGTACTTGTGCATACAGCACCGTCGCTTCCAAGTTTGTACGAACTACCGGGTTGATAAAATTAAGAGACAGGAAGCCCCAGGAGTTGTAGCATTATTGCTACAATACTGGAGCTCACCAACCTCTAACAACATTGTTGAAGAAAGATGCATTTTCATGGACTCCAGAAGCAACAAATGCCCTTGAACATCTTAAAGAGGCAATGTGCCAAGCACCGGTCTTAGCTACACCAGACTTCACAAAAACCTTTATTGTGGAATGTGATGCTTCCAGAAATGGAATTGGTGTTGTTTTAATGCAAGATGAAAGACCCATTGCTTTCGAAAGTCATCCAATCAAGGGAAAGTATTTACACAAAGCTATTTATGAGAAGGAAATGTTGGCAATACTACATGCACTTAAGAAATGGCGACCCTACCTAATGGGAAGACACTTCAAGGTAAAAACAGATCATGATAGCCTTAAATACTTTTTAGAACAAAGATTATCCTCTGAAGAACAACAAAAATGGGTCACAAAGATGTTGGGTTATGACTTTGAAATCATATACAAAAAAGGGAAGAAAAATGTTGTGGCAGATGCACTCTCAAGAAAGGATGAGGATGTGGAAGCATTGTTTTGTGCTATTTCTATTATCCAACCAGATTGGATAAACGAAGCAAGGGATGAATGGAAGAAGGACAAAGAAGTGTGGCCACTCATTCAAAAGTTGCAGAATATCCTAATTCAAACAATATTGCCAGAACTTGAAGAGGACGGAAAAATCATATTGGAACCTGGAGCAATCATAGAAACAAGAACTTGACAGCTACGAAATCGATCAATTTTAGAGTATCTCATCAAGTGGAAGAACTTACTTGCCGAATATTCCACATGGGAGGACAATAATTTTATACAAAAGCATCAAGAACTACTCAAGCATTGAGGACAACACTTTTTGAAGGAGAGGGGCATGTTAGGCCCCTATATTACTAGTCTAACCCCTTATTGTTATTAGTACAACTCCCCTATTATATTTTTGTACCCATGTAGTCCCCATATTGTTATTATTATGCCCCATAAAATCCTACTATTGTTATTATTGTGCCCTTACGTTATTATTGTTATGTCGGCTCTGATTATATTATGACCGCTTAAACTCCTATATATAGAAAGGAGGTCTTGTCATTTGTATCATCCAAGAATTATTCATTTGTGTAATGTAAAGGAGGTTGCCCCCTCGAAGAGGCTGAATTCTAAGGCGTTCAACTATATTTTCTATCTTTTTGTGAGATGGTTTCATAACATCACGATTCTTCCTTCATGGAAGAAACACATCACATGAAAGAGTGAAGAGACAAGAGCTCCCACGACATAAACATGGTCATGCCCAAGGAGTAAATTAAAATCCAAAGGGCCTTGGACTACCATCACATTAATATATATAGTCTTTCCTCCCAAATTAATAGGTAACTGATGAAGGATCCCTAAAGTTTGACTAGTTCCTCTGTTAAAAGATAACAGATTCTGGATAACGGGAACAAGTTGCAGAGAACTGAAATCTTACCAAGTAGTTGAAGATAGAATACTAACAAATGTGCCTTCATCTATGATTGTGCTAGGTATGGGCATATTATAAGTCTGTACTACGATCTTAAATGGCATGTAAGGAGGAAGACGATATCCTGCTAGTCGACTCCAATCAAAGGAAGTGACCATACTACTTGGAGGGGATGTTGTGGGAACATGAGGAATTCCCCCTTGTGTAATGGGAATGAAATAATTCCCCCCTCTACCATTGGAATGGGAGGATTTTCCTTTGGTGTTGTTGGAATGGGAGGATTTCCCCCCAATTCATCGGACTTTGAAGAAACGAGAAGAACTTGAGTGGTATGAACTTCACTCTCTATGAAAAAGCTATGATAAACTGAAGGTGGAATCAAGTCAAGAATTTCCTCAACCAATGGTTGGTTGGGAATGGAATCATGGGATTCACATTCAAAGAGAGTGGGATTGATTGGATTCACATTTTGATCAATCACTTCATCAACTAGTGGAGGAGTGGGAGAAAGCTTTTGACAACTAGCGGGAGGACGAGGCTGAGAAGTTGTAAGTATTTCCAACACTTTTGAGGCTTCATCCATATAAGGAAAATTTTGAATAGGACGATTCCCTTCATATAACCTACAGGGAAACTTGACTTTACCCTTTTTCTCATGGGCCTTACGATCACTAGTTGAAGGTTTGTCACCAACATGATCTCCAATGGCTCGTGACAAAGGCTCATGTGAGCTTGTAGAACAAACTTATAATATCTTGTGAATACCAGAAAAATCTCTAAGAACATGATAATTATTACATAAAATTCAAGGGGATATCACTTTGTGAGGTTGATTGGAAGGTTCCTCCATACTAGTTGAATTCATAGCAATGGTTGTTTGGCTATCCTTGTCCTTATTTTTCTTCTTCTTCTTAGCTTGCTGGTTACTAGAATCAAGACTTTCACTAGGCGAGGAGGAAGAAAGGGATGAAGAAACAACTGGTGAAGAAGGAAAAGGGTCAACTTTATGATCAACTTGAAGTTGATATTGTTCAGGTGGAGGAAAACTTGATTGAGGAGCAATTTGGAAATTCAGAACCATAGTGGATGAAAACAACCAAACTGGAAAACCAATGGTAAACCTGGGATGGGACAATGTTGCCATATAAGGAGCACCAATATTTCCAAAAGAAGGAAAAGGACCAAGATTCCCATTTAAGGGGTTTCCTTGACTGGTGGAATTGAGAATTATAGCCACTAGTCTCAACCTAAGATCCATGGGGAGGATATTGTTTCACAGTCAATTAATTGATTTTAGAAATTAAATACACAAACAAAACAAACATGGGTAACTAGGAAAAAAGGTTTACCAAGAAACTGCGAACTACAATATACAACCTTGGAGAACCAAGGATTTACGTACGGGCATGCAATCTCTCCGAATGATGTGCTCGGTGTATCACAGTGTACAAGGCAACCAACTAGGTTTCCTATGGATGGATAGAAACCTATGGTGGAATTCCAAAATATACTTGATGATATGTGGAAGTGTAGTCCATGGTAGTGTTTTCTAATTCATAACCATACGATGAGAGAATTCCCATATATTTATCATGCATGCAGTGTCATCTGATATACCCAAAGGTATGTGGAGAATAATTTGATACACTTATGTATGTGGAATGGGATATCACCCTCGGAATGCAATGTTGGAAAAAAATGACAACTCCTACATTTAAAGATGTCAGAACATGTCTCTAGCATAGACCTTTATGTGTGTCATTAAGTTTCAAATGCTCCTTAGGTTAATTGAGGTGATTTTTAGAGTTGAACTTGAATTATGTTTCAATTTCAAGGCTCAAAACTCAATGTCACCTAAAATTAAGTTTCATTTTCCTTTTAATAATGAAAGGCTTAACTAAATAGGGGAAGGAGAAATCAATCAACAATGAAAGAAACAAGTGATACAACAATCAATCTCCTCAACTTCACTATTCCAATCAAAATCAAAGCCTTTTATGCAATGCAAAGAGATTTTTCTTTTCTTTTCTTTTAATGTTTCAAATGGAATGAAACATATGGATGCAACTTGATCGATGATGAAACGAAACCACAAAGACTTTAACTGTAATGTAAAAGTGTCTTTTGAAATTCAACAATCAATATATGCATACAACCCGAATTTGACAAGAAGAAAGAAATAATGAAACAAAATCTTATCAAAAAGGTGATTTCACTCAAAGGTGATTAACATTAATACACAATTTATTCTCTCCCCCCCCACCCCCCCCCCCCCCCCCCCTAATGATTGAGGGGGGAATTGTTTTCAAAAAATGAAAGCAAAAACACACAATTTCACACTAGGGAATTCCAATTTCACACACAAATCCCTAGATGCAATGCAATAAGATTTTTCTTTTCAATTCCTCTTAATTTTCAAAATGAGAGAAAAATAAGATACATGTCCAATCACTAATAAAATCAAACTTTTCAAACGATTACTGGAACACCAATTCTTTCAAGCATTCAATGACTAAACAAATTAGTTTTCTAATGACCTAATGATAAGAAAAAAGGAAAATCTAAAAAAATTCTCATCAAAGGAACTAAAAACCACAAGAAAACCATATGGAGGCTTCTGAGAGCCACTAAGACACTAAGGGACACAAGGAAGAGAAGTTGGAAGAAGGTTCGACAGAGAGAAAACCAAAACAAGGAAAATTTAGGCATGAAATAGGGATCAACATAGGTGCATAAGGGGCACTAGTGCTTTGAAATGAAAGTATAGAGAGGGTTTGGGTGCACTACAATGTAGGTACAAGGAAGGCTAGGGTGCACTACAACACATTGTCTCCAGTTCAAGTGGTGCATTGATCAAGGAATCTCATGTTCCTACACAAAAATGAAATGTAATGTTAATGGCAGGACTGAGTGAAACTATAAAGATAAAAACAAGAGGCAAAATAGACACTATGGTCAAAGAAAACCACCAAGGGATTGAATTGATCCCAAGTGGAGTTGCCAATTTGTTATACGGAATCTACGACTGTGGACAAAAGTGTCTTCCCTAGATGTGGTGAACTAACCTAGAACAATAAAAATCAAAGGGCATAATGTCTTCCTTAAAGTAATTTAATGATGGGATGAGGCTTACTTGGAATATGTCATAAGCTTCACTCCTTCCTAAGTTTGTATGCTCCAATCCTAGCTTTGATCACTATAATTAGAACCTACATAATCAGACAAGACAAGCCAAATATCTATGACATATATGTAGCATAATCCAATCACTTCGTTCAATAGATTAACTTGGTATTAAAATACATGAAATCATAACATCATGTATAGGGAAACAATTTACTCTTTGTATTAATAGAAATGGAGATAGTTACAACCAAAAATAGGATTTGATCTTGTAGAAGAGCTCCCCAAGTTGACTTTTCCTTTCCTTGCCACAAAGTATGCCTCTATGTCACCCTAATGCATGGAATAATGACTCTCAAAGCAACAACTTGAGGGTAGAATAAATATCCAAAAGCCAACCCCTTGCCCATGGATGGCTATAAATATATAGACGAGGGAGGTATTTCATGAATTCTTATCCATTTACCAATCTAGGCTTGAGATCCACTTGAGATGGGAGGATGAGCTCAAGGGATAAGAGGTGAAAAATTCAAGGTAGGATAGGATAGGATTTGAGACTCTTATCCAAGGTAAATTGTTGAAATAACCTTAGGAAGCTTCTCGAAGAGGAAGATTCGTGATTCTTTTTATTTTTCTTGAATTTCTAGAATCGACACACCCCCAAGACTGAGAAATCAGATGGTGATTAACGCAAGTGTAGATAGGCTAAACCTAGTAGTCAACACTAGTCCCTAAAGTGCTAGGGTTCACTGGGCCTTAAAATCTTGGAATCTTAGAAGTCAAGAGAAGAAACTCAGGGATTTAGCAAAGTCATGTTTAGGGATTTGTGTAGAGATGATGAGAATATGCTAAAGGATGTGAATTGATCCCGTTTGAAGGCTTATTGACCAGATGCAAGAAAACGGCCTATAAAAATAAGAGAACAACATCTTGCAAGGAAGGATGTGGGAATTGGTCTATATGGACTCTAGAAAACACATATTTGGTGCTTTCAGAAATACCCTACCACTAGAATCCAACACTACTAAGATCAAAAACACTCTTACTAGTCTAGCAGGGTTAAGAAAAAGGGTAACAATGTGCCAGTTGCACTAGAAAGAAGAACAAGACAAAAATTTTGCATGGATAAGCTCAAATAGGGTAAACGTTTATCACTCTCAGTGTATAAGGATGAAAGGATAGATATGGTTGACAAAATGTTTAGATCCAATGTGACCACTCCCTAAAGACATCTATAAAATCATTGTCCCCATAGATAAAGAATGAGAGAAAAGTAACATATGTCAAAGTGTTGTCAAATCTCAAATACAAAAGGCTTCCTTACGATAAGACACTACCATTGTCCATATGAATAGTGATTTTTGGTGACAGGAGGACCATAAGTAGGGATTACAAAAGGCACAACAATATATCAACTAGTTAGGGTATAATATAATCATCTATGATTTTCCCCAATATTTCATTATATTTTGTTTACTTTCATACCAATATTTTTATTATGATCATGTACTAATGTTAACAAGTTTTTTCAGAGTATAAGGTTTGGAAAACTTGGTCTTTGTGTGCAAGTATTTAGCATAGGAGTGAGAGCAAGCAATCATCTCTAGTGATCCCTCAAGCTAGGGATGATTTACATTTCTTAATGTTTGGAATATCTATGAGAGAAGAAGAAGAAAAGAAAAATAAGGAGAACATTCCTCCATTCTCCTCGTATTCTTCTACCTCTCTATTTCAATTGTCACATCTGAGGAATCCTCTCCAAGACTTTGCTTGCCTTATCACATCCTCCACTCATGATGTAAGTATTCACAATGGTTTATTTTGCTTTCTCTGTAACACATTTTCATTTTTCTTAATTTCATTTTTTTCTCAACATATATACATGAGTTAAATATGTGGTTGTTCTTTGTTATGATTTTTTTGGTAAGATCATTGCCCTCTGTACCAAAATCGAGGGTACATATAATATTGGGGGCATGCTCATGTAGTAAAAAGTGCAGTAAAAAGAAGAAAGTTGCACATCTATGAAGTGTGGATGTCATTTTGAGTGAGAAGAGTTTTTAAAGACATAAAATGAGCATACTAAGAAAGAGCTTTAGATAGACTATTCGAAGGTGTTTCTGACTTCAAGTAAAAAAATATGTTAGGGCTTCCATTCAAGCCTCCATTTTTTAACTTGCAATGTGGTAGTTACATTTTGCTTAAAAATGAAAAACAAAACTTAAAAGTACATGCCAATCAATATTATTCGGAGGTTTCAAAATCTTTGATGGTAAATACCAATTATATATTTAAAAAAAAAAAAAAAAAATTTATAAATTTAAAATTAAAATAATCTAACATCTACCTACCTAATAGTAAAATACATTTGTAGCACAATTATAAATAATTCTTAAGTGTTTATTCCAAGACATTACACAATTAACACTCACTTAGTATACACATTTTTTTTATGTCCGATTACACATAGTATACATGTTCAACTTACCAACAATCCATAATGATAATGAACTGTTACCCCCACAGAGTATTAACTTCACTGTAGATTATGGGGTAAACAATGTGGATCGAAATTCATTTGTCTACAACAAATGTTCAACATTCTTTGTAGGTTAATTGTTGATAAATCAAGACTTCATTTGGCATAATAATATATCGTGGAAATGAGTAGAGAAAATGGATCCTTATCTCATGCATTCATGTTATAAAAAAATGTTACCAATTGTTTTGTTTTTTTTTTCATTTTCTATATAGTAAGAACTGCAATTCTATTTTTGAAGGTGAGAGCTTGGGATTCTATAATGATACCTCTTAACTGGATTAATTCACTCTCTTTATTTTGATACCTTTGGATGAGTTCCAGGACATGTCAAGGTTTAAGGGGTTTAAGAATGAAGATGACATTGTTAATTTACCTATTTTGTGTTAGGATCATAAAACATCGAGAGAAGTGGAAGTGTCTAAAGAAATTATTGTTAAGATCCCACCAGTCACTAGGGTAAATTGGATGGAGTATTTTTTCCTTTAAATAGGCTATATTACACATGAATACCATGGGAGAAACCATGGGTTCTCATAAATCTAGAGCTTGAAAACCACTAGTAACTTGAAAGTGCCAAGTTTACCTGAACCACCCTAAAATCTTGGACACATATAAAGTATAGTATGTGGACTAGTATAATGACAATTATCAATGGTAAGATGATGAAATAACAATTTTCAACATTTAAATCATTGATTTGTAATTATTAAAAGTATATATCTGAAATTTGTATACATATTGAGCCGACAACTAACTATATCAAGTATTACCTATTTTTTAAAATTTTCATTTTATTTTAATTTTATTTTAAATAGTTTGATTGAATCAGCATTACATTACATAACATTTCAAGTCTATTTGAGGCTCTAAATTATTTTTTTGGCAATTATAGGGGCTAGGGGTTTCCATGGCATCCCTAGTCTTGGTCAAAAGTTGTAGTCCTCAAATATTTCTTTCCAATGAGCTACTATGCACCCCAAATGGATATTTTATGCAAAATTTGTACTCCAAGGAAGTTGATGTACCAACCAACCACCTTTGGGAAGTAGAGAGCCTCTCAACACAATAATATTAAATTTAATTATATTTACTAATTTTATTTAATATATTAGTTATGTGAAAATAAAAATAGATTGATACTTATATATGTAAATGTAGGTGCATTATAAAATTTGCATATTATTTATAAATTCAATTTGACGGGTTGAATATTTTTAGGCACATGTAAAAAAAATTGAGGCAAATTCTTATGGATTTGAGTGTTTTTAGCTTTAGGCAAAAGGTTTTAGGGTTAATTCTTGTATTGCCTTAATGTCCTTATTGTGCAAGCATTGTAATCAACGTGGATAGGTTTACAATGGGTATTATTTGTATAATGGAGGGAAGTTCAAAAATATTTTCATTGTAAGATTTTTTTGGAAAAAGCATAAACATAAAATAAATAATGAAATGGAAGAACATTATTGAGCATAAAAAACTTATTCAAAATTTTGTCATGTAAAACAAGGTTTACACTTCCAAAGTTTTGATCTCATGTAGTGCTTAATATATTTTGAGTTAACATGGATGTACACAAGTATACGCACACACAGGTACACATGAAATTTTCAAAATAAATATTTCATATTTTAAAAGGAAAATCAATTTCCAACATTTTACTTCAAAGTTGTGTAGGTGCCTCAAATTGTCCCTCCAAATTAAATTAATTATTTTTTATGTTCATTGCGACTAACAAGTCATAAAACATGACCATGAATGTACACTGAATTCTCATAATGATTTTGTGATATTGATCTAGATTAGATCATTATATTGTTTTCCATCCATCTTGATGCTCTCAAAGTGGAAAAAGTGGATGAATAAGCTTGCATGAAATATTTTACTGACAATACCTATATTGGGAAATTGGGATATGAAACCTTCTAGGAGCATTTTGAGGCATCAAAAGATGTTTTCTAGGGAGCAAAACTTTGTTGATTTAGTGCAACACCTTTTTTTAATATTTTACACACACAGACTTAATCATGAATATACAATGAATAGTCATAATGATTTAATGGTATTGACCAAGATTGGATCATTCTATTGTTTTTAATCCACCTTCATGCTTTTAGAAGACCATTTTTATTGCCATAACCTAGTTTGGCAAATTGAGCTCTAAAATATTCTAGGGAAATTTTGAGGCATCAAACAATATTTTTTTGGGGTAAAACCTTACTGCTTTAGTGCAACACCTTTTTTTCATATTTTACATGTATAGACCTTTCCAATGACACAAGAATCTCCTCAATCAGAGTCCTTATGCAATAGTTATTCCAGTTGGAAGTTGACCTTCATGTTTACACCAGCATAATTCGAGAGAATGCCACGTCATCCCCCATCCCTCATAGAAAATGGACTAGTCAAATGATTATGATGAAGAAGACTCTAGAAGAGTCCATATTGTAACTTTGGTTAAGACTTAAGGGATTCAAACCCAACCACAAGTAGGCTATCGAGCTATGTTATCATTGGACCACTAGGAGGAAAAGGGTTTCCATTCTTTTCAAGTGCACTTGTTGTTATGCTCTTAACCTGCAAAAAGATACCCAAATACAGAATATGCGAAGAAAGATACCCAGAACATAGATTAATGAGAGACAACAACAAATATTTTATTATTCAGAAAGAAATGTTCACTGGCCTCTTCGAGGGGGCAACCTCCAATAGAGCAGAGCTCGATTCAAAAATAAGACATGATGCTCCTCGCAGGGAGTCTCTATCCTTTATATATGACTCATACATGCAATACCATGGATCAATACCATGGGTTTTATTAATACCATCTATCTAATACTATGGCCCATTTGCAACTAACTGTGATCTCGTCATTAATTGCGGGTTAACCACTTACAATTATTAATATGGGCTTTATTGACTCTTGACTATGACTCGATCCCATTACATAAATAAGAGGGTTAGGGTGGGACCCTAACATGCCCTCCCCCTTAAGACTAGCCTTGTCCTCAAGGCTGAAGCTGTGGAAACTGCTGAAGAATAGTGGCTGGTTCCCAAGTTGCATCTTCCAGAGAGGTGTCTTTCCACTTGACGAGGACTTCCCTAATCAGGCGGCCCTGCAGGTGCCTGTCTCGTGTGTCTAGGACCTATTCAGGTTGGAGCCAGATTGACCCTTCTTCGTCCAATTCAGGTAGACTGGTTTGAATTCTGCAAGTGTTCCCAATCACTTTCTTGAGGCATGAGACATGAAAAATTGGATGGATTTTTGCAGTAGGTGGCAAAGCCAACTTGTAAGCCACTTCTCCAATGCGCTGAAGTACTTGATATGGTCCATAGAATTTTGGGGATAGTTTCTGACAACCCTTTTCTTTGAGTGATGTTTTCTTATATGGTTGCAGCCTAAAAAAGACCTGATCCCCTTCTTGAAATTAGCGCTCTGAGCGATGTTGGTCTACCTGTTGCTTCATGCGGTTTTGAGCTTGATGAATATTCTCTTTAAGATGGGCGAGCATGGTTGCACGGTGTTGTAGGAGTTGATCCACTGCTTGTACCTTTGAGCACCCCTTGATATAAGAAGTAGGGGAAGGAGGGAGTTGACCATATACTGCTTCATAGGGAGTCATTTTGGTGGTGGCATGATAGTTGGTGTTATACCACCATTCAGCCAGAGGTAACCATTGTACCCAAAGATGTTGCTTTTCTGAAGTGAAACACCTAAGGTAGGTTTCCAAACATTTGTTGACTGCTTCAGTTTGACCATCCGTTTGTGGATGATAGGAAGTACTGAGTTTTAGTTGAGTGCCTTGTAGCCTGAAGAGTTCCTGCCAAAAATTACTGGTGAAGATCGGGTCGCGATTGGACACAATAGAAGTGGGCATGCCATGCAATTTGAAGATCTGATCCATGAAAGATTGAGCGACCAAAGTCAGTGTAAATGGGTGGGGTAGGGCACAGAAATGAGCATACTTCGAAAGTCTGTCCACAACCACCATGATAACTGACTTGTTTCCTGACTTTGGAAGACCTGTAATGAAATCCATAGAAACCACCGCCCATATTGATGTTGGGATGGGCAATGGTTGTAATGTGCCTAGTGCGTTGACGGTCTCCCCTTTGTGGCATTGACAGACATCGCATTCTGCTACAAAAGTAAGGATGTCCTTTTTCATGCCTGTCCAAAAAAATGATCTTCTGGTGCGAGCATACGTCTTCTGAAAGCCTGAATGTCCTACAATGGGGGATGAGTGCAATTCTGCCAAAATGCGACTTTTGAGGGTGGAAGTTGGTGATATTACGACTCTGTCCCTGTAGCGAAGAATCTCATCCTGCCATGAATAGCCCTTGGTGGAATTTGGATCCGCCAGCAATTGAGAAATGAGTTGGGAGAGCCCAGGATGTGAAAACCATTCCCTGCGAGCCTCTTCAATCCATTCTGGAATGGGAAGGGAAATTGCTAGCAGGGTACTTTCCTCCTCAAATTGGCAAGATAATGCATCTGCTACACTATTGACTTGCCCTTTCTTGTAAACGATCTCATAATCATATCCCAGCATTTTGGCAAGCCATTTATTTTGTTGTGGGGAGGATAGGCGTTGCTCCAAAAAATATTTAAGACTGTGATGGTCTGTGCGGATTTGGAAACGTCGCCCCAATAAGTAAGGTCGCCAGGTCTCTACTGCATGTAAGATGGCCATCATTTCCTTCTCGTAGGTAGATTGGCCCAGATTCTTCCCACTTAGTTGTTGACTTGTGAAGGCCAAAGGTCGTCCTTCCTACATTAAGACCGCCCCAATACCCGTATCCGAAGCATCACATTCAATGACAAAAGATTTGGTGAAATCAGGTAGTGCTAAGACTGGAGTGGAACACATGGCATTTTTGAGAGCTGTAAAGGCCTGTTGTGCATCCTCATTCCAGAAGAATGAATTTTTCTTCAGGAGTTGAGTGAGGGGCTTCGCTATGCGACCATAATTGTGGAAAAATTTGCGATAATAGCCTGTGAGACCCAAAAATCCTCTCAGGCTCTTCAAGGTCCTAGGTTGAGGCCAATCCTGCATTGCCTAGATCTTTTTGGGGTCCACCTTGACACCTTCACACCCCACAATGTGGCCCAAATACTCAACTTCTTCCATGCCAAACGAACACTTGGACATCTTAACAAATAATTTATGCTTGCGAAGCAGTTGCAAGAGTAGATCTACATGTTGAAGATGTGCGGCCCAAGTGCAACTATAGATGAGGATGTCATCGAAGAAGACAAGTACAAATTTCCTGAGATATGGTTTGAGAAGGTGGTTCATAAGGCTCTGAAAAGTAGATGGGGCATTACAAAGACCGAATGGCATGACCAGGAACTCATAATGGCTTTCATGAGTTCGGAAAGCAGTCTTTGGAGTGTCGACTTCCTTCATGCGAATTTGGTGGTAGCCTGAGCGAAGATCCAGCTTAGTGAAGAATTGAGCCCCATTGAGTTCATCCAGCAAATCATCAACCACCGGGATGGGAAATTTATCTTTGACTGTCAACTTATTAAGGGCCCTGAAGTCTGGACACATCTGCCACTCCCCATCTTTCTTGAGCACCATGACCACCGGTGATGAATAAGGACTAATGCTGGGACGAATGACAACTACTTCCAAAAGTTCCTTGATTATTTTTTCTATTTCATTCTTTTGGGTGAACGGATATCTGTAGGGGTGCACATTTGGGGGTTAGGCCCCTGGAACCAAGGTGATGCTATGATCATGTTCCTCTCTCGAGGGTGGAAGCTCATGAGGCTTGTCAAAGACCGGCAGATGGTTATTTAAAATCTGTTGCATCTCAGGATGAATCGGCAGAGACTTGGTAGCGACTGCCTGGATGGCATTAAATTGAACTATAACTCCATGATGGCCCTTTTTAAGCAATTTTTCCATCCTATGTGAGCTGATGATAGAGGGAGCTCTCGCCTGGAGTCCACGGAGGGTATGTGTGGAGTTGTTCTGCTTAAAACTCATATATAACTCCTGGAAATCCATTGTGATTGGCCCAAGAGTGCAGAGCCATTCAGCGCTGAGGACAATGTCGCATCCTCCCATGTGTATGGCAAACATGTGGGTTTTCAACTGATAATCCCCCATTTGAAGTTTGACATTTTCACAACGGCCTTCACATTTCATTGTGCCCCCATCCACAATTTGGACTTGGAAGTTAGAAACTGCTCGTACAAAACAATGCACTGCTTCCGCGACTTTTTGATGGATGAAATTATGTGTACTTCCACTATCAATCAAGACTACTACTGGGCGATGTTTAATAAAACCTCTGATTTTGAGAGTTTGAGGTGAAGAAATCCCTGCCAAAGCATGCAGCGAAATAACTGGTTCGTCAGAGACATTGTCCTTTTGGTTGTCGTCTTCTACCGCCTCATGTTCCTCAAGTGGTGGATCTTCCTCTGATGAGCTGTAGTCAGTGGCATCGATTTGAAAAAATATGGGCTCCTTGCATTTATGACCTGGGGAGTATTTTTCATCACAGTAGTAACATAATCCTTGCTTTCTTCTTTCCGCCATTTCTGCAGGTGACACCTTTTGGACCTTAAGTGTTTGAGTCGTGTTGTGAGCCTGCGAAGGGCGACCTTTAGCGGGGAAATTTGGGCGACTGTACTAGGCTGCTAACGCACGTTCCACGTTACGAGCTACCTTGCAAGCCTCCGTCCATGTGGGAGGGTGATGCAGTAGGACTTGGGCTTTTATGGCTTCTTTAAGACCACTGATAAAACATTCCGTGTAGAACACATCTGAGAGACCCCAAGTGTGGAAGGCTAAGGCTTCAAAGGCTGTAATATATTCATCCATTGTGCCAGTCTGTCGGAGCTTAGTAAGACGACCCAAAAAAGAAGATTCCTGGTCAAAGCGGTTTGTAAGAGCTTTTTTGAAGTTGGTCCAAGCCCGAAAAGGTCCATTGCAACGTTGATGCCATTCCCACCATTGCCACCTTTCATTGTCCAAGTACATGCTCCCCACCATAAGCTGAGTCTCATCATCTAAGATGTTATTCAGATTGAAATACTGCTCCATTTGTGCTATCCATGCTGCCGGGTGAGAACCGTCAAATTTATGCATATCCAACTTGGGAGGTCGTGGACCGGATTGTTGGTGGGTGCGCCAGACGTCAGGAGAGTGGTTAGACTCACCCTCACTGTGTCCATTGCCATTATACGCCTCCTTGTGGGCTTCCTCCTTGCCCTTCGGTATTAGGAGAGATAGTCTGTCAAGTTGACTCTGGATGGATTGCAAGGTTTGTTCAAGTTTGTCAATCTTCTCATTGGCCATAGCTTGAGCTCTAGTTTCTACCATGCACCAATCAGATGTTCTTGAGATTTGGGACCGCCCAATTTTTTTTTTTTTTCAGTAAGAATTGAATGGTACCACCGTGCTTAGCTCGTCGTTCTGATTCTGATGGGCTAGATCACCAATAAGCACCCCAGGAGATCTCAGACTTTTTTTTTCTAAAAACTCCTAACGGAGTTTTACTCCTTCCTTATTAATACTGCAGTCACCAAATCCTCAAAATGTAAATGCTGCCAAAATCCCTACGAAAATTATGCCCGGGTATAGGAACCCCACACAACTACTCAGATCTAGTGGATCTGAGAGATCTGAATGGCGGACAGCTCTGGGTGGTGGAACAGACTGCTGTTGCGGTTCTGATGGATCGAATAGATCGGAATGGCTGGTCTGCTAACTCAGAACTGCGGGACTAATGTCTGCTGCTGCTGTACCCCTTGGCACAAGCAGATCTGGTAGAGATGATGCATGATCCCAAGATAGAAAAGGGAACTATGGTATCGAGGAGTGTCAGGTGCTACAGATCGAAATATACATAAGGGTCTAGCAGTAGTACTCGGCCCAATGTTTCAGGGCTCTAACTAAGGAGGATCAACCATACCCTTAGTCGTACAACCCGACTACCCTATCGTACGGGCGAGTAATCTCTCCGAGTGCTGTTCTCAGTGTATTGTAGCAGCAAGACGGACGACGGTTTATCTATGGCGAGGTTGCGGAGGAGCTAAGGGGCTTCCGATATGCCCAGAAGGTACTTGGAAGACAGTCCGTATGCGGTTCTGTCTAATGCGCTACTACTCGAAGGGGTACCCACAGGGGTTACAAGGGAGTCCAACAAGCATGACCACCTCTTGTATTTCCTGTGTGCATGCCTCCCCAAATCTGCAGGTTTATGTGCTCAACGACAAATCCCGTGGTTTAAAGACGCCGGAACACGTCTCTAGGCAAAAAAAAAAATTGCTAAGAAATGGAGATCCCACCGGCCCTGGAAAGTGCTCTGATACCACTTGTTATGCTCTTAACCTGCAAAAAGATACCCAAATACAGAATATGCGAAGAAAGATGCCCAAAACATAGATTAATGAGAGACAACAGCAAATATTTTATTATTCAGAAAGCAATGTTCACTGGCCTCTTCGAGGGGGCCACCTCCAATAGAGCAGAGCTCAATTCAAAAATAAGACACGATGCTCCTCGCAGGGAGTCTCTATCCTTTATATATGACTCATACATGCAATACCATGGATCAATACCATGGGTTTTATTAATACCATCTATCTAATACTACGGCCCATTTGCAACTAACTGTGGTCCCGTCATTAATTGCAGGTTAACCACTTACAATTATTAATATGGGCTTTATTGACTCTTGACTATGACTCGATCCCATTACATAAATAAGGCGGTTAGGGTGGGACCCTAACACTTGTTCTATAAATGAGGAGAGTAGCTGAGAAAGATAGGGAGAGAGCATACAAAGAGGAATTTTGCATTGTAGTAGCCCACGTGCCATAGACACTACTTCTTTTGACTCACAGTAATTTTCTATTCAAAGAAAGAGAGTAGAGAAAACTCACCTTTGAGTTGGGTTTCTCCTGAAATTGTTTCTCAAGATATATCTTGTGTCAAACTGTTGGCATTATAGTATGCATGGTGGCATCTAGCTCATGTTGGAATTTATGTCAACCCTATATAACCTAGATAATGTTTATATTCCTTCATTGTAGCATGGTTTCATTTGGTTGAATTGGCATTGGGATGGTTATGTTGGCATTGGTGTCAATTGTATGATGTCAGCATTTATGATTAGGTTGTTGGTTGTATGGTGTTCATGGATGGAGTTGACACACTTGATGAGTTGGGATATTAGGTCTTCATCTAGGTATTCATGCTTACGCTCATTAGAATGACTTGTTGCAGTAGTGTGTTGGCTTGACGATGATGTTGTAGAGATGCTTTAGTGGTGTACACATGTATTGCATCTTATACAAATGTTTGTTGGAGAGTGGAGGACTTGTTGTCACTCTTACCAACCTTGTTTGTCAGCCCTTTAGGTCAACTTGGAAGTGGCAATTGGGAGACATGTTTGGCCCAATTGCATATGTGTCAAAGGAATTGGAATCGGTTTTTATGCATGTAAAGATGTTGGAGAAGGTGATCCAATAGGTGGCAGAGGTTCTGAGGTGAGGGTTTGTTGTTTTTCCTTATGCCCTTCTGTTGGGCTCTTAATTGGTCATTATTATTACCACTTCTTAACATCCATTTCATCTATTTCCACTATTCTTTTATCACATTATTTACCATAATTTATTATATAATTCCATTTCATAATCATTTATGTTCTTGTGGATAAATAATATTTGATCTCATTTATTTTTAATAATTAGTGATTATTATGCATGATTTTGGTTTATTCATTCATTATAACCTCACTCATGATTTTAGCCTCCAAGATCTCTTTCAGATTGCAAAGTTGGTCTTCAACAGATAATTAGATATTCCAACCCAGGAATTCGCTAGCATAAGAAGCGACCGTTTTGAGTTGGATTTTTTGGTCAAATTAAAGTGGATCTAGAAAATTCGAGACATGGGTTTTGTTCAAAACAGGCCAAATTAGTTATCTAAGAAGCCGTTTTCAGAAATTTGATTTGTATTGGGAGAAATGCAAGGTTCTTCGAAGGACATATTTGTAGATTTGTTGTTGCAGCCATTTTCCAGAATTGCCCAAATTGTAATAACTAAATTCGACTTGTTCCAGCTGAATCATGATGCACAGATCTCTCATATCTCATCTTGAATATTGAGATCAGTTTGTTGTAACTTTCCTTTGGATGTTTGTATATTTTAAAAGACACAATTCAGAGAGAAAGGGGGAGCTAGCTGATGTAAGAATTGAGCCTTGTAACAGTGGAACTCTTGCTAATGAAATTTCCAGACTTCTGATAGTTTTCTCAATATGTGAGTTAAGCACAGCCCTGACCAAGGAGTTGGGCCCACTCTTCTGATCAGGTGCTGTGCGTATGTCCTCTTTATGTATATTTTTTTACTTGTTGTATTTTCTTTATTGTTGTTACAGATTTCCATAGGTTGTTGTGAATGTTTTTCTTTCTGCAATTTAATTTCCATTAATGTTACAATGATGCTTTGATTTGTTAATCATGAACCCTTGATTGATGTAGATTGTAACCTTGCCCCTGCATATACTTTGCACGTTACCTTGAAAAGAGTACGCACCCGGATTGATAAATTAATGTAGGAAATGGGATTGAATAATTTGTTCATACTTGGACACCAACATTTTGGCGCCATTGCCAGGGAAGGCTAACAAGGTGCAACATGCGATCTATATCAACCAGAGGGTCAATCTCTCATCCTGGGGAGGGAATCGTCCTTTGACACCCTGCTCCAGGTACTGAGTGTAGTTATCTTTCCTGCATTTTTGCTTGTTTTTATTTTATAGGATCCACTCTCTCATCCTGGGGAGGGAAAGAGTTCTATCACCCTGCTCCAGGACCTGAGCTCAATTTTTTTTCCTTCATTTTTGTTTGTTTTGATTTTGGAAAAACTAATCTCTCATCCTGAGGAGGGAATGGTCCTTCGACGCCCTGCTCCAGGTCCCGAGCTTTATATTTCCTTGTGTGCATTCTTTTCTTGTTTAGTTTCTTGTCCTGGGGAGGGAAGGGTCTTTTGACACCCTGCTCCAGGTCTTGAGCTTTAGATTTCCTTCAAATTGTTTTTTTAATAAATAGGAAGAAAAAGGTAGAAATTTGAAGAAATCTTATCATTTCACTCAAGTGGTGATGTAAGCACCACCCATTCCACTAACAAATTGATAGGAATATCTGAAGGAGGAACCTCAAAGCAGCACATGAAGAACATCTTATATTATGGTAAGAAATGGCTCACATTGTTACTTTTGAATTCCCTATCAGAGATCTAGAAGGAGTGACACAAATGCATATAATTCCTCCATCTTCTCTACCAAATTTTCATGGTTTGGATAATGAGGACCTAGATACATTCTTATTTGAATTTGAAGTACTTTGTAGAGGATATGATTATTGTACTAATGATCAAAGGTTGAAAGTGTTTCCTCTTACTCTAAAAGGAGCAGCTCTTCGATGGTTCATGAGCCTTGGTGGGAACTGCATCAAAACATGGGAGGACATGAAGAATGTATTCTTGGAGAAGTACCAAGACTATTGCAAGGCCAGTGAAGATATTTTCAGTATGATAAAAGGGGAAGATGAAAGCTTGGAGGACTATTTGGAGTGATTTAAATACAACCTTCAAAAATCAAAGTATAAGCATTTGGAAAAAGAGATCTTAAAAAAACTCATTCTTAAAGGGATCAAAGATGAAATTTTAGAAATCTTAAATCTGATAGGAAAATGTGACGTTTTTCAGCTATCATATAATGATGTTTGTGATTTACGCATAAGGTATTCAAGAGGAATATCTAAGGCTGGTAAGAATTCTAGAGAATTTTCTTCTTTCCTTTCCAAATATGCTACAAGAACAAGAGATATAAGAGATGAAATCAGTGATTTATTTGAACATTTTAAAGTTGATTTTATTAGCTCTCTAAATTCACAATTGCATGTTTTGTAGGTTAAGAAAAGTCAAGCAGAATTTGAAGAAGTGATTTTTCCTCAATGCCAAAAGGAGCATCCCATGGATAGTTTCTCTTTCTTACCTGGGCTGAAAACAACATTTCCAAGAGATGGAGAAGCTGCAGCAATTTCACAACCATGGAAACCTTGGCCTACATGTATGTTTCGAAACAATTCCTCTCCATTTTCTTACTTGCATAGTCTATTATGGAATACTCATGTGCTAGGGCAGCCATGCCAGTCTCAATATAATCCCCATCAATATTTTCCACAAGTTTTGCATGGCT
Organism: Pinus tabuliformis; assembly: GCA_031772625.1. Classification (NCBI taxonomy): domain Eukaryota; kingdom Viridiplantae; phylum Streptophyta; class Pinopsida; order Pinales; family Pinaceae; genus Pinus; species Pinus tabuliformis. The sequence continues at coordinate 90,551,207 of CM062807.1, read as the reverse complement.
CATCCTATGATAATATGACTACTCTCCCTCATCTTGTAGCACAAAAATATCATCCATATTCTTTTCCATCATTTCAAGAACACCTTGCTTGCATATCAAAATCATCCACACATCCCAATCAACTACATCATCAAAATCCTCCATGCCCTACACAATATCATGCTCAACTCATTCCACACTCTCACTATAATAAACCAATACAACATTCTTACAGTGTTGAATAGCAAAATTTACCTGCCCTTCCCACCCAACCTATCTCACATACACAATTGTAGAAAACTTATATCGAGATTGGAAATGTTCCAAATCCAAAAATTGTAGAAGCTATGGAAGAAAAGGAGGTTTCTTCTAGTCTGCGTCAACAAGTTGTTTTAGAAACTCAAGAACTTCATGATATGACAACTATGGGAAATCAAGAAAGTAAAGAATATATTGAATATTGGTTTCACTTCATTAGTTGTTTGCAGTGTCACTCCATACTTTAGCAATTTTTGACATCATATTTTCAAGGGAAGTTGGTCTCTCATACCCTAGTATTTATTGACAGACATTTCTCAAATTTGGGTGTGTATACACTTGAGGCATTCTTTCTAAAATGGTTCCATTGGAAGTACTCTTATACGTAAGTATGCTTTATTTTTCAAGGTAGAAGAGGTTAGTGTAGAAAATAGAATAAATAAGTATATAAATAATTTTTGTTATATGTAGAACGAGTTGTGTTTGCTGCAACTTGCTGAGTATATCAATATCAATGGTAAAATTTTGAATTTAATTGTGTATGTAGATGTATTATATTGAAAATCAGATTTCTACAAACACTCATCATCATTTTGGCAAAAAAAAAAAAATTATCATATCTTAGGGCGTGTGGGCTTCATAAAACCACTGAAATCACAGTCAGTACAGTGATATTTTGAGGAACAAAATGGTCGTATTTTCAAAACCTATTTCTATCCTAATTATCCCTTTATTTCTAATTTCTAATCCAATTTGAATCACTCAATTTGGATTTGAAATGAAAAAATTGTGACCAAAACATTGATAGTATGTCGAGTAGGAAGCTTAGGAACAGAGTTGGGACAGTCCGTTTTTCGAGGCCTAAATTACTAGATTTTTGAAAGCTATTTCTACGATATATCACCATAATCTAGTTTACAATGCAATTTGAATCACATGATTTTGATATCGTATGAGAAAGTTATGACCAAAAGACTGACTGTCTATCATAAATCAGCACCTTTAAAACTTTGTTTTTCTGACTGTTCCTTCACACATTCGACCCATCAATTCTTCATAATTTTAAAATTTGTTTCTACTGGATATATTTACATGAATCTACTTTAATCTCCAATTTGAATCAGTTCAATCCATCATCAAACGAAAAATTTATGCTTAAAATATCAATTGTTGGTCTAAGTTGGGAAATCGAAAATGACTCTGTTATGCAGGTTGTTCTAAGTAAATTTGACATATCATATCATGGAATTTTTAAAACCTGTTTCAATTGGAGATAACCCTATTAATTCACTTTCATTTGGCTTTGGAATCATACAAATCGGATGAAAAACAAAGAAGTTATGATTAAAATACTATTGGTCAGTATGGTTGGCCACCGCTATCCCGCAGGTAATAAATTAACACTACTTTGTTATTTGTTTTCCATGGATTTTTTTTATAGAGTAAGTACTTGTTAATTTTTTTCATATTTATTAGACTTAGAGAGCCTGATCACCTCTCTTCTTCCATGATTACATTTTTTATTACAGGTAGACGCTCATTTTTTTGCAAGTCCGAAGAGAATAAAGGAGGTCAATTTGTTTTTGAACAAGTGATTATTGAAGGCAATGATAATGAAATAATAGATTTTCATCCCAACATATATTAAGAAATCTAATATCATATAATTTTGATTCTTTCGAGGTGCCATGGAAATTTATCATAAGAGTTTGTTACAAATTATTCCTGTTAATTCTCACCAACAACATGAAGACTTTTTCATTAGCTAATGGATTCATAACCGGAAAAATGGAGAATTGATTCATTTCCACCAAAACTTTTCATTTACCATTGATAAATTGTTGTTTCTTGAAACAGATTGATATTCTCTTAGGAACAACATTGCTGTAATTAAAATCATAGCCGTTGCAACTTGAACTATTTATTTATTTACTATTTTTCAATAAAAAAAATATTTCTTTTCTTATTTATTTTATGATGTTGTTTTCTCAAAATAAATGAAGGAAGTTCTTAGGGTTTCATGATGTTTCTCCATTTGTTCCTGAGTCTTATCAGTATATGGTTTCCTTAGATCCATTGGGTGCTATTACTCTGCCACTGTTGTTACTCCCGAAAATTTTCTAAGTGTTGGATGATGTTACTCCTTGGATGTTGTTACTCTTTCGGTGTTGTTACTCTGCCACTGTCGTTACTCTGCCGGTGTCGTTACTCCGCAACTGTTGTTACTCTGCAACTGTCGTTACTCTGCTGGTGCCGTTACTTCGCAATTTTCGTTACTCCGTTGGTGCCATTACTACGCAACTACTGTTACTCTGCCAGTGCCGTTACTCTGCAACTGCCGTTACTCTGCCATGCCGTTACTCTGCAACTACTGCTACTCCGCCAGTGTCGTTACTCCGCCGGTGTTGTTACTCCACAACTGCCGTTACTCCACTGATGTTGTTACTCCACCGCTACTGTTACTCCGCCAGTGCTGCTACTCTGTGGTGAAATTTTTTCTAGGTACCCAGTGCTGTTACTCTACACATGTTGTTACTCTGCCAAGGTAAGTCTTCAGGTACGTCCCTAATCAACTCCGTGTATTTGATTGATGTTTCAATTATGACTGAGGACGGTCATATCTTAGTTGGAGGGAGGTGTTGCATTTGATAGAAAATGTATTATATTTAATATCAATGATGTCATGTCATCATTGTTATTAAAATTTCACGTCAACTCATACATCTCACGATTATTACCACCATAATCCATAACAATCCGTAACCCCCACTTATCCACACACATTGGAACTTGAATCATGCACGACGACATTAACTTGGTGAATGGGGAAATACATTTAATTGTCTAGGTCCTCTTGGACATAGTGATTGGGTAGTCAATTTATCTTTGTTTATCTATAAACATAATTTTATTTTTTTTAAGGAATAATTATGAAAAGATGATTTCATCATGGCAACTTTCAACTTTCCTAATTTGTCAAGTCCCTGATTTTGTAAAATTTATGATGATGACCACAAAATTGTACTTAAATCTTTCCATCACTATCTAATGAATTATTCCTCAAACCCCAATCTTAACAAAGCAAAATATATTTATCAACAGTCATTTGAAGGTTATTAGTATTTGAGAAGAAAAATTACCCGAGTTGAAAATAGTTACTACAAAACGTTTTACGCCATCCCTAGCTCTTAAGGAGCTGGTGTGCCACCCCATCTATTAAATGATCTTTTGTTGATTAACAATAACCATAGTTAAATTTTAAACATAAATAGTCAACTGGAGGATAGGAGGTCTCATCATGAGCTGAACTACCATGATCATAGATCCTAATAGAGTGACATTACCACTACTGGTCACCAAGCCAGGGTAATGGCCTTCAGTCATAAAACTGAAGGACAAGAGGTCTCATCATGAGCCGACTTGTTCACTTTTGTTAGTTCCCGTGAATGGAATTGTTATTAACTGGTTACCAAGCCAGAACAATGATCTTTAGTAGAAATCTAAGTAAATTGAAATGATTTTGTAACTATGTACTTATTTCTAATAGATGGGACACTAGCATCTCAATGGGTTAAAAAGGCATCCCTGTCGAGGCTATGGATGCCTGCTAGCAGCAGTGGCCATGCCTATGGTATAGAGGTTAATTCAATACTATGATCTACTTGGTTACCTTGTTTTCTCAAAACTAACTGTCGATAATGCCACTGTTGCATATATAAGGTTTGCTAGAACTCATGGTTCATGGGGTAATATTTAATCAATTCTTAGATAATGGTGGTCATGGTTTATATCTATTATTGAGTTATCAATATTTACTTTACATGTTAGGGATGAAACTTTTAGGATATTTGATATTTGACATTTTGTATCATCTAATCTATCATTCCTTTATTCTACAAGTTTCATATTTTTAACCAAAGATAATTGCTTTACCCAATCAATCTCTATTTAATCCTAGCTTAACAACTCTACTATTATTTTGGGGAAGGATGAAGAGGCCTAATTCTAATTTTGAATCCTGATGAATTACTGATTGAGGATACTCATGAGATGTGTTATAAAGAAAAATCTTGATGACAGGGAAACTAATCAGTTTGGGGGAAGGAAATCCTGCTACACTTTTTGATTACTTTCTTTGAGCTTGCATGGCTTCCACCTTTCACATCACTTACACAAGCTCAACCTACATTAGCTTCAACAATGTTAATCCATAGATGTCATTCCACGTTATTTTGTTGAAAGCAACAATTGAGGTGAAATAACATGAGTGTTTGATTTATTAAAAGTTTAGGAGAATATCATAAAACAACCACTGAGCATTATTCACTCATATTTTTCAAACCATTATTTCCCCTACCTTATACAGAGGCATTGGGTTGCATGTGGACATGCAACATATTCATTTTGGGGGAATCTCGGGCTCTTAATTGGTCATTATTATTACCATTTCTTAACATTCATTTCATCTATTTCCACTACTCTTTTATCACATTATTTACCATAATTTATTATATAATTCCATTTCACAATCATTTATGCTCTTGTGGATAAATAATATTTGATCTCATTTATTTTTAATAATTAATTATTATTATGCGTGATTTTGGTTTATTCATTCGTTATAACCTCACTCATAATTTTAGCCTCCAAGATCTCTTTCAGATTGCAGATTTGGTCTTCAACAGATAATTAGATATTCCAACTTAGGAATTCGCTAGCATAAGAAGCGACCGTTTTGCATTGGACATTTTGGACAAATGAAAGTGGATTTGGAAAATCCAAGACATGGGTTTTGTTTAGAACAGACCAAATCAGTTACCACATGAGCTGTTTTCAGAAATTCGATTTTTATTGGGAGAAACGAAAGGTTCTTCGAAGGACATATTTGCAGATTTGTTGTTGCGGTCGTTTTCCAGAATTGCCCAAATTGTAATAACCAAATCTGACTTGTTCCATTTGAATCATGATGGGAATATCTCTCAGATCTCATCTTGAATATTGATATCAGCTTGTTGTAACTTTCCTTTTGATGTTTGTATATTTTAAAAGACACAATTCAAAGAGAAAGGGGGAGCTAGCTGATGTAAGAATTGAGCCTTGTAACAGTGGAACTCTTGTTAATGAAATTTCTAAACTACTGATATTTTTCTAAATATGTGAGTTAAGCACAACCTTGACCAGGGAGTTGGGCCCACTCTTCTGATCAGGTGCTGTGCATATGTCCTCTTTATGTATATTGTTTTACTTGTTGTATTTTATTTATTGCTGTCACAGATTTCCATAGGTTGTTGTGAATGCTTTTCTTTCTGCAATTTAATTTCCATTAATGTTACAGTGATGCTTTGATTTGTAATCACGAACCCTTGATTGATGTAGATTGTAACCTTGCCCCTGCATATACTTTGTGCGTTACCTTGAAAATATTACACACCCGGATTGATAAATTAATGTAGGAAAAAGGATTGAATAATTTGTTAATACTCGGACACCAACACCTTCCCTAGTTTCTCCCATGCTGTCTTATGTGTGTGAATAAGAGGCTCCAGTCACTGAGAGACATGTATATGCATGCGACTAAAAGGCTCCATTCGAAATCATCTAGTGTTTTCCTAGTGATTAAGGATTTTTCAGGAAAAATTTTCTGCATTCCTTGCGCAAATAGAATGAAAATTGGCATGGAAATTCCCAAAGACTTCTATATTAAGTTTTAATAATCAATAATTGTTTGAAAATGTCCTCCAATGATGTGGACACCTTTAGTGCATAAGTAGTGGTGTTAGTGGATTGACATTATTAAATTTATGCACTCTTGATCCCATGCCTAAGGTGAACTTCGCCCTCCATGTTTTGTATACTTCACTTTGGAGCTGAGTGATGGTTGATGGTGTGTATGTGTGTAAGAGAAGGCTGCATTGAGTGAGTATGCTTCAAATCCATTAGTGAGCTTGACTGCTTCAATATATGAGTGCAAATGGCTACATAGTGATCATCTCGAAAGCATGTTGCAGAATAAATCATATTTGAAGTTGTTGTAGCATAGATTATTTTAGAGAGTTTTTCATGATGTTGGATAGTTTTTTTTTTAGTGTTTTGATGTGTGGATGTGAGCCACTATTTTGATAGTATTGATAGAACATTTTTGGTGGTGTTTTTTATTATGATTTGTAGTGATTTGTGCTACTCAAAGCATGATTGCAGAGTTGAATCAGAGTTGATCATAGTGTCTTGGATCCAGTTTGAAAATAGATGAAATGACGTCCACTTAGTATTGAGGAGCAGTCACTTCATGATAGAGGGGTCATGATATCAAAGCTTCAACAAATGAAATGTTTTCTCCATCAAATCAGAGTTGGGTGAGGATCGTTGATTGTGTTGGCCTTCATCGGATGGTAGTCTGTAGATCCATGTGAGAAAAAGGTATTCTAAGCTTATCATTAAAATCGAGTCTCATGGTTGATTGGTGTTGGCGTATTGTATATGAGGTCGATTCTCTAGGCTGATCGGATTCAACTAACTATCTAATAGACAAATTGCTTGACATAATAGATATATAGAGCAACGTAGTAGCAACAAGGGTGGTTTTTTCCTCATGAAGGGTTTTCCACAATATATCTTGTGTCTCTTGTGTGATGGTTTTATAGTTGTGTTTGATGGTTTTGTTGCTATCATGGTTGTTTTATTCAGCTTCTTACACTGTTATATTTATGTGATGATATAATATGTTGTTGGTTATATGCATGATTTAGTATGTGAAGTTTTAATTAGTAAAAATTGTATACAATTCTAACTATTGATTCAACCCCCCCGTCAATAGTGCTCAAATTTTTCCAACAATTGGTATCAGAGAGGGCCTCTTGGTTGTAACTTCATCCCTAGAGAGTAGATATGGGGTTTGTCGGAAGAAATTTGAAATTTTTCTCAAAATGGTTTTCCTCACTATTGTAAATTACAAGGTATGGCACAAAAATGTTAAATCTCAATTATTGTATAGTGGATCTAATATTTGGATATTAGTATGTGAAGTTTGTGGCAAGGATCCAATTGCAGATGAAGTTTTGCATCATCATGCACAATCTAGAGCCACAATCTACAAGAATCTTCATGATGATGATTTGAAGAGGCTATTATATTTTAAATATGCCAAAGAAATGTGGGACGAGCTACAATCTGTATTTGGAGATGGTACTAGCAATAATATGGAGAATGAGAAAAAGAGAAACAAAAAGAAGAACAAGAAGAAGGGCCTTCAGAGATAAGAATACCAGCCACAATAGCCTCATTCCTCTAGTGAACATGATTCAGCCGATGATGAGAAGAGATCAGAAAATATTGAACACAAAGGTATAAATTGTAATGATTTTCTATTGAGTTATAATTTTGATGATTCATATTTTGATAATGTTGAAGCACGTAGTGAAGATGAGAATGTTATCAAGGTTCTTAGAATTGATATTTCAATACTAACAACTGAATGCAAGGATCAAGAACAATTATTGCAAATATGTGATTATAAGGAAGCCGAGCTCAAGGAAGAGATTGTGAGCTTAAAATTTAAATTGGAAGAACTAGAAAAATTTGAGGAAGGGAAGTACCAAGAGAAACAAAATGAGTGTGAGAAATTAGAAGTTGAAGTGGTGTCCTTGTGAAAGCAGAGAAAGATGTAGAAGAGCATTGTAGCCTTGGATAGTTTTCTTGAGATCCAAAGATCACCATTGGATAAATTTGGTCTTGGATTTCAAAAGGGTGAGACTAGTTTGCATACTTACCTCTTGCATACTTATAGAGGACTGCATAGTTCATGAGAGGTGCATAACCTTAGGGGGAGCGTATGGTGGTTTGATGAGTACAAGTTGTTGCAGCAGAATATTATGAGTTCATTTTATCCTAATGCAAATTCATGTCCATGGGATCAACCTGTATTTTGGAGGTATATTGAGCTCAGGGATAGCTATGCATGGTATGAGATTTACATATGATATTTAGCATATTCTTCATTGTTCGCACTCAGTTATTTGTCGTTGCTTTACATTCGTTTGCTAAGTGAAAGTAGTACATTTTTCAACCACATATATGTTTTTGTTTTCTCTAATAAGTTGGTTGAAAATATGGTACTACCATGCATAAAAGGATTTCATTTGGCATAGGATGTGTGGAGATGACATGTGACTTGGACCAACCATGCGTAGGATTTTATATACAGTTTATTGCAATCATGTATTTACCATTCTTCCATCATTATGTATTGGTTGAGAGTCCAATCAATAGTATGTCGAGTCACCATGGTGTTAGGCATGTCTTGGAGGAGTTTCATGAGTCTATTTTGCAACTACTTGTATGGGATTTTGACGATGTAACAACCATGACGTGTCATATTTTTGTGTCATTGATCCATAGGAGATGATCATAAAAACCATTAATTGATTGATATATTCAAGTAAAATGCTCATGAAGCCATGTACTTTTTATTACATGTATCTTTGGTTCATTTAGTCATGATTCATGAGGTCATGTTATGGTGATGTAATTGTCATATGTCACTAGTACATCCATGTATTTATCATGTATATGAAATTCAATCATGGTCATGTGGAGTATGTCCATATGATGCTTATATTTGTTGCAAAGAAGCAATGTTGCAGCGGAAGGGGTTTATACATGTTGGAGTTGATTTTGGAGATGGCATATGTTCAAGGGGATCATTATATGTTTCTATTTACTTCAGTGATCCATTGTTGGCATTATGGTCTGCTTGGAGTTGCTCATGATGTGCCTCATGCTATGCTTTGATTGTTGGGTTTTGACCTCATTACATGAGTGGAGAGGTTGATTGATGTTGTTGCTATGTGGTTGATAGGGAGAGTTGGATTGGTGACTCATGTGCATATTGTTGCATATTTTGATTGATGATTGTATGGTTTCCTTATGTTGGAATATATCTACTTGCTGCTAGAGGTTGTTGGTTGGTATGATGCTCTGGATGATGATTGGTATATTCATTACTTGCTACTATTGATATAAGATGCTTGGATGGTAATTGATATGCATCATATTTTAGACATATGGAGGTCAAATTATTTAGTGTTAGTACTTCAATTCTCACTGCCTTATGATATGGAGTTGAACCTTTGTCATTGATGTCAAAGGGGGAGTGATAGAGGATATTGGTATGGAGTTTTTGTGTGGTTCCATCAATGCGAAAGGGGGATATTGTTGGCATTATGGTGTGCATGATGGTAGCTAGCTCATGTTGGAATTGATTTCAACCCTATGTACCTAACTAATGTTTCGATGCCTTTATTGTAGCATGGTTGCAGCTGGTTGAATTGGCATTGAGATGGTTTTTTGGTATCAATGTCAATTGTATGATGTCTTCCTTGATGATTATCTTGTTGGTTGTATGGTTTTCATAGATGGAGTTACCACACTTGATGAGTTTTCATATTGGGCTTTCATCTAAGTATTCATGTTTGTTTTCTTGAGGATGACTTTTTGCGGTAGTGTGTTGGCTTGATGATGATGTTGCATAGATACTTCAGTGGTGAAAACATGTGTTGCAATTTGTACAAATGTTTTTTGTAGAGTGGAGGACTTGTTGGCACTCTTTCCAACTTTGTTTGTTGGCCCTTTAGCTAAACTTGGAAATGACACTTGGGAGACATGTTTGGCCTATTTTTATAGGTGTCAAAGGACTTGGAAGAGGTTGGGAGGCATGTACAAATGCTAGAGAAGGTGATCCAACTAGTGGCAAAGGTTCTGAGCTAAGGGTTTTTTGTTTTTACTTATGGTCTACCCTAGTCACTCCCACACAGGCTTATGCATGTGACTGAGAGGCTCTAGTCATTGGTAGACAGGTCTAATCATGTAGCTGAAGGGCATGAGTCAAAATAAGCTAGTTTTGTGCCAGCGGCTAAGGCCTTTTCATGACAAATCCTCTGCATTATTCGTGCAAATGTGATGAAAATTGGCATGGAAATTCCCAAATAAATCTATATTTAAGTTGTAATGGTTGGGAATGGATTGAAAAGGTCCTATAATGATGTGAACACCTTTAGTGGACAAGTAGTGGTGTTAGTGGATTGATTTTGTCAAATTTGTGCACTCTTGATCCCATGCCTAAGGTGAATTTCTCCCTCCATGTTTTATACACTACACTTTGGAGTTGAGTGATGGTTTATGGTGAGTGTATGTGTGTATGTGTGTAAGAGAAGGATGCATTGAGTGAGTATGATTTATACCCATTAGTGAGCTTGATTGCTTTAGTATATGAGTGCAAATGGATGTATAATGAGCATATCTGAAGCATGCTATGGAATAGATCATATTTGAAGATGTTGTAGTAGAGATTGTTTTCAAGAGTTTTGCATGTTGCTGGATATTTTTTTTGTTGGTGTTTTTATGTGTGGATGCAAGCCACTATTTTGCTAGTGTTGAGAGAATAATTTTGGTGGTGTTTTTTATTATGATTTGAAAAGAGTCTTGCTACTAAGAGCATGATTGTAGAGTCGAATCAGAGTTCGCATAGTGTCTTGGATCCAATTTGAAAATAGATGAAATGAGGTCCAGATAGTGTTGATGAGAAGTGACTTCATGAGAGAGGAGAAGTGGTATCGAAGCTTCAACGAAAGGAACTATTTATCCATCCAATCAAAGTTGGGTGAGGATTGTTTATCATGGTGACCTTTAGTGGATGGTAGTCTATAGATCCGTGTGTGAACAGAGTCATCCGAGCTGATCAATAGAATTAAGTCTCCTAGTTAATTGGTGTTGGCCTATTGTATATGAGTTCGAGTCTCTAGGTTGATCGGAGTCAACTAACTATGTAATAGACAAATTTCTTGACATAATAGAGATTCAGAGTAGTGCAGCAGCAACAAGGGTGTTTGTTTTTCCTAGTGAACATTTTTCCACCAATTATCTTATGTCTCTTGTGTGATGGTTTTTATGGTTGTGTTTGATGGTTTTGTTGCTCTCATGGTTGTTTGATTTAGATTCTTACATTGTTATATTCATGTGATGATATAATATGTTGTTGGTTATATGCATGATTCAGTAAGTGAAGTTTTAATTGGTAAAAATTGCATACAAGTCACAATACTGGTTCACCCCCACCTCCCACCCCCACCCACCCCCTTAGTAGTGCTCAAAGGTTTCCAATATAAATGTCTATATGAATTTTCATTTTTATATTCTCTATTTCCTATATCAATTTTAATTTGCATGCATACACAATAAACAATAATCTACATATCCATAAATCTAAAGAGAAATAGACCCTAATAGAGTAGATTTCTTATTTTTAAATATAGTTTTATCAAACCTATTGTAACGAATTGTCCAATGAATATCTATGGCAGTTTACAAATCATATTGACATTAGAGCAGGTTTATTTGGGTATATTATGGATATTTATTGGGAATTTAGATCGGCTAAGAAAAAAATAAAAAAACCCTAGTCATGGTCGATGAATTTGTGAATAACCCTCATGATCATGCAAAGTATATCTTTTCGTAGTTGGAATCACAAGTTGTAAATATAATATGAAATGTGAATCTCCTTATGTCGGCCATGAGTAGTAATCTTAGACTATTGAAAGAATATGGGGGTTCTAATGCAAAGGAAACATTATAGGGGACATCAAGAGATCAGGAAGAAATAGAGAACCAGGCGAAGAAAGGACCTAAAGGAGATCAACCCAGTTCAAGTGTCATGAACCATTTATAGTCCCTATTCAAAATGTAAACACAGGTTGATATCAAGTTGTACCAAGGTGATATCAATGCTCTAAATCTAAACCACCATTTTTAGCAATTAGAAGTTTATTTTTGTGTTCATCATATAGAGGAGGAACAAAGTTCCATTTACACAGTTGAAACTGGAGGGCCATGCCATGACCTGGTGGGAAAGATACATGGATACCTTGAAGTCAGAGGGAGATCATCAAGTGACTAAGTGCGAGGAATTTAAAACCCTCATAATGTCACAATTTTACCCTAGCATGTATGTAGAGGACAAGGGCTCTGGTAGAAATATTTCAGGAAGAAAGAGGGGTAGGGTGTATAGGAGTACACCACAAAGTTTAGAAAGAGGGCCATAATGTTAGGTATCTCCTAAAGGAACCCAGATGTACTCCTTAAGTATACTGGGGTCTATACATACATCTACAGAAGCAAATTATGTTGTTTAAGCCTAGATTGGTGGATGAGGCTTATGTATAAGCATAATACCTGGAAAACATAAGCTTGAAGAAAGGGAAATCAAGTGGATCAAAGAAAAAAAAGAAACAAGATGCTTTTAAGGATGGGAATAAGAATTAGAAAGGAGGAAAAGATGAAAGGACAACAACCATAGCACATCAGTGCAAGGATCCCAATAGCCATTGCGACCACTATAATATTGATGGTCATACAGAGAAGAAGTGTTAGAATTTTCATCCAGAGCTTAACCTGAAGAACAAAAATATAGATAATAAGAAAAATAATCTCATGGCTACTAATTCGAGCCACCAGGTTGAAAGAAACTTGGATGTGGATGAGAAGATCATATATACATAAATGTAAAAGGAGGTTGTTAGAAACTAGGACAATACTAAGGGGGAGTTGAATCAGTATTGCAGGACTTTTACAACTTTCTTTTACTTTTACAAGATACTAGGACACCAATGAATACATTAGCAATTAATTTAGATGAGAATAACAAGAATCAACATAAGTAGCCCAAATAATACACATAGATTCTTCAAAATTTCTTCAATTTACTTCACAAATGCAAGCTTCTACTGTTGTTGCAATGTTCTCTATCTACAACTAGAAGGAAGAAACTACTCCATAATTTATTAGCTACAACTTAAAGGAGCTACAAACCCTAAGTTTATTATCTACCACTCAAAGAATCGCCAACCCCTAATTGTTTACCAGCAACTATTAGAAGGAGTTACAACCCTTGCCATGCAAGATGAAACTTGCTTGACCTCAATGATTAATATTTCATACAATTTTCATACTCAAATCATGAAGGCCACTTCCATACATAAAAAGATAAATTTGATTCCTTAATCACTCACCAAAACCACCATACAAACACCTTCAACATTGTTTCATTTCAAACTTTTGTGATTGATACTATTTTTGAGAATGTCTTTCTAACTAATCACATCATTAGTTGTTGGTTGATGTTTTGAACCATCTAATGTGATTCATCCTCAGGACAAAGATGAAAAAACAGATCTATCCTTAGGTACAAATAGTAGAGATGCATCGTGTTCCAGAGATAAATGTTATTAAAATAAGAATAATAAATTCTTTTTTATGTTTAATTTAAATATGAATGTTAAGTCAGAGTATTTGGTCATTATATTATCTAATAAGAAAATATTACGGACAACTAGTTAGTTATGGAAAATAACAAAAAAACCATATATTTGGGAAAGAAAAATAGTATAGAAAATATAGAAAAGAAAGAGAAATTAGACTAAATTAATATTATATTATAATAAGTTGAGAATAAAGAGATCCAACTATAATTGTAAACTAGCACAACCACATTAATAAATGTGATTAATATACATCGTAAATGTCAACTTAAAATATGACCCTAATATTAAATATTAAATATTAATTATTTTAATATTAATATTCACATTCACATTAATATTAATATTAAAATCAATGTTTAATAATAATATTAAACTTCATATTTATTATTAGCTAATAATAATAATATTGTTATAAACATAAAATAATTAAAAAATGACATTATTAAAATTCTAAAATAATAAAACTTAGAAACTAAATAAATTTAGGTCAATAAGATTACTAATATTATTTTTCTCAATATTTTTTAATATTGTTATTAATAATATTATTTTTAATATTAATTTGAATGTTGTTATAATTATTAGTTATATTATTAATGATATTATATAATAATATTGATATTTATTATAATCTTAATATTATTATAAAACTTAAATTTATAAAAAACTAACCTTATAAATTGTAAATTTATAAAACCTAAAACATAAAGTTATAAAACTTTGTTATATAAAATTTAATTTTATTAAAACCTAAAGTCATAAACCCTACAAGTTATGATAATTTCATCATCGAAACTCAATTTAATTTGGAGGATATTGGATGTGAACTCATGACAAGAATGACTATTAATTTCAATTTTGATAATTTACTATTCCTTAGTCATAGAATTTCAAAGTGACATTTATTGGAAGCTAAGAAGAAAGAAAGAAAGAAATTATTTTAACATCCACGAGGCTAAAAATAGCTTATGGGATAGATTGCTTCTTCATTTGCTTGATGTATTTGGCCCTTTTTCTGTGAAGCTTCACAACAAATGCTACTAACTTCTCGACAAACCCCTCACTAAATAGATTATCCCAAGAGCTAGCTGCTAGAATATCTGCATAACTTTCCCTGTTGTCTTTGAAGGCCTCACATTCTAAAATGATTTTTTTTTTTGTTTCCACTTTTCTGGAAGAACAAAAAATGCATACCCTTTCCTCGCACACTTCTTTTGGCATTTTCCAACGCCCTGTTTCACAATGGAGTTGATGAGAACTAGTCCTTAACTTAGCAATAAGATATACTTGCTACACATCATTTGTAAATAACATTTATCATTATGTGGAAGATAAAATAATAATCGATATAAGTGAAAATAAATGAACTGGACTGACGCCAAATGCCAATGTCATGTTTTATAAATAGTTTATAAATAATTTTTTAATAAATTACAATGATAGCCAACTATTAGAAAACTTTTCATATTTTCTATTGGATTATGTAGTATACAAAGAATATTCACTTGGCTTGCAATCTCAACTATTCATTTTATTGAAAATATAAATTCTTCAAACCCAATTCCAATATAAGTCATGTCTATGACATAATTAAAATTATTTTTATAGTAGTGTATAAATATTGTTACATTATATTACTATATGAACCATTAAATTTATATATTATTATATAATATTATGTAACTACATATATTAATTTTATTAAAGAGAAGGTAAAATAGGATTAACTTTAGGTTTTAAGATTTCAATTATTATTATAGAATAAAGCTAGAATTATAAATAAAAGAATTGGAGAAATAACTTTTGTAATAAGCACATAGGATTAAAAAAGACTAAAAGTTTGACCACTATGTAATCTATATATATATATAATGAAAGGAGAAAAAAGGAAAAAATAAAAATATTACGATATAAGTCTATGATAATAAATTTAATATAATGAAGAAAATATAACTTTTATAATATTATTCTATATATATTAATATCTTTCTTTGATCACTAAGAAAATCACTAAACACGCCAATAACATCAATTTTATCTCATACACTTACCCCTTGTCATTACAAATTAAATTATGCTTATATAGATTTTGGATTAATAACTTTAGTCTTTTTCTCTTTTGTTATCTTGCACCTTGATGCTTGCATGATTCTTTGTTTTTGCATTTTTCCTACTTCAAATATCTCTTATAAACTTTCTCTCTAAGTCTTCTAACTCTCCTTACCTATTTTTGTAATAAAAACTGAGTTTAACTGCTCAATTTTACTATTCTAGAATTTTCACAAGATTTAGCTGAGACTTTCTAAATTTTGTGCACTGCCAAGTTTAGCCAAACCGCCACATAACTACCAAATATGTCCATTTCCACCATTTGAGATTCCATCTCGTTCATGCCTTTTATATCAAACTTTAGCACTATGATTTATTTGGCATAACCACAAAATTTCAATGCCAAATCTTAGATTATCAACCTGTTCATAATTAAGCCTTCAATATAGGCCCAAGAACTTTAATAAAACTTTGTTGCATATTACTCCATAGGCCCATTTCAATATAGCCCTAAGGACTTAACAAGTGCTCCCAAATATAACTCTCTTAGGCCTTTTGCACTTTAATGCCTTAGGACTTATAAATATTTTATATTTCTCTACACTCTTGGTCTCCACACCGCAATAAAAACTTGGTTTGGTCCTTGGTTGTTAGCCACTAGAAATATTTCATTCCAAGATTACGTGTTCCTACTGGTCTGCAATTATTTTTACTTGTGCTTTATTCTCATTGGTCATCGGATCCGACTTCATATGCCACCATTTCCTAGTGCTAACTCAGCCTAGAGCATCCTCCTTTGTGCTATTTTGAAACCTTCCAGGGTCCAAGGAATGGGATGATGTGTCTTGGTTGGAACCACTGCTACACTTATGAGCTAATAAATGATAATTCAGCTCGAATATCTTTGACATTTTCCACATACACCTGACACCTAGTCAACCCAAAGCTCTTCTACTACACTCACTTGAAATTGGGAATAGTATGATGTCATGCTCACGTCACATATGCCAAGTGGTGCCATCTTATTTGTGACATGTGTCACTTACATTTGGCCCCTACGACCACTTGGAAATGTCAAAAAATGCATGCCACATGTCCCTTGTACCAAACATCATGTTGACATCATCATGTGCTAGTAAAATGGTGCCACACATCATCTACTATGGAGAGAAAAAGGGTCTCATACCTTTGGTTTTGCGTTGAATTTCTTTGTTAAAATTCATTGTCCTAGGCCTATGTTTCTTCATTGTGTCTACTGCCACATTTCCCGACCATACATCATCCAGAGCCTCAACCTTTTACGTTGTGCCTTTCTCTTTCAGGGATGTACTCCCAAGATGAGTTGTCCCGTGGGGACCCTGTTGTTGAACTCCACCAATGAAATGGCTTCACATACTCTGTTCTATTTTGTGGATTGTCCACCTTCTCTTGGTCTTGCGTCATCCCCATCGTTCCTCTCATGCATACCTTTGATTTCATCTGAGGAAATTCCACCAGGATTATGTGTTCTAAGGGCTCCACCTCTGGCCAATAGAAAGTGCTTCTATTGTTGCATTGTTTGCTCCAAGTCTGCCTAGCTTTCCTTTAGCAGATCTACCAACAGCTCTACCAACTCTTCCTAACTACCAATTATGTCATCCACTTTGTCCCTTCTCCACATTAGGGATGCAACTTTGAATTTTGGGGCTACATAACTTTGACTGGAACTAACTTTTGATCCAGAGGGCCATCTGTAGAATTCCATATACCACTACAAAGGTATTTCAAATATCTGTCGAACTAAGTGGGTTCTAATTGCATTTGAGCTGATCTGATATACTAGAGAATAGCTTCAAGTATTTGCACCTTAACCAACTTATCCTCTTACACACCTTGAGCTAATATTCATACTTCTTGCAATCACTTATGCTTTTTCCTTCATCCTCATCACCTTTGCCATCAATGAAAACACATTTCTAACATTCTCCCCCTTTGGTATTGATGACAACACCTTGATCAAACAACACCAAAATGAAACAAAAGCAAAGTGTGCTTCTTATTTCTCCTTTCCTTCTCTTCATTTGGATGTTCATCCCCTTTTCATTTTTCTCTAATATACTTCTACTGGTGTACTTCTCCTTTTTTTTGGTGTTACCTCTCCTCTTTTCTTTTGTTTGAAATTATTCTTCTTATTTTGTTTTATCACGAATAAATTCTCCTCCTTTTATCTTTATGGTTTGAATTTCTTTATCCCCCCTTTGAAATCATTGGAAAATATACCAAAAATCTCCCCTTGTCATCTTGATCCCCTGGACCTGTCACCTGCACCTTGACGTGTTTAATGTTTGTTGGTTTCCTTTCCTCCTCTTGAAGGAAGTTCTAGTGGAGGGAGGAAAGAGGAAAAAATCCCAATCTCTGCCTTAAATAATCAAATTGATATCTTGGGAGAGATTTGGTGAATATATCAATTACTTGCTCTTTTGTAGGTATATACTCCAACTTGACAATCTAATTTGCAACTTGCTCTCTCAAGAAATTTTATTTGATTGGAATATGATTTGTCTTTGAGTGAAAAACAAGATTCTTTGACATGTCTATGACACTTGTAGTTTCACAGATAATAGGAATAGGCTAATCATAAAACACTTTTACATCTTACAAAGTATTCTTCATCCATAGGAGTCGAGTGCAACAAGAATTTTTTTCTATATATTATGCTCCAGCAATAAATAGAGATATTGAAGCTTTCTTCTTGCTCAAATTATGAAACTAGAAATTCTCTAAGAAATAAAGTGCCACCACTAGTTCTCTTTCGATCATCTACATCACCTACCCAATTAGCATTATTATAAAAATTTAGTGAAAACTATTTAAGTATGGGGTACCAAATTCCATAGTCCTTTGTGGCTTTCAAATATCTAAGAATCCTCTTGGATGTTAGAAGATGGCTCTGTCTGGCAGCTGCCTAAAATCTTCCAAGAGTACCAACTGCCTGCATAATGTCTAGTCCTGACATTGAAAAATATAATAGGCCACCAATAATAATTTTTTATAAAGTTTGGTCCACTTCTAGTGATTCATCAATGTTGTTAAGCTTGCAACATGTAACCATTGGTGTGCTCACCAAAAAACACTCCTCCAACCAAATTTCTTCAATACTTCCTTGAGATACTTGTTTTTTGAGATAAAATATCCTTTTTAATTATGTGTTATGTACAAACCAAGGAAATAAGAGAGTTCTCCAAGCATAGAAATCTCAAACTTGACCTTCATATCAGCTGCAAAATAACATGGTAGTTGATCTGAATCACTGGAAAAAATAATATCATCAACATAAAAAACTACCACTATTAATTTGCCATCATTTTCTTTAACACACAAATTATTACCAGTTGCAACTCTTTTGAAACCACACTTGAGCAAGTAACTGTCTGACTTGGAATACCAAGCTCGTGGAGCTTTCTTGAGATGATACAAATCCTTATTAAGCTTGCAAACATAATCATGTTGATCTGACAATGAAAACCATCTGGATGCTCTATGTAAACTTCTTTATGTAAATCTCCATTTAGAAAGGAATGTTTGACATCCATTAATATATCTTGAATTTCTTGGAACAAGAAAATGCCAAAAAAAATCTAATTGCCTTTAATTGAGAAATTGGAGAAAAAAATTCATCAAAGTCCAAAACTTCGATTTGTGCATAGGCTTTGCATATTAATATTTCATTTTTCCTTACCACTTCACTATGTTCATTCAACTTATTCCTGAAGACCCACTTTGTGCCAATTACATTATTGTTTTCTAGTTTAGGAACAAGCTCCCATGTGTGTTTTTTATTGGTCTGATCCAATTCTTCATGCATAGATTTTAACTAATTATCATCCTATATTTCTTGCACAACATCCTTTGGTTCCTCCATGTATAACAGAGCTACATGTGCTTGAGTAGGGGGATTTAGAAATTTCCTTCTTGTATTTCCACTTGTGTTTAAATATCCAATAATTTTATCAGTTGGGTGGTATTTTTTCACATACCTTGAAGGATCTCTAGCTCAAGGACTGATGGGTTCTTCAATGTATTCATATAAAAGTGGCTCATAGAACTTCTCTTCATTATTGATTGGATCAATAGTGCTAGTATTTACTCGCTTATTGAATTTAGATTCAATTTGCTCATCCACTTTGACATGGACACAATCCATAATCTTCTTTGTATTATTATTGTAGCTTTTATAGCCCTTGCTATCATGATAATATCCAAGAAAAATACCTTCATTAGCCCTTGCATCAAACTTATTGAGCTTTTCATCATTCTTATTGATATAGAACTTGCTTCCAAAAACTCTAAAATGATTGACTGTTGTAGGTTTTCCATACCAAAGCTCATAGGGAGTCTTATCACGGTTTGGTCTAAAGTGAGATTTGTTGAGAATCACTACTTTTGTGTGAATGTCTTTAGCCCAAAATCTCTATTGAATATTTATTTCTCCCATTATGGCTATGGATGACTATTGAACATATCTATTAGCTCTCTCTGATACACCATTCTATTGTGAACTACCTTTTGATGCCATGTTGCTTCAAAAAATCATCAAATTCTTTTAAAGTAACATCACCTCCATTATTAGACCTTATTCTATTAATTTTACAATTAGTCTCATTTTTAGCCATGGCTTTAAAGCATTTAAACTTCTCAAATTCTTATGACTTTCTCTAAGGAATGAAAACCACATCATTTTGTTGAAATCATTAATGTGTTATAGAATCATTTATCACCTTCGTATACTTAATGATATGAGTCATGACCTTGGGCATCCCTTTCCCTTCAGACTTGGTCCTTTTACTGATTTTACATGACTCTCCCCTTCAAAAAGCGTGTGCACACGCAGATCCATCTATACCCAACCGACATATATAATTTGACAAATTAAAAAAATATAAAATCACTATTTTATGGGAGGGGTTTACGGGTTACACCACAAGCCCACCTACAAGAGACCGTGGCCTAACTATATCCCAACTGAAACAATTGTTTTGGGGTGATATAAATACACATAATGGGAAGGCCTAAGGGGAGAGAAAGATAGGATATTGATATTATATCCAAATGGTTCCTAATCAAGTCTAATTTATCCCTATGCCTGCTGCACTCCCAGCTATAGGAAACCCTTGTTTCCTCATAGAGATGTCCATCTTCTTTATATTACATCTATGTGTATGCATTTGAAAGAGGATTGTTGAGGCTTGGGTTGGACGAATCCGAAGGAAGGTTTCACTTGGAGCCGTGGATGAATCAGGTTGTATTCTGTTGAAAATAGTGTAACTAGGTTCAGTGTTCATAATGACAAAATCTTGTAATGATGAAATTTTTGTATCAAGAAATTTTTTTATTATTGCTTCAGTCATGGGTTTCATGCTCAAGAAGTTTCTTGGTCTAGTTATGGCTCCCATTAAGAGCCTTAGGTTAGCTCATTTAAAATGAAGACAATCATGTATTGTTACACTTGTAAAATGTAATTTTTTGTAAGTCAAAATTCCTTCAATATCATTGATGAAATACTCCAAAAAAGTACCCTCTGAATTGATGTAAAGAAGTTGTTCAAAACAATTTATTTGGACAATCTAGAAGTCTCCTATCATGTCGGCCTTGTATAGGGTTCGTGTTGGCCTAAGAGATGAGGACATAAGCCTATATAAAGGTAGCAAAGATACCTTCTACAACACACATCTGACACACTCTCTCAAGGAAGAATAGTCGAAGCAAAAAGGTTGAAGAGAGGAATCGCAGTCCAAGAGGAAGTATGTTCCCTCATTTGAAATCACCTAGAAGTTTGTCCACATGTGTAACAAACAAATCTGAGCTAGGGAATCATCTTGTATGGTTGTCTTGTTGGGTTAAAGGTTCGATTTTGAAGCAGTTTTAAGGAGAAAATTATCTAGAAGAAGATTGCAAGGAGAAAGAGGTCATAGGAGGGATAGAATAGCCCTAACCGTCCTCGCACGTGTGGACTATATACTAAAGTTTGCAGATCTGTCCTCATTGTTCTAGGACAGTCATCCTCTCGGCATCAAAAAGACTCGTACCAAGGTCAAATTAAAGAGTCATGGTATGTTATATCTATCTCCAAGGAAAGCGAAGGTGTAGGAGGGCTAGGTGAGCCTCTCACATCTGCAGCATGTCATAGTGAAGTTGTAGACCTATTGTGCTGATCGAAGTTGCAGGAAGAAAGATTTGTTTGGTTACATTTTGGAGGTATTATCATCTTAATCTTTGGTGTTATTGAGTCAAAGTTTGGTTCTTGGAATTCGTCATTAAAGATTCTATAAGAAAGAGTTCAAAGGGTTTTTCCTCTCACGATTTGGAGAGGTTTTTTCCCTGGCTTGGTGCCTATATCTTGTGTACTTGTGAATTTATGATCTTATTGTCTTGATAGTTGGTTGATGATAATAACACATGTAAATAATAAGAAGCGGAATATAAGAAAAGATATCACAAGCAGTTATCATAGTTAAGAGAAATTAATTTTTTAAACTGCCCTAGATTTCTCAACATGGTATCAGAGGAGGTTCTACAAAGGGCATGAAGAAAAACACCTCCCTAATGAAGAAATTGGCAAGCAATATTGGATCATTTTTGACACGATTCATTAGTGAAAATATCAAGAAAGTATGGGTTAGTCTTATCTCCAAAATTGATAGATCTACAAAAGTTGATGGATTATTCTCCACACTCTCTAGCACGTTTCAAGATGAGAATATTTGGGTAATAGATAGTGGAGATTTAAGTCATATGATGGGACACCATCACCAATTCAAGACTCTCTCCAAAGGAAATTCTTCCTATTCTATGGAGCTTGGTGACAACAAAAAATATCCAGTAAAAGGCATTGGATCTACCTCCATCAAGCTTCAAGATGGAATTAACATTCATCTCAACAACATCCTATATGTTCCAGGTCTGTGCAAAAATCTTATTTTTATTTAATCTTTAGAAGAAAAGGGTGATAGAGTTGCTTTTATAGATCGAAGAGTAGTTGTTTGGGCTAAATACTCAAGCATTGAAAGAGCTAGAACCATTGGTATTCAAGAAGGTAGATTATATAGATTGGCTTCTCCTGTCAATCAAGCACTTGTTCACATTGAAATTAGTCCATGTGAATTATGGCATAGAAGATTGGGCCACCTTCATTACAAAATTATTCCAACCCTTAATTCCATAGTAAATGGAATCCCAAATCTTAAAGAAGAACACAAAGGTGTATGCAAGGGTTGTGCCTTAGGAAATATTGGAAAGAAACCTTTTGGACATAGCACATCTCGTGCTCAAGAGATACTTGATCTCATACACTCTAATGTTTGTGGTTCCATGACCAAATATCTTGGAGGAAATCTATAATATTTCACCTTCATAGATGATCACTCCAGGAAAACTTGGGTTTGTCTTCTTAAATCCAAGTATGAAGTCTTTTCAAAATTTCAAGAATTCAAAGCTAAAATGGAAAATCTCACAGAAAGAAAGATCAAGACCTTAAGATATGACAACGATGGAGAATACACTTCTAAGGAACTTATAGCCTTCTGCAAGGAGGTTGTGATTAAGAGGGAGCTCATAGTTCCATATAATCCTGAGCAAAATGGAGTAGCTGAATGGAAGAACAGGGCTATAGAAGAAAGTGTCAAGGCAATGCTTCATGACCAAGATCTACCAAAGTTCCTATGGGGAGAAGCAATGAAGACTGTTGTCTATATTCAAAATATAAGTCCCCATAGGTCTCTAAATAATTGAACTCCTGAAGAAGCTTTCACTAGAAAGAAACCTAATGTGGACCATATCTAAATATTTGGATTTCTGGTATATATCCACATTCTCGAGGACAAAAGGAATAATCTAGATCTAGCAAGCAAGAAGGGAATATTTTTGGGATATAGTAATTCATACAAGGCTTACAGAATCTACATCAAGGAAGGACATAAAATAGAGGTAAGACGAGATGTAATCTTTGATGAGAATATTTCATTCAAGAAGTCAAAAGATATTTCATCTAATTCTGATGAAGAGAATCTTCATATATTTGAGGAAGAAGTCAATAAAGAAGAAGAAAATTCTCATCAAGAAGATGAAGGTCCAAGCGAACCTATCACTATCCTTGAAAAGAGGAAGAGACCTAATTGGTTGACCTTCTACACTTCAAGATGCTGAAAAACACCAGACAAGTGGAAAATTTAGAGAAAGCAAGAAACCTAAAAGGTATTCTAGGTATGCAGCTTACATGTCAAAATTGATAGAAGATTATCCATCCACATTTGAAGAAGATTCCAAACACTCTGAATGGAAGTCTACCATGAATGAGGAATGGTGTCTGGGAAATTGTTCCTAGAATGGAAAACAAATTTGTGGTAAACTCAAAGTGGATTTACAAGATCAAGCATTCAGCAAATGGGAGCATAGACAAATACAAAGCTGGGTTTGTGGCTAGAGGTTTCTCTCAAGAAGAAGGAATTGACTGTGAAGAAACCTTTTCTCCTACAACAAGATATACAACCAGTCATTCATTGATTTCTCTGGCAGCATCCATGAAGTTGAAAGTTCATCAAATGGATGTAAAGACAACATTTATGAATGGCACCATAGGTGAAGAAGTCTACATAGAGAAACCTTTTGGATTCAAGGTCAAGGATAAAGAAGGCTATGTTTGTAGGTTGAAAAAGGCTTTATATGGCCTCAAGCAAGCACCTAGAGCATGGTATGCCAGTATGGATGTTGGGAGCGGGATCCCCCAAGGGAAATTTTGGGGCTAAAAGCCAACGTTGAGTTAAATTTTGGAATAAACTGGTAAAGTCTCTGCATTTTGTGGTCGCGGAGCACCAAGGTGTTATATGTCATAAACAGTATTTCGCCCTTAGTTTTGTAAAGTAAAGTCAGTTGTAAGAGATCTACCCATGGTCTGCGGACGATGGGAGTGTATAAAAAGAGATAAGCTCTAAGTAGTTTTGGAGACATAGAATGATGAATAATGTAAGAGATTCATAGCTCTGAAGTAAGAAGTCTAAGTCTTGAGTCACAGTGTAGGTAAAGGATCTATAGCTAAGTGTGCAGAGGCCTAGGGTAGAAGTCCACAGTAGAGTGCGCGGACCCCTGCAGCTGTGTGCGCAGGGTGGACATAGTTTGTAAACATTTGGAAGATATTAATAAAGAAGGACATTCTGCAAGTTCTGTGTATTTGTTATGTTATTTCATCTTGATATGTTATGTACAAATTTCCTTTATTATGAATATATGATGCGCAAATGAATACAAATACATTGGATAATTGAATGCAATAAAGGATATCTGTTTACGCGGTGTTAACTTTAATTGTTTGATAAGATAAGCAAATCACTCAGACTAATTAGGGAATCTGCATGACACACTTCCATAGTAGTGCGAAAGTACATGAGCAGCAGGATAGGGCTGCGTGAAGGTCGATCATACTCTTTCATAGAGGTATTCAAGGACATGATAAAGGGCTTATCTTGCAAGCCCTAAAGCAAAGTGACCTACACAAAGGCAGCGATAGAGGGAATCAAATGACATCACAACCATCTCAGGGTGTGAAAACTTGGTTCCAACATCCCCCCATACTGCTTCGGGTGAGATTTCGTCCACGCTCCATGGGCTGGTGCCAAAAGGACCAGTAGTGTAGGGATTTGTTTGGTTAATTAAAGCTTAACCTGGGTCAGTCCCCCTCAAGCCAACAAATGGTTTTGTTGCCAAGACTGGAATCTGCATAAGAGATGTGTGAAGTTGTATCACTAGAATCCAACTAAGAATGAGATCGGAGACTGGTTGGATAGGAGGATCCACGAATTCACGGTGCAGGAGAACATAAACCTGCAACTGACAAAGGAATAGTGGCTGGACAAATACCTGTATACAGAGATCCATGAGATCTTTTTCTACTCCTTCCCTATTGAGCTATACGAGTGGATCGTGAAGCTAGTAGATACCCAAGGAAGGTGGAAACTTGACAGTGCTATTGTGTGGACCCTGGAGCTAATACAAAAATTGGAAGCATCGGAGGATAAGATCGCCCACACTGTCGATCATTGGCTCGACTGTATCATAGGAGGATTTGTGACTGAATTCGCGGTCGACACCTCAGTTAGCTATAGTGGGGCGGAGCAGCGCTTTTTCAAAGGACCGTGAGGTAAGTACGTAAAATCTTTGAATACCTGGATTAAAATGCTATTGTGCGAAAAATGGGTTATGTAGCTACCTTGATGTTCGGGACTACGTGGAGCGGAAAAAATTACAGGAACAAAGGAAAAAAGGGTCCGGAGTATAGTCCATTTATTTCACCTCCGCGAGGTGATGAGGAAGAAATAACGAAGGTTTCTCTGCGAAGTGATATTTAGTTAATAAGACAAGGATTCCCACGAATACCACCTCCACCCACACCACCTCCGACCTCACCAACATCACATCCAACTTCACCCATACCACATCCACCTCCACCACAGTTCAGTATGGAAAATACAATGAAGCTGCCTTTGTTCAAAGGCTTGAGAAATGAGGACAATGACCAATTCTGGTTCATTGTGAGGGCTGTATGGGAAGCTCACGGTGTTACAGATGATCATATAAAGAAGGTGACATTGGTTAGTGCTCTATAAGATTGCATGCTAACCTGGTATATTAAGTACTCTAATGATAACCCGAATGCTGGAGTGGCACACATCCAGACAACACTGAATAAAGAATTCAGTAGGCCTAAATATGAGGCGCAGTTGATTGTGGATTCAAAGAAATCACAATGCAACCAAGCAAGATTCCTTGGGAACTAGGTCAGAGGTTGAAATGTACAATATATTAAGCCAACATGAATCTAACAGATGGGCAACATCGCAAGTGGTCTGTTGCTTCGCTCCTGCCACACTTAAGGGATGCGTTATCGCAACAAAAGATAACAACTTAGGCGAAGGCCTTGGAGATTGGCATGAGACTACATGAAACTCTGATGTAAGATCCAAATCTAGGAGTTTAGTAGATCCATGCACAGTTGAACAATCTGTGCCTTGAGATGCAAATTCTGAAGCAGGATAGGACGGCTCGACCGAAGGTGTGCGAGGAGGTATGGTGCTTGAAATGAAAGAGTCAGGGGCATGACAAGGACCATTCCTCAGTCTTTGTGAAATATATTGCAGGAGGGGGACCAATGCCTTTAAGGCCAGAAGCTCAACCAAGACCTAGCGTGGGGCCTTCGTTATGGTGCGCTATCAGTCAGGTAGCCAGAAAACATGCCACGGATAACTATCACTTGCTATAGAAGCTTGTACCCACAACAACTATTTTGAAACTTTTGTAGGTCAATAGGGCATGATGAGCATACTTGCAAGAGCTATGAATTGATGATGGATAAAACTCCTGCCTATAGGTTCATGCCGAAACACGGCCCCCTGACCAGAGTGCAAGGATGGCGTAGACAGGATTTCAGGGGCGCGGACAAGGCCGAGGCAGAGGAGGACCTGACAGAGCTCGAGGACAGTTGATTTTCTATAATTGCAGAGGACTAGGACATTATGCTCGAGATTGCACTAACCCAACCCATCTGTCATGCAAGTATTGCACTATGTTTGATCATGAAATGGAAGATTGTCCTATGCTGATAGCTAGGATATGTGACAAAGGGGCGCTACCACCTCCACCGACTCAAAACCTGTAGATGATGAGGTTTGAGCCACGCGAAGAGGATCCAAATGTAAATATAGTTCTCAAAAGTGGAAGCGTAATAGGAGATGACAAGGGGAAACAACCAAAAGATAGTACATGGGTTCGCAAAGCTCCGGCAAAGGAGGCTAAGTTTTATTTGGAGCACACACATGAAACCTTCATGGAAGCTAAGAAGAGCTTCACTAAGGCCTCCACCTCAGGAAGCAAGGATAAGCCCAAGTAAGAGATGGACCCCTCTATGCTCACAACTTTCCTGGGGACCTGTATGAAGTTACTGTGCGATAATAAGGCTATGAAAGGATTACAAGAGCTCATCAATAGATGCATTGGAACCACACCAGATGAGTCACACGTAGTACGAAAGATTGGCAAGCATAAAACAAGGACAGGACGGGAGATGAGACTGACCGCGTAGATAGGAGAATATGAGATGGATTAGGTTATTTTGGACCTTGGGTCAGACGCAAACATCCTACCGTAGCAAAATTGGGAACAAATTGGGAGACCCACGCTGCAATGGTCTTCGATTCAGCTAAGGATGGCCAATCAGCAAAAGATCATCCCCATGGGGCGGCTATAGCAAGTGAACGTGGATATTGAGGGAGCGACGGCGCTGGATGATTTTGAAGTAATAGAGATAATGGATGACAACAATCCCTATCCTACACTCCTAGGAATTGACTGGGCCACTAATATGAATGGGGTAATCAATATAAAGAAGCGGAAGATGATCTTTGAGAAGAAATCACTACACGTAATAGTACCTCTAGATATTGCTGAGGGATTGCACTATACAGAACTCATCTGTGATTATGAAAGTGATGATAATTTGGACTGTATCTATAAGATAATGGCACAAGATCAAGATTGGTTGAATCCCACCATGGATGGAAGAATTACATGGGATCACGAGAGTTCCTACACTTCGGACTCTGATGAAGAGTTAGAGCGCTAGCAGAACCAGTTACATGAAGTGACTACACTGAACTGTAATATGATGACCCGATCGCTGCGCTATGTGTCCTCAGAGGTACCAAAAGAGCAGTGCTTCCAGGAATTGGACTAGGCCCTGCATGTTACGCCTGCGAGATGGTGGGGTACGCACAAGGGAAGCTTTGATGATTGGTACAAATTCAAGAGAATGATGAGAACTCGCTTTGGGAAGCCGAAGATGCGAATGACAGAAAAGTATGATGGGCAGGATGATCCACATGTGCATTTGGCCAAATGGACCCAGGCTGATGGAGAAAAGCCCCAACCTAAATGGGTGCACTTGTTCTGTCACACCCTGGATATTGTCCCGATGAACTGGTATGTAAAAGCCAAGCTCCTCCATGGGATAGGCGAATGGGATATCCTGCGTGAGGGATTCATGATGACATTTAGTTTTGAGGATGGGTTTGACAGTATTGATGAAGTGCTACAAGAAGTGAAAGCAACAATCTTCAGGATACAGCAAGATCCTTGACTTGATTCAGCCTGAATGGGCTACTCAACTGAGTCATGCGCTAGAATGCTAGAATGTAAGTATTGAAGAAGAGGACGAGGATCCGCAGAAGATTAACATCCCAGAAACAGAGGGTCACCGCGAGATTCAAGGACCATAGATTGAGAACCCTGATATAACCGTGCCATTGAAAGCAAAACAGGTAACCATCGGTATGGAGGCAGAACCCAAATTCACGAAGACTGGACACTACTATGATGATGCGACGGTGGATAAGGTCGCTGAATTGCTCCGTGAATACCAGGATTTAATACCTACCAAGTTCACAGATCTGAAGGGGATAATCGGGGACCTAGGAATTATGAAGATTACATTGAAACCCAATGCGAAGCTGGTTAAGAAAAGGCCTTACCGTCTCAATCCGAAATATAAGGAAAAGGTCTGCTTAGAGCTGGACAAGATTCTCATGGCAGGCATCATTGAGCCTGTGGAAGAATCTAACTAGGTAAGTCCAATGGTGGTACAGGAAAAGAAGCAGAAGGATGAAATAAGGATATGCATGGATCTCAGAAAGCTAAATTATGCTTGTCATGATGAAGTGTTGGAAAATGTAGGTGGCTAGGAAGCATATTCCTTCACTTATGGGTTCTCTAGGTACCACCAGATCAAAATAGTGCTATAGGATAGGAGCAAGACAACCTTCTCAAATGAGTGGGGTTGTTTTCAGTACACTGTAATACCGTTTGGATTGAAGAATGTGCTTGCGATCTTCTTGCATGTAGTTTTTGCTGCGTTCAAGGAATTTATTCATAAGTTCTTGGAGGTATATTTTGATGACTGGACTGTATTTGGGCTAGTTAAATGCCATGTAGCAAGCTTACGCCTGATGCTGGACACCTGTCGGAGATACCAGATCACGCTCAATCTTAAGAAGTGTCTGCTTTGTGTTCCTTTTGGGAACTTGTTGGGGCATGTGGTTTGCAGACAAGGAATGATGGTAGACCCCGCAAAGATAGTGGTGATACTGAACTTGGAAGCATCGAGGAGTGTGAAACAACTATGCACTACCCTGGGACATATCAGATATTACAGAAAGTTTATCAAAGGCTATGCTTAGATCACCGTGCCTATGGAGAAATTGTTGAAGAAGGATGTCACATTCTATTGGAACAATGACTATAAGAAGAGCTTGGATATATTGAAAGAAAAGATGGTCACCACGCCAATTCTAGTCTTCCCGGATTGGAAGAAAGAGTTTCATGTACATGTCGACACATCATGTATAATGCTAGGAGCAGTACTGACATAGGCTGGTGGAGAAGGCTTGGATCATCCTATCGTGTTCGCAAGCCGAAGATTATCCAAAGCAGAGAAGAACTATTACACCACCGAGCATGAAGGGATAGCTATAGTTTATGCGCTCCATAAGTATAGGCACTACTTGCTGGGAGGCCATTTTAAGATGTATACAGATCACTCCGCGTTGAAGTACCTAGTCAATAAGCCTGTGTTGGGGGGAAGAATCTGCAGGTGGCTCTTATTGTTATATGAGTATGATTTTGAAGTTGTCGTGAATCTTGGATGACTAAATGCGAGACCAGACCATCTGTCGCGCATCGAAACAGGGGAGGAACCCACTAACTTGGAAGAAGGATTGCCTAACGTGCATCTATTTGTAGTATGCGTCGCGGATGGTCATTTTGAGGATATAGTACATTTCCTAATGAAAGGTACTGCACCGAAAGGATACACTATCCAACAAAAAAAGGAATTAGTGGTACGCGCGGAAAATTTCTCTGTCATTGCTAGGCATCTATACAATATGGGGACTGATGAGATATTGCGACAGTATGTACCTGATTTCAAAAGAAGCAGCATCCTCGCAAACACTCATGGGGGCACCACGGAAGGACATTATGTAGGAAGAGCAATCACGCAGAAGATTCTACGTGTAGGATTGTGGTGGCCAACCCTCCATTAGGACTCAAAAGCATGTTGCAGGGTGTGTGATGTGTGTCAAGGACTGGCAGGCCATCATAGAGGGATGAGATGCCTTTGAATCTACAAATGACGTTGCAACCATTCAAGAAATGGGCGATAGATTTTGTGGGACCTATTCAGCCACAAGGAAAGACGAGAGCAAGGTATATTATCACTGCGACGAAGTATTTGACTCGTTGGGTAGAGGCACAGCCTGTGAAGGATTTCACGGGTGCGAATGCTGCAAAGTTCCTATTTGAGCATGTACTAATGTAATTTGGCTGTCCAAGGATCTTGATGAGTGATCATGGTATGCACTTCCTGAATGAGACAATCATCATGTTGAAAGAGGAATTTTAGGTATACCACCAGAAGAGCACACCTTATCACCTGAAGGGTAATGGGACGGTGGAGGTGTTCAATAAAGTGCTCGAAAACATGCCGACCAGGGTTTGTAATGCTCAGCAAAGTGATTGGGACCTACGCATACCTGCAGTATTATGGGCTTATGGAATGACATGCAAGAAGTTGACTGGACAAACCCCTTCTAGGCTTGTTGTTGGCTTATTGGGGCTTGACCTAGGTTCAAAGATGATTTAGCCAAACAAATCCTAGTACTACTGGCCCTTCCGAAAACAACCCATGGAGCGCAGACTGAGGTCACACCCGAAGTAGTATGGGAGGGTGCTAAAACCATGTTTCTGTACCCTAGAGATGTCTGATGAATTTCAGTGGTCCACAAATTTTCCCTGTGCACACATCGCTACGTGCATCTATCAGTACCTCGCAGCCTATGATGTTGCCTTCGCGCAGCCCCGCTCAAGGTGTGATCCATGTTATTACCCAATTCCTTACTACTAACCCGATAAATGTCGATCACTTAACTTATCAATATGTGTCTAGTTATATTTAATAGTGTTAAGTATTCATATAAGTGCACGCGATAAAGAAAGCAATATACTTAAACAAGAAATAGCACAAGAATAGATACACAAGATTTGGAATCAAACTTCTCTTTATTATTCTTCTTCCTTGGTTATAGACTCAACTCCGCCTTGTGCACTTAGCTGCAGGGGTCTGCGCACTCAGCTGCAGACTCTACTAGGCCTCTGCGCACTCAGCTATAGAGCCTCTTCCTACTACTACGATCCAAGACACTTAACCTTTACTCTATGCTTGCTATCTTCTAGACCCCATTCATTTCCATCTATCTCTCATTATCTTTACAACTTAGAGCCTCGCTCTATTTATACAATCCGTGGACCATGGGTAGGCTGACATTGTATTACAAAACTTAGGGCAGACAACCCTATGACTCAACATACATTCGCACTCCATGCCCACAATTCGCAGACTCTTACAACATTATTTGACCAAAACTTGGGCTTTGAGCCCCAAAACATGATGTGGGGGGATTCCATGCCCAACAAGCCCCCAACACAAACATTGTGACTCGCCCTTGAGTCACTCTGTCGGTGTGGCGATCTTAGTGCGAAGTCCCTCCAATTGGTCCCGAATGACCTAAATGTCTGCAGTGCACTGAGTTGCTGCTTGCTGAACCTACTGCATCCATTCTTCTAAGACCTCTATGTCTGAATTGTGTCCTTACATCTGTACCGGCATTTGTTGTGTATGTTTATAGTCCGCGCCCTTCTCCGGCTCCTCGGGTTGAGAAGATTGTTCTTTGGCCGATTAGTCAGATAGTCAGCCCACCCGTGTAGGGCTTTAAGTGACTGTTATTTACTTTGCTTAGGAAGGGTTCTCCATTTAGTTTGAATAGCTGGACCGCACCTCCATCTGTGACCTCCTGAACCACGTATGGTCCCAGCCAGTGCATTCTGAATTTTCCCGAAATTTTTCAAACTTACTATCATACAGAAACATTAAGTCGTTTACCTTGAAGGTGCGCAACTTGATATGGCAGTTGTGGTAGGATTTTTCATGCTACTTTTGTACCTACTGATGAAATATAGCCAAAAACTATTCCTCCTTGAGTTCTTCCAATAGCGCGAGCCTTTCCTCTAGAGCTTCATGGTCCATCATCCCTGTGAGTACTGCTATTCGTAGGCTAGGTACAATGTATTCCATCGACATGACAACTTCCATGCCATAAACTAATCCAAAAGGTGTCTGTCTCGTCAATTTCTTGCACGTTGTCCTGTAAGCCCATAGTACGATAGGTACGCGTAGGTCCCAATTGTTTCGCTACGCATTTCACACTTTGGTCAGTGCAGTCTCTAGTGTTTTGTTGAATGCCTCTACTATCCCATTAGCTTGTGGCTGGTACGGTGTACTTTTCTGATGATACACCTGGAAATCTTTTGTGAGCACGCTGATGGTTTCATTCAGGAAATGTGTTCCGCAATCACTCATTAAGATTTTGGGACAGCCAAATCAGGGCAACACATTTTCTAACAAAAACTTTGCAGCCATAGTTGTCGTGCAGTCTTTGACCGGTTGCACTTCCGCCCAGTGTGTCAGGTACTCCATCGAGGTGATGATGTAGTGCGTGCCTGTATTTCCCTGAGGTTTGATCGGTCCCACAAAGTCAATTGCCCAGTTTTCAAATGGTTGTAGTGTCATTTGTGGATTTAACAGCATCTTGTCCCTTCGCGATGGTTTTCTAGTCCTTTGATAGATATCCCAGGCCTTACAGTGCGCTTTTGAATCCTGGTGCAGGGTTAGCCACCATAACCCTGCGCGAAGAATATTCTGTGCGGTTTTGCGTCCTACATAGTGTCCTCCTGCAGCACCCCCATGTGCTTCCACGAGGATATGAACTTGTTCAAACTCAGGTACGTATCTTCACAATATCTTATCATTTCCCATTTTGTATAGGTGCCCTGCGATGATAGAAAAGTCCGCCGCGCGCACCACCAATTCCTTTTTTTGTTGGATTGAGTATTCCTTTGGTGCAGTCCCTATTGTCAGAAAATGGATTATGTCTTCGAAGTGTCCATCTACGACGCGTACTGCAAAGAGTTGTGCATCAGGTAGTCCCTCCTCCAAATTCATGGGTTCCTCACCCATCTCAATTCGTGACAAGTGATCTGGTCCTGCATTCAAGCGTCCCAGCTTGACTATGACCTCAAAATCATATTCTTGGAATAGTAAGAGCCATCTGCATATGCGCCCCCCCAACACAGGCTTATTGACCAAGTATTTCAATGCGGAATGGTCGGTATACATCTTGAAATGTCCTCCGAGTAAATAGTGTCGATATTTTTGGAGCATGTACACCATCGCTAACCCCTCGCGCTCAGTGGTGGAATAGTTCTTTTCTACTTTGGACAATCTCCGACTTTCAAACGCGATCGAGTGATCCACACCCTCTGCGCCCTCCTATGTGAGTACTGCTCCCAGTGCAATACACAACGCATCAACATGTACATGAAATTCCACATCCCATTTTGGGAAGACCAGGATTGGAGCGGAGGCCAGTTTCCCCTTCAAGACATCCAAACTCTTCATGCAATCATCATTCCAGCAATATGTAACATCATTTTTCAATAGCTTTTCCATTGGCGCTGTTATTTGGGCATAACTTTTGATGAACTTCCTATAGTATCTGGTGTGTCCCAAAGTAGCGCACAGTTGTTTAACACTTCGCGGTGCTTCCAAATTTATAATAATGGTAATCTTCGCAGGGTCCACCATCATTCCTTGTTTGCATACCACATGTCCTAGCAAGTTTCCAAAGGGAACAAGGAATGTGCACTTCTTGAGGTTCAGTGCAATCTGGTGTTGGTGGAAAGTATCCAGCATCAAGCGTAAGCTTTCTACGTGGTGCCTAACTAATCCAAAGATAGTCCAATCATCCAGGTAGACCTCTAAGAACTTTTGGATGTATTCTTTGAATGCAACCACAACTATGCGCGAAAAGATAGCTAGCGCATTCTTCAGTCCAAACAACATAACAATGTATTGAAAGCAGACCCAT
This sequence comes from Pinus tabuliformis, assembly GCA_031772625.1. Lineage (NCBI taxonomy): Eukaryota > Viridiplantae > Streptophyta > Pinopsida > Pinales > Pinaceae > Pinus > Pinus tabuliformis. The sequence goes on along the minus strand of CM062807.1, from coordinate 90,516,550 downwards.
TCTGTTGCGAAGGTCATTTTGCTCCTATCTTCGGGCGTGATCTTGATCTGATGGTACCCTGAGAACCCATCATGAAGGAGTATGCTTCTCGACCACCAACATTCTCCAGTACTTCATCTGTGAATAGTGTCGGGAATGGATCATGTACTCAGGCATCGTTCAGCTTCTTGAGGTCCACACATATTCTTATTTTTCCCTTCTGCTTTTTCTCCTATACTACCATAGGACTCACCCAATCAGATTCTTCCATTGGCTCAATAATTCCAGCTTTGAACATTTTGTATAATTGTTCACAAACCTTTTCTTTATATTTCGGATTCAAGTGGTAAGGTCGCTACTTAACTGGCTTTGCGTCGGGTTTCAGGGTGATCTTCATCATCCCTAAGTCACCAACGATCCCTTTTAAGTCTGTAATTTTGGTCAGGAACAAGTCTTGGTATTCGCAGAGTAACTCAGTGACCTTATCCACCATGGCATCATCCCAATAGTCCCCAAGCATTGCATACTTCAGCTCCACCTCCGTTCCAATGCTTACTTGCTTTGTTTTTAGCAGCATGGTGATGTCAAGATCCTTAATTGATGGTCCTCGAATATCACGATAGCCTTCAATTGATGGTCCTCAACATTTACGTTGTAACACTCTAGCGCGTAGCTCAGCTGTGTCGCCCATTCTAGCTGAAGTACTTCCATTGGCTCTTGGGGTATTTTGAAGATAGCTGCTTTTACTACCTGTAGCACATCGTCAACACTATCCCACCAACGATCTTCAAATGTGAAAGTTAACAGAAATCCATCGTAGAAGATATCCCATTCACTCGTACCATGGCAGAGCTCCCTCTCAATATACCAATTCATGGGTATGACATCTAGGGTATGATAGAATAGATGTACCCATTCAGGCTATGGCTCTTCCCCATAGACCTTGGTCCATTTCGCGAGGTGTGTACGTGGATCATACCGTCCGTCATACTTGTCTACCAGTCACATTTGCGGTTTCCCAAATCGTAGGCACATCATCCTTTTGCATCCGCACCAGTCCTCAAAACTTCTCTGATGTGTACCCCACCACCTTGCGAGCGTCGCACGTAGTGCCCATTTCAGAGCATCAAACCATTGCTATTCTGGTACTGTGCTTTCAAATTTGTTTAGGAATTCATCCATAGCTATCAACCCATCATACATAGGTAGATCCCTTACCTCTGTTGTCATGCAACACAATTATCTAACCATCATGTTGCAATTAAGTGTTGTTACTTCGTGCAGCCAATTCTGCCATTGCTCTATTTCTTCATTTGAATCCGAAGTGCAGGAGCTTTCGCACTCCCACGAAATCCTACCATCTGCAGTCAGGTTCACCCAATCCTGTTTTCACGCAGTTATCTTGTAGATACAATCGAGATCGTCATCACTATCATTGTCGCACATCAGTTCAATGTATCACACTCCTTCGGCTGGATCTAGTGGTACTAGTACACGTAGTGACTTTTTCTCAAAAATCATTTTGCACTTCTTCATATTTATGACCTCGTTCATATTGGTGGCCCAGTCTATTCCTAGTAGCGCAGGATAGGGATTGTTGTCATCAACAATCTCTATCACTTCAAAATCCGCCAGCGCACTCGCACCTTCAATATCCACCGTTACCCCTTGCAATCTTCCCATGGGCAAGATTTTATGTTGGTTTGCCATTCGCAATTAAATAGGAGACCATTGTAGCGTAGGTATACCCATGTGTTCCCATGTTTGTTTCAGTAGTACATTCGCATCTGATCCGAGATCCAAGATTACCTGATCCATTTCATATTCGCCAATTTGCGCAGTCAGTCTCATTGCCCTTCCTATACGCAATGCATGCTTTCCAAGTTTCTGGACCACGCGTGGTTCTCCTGACCCCGAACACCTAGTGATAAGTTATTGTAGTCCTTTTACTGCCTTTCTATCGCGCAACAGTTTCATGCATGTCTCCAAAAAGGTAGTGAGAATTGAAGGATCCATCCCTGGTTCTAGTTGATCCTTACTACCTGAAGTGGAGGCCTCCGTGAAGCTCTTCTTAGCTTCCATGAATGTCTCCTTCGCGCATTCTAAATCAAATTTAGGATACTTTGTAGGAACCTTGGAAACCCACGCACTTTATTCTGACTGCTTACCTTTATCATTGCCAGTGGTGATACCGCTTCTGAGCACTATGTTTACATTCGGGTCTTCTTCGCGCGGCTCAGACCTCATCATTTGCTAATTCTAAGTCGGAGGAGGCTGGAATACCCCTTTTTCGTGCAACCTCACTATCAATGTAGGGTAGCCTTCTACCTCATTATCAAACTAAGTACAATACAAACATGATGTCCTTGTCAGATTTGTACAATCGTGGGCATAGTGTCCTAGCCCTCCGCAATTGTAACAAATTAGTTGTCCGCGACCCCTTTCTGGTCCCATTCCACCTCGACCTTGTCTGCGCCCCTGAAATATAGCACAAGCCATTCCTTCATTTGGGTCGAGGGCTCACGTTTCGGTCTGTACCCTGTAAGCAGGAGTCTGATCCATCATTAGTTCGTAGCTTCTGTATGTTCGTTCATCATGGCCTACCAACTTGCAAAAATTACAAAACAATTTCTGGGACATCTACGTATACTTCTGCAATAGATGAAAATTATCCGTAGTGTGTTTTCCTCCTATCTGATAGATTGCGCACCATAGTGCAGGCGCCATGCTTGGTCCTGCTTGTGCCTCAAGTCTTAATGACATCGGCCTTCCTCCTGCCAAGTAATTCGCAAATACTGGACAGTAGTCCTTGTCATGCCCCTGGCCTTTGCATTTTATGCACCATACCTCCTCGCGTGCCTCTAGCTGAGGTGTCCTATCCTGTTTCAAACTCTGCATTTCCAGACATAGATTTTGCAGTTGTGTGTGGACTTGTTGGACTCCCAAACTGTTGGTCACCTTAATTGCTTATTAATTTAAACAACCAAGTGCTAAATGAATTGTCAACCCAGGGAAGTTTGTGTATTTCAAAGGCAATCACACATTGTATATGCTCAATCTCAAAAGCAATGAAAAGTTGTAATAACAATTAAACTAATCACACCTTGTTTTAAACAAAATGAAGTTCTACTCTTAGTTACAGCAAGAACAATCTCTCTATTGCAGAAAATTATCAAAAGAATCTTGGATTACATTAAAAAGAACAATCTAGGAAAAGAAATTAATTTGCAGAGGAAAAGACTAGTTATGCTATAACAGAGAACAGGATCCTATTCCCCAAGCAGGAATCTTCAGCACCTGTTTCTGATTACCATGCTTCACAAACTCACTCTAGAAAACTGATTAAAATAATCACTGATTACCTATGAATTAATTTATGGAAACAATGCAATAATAAAATAGAAATAGAGTTTCAGCAATAAAAACAGAGTTCCAATAACGCATAAGCAATTTCAGCAAACAGAGTTTAACAAGGTATGAATGAAAAAATAATACTTAACACACTGCAGGAATTAATGGGTGCATCTTGTGAAGAAGGTGGGCCCTTTCCTTCTCATAAGATTCCCCAGAAAAAGGAACTAAGAAGGAATGCTCAAAACAATATTTTATTCATCTATCAATGTATCATATTACAAAAAGATTCAAGTTCCTTTACTTCCAGTTAGACCTTCCTGTAGTCTGTTCGTCCCCTCTAATGTTGATGTCTCCTCTATTTAAAGAGGAGACATCTATTATACATTTGATTACATTATAAATCCTATTCTTAACCCGATATGCTAAAATAGGATAATTGGTTCTTCCATTAACAAAATGCTATTACAATGGTTGTGACAATGCCGACTTTGGAATGTCTTTGTTGTGGCCAGTGTAACAACTCCTTCGATGATCTCTTCTTGTTGCTGCCGAATCTGAAATGAAAATCACGGGCTATTTCAGCAACGAGATTTGCGCACTGTTCTAACTGTTTCAGCAACGTAGACCGCAATGATAAACCTGCAGTCTTCAAACTGTTTCAGCAACTATATATTTCCGATCAATGGTTAATTATGAAAGTAATGTAAAATTATATGTAAAACAAATTAAACATATAGTAACGAGAAGAAATGTTATATATCTTTGGCAAATGGCTTAAAGTGATAACATAGACTTTAAATATAGGTTGAAAAAGGATGGAATGATAGAAAAATATATGAGAAAAAAGGGACAATGTAGGATCCTAACATCCCCCCCAACTGAAAGGGTTGCATGTCCTCATGCAACTTTACTCTGAATCTGAGTCCGGGTACTGGGCCTTAGAGTGAAAATTACTTAAGCAGTAACTATAGAAGGTACTGTCAGTTAGATCTCTGAACCCGTGCACATTTTGTAGCCTCTGCCATGCTGTTGCTTCTTCCTTTTTAGTCAACCTGTAATGAGCCTTATATTCTTGTGCTGGCATCCATAGAAGAGGAAAATGAAAATGATACCCTATCCACTTTTCAGCACATTATTGAACACATCTGATATATTCAGGTACCCTTGAGATTGTTGCTTCAAAATTAGGGGGACTAAAGGGGTTATACTCCTGCCTTTCCTTAGAGGATTGTTGCTAGAATAAGTTGTTTGCTTTTAAGGCAGCAGCTTCCCTGGTCTTAACAAAGTGTTGGCAGTCTTGTAGCACTATTGCTTGTAGTTTCCCGACGTGTTCAACCATCCCTGTTTCTTTCAAAAATTGACGATAATGTCAAATAAAAATGGCAGGATTTTGTGGCTCTGGTCAAGTCCACAAGAGACGATTGTCCTCATTATGCCTTGCTGCAAGAAAGGCAGTCTGTCGTACGATCTGATTAGCAAGGAAGGAGGCAAATGCCCTGATCTGAACATCATCAACCAAAGGGTTAAGATTGATCTTCCTATCTTCAGGGATAGCTTCATTATGGAGATACAACTCACAGAGAAAATGTTGATCACTAGTGGATGCTTCTGTGAAAGTTTCCACAAACTGCTTGGGTGTAAATACTTCATGAGGTCTCCCATTTTTTATTGCCTTTATTTGAAATAATGCTAAGTGTTCTGCAAGAAAAAGAGAATAATTGGAAGATGGTTTTCTGGCAGCTAATAATTTCTGAACCAAATCAAACATAAGGAGCAGTTTTCCTTTTAGCTATTTATTCTCTTTCTTCTGGGCGTGAGAATGTTGGAGTACTTGCTCCAAGGCTTCCCAGTTTGAGTATATATGATTTTTCTAGAGTAATTTATGCTCCTGCAAGATCTTATCTTGCAAAATAACATATTCTTTCTTCCACTTGTCCATTATTTGGTGCTTATCTCGAGATTCAGTTTGTTTTTTAGTACTGCAAGTGGTAGGCTGAGGTATAGTCTGAGTGAAAACTGTTACAGTAGGCCGAGGTTCAGTCTAAGTAAAAACAGTTACAGTAGGCTGAGGTACTTGTGGTTTAGCTTCTTTTTCAGAAATTTTTGAAGGCCCTACTAGTTCTTTTGTGACAATGGGGCATTCCTCTTTGATTGCAGAAGTCCTGGATGCAGAAATTTTTGAAGGCCCTACTGGTTCTTGTGTGATAGTAGGGTGTTCCTCTTCGATTGTAGAAGACGTGGATGTAGGAGAGGCTATAGGTAGTGGGATTTTGACTATTTTATACCATGCTTGATGATAAATGTTACCGCATTGGCTGCACATATATTCCTTGTACTGATCTTTCTCTGTATTTTTCTCAGTCGTGGATGCTGCATGGGCTAAAGTGTACAAATTAAGCCCTTTTTCATAGGCTTCCATTTCCCTTATTAATTCCTGCTTATAAGCTTCGAGTTCTGATTTTAGAAACTCGTTTTCTTCTAAAAGGGAAGCCAGGGTGACTAGGCTTTGTGTAACAGTCACGGTCTCAGTAGCTAGTTCTTGTGTGGCAGCTACTGAATGAGTAGCTAGTTCTTGTGTAACAGCTACGTGATGTGCAGCATCCTGGGCATCTAGATTTTGTATATCAGCAGTTGGTTCTTGTGTGGCAGCTACTGAATGAGTAGCTGGTTCTTGTGTAACAGCTACGTGATGTGCAGCATCCCGGGCATCTAGATTTTGTATATCAGCAGCTGATTCTTATGTGGCAGCTACTGAATGAGTAGCTGGTTCTGTGTAACAGCTATGTGATGTGCAGCATCCTAGGCATCTATATTTTGTATATCAGCAGTTGTTTCTTGTGGTACAGCTGTAGCTGGTTCTCGTGTGGCAGCTATAGCTAGTTCTTGTGTGGTAGCTACTAAATGATAGCTAGTTCTTGTGTAACAGCTACTTGTTCTAAAAGAAATAATGTCGTAAAATCCTGGGCATTTGGTTCTTGTGTTTCAGTGCCCAAGGGTGAGATAGGTAAAGATTCCAGGATTTGGGACTGTGGTGGGGTATGGACTTTTAGATGAATAGGTTGAGAATTTATGATAGTGGCAATAGTTGCCGCTTCAATTGATGCCCTCATTCGTCTTCAGGATAAAGAGGCAGGGAAAGTGGTAATTTTCCTTTTATGAGTGGGTTTTTTCTGAGGGGGAGGGCTATCAAAGATGGTAGCTACTCTGGTTGAGGCCCTCGTTCGCTTTTTTGGTAGGAAAACAGTCTTAGCTTGCCCTTTTATTTTTAGCATAGAAAGGGGAAGGTTATCCTTAGAATCATCACTAGGGATATGAACAGTAGGATTAGATGATTCTGCTAAATTGTGGGATGGATTTGATATGGTGGGAGGGTTAATTGGATCAATTGGCTTTGCTGGTGGAATTTCTGGGGGGTTAGGGATGTTCTCTGGTTGCTACTCGTGGAGATTTTCAAGTATTTCTTGTGGATTTTCAACAACTTGCTGAGGAATTTCAGCAGATTCCTGAGGAATTTCAGCAGCTTGCTCAAGGTTTAGGGGTGGATTATTTAGAGGAGGGTCCTCTCAATGAATAGTTGAACAAGATGGTGATGGGTGAGGGAAAGGAGTGGGAATTTTACCTGTCTACAATAATGTGACATATTCTTTAGACACCCAAGTAAATAATAAGGAATATTTAATATTCGACCATGCCTCAAATGATTCAATAAGACAAAATCATGCTGATAGACTACCTAGTAGTGTCCTTCACAAGCAAGGTAATGTTTGACGAATTCAACAACCTTTGGCCACGGAGGCGGTAATGAGTGAAGTTGGATACCCCGGCCTTTGGGCTCGACTTGTTCTCCTGGCAGAAGAAAATCCTGTTGTGCATTCAAAATAATATGCTTGCAACTAAACCATCGAGTGCCAGTGACTGGCAGACCTAAAACCTGTGCTATGTCACTCGCTGAGACTGGAATTCGAACCCCCTCGATAGTAGAATGATCTTCCTATAGATTTCGTGCAAATTCAAGGACCTGTTGTGGATCAAATTCCTGAAGCCTCTGAAAATATCCTATCCAGCCTGCCTACTGAAAAATCTGATACGGCTCTGGATATAATTCAAACAGAGCTATCAAGTCAGGCTCGTGTCGAATAGCAGGTCCTCCCATAGTTAACCAGCTTTGGTAAAATGCACAGTGAAAAACCAAGTTACTGCACTTCGGACAGAGTAAATTTTGCGAATGAGAACATGGAGTAACAGTGAAGAGGTGAGGTAATAAGACGGAATAATGGTAAGAAAAATGATGGTAATTGGCTTGCTGTGAAATGATGGCATAAATTTTTCAGTATTCCCCCCCAACTATGGCTGAAATAATGACTTTAAATGTACGGGGATTGTGGTAATGATGAACATAATCTTCTCATTTAACCATAGTTTAATTGTACTTACACATAATATTTACATACCTCATGTTACCTTTAATTCATATTTCAAAAACTATAGTGCTCGTTCATACTAGATCAGCAATAGTCATGGAAGAAGCTTTTGAAACATGAGGGAGATTATATTAGAGGTCTATATAATTGTAGGAGAAGGCAGTGAAAGGACAGGATTAGCATAAAGATAATGGAAGAAAGTTATTTTCATGACGGAAAGTGTTGTATGGTGATTTCTTTGAAAAGAAATGGTGTTTCAGCAATGGGTAAAGGTGGTGTTTCAGCAACGGGAAAGATAGAGAAAATGTTTGCTGAAGAGTACTGTTCCAGGAATGGGAAAAATAGGGAAAATGTTGCTGAAGAGTGATGGGAAAAATGGGGAAAAGAAATAAGGGGAACTAATGATGGAAATTTTACTGGAGGATGGGGAAATGAACTATGGATGGATTGAAATGAGATGAACAATGCTTCACAAGATGAAGCTTCGATCTGTTTGTAGTAGGATTGTCCTTTCTGATAAGCCTTTCTTAAATCTGGAATCTGCAAAATAATCAATTGTAACATGCCAGCCCTTGACAGGGATTATTAGTTAAGAAATCTAATCTAATGCTAAAAATACAATGCAGGAAAATTAAATGCAATGAGCGGCAGAAGGCTCCCCCAAAAAGAGATAATGTGAATCTGCTATGCAAGTGGCCTTAAAATCCTCTTTGGAAATGGGTCACTAGTACAGATGGAGCGGATGACCATTTACTAAGAACAGTGTTCTAGAGTCATCAATTGTTAGGAGCCTTACTGTTCCATTGGGAAAAACAATATATATTTCGTAAGGTCCCAGCCATCTTGTACCTAGTTTCCCTTGAAAATTTTCAAACCGAGAATCATACAATAAATCCCAATTGCCTTTTTTGAGCTGCTTATGCCTGATGGTTTTATCATGCCATTTTGTTCTTTGTTGTTGGATCATAGTTGTTTGATGAATGGCATCTAACCTTTTTTCATCCAATTCCTGAAGCTGCTGCAACCTGGTTGTCTTTGCATCAGTCAAATCAAGGTTAACAACTAAAGTAGTTCTTAAGGTTTTAATTCCAAATTCCACAAGAAAAACAAGACTTTTACCATAAACCAATTCATAGGGAGAAAATCCTGTAGTATTCCTCCAGGTAGTTCTGTAAGCCCACAGTGCTTCAGGGAGCCTTTGAGACCAATCCTTCCTATTTTCCTTCACTTTTTTTGTTAGAATGGCTTCTATAACTTTGTTTGTACTCTCCACCTATCCATTGGCTTGGGGGTGGTATGGTGTAGTCATTCTATGATGAATATGATATTTTTTAAGGGTGGCTTTAAAACCATGAGAATTGAAAGGAGGTCCTCCATGTGTAACTAGCTCTCTAGGCACTCCAAATCTAACAAAGATTTCTTCAAATAGAAAAGCTAAAACAGCTTCTTCATTAGCTCTAAGGAGTGCTTTAGCCTCCACCCATTTAGTCATATAATCTGTGCAAACCAATATGTAAACTCTTTGATTGGATGGAGGATTAATGGGCCCTACAAAGTCTAAGGCCCATCTTTCAAATGGTTCAAGTATTACCTGGGGATTCAATGGCATTTCATCTCTATGATTAGGTTGACCCATTCTCTAACATCTATCACACGCTCGCACATATTTCTTTGCATCCTTAAAGAGTGAGGGCCAATAATAACCCATTCTGAGAATTTTATGTGCCGTTCTCTTATCAGCAAAATGCCCTCCACAAGGGCCATCATGACAAGCTTTTAGTATATCATAAACCTCATCTTCTCTAATGCATCTCCGGATTTCATGATCAAGTCTTGTGTAGAAAAGATACCCACTTATCCAGCTATACCAAGCACTTTGTTGAATGGTCTTTCTTTTCTCTCGATGTGATAGGTGTGATGGTAACTTCCCTACAACTAGATAATTGGCAATGTCTGCATACCAAGGTGAGTGAGCAAATGCTGCCAATAAATATTCATCAGGAAAGGAATCATCTACTGGAGTATTATCATCAGCTTTAAACCAAGAAAGGAAATCAGCAACTACATTTTCTTTACCTGGTCGATCTACAATTGTAATATCAAACTCTTGTAATAACAATAACCACCCGGTGACTCGAGCATTTGTGACAGATTTGTTCATTAAATACTTAATAGCTGAGTGGTCAGTATGGATAAAAGTAGAGTAACCAGTAATGTAATTTTGAAATTTATTAATGGCATAAATGACTGCTAAAAATTCCTTTTCAGTAACTATGTAATTAAGCTCAGCAGGAGTCATATTCTTATTAATGAAGTAGATAGCATAAGGAAGATGGTTTTCCTCTTGTCCCAAGACAAATCCAATTGCAGTATTTGAAGCATCAGAGGATATATGGAAGGGAAGTGCCCAATCAGGTCCCCTTAAAATAGGAGCTATAGATAACTGACGCTTGAGTTCAACAAATGCTTCCTGGCAAAGATTAGTCCACTTGAATTCAGCATTTTTCATAAGTAACACAAACAAAGGAGAAGCTATTTTGGAAAAAAAATTGATAAATCTTCTGTAGTATCTTGCATGTCCTAAAAAACTTCTCACATCATTTTGTGTTCTAGGAATAGGAAGGTTTTGAATTACCTGTATTTTGGATGGATCTACCTGAATTCCTTAAAATGAAATAAAGTGTCCAAGTACAATTCCTTCATTCATCATCATATGACATTTTTTAGTACTTAAGGAAAGGTGAGCTTGTACACAACGTTTAAGTACTTTCTCAAGGTTTTGTAATGCATCCTCAAAAGACACACCATAAGGGGAAAAGTCATCCATAAATATCTCCATAGAGTCATTAAGCATATCAGAGAAGATTCCTATAACTGCTCTTCGAAAAGTTGTCGATGCATTACATAGTCCAAATGGGAGAACTCTATAGGCAAAAGTTCCCCAAGGACTAGTAAAAGTGGTCTTGTCTTGGTCTTGGGGTGCAATTTTGAATTGATTATACCCACTAAAACCATCTAAAAATGAGAAGAACTTCTTCCCTAAAAAACTGTCTAACACCTGATCAATGAATGGCAAGGGAAAGTGATCCTTTTGAGTGGCTTTATTTAAGGCTCTATAATCTACACACACTCTCCATTTCTCATTTTTCTTAGGGACTATTACCAATGGAGAAACCAATTCACTGTCAGATATGGGATATATAAACCCTACATTAAGCAATTTTTGAAGTTCCTCTTTGACAATTTCCCTTAAATTAGGATTCATTCGTCGCTGGGGTTGACATATTGGTCGGCAACCCTCCTTGATATAGATGCAATGAGTACATAATTCAGGAGAGATTCCCTTCATATCTGTATAGTCCCATGTGAATGCTTCCTTATTTTCAAGAAGTAACTTCATTAATTTCTGTGTTTCAGCATCTGTCAAGTTGGGGTTTATATTCAATGTCCTGCCAGGTTCGATTTCCACTGTTATGCTTTTGGAGGAGATGGTAGTTGATGTTTGAGGTAGATCTTCAGATTTAAGCTTTTCCTGGGTATCATATTTCAAAATTGCAGCCAACTAATTATGTGTTTCAGAAGTCACCGAGGAGGGTTCACAAATAAAATTATTAATTACTTCATCCTCAATGGTATCTTTAAGGCTTAGAGCTTGTCCAATAGTCAAAATAGGTTGAGTGGCATTATCATCATAGTCCAACCATACAGAATTATCATTATTAATCATGGGTGTGGCATGAGGGTAGAGAGTAAGCTACTTGGTTTCATATCCATTAGAAATTGTCATTGAACCATATCTACAGTTGATAAAGGCATCGGCTATGGCCAACCAGGGCCTTCCCAGAATTAAAGGATGTCCCCCCAACTTTGTTTTAGTCTGTAATACCACAAATTCAGCTGGGTAATTCCAGGATTCAACTGAGATGATTAGGTCTTCAATGACTCCTTCCGGTTTGATTGTAGAATGGTCAGCTAACTCTAGAATGGTTGGTGCCTCTCTGATTACATTCTTTAGCTATAACAGTTGTGAAGTTTCAAGAGTCATAATATTTATAGCAGCACCTAGATCTACCAGAACTCGCGGAATGATTGTTTTTCCAATTTGTACTATAACAGTAGGATGGTCAGGATCACCATATTTAACAGAAGGGGCTTTACCGATCATTAAGGCAGATAGATCTCCCATAACATGAACTATAAGGGGATCTTTAGCTTTCCTACCAGATTTCTTGACACAAATATCTCTCATAGTTCTGGCATAAATTGGTACATCTTGTAGTGCTTGTAAAAGTGGAATTTTAACATAAAGATTTTGTAATTCCCCTAAAAGATTGAAAGTAGGTGGCTCAGGTGTTTTAGTCAAAGCTGAACGCTCAGGGAATGGTGGCTCTGCTGTTTTAGCACCCTTATTAGAGGGTGGTTGTACCTTCTTACATGAATCATTTTTCTCTATCTCTTCTTTATCAGAATCAGAAGAGATAACATCATCAATAATGGGTTCAACTATTTTCCCAGTTCGTAAATGAATATCATTACACTACGCAGGGAAAACAGGAAGTATAGGCTGGTTCTGAATATCAATAAATTGCATAGATTTATTATTGGGGTTAGGGTTTGGTTGTATAGGTAGTTGGGGTCTCATCATTTGATTATTTGGTGGAGCACCTGATGGTAGAGGGAGTGGTTGCTGAAACTGAGGAAATTGATTTGGAAATGGGAGTTGTTGACCCCTCCAGTTTGGATTCCATTGGTTAAAGTAAGATTGTTGTTGTGGAGGCCAAGGAGTCCACATTGCTGGGTCTACAAAGGGAGGGTTTGTTTGTTGCATGGGTGGGTAATTCATTTGATTGAAGGGCGGGTATTGCATCTGGTTAAAGGGAGGGTAATTTTCTTGATTAAAAGAAGGATAATTGTTCCAACGACTAGAAGATGTAAATGGCATATTAGAGTTCATACCTTGTCCTCGTGGTTGCCATTGCCTTCTTTATGTCAATAGATAGACTACTTCAGCTTCTTCTTTGGTTGGTTGCAATGCTACTTTTATTCCTGGTAAAGAAGGGCATTGTTGTGTTTCATGATCCTTCTCACAAAGGGTGCAAATTGGCACTTTGTCCAATGGGCATTCCCTTAGTGGGTGTTTATCTCTGCATTTGGGACAAAAGATAGCCAAAGCAGCTTCTGCTTCTGCTTGTTTCTTCTTAACCTGCAAGGTGTCAATCTGTGAAGCAAAATAACTTAACATTTCAGTTTTAAATTACTCAAGTAACTTACCTATTTCAGCTCTTGTTGCTCCTTCGTTGGTTGATTTTTGAACTCTTGAATATGTATTATCCCTGCTATTTGATCTATTCCTTGCAGCTCCTCTTGAACATCTTTTACAGAGGTTAACAATTTCATCATATGATTCTTTAGATATGTCCCCTTTACCAAGCATATTTAGCATGTCTAGACAATCATCCCTCACCCCTTTCAATAATATTGTTTTAAGAATATCTTTACTTACATCAGGATGATTGGATCTCTACAGATTATATTGTAGCCTTTCCACAGAGTCCTCCATATTTTCATCCTCCTTTTGTACCATCTTAAATATTCCTCTCCTTTCTCTCTCATCCAGCAGTAGTCTTGATATTTGAGCAGAAACTTCTGTTTCATCTGTTCCCATGTTGTGATTACATGGCCTCCCAGACTCATGAACCATCTTAGTGTATTTCCTTTTAGTGTTACTGGAAATAGCTTCAGTTTTTTAGCGTTAGTAACATAATCATAGCTTCTACATAATATATCAAACTCAAAAAGAAACTCATCAGGGTCTTCAGAAGATAAACCATGGAAGTTAGGTAAGGCCAAAAGTGGGATATTCTTCATGGGAGTTTCTCCTTTGGGAAGATCACCAATAGGAAATCCCAAAGTAGAGAGAGAATTCTCATCTCTTCCTTCAGGTTCTACCTATCCTCCACCAAAGAATCCTTCATTGTTCTCTTCCATTGGTTGTTCTCCTGCTGCACTTGCTCTGTCTTCAATGTTTTCTGTTAGCTCCTCAACGTCTTCGATTGGTTCCTGAATGTCTTCTGCGGATTCCTCAATGTCTTCTACTGGTTCCTCAAATATTTCAGGGCTCACAACTTCCTTTGTTTCATAGTTTCTTTAAAGGGAGAGCTGAGGCTTTGGCTTTCAAGAGCTTAGCCCTTGAGAAGTTTCAGCCTTTGATATAATCTTGTTAATAAAGGTCTTTCTTCCTCCTTTCCCTGTGCCCTTGCCACCTGTATGGTTAGTTTTCTTGCGTCATCTCATGCATTCTGCATATCTAAAAGAAAAACATCAATGCTTTTGAAATCTACAATTGCCTTCCCCAAAAACTGCGCCAAAATGTTGGTCACTTTAATTGCTTATTAATTTAAACAACCAAGTGCTACAGGAATTGTCAACCCAGGGAAGTCTATGTATTTCAAAGGCAATCACACACTGTATATGCTCAATCTCAAAAGCAATGAAAAGTTGTAGTAACAATTACACTAATCACACCTTGCTTTAAACAAACTGAAGTTCTACTCTGAGTTATAGCAAGAACAATCTCTCTATTGCGGACAATTATCAGAAGAATCTTGGATTACATTAAAAAGAACAATCTAGGAAAAGAAATTAATCTATAGAGGAAAAGACTAGTTGTGCTATAACAAAGAACAGGACCCTATTCCCCAAGCAGGAATCTTCAGCCCCTGTTTCTGATTTCCATGCTTCACAAACTCACTCTAGAAAACTGATTAAAATAATCACTAATTACCTATGAATGAATTTATGGAAACAATGTAATAATCAATTAGAAATAGAGTTTCAGCAGTTCCAATAACGCATAAGCAATTTCAGGAAACAGAGTTTAACAAGGTATGAATGAAAAAATAATACTTAACACACTGTAGGAATTAATGGGTGAATCTTGTGAGGAAGGTGGGCCCTTTCCTTCTCACAATATTCCCCAGAAAAAGGAACTAAGAAGGAATGCTCAGAACAATATTTTATTCATCTGTCAATGTATCATATTACAAAAAGATTCAAGTTCCTTTACTTCTAGCTAGACCTTCCCGTAGTTTGTTTGTCCCCCTTTAATGCTGATGGCTCCTCTATTTAAAGAGGAGACATCTATTATACATTTGATTACATTATAAATCCTATTCTTAACTTGATATGCTAAAGTATGATAATTGGTTCTTCCATTGACAAAATGCTATTACAAGGGTTGTGACAATGCCGACTTTGGAATGTATTTGTTGCGGCCAGTGTAATAGCTCCTTCGATGATCTCTTCTTGTTGCTTCTGAATCTGAAATGCAAATCACGGGTTGTTTCAGCAACGGGATTTGCACACTGTTCTAACTGTTTCAGCGATGTAGACTGCAATGATAAACCAGCAGTCTTTAGACTGTTTCAACAACTATATATTTCTGATTAATGGTTAATTATGAAAGTAATGTAAAATTATATGTAAAAAAAATTAAACATATAATAACAAGAATAAATGTTATATACCTTCAGAAAATGTATTAAAGTGATAACATAGACTTTAAATATAGGCTGAAAAAGGATGGAATGATAGCAAAATATAAGAGCAAAAAGAGACAATGTAGGGTCTTAACACAGACCAAGATCTTGTATAGGGGTCTCATGCAATCTCATTTCCATCTCCAAGGCTTCGTCCTGGGTGGAATGCTTTTGTTGTGACAGCGCCATCCTTAAATACGGTGTTAATGATGCTACAAACCATGCGCAGTGGTTTCCATCCATCAAAGTCATGTTGGCTTCTCAAATTATACTCTTCATCCTCTGGTCCAGATCCCATGGGGTCTCACCCAGGAGCATCGTGATATCCTTAAACCCGATAATTGATTGTGTCTCCGACTTTGGCCTGCTAAATTCCTTGTTCAGCACGGCTTGGATTTTTGTGATTCCTGCGTTTGGATGGTCATTAGAATGCTTAATGTACCATGTTAATGTGTGATCCTACAACACGCTTACCAACGTAGCCTTCTTTATATTGTCATCCATGACTCCTTCTGCTTCCCATACTACCCTTACCACGAACCAGAATTGGTCCGGATCTTCATCCCCTACTCCCCTGAATACCGGTAGTTTGATCGCACTCACCATACTGAACTGTGGTGCTGGTGGAGGTGGGGTGGGTGGAGATGGAGGTGAAGAGGGTGAGATGGGTGGCGGCGTAGGTGGAGGTGGTAAGCACAGAATTCACTACCTTATCAAATTAACCGCGCTTCTTGGAGAAACTTTCGCAAGCTCTTCCTCGCTTTCCTGCGAGGGTGAAATTAAGGGACTAGTTTCTAATTCTTCACTATCTCCGCTTCTGTAGATCTTCCCAGTGTAGTCCCAAACATTAATTTATTCGCATAACATTCTTTTCACACAATAGCAACTTAATCCAAGTGTTCAAATATTTAATATACTTACCTTGCAGTCCTTTGAGGAAGCGTTGTTCCGCCTCACTGTAGCTGACAGTCATATCTACTGTGAACTCAGTGATAAATCATCCTATAATTGATTGAGCCAATGGTCCACAGCTTGCGCAATCTTATCTCCTGATGCTTCTAGTCTATGCACTAATTCCCAAGTCCACACGATTGGTTTGTCGAGCCTACACCTTCCTCGACTGTTTGCTAGCTTCACGGTCCAATCATACAGCTCAGAAGGAAAGGATGTAAAGAAACTTTCATGGATTTCCTTATATAAGTAGTGCTCCAACCACTGTTCCTTAGATACTCTCGGATTCTTGTTTTCCTGCGCCACGAACTCGTGAATCTTCTTGTCCAACCACCCTTCAATTTCTTTCTTTGTTGGATTCCAGTGACATGACATCAAACATCCCTTATGCAGATCCCAGTCCTGGCAACAAAACCATTTGTTGGCTTATTGGGGCCTGACCAAGGTTCAATGATGATTTAGCCAAACAAACCCCAATACTACTAGCCCTTCCGACAGCAGCCTGCGGAGTGCGGACTGAGGTCTCACCCGAAGTAGTATGGGAGGGTGCTCGAACCAGGTTTCCGCACCGTAGAGATGTCTGATGAATTTTAATAGTCCGCAGATTTTCCCTGCACGTATGTCACTATGTGCATCTATCAGTACCTCATAGCCTACGATGCTACCTTCACACAGCCCCACTCGAGGCGCGATTTGTGTTATTACCCGATCCCTTACTACTAACCCGATAACTGTCGATTACTTAGCTTATCAGTATGTGTCTAGTTATATTTAACAATGTTCAGTATTCATATAAGTGCGCAATAAAGAAAACAATATACTTAAACAGGAAATAACACAAGAACAGATACACAAGATTTGGAATCAAACTTCTCTTTATTATTCTTCTTCCTTGGTTACAGACTTGACTCCGCCTTGTGCACTTAGCTGCGAGCTCTACTGGGCCTCTGCACACTCAGCTGCAAAGCCTCTTCCTACTACTATGACCCAAGACACTTAGACCTTTACTCTATGCTTTCTATCTTATAGACCCCATTCATTTCCATCTATCTCTCATTATCTTTACAACTTAGAGCCTCACTCTATTTATGCAAGCCCATGGTCTGCAGACAATGGGTAGGCCGACATTATATTACAAAAGTTAGGGCAGACAACCCTATGACTCAACATGCATTTTGCGCTCCACGCCCACAATTCGTAGAGTCTTACAACATTATTTGACAAAAACTTGGGCTTTGAGCCCCAAAAAATGTTGTGGGGGATTCCATGCCCAACACTTGTGTATGGGGTCAAAGTGGTAATTCCTATGGAATACATTGTGCCTAGTCTATGCATAGCAGCGCTCACAGGTATGATAGATCACGGAGCCCTGTAGGAGAGGCTCGCGTAGCTGGATGAGCTCGAAGAAGAGATATTTTTGGTTGGATTTCACCAGCAGGTCCAAAAGCAGCGTGAAAAGGCATGGCATGATCAACACATCAAGCTGCTCACATTTAAGGTAAATGACCTGGTTTTGTTATATGATAGTAAGTTTGATAATTTTCCGAGGAAGTTAAGGATGCACTGGTTAGGGCCCTATGTTATTAAGGAGATTACCGATGGAGGAGCGGTACATCTGGTCAAATTGAATGGAGAACCCTTCCTCGGAAAGGTGAATGGAAGTCACTTGAAGCCATACATTGGTTGTTCGACCATGTGACTAGATGAATGTACCACAGTCTTAGCGCTCCAGGTAGCTGAAAGGAGGCGACGGACTATAAAATACACTGCCCAGGTTGGGGAGCTACGTGATTGGAAGATGGTACGAAGCAAGGGAGTGTCACTAGGTCTACGGCAGCGTGAAGGGAGTTGTGCTACCCAGGGAGAAATCGTGTAGGTCAGCCAAAAAGTGACCGTTACAGTCACTGTTCATAAAAAGATGACATAAGTGAGGCCAAATGGGGTGAACGGCTGGCATTTAAGACGAAATTTATGGCTTAGATCCAGCATTAATGAACCAATTTTGGGGGGAATGGTCGGATTTGAATTCAAAATGCCCTATAAATTACAAATGGCTATCCAGCAAGAAACACTTAGCATTTTGAGTATTCAGTTGTTGAGCTCTAAGACAACTATGGACCAAGAGTTTTTCAAGGCTCTCAAACAGACTCCTGCATTTTTGAACTTGCCCGAGATTTCGCGAGCACTGATAGAGAGTGTTATGTCAGTGCCCCTAGAGGTTATAAATACTTAGCAAGTAGTAGAGGAGCTAGCACAGGAAATGGACATAGAAGCAGAAGTAACTGCTCTGGAAGTGGCCGAAGTATTGGTAGAGGTCCCTAAGTCCGCAAGAACACCAATACTGAGGCCAACCCCAACCAAGGAAACTGGAAAGGACAAGAAGGGCAAGCAGCCTGCAATGCCGGTGCGCGCCTTGCCAAGGGGAAATCCACCAAAGCCCACTGCATAAGAGAAAGGCAAGGATATAAGCCTAGAAGCAGAGGAGTAGGATATCAAAGACATCTAGATGGATGATTAGGATGTGGGAATGGAAGTAGAGGAGGTTGAAACCCAGGGTGCAAACCCTATTATGCAGTTGCTAGAGTATGTCCCTCCACGCAAGCCTAATTCCAAGGTCCCAAAGGGCATTGATGAGAATAAGACTCCCCTAGAAGCCCCTCTTCTACCAGATGGAATTGCTTTCGATGGTCTGCGTTTGGCATGGGTGTCGATACTGAAGCTAGAAGACTGGGTCTTGGTGGACCACGAGAAGTTCCCGCACCTAGCGACCAAGTAGCTGATGCACCGCACCATAGATACAAATATAGGAATGACCACGTTGGAGCCATGGAGGTGGCCTACTCTAGGTGCCACACTATAACCGCACCCCGGTGACAGTTTTGGTCATCAATCAGCTACTGTGCTTGGTGCATGATGGGTGTCTGTGGCTGGAGGAGCCAATACCCATCATAGATATGTTAATTCACCGAATAATGCTCATGTCGTATATAGGTGAGAATCCAGCAATGATCTTTGGCCAAAAGGGTGGCGAACAGGCTCTTGCAGAGTCAATGAAGGAAAAAATCAAGCTGGTGAAGAAGTCGCGTAGGTACACTATCTCTAGCATCTACGAACCTGCTGTGAAGGAAGCCACACAAATCATTGCAGGGAAGGTGATGTGGAAGTGTCGTGCCGATGAGGTGTCAATGCCTGTCGTCGCACTCACACAACAATGCATAAAAGGAGTCCAATTTAACTGGTTAGACTACCTTCGCAGAGAGTTCCTAGCGAATTGCCGTGAAGCATAAGAGAAAAGCAAGACATTCCACTACACGTGGCTCTTGTTATTGATTGTACTAGTAGCATGGGAGCTACCAGAGGACAGTCAGTTCCCCTCAGTCGTGCTATACCTTCCTAAAGCAGAGAAGTATGCTTCACTATGGGTGACCAAGGACGCATAGGGAGTTCGGGACAACAAGATCTTCTAGATCTTGATGGAAATGAATATCAGGATGGCCATCAATCACAAGCCACGATTTTCACCCATGGTGTATGTTAATCTGCAGAGTCATGCTGAGTTTAAAGCTAATTTCCATTGAGTATCAATCAGGGTACGTAAGGACCCTGCGCAGAAGTGGTACGACTTGTTATATCTGGCAAAAGATGATGCCATTGATGTGGTGCTTGATTAATGTTGGCAGAGTGGCGCACTACCAAGGACTTGGTCATGGGTGGAAGAAAGTTTGTTGCATAGAAGAAGAAGGAGGAGGCCAAGCTGAAGATGGCACAATTGGTCAAGAAGAGGAAAGAGGAGGCTACTGAAAAGGCCCAGGCAGAGCAGGCAGGAAAGGAGGCAAGAAAATAGATAGGTGGCATAGAGCGGGGCTCTAATAAAGGTGCGTGGTCACCTTCACCTGAGACCGAAGAGGAAGACACAGAGCAGCATGGCGTGGACCCTCAGGAGACATCCGCCCACATTAAACACCCAAGAGAGCTAGAAAAGGAAGGGTCTAGAAAGAAATCCAAGGCAACCAAGACCTCGATGGACCCTATCAAATTGACGGAGGGCAACTTACATGATATCGGTGACACAGTCAGAGATGTGACCCCGAAGGCCCTGCTGCAGCAATTTGAACAACAACAACAGATCATACTAGGGGTTATCTAGACTGGGTTGCAGGAGTTGCAAACCCGCGCATCGTAGGCTGGTACGATGTCTACCAACTTTGCCATCAGCACTTCAGAGGTTGCCGATATGCTGCGCACGAAGGCTCCAAGTGTGATAGTCCTATCAGATGGAGTACTAACCACAAATAATGAGGCTGACAGGCCCACTGTCAGTGCCTTGAAGGGAGTTGGGTTGAACCTGGTAGCGCTTCCGCATGAAGCACTCCGCCTCTTGCAGGATGGAGTAATTACAAAAATGACGGCCCTAGAGCAACACACCCTCCAGGTGATCAACGAACAGTGGATCAACAACGAACAGATGGCCCTACAAAGAAATGTTGCCATCACCATTGAGATCGAGGTGACCAACAAAAGCAAGAAGATCATGGAGGTTGTTGAGGAGACATGCATAATTTTTCCAGAGTTGGCCATTTCGAAGGAAGAGCCAGTTGAGGTACACATCCGTAAGTTGGCCACAATGGTGTGCGACACTCGGAATGAGATGGCGCGGTTTTAGCTGGAGTTGAACCTATAGATTACAGGGCTACAATTGAAGGCACAACCTTCAACACCACCAGAGGTAAAGGAACAGGGAGCGACCGCTGTCACAGAATTAGTCGTGGCAGTGGAAAGTGCAGTAGCAGACTACACACAGTTGTTCAAGAATTCATTTGAGGTCCTGACAAGCTTGTAGGAGGACCCAAATGGAGGCTGAAGATGGAAGTGCATGAGCTACAACAATGCTACAATGAAGTTAAGGGCACATTGCAAACCATCGTGCTGACACAGAGGCTAGCCAAGCTGCAGGAGGCCATACAACTGAAGGAACAGGTGGACGCAGCGCTGCACAAGGAAGAAGTGCTAAAGGTGCGACTAAAGCCCTAGCTAGAAGAAGCTTACGTAGTCACAGGAAATATTGAAGGCAAGCTTACGACTCTACAAGTGACGCAACAAAAGCTTCACGCTGACAATGCAGGAGCAGTGACTGAGAAGATAGTGGAAGATGCGAAGCAGGCGGCAGCTCAGTGCATGGCCGAGGTAGCGGTCATACGGGTTCAGTTGGATGGGCTTTGCACAAAGATCTCTGTGCCTATTGATTGACTCGAGGGAGAGTCACGATGTTTGTGTTGGGGGCCTGTTGGGAGCGGGATCCCCCAAGGGCAGTTTTGGGGCTAAAATCCCATGTTTGAGTTAAATTTTGTAATAAAATGGTAAATTCTCTGCATTTTGTGGTCGCGGAGTGCGAAGGTGTTATGTGTCATAAAGGGTAGTCTGCCCTTAATTTTGTAAATAAATTCAGTTGTAAGAGATCTACCCATGGTCTGTAGACCATGGGATTGTATAAAAAGAGCTAATCTCTAAGTAGTTTGGGAGACATAGAATGATGAATAATGTAAGAGAGTCGTAGCTCTGAAGTAGAAGTCTAAGTCTTGGTTTGTAGCATAGGTAGAGGCTCTATAGCGGAGTGCGTAGAGGCCTAGGGTAGAAGTCCACACCTAAGTGCGTGGACCCCTGCAGCTGTGTGCGTAGGGTGGATAGAGTTTGTAAACACTTGGAAGATATTAATAAAGAAAGATATTCTGCAAGTTCTGTGTCTTTGTTTTGTTATTGCATCTTGATATGTTATGTATGAATTTCCTTTATTATTCTTATATGATGCAAAAATGAATACAAATACATTGGATAATTGAACGCGATCAAGGATATCTGTTTACGTGGTGTTAACTTTAATTATTTGATAAGATAAGAAAATCACTCAAACTAATTGGGGAATCTACACGGCACGTTGCCATAGCAGCGGGAAAGTACCTGAGCAGTAGGATAGGGCTGCATGAAGGTTGATAATACCCTTTCACAAAGGTATTGAAGGACAGGATAAAGGGCTTGTCTTGCAACCCCTAGAGCAAAGCGACCTACGCAAAGTCAAGGATATAGGGAATCAAACGACATCACAACCATCTTAAGGTTCGGAAACTTGGTTCCAGCATGCCCCCATACTGCTTTAGGTGAGACTTTGGTCCACGCTCCACAAGATGATGCCGAAAGGGCCTATAGCGTAAGGATTTGTTTATCTAATTAACACTGAACCTAGGTCAGGCCCCCTCAAGCCAACAATGGATACTTATCTGCAAAGACTAGGCTTTATCAAAAGTTTGACTAATCCAAACCTATACATCAAAGTGGTAAAGGATGAACTTGTCATTTTCTTACTATATGTAGATTATCTTTTGCTATCAGGTGTAGAAGAATGTATTCAAGAATGCAAGAATCAATTGACTACAGATTTCGATATGAAGGATATGGGATCCATGCACTATTATCTAGGACTCGATGTATGGAAAGAACCCAATGAGATTTACTTGGGTCAAGGGAAGTATGTAATTGAAATTCTCAAGAGGTTTGACATGATGGAGTGAAAGGTTATGATGACTCCTCTGATTACAAACTTGAGACTGTTAAGAAACTCTAAATCTAGTCTGGTGGATCCCACAAGGTACAAGTAATTGATTGGATCCCTGATGTACTTGGTAAATACTCAACTAGATATATGTTTTGCAGTGAATGTTCTTAGTCAGTTCCAGATGGAGCCTCGTCATGATCATTGGGTGGTTGCCAAGCATATTCTGAGATACTTGCAAGAAACCATATATCACTGCATAAAATATGAGAAAGGAAAAGATGTACTTCTGACAGGATTTACTGATTTTGATTGGGGAGGCA
This sequence comes from Pinus tabuliformis, assembly GCA_031772625.1. Taxonomy (NCBI): domain Eukaryota; kingdom Viridiplantae; phylum Streptophyta; class Pinopsida; order Pinales; family Pinaceae; genus Pinus; species Pinus tabuliformis. The sequence goes on along the minus strand of CM062807.1, from coordinate 90,493,440 downwards.
ACGAGAAGGATGGAAGAAGCACTACCAGAGGATGCTTTAGTCTAGGATCCTCGATGGTCTCTTGGATGAGTAGGAAGCAAGAGACAATTTCCTTAAGCAGTGTTGAAGTGGAGTATGTAGCAACATGTGAAGTCAGCCGGGAAGCGGTCTGGTTGAGGAAATTATTGTCTGACTTGTTTGTAGGACCGTTGGCCCCTACAACTATCTATTGTGATAATATGAGTTGTATAAGACTGCTTGAGGACCAAGTGTTTCATGTGAAGACAAAGCACATAAATAAAAAGTATCATTATATTCGGAAGCTGGTGCAAGATGGTGTGCTAAAGCTAGAGTATGTTCCCACTGATCAGCAGACTACTGACATAGTAATGAAATCACTTCCGAACAAGAATATTGTGTATTTTAGAGATAACCTTGGTCTAGTTGATATGTCATACCTATTTGAGTGCGAAAGATAGACACTACATTTATGTCCTTAGAGAATGAAGAATAAATGGAGGATTGAGTTATCATCTAGCATCTGACGCTCTTTGAGGATGTGGTAGGGCATCCAAGATAAGAGTGGGCAAAAGGTCCGATATTCTTGACAGTTGGGAACCCAAGATGAGAATAGTCCTAGTAGGGCATACTCGGAGAACACCCAGGTGGGTATGACCCTAAGAGAGACAATGACGAGTGTGCCTATAAGTCATTGGTCTCACCAACATTATGCTATGATCTATTTGAGAGATAGAGATGTTAGTCAAGGACTTGCTATATGGAAATAATGTTGATTGAAATGATGCTATAATAGATGGATAACTAATCCGACTCTTTTCTTGTGAGAACTCTTGTATTGAGAATGTCCATGTACCATGAATACCTCCCTAGTTAAGAGGGAGTGTTGAAAATAGTGTATCTAGGTTCAGTCTTCATAATGACAAAATCTTGTAATGATAAAATTTTTGTATCAAGACTCTTTTTAATTATTGATTGAGTCATGGGTTTCATGTTGAAGAAGTTTCTTGGTCTAGTTATGGCTCCCATTGAGAGCCTTAGGTTAGGTCATTTAAAATGAAGACAATCATGTATTGTTACACTTGTAAAATGTAATTTTTTGTAAGTCAAAATTACTTCAAGATCATTGGCGAAATACTCCAAAAATTTACCCTCTGAATTGATGTAAAGAAGTTTCTCGAAACAATTTATTTGGATAGTCTATAAGTCTCCTATCATGTCAGCCTAGTCAAGGGTTCATGTCGGCCTAAGAGATAAGGACATAAGCCTATATAAAGGGAGCAAAGATACCTCCTCCAACACACATATGGCACACTCTCTCAAGGAAGAATAGTCGAAGGAAAATGTCAAAGAAAGGAGCTACAGTCCAAGAGGAAGTTTGTTCCCTCATCTGAAATTACCTAGAAGTATGTCCACACGTGCAACAACCAGATCCGAGCTAGGGAATGATATTATATGGTTGTCTTGTTGGGTTAAAGGTTTGATATTGAAGCATTTTGAAGGAGAAAGATATCTAGAAGAAGCTTGCAAGCAGAACAAGGTCATAGGAGGGCTAGAATAGCCCTAACCCTCCTTGTACATGTGGAATGTATACTAAAGTTTGTAGATCAGCCTTTGATGTTCTAGGAAAGTCATCCTCTTGGTGACAAGAAGAATCGTACCAAGGTCAAAGTGAAGAGTCATGGTATGTGAGATCTATCTCCAAGGAAGGTGAAGGTGTAGGAGGGCTAGGTGAGCCTCTCACATGTGCAACCTGTCATAGTGAAGTTGCAAACCTGCTATGCTGACCAAAGTTGCAGGAAGAAAGACTTTTTTCAATACATTTTGGAGGAATTATCATCTTGACCTTTGAAGGTGTTCTTGAGTCAAATTTTGGGTCCTGGAATTCGCCAATAAAGATTCTATAAGAATGAGTTCAAAGGGTTTTTCCTCTCACGATTTGGAGAGGTTTTTTCTCGGGCTTGGTGCCTATATCTTGTGTACTTGTGCATTGATGATCTTCTTGTTTTGATATATGGTTGATGATAATAACTCATGTTAATAATAAGAATCAGAATATAAGAAAAGATATCACAAGAAATTATCATAGTTAAGAGAAATCAATTTTTTAAACTGCCCTAGATTTCTCAACATATTCTTCTACATTCTTTGTAGACATCAATAAAGAAGCTTTGTCTTGTTCCTGATGTTATGATCTTTATGCTTTAATTCATGTTATGATCTAATTATGAATTATTTCATGTTTTATATCTATATGTGTATATGATCTAACATTCATATCTTGAACATTCTTTGAACTACTGCTAGTATAGATGCTTTTCTGGAATGAGTTGCAAGTTTTCAAGCATTGGAGAAAGCAAAGGGTTTGGACCCTACGGGAACACCCTCAAACATAGGACCCACGAGTACTATCTCTTCATCCCACTTTAGTAGTTTAAGCATTAGGAATGCTTATTTGCTTGCTTCTTGTTGGTGTATACCCTTTGATCTATTGGGGTTCTAAACCTAGACCCTAGGGTGTTTAATCCCATAACAAAATTGGCGACTCCACTTGGGAATATAATCTTGTATTTCCTTGTTTTGTTTGTTTCTCTCTTGATATAGGCCTTCTTCTTTGGTTTCTTCGTTTTTCCAATATCTTTCACTTGTTCACAATCTGGGAAAAAAGTCTGACCTTCTGGATCATGCCTGAATTTTTATTTTTTCTTTGTTGGCTTCTATATATGTTGTTTTTAATTGACACAGTCGCCTATACATGCAATTTTGTCCAAAGAAACACGTGTATACGCTGGTTTCCTTGAATACAATCACGTAGACACATGGGTCTGTCACTGCAGAGTCGTGTATGCTTGGTTGTGAATGAATTTTTCAAATTCTGAATCCAGTAAAGGGTTTAGCCTAATTTTTATTTCTTCTATTTAGTCATTGATTGTCTGGGAGAGTCTTGCTTCTTACAAATTTTTAGTTTTCTATCTCTCTTTTTGGAAAACCCTAGTCAACATAAGGTTTGATTTTTGGTGAAGTGTTAGTTTTTGTGTTTGGTTTCAAGGCTTCTTAGTAAAGTTCTTGGTTGTTCTAAGATTTTGGAATAGGGAATTAGTCTCAATTCACTTATAACCCAACCTTTACATTTCTTTTCCTTGCTTTCTTGAAAGATGACATTTGGGTTTTTCTTAGTTTTTGAGAAAGTCCTTGCAATATTGAAAATTTTTCTTGGTCTTGCTGAAATATTTCTTGCTTGCTGGAGTTTTTTTGTTGTTCAAATCAGTTTGTTTGAGTTTGCTGCCTCTTTTCACTTTAAGTCTTATCATGTTAATGATTCCTATGGCTTGTGAAATTTGAGGTTCTTTACACTTGAATTTGATCTTGAAGTCTTTAGTAGTTTTTGTTTTCTCAAGAACTCTTTGTGCCCTTAAAAATAAAAAATATAAAAACATCTTTTTGTCGCCTTTCTTTTTCCTTTTGGTTTTGTTTTTGGTCTTCTTATCATTTTAGAGAAAGTGTGAAATCTTTTCATTAGGTTGAATTTGCTTGATTTTGGGAAAAATTTTGTGATTGAATTTGTTCCTCATTTTTGTCAAGTTTTGGCCTCTTGATCTCTTTGAGAAACACATTTGCTTCCTTTACAAGTAATCCTTAGAATATTGCACTAAAAAAAATTAGTTTAAATTAGGATGGTTACATTGTAAGAATTTTTAGTCTTTTTGTATGTTTTGAGTGTGTGAGCTTTTGTTTTGAAAAAGAAAAAATATTTTTTTCTTTCATAGTTTGTTCATAGAACCTTGTAGAAATATTTTTCATCGAAGAAAAAATAGTTGCATATGCATGTAGCCAGGTTTTCTATTGATTTCTTTTTGCATCCATAACATCATAAGTTTCATTTCCATTTTACCCTTGACTTAAGAAAAGCCATTAAAATCAAGCGCTAAAACTAAAATGAACTAGAATTTTTTATTTGTCATAGTTACATCAACTAGTCTAGGTAATTTAGGGCCTTGGAATAGGTGAGTTGAGAATTAACTCTCCAAGGCCACTCTGAATTCAAACATAGAAGTTGATTAAAAGAGTGAAATCTAGTGTCGTTAAGTTGTCTAGGAAATTCATTCTCTTTTGGGAGTTAATCACGAAGGCAAGTGAAGGCAAGGAAGAGAGATACCCCCTCTCCTACTTGTTGGATCCTGACCAAACACTGTTCTGCCTAGCTTCTAATATGAACTGGTGACCTTAGTTGCAATTCTTCGGGACCACATAGGTGACTGCAGGGGGAATTCCCATGGTACCTGAGGCAGATGTTGTATCACTCTCATTAATACTTCTGGAGGGTGCCCTTGTGAAGCTCGGGTACTTGTAATGACAAAGGATTTGTTCTGGGGGTCAGTGTAACTATTTATGTTACATTCGTTGGTAGGCTTGGGCTGTAATTATCCCAAACTATATTTGGAAGGTCCTTTACTTATCTTTCTTGTATTTTGTGTCCGGTCCTAATCACCCGGAGTGTAAATACTTGGAAACTTCTTGATTCATTGTATATTTAGGGACAGTTCAGTGAGTTATCTTTTCTCCTAGATTTCCATATCTTTATAATTTTTTGAGTCTTTGCAATTTCTCTTAATAATTAAAAGTGGTTGATCGACCAGTTTGTCGGTTCAGGAGGCTTCATGGACTCTCACCTATGAGTGTCGAGCCTTCTTCTAGAAGGTGTAGGAGCAATTATGCTGGTGATTTTCAATTAGTAGCAGTGAATGCATTGAAGATCGATCCTCTACTTCAAGCTATAGTTTCATAGGGTGGATCTAGTGTAATTCGTGATTTGGAGAGGAACATTGCAGTCCTTTCTAGGGTTCTCTTCTAGTTGAAAGATGAAGTTGAGGTTGAAGAGATTCATGAGTCCACTGTGACCCCTTCTTCACCTCTTCCTCCCAATTATCCAAACATTCTATTATATATTGGGACCCCGACTCACAGGCCAGCAAGCCCTGGTTTTTATTGTCCTTATCCTTTGATGGCCACTGTTGAGAGCACAAATTTGGCTATGAGTGTTACTAGTGTGCATACTCCTCTTTCAGTTCAAGAAGGAGGTATTATTTTTATATCTACTTGCACTCCTAGTACTGTAATATTTGGATCTACCTCCATTCCAACTTCGAGTGGAGGCACCCAATATTTTTCTTCCCACATTGGTTTCTTCCCCTTTGGGATGCCTTCTAGTGAAATTCCCTCAATTCGTCTAACTAACTCATCTGTTTTTTCCACAACCATGAATTCTATGGCTAGTGGTTCAACCTATTTCGAGGGTTTTCCTTTTGGAAGTGGTCATATACCTCATTCTAACCCTTCTTTAGGATCGCATCCTTTCTCCACTCAAGGTCAAGGTTATAATCCTTTTCGAGGATGGACTAACCCTGCTTTTAGTGGTTTAGGAGCTGGGAATCAGTTTTCTTTTGGTCAAAAGGGGAACATACCTTACTTCTCTGTAAGTAAATTTCAGGGTTATTCTCCCCTCCTTAATGCGTAGAACCCTTACCAAGGGTTCTCCTCTCCTTTTAATACTTTGCTTGGGGGAAATTTTCCTGGTTATGGTAACCTTTTGGTAGGAGGTGCTCAAACTCCAAATTTTTCTAGACCATAAGGTTTTCCTTATGGTTCAGTTTCTTCTATGAACAATCCTCAGCAACCTGGTGCCTCTTCAAACCCACGATATTCTCTTCAAAGCATTGGGAATCCTACTCATGGTGGGTGGAATTCTCAAGCTCCTCTGTGCTTACCATTTCTGGCAACCCTAAATTTTCCAGATCTCTCAAAATTGACAACTGATTTGATCCGATATAATACGGCTTGGCCTCTGCATCCAACTAGAATTCCATCAGATATTCCAAAATTCAAAGGAAAGTCTGGGGAGGATCTAGCTGACCATATAACAACATTCCATTTATGGTGTTCATCTAACTCCTTAATTGACAATTCAATCAAGTTGAGATTTTTCCAACGCACCTTAACTGGAAATGTTGCTAAGTGGTATATAGAGCTTAGTGGGGGTACCTTTGCTTCATTTGGTGAATTGGATACTATGTTTTTGAACCATTTTCAGTTGCTTGTTCGATATGATGCTAGAACTGAGCTATTGGCTAGTTTCCAACAAGATAAGGCAACTCACATTTCTGACCATATTCAAGAATGGCGAAGAAGGAAGAGGCTCATCAAAGCCTATATTCCTAATGAATTCCTTCTTGAATGGTTTTTAAAATCTCTACAGCCAGAAATTTCTAAGGATGTATCACTCTTCGGGGTATTCACCAAAGTATAGGCTATATTTAGAGCCCAGCAATTAGAACTTATATATTCTCAGTTTGGGATTCTTGGAAATATTTTTCCTGATTCTCCTTGATCCAAGATCGATTAATCCAAACTAAAGCTAGGTCCCCATGCTGGTGGATAGTGGGATCAATCGATAACAGCATGGCTAACATGTTAAGTCAATTATAGTAGTTGTCTTTACATACTTCTTCTTCGATTCAGGGATCACCGTCAGTGTCTATGCCTTCTCAACCTTTAACTATTAACGATGTCCAAACTTCTAACCCTAAAGGAAATCAACAATACAATGGGAAGAAAAAGGGATGTGGTAAGAAGAAGTATAAGGATGGGAAGGGTAATGCGAACAAACCCAGTAATAATACCAGGGAGGGTAAAAAGGAGTCAAAAAAGAAAGTTAAGTTTCCTTGCAAATTGTGAAATGGAAACCATTTAACTCATCTTTACCCTAAGATTCAGGATGCTCAATGCTTCTTAATGCAGCAGGGTTCTTCTAGCTCCCAAGTTGTTATAACTAACCCTTTTCCCCAAGGGAAACAATTTTTTCTAGCGCGAATGCCAATGCTAGAACTCCCACAGGGGACAACCAAGAAGAGTAAAATCAATTGAATGTATACATGATGATTTCTCGTGTTGATGTTGCTACAAGATCACATGATCATGGTGAATCGGAATCCTCTAAGGCTAAGGTCACTCCCGATGTTCTAGATCCGCTCCATATTGAGAGCCTCGTAGTTGAGCCTATACCTCGAATGCCAAAAGGCTCTACAAAATCTTCGACAAATAACCCTAATGCCAAGGCTACCCAGAACTACTCCATTATTTAAGATCTCGCTCAAATTCCTTGTGCGATGTCTACATTAGAGGTACTCTAGTCGTGTCCATCACAAAGGAGTGTGTTCCTCACTTCGATTGGGGAAATAGATCTGAAAAAATCTCTCATGATTACATTTGACATGTCAAATATTAAGAAGATACTACCCCGTCACATGGCTTTCCAGATAAAATCGACATATCGAAAGACCAGTATCTTCCAAACTCTAGTTGATGAGGGAGCATCCACATGTGTCCTATAAATTGCATGTTGGAAAGCTATCGGATCTCCTCAAGTTGTTCATTCACCTACTCTCTTCATTGCATTTGATGGTCATTCTCATAGGCCACGTGGAATTATTCCAACCTTTCCCATTTATGGAGGTGGAAAAGGTGGTAAATATTGAGGTGGAAATAGTGGATGCAAGCTTGGATTATAATCTTCTATTGGGATGAAATTCGATTTATGAAATGTATGTCATTGTATCGCCATTATCTTTCATCCTATGATTTCCCCATGAATGGAGAATTGTTATTGTTGATCAAATGGATTATTCTCGGAAAGGATCCAATGCATCCTCTAATTCTTCCGTTCCCTTGTTGAATAATGTAAAGCATCCTGTTGAGAAATTAGGAGTCGGAATGTATTCCTCATTGATGGGTACTTTTGATCTTCCTTCTCCTATTCCTTGAATAAATGCCATTTCATCATCCAAGACCCCTCCTCGAAGAGAGTTCTTTAGAACTCATTATTTCTCCAATCCTTGGCCCTTAGCCTCTTCTACCACCACATTAGAAGAAGGGAAAGTGGGTGGAATGGCATATCCCATGTCTGCAGCTGAAATTTCTTACCAGTTTATAGTTAACACTGCAGATTCTGATCCTACTCCTCTTTCACGAGAGGATTTGGATGGAGATGTGGCTCTAGCTTGGAATATTGACTTTACTTCTTCTATGGACTTCTTTTATATTGTTCTACCATCTGACGAATCCATCCTAGAAGCAATGACAGGTATAGAAAGACCGTGGGATGATTTGCATCATTGATCGTATTTTCTCCCATGCTTGCATGAAGTAGAATCAAGTTTGTCTAGCCCTTCATCAAATGGTGGTGTTCACACAATTTTAAACCCTTTGGCTTCAACACATATTTTCCCTGAAGGTAACATGTCTATCATTTCGGAAACAATTCCAGTGAACATCTCCAAGAATACCAATATAATAGAGAATGTTTTCATCGAAGCCAAATGCTCCCCTGAAGAAATTCAAATTTATACCGATCTTTCTAAATACTTATGTGATGTGTTTGCTTGGTCTTATGAGGAAATGCCTAGAATTGATCCATCAATAGTCCAGAATGAGATCAAGACACACACAAATGCGAAGCCTATATGGAAAAATATTTGACTTGTAAACCCTAGGAAAGCGGCAGCTGTCAAAGCTAAGGTTGAGAAGCTACCTAAGGCGGGTTACATATACCCCATTCCATTGACTGAGCGGGTCTCAAATCCAATCCTAGATAATAAAAAACAAGGAACATAGACTTTAGGGATTTAAATAAGGCTTGTCCAAAAGATAATTTCTCCACACTTTTTATTGATCAAATTATCGATGAATGTGCGAAATGATATTTTCTCCTTCATGGATGGTTTCTCGAGTTATAATCAAATTAATATTTGTCCTGAAGATCAACATAAGACAACTTTTATCTGCCATTGGGGTACCTTTGCATACAAAAAGATGCCTTTTGGCCTTAAAAATGTTGGAGCGACTTTTCAGCAAGCCATGTCCTATGCTTTCCATGATATCAAACATATCATCGAAGATTATCTCGATGACCTAGCAGCTCGTTTTTGGAAGAGAATTGATCATCCTCATCATCTTCCATTAGTTTTTAAGTGATGTTTTCATCATAAAAACTAGTTGAATCATAATAAATGCATTTTCGTTGTCATGTCAGGTCGGTTATTGGGATTCATTGTATCTAATCAAGGGATTCACATAGATCCTTTCAAGGTTAAGGCAATACTTCAATTTCCTCCCCCGTCTACCATCCGTCAACTTCAAAGTCTCCAAGGAAAATCCAATTTCTTGAGGAGATTTATCATCAATTATGTTGAGATCACAAAGGGATTTATGAGATTTCTGAAAAAAGGAGTTCCATTTCTATGGGATGATTTTGCTCAGCACTCATTCGATGCTTTGAAAAAAGCATTGACCTATGCTCCTTTACTGAGTAGACCTGATTATAACAAGGATTTCCTCTTATATCTCATTGTGGAGAATCAACCATCAATATGGTTATGGTTCAGGAAGATGATGCTCTCCATGAGCACATGATTTATTATCTGAGCCGAGGCTTGGTAGGTCCTGAATTACGATACTCTCTTATAGAGAAATTAGCTTTGGAAGTTGTTCATGCTGTCCAGCGACTTAGACACTATATTCTGCTTAGAAAAACTTTTGTCTTAGCAGCTGTCAACCCATTTCAGTTTGTTCTTAGTAGGCGAGTGATTGGGGGAAAATATAACAGATGGATTGTTATTTTGGAAGAATTCGATCTCGAGTTCTTGTCAACCAAATCTAACAAATTTTAGTATTTGCGGAATTAATCTCAGATTTGCCTTGTGAAGAAGAAATGGTTTATGAGGAATCATTGCCTAATGAACATATTTTCCTTATTTCTTCACAAGATCCTTGGTATGGAGATATTATAATATATCTTAGGACTTCTAAGTTTCCTCTCACATTTTTGAAGGATGTGTGAAGAAAATTGGGTCACTTAGCTAAAAGTTACGTTATTATCAATGACACTTTATATTGTCGCGGGGTTGATTCAATCCTTAGACATTGTGTAACCTTAGAAGAAGTTGAGTCAGTGATGAATGATTGCCATAGTGGAGCTTGTGGTTGTCATCTATCTAGTCTTGCTACAACCCAAAAAATCTTTCATGCAGATTATGTTTGGCCTTTGATTTCAAATATTGTGTTGAAGTGGTCAAAAAATGCCATCCTTTTTAGGTTTATACTCAGAACATGCGCACTCATCCAGCTCCACTCTTTCCTGTTATTACCGTTGGTCCGTTCACAAAGTGGGGAATTGATTTTACAACTTGTACCCTGCCTTTGGAAAAGGGTCATAAGTATATTATTGTAGAAGTGGACTACTTTACTAATTGGGCCGAAGCTATACCCACTTTTCAGAATGATGGTGAAACATCAACCCTGTTTCTATTCAACCAAGTCATTTTTCATTTCGATATTCCAAAGGAGATTGTTAGTGACAATGGAAGTCATTTCCAGAACAAGATGATGGTTGATTTGGCTCTCAAGTTGGGTTTCCGGTACGAGCACTCATATCTTTACTATCCTTAGGCCAATGGTCAGGTGGAAGTTGTGAATAAACCCCTGAAAGTTATCATGCAAATGAAAATTAATAAATCTCAATCCAATTGGAATATCATGTTATATCCTGCACTTTGGGCATACCGAATGTCAGTTACAACCTCTATGGGTTTCACTCCTTTTCAACTAGTTTATGGTTTGGAATCAATCTTCCCTGTGGAATGTGAAATTCCTTCTCTTAAATTAGTTGTAGAAATTCTTCCAGACACTTTCAATCTTGAAGAACACCTCGTTAATTTGGAATGTCTTGACAAGTAGTGTCGAGATGCAGGCACAATTAGCGAAGCTCATAAAAAGAGAGTGAAGATCCAATGTGATAAGGTTGTGCATCTTAGGGTTTTCTCCGAAGGTGACCTTGTCCTAGTCTATCACCAAGACAAAGACACCTTGGGGGAAAGTATGTTCAAACCCATGTCGTACAACCCTTTTATCGTTAAAAAGGTCTTGAAATAAGGAGCTTACCAATTGATTATTTTTATGGAAATGAGCTAGCGGAGCCCAGAAATGGGCTTTATCTTAAGAAGTATTATGCCTAGGCTTTTGTCTAACATTTGCTTGGTTGTAGATATTATATAGTTTTGTGCATATATTTTTATAGGTTTCATAGTGATATCGATATTTTTTATCTGCTTTGGCAAGTATCGATGGATGGTCTAGTATATCTAGGGTTCACCGATGGTGCTAGTCGACATACCCAGAATTTGACTTCCACGACTTAGGTGATTTATTATCAATCTAGTCAGTTGTTGCTTTCAAGAGGTATATGTATCAGCCCTGCTTCAAACAATGTTTCCAAATATACTATTGTTTTTAACTTATTATCTGAAGCAATATCTCTTGGTATTGATTCGTTAGTAGTATACTTGGATTCACAAATGGTTGTGTCTCAGTTAAACAACATCTATTGTGTGAGATATCCTTATTTATATCGCCAAATTCTGAGAGTTCATTTATTACAAAGATCATTTAATTTTATCACATTTATTCATATTCCACGATCAGAAAACTCATTTTCTGATTCCATAGCTAATCAAGGATTAGATTGGCATATTGATCATTCATCACAATAAAATAAAAAATAATAAAAAATCATCTGTATATATGGTCGTCACATCATGAAATCGTCTGTATATAGATAGAAGTTATATGTTCAAAATATTATACAAAATCGGGACAAAATGTCCTAAAAAATTAGGGCTTAAGCCCAATCATGTCTATCAAAAAGATCAGGACATCTCTAATCTATATTAATAGGCCTTGCTCTAGATGTACATCTAGAAATAAGATGATGGAAATAGCCACCTGTTGTAAAATCCGCACCCAATCTCATGGTACTCTTACCACCCATCTCTGCATTGCCTCTAGTAGATACTCTATTGCTTCCATAGGTACCTTGTGAGACAATCTCCCCAAGTTTCTTTGTATGGCATGGAGAAATATCTCAGTCTCAACTACAGCACCCTCCGAGTCTCTTCCATGACACCTATGCTCGGGTAGACCCACAGGTCTTACCGGTCCCACATTTGTATCATGATCAAACAATTTTGTAAGAATTTTTGTCTCATCAAAAAGAATTTCAATTCATATTTTTGAAATCCAAAAAAAATCAAATAACATTAAAAACTTAAAAACAATTTTACCAATGGCACCCCATGCAGTTCCGAGTGGAAGAACTAGATCTGGATCCTCTCTGAAATCCATGCCTACAGAGGGGTAGTCCTCAATGGTAATGACTTGTTCTTCCCACCAAAAGGAGAAAATCGTCATCAAATGTCATTCTAGGGACCTCACCACTCCCTAGTCTCTTCATTAAGTCAACCCATCTACCTATCCATAGATGTCTTAGGCTGCTGAAGGTAGAAATCACTTTGGGTCGAAGTCCTAGTAGTCTCTCAAAGAAGAAAGTACAAAGAATAGTACCATACCCAAAATGTTTGGTATTACTCTTCTTGATGGAAGTAAGTTGTTTTTTCAGATTGGTTAGGAGGGTTGTGCACCAGTAAAAAACTATGGTAGGGAAATCTACTACTAAGCTCATTATAACATGAAAATATTGGTGCAATGAGGCTGAGCCTACTACCCTCACAATGGTAAAAGGGAGAATCCTTAGGGGCAGACTTTCCACATTCTTGATTAGGATCTGTGTCCCTACCTTCTCATTGTTTTCAGGGCAATAAATGCCAATGTAATCACCCACACTAAGGCTTCCTTAGACCTTGATCTGAACTTAAACAGGAACACAACAACTTACATATATAATCATAAACACAGAGATGCAACAGAAAAACACTTCATTTCATTAATAGAAAAATATTGAACTATGCTTACAAACAGAATGGAAATAAGATATCTCGAGCAATGGTAGCTTATCTTTGAGAAGAGATGTGGCAGCTACATGCCTCTAAACTGATTTACAATAAGGATCAAGGGCCTTTTTATTCTTGAACAATAAGGGAAAACCCTAAACAACCAAAACTCTAACTCGAGGAGATGTAACACCAAGAGTTTATGGGCCCCATTGGGGTTAGTTGGGCAGTTAACTTCCCGAGGTTGTAACTTGGTCATATTATCTCCATTTGACGTGTATGATACCTCATTGGAAATATATCTCTCAGGACTACAGTTTCTGACGTGATTTCCATAGTAATCCTCGAAGGAAATTTTCCAAAAAAACATCGTTTAGGGCCTCAAAATGGCTCTGGAAGTTCAAGACCCGAAAAAACTACCAAAAATAGTAAACTGTGCTACAATTAAGGAAATAGATGAAACTGACTAGGGGGTCTAGGTGGAACAGGTGGGTGGCCACAAATATCCACCTGGATCATTCCTCCCCCCTCAGGAAGAAATGTCCCCCATTGTGTGCAAAGCTTCCATGAGGTGAGGAAATTTTTGTTGAACCTAGTCCCTGGTGAACCACTTGCCGTGGAGACAGAGTTGGCCTGCTTTGACTAATTGATATAGTTTTATCCTCTGTTGCTGAGTGTTATTGATTTGTGTGTCCATGATCTGATCAATTGTTGCTTGTTCCCTGCAGTACGGATTGAGCGCTGTTGGTGTAAGCTGTTTTGCAATGTCAGATGTGTCCAACAATGGTGGGAAGTATGGTCGAAGGTGATCTAAATTGAACACTCGGTGTAGACCAAGGAACGATGGGTTTCTCAGCTCAAAGGCATTGTCACCGATAGCCTTGGTGATCGTGTATGGCCCATATCGAAGTAGGTGAATCTTGCGGTGGGGTTCAACAAGGCGCTCTTTCTGCAAATGAAGCCAGACTTTGTCACCCACCTGGAACTTATGCTACACTCAATGTTGATCATGGTGTTGCTTATACTTAGCATTGGATCTATCCAATATATCATGGACCTATTGGTAGATGTGTTGAATGTGCTCAATGAAGTTATTAGCCCTTTCAGCTTCAGACTACACGTGAGTCGAATCTACCTGAGTGGCTGTAATGGTATGGCCACATCAATGGGGCATAATGGCTAAAATCCAAACCATACCTGAAAGCGGTTGTGGCCTATTGAGTTGTAGAGAGCTCTATTGTAGCTGTGTTGGACATAGGGGTGACTTTCATCCCATGTGCGTGGATGCTTCGAGTTGTACATGCACAAAATGTGTACAATCATCCTATTGACAACCTTTGTTTCACCATCAGTTTGGGGATGGAAAGTCGTGGACTTAGTGAGTTTTGTATCCAGCATCGACTAGAGACTTGACCAAAATGCACTCAGGAATTTGTTGTCCCGATCGAAGATAATGGACTATGGGATCCCAAAGTGTACCCACACTTGCTCAAAGACGATCTTAATAGTGGCCTCTGTTGTGATACTATTCTTGCAGGCCACCATGATGGTCATCTTAGCGAATCTATCAATGACCATGAAAACGCAATCGTTGTTGTGTTTAGTAGAAGGAAGGCCTGACATATAGTCCATGGAGACAGATTCCCAAGACTGACTAGGAGTAGGTAGAGGAGTATACAGGCCTTGCTTCTTGATGGTTGGTTTGGCAATGGTGTAGGCGGTGTAGGATCTAATGTACTTCCCAACATCTTAACGAAGCTTCGGCCAATAAAAATACTTTTGCAATACCACCACTATTTTCTCTACTCCGAAATGTCCAGCAACCCAACTGTAGTGTGCCTCCCAAATCATCTTGGCACGCTCACTTGAAGGAACACATATGTGTCCCAAGTGGCATAACAATGCATTCTAAAACTGAAAATTTGGAAATTTCTTCCCTTCTAGGAGTGTCTGGTATATGCTACCGAATTCTGGATCGCTCTTGTAAAGATGTGGCCACCTCGATGTCTCATGCCCACAGGAGTCAAGCACAGTGATTAGTGCCATGACTAGTGATCGGCTGAGGCAATCAACGACATTATTGGTGCTTCCCTTCTTATACTTAATGATCAAATGGAATTGTTGCAGATAAGTTGACCATTTCTGATGGCGGTCATTCTGCTACTTCCCTTGTGTATATATGAACTTTAGAAGTTGGTGGTTTGTGTGGATGACCGTTTCCTTCCCCAGAATGTAATGCTTCCATTGAAGGCAGGCCTGCACAATGGAATACATTTCTTTGTCGTAAGTGGGGTACTTTCGTACTGTGTCTGAAAGTGTCTCACTGTGGTAAGCCACTTGATGCCCATGGAGTAAGAACTACACCAATAGAATAGTTGGAGGCATCTGTCTCTATCTCAAACGGTTGTTGAAGTCTAGTAATGTGACTATTGCAGAGCAAAGGCGATTCTTCAACTCAGAGAATGCTTGTTGTTGGGTTTCTGACCAAAAGAAATTTTCTTTCTCTCTTCCCTTGGTGACTTAACTTAAATGCCAAGTGGTATGAGAGAACCCCAACATGAACCTACGGTAGAAATTGGCAAGACTTAATAAGCTACAAAGCTATGTTAGAGTGGTTGGGGCTGGCCAATCTTGAATGCCTTGTATCTTGGATGGGTCCACATGTACACCCTTCTCATCAATGATGTACCCTAGATATTGAACCTGGGTCAGGCCAAAGGTGCATTTCTCCAAGTTAACACATAGCTTGTGTTGTCGAAGGGTTTGAAGGACCTGTTGAATATGGTGGAGGTTCTCTTCCCAACTCTAGCAGAAGATCAAGATGTCATCTAAATACACCACTGCAAATTCATTGGTGAAGGGCCTCAAGATGTCGTCCATCAGTCTCATGATGGTTGCAGGGGCGTTCGTCAATCTGAACGGCATGACCAACCATTTGAAAAGGTTGTCCTTGGATTTGAAGGCAGTCTTCCACATATCGGAGGGTTCGATAGGCACCTAGTGATAACCTGACTTCAATTCAAGCTTACTGAAATATTTTCCCCCCTTGATCTCGTCTAAAAGTTCATCAATCTGCGGGATTGGGTACCTATTCCGAACGGTTATCTTGTTCAACACTCGATAGCCAATACAGAGCCTCCAGGTCCCAGCCTTCTTCTATACCAATACCATTGGGCTCCCACAGGGTGATGATATTGCCCTGATGTACCCTTTCTATAGTAGTTCCTGAATCTATATCTTGATCTTAGCATTCTCCAGAACATATCATCGATAGATCGGTCCATCGGGTAGCGGTGCGCCTGAGGTAAAATTGATGGAGTTCTTGACTTGATAGTGCAGAGGTACCCCTATGGCTGAGGCAAAAATGTCCCTGTACTCCTCCATGACTGCCCATCTGCTTCTACTATGTAGAGGAGCCCTACTTGGAATTCGTGGCAACAACCTTCTTCCTGCCTTAGGGGCAAATCATAAGGAAAACGAATTTCCTAGTATGGTAAATGATCTCACTACATTTCTTTGTAGTGATCAAAGAGATGGCGGTAGGCGGGGCTACCTCTAGTATCCTATACAACTTATTAGCCAAATTAATAATAATAAAGCGAGGTCTAAACTCATATACAACATGTCACTTCCATAAGTATGGTTGTCCTAACAATACATTAGAAACCTCAAGAGGAGAAACATCACACAGTAGCTCATCTGTAAAGGGCTTGATGTTGTAGGGAAGGCGACATTGCTAGCTAATGCGAATATCTCATCCTTGGTGAAGCAACTCGTTGGTGTACAGTTGTGGATGTGTTGTAGTCTCTAGGCCCAACCGCTTCATGACTTCTGCTGAAATGAGGTTCTTTTGGAATAAGTGGGTGGCCACCACTATCCACCTAGACCAGGCCTTCCCTTGAAAATTGTCTGGATCTCCTCTCTGGTAAAGTCTTGTAATGAAGTATATGTCTTCTACTTCAATATGCAGGGGCATTTTATCAATCATAAAAGCATCTTCTTTTGCATCCCAGTAGTTGACGAGCATTTCCAACAACCTTGTATTGGTTTTCATATTTGGCATTTTGAAAAACTTCAACAATCCACATCCTCTCAGTGCATCCAATTCTAATGGGTTATTCATAAATTCATTATCTACTACACTGTGCTCTCTTTCCTTCCAAGTAATTTTCATCCTGTAGTTCAAGCATTTTCATCCATTAAAATCCATAATTTTAAATCTTTCACTGTGTGCACACGAGTTCGCTTCATACACAATCGTGTATAGGGATTCCAAATACACAACTTTGATATAACCAACCCATGTACACGCAGAGTAAAAATCCAAAAATAAATCTCTTATGCTAAAATTATTGAAAAAATACTTGAAATGCACGAAATTTCATTGAGAAATCGAATTAGGAGATTACCTGGAAGATTGATAGTTGTTCTGGCTGAGATATTTGGTGGATTGTGATTGTCAGGTTTTGCTCCAGAGCTCTTGCACTCAATTGTCTAAAACACAAATGATTCTTGGTAAGTCAAAATGTCTATTTATATGTTTCCATTTCAAAAACTTTAAAAAACCCACTTTTGCAAAGTTTATGTTTTATTTTTTCTAATTTTGTAAATTTTGTAACCTTTTGGCTTTGAGTGCTGGGATAAGTTGTTTTTTAGGTTAAATTGAAGACTTTGAGATGTTTTTTACCACTTTGAGCCCATGATCATTGACCCATCATGGCAGGTATCATTTTCATCACTAGCATATAGGTTAGGGAATATCACTTTTTCTTTTGCATTATGCATTCTAGCCTCCATATTGTGATATGTTGCCATAGGGTCAACCCCATTGTGTTATGATTCTTAAACCACTTTCACTCGTTGACTTATAAAATCATGACATGATGGTAGAGCCATCCTTTACATGGGCTTCCTAGTTAGATCCTTGCTAGCATATGTTTCCCATGATGCAAAGATTGAGTAGGCTCGGGAGTCCTCTTTAGTCCTGCCATGACTTTTGCAATGAAGCTTCATTCTCCTTCTTCTCCACTACCTTTCTGGCTTTATACCCTAGAGGCTCCCACATGTTGATTTGTACTACTGCATTGCATGTTGACTATTTGTACCTTTTGGCCTTAAGCTGACTTCAATTGGACTCGTGTATTAGCCACTTTTTGAACATGAACTTCTACAAAATCAACCTTGCAATCACTTAGCCTCTACAACTTGACACTTTATGCCCATGGAAAGAAACATTCCTTTGAGTTTCATTGACCATTTTCATCACCTTGTATTGAGCATAGGAATGTTCCACTCCCAGGAAGTAACGCACCTGTATTTGGACACTTGTTCTTTCCACTATACCATAGGCATTATTTTATTCCTTTTTAGGATTTTTAAATATGAAAAAGACAAAAAATATATATATTGCAAAAAAGAGCGGCAACAGGAATTTACTTCCATAATTGATGGCAACAAGAGTCATTTGTATCGCCCTTGAACAAAGCACTCAAAGAAAGTCTTTCCTCCATTGGGATGTGTTTTAGTTTGACTTAGGAGATCCATAAACCTGTCATTAAGTCAGTACTCCTTTGGTTGGTGATCTCTTCCAATCATATGTAGAGTTCTCTTGCATGACAAACTTATACAAAGTTATCATATGTTTCCATACAATCACATTTGAGTCATGATTTTTTTAAGGGAAGTAAACTTGAGTCAAACTTTTTTCGGTGTCTCTTGACTCATTTTCAGTCGGCCATACCGGGTCCATCAAAGTTATGTTCAGTATCACATCAGCTATTTGGTCCTTTGCTCATGCTAGTTAAGAATGTATCCATTGAATTCTTGTTGGCGAGTCTGCTCTCATCGACTTCGACAAATTGGTCTAAGAGTAGGCCTAGAGCCGCACCCTAGCCCTATTTCCATCATTGACACATGACTTTGTGCTTAACATTGATCAGTATCATGGGTCTTTGACTAAGTGGTTTCCCTTATGTGTAATGTCATCTTACATTATCACACATTGGGATTCATGTAGTACCTTGGTTTCCATTTGTCCCTATTGGTGGATTCCTCACCTCGGTGTTAGCTTTCATTATTGGTTGGTTCAAAGGGTTTTTGTCATTTGCTAGCCACATCTTGTGTACGTAAAAAACATGATTTTCTACGCTTATTTCATCTTTCTTCGTCTGATTCCTTCAAAATTATTGGCCTATGGGTTACACTCACGTTGGATTGATGTGGAATGCCTTAATGCCTTCTTTCGAGCAGATAGTTTCCCATCGACTCCAACCATTGCTCTAGGAATAAGGTCTAGGTTCCTTTTTCAACACCTTAGGGTTTACAGAGATCAGTGGAAGACTCATTTGTTATCGACAGTGAGAATTCATCACTGTATCCTAATTGATAGATTCTCTCAAGTGTTTGACTTCAACTCATTTATTCACACTTATTAGATTGTAATGGGGTACCTTGACTCTCATCATCATTATCAGTGAGTTGTGTCGCATTTGTTAATGATATACATCAATGACCGCTAATCAATTGATTTCTCACATGGACGACTTCAGATTATTTATTCCCATAGTGTAGAAAAGTATCGTGGAAGTCGGTGAAGACCTTGGGTTGCAACACCATTTTTTGGTTCACTTGTCAGTTCCTCCAGTTTGTTGCTAGTGACACCATCCACCTTATATGTTGTAGTTAATCACAATAGAATTTTATATGTTGGCACTTGAGTTGCATGCAATATCATTATTCCACTTTTTGACTTGGTACTTTAAGGATCAGTTATGTGACATCAATGATCCGATATCTCCTTCAACATCATTGATCAGTTATTTTATATGTGATATTTTGACATGGCCTTGATATGTACTTTTTTAGTTATGATCAGATGATCTGCTATGTATTTCTCAGTTTTTTTTGTACTTGTATACATATTGGATCTCCCCTACACTTGATATGCGGATGTGCTTTACTATCTCTAAGCATGGGTATGTCCGCCTCAAACATGAGCTTTCTTTCTGATCTCTTCCACTAGTTTGGTAGGCTAGAATCTAGTGATATCCTTCTAAGTCCTAGCATGATTCTTTCTATACACTTAATACATTTCGGCCATCATGTACCCATTCTGACCTCATATATTAGGGGGCATCTTTTATAGCATCATTTATCACCCTTTTATGCCTGATGCTCTAAGTCATGGCCTTGGGCAACTCGTTCCCTTCAGACTTGGTCCTTTTATTAAAAAATATTATTTTAAATTCCATACATGACTCTGCCCTTCAAAAAGTGTGTGCACACGTGGATCCATCTATACACAACCCACGTATATAATTTGAAATATTAAAAAATATAAATCCCTATTTTATGTGTGGGGTTTACAGCTTACACCGGAATCCCACCTACAGGACCTCGTGGCCTAACTAAATCCCAACTGAAACAACTATTTTGGGGTGATACAAATACACCTCATGGGAAGGCCTAAGGGGAGAGAAAGGTAGGATATTGATATTATATCCAATTGCTCCCTAATCAAGTCTGATTTATCCCTATGCTTCCTGCACTCCCAACTATAGTAAACCCTTGTTTCCTCGTAGATATGTCCATCTCCTTAATATGGAATCTATGTATATGCATTTGAAAGAGGATTGTTGTGGCTTGGGCTGGATGGATCTGAAGGAAGGTTTCACTTGGAGCCATGGACGAATCAGGTTGTATTCTTCCACATTCTTTGTAGACATCAATAAAGAAGATATGTCTTGTTCCTAATGTTATGATCTTTATCCTTTAATTCATGTTATGATATTTATGCTTTAATTCATGTTATGATCTAATTATGTATGATTTCATGTTTTATATATATATGCTTATATGATCTAACATTAATATCTTGAACATTCTTTGTACTACTACTAGTATATATGTTTTTCTGGAATGAGTTGCAAGTTTTGAAGCATTGGAGGAAGCATAGGGTTTGGACCCTATGGGAACAACCTCAAACGTAGGACCTATGGGCATGACCTCTTCATATCATTTTAGTAGTTTAAGCGTTAGGATTGCGTGTTTTCTTTCTTCTTATTGGTGTATTCCCTTCGATCTGTTGGGGTTCTCAACCTAGACCATAGGGTGTTTTATCCCGTAACACAATGATAAGCATGAAATACAATTTACCTGTGGGTGACTGTGTTCTTGATGGTCCACAAAATTCCATACGTATTTACTACAATTGCTTGGTTGATGAATTACCCTTGGACTTTAAATGCATTTAAACTTGCTTTCCCAACTAACAAGACTTGCAAATAGTATTCTCGAGCTTTGAATGATTTGGAAAATATTTAACAACATTCTTCTTTCCCAATATGACTTTCTAATCAAAATTAAGATGTCCAAGTCTCCTATGCCACATCCATATTTCATCAATCTTAGACAAGAAACACCTCTTTGTCTTCTCTTTCAGAACATAGACATTGCTATCTATTCTCACAACTTTAGCTACTACTTCACCAATGCCTACAAACTTGATTTTACAATTCTTAGCCTTGAAAATCACATCATAGCCTTGGTCACACATATGAGACACACTGAGTAAATTATGTTTTAACCCATCAACATACAACACATTCTTTTCATTACCTCTCCCATTGGCTAACTAACAACTCCTTTACCATCAATCTTACCAAGTGCATTATTTCCAAAGGTCGCATTACCTTTTTCAACTCATTTTCATGTCAAAAACGTACTTCTATCTCTGAAAATGTGCTTAGAATAACCACTATCAACGTACCAATGATTGCCTTCATTCTGAGCATACAAAACAATATTACGTTGATCTAAATTCTCCTTTTCTTTCCAGACCTTGAGCTACTGGATTGTTTGCTCAATAACTAGATCAAGCCTTTTATTCTTAAATCTGCAATCAACTACTCTATGCCCAAAATTCTCACAATTATAGCATTAAATCAAATTATTCAATGGAGTAAATGAATTTGTGAACCTAGTTTTTCTCATCCTTTTTGTGATTGACTAATTTTGCTCATCATTTCTTCTTCTTGGTTTGAGCTTCCTGTATGATAAATTCACCCTATAGTTTGTTTCCTTGTGCCCATAATTGTTGCATGTAAAAGAATAGCCTAGAAATATATCTGCATACATGGGAGAAAATCAAATTTTGATGCTTTTCTAGGCTGCATTCCATTCATTTTGATTTCCTTCTCTAACATTATTTTTCTTTTTTTTTAGAAACACTCCTCCTTTTGTTTCATTTTTTCTAGTTTTTCTTTTATTGGTTATTGGTTTATGCACTAAATTTGTATTGTTTTTGCTATGTTGACTCATATTTTGTTGTTCCGTTGTCACCATTTTGGCTACTTGTACAGATGTAATTGACTTCTTTCCATTTAACTCTGTTGTTGAGCTATATTCAGCCTCAAATCCAAGAGCAATCTCATTAGTGTAGGCTCTTTGTGCTTCAAGAAGCTCATTTAGATTTTCCCCCTTTCCAAAATTTTGATTAAATCTCAACTAATTTTTTTCCTTCTCTAATTCTTTCCTTAGCATAACAACTTCTCTTTTAATCCTTTCACACACTTTAGTCTTCTCACTAAGCTATTGGTTTAAAGTCTCTTGAATTTTCTTTTATTCTTCAATTTGCAACAATAGAGGTT
The DNA here is from genome assembly GCA_031772625.1 of Pinus tabuliformis. NCBI lineage: Eukaryota > Viridiplantae > Streptophyta > Pinopsida > Pinales > Pinaceae > Pinus > Pinus tabuliformis. Next base: position 90,470,960 of record CM062807.1, on the reverse strand, counting down.
TAGTAGCTTCAACTTTGTCCTTGAACAACAATTTTTTCTGGGTTTTATTTTTCTTTCTCAACCTTTTAAACTCTTCAAGAGCACTGACCAACTCTCATTCTAAATCAACTTTAGCTTCTTCACTATCAGAATTAATAGCTTCAACTTCTAGATTGTTTATAGCCATAAGCATGAATTCATTTAGACCTTCATCATCTTTGTCCTCATCAAAGGATTAGCTTCCTTCACTTTAAGAGGAGCTAATATCTTGGGAGTAGAATATATTATTTTTATTTTTCTTCCTTTCCTTTTGCACCTTCCTAAACTTATCTCCAGGATCATATTCCTTCTTCTTCTTTTTAGGACACTTGGAAGCATAGTGACCAACTTTACCACAATTAAAGCATTTAAAAGGTAGTTTACCTTTGCACTTTCCTAAGCCTCTCTTGTGATTCCTCACAAACTTGCATTCTTTTTCATCAGATTCACAACATCAATCATCATGTTCTTCCTTGGACTTCTTATCTTCTTTGAAGGTTGACTCCTTTTTGTAGGTTTTTCATTTGAAATTCGCATTCCATAAGTAGTGAGAGTGCAAAGTAGTTGGTCCAAACTGAGTGAGTTATATTTTTCATCTCTTCAATAACTAATAATTTTGTATTAAATCTCGTAGGGAGAGATTTCAACACATTTTGAACTACTAAAGGTTCTTATAATTTATCATCAAGGCCTCTTATAGTGTTTACAACCTCACCAACTCTTCGGAAGTACTTTGCAATATCTTCATCATCATTTATCCTTAAAGAGTCAAATTGAATTTTAAAGCCTTAAAGTTTAGCTTTCTTTACCTTGTTGTCACCTTCATAGCACCTGCTCATCTTGTCCCAAATATCTTTTGTTGTTGAGAAATCCATAACCTTGACTAGTTTGGATTCAAGTAGACCAACAAGTAGGGAATTCAGAGGTTTAGCATTGCATGTGAATTCCATCTTCTAATATTTAGTAATCATTGTTGGAGGCTTTTGATATTCTTATTCAACATCATCCCATACATCATCTCCAAGTGATTGAATGTAGGTCTTCATCCTTACTTTCTAAAACACATAGGTTGTTCCATTGAACATAGTCTCCCTATTGGTAAATCCTCCTTCCTAATTTTCCATAGCCCTTGATCTTCCTTCAAGTTGATAAATTGATTTAAAGTAACCTGGTGTGCTATGATACCAATTGTTAGAAACTAGGAAAATACTGAGAGGGGGGTGAATCAATATTGTAGGAATTTTACAACTTTCTTTTACTTTTACAATATATTAGGACACCAATGAATACATCAACAATTAATTCAAATGAGAATTGCAAGAATCAACATAAGTAGCATGCATATTACACCGATTCTTCAAACTTTCTTCAATTTACTTCACACAGGAAAGCTTCTACTAGTTGTTACAATGTTCTTTGGCTACAACCAGAAGGAAACAACTACTCCCTAATTTATCGGCTACAACTAAAAGGAGATAAAACCCCTAAGTTGATCAACTACCACTAAAAGGAGCTCCAACCCCTAAGTATTTACCATCAACTACTGGAAGGAACGATTACCCCTATCTTACAAGCTACAACTGGCTTGACCTAAATGATTCATCTTTCATACAACTTTCATACTTAAGTCATCAAGGCCACTTCCATACATAAAAAATAATAAATAAATAAAATCAAGTGAAATTGACTCAATCACTCACGAAAACCACCATACAAATACCTTCAGCAATATTTGATCACTAAGAAAATCACCAAATAGACTAGCAGCATCAATTCATCTCACACACTCATCCCCTCATCATTACAAATTCGATTATGCTTATATATATTTGGATTGATATTTTTAGTTTTTTTCTCTTTTTTTATCTTTCACTTTAATTCTTGCATGATTCTTTATTTTTTCCTTTTCCTACTTCAAATATGTCTTCTGAACTTCCTCTCCAAGTCTTCTAACTCTCTTTACATGTTTCTACAAGAAAAACTGAGCTTAACTTCTCAATTTTACTATTCTAGAATTTTTACAGGATTTAACTAGGAATTTCTAAATTTGGCGCACTGCCAAGATTAGCTAAACTACCACATAACTACCAAATATGTCCACTCCCACCATTTGAGCTATCAATTTGTTCATGCCTTTTATAAAAAACTTTAGCACTATGCTTTATTTGGCGTAACTGCCAAATTTTAATGTTAAATCTTATGCTTCCGTCCTGTTCATACTTAAGCCTTCAATGTAGACCCAAGCACTTTAATAAAATGTTCTTTCAGATTAATCTACAGGTCCATTGCAATATAACCTTGAGGGATTAAATAATTCTGCCATATATAACTTTGTCGGGTATTTTACACTTTAAGCCTTAAGGAGTTAACACTCTTTTATATTTCTTCACACTCTTGGTCTACACGCTACAACAAAAACTTGACTTGGTCCTTGACTGTTAGCCCTTGGCATTATTTCCTTCCGTGATTACGTGTCCCTATGGTTCTTCCATTATTTTTACTTGCAATTTATTGTCATTGGTCATCAGCTTTAACTTCATATTCCAGCATTTTCGAATGTTGAATCAACCAGGAGCCTCCTTCTTTGTGCTATTTTGGAACCTTTCTGTTAGAGGCAAAGATGTGCAGCAAATAAACAAATATACACAGCAAATAAATCATGCACAGGAGACACAACAATTTAACGTGGTTCACCCAACCAATCTGGGCTACGTCCACCAAACATAGGCATCGGCAATTCTTTATTATCAAACAGGAGATTACAAAATAATCAAATTCCTCACAAACTCTCACACCAAAAAACAATCCGTATGGATACCTGTTTTATAGCTAGGAGAATCTAACTACCTCATAAATCCTCTCACATCAAATATAGGATGCATTAACTCTCTCCCAACAACCTGGAGCTAATCTAGCAACAAATTCCTATTGTTGTCACACATTAGAGATTTTTGCCTACTTTGAGAAACAGAAAATCTCAACAATCTCCACCTTGACAACAATTAGCCTGATACCCTGTTTGTTTATTATTTTATCTTTTCTGCAAGCCAAAAGAAGCCAAACACCAACGCAGCTTCTCTAACAAAACTGGTTTCATGAACATGTCTGCACAATTCTCCTTTGTATGCACCTTTTCAAGAGAGACTCCCCTTTTAGTGATAACATGTCTTACAAAATGGTACTTGATTGGTATATGCTTTGATTTACTATGATAGGCCGGATTCTTAGCCAAATGTATTGCACTTTGACTGTCACAAAATAACTTGATGTTGTCCTGCAGCCTACCAAACTCACCAAACAAACCTTTCAACCAAACCGCTTCTTTGCAAGCATGAGACGCAGCAATGTATTCTGCTTCAATAGTGGATAAAGCAACAATGTTCTGCAACTTTGACATCCAGCTAATAGCTCCACCTGCAAGAGTAAAGACATACCCTGATGTTGACCTTCTCTTATCCAAATCACCTGCAAAATTGGAATCAACATATCCGCAAACAAATTCAGTACTCTTATTGTAAGTGATACAATAACTACTTGTGCCTCTCAAATATCGAAGCACCCATTTCACTGCTGACCAGTGTTCTTTACCCAGATTTGCCATATACCTGCTGACAACCCCAACTGCATGTGAAATATCTGGTCGCGTACACACCATCGCATACATTAAACACCCTACTACATTAGCATATGGAATTCGAGACATAAATTCCTTTTCTTCATCTGAATTAGGACATAAACTTGAAGAAAGCTTGAAATGGGAAGTGAAAGGGACTGACACAGGCTTCACATTATTCATACCAAACCTCAAAATTATTTTCTCAATATACTTTTGTTGTGATAGCCATAGCTTACCATTGCTCCTGTCTCTGAAAATCTCCATGCCCAAAATCTGTCTTGCTGCTCCCAGATCTTTCATATCAAATGTCCTTGCCATCTGAGCCTTCAACCTATTGATTTCTTCTATGCTTTTGCTTGCTAAAAGCATATCGTCAACATACAATACTAAGATAATGAATATGCCATTTTTAAATTGCTTAAAATAAACACAATGATCATATTCACTTCTAACATATTTCTGACTCAACATGAAAGAATCAAACTTCTTATACCACTGCCAAGGCGACTGCTTCAAGCCATATAATGACTTCTTGAGCCTGCAGACAAATTTCTCAATGCGATGCTGAACAAACCCTTCCGGTTGTTCCATATAAATTTCCTCATCTAAGTCTCCATGTAGAAATGCAGTCTTAACATCTAATTGCTGCAGCTCTAAATCAAGCAAAGCCATTAATGCTAACACAATTCTAATTGAAACAATTTTAACAACTGGTGAAAAAATCTCATGAAAGTCAATGCCGGCTTTCTGAGAGAACCCTTTTGCAACCAACCTCGCTTTGTACCTGTCTTCCGTATCATTCACACCCCGTTTCAGCTTGAAAACCCATTTACACCCCACAGTTTTCCTGTCTTTCGGAAGCTCAACCAGATCCCATGTGCCATTCTTACCTAAGGCCATCATTTTGTCCTTCATGGCTGCTTTCCACTTGTCACTTTTCGAACCTTCTATTGCTTCCTGATAGCACAGAGGTTCATCGTCATTAGCAGTAAATGCAACTGAAGTAACATAATCATCATACCTTCTCAGTGGCTGTTTGATTCTTGTCGACCTCCTTAAGGATGTTTCTGACGCTTCCTCAATTGACTGACTACCATCTGTAGGAACTTCTTGATGATCAGTATCTGAGACGTGTTCATGATCTATACCTGAACCCTGTTCATGTTCTGATTCTGAAACCTGTTCATGACTAGTATCTGAACTATGGTCATCATGACTATCATTAGAAATGCTATCAAACTGAATGTGCTGAAAGTCAGATACATCATCCTGTTTCAATCTACTATCTACATCTAACTGTACAAGAGAGGATTCATTAAACTTTACATCTCTGTTGATGATGATTTTGCGGGTAGTAGGATCCCACAATCTATATCCCTTTGTTCCAACACCATACCCAACAAAGATATACCTTTTAGACTTTGGATCTAATTTAGTTCGCTGATGTTTAGGCACTAGAGCATATGCATCACAACCAAACACTCTGAGTTTAGAATAGTCACAAGGGTGTCCTTTCCATACCTCTTGCGGAATCTTGCAGTCTATCGCCGTCGATGGAGATTGGTTTATCACATAACAAGTTGTTGCCACCGCTTCCATCCACAACTCCTTTTGCAACCCAGTGTTACTCAGCATACTCCTTGCTCTCTCTAGAAGAGTCCTATTCATGCGTTCAGCAAATCCATTTTGCTGAGGAGTATAAACCGTGGTCTTATGTCTCTCGATCCCTGCATCCTTGCAATAGCTGTCAAACTCCTTGGAAGTAAACTCACCACCATTGTCAGTTCTTAAACATTTTATTGTTCTACCAGTGCTGTTTTCTACCAATGCTCTAAACTGCTTGAAAACTGAAAAAACATCAAACTTCCTTTTCAACATGTAGACCCACACTTTCCTAGAAAAGTCATCAATAAATGATACAAAATAAGACGAGCCACCATATGAGGTTGTAGGGGCTGGTCCCCAAACATCTGAATGGATATAATCAAGTATGCCTTTACTAGTATGTTTGCCTGTTTTAAATTTTTGCTTGCTTTGTTTTCCAAACAGACAATGCTTACAAAAATCTAACTTTCCAGACTTTAGATTTGGAAGTAACTTGTGATTAGCCAAAATTTTTAACCCTCTTTCACTCATATGCCTCAATCTTTGATGCCATAAGTGAATGGAACTATTGTCATGTTCAGACACCGTAGACACATAATCTGACCCTGTACTTCCTTCTAACTGAAGTAGATTTCCTACCTTCTTAGCTTTCATAACTAGTAAAATACCTTTGTAAATTTTCATTACTCCACCTTGAATTACAGTTTTATATCCATTTGAATCAAGTGCTCCTAATGAAATCAAATTTTTTCTTAAATCTGGTACATGCCACACATCAGTTAACATTTTAGTTGTCCCATCAAACATTTGCAGTTGTATACTCCCAATCCCCACAATATTACATGTTACATCATTACCCATGTACACAACACCATCATCAATTGATTTATATGTCTTAAACCAGTCTTTATGAATACACATGTGGTTTGATGCCCCGAAATCTAACAACCAATGTTTACCATGATTTGACACATTAACTGATAATACTTCATCACTCATACCTAAACCAAATGCCGAACCTGTATCTGTCATATTTGCCTCCTTCTTCTTTGTCGAAGAATCTGCTTTAGAAGTTTGTTGCTATCGCTTCCAGCAGTCCTTCTTTAAATGCCCTGATTTGCCACAAAACCAACACTTTAGCTTACTCTTCTTCCCTTTCGACTTTGAATGTGAGTCGCTCGGCCTACTGGAGCATCTTTCTCTCGAACAACCTCTTACCATCATGGCTTCTGATGTAGAGGTTTCTGAATGCGACCTTCTCCTTGTTTCTTCCGATAATAAGGATGCAACTACATCATCAAACTCAATAGTTTCTAATGAACTAAGACTTACAGAAGTAACAAAATGATCCCATGACTCGGGCAACGAGCACAATAAAGTAATAGCTTTATCCTCGGATTGAATTTTTAATTCTATACTTTGTAATTGCACAAGAAGAGTATTAAAAGCATTTAAATGATCAGCAATCGATGTACCTTCCTTCATTCGCAAACTGTACAACTGTCGCTTTAGGAGAATCCTATTGGTTAAGGATTTGGTCATGTATAGTTTCTCCAGTTTCGTCCACAAACCAACAGCTGTTGTTTCCGACACGATATTAAACAGGACATCATCAGCCAGACACAGTCGAATAGCACTTATTGCTCTTTCATCCATCTCGGCCCACTCATTATCTGTGATGTTGTAAGGCTGTTTGGATTTGCCCAACAACGCCTTTGCCACACCATGTTGGACAAGAAAATCGTACATCTTCACCTTCCAGATCTCGAAGTTATTTTTGCCATTGAACTTCTCAATTTCAGACCGGGCACTCTGAGTTTTCGCCATCTCGTATCAACCAAAAATAATAATCTCCAAATCCAACTTTTAAATACCAGCAATTAATATAAAAAACTGCCTATGCCTTATATGACACTGCCTTTGCTTTTTTTTTTAAACTGAATTACAATACACAAAACTGAGTATCAAATTCTACCAATTCGGCAATTTGTGGCCGTCGAAATACCCTTTCGGTTTTCAACGCACAGTGTTCAACACCGCACCACAAAAAAACATACACTTTAAAAATTATCGTCTCTCAACGAGCCATTCTTCAAAGTTATCACATGATAGAATTTTCCTTATTATAAGATTCTTTAAAGGAAGATTACGATATATCTGAAATCCAAAAGAACTCCATTTTCATCTTTTCAAAAAAATGAAAATAACTAGAGACGCCAACATACTATTCGTTGAGTCTCCTGCGGGCGTTGGATATTCCTACTCAAACACATCATCTTGAAATTCATGTGGAGAAATTCAAAAAACTGCGCCGGCAGTAAAACAAAAAACGCTGTAAGTATAAACAGAAGGTTTCAAACCTTACCACGCCTTTCTGTTGTTGGTGCTACTGACTTCCAAAATCCCGCGCCAATCCCAAAACAAAACCATACTCACCAGCACCACGCATTAACCAGCGTTCAGGCTTTTCAACGCAGCACCAGGCAATTTATTATTGGGACTCCACGCACAGCAATATGAGTTTTGTGCAGCAGACAAGGGACCAGCACGCAATACCTCCCGGAACTCCACGCAGCACCAGCGCTCCACGCACCAGCGCTCCAATACACCACGCACGCAACTGCGCTCCAATACACCACGCAGCAATCCTCCACGCAAGCTCAGCAATCACCAGCAAACAGTCAATCTAACTGCGCCGCTCCTCCAACTCGCTCTGATACCACTTGTTAGAGGCAAAGATGTGCAGCAAATAAACAAATATACACAGCAAATAAATCATGCACAGGAGACACAGCAATTTAACGTGGTTCACCCAACCAATCTGGGCTACGTCCACCAAACATAGGCATCGGCAATTCTTTATTATCAAACAGGAGATTACAAAATAATCAAATTCCTCACAAACTCTCACACCAAAAAACAATCCGTATGGATACCTGTTTTATAGCTAGGAGAATCTAACTGCCTCATAAATCCTCTCACATCAAATATAGGATGCATTAACTCTCTCCCAACAACCTAGAGCTAATCTAGCAACAAATTCCTATTGTTGTCACACATTAGAGATTTTTGCCTACTTTGAAAAACAAAAAATCTCAACACTTTCGGGGTCCAAGGACTAAGACGATGTGTCCCGGAAGGAACCACCACCACACTCATGAGCTAATAAATGACAATTCAGGGTAACTTTCTTTGAAAATTGCCGCATCCTTCTAGCGACTAGTTAGCCTAAAGCTCTTTTGTTGCACTTGCTTGAAATTGGGACCGAGATGAAATCATGCTCACATCACTGATGCCACATGGTGCCATTTGAGTGGTGACATGTGTCACTCAAATTTGGCCCCTTTGACCACCTGAAAATGTCAAAAATGCATGGCACATGCCCCCTGTATCGAACGCCATGCTTACATCATCATGAGTCAATAGAATTTTGCCACATGCCATCTAGTATGGAGAGAGAAAGGGTCTTAGGCCTTTGGTTATGCGTTAAATTTCTTCATTAAAATTAAGGGTCCCATGAGTATGTTTCTTGATTTATTCTCGTGCCACGTTGCTTGGCCATACATCATCCCGGGCCTCAACCTTCATAACTTTGACTGGCACTAACTTCTAATCCAGAGGACCATTTGCGAACTTCCATATAACACTCAAAATATCTTTCAGAGCTCTATCCAACTAAGTGGGTTCCTACTACATTTGAGGTGATCTGCTATACTAGAGGTCTCTACACCTTAACCAACTTATCCTTTTACATACCTTGATTTGATCTTCATAATCATTGCAATCACTTATGCTTTTTCCTTCATCCTCATCATCTTTGCCATCAATTTGAGTAGCCTTCAACAACAAGAGGAGAAATAATTAACCAAACCCTTCCACACAAAGATATAGGTCAAGAAGACAAAGATTGATGCTTTATTTGACTTAGGAGCATAGGAGAATCTCATTGCAATAGAGTTGGTCAACAAATTGGGATTGTAAGTTCATGATCATCTAAGTTCATATCCATTGGGATGAGTAAATAAAGATGCAGAGATTAAGGTAACAAAACAAAGCAAAATTAGTTTTGATATCAGTGTTCATTTTATTGATGAAGTAGAACTAGATGTTGTTCCCCTTGATGTATGTGGGGTGGTATTTGGAAGACCTTACATGTATATGCATGATGCAATAATCATGTAGAGATCCAACCAATATAGACTTGTCAAGGATGGAAAATCATTCACCGTCAATGCTCATAAAGGTAGGTCAAAAAGTTCACTAGAAAGTGACACCTAAGCCAAGAAATTGATCAGTTCTAGTAGGAACAGATATATTTATAAATACATTTTAAAATTTTGAAATGATATTATTGAAAATGAAATCAACAACTTTGAATATTTAGCATTTTCACAATATAAAAAGAAATATAATTATTTTTATTTTAAAACATATTTCTTTATAAATTTTACAAATTTTATAAAAATAAATCAATTTTAAAATTTTTAATTTAAAATAGAATATATATATATATATATATATATATATATATATATATATATATATATATATATATATATATATATATATATCTTTTTTTATAAGAAAACATTATAAAAAGAATTATATTTTAATTGATAATATTAGTGAAAATTCATTTTAATCTTAAATTTATTAAGTTTCAAGAGGAATTAAATATATTGAAGTGCAAACTTCTTTTGAAGTGTCAAAGTTGAAGAATTGTTTGCAACTCAAGGGATTCGTGTAATCATTTTAATTTTATATTTATTAAGTTTCAATACGAATCAAATATCTTGAAGTGCAAACTTATTTTAAAGTGTAAAGGTTGATACAAGGTTAAAATAGATTTATGGTGATTTTCATTGTAGACAATCACACAAAATTTGTAAATGATCAAAATTCATATATTTACATGTTTAAGATTAAGTTATTTGATCATATCAGATTTACTCTTTACTCACTTGCATCAATTGGTTGAAGGTATAGAGACTATTATTTAGAAGGGACAATGAAAATCTATCTTCTTCAATTTTGATTAATTATGATATAGTTCATAAATGATCAAGGTTATTTTTATTTATATATAAGATTAATTTTGCAATTTGAAATTTACTCATATTTTTCATGATATAAATTATTATCAAGAAGGATCAATGTCAATATGTCTTCGTTAACTTTTAGTATAGTGCCACAATTTGTTAATGATCAAAATTATGTATACCATGTGTTCGAGATGAATTCGATAATTTTAATTTTATTTAGTTTTCTTAGTTTGTTGAGACCATAGAGAGAATTATTCATAACTATACTTCAAGGATTACAATATGAATAATTTGACTAGAAATAAAGCAGTGATGTTGAATGATCATAAATGTATATTGATCTTTGTACACTGAAGTCAATATCAATATTTTAATTTAGTTTTATATGTTAGTTTCTAGAATTAATGCATTGAAATCAATATATATGTAAATTTATATTTCTATGTCTATTTATACTAAATTTCTAGCACATTGATTTAAATGTACATGTCAATTTCTATTTCTATTCAATATACATATACATAATTTTTTTTTATTTCACTGCACATGTCAATTTCAATTTCTATTCATTATCAATTTCAATTTCATTTTTTATTTATATTTGTATTTCATTATCCATTTCTATTTCAATTTCTAATTCAATGATTTAAATTTGCATGTCAACTTTTAGATGCATCGATTTTAGCCTACCTGTGAATTTCTAATGCGGAGATATTAATGTAGTCATTTTTATTTCTATTTCAATTTCTATGCATTGATCTCAATATGCATGTCAATTTTTATGTTTATTTAATATACATATACATAATTTTTGGTTTCAATATACATGTTAATTTTTATTTTTATTTCTATTTCTATTTCTATTTATAATGTATTGAATTTAGTGTACATAAATATTGTATTTTATTTAATTTCATTATTTATTTATGTTTCTATTGCATGCACATACATAATTATTGATTTTAGTGTACAGTATCCAAATGGAAATATGTATTTAATGAGCTTGGATGCTTGGATTTTTAGAATTCAACACCTATTATATGTGCATCCATCCTAAAGTATAATAAGCTAGATGGGATAGCATGCCACATTTTTTAATAGTCATCAAACAAATGTGGAAATGATATAAATAAATGGGGTGTGCATCCATCCACAAATATATTGTTTACAATCAACAACTTAGGTTCAATATAGTTCCTACTCCCACTTATAAGAAATGTCATATGAAATGAATTATAGATTTTGGGCATTTCATGTTAATAAGCCATGGTATTGGCCTATGGTATTGTAACAAGGCCTATTGATAGGTTAAAAACATTCATGGTAAAATGGAGGTGAATATTCATGGCTAAAAATATTGTTACATGTTTATATATACTTAACTCATATATTATTATTTTAATTAATAAAACCAATGATTTAAAATAAAGTTATAAGTTAGTTAATATTAATATAATTTTTTTTAAATCTTGTCAATGTGATAAGTATGAAGTAAAAATTTTATCATGGATTATTGTCTATCGACCTTTACCATATTTTTAATTTATATGGCCAAGATAACTATAATTTATAAATTCATATTAAAATAATGATGACTTATATTCTTAGTCAAGAAATTTCATGTTGAATTTAATAAATAAATATATAAAAAGTTAATATTATATATATATATATATATATATATATATATATATATATATATATATATATATATCACATTAAAAAATAAAATTATAAATCAAAGAAAAGTGTCATATTCATACATATGTAGTTATATGTATTATGAGGATTTTAACAAAATTAAAGATAAGAATATTTGTATATGTATAGAAATGTGAAATATATATATAAGCCAACATAAATTTATTTTAATTTCAAATCTATTTAATATCAAGTGGCATCAAATCTTTCAAGATACGTACTTTTCTTTAAGTGTTAGGCTCAAAAAAAAATTGCATCTTAAAAGATTTGATTTTTCTATACTAAATAAATCTAGAATTAAAATAGATCCTTGTATAAATTATAACACCCTTCTCCCACATATACCCAAGTAACTAGCCAACATGGGTAAACATGCGACGAGGGACTACTATGGTTGGATTTGACCTCCTATGTGACCTTATGGAAGTGGAATAAATGGAAACAGCATACATAGTCATCCAACATCAGCTTCAGAACCCACATAAATCAATCCAAAACTTCAGACAGCTTGCCCTAGGGTCCTAGTGAAGTTTTGACCATCTTCGGCCTTAGTGCTCTCATGTCATTGGCATGACAGCATCTAGAAACCCAATGTCACTCTCACAGGCTTTCCTACCAATGACCAGAGACTAAAATTGCCAATTTTGTGCCAGCGACCCCGGGATTAAAGCCACTTTTGAGGCCCAGAACCCATATCACTACCCATAATGGAGTGATAGCTTAGAATCAGTAAAAGTATAGGGAAACAATGATGCAAAAGAAATAAGTTGAACGAGACCTTAACCAAACCCCTATTAGCCATGATAGGCATTTCATCAAACATATTATAGATACATTATCCATTCATTTACAAGTAAAAACATGTTGAGAGTCATACAGACTTGCTATCATAAAACATGCATATAACTAGCATAACAGGAATAGAAATATCATAAACATATCAGCGATAAAATCCACATATACATCAATGCATTTACACATGAAAATCAAGGGAATGAATTTCTCATTAATGAATGCAATAAACCAATTGAAGAGGGGACTACCATGTTCCACCCAACCATAGATTGGCTAAGCCAAGTCTCTCTTCATCCAATCACCCCCTGTGCCATATTCCAAGCATGAATGTCGGACCCATAGAACGCACAAAAAACACCAACAAGAATGGATGCCACCGGAGTTCTCCACCTACACTCTGAGGAAGTCGAGTGCCTCCTAGTCTCTCAAGCTTTACCGTAATCCACAGTCTAATCCAGGGATCACTAGGCCCTACATCGAGACATACTCTCCAGGCTTTACCGTACATCCCATCCTGAGACTACTAGGCCCAACGGAGAGAGAATCCACCTCTTGGCTTTACCGTATATCCCGCCATTCACTGGTAAGGATTCCTAGGCCCACCAAGTGATCCAGGTGGATATTGGTGGCCACTCGCCAATCCCACTTTGACCCCCACCATTGTTTCTTTCAGTTTTTCAGTTTCCTTAATTTCAGCACTGTTTAATATTTTTAGCAATTTTTCGAGTCCTAAACTTCCAGAGTCGTTTGGAGCCAATAAACAATGTTTTTTATGGAAATCTACCAGTAGCGACTTGTCATAAGTCATTTTTTTTGTCATAGTCCTTGGAGAGATATTTCCAAAAAGGTATCATGTGCGTCCAACGGAGATAATATGACCAAGTCACGACCCTGGGAAGTTGGCTATCCAACTAACCCCAATGGGGCCCTTAAACTCTTGGTGTTACATCTCCTCGGGTTAGGGTTTTGATTATTTAGGGTTTGCTCTTATTGTTCAATAATAAAAATACCCTTGAGCCTCATCGTAACACAGATTAGAGGCATGTAGCCACCACATATCTTCTCAGAGATAACATACCATCGCCAAGCTAGTCTCATTTCCATACTGTTTGTAAGCCTATTTCATTATTTGATATTAATCAAAGGAAGTGTTATTTCTACTGCATCTCTATATTTATGGTTATATCTGTAATTTGTTGCGTTCCTATTTAAATTTGGATCAGTGGTATTAGAGCGGTCTTCTCTTTCTCTACTTTTCTTTGCATGTCCCCAACGAGGTCAAGATATAAGGAGTCAGGGCTTGAACTGGTCGAACCTTTGCATGACCAACCTCGCAAATCTTGATGACCTCCCATGGCGGATGAAAAGAAACATGAGGGGGAAGGAGATCCTATCAAAATATTTCTCGAAGAAGCCCTCGAGCGACAAAGGAATGCGATGATGGACAACGTTTCCCAGATCCTTCAGCGATTACCAAAGGGAGATGCATCTGCTTCCAACAGCTACTCTGGAAATGCCACACCCTTTCAGGTACAAGTTAACTTTGAAATTCCCATATTCGAGGGTCAAATAGATGCAGATGTCGTAGATAAATGGGTCAATATGCTAGAAGGATATTTTTATGTTCATGATTTTTCCAGCTGAGAAAAGATTACTTTTGCTCTTCTCAAAGTCGCCCCCCATGTCAAGGACTGGTGGGAAACCTATTGTGAATAGAAGGATGAAAGTACAAACTCACTGTTTTCAGCCACTCCCACTTGGAATTCATTCCAGGACGCCATTAAGGAGCAATACTACCCTGTCAGTATCTACGAGGACAAATACATAAAGTGGATCATGTTGTAGCATGGAAGGGACTAAGATGTGCCAGACTTTACCAATGTTTTTCATACCCTTTGCACGAAGTTGGGTATCAAGGATTCTGAGAAACATTTGGTACTCAAGTACGTGGCTGCCTACATAGATACATCACGGACAAGATGGAGTTCCTGGACATATCCTCGCTCAGCACGGCATACCAATACACTGTCAAGATCGAGCAAAAGTTAAACAGAAGAAGCAAGACTTTGGATCCATGAATTTGAAGTAAGGGAAAGGCTTCCCCAGACCACAGAACCAAGGACAAAGCCAAGATGGTGTGACCCAAGACAACTCGTCGAAGTTGCAAGAAAAGAACACCACCACAAAGTCAAAGAAGGACATAGGAAAGTGGTGTGAGCTCCACAAGAGCCCCACTCACATCACAAGTGGGCATTGGGCCAAGTAGTCGCTGGTGGCCGAGTTGAAGGCTTCAAAATCAGATGCATGTTCCAACCCTGAGTTAGAAACCAATCAGAGGAATGGAAAAGGGAAGTAGATCATTGATGTGGAGCCTAGCACCACTGTTTCCACCACCAAGATCCATAAGAATGAGCTTGAAGATCCAGAGGAGGGGGAGCGTCTTTTCCACTTACAAATGTGGGTGAAGGTTTCACCGTTGCAATTCATTGTTGACAATGGGAGCCAAAAGAACCTCATTTCAGCAGAGGTTGTGAAGCAGCTAGGACTATCGACAATACCACACCACAACCGTACAACATCGGGTGGCTTCACCAAGGACGAGATCTCCGAGCCCACCAATAGTGTCACTTTCTCTACAGCATCAAGCCCTTCGCAGATGAGGTATTGTTTGATGTTGCACCTCTTGATGTTTGCGATGTATTATTAGGCGAACCATACTTGTGGAAGTGACATGTTGTGTATGAGTCAAGGCCTCGCGTTGTTATTGTTTATGTGTGTAATACATTATACATGATATCGGAGGTAACCCCACCTACTACCACTTCTTTGATCTTTTCTAAGAAAGGCAGTAAGATCATCTCCCAGACTAGGAAATTTATTTTCTTTCTGGTTCACACTCAAAGTAAGGGGAAGATCATAGCCACATCCATGGTCCCCTGGAAGAGTTCCTCCATGCAGCAAAAGCAAGGGGATACGATCATGAAAGGATACAGGGACATCTTCTCCTCACTAAAAGGGGTACCGTTAAACTGTCAGGTCAAGCATTCGTTCGATTTGACTCCCGAAGAACCTCCTCCCAACGGGCTAATATATAGTTTCTCCATTCTAGAAAATTCCAAGTACAAGCAGCGACATGATCAACATTAGGTGTCACACAAGTTTGAGGTGGGCGAAAAATTTTGGTTGCATTTTCAGAAAGAATGCCTTACCAGAGCCCATTAGAAGCTCAGACCACTCTAATATGGTCTTTACACCATTAACAAAGATGTGGGAAACAATTCTTTGGAGCATAACATTCCCCCATTCCTTAGCTTGCACCAAGTGTTCAATGTGGATCTTCCTCAACCATGCTTTCCACCATTACTAGCCACATCCGACATTGCAGAACAGCTCACACCAATAGAGCTAAATCCATATTACATGGAACAAGCTTAAATTGATCAGATCATGGACATGAAGAACAAGAACGCTCACTAACAAAAGATCCAGCTATATCGAATCTTCAAAGCAGGCCAACTCCTTCACCAGGGAAAGTGGCTCACCAGGGACCAAGTTCAGCAGAAGTTTCCTCATCTCATGGAGGAACTCAATGCAATGGGGACCACTGAATCCTAAGGGGGTAGGAATGATCCAGGTGGATATTGGTGGCCACCCACCAATTCCACTTGGACCCCCACCATTGTTTCTTTCAGTTATTCAATTTCCTTAATTATAGCATCATTTAATATTTTTAGTAGTTTTTCATGTCCTAAACTTCTGGATTCATTTATTACATCATAGTCCTCAGAGAGATCTTTCCAATGGGGTATCATGTGCATCAAACAGAGATAATATGACCAACCCGTGACCCCGGGAAGTTGGCTGCCCAACTAACCCCAATGGGGCCCATTAACTCTTGGTGTTACATCTCCTTGGGTTAGGGTTTTGGTTTTTTAGGGTTTTCTCTTATTGTTCAGTAATAAAAAGGCCCTTGAGCCTCATTGTAACACAATTTAGAGGCATGTAGTGACCACATTTCTTCTCATAGATAAGCTACGATCACCGAGCTAGTCTCATTTCCATATTGTTTGTAAGCCTATTTCATTATTTGATATTAATCAAAGGAAGTGTTATTTATGTTGCATCTATGTATTTATGGTTGTATCTGTAATTTTTTGCATTCTTGTTTAAATTCGGTTCAGTGGTATCAGAGCGGTCTGTTCTTTCTCTGCTTTTCTTTCCATGTCCCCAATAAGGTCGGGATATAAGGAGTTAGGGCTTGAACTGGTCAAACCTTTGCAAGACCAGCCTCACAAATCTTAATGGCCTTTCATGCCGGATGAAAAGAAAGATGAGGGGGCAGGTTATCCTATCAAAATATTTATTGAAGAAGCCTTTGGGCAACAAAGGAATGTGATGATGGACAACTTTGCCCAGATCCTTCAGTGGCTACCCAAGGGTGATGCATCTGCTTCCAACAGCTACTCTGAAAATGCTACACCCTTTAAGGTACAAGATAACTTTGAAATCCCCATATTTGAGGCCCAAATAGATGCAGAGGTCGTAGATAAATGGTTGAATCTACTAGAAGAATATTTTTCTGTTCATGATTTTTCTAGCCGAGAGAAGATTACTTTTGCTCTTCTCAAAGCTGCCCCCCACGTCAAGGACTGGTGGGAAAGTTATTGTGAACAAAAGGATGAAAGTACGAACTCACTGTGTTCAGCCGCTCCCACTTGGAATTCATTCTCAGACACCATCAAGGAGCAATACTACCCTATTGGGAGCTACGAGGACAAATACATAAAGTGGACCATGCTGCAGCAGGGAAGGGAGCAAGATGTGTCAGAGTTTACCAATTTTTTTCATACCCTTCGCACAAAGTTGGGTCTGAAGGATTTTGACAAACATTTGGTACTCAAGTACCGTGGTTTCCTACATAGATACATCTAGGATGAGATGGAGTTCCTGGACATCTCCTCACTCAGCACAGCGTATCGATACATTGTCAAGATCGAGCAGGAGTTTAAACAGAAGAAGCGAGACTTTGGATCGTGAATCCAAAGCAAGGGAAAGGCTTCCCCAAACCGTAGAACCAAGGACAAATCCAAGATGGTGTGACCTAAGAGAACCCATCGAAGCTGCAAGAAAAGAGCACCAGCACGAAGTCAAAGAAGGACACAGGAAAGTGGTGTGAGTTCCAAAAGAGCCCCACTCATAGCACAAGTGAGTGTCGAGCCAAGCAGTTGCTGGTGGCCTTATTGAAGGCTTTAGAATTAGATGCATGTTCTGACCCTGAGTCAGAACTCAACAAGAGGAATGGAAAAGGGAAGTAGATCATTGATGCGGAGCCCAACGCCACTCTTACCACCACCAAGATCTAGAAGAATGGGCCCGAAGATCCAATGTAGGGGGTGTCTTTTCCACTCACAAATGTGGGTGAAGGGTTCACCGTTTCAATTCATTGTTGATAGCGGGAGCCAATATAACCTCATTTTAGCAGAGGTCATGAAGCGGCTAGGACTACCGACCATACCACACACGCAACCATACAACTTCGGGTGGCTTCACCAAGGACAAGATCTCCAAGTCCGCTAGTAGTGTCGCCTTCCCTACAACATCAAGCCCTTCAGAGATGAGGTATTGTGTGATGTTACACCTCTTGATCTTTGCAATGTATTATTAGGCCAACCATACTTGTGGAAGCGACATGATGTGCATGAGTCAAGGCCTTGCGCTGTTATATTTCTTTATGTAATACATTATATAGGATACTATAGGTAGCCCCACCCACTGCCACTTCTTTGATCTCTACTAAGAAAGGAAGTAAGATCATCTCTAAGACTGGGAAATTTATTTTCTTTCTGATTCACTCTCAAAGTAAGGGGAAGATCGTAGCCACATCCATGGCCCTCGAGGAGAGTTCCTCCACGTAACAGAAGCAGGTGGATACAATCATGAAAGGATACAGGGACATCTTCTCCTCACCGAAAGGGGTATCATTACACTCTCAAGTCAAGAATTCATTCAATCTGACTCTTGGAGCACCTCTACCCAATGGGCCAATATATCACTACTCCATTCTAGAAAATGCCAAGTACAAACAACAACATGATCAACATCAGGTGTCACACGAGTTTCAGGTGGGCGAGAAAGTTTGGTTGCATTTGCAGAAAGAATGCCTTACCAGAGCCCATCAGAAGCTCAGACCACTCCGATATGGTCCTTACACCATTAAAAAATATGTGGGAAACAATTCTTTAGAGCACAACATTCCCCCATTCCTTGGCTTGCACCAAGTGTTCAATGTGGATCTTCCTCAACATTCTTTCCACCATTACTAGACACATCCAACATTGCAGAACAACTCACACCAACATAGTTAAATCCAGATTGTATGGAATAAGCTGCAACTAATCAGATCATGGACATGCAAATCAACAACACTCACCAGTAGAATATCCAATTGTATAGAGTCGTCAAAGTAGGCCAACTCCTTCACTAGGGCAAGTGGCTCACTAGGGACCAAGTTCAATAGAAGTTTCCTCATCTCATGGAGAAACTCAACGCAATGGGGACCATTGCTTCCTAAGGGTGGAGGAATGATCCAGGTGGATATTGTTGGCCACCCTTCAATTCCACTTGGACCCCCACCATTGTTTCTTTCAGTTTTTCAGTTTCCTTAATTGTAGCACCATTTACTATTTTTAGCAGTTTTTTAGGTCCTAAACTTCTGGAGTCATTTTTTCCATTGTATTCCTCGGAGAGATATTTCCAACGGGGTATCATGCACATCAAACAAAGATAATATGACCAAGTCACGACCCCGAGAAGTTGGCTACCCAACTAACCCAAATGGGGCCCATAAACTCTTGGTGTTACATCTCCTTGGGTTAAGGTTTTGGTTGTTTAGGGTTTTCTCTTATTGTTCAATAATAAAAAGGCCCTTGAGCCTCATTGTAACACAGTTTAGAGGCATGTAGAAACCACATCGCTTCTCATAGATAAGCTACCATTGCTGAGGTAGTGTTGTTTCCATACTGTTTGTAAGCCTATTTCATTATTTGATATTAATCAAAGTGTTATTTCTGTTGCATCTTTGTATTTATGGTTATATATGTAATTTGTTGTGTTCCTGTTTAAATTCGAATAACCAAGGCACACAATCTGGCTTTACCACAACCCATAGTCTAGTTCAGGGGTTACTGGGCCAATGGCTTTACCATGATCCACAGTGTAGTTCAGGGACCACTAAGCCATGTGTTTGTCAGTTCGGAGATCCACCCCACTTAGCTCTGAATCCAATCTGGCCATCCCACATTAACCGAATGTGAGAACACATCTCATCAAAGCTATCAAGAAATGACAAGGCTAGGCTAAAGAACATTGTCACACCTAACAAAACCTATGCCATGATAGAAATGAACCACATGCAATCCCATGCATTCCAAATCTAGCAAGGAAAATACACATGCAATCCCATGTATGCCAAATCTAGCAAAGAAAATACACATGCAAGTTTATACCTGCAATGAAGCCTGTTATAACTTCTTGATCTTGCCTTTCCCTACTTGATCTTTGCTTCCTCTTGCCTTCTTTACCTTTCTTTCTCCAATGCCAAAGTGATCCAAGAAAACTCTATGTCCAAGAGTGAGAGAAAGATAGAGAATAATGAGAGAGATCCAAAGCTAAACTGATCAAGCTTTCCAACTGATCCTCAAAAGTCTTTTTACTAATGAGGCCTCTGTTTTCTTCAATTTCTATTATTTTCCTTCAATTTCCTCCTCACATGAAACATGTGACCTTTCACCTGATGTTTCT
Organism: Pinus tabuliformis; assembly: GCA_031772625.1. NCBI lineage: Eukaryota > Viridiplantae > Streptophyta > Pinopsida > Pinales > Pinaceae > Pinus > Pinus tabuliformis. The sequence goes on along the minus strand of CM062807.1, from coordinate 90,450,383 downwards.
CCTAATTTCCATTATTTTCATAAATAAATGTGCCAAAAATTCCATTTTGCCTTTCCAAATCCTTACCCATTACCTTTTACTATTTCCTTAGTCATAAAAAACCAAATTAACACCCACACTAGGATGTCTTTCCCACCATTCAACTTGGAATACGTGTCCAATCAACCGTGGTTATTATTTTTTCCTTTATTAACTTTTATTACGTGAAATTTTTGTTAGGCCTGTTACAGAACCCTCTCCCTTCGGGGACACCATCCTCGGTTTTCAATGACACCTATAACCAACAAGATTGATGAAAACAAAACATATTGCCCATGGAGCTTTATAACACAACTCATTGCGACCAGAGTAAAACGCATTTGGGAGGCGGGAGAAAAATTTGAATCGATTTTGCAGGCGGGAGCGATGGCCAGGGATCGGCAGCTAGGATCACGGGCGGACTCCCGCACAGGGCACGGGTAGGGAGTGAGTCATAGCTGTCAGTGTGTAGCAGCAGGAGCAGGAAGGGTTCATCGCCTCTGACTGGCAGCTGGAGGGATTTCGAAAGAGTTTCTCACAGTGAGATCCCTACAACAGTTGCAATCACTCCATCAGCAATCGTAAAGACTGACCCCGCCTTTATTGCTTTATCCAGAGTAAGACAAAGTTTGTATTGGCATTTAGCACTGTTTCAGGTGGTTATCTTGGAAGGAGCCCGCAACAATGGAAAACCCCAATGAACTGGTTGATTTGGACCCAGAGGCAGAAGACATTCTCTCTGTTTGGGGGAAGGAACCGACAATACAAAACGTGGAGCGTTATTTTGGGGGGTACAAATACTCCAAGTCTTTCCCGGTCTCGCATGGAAATAAGGTTTTGTCTCAGCAAACTGGTAAGGTCCAGGACAGTTTAGCCACCCAGGTTTGCAGACAAGCTCTCCAAGAGCAGCCAACCAGCGAAGAAGCCACTGATAGAGTGTTTTCAGCGGGTCTTTCACCCAGGTCAAAGGGCAAAGCAGGGGCCTCTCTGGCGAATAACCATACTCTTTCAAATGGAACCGAAGTAGGAGGGCGCAACGGTCAGGTTGTCAGCCATGAGGGAGCGCCGGAAGGCAACAAGGTATTGCTGGCTGGGAGAACCAAAACAGATACTCCTATACCTAAAAACGCTGGGATCTATCAGTCTGTTCCGGAGGAAGTGAAACAATCGGACCCGCCTTTGGAGGATCCAGAAAGGACTGGATCTGTTGCGGAAGCTAGGGATTCAGAGGAGGGATTCGGGAAAAAAGGGGGAAAAAGGAAAAATCAAAGGCGCGTTGGATCCCAGGAGTTGGAGGGCAACCTGATCCTCGGAATGGAGGTATCTATTGATGAAACCATAGTTATGGCAGAATGCTCGCTGGTAGGCAGGGTAAGAGGTAAGAAGTTTTCGTCAGACTTTTTGCAGTCATGGGGAGAACATCGTTTTGTCTATGACAGACCACTGGGGTTTGAAGCTTTAGCTCTTGCCAAGGGCTGGTTTATGCTCAAGTTCGAGGACAAGGAGGCTGCGGAGTGGGTGCTCGGCAGGAATTGGAGTATCGATAACATACCAGTCTTGTTGAAAAAGTGGAGTCCTTTGTTTGATGCTGTCAAAGAAAAATCCGATGTTTTCCCAGTCTGGGTAAGGGCACCGGGATTTCTGTCGTTTCTTTGGACTGAAGCAGTTTTCAAATCCATTGGTAACAGATTGGGAACTTTCTTGGCGGCAGATATGTCATTCTTGCAGACCAAAGATAGAGCAATGGCACGCATTCTGGTGAGTCTTAATCCCAGCAATGGTCTTGCGCAAAAAATCAATCTTCAATATAAAGAGTTTGTGTTCGAACAGTTATTGGACTACGAGCATCTTCCCTTTCGATGCTATCAATGCCATGCATATGGCCACTTTGTCAAGGATTGCACACAGGCCAGAAGAAGAAGGCATAGCCGGAGGACCTCCATACCAAGACATCCAGATATCAGGCATGGACTCGCCTCTCAAGAGGATAAAGGCATGGCAGATCAGAACGTTGAAGTTGTGGAATCGAAGGGGGGACTGATCGCAGAAGCATCGGTGGATTCCCAGCACCATGAAGTGGTCAAGGAACCAGCGGATGTCATGGAGACGGAGGGGGGACAGAACGCAGAAGTACTGGTGGATTCCCAGCCCTATGAAGCGGTCAAGGATCCAGAAGCTCGAATGGAGATTTCAAAGGAGGAGCCTGCAAGAGATCCAAGCGGTGATCAGCTCGAAGCTTCAGTACCTGAGAAGGATAATCCTCCTCCCTCCACTTATTTTTTTCCAGGGCAATTATCTGATAACCATCAAATTTCATCTCCTATTCTTTCTTCTTCTAATCATGGTTTAAATAATAACACTCTTCTCATTGCGGGATCCCCTGTCATCGACCCCCTTCCGGATGCCATGCCTTCCTTAGATTTAAATAGTGATGAGAAGTGGCCTCCTCTTGGTCATTCGGTTCCCCAGACTCCTTGTCCCTATAATCTCAGGTCAATGGCTGGGAAGTCCGGGTCATCTGTTTCTGTAGGTGGCTTAGGGATTATGGTCTCCCATAGCTTACCTAAAAACAAAAGGGGCAGAATCTCGGAGCTAACAAAGGCTAAGTTAAAAGCGAAGATGGATGTAGCTGATGGGAAACAACTTTCAATTCCTGGGGTACTTAGAGCAGAGCAGAACCCCGTCTCGGTTATTAAATGATACTGTCTTCATGGAATTGCAGAGGTTTGGCCAGCAAACCTAAAAAACTGGCCCTTAGAGATTGGCTCCTCTCTTCCAAATCCGACATTATTTTCCTTCAAGAAACTCTGGGAAAAGGGTTGGAAGTGGAAAATATGTTAAACTCTTTTCTTCCAGGTTGGACTTTCACAGCAATCGATTCATCAGGCCACTCCGGGGGGTTGGCGATAGGCTACAAAGAAGGAAGAATTAAGGTCATGAACCTATGGGGGTCAAAACAAGTAATGGGTATGGAGATCATTTCCCCAGATTTTGCCTTCCCCTTTTTGATTGTTAATATATATGGCCCCTGTCAAGGCAGGGAGTCATTCTGGATCGAGTTGTTGAACAAATCTTTGATGAAATCGCCCCTACTGATTGTGGGAGGTGATTTAAATTTTTCAATAGGGCGAGCAGAAGCATGGGGCCCTTCAGCAAGGGAAGACCCTCTATCGGACTTCTTCCACAGCCTTCTCTTGGATAACAATCTCCTTGACCCGTCCCCCTCTAAACTGAAGCCTACCTGGAGGAATAGAAGGATTGGGGAGGATCGCATCGCAAAAAGACTGGACCGGTTCCTCCTCTCAGAAGATTTAATCTCAAAGGCTCCTATCTTCAAGCAATGGGTGGAGGAAATTGGCAATTCTGACCATTTCCCTATTTTCCTTGATATCTCCTGCCCTCCCCCTAAACCTTCCTCCCCCTTTAAATTTAACTCTTCATGGCTACAAGATCCCTCCTACAAAAATCTTTTTGTGGAAACATGGATACATCCGGACAGGGATGCAAGGGAGGACAAAAGTTTTTTATTTATGGAGAATCTCAAGAGGCTGAAGAAGGCAACTATTTCCTGGGCAAAGGATAGGAAATACAAACAGAATGAAGAATTACATAGAATCAGGGAGGAGTTGAAAATTCTGGAAAGCATTGAGGAGGACGGCTATATCTCGCAGGCAACCAAGGATAAAATTCTTCAATTGGAGAAGCTTCAGAACAAAATTCTTTTGGATAAGGAGGAAGAATGGAGGCTCAAGAGCAGGGCTATATGGCTGAAAGCAGGTGACGAGAATACCAGCTTTTTTCATAATTTTGCAAAAGGGAGAAAATCTGTTAACACCATTTGGAGTCTAAAAGATGAAGAAGGCAGAGAGGTAAATACATACACAGGCCTCTCCGGTCTTGGACAGAGACACTTCCAGAGTCTTTTCTCAGATTCGGGAGAAGCCACAATAGCTGAGGTTATTAGAACTGCACAGTGTTTCCCAAGATTTGTCGAAGAGGATGAAGCAGAGGATTTATCAGCCCCCGTTACCAAGGATGAAGTTGAAGCTGTCATGAAACTCATGGGCAAAGATAAAAGCCCTGGTCCAGACGGGTGGACTATTGAACTCTTCCTCTCTTTCTTTGATCAAATAGGTTCTGAAATAACTGATGTAGTTGAAGAATCAAGACAGAAAGGAGAAGTTTACAGGCCCTTCAATTCAACTTTCTTAGCCCTCATTCCTAAAAAGGATGATCCGGAGACCTTTGATGACTTCAGGCCGATATCTTTATGCAACTGCATATACAAAATTATCGCAAAGGTGATAGCTCTAAGAATTTCTCCCATTCTGTCAAGGAATATCTCTATGGAACAATTTGGGTTTTTGGACGGAAGACAAATCCATGATGCCATAGGAGTAGCACAGGAAGTCATCCACAGTGTCAGGCAGCAGAAAAAGAAAGGGGTGGTTTTCAAAATTGATCTATCTAAAGCCTATGACCGTATAAACTGGATTTACCTCCGGATGCTACTAACTCACTTGGGTTTCAACTATTCTTTCATCAGCTGGATAATGGGTTGTATCTCCAATGTCAGCTATGCGATACTTATTAATGGAGCTACATCCCCTTTTTTCAAAAGTCAAAGAGGTTTAAGGCAAGGATGTCCCTTATCACCTCTTCTTTTTCTTCTAGTGGCAGAGGGCTTAAGTAGGTTGATTCACAAAGCCAGAAGAGAGGAGAAGGTAAAAGGTATTGAGGTAGCTATTAATCTTTTCATTACCCACCTCCTTTTTGTCGATGATATATTGCTATTCTCTAATGGATCTATCAATGAAATCAAAGAGCTTAAAAGCATAATTGATCTGTTTCTAAAAGCTACAGGCATGCAGATTAATCATAGGAAATCCCAGGTGTCTATGGCAAACATTGAAAGAAGGGAAAGATCCTTGATGCAAAATCTTTTCCCCTTCCTTCATCAACAGATGGAATCCCCTTTTAAATATTTGGGCTTTTGGTTAAAACCTTCAGCTTACAAGATAGAAGACTGGAACTGGCTCATTGCTAAGATTGAAGCTAGAATTTCACACTGGAGTCATAAATGGCTGTCCAGAGCAGGCAGACTAACCCTTATTAAATCAGTTCTACTAGCCATCCCTGTCTACTGGGCAGCCTTAACTTGGGTTCCAAAAGGTGTGATGGAAAAAATCAGGAGGATCTGTAGCAAATTCTTATGGGCAGGGGCTAAAGAAAATTCTGTCCTCCCGTGGGTAGCTTGGGACAAGCTGGCAAGACCCAAAGATTGGGGAGGATGGGGAGTAAAAAGGCTCCCCGAGTTTAGCCTTTCTCTGGCAGCCAAATCAGGTTGGTGGCTTATTTCGATGGAGAATATTTGGACCAGAGTGGTTAGAAGAAAATATATCGACCCTGTTCCGATGGAGGACTGGATCAGAAGCCAGGAAAAGAGAAAAAAAAATGTTTCATTCGTATGGAAAGCAACGGTGGAAGCTTTCTCTGTGATTGAACAAGGGCTAGCGTGGAAGATAGGTGATGGAAGTCGTTGCAGGATTGGAAGGGATCCCTGGGTAGGCTGTAATGAAGGTTATGCCCTATCCCTAGGCTTACTCAGGCATCTTGATCACAAGGGCATATATACTCTAAACCAGGTGGAGAAAATTGGTCATTTTTCAATATGGGGACAGCCTTGGAAGAGTGCTGAAGAGCTGGGTTTAAATATCAGGTGGAAGAACGAATGGTGTTCTTATATCCAAGAACTTCACCGCTCTAATGTCAGGCTCAAAAATGAATCAGACCTTTTGTTATGGGCGCAGGGGGAAACAGGAGAATATTCCCCTAAGGATGGTTACAAATTCCTCATGCAAAAGAAAGGTTGGGGTAATCCAGATTGGTGGTCGAAACTTATCTGGAAGCTTAAAGGTCCTGCAAAAGCCAATATTTTCCTATGGTGTATGCTAAAAAGGAAAGTGCCAACCTGGGATACACTGTGAGCCAAATATCTTGTTGGACCAGGGAGATGCCCTTTGTGCAAATCAGAAGAGGAATCTATTAACCACCTTTTTATCACTTGCGCTGAATCAAAAAAGATTTGGGGGGAGCTATCTAGTCTGCTCAACATCAATGCACAGCTGGGTGATGATCGATTGGAAGCGGTTTGGAGTAGGTGGTGGCAAACCTACAAGGAAGGGAATATGAGAATTCTTCCTCTTATTTATTTCTGGGGAGTGTGGATTGCGAGAAATAAGAGCTTGTTTCAAGATAAAGACATCCATGTTGCAATTACAGCGATAAACTGTGCAGCTATCTACTCTGCCATTCCTGTTCCTGATCTCAAAACTCCTCAAATTTTATCTAAGCCTGTAAATATCCAAGAGGGTATTCCCTGGGCCTTTTTTGACGGAGCCTCTCAGAACAACAAGGCCGGGGCTGGACTGTGTATTCACTTTAATCAAGAACATTCTCTTAAAGCCTCTGTAGGTCTCGGAACAGGCTCAAATAACTTTGCTGAGATCTCTGCTTTGCGCTTTCTTCTATGTTTGCTTATTCAGCGAAATATTCACTCAATTCAAATTTATGGCGACTCTTTGAACATAGTCAATTGGGTGAACAGAAATGCTGTATGTCGAAATCAAATCCTGAAGATTATTCTTGAGGAAATTCAGCGCTTAAAGTCATCTTTCAATGTATTCATACTTTGCCATATATTCAGGGACAGAAACGAGGATGCTGACAGGTTCTCTAAGGCTGGTGTTCAACAAGTTTTGGGAAGCTGGGCAATTACAGAATACAGGCAGGGGCAGACCATCGTTTCGAATGACTCTCCTTTCGAACAGCCTCAGTGATAGCGACAGTCTCTTTTCGCTCTCTTGGTTGTGGATATTTCTGCATATATGTTTTTGTTTCCTCTGTTTTCTTGTCTTAATATGTGGACAGTTTTTTTTTTTCATATCAGATCTCCAATATATATTCCGTATCATACTGATTTTTTCTTCTCGCCTGAAGCTCTAAAATCAGTTTTGTAAGAGTGTGTTTTATCCACTCGGTAGAAGATCTCGTACTGAAAAAGTTTTCTTTTAGTTTTAATGCTCAAGGTTTCGCCCAAGGAGGAAGACCTTTCAGGTCGATACACGTCCATACCGCCGGATGTTAGTTATTTGATCTCCTTTCTAACAGTCTTTTTGGACTGTGGTTTATTTGTGTTTTCTCTACAGCACAACAATCTTGCATCAGGTTTGCAAGCGGATCCCTGTCTGTAACTTTTTATTTTGCTCAATAAAAAGTGGTTTTTTCTTCCGGAAAAAAAACACAACTCATTGCAGTATTTACAATGAATGACCTTATCAAAAGAAAAACATCATGACAACATGACCAGATAACAACCATACTACATACTGGAGCTTTATAACATAGCTCATTATGGTATTTACAATAACGGCATATACACATATGCACATTTGCTAAACCAACAAATAAAGGATATGATGTCTACATCAGCAACAAGGGAATCTTTAGGCTCACACCTCCACCCTCAAAATAATACCGGGATTCACCTCCTTCCCAGAAAGTCCAGAATCCATTGCCACAGTTAGAGCTGCATCCAATTTCTAGCACTACAATCCTATGCCACTTGTCCTCTCAGTGAACATTTACCAACTCATTGTTCTAGGGCGCACTCTTAATGTGCATCTGAATCCATCCGGAAATGCTAATGACCAAAAAAAACATATTTGCGACCTTCCCTTCCCTACTACACAGTCCCTCGGGAAATCCGGTGACCCCCTTCTGTGCAGTGACTCACCTTCCAAGTTCTGTTAGCACCCCCATCCTAGGTAGTCTATCACTTATGAAGGCTTCCTTGCATTGGAAGATACAAAAAGACAAGGCATATCCCTACCTTGAAACCATCATACCAGTCATAGAATGCTCATGGAAATCAATTGACACATACCAGTGTCCCACAATGGCCCTGCTCCTGAAGTGATTTACCAACATACTGTTGCATGTTCCAATTTATTTCATTGTTGTTTCTAATTCTTGTAGTCAATTTCAACCATCCAACTAAGCATTTTCGTGCTTCTTATACGAAGCACATAACTTCCATTAGATTCAAAATAAATTGAAATAACTTCAAATCATACCTCATTGGTTTCTTGTCAATAAGGTATACTTGCAATATTGTTTACTTCCTGTCACAATAAGTCAAACCTGCATCTTTGACCAAATCATCATGTATAAACATATCCCATTATGTAAGCTCAAACACAACCATCATAGATCAACATCATAAATCACATGTAACCATTATAAACCAGAATCATAAATCATATGCATAACAAAATTGAAGCAAAATGCTAATACTTATCCTTTAATCAATACATAGCTTCTATCTTTGTCTTTATTCTGTACGCACTCTCGATCAGTTGCCACACTTGACAATCAACCAGTTCCTTCTCCTCAACCATGTACACATACACATAGTGTGCATCACACACATACAACCACACACTGCATACAACACCATGCAATACAGGCACCTACACTTGACATACAACACAACACAAATACGTATACAAAGTGCAACACAATGAATTCATATGTCACGATACCATGACTACACAATGCACATACATAGTACCGCATGCCTGTAACATAGCATGTACGACATGCACTCAATCCCTCATGTACACTAGTACCACATGTACAAGGCACCACCTGCACAACATGTACACAACACCACATGTACACATTACCACATGCATGACATGTACGCGACACCACTGTATCACAACGCCACATGCACAACATGTACACAACACCACATGCACACAATGCCACTTGTACGACATGTACACGTCACCACATGCACATGACATAACTTGTACAATCATGCACACAACACCATAAGTACATAGCGCCACATGTACAACATGCATGCAACACCACCTATACCTAGCACTACATATCCAACATGTACATAGAATCATCTATACACAGCACTGCATATCCAACATGTACATATCATCATCTATACACAACACTGCATATCCAACATGTGCACACACCATATGCAATATTCGCACAATGCTATATGTATCATCCTATACATAACACTGCATAAACAACATGTACACACACTATATATACACAAAACCACATGTGAACACAATGCACATCATATATGAAACATGTATAACATATACAATATATGCACAACAATAGTACCACACAGCCAAATCCACACTGTCCTTACAAGAAACCTTGCTTCTGGTGTCTTATCTATGCTTATCCTAGCATGTCATAGACCACACTACTTTCATTTTGGTGATGTATCCCTTGGTATAACATGTCCATAACATAAGCATAGGCATAATACAAGCATACAATATAAATCCATATTCACATGATGCTGACCTCATATATTTGTCATGACTACTCTTCCCACTCGATTCCTCATAGCCAGGAAATTCTTCATGTCATTCTCCTGCATAAGCAATCATTCCGCCACAAGAATGATTCTTGATGATCTGTCGAACAGTGACATAGATACATGGATACATACATACATATATGTAAACATTAGCATAAACATTCATGATCCTGTCAGACAATGATATGCATACATACATATATATACACATAAATGTTAGCTTTAATATTCATGATCCATAATTACCCTGTCAAACATGACATACATACATACCTACATGTATACATATATAAACATTATCATAATCATAATCATAACATAATTATCAAATATCAAGGTCACGGGCTAAGAGAACTTTCTTTATTCATGCAACACATGCGCAACATTAAGAATAGTCATTCCCAATATAGCCAAGGCATCTAATGCCTCAGATCCATTAACTTTACCTTTTTGGTTACCTTTCTCATGACTTTATTGCCATCGTCCCAATGGACCCAACCAGTCCAACCGACTTTCATAGGCTTGCCTTTCATTGCACTTACTCATGCACAGAGCTTCAACTGAGTCTTACATTACCTGTTGGGTACCACATGACTCTCCCCAAGCTCCATTAATTTCCTCTTTTCCCAACAAATTCCCAAGACTCTCAAAACAATAAAGGAAATACCAAGAAGGAAACAAGAATAAAACCATGGAAAACCAACAACAATATGACACTGTGAACAAAGTGGCATAGCTATGCACTAGACACACTCAAAATTGCAAATCAAGCGCAACAATCACAAAGGACCAAAAGCACAAGACTAACCACAAACGCCATGACTCAATCCTCATGGTTCCCAGTGATTCCAAAGGAAATCTCAACCTGATCCTTCTTCAAGATTTCATGGCAGTCTCTTTTCCATGCAATCCCCTGCATCATGTTGTCATTAACACATAATTGTTAGTGCATAAATAAACATAACAATACACCTGTTACCTCATCTTGTTGTGCCAAGCACGTTGATTGTAAATGAACACATCCATGCCATCTCTTAAGGGACTCCAATTCCCTTGACAAATCCACCTATAACTAAAGACTAGCTAATATGTTTGTCAAGTACATGTTTATGAATCTAGCACACATCCACATAATTTCAAACAAAACCAAGGTTAAGAATGTTAGAAAATTATATATTACAGAGAAATGGAACACATAAAATATATTGCATAAATATAAACACGAAAAAAACATAAAATAAGAGAGACACAAATATACGTGGTTCACCCAATTTGGGCTACATCCACGAAGAAACAGCCAGTCCTTCCTTTTATATTATCTAGCAAAATGAAGAGATACAACCTACAGCAGATCCGCTGTAATTCCCTCTTCGCTCTCAATCTCCTCTCTCTGCCTCGCTCAGAATACAAATCTACATAAACACAATACAATTCCCTCATATATAGCGAGGGTTTTCCTTCTAGGGAAAAAAACCATAAATTAAACATAACTTCTAGCATTAGATCTCCGCCTAATCAACGAACTAGATTGACTATGAAACTACAACATTTTACAAGGCAATTTTACATCTATTTTTTGCTTCAGGGGCACTGCCCCCAATCCCCCGTCGGAGGGGTTCCCAAAGATCATAGCCACCCCCCTAGACCCCCCTTGCAGTGTACATTTTACGGGCGGTGTTTCCACCACATTACAAACTGGGATCCAATGTGGCTCCACACACAACAATCTCCCACTTGGAGACTGATTATAGCAACTCCATCGCTGCTTCATTTGCTGGACAATGACTCCACTTTGTACCTAGTTGTTTCTCATCTTCTTTATCATACTTGAAGACCAATTGAAACTGAGCAGAATCTCAGTTTCTCCCTGGTTACAACTTTTGTTAACATATCTGTAGGATTCTGGCTAGTGTGTGTCTTTTCCAGCTTCAACTTTCCATCTTCCAATGCTGACCATATGAAATGGTACTTGAGCTGTATAAGTTTAGTCTTGGAATGAAATGCAGAGTTCTTTGCAAGATGTATGGCACTCTGGCTATCACTGTATAACCTACCCAACTCCTGCTTCTTACCCAATTCATCCAGAAACCTTTGTAACCAAATCGTTTCTTTACTAGCCTCTGTGGTAGCAACATACTCTACTTCCGTTGTTGAGAGTGCAACAACACTTTGCAGTTTTGAGACCCAACTGACAACTGTTCCACCTATAGTAAAAACATATCCTGTGGTGCTCCTCCTATTATCTCTAACACCCACCATATCAACATCAACAAATCCCTGTAGAGCAATGCTTGAACCACCAAAGCATAATGCTTGATTTGTGGTACCTCTCAAATACTTGAGAATCCACTTCAGTTCCATCCAATGTTCTTTTCTTAGATTGTTCATGTATCTACTTACAACTCCCACTACATGTGCAATATCAGGCCTTCTGTAGACCATTGCATACATTAAGCTTCCAACTACTGATGCATATGAAACTTTAGACATATAATCCATTTCTTCTTGAGTCTTGGGACACATTTCCTTACTTAGTTTGATATGGCTAGCCAAAGGTATACTAATTGGTTTTTCATTCTGCATATTAAAACTTTTCAACACCTTTTGTATGTAATCACTCTGAGACAATGTTAATTTGTGATTCTTCCTATCTGTAGTTATTCTCATACCAAGGATTTGTTTTGCAACAACCAAATCCTTCATTCCAAATGAGTTTGCCAATTTTATTTTGAGCACATTCATTTCCTGCATGTTAGAACCTGCAACAAGTATGTCATCTACATATAATAACAATATAATATATCTGCCATCATTTTTCCTTTTGAGATAAACACAATGATCAGAGTGACATCTAGTATAACCTTGTTCAGACATAAACCTATCAAATTTTAGATACCACTACCCTGGAGCCTATTTTATGCCATACAAGCTCTTCTTCAACCTACGCACTAGTTTCTCCTTCCCTTTCACCTCATATCCTTGTGGCTGTTGCATATATATCTCTTCCTCCAAATCCCTATGGAGAAACATTGTCTTTACATCTAATTGTTCAAGATGCAAATCTTCAGCTACTACTAGACTTAAAATAGTTCTGATTGAAGTCATTTTAACAATAGGAAAAAATATCTCATCAAAGTCTATACCATTTTTCTGTGGAAACCCCTTCACCACAAGTCTAGCTTTATACCTTTTTCTACCTCCATCTTCTTCCTTCAACCTATAAACCCATTTATTATGCAATGTTGTTTTACCTGCAGGCAACCTGACTAAGTCCCAATTATGGTTATGTACTAAGGAGTCCATCTCTTCTTTCATGGCTTTCTCCCACTTCTTCCTGGTTTCTACCTGCACTGCTTCTTCATAACATTCTGGTTCACCAAAGTTAGTCAACAATACATAATATAATGAAGGAAAGTATCGTTCAGGGGGTCTACTTATCCTGGTAGATCTTCTAACACCACTTTCAGGTGTTTTAGGTGCTTGTTGTTGGTGTGGTTGTTGTTGTTGTTTTGGTTGTTGATCATTAATATTTTCAGCCACCTTCACTTTTTCTGTGATCTCATCAAGCACTGTGTATTCTTTGTTTTCTTTTTCCTGTTTCTTTTCCTGCAGTTGATCCTTATACAAAACCTTTTCATTGAATATGACATCTTTGCTACTAATGATTTTGTGTTTCTCATAATCATAAAAGTGATAACCAAAATCATTAACACCATATCCAATAAAGGTACATTTCTTTGATTTTGCCTCAAGTTTTGTTCTATTTTCTTTATTAATGTGGACAAAGGCTTCACAACCAAAAGTCTTTAAAAATGAGTAGTTTACCTTTTTACCTGTCCATGCCTCCTCTAGAATACTACCATCCAAAGAACTTGAAGGCCCTCTATTTATTAGATAAACAGCAATATCTACAACATCTTCCCAAAATTGTAAAGGTAATCCTGCATGCAATCTCATGCACCTTGCACGCTCCATGATTTTCCTGTTCATCCTTTCTGACACACCATTTTCTTGTGGTGTTCCTGGAACTGTTTTCTCTCTACGAATTCCATTCTCTGAAAAATACCTATCAGACTCTTTGATGCAATATTCACCTCCATTGTATGATATGAGACACTTCAACCTTTTTCTGGTCTCATTTTCAACCAAAGCTTTCCATTTCTTGAAAGTATCAAATACATCAGATTTATTTTGAATACAATAAATCCAGGTTTTTATGGTTTCATAATCAATAAAAGTAACATAATAATGAGAGCCACCGAGAGATGATACTTGAGCAGGTCCCCATACATCTGTATGCACAAGCTCTAATTTTTCGCTCTTCTTTTCTCTCCCAACTCTAAGGAATCTGACTCTCTTATGTTTTCCATAAACACAATTTTCACATAATTTTAGATCAACATGCTTCAAACCTGACAACAAATTTCTTGAGTGAAGAATTTGCATCCCCTTCTCACTCATGTGCCCGAGCCTATGATTCCACAATGTCGTATCTTCTCCTGTATAGGTTAAAGCATTAACATAATTAGAAATACCATAGCATAAATACAATGTACCAACCTTTTCTCCTTTTTCTATTACCAGGGCTCCTTTAGTGACCTTCCAGGTTTTATCTGTAAAAGTAGTTACACAGTCTTCACCTCCCAACTGCCCTATTGAAATCAAATTTTTCTTTATATCTGGAACATGCCTTACATCCTTTAATATCCATTGATTTCCATTCTACTGTTTTATGAAAATTGTACCCATTCCAATGATTTTACAGGGTTTATCATCATCCAATTTATCCTATCCAAAATATCCTTGAACATAATCATGAAATGTTTCCTATTAGGTGTGGCATGGAATGAGGCCCATAAATCTACCACCCATGCATCAATAATATTTTCTAATGAAAGAATCAAAGCATTTTGCAACACATCACTTGTCACATTCGCTTCATGATTGTTTTCTTACTGCGTGTCTCCTTCTTTTCTCTTCCTAGACTTGTAGTCTTTCTTTAGGTGTCCTTTCTTCTTGCATTTCCAGCACACTATCCCTGATCTGGACTTCGATTTTCCTTTCCTTGACTTACTACGATATCCTAGGATCTTTCCCTTTTCCAGTTTTCTTCCCCTAGTCTCTGCAGTCAAAGAATTACCTGATGTCTCACCAGAGCTTTTCCATCACATTTCCTTGCTAAATATTACACTGAAAACATCATCAAAATTTAAAGTACTAGATCCAAAGACAGAGTTACTAATAGCCATAACTAAACCATTCTAACTTTCTGTCAATGAGCATAGAAATAACAAAGCCCTAACTTCATCATCAAAAGTAACTCCTATAGAACTTAATTGACTAGTAACTGTATTAAATTCATTTAAATGATCAGCAACAAATCCACCTTCTGACATATTAATATTAAATAAACACTTCATAGGAAATACCTTATTTGAGGCCAAGGGTTTTTCATATAGTTTGGCCAATGCCGACATTAAACCTTCTTTTGTTGTTTCCTTTAAGATATTAAAGGCTACCGATGCCGCTAGGCATAACCGTATTGTTCCAAGTGCCTTTCTCTCAAGAATATCCCATTCTGTTTCTGTCATACTCATCGGCTTCTTTGTCTTTCCTCTCAATGGTAGGTATAGATCTTTCTAATATAGATAATCTTCCATCTACATCTTTCATAGCTAGTAGTTTTGGCCATTAAATTTTTCAACCCTAAACCTACCATTTTTTGCCATTGCTCCCACTCGAACCAGGAACCATTCTCTCTTATGAGTTTATCAGCCAAATAGACCTTCGGCTCTGATACCAATTGTTAGAAAATTATATGTTATAGAGCAATGGAACAAATAAAATATATTGCAGAAATATAAACACATGAAATACATAAAACAAGAGAGACATAGATATATGTGGTTCACCCAATTTGGGCTACATCCACAGAGAAACAGTCAGTCCTTCCTTTTATATTATCTGGAAAAATGAAGAGATACAACCTACAACAGATTCGTTGTAATTCCCTCTTCTCTCTCAATCTACACTCTCTACCTCACTTAGAATACAAATCTACATAAATGCAATACAATTCCCTCATATATAGCAAGGGGTTGCCTTATCGGGAAAAAAACCCTAAATTAAACATAACTTCTACCATCAGATCTCCGCCCAATGAACGGCTCAGATTGACTACAAAATTACAAAATTTTACAAGGAAATTTTACATCTATTTTTAGCTTCGGAGGCACTGCCCTCAATCCCCCGCCAGGCGGGGCTCCCAAATATCGCAGCTGCCCCCCTAGACCCCCCTTGCAGTGTACATTTTACGAGCAGCGTTGCCACCACATTACGAACTGGGGTCCAATGTGGCGATACCTCTAAATAAAGAAGATAATGAGGCTCCAAACCCAACAAAGAAGACTTCCTACATGCAAAGCACTCATTCATTTGGAATTAGGGTTTCCAAACATAGCCCAAGGAATTCTTTCCCAATTCCTTTCTTTTACTTTTTTACCTTGTTGCAATCAAGGCTTAGTTATATAAACACATCAACTATTACCTTGTCACGCTAATACCAAGCATTTTTTCTGCAACTACTCACAAATGTCAACCACATGTTTCAAATATCGAGACAATAATATCTATCAATTTGAAATAAACCTTTACCAAGACTAACAATCATGCCATAATCGATAGTCAACTCATAGTCATTAGACATAACCCTATAACTATCACCTACTACACTCAAGTACATATCACCTTTCTCAACACATATGTATAAGTACAACCATCTTAAAACAAGATCATTCGAACACACACTCATATTATGTAATTCATCAAACATTAAACCAACTTGCAGCCATACCATGTTAAATAAATCAACTAGACAACATAATCAAGCAGTCAAGTACCAAATATATGACATAAGCAAACACATACCTTAATGTATCTCAGGGGAGGCGATCTTGTCTATGCAATCAATCTAGGTTAGCATGATACAACTTCACAACATATGAACTCAAAAATAAATCATGATATCCATAACAGTAACTAACTAACATGTTCACATCATAAGTGTTGGGTAAAGAAAAAGGTATGTTTTATCCTTGGTAATCGCTTAATTTAGCACTCATCCTCACATGATTATCTATGTTTATGAATAAAAGTAGAGGAAATAATAGCAAAAGTCGAGTAAAAGTAATCAGTAAGAAATTAGATGAATCTAAGAAGGAAAAACTGATTTTTACTATCTTTATGTGAAGAAGTCACGAATTGAGCAATGGTTGCCCAATCGACAGAACGACAACATCTCACAAAAGAAAGTGACAGCGTCAGAGGCAAGGTAGGACAGCGGAAGACCAAGCAAACCAATGACTATTTTATGACATAATCAAATCAAGTATAAAGAAATCCTTAGGATCCCCTGATCCTGAGGATTCACTTTTATCTATTTGCTTTCTAAATGTAATATATAAGGCCGAAAGGTAAAACTACACGGAGTTCAGAATTTCACAATTTTTAATTATTCTTTTTGACATATAATACTGTTATTTTGGATACTGTAACTTGGTTACTTATATTAATGAAGAAAGGTTGCGTTTAATTCATACTTATATTCTGAGTATCTCTTAGCGGAGACTTCTAGCGACTTTGGGCCCAGACAAGAGAAGATCTATTACTTCACCTATGTCATAATCTTTTCTATTTCATTCTTGATTGCTTGTTAATTTTAAGTTAATATTACATTTGATTATTGTAAGGATTTTCGATTCGGTTTGCATTGTTGCTCATTTGAGATTTAGATTAATCCATGTGTTATATGTGAGTAATACTTTTGATTGAATTGGTTATGCTAGTTCCAACTCAGATCATTGTTCCTTTCAAGTAATGTTATCATAGATTTCAGAGATAGAATTAATCGCTTTATGCTTCTACAGTCATTTGCTATTCAGATAATGTTTGATATTCCTGTATTGTTTGTTGTTCAATTTAGAATTGTTGTTCAATTCAAATTTGTTGTTCAATCCGGAATTACAGTTCAATCCAGAATTATTGTTCAATTCAGAATTGTTGTTCAATCTGGAATTGCTGTTCAATTCAGATATTGTTCAATTCAGAATTGTTGCTTAATTAGGATTTGTTGTTTAATTAGGATTTGTTGTTCGATTACCATTGTTGTTAATTGTTACAATTCTCTTTCATGAGTGAGTGAGTTAGCTTCAATTCTAGTTAAAACTGCCAAGCATGATTCTTTACAAGTTGTATTCAGATCTATTTTCTTCCATGATAGGTTAAGTAGAATTGCAGAGTGCGTTATGAATTTATTTCAAAATTACTTCTTTCAAAGTTGATTGGATTGAGTTTGAAGAAGATAGTCATTAGCAATTGCAATGATTTGTTATTAGTTAACCTCTGAATTCACTGCATATATAGTGTTGACACTCTTGAAATAAAAAAACCTACCTCGAGTTGAGAATTAATGTAGGAATTAAGATTGTTTGTAAAAACACATCTTAGTGCACCAACATGTTGGCATCGTTGCTGGGAATAGTGTTCCAAAGTGATTTCCTTTTTATCTTTTATTAAAAGAATTGGGTTTTAAAAATGGGAGGTAAGAATCTGCGTACCTAGCAAGTAAAGTGCTTTCTTACCAACCCGCTTTTCAGCAAAACCTTAGAGGTTAAATAGGAATTGGTTTTTATGAATGACTAGGAATAGAAAGATAGAAAAAGAACCGAACCACCCTCCAAAATCCACAAAAACCAAGGGATTGGTGAACCTTGGGAGAACTACCTTTATAGAAAAAATTGTGAGAAAATCAGAGTCTCAAGCATTAGTAGGATTCTAGGCTGTAACTGGAAAAAGGCTATTGTAACCCCTCAAGCAGCAAGCTCACCATTTGTAGCTCACGCTGAGATTCAAAGCCAAATTGGAGGATCTGAATAGAATCTTCAAGCTATAGTAATCTTACATTTTGATCCTCTACAAGAGGGAAAATCGTGTAACTTAAGAGAAGGAGAAGGAGAAACCAGTGGAATTGCTAAGGCAGGTGTTATAGGTCTATTTGGGCACATCACTCCTGACATGATTTTAGGGCTCATCAAACGCTAATTCAGTTGTTACATACCCTAGAGAAGTCAACTCATTGAATGCCTACTTCTATTAAAGTTTCATGGCCTGGAGCCTTCCTGAAATGCCTCCTTGGGACACCAGCGCATCCCAAGCCTTGAGACAGTACGTTGCAGAGTAGATAGGCCCACTGCAGCCTGCACTGCAGTGCACTTAGGCCCTCTTTAGCCCACGCTAGGTGAGATTGAATGAAATTTGCATAGGGTTCTCGGAATATTCCTTCATTTTGGCTGATTCTAGAAGGTTCCCATCTCTTATCTCCTCCTATGAGCTCAAAATTGGATAGGCTAAGGATCCATTAACCTCCTATCCTCTCATCCCTTTCTCCATGTAAACTAACTCCAAGTTTGGAAGGCCATTCAATACCCTCATTTATGACAAAACCACCTCCATTTCCTATAAATTGAGCACTTATCATAGTGATCAGGGGACTAGAATCTGAAGCTTGTAAGGAAATTTTGTTGGTTTGAGGATTTAGTTTATGTTAAGCAGTGTTATGCTGCTGGAATGTTGTGCTTTTGATGTGGCGAGGGTTGAACTGAAGCTGGAGAGTGACACAAGATCAAACTGTATTGGGTGATACTCTTCCTTCTACATTAATAAAGAGCTTATTCTTTTTCTCATATGATTGTTCATATCTATGATGATTATGTGTTTCAGTTTCTTTGATTCCATTGTTGTATAGTAGATAGATCATGTATGCTTTGATCGTTTCTTGTTTCTGTTTCTCTTGATGCAGGTACCTTTTGAGTTGATTTAGTTCAAGCGGGAGTGGCGAGAGTGATTCAAAAGAGATTTAGGAAGAAAAAGACTACAAGTAAGTTCCTTCATCTCTTCTATATTCTATAAGAAAAGGTTAAACTACTTTCTTTCTGTTGTTCTAGGTGTAGTCACCCACCTAGGGAAAATGTGTTTATCCGTAGATGCAAATTCCATATAACAAATTGGTGACCATATTGGGGAACGACTGTCATTCTTGGTGGCTTACCCTCATCATATTACACCCTAGTAGACTTTTCTTGACTTTATTGATCTTATTTTAGTCTTTTTGAAGTGTTTTTAGTCAAAAATTGTGCTTGAATGTCTCTTGATTTGACTCTCTGGCACCAGCATAGTGTTGGTCTTGACACAATGCATTGCAGAGAAGCCCCTACCTTAGAGACAGTGCACTATAGTGCACTGTCTCCCACTTTGGCCTGCGTTGATTCCTCTTAGGCTAAAAAACCACCTTTGGTTTGATTTTTCCAAAGTTGCTTCTGTTTTTGTTTGTTGAAAGATCAATGATTCTTGTGGTTCTGAAATCAAATTGTATTTCTCCTCCTAGCCCTACTTCGGCCTTGATTGTTTAGTGTTTCTTAAATGATTTCTTTATTATTATCAGTTCATTTTAAAGTTAGCCTATAGTCGATTAATCTTTTCTGAAAAGGAAGTGTCGTAAAGTCTTCATTTCTTTCAAAAAGGAACTATCGTAAAGTCTTCGTTTTTTGTGAAAAGTATTGATTGATTGCTTGTGCATCTAGTTCTTTTTTGTACATCTAAACACTAAAGGGACTGAAAAGAAAAACTTGCATTGTGCATATTGTAGTTTGTGAATTCTTGATAGGAATAGCTAGGTAAATTGCATTAAGTGTGCTCTTTGCTCTTTGTCAAAGACCTGATTGCTCTATCCCTTACTAGCTACGATTTTCATTGTTAATTGAATGAAAGAATGTTTCTCATGTTAGTTGCATTCTAGGAATTGCAAACATACATCACATGGTGAACCTTGAAAGGAAAATTCTTAAGAAGATCAACTTAAAAGTTATCTCAATTAACCTAATGGAGCATTGTAACTTAACGCATAACATTTAGAGATCAAGGCTAAAGACGTGTTCCGGCATCATTAAACATAGCAGTTGTCATTAATTTTCTATGATACATTCTGAGTGTGATACCTCATTCCACATACATAAGTATATCATAGCTCATCCACGTACCGGGAGGTGTTATAGTACGAAAAGTATAAAGGAATGCTCTCACTGTTCGGTTTCTCATTAGACAGTGCTAACACGGATTGGGCCTCCACGTACTTTTGGGTATATATGGAAGGACTAAATTAGGTTGCTATCCATCCATAGGTAACCGAGTCGGCCGCCTTGTACACTATGATACACCAAACACAACATTTGGGGAGATTGCCTACACGTATGTTAAGTCCTTGGTTTACTGAGGCAGTATATTGAAGTTCACAGTTACTTGGTAATCCTTTTGCCTAGATTATCCCTCTTTTTTTTTGTTCTGTTATTTTTTATTAAAATAAAATTAATTGACTACGGATAACATCCTCCATGTAACTCCTTAGTTGATCTTAGGTTTAGACATATAGCAACAACTTCGGAGTCCACCGATCAAGGAATTCCTTTTGATGGGAATCCTAGTCCTTTTCCTCCTTTCGGAAATATTGGTGCTCCATATATGGCTACATTATCCCTTCTGAGATTTAAAATTGGCTTGCCAGTATGGTTGTTTTCAACCTCCTTGATTCAAAATGTCGTGATTTCTCTGCAATTGATTACTCCTCCACCTGGACAAAATCAACCTCCAGTTGATCCTAAAGTTGACCCTTTACCTTCTTCGTCAATTGTTTCTTCCTCCCCTTCTTCCTCTTCGCCTGGTGAAAGTATTGACACTAGTAACCAGGTGGATAAGAAGAAGAAGAAAGGGAAGAAGAAGAAGAAGAAAATTCAACAGGGAGGCAACCAAGCAACCATTGGTTTGAATGCAAATTCTAATGAGAAACCATCTGATAAGCCTCACAAACTTCAATATCCTTGCAAACTTTGTTTGGGAGACCATCTTCTTCGAAACTGTTTTGGTATTTATCAGATCTTAGATGAATGGTCTTCTCATTCACATCATCCTGTGTCATCAACTTCTGGAGATCATGTTGGTGACACACCATCAATTAGTGGTAGTAAAGTTCATGGAAAGAAGGGTAAAGTTAAGTTTTCCTGTAGGTTATGTGAAGGCAATCACCCCATTCACCTTTGTCCCTATCTGGATGAAGCCCAAAAAGTGTTGGATAATTGTCCTTCTTCTCCACAACGACTTCCACTTGGTTATAGGAGACTCTCCCTGAATCCTTCACTAGTTGATGTAGCGACTGACCCAAATCAACCATCGGTCAAACCCACTCTCTCTTAATGTGAATCCCATGAGTCTATACCTGACCAATAACACGTCAAGGAAACAGTTGACCCGATTTCACCTTCATTCAATCGTACCTTTCCCCTAGAGAGTGAGTATGATACTAAGGTTCTTTTTCTTCAGATTCCAATGAGCTTGGAGGTAACCCTCATGTTCCATCAAGACAAGAGGAAAATCCTCCTGTTCTCATAACTCAAAGGGGTAATTATACCGTTCTTACGATACCCCCTCCAAGTAGTCTGGTCACTTCCTTTGATTGGAATCGACTGGCAAGATGTCATCTTCCTTCCTATGTTCCTCTCCAAATCATAGTTCAGGTTTATAATATGCTTGTATTTGGCACTATTATAGATGAAGGTGCATCTGTGAGTATCCTTTCCTCCACTACTTGGCAATTGCTTGGTTCGCCGCCACTTGTGCCTGTTACCCAGAATTTGTTGGATTTTAACAAAGGAACCAGTCAACCATTAGGGATCCTTCCTCAGTTTCCTATTACTTTGGGAGGAAAAATTGTTTATCTCAATGTGATGGTAGTCCGAGGCCCTTTAGATTACAATTTACTTCTTGGGCACAAATATGTTTATGACATGGGAGCTATTGTTTCAACACTCTTTCAAGTGATGTGTTTCCTGCATGAAGGCAGAATTGTCATTGTTGACCAGCTTTCATTTCCTAGTCCAAATATGGCTTCTTGTCAACCATATTCCCTAAATGGTCCTTTTGTCCGAATGGTATCTTCCCCACCATGGGTCAATTATTTGGCACCCTGTTCCATGCCTACATCAACTGAAAATCAATTCCATGATGTTGTGCATTATGTACTGGGAGCATTAGAACCAGATCTCTCTAATGGATTCCTTGCTACGTATCCCTTCCAGAGCATTGTTCGCCCATTTGATGAGAACCTCTTGGAATCCATGACCTCTTATGGGTCATGATCAAGGAATATGAGCATAGTTCTTTTATGGTGTCAACCTCATTAAAAAATGAAACAGGGTCCCAGAGCATAGTTCCTTGTCTTGTGTCAAGCTCGTTAAAAAATGAAACAAGGAATTTGAGCATAGTTCCTTATCTTGTGTCAATCTCATTAAAAAATGAAACAAGGAATATGAGGATTGATCCAGGTGGCTCCATACACAAGCAAAAGTTCTAGAGGACTTAGAAAGGGGAAAAATTCAAAGTGGCCAAATTGCTCCCAAACCAGCACCAAATCGAAGTGCTTGTCACCCTGATTCCAATAGTGTGAATGACACTCCAATCTGAGTTGGTATGAGGGAGAATGAGCCAGTCAAAAAAAATTTCAAAGTTGGGCAGTGGTTCAGGTTTAAGTGTCCTACAATTTGACCGACCCCGGGGCATGAAACCTAGCTCCCGAAAGCAAGTGAATTTGTTGGATCGTTAGATTTTCTAATATCCCTTATATTAGAAAAAATGAAAACAATAGCTATTTGTTATAAAAAAATAAAAATAAAATATTTAATTAGGTGGCAGGCCATGACCCCCGCCAGCTCCACCGGACCCAACATTATATTATAAAACAAATTTAATTAAAATTTGGCTGATAGGACATGACCCCCGCTGACCCTAACCTTCATAACAAAATTAATATTAAATGGGCCAACAGCCATGACCCCATTGACCCCCCAACTACCCCCGCATATCAATTAAAAACCAACATGTTTAAGTTTGGGCAGTGGGCGAGCCACCTCCGGTGGACCCAACCGATGCCCCACCTCCGCAATATAACAACGACCACATGTTATTTGGGTCACCAAGAATCGAACCCGCCCGGCCATGTGGCTGGCCCACTCCACGGGCGGCCCAACCAACCTCCGCCATTTAAAACAATACATCTCACCATTTAAAAGTAATAGCTCTAAACTCCACCATTTATTGCGCCCTCGTACAATGCGCCCAACAAAAATTCATATATTTTTGTAGGGGTCAGCATTTGATCCCCCGAACTCCTACATTTGGTTCTTTCGCCTACCCACAAGCCACAATGCCTTTATTGATATCTCCGTCGGCGAAGTCATATAAAAGCATGAAATTTTATTTGCATGACGGCGTAAAGGCCGAATGGGAGAAGGGAGGCGGATTTGAGAACGGAGGTGTGGAACGGAGAACAGAACCATGATGCAGTTCTAGGAGACAGAACGTGGCATGCAAATTGAGACTGCATTTTTTTAATTAATTTTTTCAGGTGGAACCATGAGCTTGTTAAAGAGTAGGGGAAACCATGATTGAGCCAAATTTTCAGGAGGGTGAAATTTTTCCAATGTCCAAATTGGACAAACTTTATGTTGATCCTACATCTCTCACCGACACAAAATTGATGGTGTAGTCAGAATTTTGATCTGAGCAACAGATCTTCAGATGACCCAGAGCAAGGAATCTTTGAGGAATCTAAGGGGAATCTAAAAGATTCCTATAACACTAGATTTCCACTTTCTCAGAATTCAGAAATTTGATAGTCGATTTTACACTATTCAATGCCACGAATCTGATGGTTCAATTAGATTTTCCATTTGATCATTTCATTTCTCAGCCACTTTTCAAAGTGGAGTGCAGGTGTCAGCATTCATGTGTGATTAGTCATTTCCATGTGATTCAACGTTGTGAGATTGATGGTATGGCCAACTTCAATAGTTTGACATCCTTTTCTTCAGATGGCCCCACGATGTGAGGTATATGCAGTGTGTTCATGTACTTCTTTTTGCTATGAGATGCATTGTGCTGCATAGATCCCTGTTTGTTGTTTGATGTGGGATCTTGTTTTCTTACTTGTTTCATGATTCCTGCTTGATGTGACGTGAAATCATCTGTGAGATGTACTTCTTGTCATGTTGCTATTGAGATCCCTTTGTCATCATGTTCACGGGATAATCATGTTGTAGTCATGTATTTCTGAATTGAGATCCCTTTGATGCCATGATTGGCAGGATGCTCGTTATTGTCATATGTGAAATTATGTCATACTGATAGGAGTCCTTTTTTGAATGAGAGTTCCTACAGCGAAACATCTCTTGGAGCCACTCTTGTGTGAGGGTGTACTCCTTGTATGATAGAGAAAACACATGCACGTACATCATCACTCTTCCCAGCACTTAATGCAGCGGCCTACACGATCTTGACACCAAGCCCAGAGACGTAGTCCCTCCTTGACAAACTCCATTATCAACGTCTTGTGTATTATGTTGCTGATGATTGTCATGTTCCTTTTTCTTTACAACATGCATTTATGTTCCTTTATGTTATTTCAATTGCAATTCTAATCACATCACGAAAACAAAAGATCTTGGTTAAATTCAAGAGTTGAGGCAACTTGGATCAAGTTTGGTATCAAAGCGATCTTTGCATGGATATGAATTACAAGCATGAACAATGGAATTTGCAGCGACAGAGGATGAAAAAGCGATGTACGAGACCATGCTCAAAATTTCCCAAAGGGTGTAAATAATGTATGAATCTCTACAAAAAGAGACAAAAGAAAAGGAGTGATTGCAGCTTCAATTGTGAGCCACGAAAGAGGCCATAGAAGAACTAAAGCAAAAAAAATAGAATCTTCAAACAGAGAATGTTGAATTGATGATGCTTCTATATGAAGAGAAAGAGGAAAAGTATAGTTTTCTACAATAGCTGCAAGCTAAGGACGAGGCCTTAGAAAAGATGCAACGTGACCCATGTGAGGTAAAAAGTAGTTCTCTGAATTCATGTATGTTTCCTGATGATGATTTCGTTGTTTTTGAAAATCATACCATAGGAATTGGCTCCAAACTGTCAAAGAGAATGGGGTATGAAGGAAAAGGCTTGGGAATTAATGGCCAAGGCATTGTCAATCCCATCAAAGTAGAGGAATTACCCCGTCAGGAAGGACTTGGGTATGTCAGGAAAGAAGTTGGGGAATCCACCAAGACAGACAGCGAACCACCAACAACAGATGATGAGCAGCCCTCATCAGTTCTTTCCAACTCGACAGTGGAGGTAAAAGATGTTGATTTCCTTTCAGTTTCGTCTTCACATAGTATGATTTCTGTTGGAGATTTGGAGATCCCAATTACAGGGACAAACATGAGGCTCCTTACTAGGACGAGGCACGAGGAGGAAGAAGAACTTGGTTTTAATAACCAAGGCATAACTCAACCATTGGAGGTTGTGCAGAGACCTTGATTTGCAGGCTTGGGATACACCGAAGGAGAATGCTCAAAGGTGTCAGATTCTTCCGAGGCATCATCGAAATCATCGAGGAAAGAGAATGATGGGAACACATCACCATCATCCCATGGCAGTGGCCATTGCAGGGAGAGAGCTGAGGCAAGCTCTTATCACCATAATGACACCAGAGATGGCAAGGAAAGGTATAACCATTTTTGATAATCAAATGTTCATTTTGATTATAATCATGTTGTTAATGATGAACGTAAAACATGGCATCGAAAAAGATGTACCTTTTGTGGATTACATAACCATACATTTGCTACGTGTTGTAAAAGAATATCAGCACCCAAAAGGAGGAGACATGAAAGACCCTCTCAACAGTAGGTAAAGAAACATGTTAAGAAGATCTATAGGAAGAAGACTTATTGTAGTCATTGCAATCGAAGTGGCCATCAAAGAGCCACTTGTTGGGGGCTCAATCCAGAGTAGTGCCTTAAAGACAAAGTGTCGGTGCATGAACCAAATGAAATGGTTATTCGACTAGAAAATGCACCACAAGGAGGTGACCCATTCACCTTGATAAGTGAAAAATGGTTTCTAAAAATGTTAGCTTGTCATGGTCGTGCCTTTGTAAATCATTTGTTGCATTTTAAAATGTAAAAGTGATGATGTGTTTTCCATCACCTGTTAAGCAACAATGATGTCTAGTCTTATTTTGTGTTGCATTTTAAACTGTGAAAGTGATGTCGTGTTTCCATCACTTTTCAAAGAAACAATATTGTTTGGCCTTATTTTTGTAAATCATGTGTTGTCGTGATGATGTTTTTTCCATCACTTGTTGAAGCAACAATGATATGTTGGCCTTGTTTTCATAGCTAGGGTATTATTTCCATTTTGATGTAAACTTGACCATCGAGTATGTGTTATAAACTCGTGGAAAGTGTGGGATGCTTAGGTCATTAGCTGGTCATGTAAGTCAAGCATGTAATTTGCAAACAATGTACTGGAGGGTGCACGTGTCGGCTCATCGCTTAAGGCTCCGAAGAACAAAGGTGAAGGAGATGGAAGCGAGACCTTTTTAGGACGCTTGTGATGTAGACAAGGTACATAGAAGTTGCAAATTAGTTTTCATGCTTTTGGAGGACCAAAGGCTCCTCAGTGGCAAGGATTGATCCAGGTGGCTCTAGACACAAGCACAAGTCCTAGAGGACTTAGAAAGGGGAAAAATTCAAAGTGGCCAGACTGCTCCCAAACTAGCATCAGATCGAAGTGTTCGTTGCCCTGATTCTAGCGGTGTGAATGACACTCAAATCCGAGCTCATATGAGGGAGAACGAGCCAGTAAAAGTTTTGGTCAAAGTTGGGCAGTGGGCCAAGTTTAAGTGTCCTACAATTTGACCAACCTTGGGGCATGAAACCTAGCTCCTGAAAGAGGGTGAATTTGTTGGATCGTTAGTTTGTGAAAGAGGGTGAATTTGTTGGATCGTTAGTTTGTATAATATCCCTTATATTAGACAAAATCAAAACAATGGCTATTTGTTATAAAAATAAATAAATAAATAAAAAATAATTAGGTGGTGGACCATGACCCCCACCACCTCCACCAGACCCAACATTATATTATAAAACAAATTTTAATTAAAATTGAGCCGATAGACCGTGACCCCCACCGGTCCCAACCTTCATAAAAAAATTAATATTAAATGGGTCGGCGGCCATGACCCCGCCAGACCCCCCCAACCACCCCCGCATATTAAAAACCAACATGTTTAAGTTTGGGCAGTGGGCAGGCCACCTCCGGTGGACCCAACCCACACCCTGCCTCTGCTATATAAAAACAACCACATGTTATTTGGGCCAGCATGAATCGAACCCACCTGGCCATGTGGCCGACCCGCTCCACGGGCGGCCCATCCAACCTCTGCCATTTAAAACAATACAACACACCATTTCAAAGTAACAGCTCCAAACTCTGCAATTTATTGCGCCCTCGTACAATGCGCCCAACAAAAATGTGTATATTTTGGGAGGGGTTTGGATTTGATCCCCCGACCTCCCGCCTTTGGTTCTTCCACCTAACCCATAAGCCACAACACCTTTATTGATATCTCCACCAACGAAGTCATATAAAAACATGAAATTTTATTTACGTGAGGGTGTAAAGGCCGAACGAGAGAAGGGAGGCGGATTTGAGAACAGAGATGTGGAATAGAGAACAGAACCATGACATAGTTCCAGGAGGCAGAACGCAGCATGGAAATCAAGACTGCATTTTTTTAATTAATTTTTGCAGGTGGAACCATGATTGAGCCAAATTTTCAGGAGGGTGAAATTTTGCTAGTGTCCAAACTGGTCAAACTTTATGTCAATCCTACACATCTCAGTGACATGAACCTGATGGCGCAGTCAAAATTTTCATCTAAGCATCAGATCTTCAGATGACTCGGAGGAGAGAATCTTTGAGGAATCTAGGGGGAATCTAAAAGATTCCTGTAGCCCCAGATTTCCACTTGCTCAAAATTCAAAAATTTGACAGTTGATTTTACATTATTCGACGCCACGAATCTGATGGTGCAATCAGATTTTCAATTTGATCGTTTCATTTCTCAGCCACTTTTCAAAGTGGAGTGCAGGTGTTAGCATTCATGTGTGAGCAGTGATTTCCATGCGATTCGACACCGCGACATTGATGGTATGACCAGCTTCAGTAGCTTGACATCCTTTTCTTCAGATGGCCCCATGATGTGAGGTATATGCAGTGTGTTCATGTACTTCTTTTTTCTATGTGATGCATTATGCTGCATAGATCCACGTTTGTTGTTTGATGTGGGATCTTGTTTTCTTAGTTGTTTCATGATTCCTTCTTGATGTGACGTGGAATCATCTATGAGATGTACTTCTTGTCATGTTTTTATTGAGATCCCTTTGTCGTCATGTTGATGAGATACTCATGTTGTAGTCATGTATGTCTGAATTGAGATCCCTTTGATGCCATGATTGGCAAGATGCTCATTATTGTCATGTGTGAAATTATCTCATACTAATAGATGTCCTTTTTTGAATGAGAGTTCTTGCAGTGGAACATCTCTTGGAGCCACTCCTACGTGAGGGAATATTCCTTGTATGATAGAGAAAACACATGCATGTACATCATCACTCTTCCCAGCACTTAATGAAGTGACCTACATGATCTTGCACCGGGTCCGGAGACGTCATCCCTCCTGGATGAACTCCATTATCGACGTCTTGTGTATTATGTTGCTGATGATTGTCGTGTTCCTTTTTCTTTACAACGTGCATTTATGTTCCTTTATGCTATTTCAATTGCAATTCTAATCACATCACGAAAGAAAAAGATCTTGATTAAATCTGGGAGTTGAGGCAACTCGGATCAAGGATAGTTCTTTTACTGTGTCAACCTCATTAAAAAATGAAATAGGTCCTTGAGCATAGTTCCTTATCTTGTGTCAAGCTTGTTAAAAAATGAAATAAGAAATATGAGTAGAGTTCCTTATCTTGTGTCAAGCTCATTAAGAAATGAAACAAGGTTCCCTGGAGAAAAGTTCCAATTCGAGTCTTTGATTAGATCTCGTAAAATCCCTGCCGATTCTTTCACTTGATCTCATAAATGAACCTTCATTCCATCCACTTGATAGCCACAAGTAGTCTAATTAGGTGAATGCAATGAAGCTTGGGGGGCATGCACCTAGAATCGAGTCATCATGCTCGGGGCATGTAAACCAATCTCAAGCATAGTTTTTTGTTTCAAGCTTGTGTAAAAATGAAACTGAATCCAAGCATAGTTTTTCGTTTCAAGCTTGTGCAAACATGAAACTGAATCCAAGAATAGTTCCATATGGTTCAAGCTTGTGGAAAAATGAACCCACCTCCATTTTAATCCTCGTGATTTCCATTGTATCAACCTCTTTTGTCAGATGAACCTTGTGTTTTCTCCTTCCATCGTCGTTATCTACTTGGCCGATCATATGCTTTCACTTGGTTGTTTTACCCTTTTTGAGAAACAGTTGCAATGAGTGGTCTTATTAGCCAACCTCTTCACATAAATCAACATGTTTTGAGAAGTTCCAACATCACTAGAACCAGTTGCTATCCTAGACACCACTCATTCCTCTAAGTGGAGTCCTCTTTAAGCTCTTTTCAGACTTTTGAAACATGAAAAGATTGTTGAGCACTGTCCTTTTCAGCTCGTAAATGGATTGGAAACGGCATCTACTCAGTGTAAGTTTAACCATTTTCCGGACTGAGATAGATTATTTACGAAAAAGGAATACGTTGATCAAGCATGGTCAATAGGTTCTCTCTTGTATTATTTTACACTTTTTCAGACTTGAGAGACAAATTTATGAAAAATAACTTGTGGAGTTTACTTTTTGTCCCTTTTCAAAGTCTCTAAATGTGAAAAGGACCGAGTTCTCATTGTCGTTAAGCTCGTTAAAACATCAAATAGTGACAAACTTGTCCATCATGACAAGACTGAGTTTCACCTTCGCTAGGCTCGTTAAAACATCACATCGTGATGGATTTACCCAAAGGGTGGAATTATACTACAAGCATACGTTATCCTCCTCAAGATTGTTAGAAAATAAAGAGGTATTTGTCAGCAATGATTGGGGAAAATGGGAAAAGGGATAAAACACTTTATGGTAGCAAGTCGCTCTTGAACATGACACTTTCACTTCATCTCTGTGACTATTTAGGTTGGGTTATCTGCTTGATGGTTATCATACCTATGGTCTATCACACCATCCATCACTTTGGTTTTGGGTTAATGCTGCCAATTCATTCAGTGTCACCAACATGTTCAAGAGAAGTCACTCAGTAAAACTCATCCTTTGCAATACTCATAAACCTTCATTTTCATGACAGCCATTCCTAAACCTTGTGTTGTCAATCAAATTCTGTCTTCAAAATCATTACACTCGTTTTGTGTCGTTTATGGGGGATGCATCAAGGCCCTCCTGCGACGAGTCGCTTCTTGTCGACATTAGCACATTATCTAAGAAGTTGACTTAGAAACACCCTTTCAGTACCTTGAGGCTTGCATACATCAATGGCAAGTTTCTCGCTTCTGGCGACAAGTTGACATCACTAGCCTTCGACCGAAAGACTTTGTATGGTGTTCAACATCAAAACATTTATTCACACTGTGTACAATGTACTGCAGTACCTTGAGAATCGTTATCATTATCAGTGATCTCTCTCGCGTCTGTTAACGGTT
Source organism: Pinus tabuliformis (assembly GCA_031772625.1). Taxonomy (NCBI): domain Eukaryota; kingdom Viridiplantae; phylum Streptophyta; class Pinopsida; order Pinales; family Pinaceae; genus Pinus; species Pinus tabuliformis. Next base: position 90,419,242 of record CM062807.1, on the reverse strand, counting down.
TACATCATTGGCTGGTAATCAAACGGTGTCTTCCCTTGTTCAACTTCAGATCACATATTCACATGGTTAGACTCGTACTTGAGAGAATGATTGAACGAGATAGAAGACCCCTGATCTAGTTTCATCCATCCAGACTACAATTTCAGGAAAGTACTAAATCATCTATACGATGGCTTTACACTGATGGTCATCCCATCATGGGTCTATATCTGTAGACAATTATCTATGTACATATAATGAAAAGTTTATATGTTGAGTATGGGTATGCCTTCCCTCAGAAATTCATGAAAAATCCAAAATATCATGATGTTATTTATTGTAATCAATGTAGGTCACCATCCACTTTAGTTACTTTCCTTCACATCGTAAAGCATATCACTCAACATTATCATTTTTGACTTCATGCTTTAGGGGGAAACTGTTACAGGTCTATTTGGGCACATCACTCCCGACATTTAGATCAGTGCTTTTAAGGCTCATAAAACCCTAATTCAGTTGTTACATGCCCTAGAGAAGTCAACTCATTGAATGCCTCCTTCTATGAAAGTTTCATGGCCTGAAGACTTCCTAAAATGCCTCCTTGGGACACTAGTGCAGCTCAATCCTTGAGACAATGCACTGCAGAGCAGGCAAGCCCACTGTGGCCTACACTACAATGCACTTAGGCCCTCTTTAACCTGCGCTGGGCGAGATTGAGCAAAATTTGCATAGGGTTCTGGGAATATTCCTTCATTCTAGATGATTCTAGAAGGTTCCCATCTCTTATCTCCTCCTATGAGCTCGAAATTGGATAGGCTAAGGATCCATTAACCTCCTATCCTCTCATCCCTTGCTCCATGGAAACTAACTCCAAGTTTGGAAGGCCATTCAATACCCTCATTAATGACAAAACCACCTCCATTTCCTATAAATTGAGCACTCATCATAGTGACCAAGAGGCTAGAATCTGAAGTTTGTAAGGAAATTATGTTGGTTTGAGGATTGAGTTTATGTTAAGCAATGTTATGTTGTTGGAGTGTTGTGCTTTTGATGTGGCGAGGGTTGAACTGAAGCTGGAGGAGTGGCACAGGATCGAACTATATTGGGTGATACTCTTCCTTCTACATTAATAAAGAGCTTATTCTTTTTCTCATATGATTGTTCATATCTGTGATGATTATGTGTTTCAATGTCTTCGATTCCATTTTTTATAGTAGATAGATCATGTATGCTTTGATCATTTCTTGCTTCTGTTTTTCTTGATGTAGGGATCTTTTGAGCGGATTTAGTTCAAGTGGGAGCAACGGGAGTGATTCAAAAGAGGTTTAGGAAGTGAAAGACTACAAACAAGTTCCTTCATCTCATCTATCTTCTATAAGAAAAGGTTAAGCTACTTTATTTCTATTGTTCTAGGTGTAGTCACCCACCCAGGGAAAATGTGTTTATCCGTAGATGCAAATCCCATATAAAAAATTAGCGATGGAATTTGCATCTACGGATAAATACATTTTCCCTATGTGGGTGACTACACCTAAAACAACAGAAATAAAGTAGTTTAACCTTTTCTTATAGAATATAGATGAGATGAAGGAACTTACTTGTAGTCTTCCGCTTCCTAAATCTCTTTTGAATCGCTCTCGTCGCTCCCACTTGAACTAAATCCGCTCAAAATGTACCTGCATCAAGAGAAACAGAAACAAGAAATGATCAAAGTGTACATGATCTATCTACTATACAACAATGGAATCGAAGACATTGAAACACATAATCATTGCAAATATGAACAATCATATGAGAAAAAGAATAAGCTCTTTATTAATGTAGAAGGAAGAGTATCATCGAATACAGTTCAATCTTGTGCCACTCCTCCAGCTTCAGTTCAACCCTCGCCACATCAAAAGCACAACACTCCAATAGCATAACATTGCTTAACATAAACTCAATCCTCAAACCAATAGAATTTTCTTACAAACTTCAGATTTGAGCCCCCTGATCACTATGATGAGTGCTCAATTTATAGGAAATGGAGGTGGTTTTGTCATAAATGAGGGTATTGAATGGCCTTCCAAACTTGGAGTTAGTTTCCATGGAGCAAGGGATGAGAGGATAGGAGGTTAATGGATCCTTAGCCTATCCAATTTCAAGCTCATAGGAGGAGATAAGAGATGGGAACCTTCTAGAATAATCTAGAATGAAAGAATATTCCCAGAACCCTATTATAATTTTGCTGAATCTCGTCCAGCGCAAGCTAAAGAGGGCCTAAGTGCATTGCAGTGCAGGCCATAGTGGGCCTACCTGCTCTACAGTGCACTATCTTAAGGCTTTGGTTGCGCTAGTGTCCCAAGGAGGTATTTTAGGAAGGCTTCAGGCCATGAAACTTTCATAGAAGGAGGTATTCAATGAGTTGACCTCTCTAGGGCATGTAACAATTGAATTAGGGTTTTATGAGCCCTAAAAGCATTTATCTGAATTTCGGGAGTGATGTGCCCAAATAGACCTGTAACAGTAGGACCTCAGTTGTCTGAACAAGGGTCTCCTGTAATCCCATATCCAGGCAGTGTTGCAAGGCCATCTCGTGTTTTTAATCCCCCGCTTACTCGAAAAGCACCCCCTGAAATCCCTGAAGAGTATTGGCACATATTTGACCAAATGGAAAATCAACCACATCAATGTCAAACCTCGACATTGGAACACCCCATATTCAACCAAGTGGCCACTGCCCTCATGAAATCTATTCCTCTGCAGAGCATCCCAACTTTTCATGGGATGATCACAAAGGATCCTAATGCCTTCCTATTCAAATTTAGCATCCTCTGCAGAGGGTATGAATACGCCACTGACCCCTAAAAGCTAAAACTATTCCCTGCTACTTTGAGAGGAGCAGCTTTGAGATGGTTCATGGGTCGGGTGGACATACTATTAATTCTTGGGACGATATGAAAACTACCTTCCTCACTAGATACGAGGACTTTTGCAAGACTAGGGACCTAAAGGATGAAATCTTTAAGATGGCTGCAAAGGATAATGAAACTCTAGAAGAGTGCATCGAACGGTTTCATTATAATTTGCAAAGATCTCCACACACCACCCTACCAAAAGAAGCCCTAAGAACTATCTTAATTAAAGGAATGAAAGAGGAATGGTTAGAAACTATAAATTTAATTGGGAAAAGAGATATTTCTCAGGAAAATTATGATGAAATTGTTCGCTTGTGTATCATGTGTTCACGAGGAAGCTCACACACAGGAGCAACAAGCTGAGATCCCATGAGCAAGGGAAGAAAGCCACACAGTGGAGGAGTAACACGAATGGAAATTGGTAACCTCCTAGAATATTTCAAAACAAACATCCTGGGCACTTGCACAACATAGCTATATGTCCTATAGGCTAAAAAAAAACAAGCTTTAGCAGAACAAAACTTGGTCTTTTTCTATCCACGATGTCGGAAGAATCACAACCAATGGGAGTGTCCACTAGACATGGTTTAGACATGTGCTATCTGTACCAAGGATCACACCACTGAAAAGTGTCCATCGCTCCCAAGGTTGAAAGTAGTGTTCAAGGAAGCAAAAGAAGAGACAGAGCCAGTATATCTAATGAACCAGCGTCAACATTGGTAGGGAAAACCTCCAGGTATGTCACAAGATGCATTCGAGTTCTTTACTTCTTCACAGTTTAATTAGCAACAGAACCCTGGGGCAGCATGGCAAGGCCAATCACCCTACTTGAATTGGCAACCTCAGCCATTCCCTATGACACCATGGTCAACTCAATCCTTTCCAGGTAATGGCAGGCCAAATTCTCCTTTTACTCCTATTTGGCAAGGCAATCCCTATCAATCCCAGTGGTGTGCTTCCACTTCTCAAAACCCGAATTGGTCTACAAATTGGCAGCGGCCTTTGGGAATATCCAACAATCCTATGGGGATAGGTCCTCAACCTCAACCCACATTGTCAACTTCTTATCCATTACAACAAAATCCTAAGCCTCTTTTGTGCCCTCAACTGCCAGCCCAACCGAATCCAAATCCCAATAATAGACTAATCAGGTTGGTTCAAATTATAGAAAGCTCAGACTATGAGATTGAGCAAAAGGAACGTAATGAACTTAGATTGAGGTCGGGATGTATCATCACCCCTGAGGAAAATAGGGATCAGCCATCAATTGAGATCGAAACACCACCTATACATATACCACTGCATATAATTGATACTGAAATGAAACAAGGGGAAGAGATAGATCAACAGAAAGATCCAGAGGAACTCATAGTCACTTCTCCCTCATTCCCCGAAAGGTTAATGATACCAAAGTTGATTGTGTACCCAGATTTTTATCCTGTAGGGGAACTAAAAAATATTTGTATAAAAATTCCACTCCTCCCGGCCATTCAGGACATTCCCATCTATGCTAAAACAATTAAAGAGTTATAAGTAAACAAGCCTATGAGGAAAGCAAAAACTTCACCCACCATTCATGTTGTAGGAACCTTATCTAATTTACTCTTGGGAGAGGAAACTCTGGTAAAGTATGAAGATCCTGGGAATCCCATAGTGATAGTTCAGATATATGGCTGCTCTTTTCCCAATACGCTAGTTGATCTGGGTGCAGCCATTAATATTTTAATAGTAGAAACTTGTCAAGCACTTGGTATTATAGCCTTGGAACCAACCACCACCTTACTAGAAATTGTTGATCGTTCAGTGGTAAGGCCAGGAGGAAATCTACAAGATATCACAGTCTTTGTTGATTCATGGGAATATCGAGTAAATTTTCTTGTTATAAGCCCAAAGAGTCAATTGGATGGGCACCCTCTGATACTAGGCTGACCTTGGTTGGCGACAATTGATGCATATATAAGTTGCCAGAGGGGCAGCATGACTATTGCAAAGGGGGGTGTTGTAAAAAATCTTTTTTTATATCCCCTTTCCAGACCATGTCTGCCCATTGTAAAAATATGTAAACAATCACTAGCATACTTGGAAGAAAGAATCTGTTCACCACTCACAGTAGCAGAGGCACTAGAATTCAAAGATCAGACTGAAGATGACGTTATCAATAATTTCATCAATCAACCAACTGATGTGAGCATCATAAAGTGTCAAATGCTAAAATAAATCCTTGATAATGAAGAATCTGAAGATCTCTTGAAGGATTCTAATGTTTAGCACATCCAGACGACTGCAGTTCATAACAACAAGCTGGTGGAAATTGAACCAAGCAAAGTTTTAAACATTAATGATAGCTTGGACAGTGATCAAGAGTAAAAGCTCATTCAGATCTTGCAAAAATATAAAGGGGATTTTGCTTGGGATTATCCCGATATGAAGGGTATAGACCCACAGCTGTGTACTCATCACATCTATACCAAGAAGGATGCTCGACCTATCTGGCAGCCTCAGCGGAGATTGAATCCGCACCTTAAGGATATTGTGAAAGAAGAATTACAGAAGCTGCTGGATGTGAATTTCATTTATCCTATTTCGGATAGCAAATGGGTCTCTCCATTGGTGGTCGTCCCCAATAAAAAAATGGGGAATGGCGTATCTATGTAGATTACCAGGAACTGAACAAGGAAACACAAAAAGATCATTTCCCTCTCCCATTTATCGATCAAGTCCTAGATACCTTGGCAGGGAAGCAATTATTTTCCTTCCTAGATGGCTTCAGTGGCTACAATCAGATTTAGATCGCCCCTAAAGACCAAGATAAAACAACCTTCACTTGTCCCTAGGGTACGTTTGCTTACAGAGTATTACCATTCGGCTTATGCAATGCCCCAACCACGTTTCAAAGAGCTATACTTAGCATTTTTGTCGACTTGATAAACGAAGGACTTGAGGTATATATGGATGACTTTACTCCATATGGGGATGACTTTGATCAAGCACCACAAACATTAGAAGAGTTTTTAGAACAATGCATTGCTACCAGGTTATGTTTAAGAAATGTCAAGTGTCACATGATGATGATCGAAGGTGTAATCTTGGGACATTATATTTCTGCAGCAGGGATACAAGTAGACCCAGCAAAAATATAGGTAATTCTTTTACTGCCTACTCCCTGTACTCAGACAGAGGTATGTAGTTTCCTAGGATATGCAAGCTATTATCACATGTTTATTAAAAACTTTTCAAAAATTGTTGCACCTTTATATGCTTTAACTGGAAATGTTGATTTCAAATGGTCTGACAAATGTGACACAACTTTTATAGGTTTAAAGAAGATAGTCTCGATGACACCAGTATTACGTGGACCAAACTGGGAGCTGCCTTTTCACATATCCACAGACGCATCAGATGTTGCTATAGGGGATGTCCTCGGTCAGGAGGAGGACAGGAAGCCTTATGCTATATATTATATTAGCAAAAATCTTACTCCTGTAGAACTTAATTATATAGTAACAGAAAAAGAATTCTTAGCCATTATTTATGCAATAAACAAATTTAGACATTACATAATTGGCTACCAAGTTTTTCTGTATACTGATCACTCTGTCATTTGGTATTTAGCTAACAAACCTATCACAAATGGTCGAGTGACTCATTGGCTATTGCTTTTGTAGGAATTTGACATTACTATTAAGGATTGTCCAGGGAAGGAAAACCCAGTTGCTGATTTTCTGTCTCGAATCCCAAAGGTAAATGATCCACTGGCAATGGACAACTAATTCCCATATGAACATTTGTTTTCTGTGACAGTCAAGATGCCATGGTACGTAGATGTGTCAAATTATCTAGCACTAGGGAAGTTGCCTAGGCATTTGATAGTGAGGGAGAGGAAACAGATTGTTTAGCGTAGCGCCCAATTCTCTTGGATTGGCAGATATATTTTTCACACAGGGTCTGACATGTGTATACGCAGATGCATTCATGAGGATGAGATTTATGACATCCTAGAAGCTTGCCATGACGAGCCCTATGGGGGTCACTTCATAGATTTAAGGATAGGGCATAAGGTACTACAAATGGGCTATTATTGGCCCACTATTTTTAAATATGCTAAGAAATATTCCTAGGCTTGTGATAGCTGCCAAAGGATGGGCCGTCCTAGCCAATCTAATGAAATGCCACTGCAACCCCAACTAGTCATAGAACCCTTCGAATGATGGGCATTGGACTTTGTTGGCCCATTCCATATACCATCAAATAAAAAATCCTATATATTGGTTGCCAAAGATTATGTGATGAAATCGATGGACACAGTAGATTTACCAAGAGCCATAGCGGAAGCCATGATTAACTTCCTCTTTGGGCTATTCGTGCGGTATGGTTTACCGCGGGAAGTGATAACAGATGGGGGAGGGAAATTCTTAGGACACAAGATTACTGCCACTCTCAGAAACCATCATAGTACACATAGGATCACTTCCTCGTATCATCCACAAGCGAACGAGCAGGTCACAAGCACCAATAAGGTCATTGAAGTGATTCTGACCAAAAAAGTCTCAACACATCGACGAGACTGGGCTGCTAGACTCCTAGAGGCCTCGTGGGCCTATCGCATGACTTGGAGGTATACTACTAGATACTCTCTGTACCAGCTTGTGTTCAGCAAAAAACCTATTTTTCCAATCGAATTTGAAATAAAGACTCTAAGAATGGCTCAAGAAGTGGGGCTAGATTTAACAAAAGCCCAAACCAAGTGACTACAACAAATCAATGAATTAGATGAAGCTCGACTGATAACTTTGAAACGGACTACAATTATTCAGCAACAAAGGGAAAAGTGGCATGACAAACTCATAAGAAAGAAACATTTCAACAAGGGATTGGACACTCCTTTACGACTCTAGATTCCATGACTTTTCGGGCAAGTTGCAAACAAGATGGCTCGGCCCTTATGAGATTCAAGAAGTACATAACAATGGCACTCTTACTTTGACTACCATTGATGTGCTGGCCATTCTTTTAAGGTGAATGGGAGTCAAGTGCATCTCTACCACAAACCACTCACCAAGGAGTCTTTCTGCCAGCAGGTACGCGAGGACCCCTCCATGAAAATCTTAGCTGCAGAGAGTGATGACCCTGCAGCTTTTCTTTCAAAAAATTGAGATTTTTAAAAAAATTGTAAATAATGTATATATTATTTTTGATTGATTGTAATTCAGTTAGGTACCACCATGTAAATATGAGGATTTCTCTTGTTTGGTAAGTGTTATTCAATCTATTGAACGATTGTTGTTCAATCAATTGAACAAGCACTTATGTTTATGTGTGCATCGTTGTTCAGTCAATTAAACAATTGTTGTTCAATCTATTAAACAACACTTATTTTTATGTATGGAAATTGTTGTTCAATTGATTAAACAACATTTTTGTGTTTTTTATTTTGTTGTTCAATCGATTGAACAACACTTCTGCATTCTTGTTGCCATTTTCTATTCAAACGATTGAACGATTGCTATTCAATTGATTGAACAACACTTTTTGCATTTTTATATTTTTGTTGTTCAAACGATTGAACGATTGTTGTTCAATCGATTGAACAAAAATTTTTGCTTTTTTAAATTTTTGTTGTTCAAACGATTGAACGATTGTTGTTCAATCAATTGAACAACACATTTTACATTTTCATTTTTTATAGTTTAGTTGTTCAAATTATTGAACGATTTCTATTCAATCGATTGAACAACACTTTTTTTGTTTTTATTTTTTTAATTTTCATTGTTCAAACGATTGAATGATTTTGTTTAATCAATTGAACAACTCTTTTTGTGTTTTTATTTTTTTAATTTATGTTGTTCAAACGATTGAACGATTGTTTTTCAATCTATTGAACAACACTTTTGGTGTTTTTATTTTTTTAATTTCCGTTGTTCAGACGATTGAACAACACTTTTTGTGTTTTTAATTTTTAATTTTTGTTGTTCAAACGATTTAACGATTGTTATTCAATCAATTAAACAACACTTTTACGTTTTCTTTACTGATATTTGTTGTTCAAATGATGGAATGATTGTTGTTCAATCAATTGAACAACACTTTTGCACTTGTTATTTTCCATTTTTTGTTGTTTAAATGATTGAACGATTGTTGTTAAATCGATTGAAAAACACTCTTGAGTTTCATTTTCAATTTGTTTGTTGTTCATACAATTGAACAATATATGTTCAATTGATTGAACAACACTTTTGCATTTTTTTTTTCTTATTGATATTTGTTATTCAAACAATTGAACAATTGCTGTTCAATCCTTTGAACAACAATCTTGCATGTTTTCCCTTTCGATTTTGCTGTTCAATCGATTGAACAATTGCTATTCAATCAATTGAACAACAGTTTTACTTTCTTTTCGATTTTGCTGTTCAATTAATTGAACATCAGTTTTGCTTTCTTTTCGATTTTGCTGTTCAAATGATCGAACGATTGCCGTTCAATTAATTGAACAACACTTTTATGTTTATCTTAGGATGAATTGTGATTTCTTTTATTTGTTTCATTGTCAATCATTGTGCCATCTTATTTTTCTTTTATGTTTTGAATAAACACCATCTGAGTGGATTTGTGCCTAACATAAAGAAAAAAAGTGATATCAATAATATTATGATTTATAAAGCCTCTTGATGGTTATCTTTATCCAAAAGATGATATGGTGCATCTCTATAATGATTGGCTAGACATCATTTTTTGGACACATTATCAAATGATCCATTATTTCAAACCATGCTGGCTTATTTACCACACTTTCAAATGGACAAATCCCTTTGAAATGATGAGATGGGGGTAAGAGTATAACCTTTATTTGGCATATTTTTAGTTCTTACACCATCCCTAACTCTTAAGGAGCAAATGAGCCTCCCTCTTTTTATAAAAACATCAAAAGATGAGAAAAATAAAAATAAAGAAATATGCAAATGCAATGAACACTGTCTTAAAGAGGATAGGGGTTCTCATCATGAGATAACCTACCATGATCATAAAGATGTAACAAGTGACATTCCATTTTTGGCTACCAAACCAAGGTAATGACCTTCTTGATGATTACAAACTATTAGAAGGATAGGGGGTCTCATTACGAGCCAACCTGATCATTTTTTTATATCTTGGTGAATGGCACTATGATCATCTGGTCACCATGCCAGCATAGTGGTCTCTTTATGGTAGAAAAAGAAGAATCAACTACATATTAAAAGGAGGACTCTGGATTATTTGTGGGGTTAAAAAGCAACCTTGTCGAGGCTATGAACAGTTGCTGGCAGCAGTGGCTCTGCTTAAGGTATTGGAGTATTATCTTACACTGCCAAATGCTCTCTATTCTATTGCCACCTATGGATTCATTTCTAAGAATATTTCTCATCTGAACATCACTCTTACAAGCCAATATGCATGGTAACTTATGTCATATTTCATTATATTATATATTTTTCCAATCAATTCATGTCAGTCATTACTGCTTACTGCCAATTATGCGTCCATTACTAATACCACTTGCAGTGAACATCTTTTCACATAATAATGTAGATATCTTTTTTTATCTTTTTCGTCCTTTTCATGGATTGGTTGTGTGAATTTATGAATCTCAGTTCATGCGCTTGCTTTTCACATTGTTGGCAGATGTGGATGTCCTTTTTCCTATTGGAGGGGGGATGGTCTGCATGTGAACAACGAGTGAGACAGTTATAGATAATTGAATAGGCTGCAGGATGATTGGATATGCATAATAACTAGCAAGGTATTTCTAATTGGAGAAATGACAATGACCATTATGGATGGCATGCAAATTAATTATGGGCCTGCATCAAAAATGGTTGATGAGACAAATGACTTGATTGTATATGTTATTAATTCCCAAATCAACGCCATTTTTCCTGTTAATTGATTTAACGATCTTTGCTGCTGTTCTAATTTGCAAAAGAACAGGATAAGTCCTTGCAGGAGAACCAGTCACAAGAACATAGCAGCCATGGGAGGTAGAGCTATCTGAAATGAGCCCACAGTACTCATGGTATCGGACCAGGCTTGTGTAATTATCGGGCCTGTAGGATGGTTGCAATATTGCTAGGTAAACTTGACTCAGGATAGAGTCAAAGTTGACCAGGTTAAACAGTGATGGTTTTGGGGCACATGGTATTGTGGACCCATAGTATTCTGCACGTGGTATTATATGTAATGGAGCTTATAAAAGGCTGGAAGGACTTCATTGTAATGCAAGGCCTGGAGGTGAGCGGTGAAGGCTCACTTGGCCGGATTGGCCAGAGTTTTGGCCAAGGATAATGAAATTTCATTATGGTTGGGTTTTTCCCCGGATTTGGGGTTTTCCCAGATAAACATGTGTGTTTATGTGTTTATGGTTGTTGCTGGTTATTTTTATATTTATTCCTCTCAGTAATTATTTATGTTATGCAGTAAATTTCTTAACAACTGGTATCAGAGCCGAAGGTCTATTTGGCTGATAAACTCGCAAGAAAGAAGGGTTCCTCATTCGAGTGGAAGAAATGGCGGAAGATGGTAAGTTTAGGGTCGAGAAATTTAACGACCAAAACTTCTCGCTATGGAAGATGCAGATGGAAGATTATCTATATCAGAAAGATCTGTACCTACCATTGAGCGGAAAAACAAAGAAGCCAACGGCTATGACAGATGAAGAATGGAACCTTCTCGATAGAAAGGCACTCGGAACAATACGGTTGTGCCTTGCTGCGTCAGTCGCCTTCAACATTTCGAAGGAAAAAACGACAGAGGGTTTGATTCAGGCATTGTCGAAACTATATGAAAAACCCTCGGCCTCAAACAAGGTATTTCTTATGAAATGGTTATTTAATATGAAGATGTCGGAAGGTGGATCTGTTGTAGATCATTTAAATGATTTTAATACAGTTACAAGTCAGTTAAGTTCTGTAGGGGTAAACTTTGAAGATGAAGTTAGAGCTCTGTTATTCTTGTGCTCATTACCAGAAAGTTGGAATGGTTTAGTAATGGCCATTAGTAACTCTGTGTCTGGATCTAGTACTTTAAAATTTGATGATGTTGTCGGTGCTATCCTTAGCGAGGAAATGCGATGGAAAAGCTCTGGTGAAAGAGTGCAGAGTCTAGGGGAAGAAAAATGGAAAGAGGAAAGAGCTCAGGATATCGTAGTAAATCAAGGAAAGGCAGATCCAAGTCTAGATCAGGGATAGTGTGCTGGAAATGCGGAAAGAAAGGACACCTAAAGAAATATTGTAGATCTCGAAAGGGAAAAGAAGGAGATGCACAGCAAGAAAACAATCATGAAGCAAATGTGACAGGTGAGGTGCTACAAGATGCTTTGATTCTTTCTTTCAAAAATATTACTGATTCCTGGGTGGTAGATTCAGGGGCCTCATTCCATGCCACACCTGATAAGCAATACTTTCATGACTATGTTCAAGGAGATTTTGGACAAGTTCGTTTGGGTGATGATAAACCCTGTAAAATTGTTGGAATGGGTAAGGTTCTTGTAAAACAATAGAATGGAAACCAATGGCTACTAAAGGAGGTAAGGCATGTTCCAGATCTAAAGAAAAATCTGATTTCAACAGGGCAGTTAGGCGGTGAAGGTTGTGTGACAAATTTCACAGATAAATCTTGGAAGGTCACCAAAGGAGCCCTGGTAATAGAAAAAGGCGAAAAGGTTGGTACATTGTATTTATGCAATGGTATTTCTAACTCTGTTAATGCTTTAACTTCCAAAGGAGCAGATGTAGCATTATGGCATCATAGGCTCGGACACATGAGTGAAAAGGGGATGAAGATTCTTCACTCAAGGAATTTGTTGCCGGGTTTGAAGAATGTTGATTTGGACTTCTATGAGAATTGCATTTATGGAAAACAGAAGAGAGTCAGATTTCTCAGAGTTGGGAAAGAAAAGAAGAGCGAAAAATTAGAGCTTGTGCATACAGATGTATGGGGACCTGCTCAGGTATCATCTTTCGGTGGCTCTCGTTATTATGTTACTTTTAATGATGATGCAACTAGAAAAACTTGGATTTATTGTATTAAGAATAAATCTGATGTATTTGATACTTTCAAGAAATGGAAAGCTTTGGTTGAGATTGAGACAGAAAAGAAATTGAAGTGTCTTAGATTAGACAATGGAGGTGAATATTGCAGCAAAGAATTTGATAGGTAATGTTCAGAGCATGGAATTCGCAAAGAGAAGACAGTTCCAAGAACACCACGAGAAAATGGTCTGTCAAAAAGGATGAACAGAACAATCATGGAGCATGCAAGGTGCATGAGATTGCATGCAGGATTGCCTTTACAGTTTTGGGCAGATGCTATAGATACTGTTGTTTATCTAATAAACAGAGGGCCTTCAAGTTCCTTGGATGGTGGTGTTCCAGAGGAAGCATGGATAGGTAAAAAGGTAAACTACTCTTTTTTAAAGCCTTTTGGTTGTGAGGCCTTTGTCCATATTGATAAAGAAAATAGAACAAAGCTTGAGGCAAAGTCAAAGAAATGTACCTTTATTGGATATGGTGTTAATGATTTCGGTTATGGCTTATATGATTATGAAAATCACAAAACATTAGGATCAGAGATGTAATATTCAATGAAAAGGTCTTGTATAAGAACCAGTTGCAGGAAAATAAGCAAGAAAAACAAAACAAGGAATATGCAGTTCTTGATGAAATCACTGAAAAAGTAAAGGTGATTGAAAATAATAATAATCAACAACCACCAAAACAGCAACAGGCACCCCAAACACCTGAAAGTGGTGTTAGAAGATCTACCAAGATAAGTAGACCCCCTGAACGATACTCTCCTTCATTATATTATTTATTGTTGATTGATTCTGGTGAACCCGAATGTTATGAAGAAGCAGTGCAGGTAGAAACCAGGAAGAAGTGGGAGCAAGCCATGAAAGAAGAGATGGACTCCTTAGCACATAACCATACTTGGGACTTAGTCAGGTTGCCTGCAGGTAAAACAGCATTGCAGAATAAATGGGTTTATAGGCTTAAGGAAGAAGATGGAGGAAAACAGAGGTACAAAGCTAGACTTGTGGTAAAGGGGTTTGCACAGAAGAAAGGTATTGGTTTTGATGAAATATTTTCTCCTGTTGTTAAAATGACTTCAATCAAAACTATTTTAAGTCTAGTAGCAGCTGAAGATTTGCATCTTGAGAAGTTAGATGTAAAGACAACCTTTCTCCATGGGGATTTGGAGGAAGAGATATATATGCAGCAACCACAAGGATATGAGGTGAAAGGGAAGGAGAAACTAGTGTGCAGGTTGAAGAAGAGCTTGTATGGCTTAAAACAGGCTCCAAGACAGTGGTATCTAAAATCTAACAAGTTTATGTCTGAACAAGGTTATACTAGATGTCACTCTGATCATTGTGTTTATCTGAAAAAGCAAAATGATGGCAGCTATATTATATTGTTATTGTATGTAGATGACATGCTTGTTGTAGGGTCTAACATGCAGGAAATAAATGTGCTCAAAAGAAAATTGGCAAATTCATTTGCAATGAAGGATTTGGGAGCTGCAAAACAAATCCTTGGTATGAGAATCACTAGAGACAGGAAAAATCGCAAATTAACATTGTCTCAGAATGAGTACATACAAAAGGTGTTGAAAAGATTTAATATGCATAATGCAAAACCAGTTAGTACACCTTTTGCTAGCCATTTCAAACTTAGTAAGGAAATGTGCCCAAAGACCCAAGAAGACATGGATTATATGTCTAAAGTTCCATATGCATCAGCAGTTGGAAGCTTAATGTATGCAATGGTCTGCACAAGGCCTGAGGATGCACATGCAGTGGGAGTTGTAAGTAGGTACATGAACAATCCAGGAAAGGAACATTGGATGACAGTGAAATGGATTCTCAGATATTTGAAAGGTACCACAAATCAAGCATTATGCTTTGGTGGTTCAAACATTTCTCTACAGGGATATGTTAATGCAGATATGGCAGGTGACAAAGATAACAGGAGAAGCACTACAGGATATGTATTTACTGTTGGTGGAACAACTGTCAGTTGGGTTTCAAAAATCCAAAGTGTTGTTTCACTTTCAACAACAGAAGCAGAGTATGTTGCTGCTATAGAGGCTAGTAAGGAAATGATTTGGTTACAAAGGTTTATGGGTGAATTGGGTAAGGAGCATGATATGGGCACATTATACAATGATATCCAAAGTGCCATTCATCTTGCAAAGAACTTAGCATTTCATTCCAGGACTAAACACATACAGCTCAAGTACCATTTCATACGATCAGTGTTGGAAGATGGAGAGTTGAAGCTAGAAAATATACACACTAGCCAGAATCCTGCAGACATGCTAACAAAAGTTGTAACCAGGGAGAAACTGAGAACATGCTCAGTTTCAATTGGTCTTCAAGGATGACGATGAAGATGAGAAATAGCCAGGTCCAAAGAGGATTCATTTTCCAGCAAATGAAGTAGCAGTGGAGTTGCTACAATCATTCTCCAAGTGGGAGATTCCTACCCTGAACAGCCAGTCCTTCCTTTCTATTATCCAGCGAAATGAAGAGACACAACCTATAGCAAATCTGCTGTAATATCCTCTGTTTCTCTCACAGTCTCACCTCTCTATTTCTCGCTCACAGAATACACATCGATTTCACAGCCTCAAATACAATTCCCTCATACAAAGAGAGGGGTTGCCTTCTAGGGAAAAAAAACCCTAAAATAAACATAAGTTCTACTGTTAGATCATCCACCTAATGAATGGCCCAGATTGACTAGAAATTACTATACTTTTACAAGGAAATTTTACATTTATTTTTGGCTTCGGGGGCATTGCCCCCAAGCCCCCGCCGGGGGACCGCTGGCCCTCGGACCCCCCAGCCGGGGGGGATCGGCCCCCCCGAACCCCCGCGGGGGAGGACAAGTCCCCCCCGCGTGGAGGGGTGTACAAAACTTCCTAGGGTATACATCCGGCTGAAACAAAGACCTCTGAACAATCATGCTCCACACACAACAAATATCTAAATAAATTGTAGGGATTTCATGAAGAAATGACACTTGAATTCTTGCAGAATTTGCAGAATGGGAGCACCACAGTAAGAGGCAGGGATATAATAGTCTCTAAAGTAGTCATAGCCAAATTCATGCGACTTCCGGCTGAGGGAACAAAGTGGACAAACAAGCACGTCCTTCTGCACAATGCAGTTGCAGTGTTCCAGGACCGAAATGAGAAATTAGCGTGAACAGGGAAAGGGATTCACCCTTTAGCGCTAGGAAAACCATGGCAGGAGTTGGCAGTCATCATGCAATGGTACATCACATGCGATGGTTGCCAGGATGTGATAAAGCACCATCAACTCAAATTGTTAGCCATCCTAAAACAGAAAATTTCAGTTAATTTTTTGTTTTATTTGAATTCTCTATTGCATGATGGCACTAGACGAGTTAGGAAAGCTAAGGACCCATGCACAAAGCTAAGGACCCACACACCATCATCAGTCATCACAATCTGATTAAATTTCTTATCATACATGGATTGGCCTAGTAGTAGTTAACCTAGGACAATATTGTAAATCCTACTCTGGCCCCACCTCCAGAAAACCCAGTAACAAAACAACAAGGGCCTAGAACCCTAGGTCCGAGAAGGACGCTGAAGAGTAAAAAATCATATGTGCCTTTGAACCTAGTAAAACGCAGATGCTCTACATGGGTGAAGTCTCAATGACATACCCCAATTCAAACAAATGAGGTCGGCCCATCACTCACACCACCTCCAAGTCCGCAGAATACCCCTTTGCAAGACTATGAAGAAGAGGTGGTCAGGGTATTGGAAAACATGGGATGTTTGGCAAGGGAAGAGAACAATCTAAGAATTTTGAAGGAAAGAATTGTACCCCCAACCAGTATGCCTCTACTGATAGCCCCAGTTGTGATCAATCCTAGCCATTTATTGATTTCTTGGAAGAACAGAGGGAACCAGTCCCTTATGTGGAAAACCCCCTTGAAGTCGAGATGCATGAAGAGGGAGCTATTAGAGAAGAAAATTAGACAACAGATATTGGTCCAGTGGACCCCCCAGCTGAAGAAAATCCTACAGATGATACCCTTGGAGATGAAAATCAACTAGGCAATACTATTTTTTCTAAGTCCCCTGAGGGCAAGGCCTACGTAGAAGAAAACCAAGAGAATGATAACTTCTCAGGAGACACCATTGTATTGGGGTCTCTTGAGAGAAAAATTCATGTCGAAAAAGAATTAGAAGGTGAAGCTCCATCAGGAGATATAGTTCCAGTTGAAACCCTCCCTAATGCTGACACAATGCCACCCGAGCATGAACCTGAGGAAAAGGTAGCTTCATCACCGCTGGTTGGAAGTCTTATAATAAAGAAGTCCTACAAGGACAAGCTCAGAAAAATGCTAAAAAAATATAGAAAACAAAAGTGAATAATTGGGCAGCTAAGACAGTGGTTAAAAGAGGCCATCAAAGCCAGGAATTTGAAAGTAGAAAAAGATACCATGGGAACACAGAAAGAACATTGTTCTGGAAAGGATGTTGAAACCCAAAGTGAGGTTCTTTTGGTATATTCAAAGGAAAATTAGACAAAGCCATGTCTTGTAGAGGACACTGAAATGCAGACTGAAGACCCCTGTGTTTTTACGTAGGAGACCCAAACAGACTACCCTACTGTGAACATTGTTGTTCAGACTGATGCTGAAGAAAGCATCCCAATTGATTATTGCATAACTCAAGAAGTAGCCGAGGCTGTTGTCCAAACTAAGCCTATAGAGACACAAGATAATGATGCCCAAATAGAGGAGACACCTGCTTATATTCCCTTAGTAAGGGAGGCATTTATTAGCAGACTGCAGAATGAACTACTGAAGGTTCAGCAGGAATTAACCCAACACAAGGAGGAGGTAGTGCCCCTACGGATACATCAAGAATTAAAGAAAAATTTTGAGGCACTCACAGCGATTGAGGATGAGACCTTTGCTCAGTACAAGGCTAAACATAAAAAGGTTGAGAAAGCACAGGACAAATTACAAAAGGCTAAAGAGCAGTTGGAAATTGTCTACTCTCTTTATTCAGACACCCTGTCATGCAGAGCCCCTACTACAAATTATTCCCTATTCCTCCTGGAAAGATACCTCCTGCTGAAAGTCAAAGTTGTTAAGGCTAGGAAGTCTGTGGAAATCAAAACTACCCCGAACTTTTTCAAGTGCTTTAGAGAATAGAACGAGCAGGTACAATGCCTCCTTTGTGAACTTTATATGCACAATTTATTTCTGGAAGATGACAGAGACAGCAACCATGGCCCCTTTATAGGGGATGTACAACTCTAGGCATTTCTCTCTTTTGCTACTAATCAACTCAAGTGGGCCAAGGCTCACAATACTTTTAGAAAGCGTGAAGAAGGAATTGACCACTGTGAGAGGGGAACCTACCAAACCCCTGCATCTCTCGGTTAGACACAAGCAATTCATGAAGCGAGATGGTATTGTGGGCCAATTGGGGCCATTTCACACATATTTTATACAAGTTGGAAAGGAGAACTTCCAAGAGATTAAGGAGGAAGCCTTGTCTAAAGCTAGACAGAGGTGGGAAGTCTCCAGCATTACTGTTAGAAACCAAGAACCATTTGGATACTGGAACTTTAAAGCTGCCTCCTCTCGTTTCCAAAAGTACGATAACATGGTCTTAACCATGGGGCCTGAATGGATAGGATGTCGGTATATAACTCCAATCATATGGTATCCTCCAGATAAGTATCATTGTGACTACACCTTGAAGGATCAAGGCATTAACTAGGCTTTTGCTATACTAAAGAAGAAAAATGGTTTCATAAACTATATGGAGGAGGTATATCCTGCCTATTCCCTATCTCAACTACACCTCAACTATTTAATTGCATGAGGTCATGCAACAAGGTAAGCTTGGGAGTATGTTGGGTCAAGAAAAAGGTATGTTTTCTCCTTGGTAATTGCTTTATTTAGCACTCATCCTCACATGATTATCTCTGTTTACGAATAAAAGTAGATGAAATAATAGCTAAATTCGAGTAAAAGTAATCAGTAACAAATTAGACAAATCTAAGTAGGAAATTTTGATTTTTACTATCTTTATGTGCAGAAGTCACGAATTGAGCAATGGTTGCCCAATCGACAGAACGACAACATCTCACAAAGGAAAGCGACAATGTCATAGGCAAGGCAAGACAACGGAAGACTAAGAAAACCAATGACTATTTTATGACAGAATTAGATCAAGTATAGAGAAATCCTCAGGATCCCCTGATCCTAAGGATTCACTTTTATCTATTTACTTTCTAAATGTAATATATAAGGTTGAAAGGAAAAACTGCACAAAGTTCATAATTTCACAATTTGTAATTATTCTTTTTGACATATAATACTGTTATTTTGGATGTTGTAACTTGGTTACTTATATTAATGAAGAAATATTGCATTTAATTCATACTTATATTCTGAGTATCTCTTAGCAGAGACTTTTGGCGACTTTGGGCCCGGTCAAGAGAAGATCTATTGCTTCACCTATGTCATAATATTTTCTATTTCATTCTTGATTGCTTGTTAATGTTAAGTTAATATTACTTTTGATTATTGTAAGGATTGTCGATTCAGTTTGTGTTTGTTGTTCATTCGATATTTAGATTGATCTGTGTGTTATATGTGAGTAATACTTTTGATTGAATTGGTTATGCTAGTTCCAACTCAGATCACTGTTCCTTTCAAGTAATGTTATCATAGATTTCAAAGATAGAATTAATCACTTTATGCTTCTACAGTCATTTTCTATTCAGATAACGTTTGATATTCCTGTATAGTTTGTTGTTCAATTTAGAATTGTTGTTCAATTCGAAATTGTTGTTCAATTCAGATTTGTTGTTCAATCCAGACTTAATGTTCAATTCGGAATCATTGTTCAATCTAGAATTTCTTTTCAATTCGGAATTGTTGTTCAATTCAGATTTTCTGTTCAATTCAGAATTGCTACTTAATTAGGATTTGATGTTTGATTACCATTGTTTTTAATTGTTACAGTTCTCTTTCATGAGTGAGTGAGTTAGCTTCAATTCTAGTTAAAACTGCTAAGAATGATTCTTTACAAGTTGTATTCAGATCTATTTTCTTCCATGACAGGTTAAGTAGAATTGCAGAGTGCATTATGAATTTCTTTTAGAATTACTTCTTTCAGAGTTGATTGGATTGTGTTTGAAGAAGATAGTCATTATCAATTGCAACGATTTTTTATTAGTTAACCTCTGAATTCATTGCATATATATTGCTGACACTCTTGAAATAAAAAGACTCGCCTCAAGTGACAATTAATGTAGGAATTAAGATTGTTTTTAAAAAGACATCTTAGTGCACCAACAATAAGCTCATAAGCATTTTTTGTTTATGCATAACAATCACATATGTATGATCAATCTAGATTACTACAACACCATATCACAAATATGTTGACTCATACCTGAATATCACAGCCATAACCATCTGCACAAGTCAAATCAAGTTAACACAATACATATAACATCAAGATCTTCAATGCAATGAACATAACCATCACGCATATGACCAATCCAAATTACAACATCAAGATCTCAATGAAATAACCCTAATCATCCATTTAATAGCATATAACAACAATAAGCTATATATCACACTCATCAACAACATATAACCTAATCATCATGTTATCTAATGTAAAACAAAAATAGAAATACATACAACTATAGGTTACCATCATTCTTGACTATCTGACTCACGTGCATATGACTATGCTAATCAACTATCATCTATCATGTACGTAACCATAACATCAAAAGACATGTACATAAACCTAATGCATATAACCCTAATGCATATAAAAATCCTTATCCTACATAAATGCATGCCCAATATTCAAAAATCTATGACGACATGCTCTTGCCTCGACCTCCAATTCTACAACTTCACTTTGATGATCTGCATCTCCTGCTTTACCTCATTCAACACATTAGCATCATAACATACCAATAGCACCATGATGACCTAAATTTCATACCATGACTTCACAAGGCATGTTTAACCTAGTATTCATGCATAACTATATCCAATACCATACATGCATAATGATTGGATATAGACATATAACACATGAGTACAAAACCATATACACATCCTTCTAGCTAGAGTCTAGTCATCAATGCATGACCATATCAAATTCACAAACCATGACCTCATGAATGAAAACAATGAGTACTCCACTATACGCATTGCCACATGCAACCATCAACATGCATAAGCAATTCATAATCAACTACACATAAGCATGAACACATGTATTCGAGCATAAGCGATCAATTCTTGTAACCAACCTACAAGAATGATACATTTAATCAAGAATACAAGAATGCAACCTAACATACAAGGATGTAATCAAGCGACATACAACAACATGTAAGAAACATGTAACAATATGTAACCAGTCATATACTCATGACGATGCATTCCACTCAACATCAAGTTCCTCATGAAAACTTTATTACAACCATGATCAAAATTATGCAATGCAACAAGCACATGGAATGCAAGTGTAAGAGACACACATGCAACTGACATGCATGTATGACCAACACACACTGCCCATCCAATAAGAGGGGTGAACCATGCTCTGATACCACTCTATAACACCCTCCTCCTACATCTACCCAAGTAACTAGCCAACTAGGGTAAACATGCGACGAAACACTACTATGATTGGATTCAACCTCCTATGTGACCTTAAGGAAGTGGAATCGACGGAAACATCACACACAGTCATCCAACATCAACTTCAAGACCCAAAGAAATCAATCCAACACTTCAGATGACTTGCCCTTGGGTCCTACTGAAGTTTTGACCATCTTAAGCCCCAATCACTCTCATTCTATAGGCATGATAACGTCCAGAAACTTAAAGTCACTCTCATAGGCTTGCCTGTCAGAGACTAGAGACTAAAATTTCCCGTTCTGTGCTAGTGACCCTAGGATTTAAGCCACTTTTTAGGCAAATAACCCAGGTCACTGCCCATAATGGAGTAATATCCTAGAATCAGTAAAAGTACAGGTAAACAATGACGCAAAAGTAATAAGTTGAACAAGACCTTAACCAGACCCCCACTAGCCATGATAGGCATTTCGTCAAACATATCATCAACATGTAACCTACAAGTGTAAACAATAGAATTAAGTTTAGGGATCTCATACTTATCTGAGAATCTCTATGAACCATGGTTCCCTCATGTCATTTGTTGCATTATCATCTATTAGGCCATAGATACATTATCCATTCATTTACAAGTAAAAACATGTTGAGAGCCTTACATAGATATTGTCATAAAACATACATATAACAAGCATAATAGGAATAGAAATATCATAAACATATTAGCCATAAAATCCACATATACATCAATACATTTACACATGAAAATCGAGGGAATGAATTTTTCATTAACAAATGTAATAAACCAACCGGAGATGGGACTACCACGTTCCACCTGACCATAGATTGGCTGAGCCAAGTCTCTCTTCTTCCAATCAGTCATGTGCAATATTCCAAGTGTGAATGTGGGAGTCATTGAACACACAAAAAACACCAACAAGCATGGATTCCACTTGAGTTATATGCCTACACTGTGAGTAATTTGAGTGCCTCCTAGTCTCTCAGGCTTTACCGAAATCCACAGTCTGATCTAGGGATCACTAGGCCCTACACCGAGACATACTTTCCAGGCTTTACCGCACATCCCATCCCGGGACTACTAGGCCCAACAGAGAGAAAATCCACCTCTTGGGTTTATCGTATATCCCAGCATTCACCAGCAAGGATTCCTAGGCCACCGAGGCACACAATCTGGATTTACCGCAACCCATAATATGTTTCAGGGGTTACTAGTCCAGTGGATTTACCGTGATCCACAATCCGGTTGAGGGACCACTATGCCATGT
Source organism: Pinus tabuliformis (assembly GCA_031772625.1). NCBI lineage: Eukaryota > Viridiplantae > Streptophyta > Pinopsida > Pinales > Pinaceae > Pinus > Pinus tabuliformis. The sequence goes on along the minus strand of CM062807.1, from coordinate 90,396,373 downwards.
GCTTTTTAGTTCAGAGATCCACCCCAATCGACTTTGAATCCAATCTGGCCATCCCACATTAACCGAATGTGAAAACCCGTCTCATCAAAGCTATTAGGAAATGGCAAGGCTAGGCTGAAGAACACTGCCACACCTGGAAAAACCTATGCCATGACAGAAAAGAACCACAGGCAATCCCATGCATGCCAAATGTAGCAAGGAAAATACACATGCAAGTTGATACCTACAATGAAGCCTATTGTAGCTACTTGATCCTGCCTTTCCCTGCTTTATCTTTACTTCCTCTTGCCTTCTTTGCCTTTCTTGCTCCAATGCCAAAGTGATCCAAGAAAACTCTAAGTGTCAAAGAGTGAGAGAAAGAGAGAGAATAATGAGAGAGCTCAAAAGCTAAATTGATCAAGCTTTCCAACTAATCCTCAGAAGCCTTTTTATCAATGAGGCCTCTATTTTCTTCAATTTCCATTATTTTCCTTCAATTTCCTCCTCACTTGCAACCTGTGACCTTTCACCTTCCTTTTCTCCCAATTTCCATTATTTTCATAAATAAATGTGTCAAAAAGACCATTTTTCCTTTCCAAAGCCTTATCAAATGCCTTTTCCAATTTCCTTAACCATAAACAACCAAATGAACACCCGCACTAGGATGTACTTCCCACCATTCAACTTGGAATACGTGTCCCATCAATCATGGTTATTATTTTTGCCTTTATTAATTTTTATTACATGGAATTTTCACCAAGGTTGTTACATAAATCTAAAATTAGAATGCATTTTTATATCTATCTCCATAACCATGTAAATTCATATATTTCACATACAAATTCAAAATATACTAGACATTGTGAAACCTTAAAAATACAATACAATCGCTCAAGCCCTTGTATGTTATCATAAGTTATAAAAAATAGAGTTATGGGATCAAGCATAAATTACAAACCATTTAACTCTCCAAGAGGAGAAAAAGTGGCATCCAAGTGGCTCTCTAAAGTCATGACACATGGCAAGTGGATTTGGCCTTTTTGGGTGGCCAAGTGGATGCCTTTCAAAGTGACACGTGGAAGTGATGTGGCAGTGACATAGAATGGAAGGTGGTAAAGAGCGATGTGGCATGACAGGTGGTAGAGAGTGATGTGGAAAATGATGTGGTAGTGACATAGAAGATGATGTGACAGTTACTCGAGATTCATGCTAGAAGGGTGTTTTACAAGGACTTGCATTGTTAAGAAATTTGGAAATTTTCTATGCTTCTGGAGTTAGCAGGCATGAGACCATACATGCATCTAGAGATCGAGTCAAACAAGTAGCTGACATGTCAAGAATAGTTCATATTGTCTAATATATGACCTCCCGAGTGTTATTTGTCCATCTAGACTCATGATATTGTAGTCTAGTGTGAAGAGAGGAAAAACCTAGATATCAGATGTCCTGGATCAAGGACTTAGTGTGAGTTTAAAACATGTCATCCTCTATCTAGCCAAACGGTTTTGTTGTCTCATACAAAAGGAGAGAAGGAATAGGATGTTGAATTTCCCATATCTGGAACTCAATGTGGAAGTGTTATCGACTTATCCACCATCTGGTGGAGATCATGGTGACCAATTTAAGGTTTAGTTGTTGGGTTGTGTTATATTCTTTCCACGACTAGCCCACGTAGTTAACTGGGGGTTGGAGGGGGGGAGGTCACAAGGGTTTTGAGGTGTACCCGTAACCCCACTTTATGGGGTTCAGGGCAACGCCCTAGAAAAAATTGTTTTTGGACCCTATGTTAGGTTGGGCAAACCCACCTATGGTTTTGTGCATGATTTTCGCACATGTTTTTTGGATGCAATGGTTTTCGGTCCATGGTATTGGACGCGATGGTTTTTCAGTCCATGGTATTGGATGCTTCGACATGTATAAATATGTATTCTAACATTGAAAGGAATAATAATGAAAAATCAAGCTGGTAGTCCTGGTTTTGGGATCCAGGGGAAAATCTCTATGTATATGTGTTTTATGTGTTATGCTCTCGCATTGTTTATTTTCTGTGTTTTAGAATTCATATGCAGGTAATTTCTGTACGGGGTTAAAACCTACATTAGCCTAGATCCATAGAGCCCCAAATGTGCTACAAATGATTAAGGACATGGTCCTAGCCACGAGTCACAAGGAGCCAGGAGCTTGGCATTTGGTACTAAAGGAACAATAGGACCAACCTTCTGTTTCAGCATGTGGTCATATGGAGAAAATATCCAAAAGAAAAGGAGCTTAAGAAATTCAATATCATTAAATAATTCAAAGGTCGATAAAACCATGGTTAAAACCATGGGCACATACCCATGGTAAGGGAAGGATCTAGACCATAAATAAATAAGAGAAATAACCATAGAGTTCTTTTATGGTGTGAAGAAGAGAGAAAATGTTTAATAAGAATATTATCAGTTGGTGAGTGAGAGAAGTAGTGTGAAAATGCATTTTCCAGAAATGGATGTTGTTCGTAAAAGTATAGATTGAAGAAAAGAAAGAGTTGAACAATTGAATAACATTGATTGGGGATTGGTGTTTCTAGTATATGGGTGCCTACTAAACTTTGGGGATAGTTGTCTCTAGTGAATTGAAGCCTGCAAAATTAGAAAGGGGATAATATCTCCTGCAAGTGGGTGCTTGAAAATTTTGTAATTGTAGGTGGGTTCCTACAATAATCATTTAAAGAATAGAAGACATATTTATGGTTTTATACCTTTATGGTTTTTCACATTAAATCTTTGGTGTTATATGTGATCATTTAATTATGTGATGGTTTTATTTTTATTTCATAAATGTATAAGAAATAATAATTGAAGTGAAAGATTATTTTTGGCAACAAGAATATTTCTTCACGCCCCCCCACTCCCCCCTCTCAGTATTCAACACCTTTATCTACTTCCACACTTACCCATTTCTACATAATGCAAGTTGTAGGATACCTCATCCATGACTTTATTGCACCATCCATGCTACAACCCTTCATCTTTTATTTTTTCATTTACCATTTTGCACCCTATGTCACTTAAAATTTCCACCATCAAAGTCTCCATACTTAGCTTTTGATGTAGCATTTCAAGTAGACATTATGTATAAAGAACCACCTTTTAGGATAATTAAAGGATCACTATTAATTCATCCTTCACACATTTGGGTTGATATCAATATTGAATATGTTGTAGTTCTCATAAAAATTTCATCTATATTTTGTACCAATCACGTAGTTTCTATTTATTAACTCCACTATTTGACATGAAATTTCATAGCATGTTGATGATATATTTAGTAATATTCAATACTAATATCCTCTTTAAATGGGAGATTAAAGTACTTGATCACCAATTGTATCGAGGCTTTTAAAACAAAACATGGTGACTAGAAGAAGAGACCCCTATTGTGGAGATACTATCAACACACTTGGAAAAGAGGAATATGATTTTTAGTGGATTATGGACTATAGACGATACCTGTGATTCACACCAGTGAAGAAGAGTTCTAATAGGGTTTATATTTTTGGACAAGTTATATTTCTGAAGTCATTGACTTCATTGATGTAGTTTCCTAGTATGCATCGAAATCCAATATGAAGCAAAGGTTGGTGGACATTGAAGTTGGCTGGAATCTTATTACCCCCTCTAAGTATTTTCAGAAAAATGCTACAACTCCCCATTCCACATATAGTTTTCAAGCGCTCTAAAAAAGATCCTTTTATAGCTCGAGGGTTAGGAGATGAGCTATTAAGAAACTTTATGAAAGAGTCACCTATTGATTCAACGAGCTTTACTGTTGGCTTAGGGGGTCTTGACCTAGGTTCATAGTTAGTGGCACCAAACAAATCCCTACACTACTAGCCCTTTTGGCATCAATCCATGGTGCGCGGACTGAAGTCTCACCTGAAGCAATATGGGGGGATGCTGGAACCAAGTTTCTACACCCAGAGAGCAGTGTAATGTCCTTCTACGACCTAGATCTGCCTTCGCGCAGATCTCTAAGCTCTTATGGCTTATTGCTATAACTTCCTTGAATTAGCCTCTAGACCTCCACGAAGGTCTACGATTGGCTTTTGCGGACCCTGAACATGCGAATTAGCTACTTACGTGCACCATAGATTACTCTTAGATCATTATTTACTCAGATCTTCCTAAGTGTTTGATAACTTTAACAGAAAACATTAGGATCTTCGCGTAATCACTTAACATTAATTGTGTTCAGTTTTTAATACAGATCTAGTAAATTCATGCATCGATGCATCATTATTTCATAAAAACATCATTCATCACAACATATACCACAATCATACATAACAAAAGTAAAGAGCTAAAGCACAGGAATTTCTGCAATAATCTTCTTTATTGATCTTCAATATAGGTTTACAAACTCAATACTTCCTGCGCACTCAGTTGCAGGGGTCCGCCCACTCAGTTGCGGTCACTACTCTAAGCCTTTGAGCACTTAGCTGTAGAGCCTCTTCCCCTCTAAGACTACTTCTCTGCGCTAAATTTCTTCCTTCGTACCCCTAGACAATCTTCGATTACTTTTCTTATACTCTATAAGACACACCTATTTATACAAACCCATGGTCTGCGGACCATGTGTAGATCTTCAAAAATATGAATTAAGCTTACATAAAGGAGGGTAAAACCCTTTTTTGAGTCTTAACTAGCTACGTGCTCCGCTACCACAATTTGCGGAGACATTACATCTTGTTACTTCAAAACTTGGGCTTTTGCCCCAAAACTGACCCAGGGGATCCCATCCCAACGGGTCCCCAACACAAAGTTCATGACTCGCCCTCGAGTCACTCAGTTGGTGTAGTTATTTTGCCGTGAAGATCCCCCAGTTCCACCTGCACAACTGCTACCTCAGCTACTCTCTGCGTGGCTTCCTGCTTCACTTGTTCCACCAGCTGTTCTATGGATGGTCCTTCGCTGACTCGCTTGATCTTCTACTGTGTAAGTTGCAAGTTCACCAACTTTTCATGTATGTTGGCTGAGACCAGGTAGGCTTCATCCAACCAAGGACCCAACCTAGCCTTAAGGACTACTTCCTTTTTCTGCGCTGCTTCCACTTGTGCAAGGAGTTGCTTTGCCTCCTGCAACTCGGTGAGGCATTGTGCTATAGCAATGGTGCGCATTGTAGCCCTTACTTCATCGTACTTCTACTGGAGCTTGCAGATCTTGGTATTCAATATATGCATAGTGGGATCCTCCTGCAAGCTCATCACAGCTTCCATGGCATGTTCAAACAAAGTTGTACAATCACCGACCGCAACATCTATAGTTGATATTCCTTCCGTGACAGCAGCTTTCCGTTGTTCCCTAACTTATAGTGGAGTCAAAGGCTATGACTTAAGCTCTGGTTCTATGGTTTTCATATTAAGTTCAAACTGAACTCTAGCCACCTCTGCCTTAGCATCGCAGACTCCCGCAGCAAGTTTTCGGATCTTAGCCTCAAGCGGTGCCTCCTCAGGTATGTGCAACTTTGGCACTATCCTACATGCCTCTGCCACCATGACCACCAACTGGGTGCTCTGCACCTAGATCGTTTCCTTTGCCTTCAGGGCCTCGGTCTTCATAGCGAAAATTTGCTCATTGTTGACCTGATATTCACTTATTAAGTTGAGAGCGCGCTGCCCCCGCGCCCTCAATTCCGTTGTCACACCTGTCTGCAGCGCGTGAAGGTATTCGTTGGGGAGCGCTAGAGTATTGAGGCCGATGTTCTTTAGAGTGCTCATAATGACCTTGTCATCAGTCGATTCCGCATTCAGGGACCCCTCTGGTAGCGCGATTGTCCTGAGGTCCACTGACCTAACAAGTTCTGTATCCTGACTTGTCCCTGCAGCCAGGCTTGTCTGTGCAACGCCCACCTGACCTACTCCCACCTGTATCATGTTGCTCTAGATCTACAATTCGCGCAGATACTTCTGAATAGTACCTAATGACTGCAGGTGTTGTTGTTCAAATTGTTGCAATAGTTCAACGGTGATGTTGCGCACTTTGTCCCTGATCTCATCGAGATCGCCCTCTATCAGTGTAATGGGATGCAATGGTGGCTTAGTCACTTTTGACTTCTTTCGAGGCCCCTCCGTCTCCTGTTCTATGTACCTCTTGACCCAGAATGGAGTGCTTTGTCCTTCATCACCGCCACTGCCCTGCATTGACTACTCTTCTTCCTTGGTCTAGGGTGAAGGGGATTTACCGCTTCACTTAGAGTCGCACTGCTCTTGTGCAGCCTTCTGCTTTGCAGTGCACTCTTTTCCTAATCAGGCCTTCTCCTTGGCCTCCTTCCTTTGCTACGTAGCTAACTTTTGGACCACCTGTTTCACTGCCTCCTTCTTCTTCTTCTCCCTAGAACTCCCTGTGCCTTTGCTGGTACCCGCATCCAGGTTAGACGGAGAGTGCCAATTTGTTGACCACCGCTTGATGAATTCCTGAATCACATCATCTGTGGAAAGATATAGCAAATCAAACCACTTCTACTCTGGATCCTTCCACACCCTGATATAGACGCGGTGGAAGTCTTCCTTGAACTCTGCATACTTTGATAACTACTCATACATGGTTGGGGACAACCTTGGCCACTGGTTGATGGCCATGCGAATGCTCGACTCCATCAAAACCCATAAAATTTCCATTTCTATGACCCACGCGAGGTCCTTCGTGGCCCAAAGGGAGGCAAACTCTGCAGCCTCCGGCAAACCTGCCTCCAATGGGGGGAACTGACTATCCTGTGGTAGCTCCCATGCAACCAACACAATATAGAGTAGCAACCATGTGTAGTGGAAGGTATTTCTCTTGTCTTGAGCCTCGCAAAAATTCACAAGGAACTCACTACATAGATAGTGAAACTAGTTAAAATACATGTCCTTCACACATTGTACAGCTAACGAGATCACGGGCATCGAAACCTCATCCGCGTGAAACTTCCTCATGACCTTACCAGCTAGTATTTGCGTCACAATTTTCACCGCGGGGTTTTTTATGGATGTTATGGATTACCCACACGACTTCTTGATAAGCTCAAATTTTTCCTTCATCTTCTCTACCAAGTCACGCTCGCATGTGTTTCTACCAAACTCTTTGGTTGGATTCAAGCCTTCATGTGGCAGGAGCATGATTCTGTGGACGAGCATGTCTGTGATGGGGATAGGCACGCCAAGCCATAAACACCCATCATGCACCAAATTTAGCAGTTGCTTTATATAGGTGATATTGATGTTGGAGCGATGATAGTGGGGCACCCACAACAAGTTCAGCAACCCCAATTGATTTACTTCGCGATGTAATATCCCATATCAGGAATATATCCCAAACACAAGAAAACTCCAACCAGAGATGGACTGGGAGGGCATTTACCAAATATGTCACCTCTAAAAAGAGGACGAGATCCGAAGGCTACCTGGCCCTTTCCAGACTCTGTCTAAGAGTATAATAGAAACACACAAGTGGTATAATAGCCGAGAATGCTCACAGAGATACAAGTAACAATGATAATATATATATCAAATAAACCATAAACAGATACACAAGAAATGCAGCGAGAAATGCTAAGCCATTTTATTATACTAAGCAATAAATGAGTACAAGAGGTGATTAGACAGATGGCACCTCGACTTGCACAAGGCAAGTGAAGAAATACTCTCAGAATGACAAGAATGGCCTCTCTGCGTGGATGCTGCTATTGTGCTACTGCTACTGCTAGAAAACAAATGATTATTTGGGGCTACTCCCCTCCTCGGAAAAAACTGAAACTCTGGATTCGGGCTCTACTCAAGAAACCCAGAAAAACCTAGAAAGCTTTCCTGGAATGGCCTCACATTGATCCACGTTCCAGCTGTTAGAAAATTGTCATGCTATTATTGCTGCTGGAAATCGAATGAGTATTTGGGGCTACTCCCATCCTTAGAAAAGGCTGAAGCTCTGGAATCATACTCTACTAACAAAACCCAGAAAAACCCAGAAATATTTTCTGAAATGGCCGACCCCAGAAAATCACCCCCTTGGGGTTCTACGCAGTTCCTCAAAGACATTAATGAAACTGTTGCTGAAATGCTGATGAATCTACTACTGGAATGTCAATGGAAATACCTTGCCCGAGCAAGCACTTGAAGTCCCCCGGGGCTAAGGGTGAGATCTCCGAACGGACTATCACAAATGCTCATTACCATAATGATCCAAAATGAGGGGGCTCCTCTCTATTTTATAGCCTCCACCTCTCACAATCCCTAGGGTCACCTCCTCCTGCGTGATTCCCCTCTTGCCATGTGTTCTTCCCTCCTGAGCAGTCCCTCCATGTGTCTGCGTGGGCCCCATTTCTGTGTCCCCCTTTGGCTCCCTTGGCTCCTTCTTGAGTCACAACATTGTGCTACTAGGAAGTGACTTTTTATTCTTAAAGTGAGTTATGTCCCCCGTCCTCACCTTTTTATTTATAAATAACTATAGAAGGCAAAAATTGGGCAAAATCGAATATTCCAATTAGCCATGGCTAATTAGGAATATTACACGTGAATCCACTCAACTGACTGCAACACAGTGACCTCAGATTCTTTGTAGTACACCTATTTTATGTAATTCTCCGTCACGAGGTGGGGGAACCTCTCATGGTCAGCCAAGTCCCAGTCCTCCATCTTTAAAAGGGGAACCCTCACGAGGAGCAGACCTTCAAAGGTTATATTTTTTGGCAATAGGGTTGTGTGAATGTCAAATTTCTTTGCATCTAGGTCCTTGGTGACCTTCAACTTTCCTTTGCACGGAGGGATATTCTCTGGAAAATTAGAGATGGGCTCCATGCCCTCATCGTCTATATCTTCAGCACCCTCTTCAACCTCCAAATCTACAACCTTCTCAAGCTACTTTTCCTTCTTCTGTGTCTGGGTAGCATAGTGCTTTCTAGGCGACTCGCACACTAGCACCAGCCTTTTCTGCTTGTCTTTCTTCAGCTTATGGATCTTGCACGTTGGTGTAGGCTTTGGCCTAAGCGACCTTGGTGTCATAGGCACAGGAGCAGGAGCCTCCATGCTCACAACTTCTGGAGTCACTCCTTCGGAGGCAACAATTCCTCTAGTCCTTGCAGTCTCTCCTGGTCCTGGCATAGTGCTGCAAATAAATTGTTGGGTTTTCTCGGGTAGATTATCAAATAGAGAGGTTGCAACAAAATCCTTGAAAAAATTTTGATTCATAAGCGACAGACAACACAGTGCAAAATTTCTAAGGATGCAAAGTGTTCTCTGTTGGACGGCCACACGTAATTTATAGGAGATTTTGAATTCAAATTGGATCGTTCCCCCCAAAATCCATCCATTAATGCTAAAGTGGTGGTAGATCTCCAAATATCTTAGCCTTAAATGTCGCCCCCCCGCTCCTCTTAACCATCTCTTGGCTGTCAAATCGTGAACAGTGACCCTAACGGTCATTTTCTGGTTGTGTTCCATGGTATCCACCCCCAGAGCATAGCTCCCTTTGTGCGGTCTCTGATATAGTTACATCACCCTTTTCTGCATAGCTCCTCTATTGCGTAGTCCCCAAAAATGGGCAGTATAGTTTATAGTCCCACACTCCCTTGCAACTTCTTGGAGAACTAAGACTATTCTACCATCATGTAGTCATTGAGCCGGATCTCCTGCATATGGCTTCAACCAACTCCCATTCACTTTTCCTGGGAAAGGTTCTCCGTTCAGCTTTCCAAGCTGAACCACACCCCCATATGTGATTTCTTTAATGACATATGGCCCCAACCAGTGCATCCGAAATTTTTCGGGAAATTTAGCGAACTTACTATCATATAATAAAACCAAGTCATTTACCTTGAATTTGTGCAGCTTGATCTGATGATCATGCCATGCTTTTTCACATTCGTTTTGTACTTGCTGATGAAATCGAGCCATGAACCTGTCCTCTTTGAGCTCCATCAACTGTACGAGTCGTTCTTCCAAGGCTCCGTCGTCCGCCATCCCTGTGAAGGCTGCTATGCGTATACTAGGCATGTTATATTCCATAGGCATCACAGCTTCTACGCCATACACCAACTGGAAAGGTGTCTGGCCTGTCAACTTTTTGCAAGTAGTCTTGTATGCCCATAATACTGTCGATATGCACACATCCCAATCATTCCACTACGTGTTGTAAATCTTTGTCAGTGCATTCTCCAATGTCTTATTGAAGGCCTCCACTATTCCATTAGCTTGAGGATGATATGGCATACTCTTCTAATGATACACCTGGAACTCTTTTGTCAATGCACTGATGATTTCATTAAGGAAGTGGGTACCACGATCACTCATCAACACTTTCGGGCAACCGAACCTAATTAACAAGTACTCAAATAGAAATTTAGTTGTTGTAGCCCCTGTACAATCCTTTATAGGCTGTGCCTCCACCCATCTAGTCAGGTATTTTGTCACAGCGATGATATAGTGCGCACCTGTTTTCTTACCTAGGGGTTGAATTGCTCCTACAAAGTCAATAGCCCATTTCTCTAATGGATGTAATGACACCTGAGGATTTAGAGGAAGCTCATCTCTTCGTGATGGTCTGCCCATTCTTTGACATGCATAAAATGCCATATAATATGCTTTGGTATCCTTGTGTAATGTAGGCCACCATAACCCGACACGCAGAATCTTCGATGTCGTTTCCTTTCCTGCATAATGCCCTCCTGTAGCCCCTCCATGAGCTTCAGCAAGGATGTTATTTCATTCAAAATCGGGGACATATCATCATATTATCTCGTCTGATCCCATCTTATACAAATGTCTGGAAGTTACTGAGAAATCAGTCGTGTGTACTATCAATTCTTTCTTTTGCTAATTGATGTAGCCTTTGGAGCTTTCCTTGTGGTCAGAAAGTGGATAATATCTGCAAAGTGGTTGTCTGCTACATGCACCACAAAGATCTACACGTTGGGCAGCCCTTCCTCCAAATTAGTAGGCTCCTCCCCCATTTCAATTCGCGACAAATGGTCAAGTCCTGCATTCAACCTTCCTGGCTTGACAATTAACTCAAATTCGTATTCTTGAAACAACAACAACCATCGGCATATCTTCCCCCCCAACACAGGCTTATTGACTAGATACTTCAAAGAGAAGTGGTTTGTGTACATCTTGAAATGTCCGCCCAACAGATAGTGCCTAAACTTTTGAAGTGCGTACACCATAGCCAATCTCTCGTGCTCTGTTGTTGAGTAGCTCTTTTCAACCTTTGATAACTTTCTTCTTGCAAATGCTATAGGGCGATCTATCTCTCCTTCGCTAGCCTGTGTCAGTATTTCTCTTAATGTAATACACGAGGCATCAACATGCACATGGAATTCCTTCTTCCAATCCGAGAAGACCAAGATCAGCGCTATGACCATCTTTTCCTTCAAGGCATCTAGACTGCACTGACATTCTTCATCCCAACAGAATGTAGCGTCCTTCTTCAGACAATTTTCCACGGGCGCGGTAATCTGGGCATAAGCTTTAATGAACTTTCAATAATATCCAGTATGGCCCAACGTTGCGCACAACTGTTTGACACTCCTCAAGGCTTCCAAATTGATTATTACCACGATCTTGGCAGGGTCCACCATTAGTCCTTGCTTGCATACCACATGACCCACCAAAATTCCAAAAGGGACACAAAACAAGCACTTCTTTAGGTTTAGCGCAATCTGATACATTTGACACATATCCAACATTAAGCGCAGACTCGCTACATGGATCTTTACTAGCCCAAACATTGTCCAGTCATCAAAATATACCTCCAAGAATTTGTGAATAAACTCTTTGAACGTCGCAATGACTACGCAAGATAATATAGCCAGTGCATTCTTGAGTCCAAAGCGCATCACCGTATACTGAAAACACCCCCATTTCGTCGCGAAGGTTGTTTTACTCCTGTCTTCTGGTGTGATCTTGAGCTGATGGTATCCAGAGAACCCATTAGTAAATGAGTAGGCCTCATGTCCTCCAACATTGTCCAGTACCTCATCAGTAAACAGGGTCGAGATAGGATAATGGATGCAGACATCGTTAAGCTTTCTTAGATCTACACAAATCCTTATCTCTCCCTTCTGCTTCTTTTCCTGAACTACCATTGGGCTCACCAAATCATATTCCTTGACTAGTTCAATAATACCTACCTCAAGCATCTTGTCCAATTCCAATTAGACCTTTTCCTTGTACTTGGGATTAAGGCGAAATGGCCTCTGCCTAACAGGCTTTGTGTTCAGTTTCAAAGTTATTTTCATCACTCCCAAATCACCTATGATGCCTTTCAAGTTGGAAAGTTTTGTAGGAAAAAGATCCTGGTACTCGCAGAGTAATTCATCAACTTTATCCACTATGGCATCATCCTAATAATCTCTGATCTTCGCAAACTTAGGCTCTGCTTTAGTACCAATGTTTATCTTCCTAGTCTTCAGCGGCGCAGTGATATCTCAGTTCTCTATTTGCGGACCTTCAACCTCACGACAACCTTCTGTTTCTGGGATATTGATATTCCGTGGATCCTCATCCTCCCCTTCAATAGTCATGTTATAGCATTCCAGTGCATGGCATAGCTGGGTGCTCCAATCCAATTGAACCAATTCCAAAGAATCTTGTGGGATTTGGAAGATTGCTACCTTAACCTCTTGCAATGCCTCATCAATGCTCTCGAACTCGTCTTCAAAGCTGAAGGTCATCAAGAACCCTTTTCTTAAGATATCCCACTCCGCGGTGTCGTGGTAGAGCTCTGTCTCCAAATACCAATTCATGGGGATTATGTCCAGAGTGTGACAGAATAAATGCACCCATTCTGGCTGCGGCTCCGTTCTATACACTTTAGTCCATTTTTCCATTGATCGCGTGGATCACCCCTCCCATCATATTTCTTAGTTCACTGTACTTTAGGATGACCAAATTGCATCCTCATCATCCTCCTGTAATCGCGCAACTCATCAAAGTTGTCTTTGTACGTACCCCACCACCGAGTGGGCGTAGTGCGCAGTGCCAAATCCAGCGCCTGAAAGCAGTGATCCTCTAGAACTTCTCTTTCAAAAGCATCCAAAAATTTATCTACGTCAGTTAAACCATTGTAATAAGGTAAATTTCTTACCTCTGATGACACACAGTGCAACGATTTGGTCATCATGTTGCAACGCAGTGTGGATACTTCATGCAGCTTATTTTGCCAATGTTCCAACTCTTCATCTGAATTCGAGGTACAGGAACTTTCGCGGTCCCATGCAATGCACCCATCAGCAGTTGGTTTAACCCAACCTTAGTCTCTCACCATAATTTTGTAGATTTGGTCGAAATCATTGTCAGTTTCCTCATAGTCGCGGACCAGTTTGGTATAGCGCGGTCCTTCTGTAGGGTCCAATGGTACTACAATGCAGAGCGATTTTATTTCAAGTGAAATCATCCACTTCTTCAAGTTTATGACCCCATTCATATCAATAGCCCAATATATTCCAAGGAGTGTGAGGTATGGATTGTTGTCATCAACAATTTCTATCATTTCAAAATAAACCAGTGCACTCACACCTTCTATATCTATGGTAACTCCCTGCAATCATCCCATAGGGATAATCTTCTGTTGGTTCTCCATCCTCAGTTGAATCAGTGACCACTGTAGTGTAGGTCTCCCCATTCTTTCCCAGGTATTTTTAGGCAATACGTTCGCGTCACACCCCAAATCCAAAATAACTTCGTCCATCTTATAGTCTCCTATTTGTGCGGTAAGCCTCATCTCGCAACCTGTTCTCACCTCATGCTTACCAATATTTCTGACTATGTTAGGTCCATCATGATCATTATCCTTATCGGCACACTTGTTTATCAAATCCTGTAGTCCTTTCACAACCGTGCTATCGTGCAGTAGTTTCATACAAGTCTCCAAGAAGGTGGTAAGAATAGAGGGGTCAACCTCTCTAGGCACGCTGGTGTCTGGCAGGTTGTTCTGACTTCTTGAGGTAGAGGCTTCAATGAATCTTTTCTTCACTTCCATGAATGTTTCTTTCACGCTTTCCAGATCGAAACCAGTCTCCTTTTCCAGGGCCTTGCGGACCCATCAACCTTCTTCAGTTTGTTTTCCCTTATTGTCACCAGTCTTGATCCTTCTTCGCAACATGATATTCACATTCGGGTCCTCTTCATGGGGCTTGACCCTCATCATTTGTAAGTTCTGGGTAGGATGTTGAGGTTGCGCCTTCTTCTCCTGCATCTTGGCCATCAACACAGGACATTCTTCGATTGTGTGGTCAAACTGAGTGCAGTATTGACATGATGGGCGTGTCTGATTTGTACACTCCTGTGCATAGTGTCCTAACATTCCACAATTGTAGAAAATGACCTGCCTACAACCCCTACCAGGTCCTCCTCCTCCTCGGCCTCATTCACATCCCTAATATCCTTCGTACACTCCCCTAGGACCCTAATCCAAAGGTCGAGTTTCCACTTGCATTCAATACATAGGTGTCCTCTCCATCATTAATTCATAGCTTTGACAGTGGCGGTCATCATGGCCCACCGATTTATAAAAATCACAAAACAATTGCTGTAGTGTCTGTACAAAATTTTGCAGCAAATGACAATTATTTGTGACATGTTTTTCGGCCACTTGAAAAATAGTGCACCGTAGCACGGGCCCCATACTTGGTCCTGCTGGAGCTTCGTGTCTCAGGAGCATCAACCCTCCACTTGAGATATAATTCACGAAGACAGGGCAATGATCCTCATCATGCCCCTAGCTCTTAAATTTGAGGCACCAGACTTCTTCGTGCACCTCTGTCCTAGCCTCTTTTTCTTTTTTCAAGCTCTGTAATTCCAAACAAAGGTTCTGCAACTGTGAGTGAATTTGTTGGACTCCAAAAGACACATCCTGAATAGGTGTCTCATGCAATGTCATCAAAATTTTCAGAGCTTCCGCTTGAGTTCCTATCTTTTCCCGCGATAAAGCAATCCTTAGGTGGGGCAGGAGCGTGACTATAAACCAGTCGCGGTGCTGACTATCTGTGAGATTCATATTAGCTGCATGAATCCTGCACTTCAGTCTTTGATCTAGCTCCCATGGCATTTCACCAGGCCTCATCATGATTTCCTTAAATCAAATTACTGATTGTGAGGCATACTTAGGCTTACTGAATTCTTTGTTCAAAGTGATTTGAGTATTGGCTAATGATGCCAATGGATTATTAGTGCAGTACTTAACGTAGCATGTCAACGTGCGATCCTACAAATTAGTAACAAACTGCGCCTTCTTTATATTATCATCTGTAATCTGTTGTGTTGTCCACACAGCCTTCACAACAAACCAAAACTGATCCGGATCCTCACTTCCTAAGCCCTTGAAAACTGGCAACTTCATTGTATTCGACATGTTGACCGACGATGGTGGTGGTGGCGGTGTGGGCAAAGGTGTATGTTGTGGAGGTGAAGGTGGAGGTGGTGTGGACGGATGAGTTATTCACGAAAAACCCTTCCTTATCAACTGGACAGTGCTATGCGGTGAAGCCTGTGCTTCTCCCTCGTTGTCACTCACAGGAGGTTCAATCAACGAGCTATATTCAGGGCCTATTCTTCTCCTATCCCTGAAAAGCTTCCCACTTTGCATAGCTCCAAACATCAAGGCAGTGGAATAACCTGTTTCTCACACAACAACATCTTAATCCAAGTATTCAAAGATCTTAGATACTTACCTCATGGTCCTTTGAAGAAACGTCGCTTTGCTTCACTGTAACTGACTGAGGTGTTGACCACGAACTCTGTAACAAATCCTCCTATAACTCGATCAAGCCAATGGTCAACATCGTGCGCAGTCTTATCTTCAGAAGTTTCCAATCTTTGCACTAATTCTGGGGTCCACACTATTGGACCATCAAGCTTCCACCTCCCTTGGCCGTTTACCAATTTAGCTATCCACTCGTATAGTTCAATCAGGAATGTGCAGAAGAAAATTTTGTGTATTTCTATGTACAAAAATATTTCCAACCACTGTTCTTTCGTTAAGCGTGGATTCTTATTTTCCTGCACCGCAAATTCATGGATATTTCTATCCAACCACTTCTCAATTTCCTTCTTGGTAGGATTCTAGTGATGTGACATCACACATCTCTTTATGCAGATCCCAGTCCTGACAATGGAACCATTTGTTGGCTTAGGGGGTCCTGACCCAGGTTTAGAGTTAGTTGCGCCAAATAAATCCCTGCACTACTGGTCCTTTTGGTATCAATCCGTGGTGCGTGGACTGAAGTCTTGCCCAAATCAGTATGGGGGGATGCTAGAACCAAGTTTCTGCACCCAGAGATCAGTGTGATGTCCTTCTGCAACCTATATCTGCCTTCGTACAGATCTCTAAGCTCTTATGGCTTATTGCTGTAACTTGCTTTAATCGGCCTCTAGACCTCTACGAAGGTCTACGAATGGCTTTTGCAGATATTGAACAAGCGAATTAGCTACTTACATGAACCATAGATTACTCTTAGATCATTATTTACTCATATCTGCCTAAATGTTTGATAACTTTAACAGAAAGCGTTAGGATCTTCGTGTAATCACTTAACATTAATTGCGATCAGTTAGTAATACAGATCTAGTAAAGTCATGCATCAATGCATCATTATTTCATAAAAGCATCATTCATCATAGCATATACCACAATCATACATAACAGAAGTAAAGAGCTAAAGAACATGAATTTCTACAATAATCTTCTTTATTGATCTTCAATATAGGTTTACATACTCAATACTTCCTACACACTTAGCTGCAGGGGTTCGCGCACTCAGATGCGGACACTACTCTAGGCCTCTGCGCACTCAACTACAAAGCCTTTCCCCCTCTAAGACTACTTCTCTATGCTAAAATTCTTCCTTCATACCCCTAGACAAACTTCGATTACTTTTCTTAGACTCTCTAAGACACACCTATTCATACAATCCCATGGTCCGCGGACCATTGGTAGATCTTAAAAAAGCTGACTCAAGCTTACATAAAGGAGGGTAAAACCTTTTTTTGACTCTTAACTAGCTACGCACTTCGTGACCATAATTTGCAGAGACTTTACATCTTGTTACATCAAAACTTGGGATTTTGCCCCAAAACTGACCCTAGGGACCCCATCCCAACATTTACTCCTAATGAGGCAAATCCAAACACATCAAATTTTCGACCCAAAGGGTATTTTCTCTGCCCATATGTTTTCTATTGGGTATTTTTTCAATTTTAAATAGGTCCCAACAATTGGATAGGGAGTGGGTGACAATCAAAATATATGAGGAATATGTTGAATGTCAAGAGAAACTCATCCATGATGATGTCAATACACTAGTCAGTACAAATAATTATCAAGAAAAGGTGACACATCAATTGGGTTTTGAGTTAAAAAAATTTGAAGATGAATTATTTGACATCTGGGTAAAGCATGATATATTGGTAGCACCATTATGAGAGTTTATTGAAGAATGGTTAAATGATTGCTCACCAAAAATAGTTGAATCCTAATTACTTGCAACATCAAAGAAGTAGTTACAACAAATAGGGTTTATTTCAAAGGTGCAACATTTAAAGAAGGCTTCATCTGGTGGAAGAGAAAAAGAATTTTCTAACATAATAAGAAAAACAAATCCCTTATTAATCCATAACTTTCTCAATTTCCTCTCAATTCGTAATTATTCAATATTAAATTTCACAATCATTTGGAATGTCAAAGGTAAATTCCTAACTATCACTGATTCACCAGCCTTTTCCATATATTTTAATAGTCCATGAGAATCTCATCTTAGTCTCTTTGGACAAAAACATTTCATTTTACAAAATTTATAAACTTTTTTTATAAACATTTGTATATTTAAATATCTAGAGAGAATTGTTTCTCACACATAGCTAGTGTGAACTCCAACTTTGAGTTTTAAGCATGAAATTTCAAGTGTGTGTCTCATCAAAACCTTTATGAGTTTAATTGAATTATTAAACTAATTTCTCTACATATGTGGAATTTTTTGTATCATCTTTCCAAATGATATGCTATGCTAGAAGAAATATGTTATGAAATTGTTGATTTTATTCTTTTAAGTCCTTCTATTATACTCATGATTGTGAATATTCATTTCCTTTGAAACTCCTAGTCATATCTTAGACAATTTTTGTATTTTCTACTTTGCATTTATCACTTTTGAAAAGAGGAGTACAACCTCTCTAAAAACATAATAGGAATTTTCCTTGTAATTTTATCTCCAAAAATTTGAACAGTGATATAAATCAATGATGCTTATGAATGAAACTTTCTTGCTACTATTTGAAGAAATAAAACGAGATTTTCTCTCCTAACCTAGAATGTGGGTTTTATGAGAAATTTATAAGTATTATATGATCAACTATAGTGAATTGGGTTTATCTTGGGTGTTTGGGGGGAATAATTATTATCCTCCCTTTCCAGGTTCAATTTTCACAAGTGACTTGTTGAGCTCATATTGAATATAATGTTTTAATGGATTTGAGCCTTGTTGTTGCATAGCCTTGCTACTTTGAATAATATCTTACCCTTACCTATGGGCTAGAAGATAGAGTGCTTGGTTACATGGAAAAGAGATTATATGGTCAACATGCCTTGGAATATCATGGTACCAGACAAATATTTGTAATCTAATTTAAGTATCAATAAATAAATAAATATTTAAATAGATTCATTCAAATTATTTAGGCTAATTTATTTATAATAAAAGATAGTAAGCAATATATATCATCAAAATACATGACATTAGGTAGGTAAGTATTATGAACAACATGATTAAGATGTTAAATTAATAATACAATTATGGAAAATAATAATTACAATATTAGAAACAACAATAATAATATTACAAACAAATGATGATAATATTACCAACAAATAGTAATATTATGGAAAACCAATAATCACACCATTGAAAATTAATAATCATAATTCTAAAAACTATTAATCACAATTTTGTAACGATGATTTAACTCCATATTCTTACTAAAAGATGGTTTGAGTAGGTCAAAATGCATCCCCTCAAATTATGTTTCCTTTTATAAATATGTTTCATTGTGTTAAAGCATAATATCAACTTCATTATAATATTTTTTAATTATAATTTTAAAAATATTTTAGAAAATAAATACTATATGTTATTAAAAATAATACAATAATATGTTATTAACAGAATAACCATGTGAAGGATGACGTACCAAGAATGAAAAACAATAAGCATTCGTTCTTTGCATACATAACATGGAAGGTGAACATATAACATACTGTCCAATGGAAAAAACATGTGAAGGATACTAGTATTTACAAATAATAAACATCATATAGTAAATTAATAATAATTCGTTTACGACATTCCATTTTGTCAAATAGATATCACATTATTTACCTCCAACAAATAAGATGAAAAGGATATTAGTTAAATTATTAACTGCTTTGCCAACTAATAACCAGGATTATAAAGTGAATAAATATTGTTTGATGTGTGCTATCATGGGTTCCATCTTTGAATATATTAAGTTGTTTTATTTTCTAAATTAGTTAGAGTTTCCGTCCTTTTGAATTAAGGTAAAGCGAAATATATGCTATAAAGTTTGAAAGTTGGTTTTTAGCATGAAAAAGTTAAAAATAATCAATATTATTTTATTAATGGAGAAATGGTTACATAGTTGTAACACATCTCCTTAGTTTAGGATTTGTTCCTAGAGTTTAGGAGGTTGTTTACAACTATCTGATTTTCAGTGATGTATTTAATATTGTAATGTTCATTTGATGTAAAGTAGAGTGAATGGAGAGAGAGTCTCTTCTTTGTTTGAGTGCAGTCTCCAGGTGCAGTACTCACCTGTGAGCTGCAACTCCTTTTTTTAATTCAAAGTCTGATTTTTATCTTGGTATTAGAGCATAGGGTAGAGATAGACTTATTTTTTTTCTTAGGGATGCATGATTAATTACATAGTTGTAGTGGTAGTAGAGCATGCTAGGAGAATCTGTAAGATCAGGTGGACTGCAGTAACACCTGTAGCGAAGGGTCTCAGATGACTGATCATCTCTGAGCCGAAGAAAGGGTTGGCGCTCATTTGCGAGCAGAAGCAGGTGTTGGCGCGGATTTCTCGCGCACAGTCGCGCCATAAAAGAGCCGAAGCACAAGCGGGCACGGGTTTTTAAGGAGCAGTCGTGCCATTGGCGCGGATTCGACAGGGATAATAGCGCCAACGCGCCAGAAAGGTACATTGGTGCGGAGTTTTAGCTGATAATGGCGCCAGAAAACTTGACTCGCGTGGATTTTTTCCTAGCGCGGATTTTTAGCTGTTGATTAGCGCCTTTGACTAAAAAGAAGCGCCAACCTCTTTCTTTTTGGAAAAATCTGCAATCTTTTGCAGATCAGTCTTGCCCGGTGGTGGCATGTGGAGATTTCTGCTCAGTGGCAGCAGATTTGATTTACCCAGTGGTGGCGAATTAGAGCTCTGAGATCTGTTCGGTGGCAGCAGATCGGATTTGCCCGGTGGTGGCGCAGTGCAGCTCCTCGATCTGTTCGGTGGAAGCAGATCGTCTTTGCCCGGTGGTGGCGTGTTGGAGTTGTTTGTTGATCTGTTCGGTGGTAGCAGATCGGTTTTGCCCGGTGGTGGCACAGTGAAGTCCCTGATCTGTTCGGTGGCAGCAGATCGGACTTGCCCGGTGGTGGCACAGTAAAGTCCCTGATCTGTTCCGTGGTAGCAGATCGGACTTGCCCGGTGGTGGCCGATTGGAGTGTTCAGTTGGGTAAAAATGAACAACAGTTTAGAATCATATCTCCACGAGTCTGGCAAACTCGATGGAACGAATTTCTCCAACTGGAAATTTAAAATGCAAACTTTGCTGGAGAGTGTGAATGCATGGTCGATCGTCTTGGGAAATGAGCAGAGATCTGGAACAGCGACCCAAGAACAAGATTGGGATAAAAGAGAAACGAAAGCGAAAGTCATACTGAAGATGTCTGTTAAAGACAATATTATCCCCCATATCAGAGATTGCAAGTCGGCCGCGGATATATGGACAACGATCAAGAACTTGTACGAGACTCAGAATACAAATCATGTTCTGGCACTCAAGGGAAAACTGTTTGCATTAAAGATGGAAGAGAATGAGTCCATTACTGGATTCATGGCCAGAGTTAAGGACTTGAGTGACAAATTGGGAGCTATTGGAGAGAAGGTGTCCGACTCAGATCTGGTCACACTCACATTGAACAGAATGACTGATGAATACCAGATGTTCATCACAGGACTGTCAGCAAGGGAGAAAGCCCCTTCATTTGATGAGCTGACAGCGATTCTGCTCCAGGAGGAGGAGCGACGACAGAATCTAAAAACTCAGAGCAATGACCTTGCTCTGATGGCGAAAAGGCGACAGTACAGAGGGAAGCAGCACCAGCACCAACATCAGCACCAGCAACCGCAGCAGCAGCAGCAGAAAGGAGCCAACACATTTCAAAAGAGATCATTTAGAGGTATGACTGATAATTATGTTAAGAAATGTTTTTACTGTGGAAAACCTGGTCATCAGATTAAAGAATGCTATAAGAGGCAGGCGGATGAAAGAAGAAGCAAACAGAGGAAACACCAGGGCTGTTTTGTTGGAGAAGAGGAGGACCACAGCCATGATCTTCGACTATTCACAGTCGATTGTGCTCTTTCAGCATCAAAGGGAGATGAGGACGACATATGGTATGTCGACTCTGGCGCATCCTCACATATGACCGGTAAGAAGGACTGTTTTGAATTTCTTGAAGAAACTGCATGTGGATCAAAAATTTATCTAGGAGATGACAGTGGGTATGAGATCAAAGGATATGGTGATATTCCTGTGAAGCTACCTAGTGGTGACATTAAACATCTTAAAAATGTATTATATGTTCCAGGAATTAAGAAAAATTTGATCTCTGTCTCAATGATTACAGACCAGGACATGCAAGTGCAATTCTTTAAGAATAATTATTTCATTAAGGATAGCCAGATGGTAACAGTTGCAACAGGAGTGCGCGTGGGGAACTTGTATAGATTGGATGCAAAGAGTATGCCACGACAAGCAATGGTTGCAACTGGATCAACAGTAAAAAATCTCTGGCATCAGAGATTCGGCCATCTCAATTTGCAAGACCTCATCTTACTTCAGAAGAAAGGTATGGTCGATGGACTCCCTGTTTTTCATAATGTCAAGCTGGAATGTGATGGATGTGCATTAGGGAAAATGCATAGAGAAGAGTTCCCTTTGCATGTCAACAGAAAGGAAAGAGACATTCTAGAACTAGTGCATACAGATATTTGTGGACCTATGCAAACTAGGTCTTTAGGAGGAGCATATTACTTTCTGTTGTTTACAGATGATTGCACTAGGTTTTCATGGGTGTACTTTCTAAGTAAAAAGAGTCAAGCCTTTCGGTACTTTAAAGAGTTTAAATCTATGATAGAGAACCAAACAGGAAAAAGGATAAAGATTCTCCGCTCGGACCAAGGGGGAGAATACAGGTTAGGAGAGTTCATGAACTTCTGCAAGCAGCATGGGATTATGCAGCAATTCACAGTGCCACACACTCCACAACAGAATGGAGTAGCAGAACGGAAGAACAGAACCCTTGTGGAGTGCGCCAGAAGTATGCTTCAAGGTAAGGGTCTATCAAATGGTCTTTGGGCAGAAGCTATTAATACTGTTGTTTATTTAAAGAATAGGAGTCCTACTAAATGTCTAGGCTTCAAAACCCCTTTTGAAGCATTGTTTGGACTCAAACCAGCAGTTAGTCATTTAAGAATATTTAGATCAAAAGCTTATGCTCATATACCGAAAGTAGATAGGAAGAAGTTAGACCCCAATGCCCTGAAATGTATATTTGTTGGATATGGCACTGAGTATAAGGAATACAAGTTATATAATCTTGTGACTCATAAAGTTTTTGCAAGCAGAGATGTTATTTTTCATGAACAGGCTGAAGATGGAAAGGAATATTCTAACAGTGATAGTCACATTCCACTGTTAATAGAAGTAAACAGTGAAGAAGATGAAGAGCAGGAGCAGCAGCAGAAACAGGAAGAAGAAGCAGCAGATAGTATAATAAATGATGATGCAAGCCCGGAAAGTGTTGAAATAGACAGAGTTGAGGTAAGTCCTCTACCTAGGAGATCAGGTAGGAAGACTCGACTACCTGCTAAATTGAGAGACTATGCTTTAATGTCCAAAATTTTAAACATTGTAGAACCTGCAAACTATGAAGAAGCAAGTAAATCAGATGCATGGAGGGCTGCAATGCATGAGGAAATTGAATCAATATATAGAAACCATACTTGGGATTTAGTTGAGTTGCCTGAAGGAAAAACCCCTATAGGATGTAAGTGGCTGTATAAACCAAAGATAAATGCAGATGGGAGTGTAGAAAAATTCAAAGCTAGACTGGTAGCAAAGGGTTACTCACAGCAAGAAGGAATAGATTTCGATGACACCTTTGCCCCTATAGCTAAATTAAATACAATTAGAATGCTAATTTCTTTAGCAACAAAACATAAATGGAAGCTACACCAGCTAGATGTTAAGTCTGCATTTCTGAATGGTGAATTAAAGGAAGAAATCTATTTAGTACAGCCTCCTGGTTTTGTGAAAAAGGGGCAGGAGCATTTAGTGTGTAAATTGCATAAGGCACTTTATGGTTTGAAACAAGCACCCAGGTCATGGTATGAGAAAATTGATTCATTTTTTATACAGCATGGCTTTCAGAGGAGCCTCAACGATCCAAACCTGTATACCAAGTTAAATAAATAGAGGCAGATTATTTTGATTTCTTTGTATGTGGATGACATGATCATAACAGGAAATGCAAATAATTTGATCAAAGAAATCAAGCAGCAAATGTCACAAGTATTTGAAATGAAATATCTTGGAGATCTTCATTATTGCCTAGGATTGGAGGTATGGAAAGAATCTGGTCAAACTCTTCTTACTCAAGGGAAGTATGCCAGAACCCTGTTGGAAAGATTCAGAATGGAGCAATGCAAAACAGCAGCAACACCATTGCAGTAGAATTTAAAGTTAAGCAGTGACGATGGCACAAAACAGATGGATGCCACTTTGTACAGACAGCTAGTGGGAAGTTTGATATATCTCACGACAACTAGACTTGATCTGGCATATTTTTTTTAAGTGTGCTGAGCCAGTTCATGTCCAAACCACTTGAAAGTCACTGGATTGCAGCAAAATGCTTGTTGAGGTACCTTAGTGGTACTTGTAATTATGGTATTTTATACACTGACATTTTTTATGTTACTTTAGCAAGTTATTCAGATTCTGATTGGGCAGGTAACCTGGATGATCGAAGATCCATCACAGGTTACGCATTTAGTATTGGATCCAGGGTTATTTCGTGGAGTAGCAGAAAGCAAAGTACTGTAGCACTATCATCATGTGAAGCTGAGTACCAAGCATTGTGTGCAGCCGCATGCGAAGCTATCTGGTTGAGGAGATTGCTCAGCGATGCAGGTGAAGGACAGAAAGAAGCAACCAGCATCAAAACTGACAACCAGAGCACAATAAAGCTTGCATACAATCCAGTTTTCCATAAAAATACTAAACATATTGACACTCAGTTTCATTTTGTTCGAGAAAAGATACAGTCCAAAGAAATATGTGTAGAGTATTGTAACACTTGTGATAATTTAGCTGATATTTTTACTAAGCCTCTAGGGCGAGTAAAGTTTGAATTATTTAGAGGGATGTTAGGAGTGCAGAATAACCCTTTCTCCATTAAGGGGGGGAGTTAAAAATAATCAATATTATTTTATTAATGGAGAAATGGTTACATAGTTGTAACGCATCTCCTTAGTTTAGGATTTGTTCCTAGAGTTTAGGAGGTTGTTTACAACTACCTGATTTTCAGTGATGTATTTAATATTGTAATATTCATTTGATGTAAAGTAGAGTGAACGGAGAGAGAGTCTCTTCTTTGTTTGAGTGCAGTCTCTAGGTGCAGTACTCACCTGTGAGCTGCAACTCCTTTTTTTAATTCAAAGTCTGATTTTTATCTGAAAAGGTAAGCAGGGGGGTTTCTATTGAACTTATAATTGGGAAGGTATAAAATGATAGTATTTTAGAGGAATTTGACAAAGTATAAGTGAAACATTTTTATTGATGGAGAAATAAAAGATTATAACTTAATTTAAACCATTCATGTTTCTCTTCCAACCATTTATAATGAAATGATTTTTTTCATTTAAATTTTCTAAAATTAATAGTAGACAAAACTAAATAAAAAGAAAAAAAAAAAAAAAAACCACTAAAACTAATAATAATATGTTTTGATGTATCACTATTTTTGTAAACATAAATAAAATTCTTTTTCTTCTATTCTTTCTTTTCATTCTCCTCCTCCTCCTCATTAGCATTATCTAAGTAATAAGCTTTGTAAAGGGATGCAACGAGGCCTAGTGACTCTATAATCCCCAACCCCTTTGTGCTTATTGCATCAATGAAATGGTTGTTTCAAACTTAATATTTTATAGTCTCAATATTAATGCTACGATTTTATAAATGGAATGTTGGATTTATTATGTAATAAGGACCAAGGTTGTTATCGTTCATGGATAATATTTTCAAGCAAATTATTCTATTCTAATTTCCCTTTCATTTTATTTCACATGTTGGAATTAACCATCATATCTATGTTTTCCTTTTCCATTTGGTTTTCGATCTAATGAATATGATTTAGAAAAGTTGTTTTAGCATCTTCCTCCACATATATAATTAAGCAAAGACAAATCAAGCAAAGACAAATCATGACTTTTATGGTTAAAAAGATCATTCATATGGTTGAACTTATTAAATTTCCTTGACGTTTGGTTTCAAGTCAACACATAATTAAATAGATGCACCTCAATCATAATTAAAAAAAAAAAAACATAACTCAACACCCATTTAAATAGATGCAGCTCAATCATAATTAAAAAAAGACATAACTCAACACCCATTTTATATTTGGTTTCGGAATAGATAACAAAGATTAAATAGATGCATTTTTTTTATCTCTATTATAAATCCAATCTAAGCTTCATAGTTAAAGAGGTCATTCTCTAATGACAAATGATAACTCTTGTTCTAGGATACAAGGTGGGTACTCCATTCTAATCGAATGACTAATTCAAATGGCTAAAATGGTATAGGAAAATGTATCTACACACTTTGATATGGCATTTAGTGCTTTTGTGAATAGAGAACAACCTAAGAAACAACACCTCACATTTCAAATAGTACCCCAAAACACTTTAATATGGCCTTTAGTGCTTTTGTGAATAAAAACAATCTAAAAAACAATATTTCACATTTCAAATAGTACCTCAAAACATTTATAACGTAAAAATAAATTTATAAAATTAATAGGAAATTTTATCTAATTAAGTTTTATAATAAAATCTTATAAATAAATAAAAATCTATTAATAAAAAATAAAATAAAATAAAAATATCATAAAAACATTAATTTTATTCATTTTAATTCTAGATTTACCAAAAAAAATCAAATCTCTCATAATCTATCTTAAATGTCATTATGAGTGACAGTTGAGTATGGATGCCATCATCCGCGAGGATACGAATGCCATCATCCAATATGCCTCGCTTACCGGCACGAACGCCGGAATATTGTTGCTGCTATGATGACGTGTACACGCTTGAATGTTTTAAACGGTTTGTTTTTTGGTGTGCCATACAATTATTTGGTAGACAGGACGTGGCGCGTCCAGAGTGCCATTATCCAATATACCTTCCTTACCGGCACGAACGCCGGATTATTGTTGCTGCTATTACGTGTATACGCTTGAATTTTTTTAACGGTTTGTTTTTTGGCGTGAAACTCCCTTATTAATATGGATCCACTAAAACACGAAACCGATATATGGAATTCATAAATTCACATTGTAATACAATATAACATTTATGGAAAAATCATTAATTAGAGGGGAGAATTTTTTAAAACACTGCAATTTGGTGTTGTGACTAAAATTAAATATGAAAAGGTCGTTGAATGCTGGAATTGTACACGTCTTAACTGCATACTCCATCTTCCATTAAAATAATCTGGCTGAGAATTACTCACTTACGGAACTCAATTAGAGAGGAAGGATCGTTTAGAATTATGTACCTTCCTTATATATGGAAGTCATTCCCACTGCGTTCATGCTGTTCATAAAAATCGTTGTCCGCACTGTCGCGTTGTTATGCTTTTAAATGGCGTTTCAACCCGTTATTGTTTTGCTTCTGTTAGAGTTTGTGTAGTGATGGCTGATGGTAATTTTTATGTCGATCGCTGATTCTCTGAATATTCGGAATCGGATGGATCGCTGATTCTTTGAATATTCGGAATCGGATGGGATGGATATGGGTACGGTCAATTTTTTGACAGCGCCTATGTCCGTCCGATTCTTGAATATTCGGGGAATCAGCGATCCACTTAAGCTCAGGGATAGCTGATTCCCTTAGTGATGGTATATATTTGGAACTTATCAGGCACATTTTTCTTGGTTACGTGCTTAAATAGTCATTTTATTATGGATGTTGTAGTTTAATAATTAATTGATGTATAGAAAATAATTAAGACTTATAGAAAGTTTTAGAAGTGATATTGGAGTCCATTAAGGTTGTTTTTTATCTTTTATTTTTTTTGGTTTATATATTGATAAATTGGAAGTGGGGTTAAATTTGCAAGGCAGAGATGGTTTTAGGTTGGGGGAGTTTGTGATAAAGCTTCTTTTATATGCTCATGATATTGTATTAATTTCTAAATAGGTCCATGCATTGCAAATGCACTTATATTCCCTTGAGCATTTTTGTAGAGCAGTGGGGATGAAATCAATACTAGCAAGGCCAAAACAACAATTTTCTCTAATAAAAGGAGGCACAGCCAGCGCATTTTCTTCTTTGAAGACAACATTCTTGAAGAAGTAAATGAGTACAAGTACCTCGGGATTGATTTCAACAACGAACTCAAGCATACTTTCTTCTTTGAAGACAACATTCTTGATGAAGTAAATGAGTACAAGTACCTCAAGATTGATTTGAACAATGAACTCAATTGGGAGGACTTTAAAAAGAAGAGGATTTTAGGAGGGTGAAAAGCATTATATGCTCTTCAATACATATGTAGAGAGACATGAGTTGTGAGATTGGAAAACGATTAAAGTGTTTTTTAGACTCCTAGTTTGTTGAGTGATGTTATATGGGTGTGAATTGGGAAAATCCAAAAACACTTTATCATGAGCAGGTTCAAAATAAAAAGTTCAGTACCTTATCACATAATGTTGTCATGAGCAAGTTCAAAATAAAAAGTTCAGTACCTTACGAGATAATGGTGAGTGAAACACGAGCAACTTCCATGGAAGCAATTGCTATGGTGTGGCTCATAAAATATCTAAAAATAATTGAGCAAATGAGAGTAGGTAGATGGTATAATGTTATTTTCAATGAAGACATGAGTGAAAGAAAGAAAACATTGATGAAACAAAACTACACGTGGATGCAAAAATGGAATATCTACCTCAATGCATGTGCCACAAATAGCAAGGAGCTAAATAATTATGTTATGGAGAAGTTTCATAAAAGGGTATGGGGAAAAGAGTTGGGTAGAAAGAAGAAGTACTACATTAAGGAATTCAACCCTACCTCTGATCTACAACAAAAAGAGTTCATTGGAGCTAGCATTCGGTGGAGGGAAAAGGTTCCAACTTCGGTGTGAAAGAGGATGCTAGAAAAGGCCTAAAGAAGCTTGGGAAGAACTAGGAAAAACATTTCATTTTGAAATGTGATGCTTTCAAAGACATCAAAGAAAGTTATGAGAACATGTTAGCATCAGTTTCTTGGTATTGTCTTTTCAACAAGGGGATTGTTGAAAGGTTAAATCAGTTCATCATCAATTTGAATCGAAAAAAGATTCAAATATTTTTAATCTTTAAACCTTAAAATATCATTTCATTTCATATATAAAAATATTTATAATTTATCTTTCAAATACCATTTAATCAAATATTAAAAAAAAAAAAAAATCCATTTGCATTCTTTAAAATTCGATGGAAATTCACTACTATGTTTTCATTTTAAAACATTTCTAAAATCAACAATAAATTAATTCTTTATTTATATAATCATCGCTTTGAATTAAAAAAATTAAAATTAAACATAAAAAGTAAGTATTTCAACGCAGTTTCTTTCTTTCAACTTTTCCCATCTCGCTAGCAATTCATAATCCTCCGTTCGAACTCTTTCTGTTCTATTATCATACCTGAACTAGATTTTATTTTGTTTTGCTGACATTTGTGTATGTCGTGATTTATATGTATTAGTGTAGTTGGCGTGAACTTTTTTTAAGGATATGGAATATACAGAGATATTTTATGAGAAATTGTATATGGATGATACTTTTAAATTTTACTGGTTAAGAAGTGGAATTTTTTATATATATATAATTCGATCCATTATATATAACATTAGATTTATCGTAAAATGAAAGAAGTGGAAATTTATATATATATATATATAAAATTGGATCCATTATATATAACACTAAATGAAAGAAGTGGAAATTTTCACATATATATAAAATTGGATCCATTATATATAACATTAGATTTATTAGATTTATTGTAAAATGAACACTTCACAGGTAAAGTACGAATATGAAGAATAAAATGAACTTGCGCACTTATTTAATTCGGTTAAAAACAGAGAATAATTAGTAATATGTACAGAAGTGAATGTTGAAAATAATTAATAATATGGATAGAGGCATTGGAAGTAATGCTTTCACATTTTGTTATGAGTTATTATTGAGAGTTTTCAAAGTAAATCTAGAAATTGTTATTTCTTATGTATGCGTTGTAGTCATGATTTAGAAGTGTGGAAGTCAGAGATTTATGTCAATAAAAATTACAGTGTGGTTTTGATGCTGTGTGTAATCGCTCTCTCAATTGTTAGTGCAGAGCATACATAACACATAGTAGATTTATACTCAAAGACTTGGACGGCAATAGCAAAGAGTAATTTCAGAGACAGACAAATGGAGAAACAACAAGATTACTCAATCAAAAAAAGCGGAACAGATAAAACAATCAATGGAGAACAGAAATCACTTTGCATTACGACCTTGGCTTGCTTTCCTTGGCCAGAGAAATTACAAATTTATAGAGGCTGCAAAAGGATCTAGATCCCCGCATGTGATTCAGATGGAGATCTAGAAACTAATGGCTGTGTAGAAGGATCTAGAATCTTGCATGTGATTTAGATGGAGATCTAGAAACTAATGGCGGTATAGAAAGATCTAGAATCCTGCATGTGATTTAGATGGAGATCTAGAAACTAATGGCAGTGTAGAAGGATCTAGAATCCTGCATGAATTTGGCTTCACACTTAACATTCTCCCACTTGAAGCCAAATAAGAGTCATGAATCAAGTCACACCGAGTCCTACCATGCTTCTACATAACTCATGTTTATTTCGTGGTAGAATCTTAGTGAGCATATCAGCAGGGTTCCTATCTGTATGGATCTTTTCCAAGGATAACTGTTCTTCCTCCAACACATGCCGGATCCAATGGTACCTTAAGTCAATGTGCTTGGTTTTTGAATGAAATGCTAGGTTTTTCGCCAAGTGAATGGCACTCTGACTATTACAATATAA
The DNA here is from genome assembly GCA_031772625.1 of Pinus tabuliformis. NCBI lineage: Eukaryota > Viridiplantae > Streptophyta > Pinopsida > Pinales > Pinaceae > Pinus > Pinus tabuliformis. The sequence goes on along the minus strand of CM062807.1, from coordinate 90,365,724 downwards.
CACATACTTGTCCTACTTTATTCTTATCTCTCCTAGGAATTGCTACATCCACAACCTCTCTTTACAAGCTTCTGTTGCAGTGATGTACTTTGCTTCTGTTGTAGAGAGGGTTACTATTCTTTGTAGCCTTGACACCCAAGATACTACTGCACCTGCAAATGTATACAAATAGCCTGTAGTGGACTTTCTGGTGTCCATATCTCCAGCCATATTTACATTTGTAAATCCTTCAAGCACAGTCTCATTATGACCAAAACATAAACAATAATGACTAGTGCCCTTGAAATACCTCAAAATCCATTTTACTGCTTACCAATGATGTTTCCCTAGATTGGCAAGGAACCTACTCACTACTCCCACTGAATATGCAATGTCTGGTCATGTGCATACCATGGCATATATCAAACTGCCAACTGCTAAAGCATAAGGAATCTTGCTCATCTCTTACTTGTCTTTGTCATCACTAGGACATAATTCAATACTCAGCTTGAACTGGGCTGCAAGGGGTGTACTAACTGGCTTGGCATCCTTCATATTAAACCTGTCAAGCACCTTCTTGATATATTTTTCTTGTGACAGTCACAACCGTTTGTTTTTCTTGTCACGCATAATCCGCATGCCCAATATCTGTTGTGTTGGTCCCAAATCCTTCATTGCAAATTTGCTACCCAAATTTTTCTTCAACCTATTGATCTTATTCTTATCATGCCCAACAATCAACATGTCATCCACATATAACAATAATATGATATACTTTTCTTCATCATACCTCTTGATATAGACACAATGGTTAGCTTCCAACCTCTGAAAACCATGTTCCAACATGAATGAATCAAATTTCTTGTACCATTGTCGAGGTGCCTGTTTCAACCCATAGAGACTCTTTTTCAACCTACAAACAAGGCCTTCTTTTCCTTTTTCTATGAAGCCTTCTAGCTGCTCCATATAAATTTCTTCCTCCAATTCACCATGAAGGAAAGCAATTTTTACATCTAACTCTTCACATTCTAAGTCTAAAGCAGCAACTAGACCAAGAATGACTCTAATGGATGACATTTTGACAACAGGTAAGAAAATTTCAGTGAAGTCAATACCTTATTTTTGGGCAAAACCTTTCACCACCAGCCTTGCTTTATACCTCTCCTTCTTTTCTTCACCTTCATGCTTAATCTTGTAAACCCATTTGTTTTGTAGAGCCTTTCTACCTTTTGGGAGGTTTACCAACTCCCAAGTTTTATTTTCTAGCAAAGAGTTCATTTCTTCTTCCATTCTTTACTGTGCTCAACTTTACAGGCTTCTTGAAAACAATTAGGCTCACCTTCATCAGTCAACAAAATATAGTTTGAAGGAGGATACCTTTGTGAAGGCTTATGAGGCCTAGAAGATCTGCGAACCAACTGTAGTGGTGCATTATTAGGTTGAATCTCCTGTAAAGGTTCTTGCAAGATTCCTTCTTCTTGTTGTTCATCATTTTCCATTTGTTGTTCTTCATGCTCCTAAATTTGCTGTTCATTTTCTTGTATTGGTGGTATGTTTTCCTGCTACTCTTCAAACCTGTCAATAACATTTTTGACCTCCAACTCACCTACAGTCCTCTTGAACATTTTTGACTCATTAAATATAACATCCCTGCTTCTAATAATTTTATGTTTGACTGGATCCCATAGACGATAACCAAAATCTTCATCTGCATATCCCAAAAAAATGTATTTCATAGATTTATCATCTAGCTTAGTTCTATTTTCTTTTGAAATATGTACAAATGCTTCACATCCAAATATTTTCAAGTGAGAATAATTCAAATTCTTACTAGTCCAAACTTCTTCAGGGATACCACCATCCAAGGCAGTTGTAGTTGGAGATCTATTTATGAGGTAGCAAGCGGTCCTGACTACTTCAGCCCAAAATTCTTCTCCAAACCAGAATTGGACAACATACTTCGCACATTTTCATAATGGTGTGATTCATCCTTTTTGCGACACCATTCTGTTGAGGAGTACCAGGCACAGTCTTCTCATGCTTTATGCCAAACCTGTTACAATATTCCTTAAATGCATTTGAGCAATATTCTCCACCATTATCCATTCTTAAACACTTGAGCAATTTGTTAGTCTCTCTTTCAACAACAACATGAAATTTTTGAAATATTCCAAACACTTTTACTTTTCATAGGATATGCCCAAACCTTCCTAGATGCATCACCTATAAATGTTACAAAATATGATGCTCCTCCTAATGATTTGATGTTAACAGGCCCAAACACATGTGAGTGTACCAATTCTAACACATTTTTCTTTCTGTCATGGCCACCTCTAAGGAATGAAACCCTTCTTTGTCTGTCATATATCCAATGCTCACAAAGATCAAGATTGTAGGATTTCAAACCTGGCAATAAATTTTTACAAACAAGAATTTTTAAGCCCTTCTCACTCATGTGACCCAAATGCTTATGCCACAGATCTATTGAATTTCCTTCTTTTGTGACAACAGCCAAATCTGATTTTTCTATCAGTGTCTTCAATGTGTATAATGTTCCTGTCTTGGGTCCTTTAGTCACAACCAATGCTCATTTGCTAATTTTCCAGCCTCCTTTTCCAAAGGTTGTGGAATAGCCTTCATCGTCCAGTCGTCCCATAGAGATTAAACTCATGCGCATTTATGGTACATGCCTGACCTATTTCAACAATATATCTTGTCCATCTTTCATCTTGATCTCGACATCTCCCACTTCAACAATATTGCAAAAATGATTATTCCCCAAATGCACTCTACCATAATCACCAGGATTATATGAAACAAAACTATCTTTGCATGGGGTTACATGGTGAGATGCCCTAGAGTCAAGGATCCAATAAAAGCTACTACTAGATGTATATACACATGCATCTTCTATTGAAATAGTAAACAACACATCACCATCTGTGGCTACAGCAGTAGTCTCACCTTCATTTGTGCTGGATGACTTGTGATTTGTATTAGATGGTCTCTAATCCTTTTGTCCTTTCTTCCAAAATCGACATTCTTTCTTCATGTGCTCGGGTTTGCCACAATGAAAGCAGATGATCCTTCCTCTCCTTGATTTTGATCAGCCTCTCAATCTTGATCGCCCTTGCTGGCCTCGATCCATTCTCCTACCACGATCAGCTAGAGCTAGAGCTTTTCCTCCCTGGTTTTCCGCAATTAACTTGTGTCGCAGTTCCTCATTCATTAAACTGTTGCTGACATCATCAAACTTCAGGGTCCCTATAGTTGTTGAAGTGCTCATAGCTACACTTTAAATTTTCCCAGCTGTCTCATATAAAACACATTAGCAAAATAGCTCTAATTTCATCATCTAAAATGATTTTAACAAAGGCAAGTTGATTAGTAATAGTATTAAATGCATTCAAGTGCTCAGCAACTGAATCACCCTCCTTCATTTTGAGATTATAAAGCTTCTTCATCAAGAACACTTTGTTTGATGCCATGTTCTTCTCATTTAGATCATGGAGCTTCTTCCATAATCCTTCAACCGTCTTTTCTCCGGACACATTTAAATACACATTCTTTTCTAGATATTAGCGGATTGTTGCAATTGCCTTTCTATCTAGCTTATTCCATTATTCATTTGTCATCGATGAGGGTTTCTTTGTTGTGCCCTCAATTGGAAAATACTGATCCTTCAAAATCAGTATATCCTCCATCTATGATTTCCATAGGGCAAAATTAGCCCTGCTCAACTTCTCCATATCTGTAACTGCTGGCTCCATTTTCAATATATTGATGTCCAAAAACAAAAACTCCACTTAAAAATAAAACTTTAATTATTACTCTTTAAAATTTAGTAATAATGACCTTCCTTATTTTAAAATACCCTTTTCAAAATTCCTGCTCCTTTTTAAAATATACTTTTCAAAATTCAAACATATAATTATATAAATATAAAAACATATATAATGTTTTAACCTTTTCACATTTCACACATACATATGTTGGTTTGTATACGTGAAAGCTTGATAAAAAAAAATTAGGAACTCCACGTAAAGCACTTACGTACTCCACGTTTTAGGCTTCATGGCATGTTTCACCATATGCCTGCGACCTTTTTATTTCTTGCAACAACTGTCTTAATGCTACTCAGCTAGTTCCTCAACTATTTCCTAAACAGATCCTTTTCTTAGACTCTCTTCTTTGCAGTGATTTCCGATTTCCTGGACAGATCCTTCAACAGCTCAGAGGTAACAGCCAACGTTTTAATGAACGCTACCAGAGTAAGGCAATGGCACTAAGCGGCTTGCACAGTGGATATTCAACCCTTGCTTTGATACTAGTTGTTAGTAATCTCTTCTAATTTTTCTAACAGTCAACTTTTATGGTGGCACCAACTCATCGCCCATCTTAAATGTAGGTTTTGGATGCCCCCATACTTTTTAAGTTTAATCATCCACCAAATCATCTCACTTAATCTGTGGGTCATTAAATAACTAGCATAGATCAATCTTAAGCGCAGATCTAACATCATTTGAGAGGAATCAAATTTCTTCAGGTGCAAACTTATTTTAGAGTGCAAAAAAAATAGTGTCTACTTTTTGTGATTTAAATTGTATTCTTAAATACTATATATTTTTAAGTACAAGTCAATATTAATTCATATTAAAATATTTTATTCATATCCTACATTGGATATTGTATTATATACAATATTAAAATATTTTCTTTTAACATTTTTTACTTCTAATTACTTTAGATGAAATTATATTAAGTTTTGTTAATAACTAATTAAACATATATAATATATTTGTTTTTCTTTCATTTTTCTTTTTATTATAGTTTTTTTTATTTTTCTATTTAGAGAATATTTTATTTTTATTTTAAGGATATGTATTAACTCTAAATTAAGTACAAACATATTTAGGCCGATAGGCCTTTCCTATGCATCAACAATTGTCAACACTTTTATTTTTCTCCATTGGATCAGGTGAGACACTTTCAACCGTTGATTTGAAGTGTGACTGCTTTTTCCAAATATGCACATGGCAAGAAATTTTTTACTACTTTTTCCCATTCTTTTATGTCACTCTTGAAGATATTTTTACTGCTTTTTTCCATTCTTTTATGTCACTCGTGGCCTCAGAGTTAATAGTTTCTTTGGTCTGCCAGTTGTTCTTCTTCTTCTTCTTCTCTGGCGTTTGGCAAGCACTATTCTTCTTCCCTGGCTTTTGGCAAGCACTGATTAGTATTAAGCATTTCTGATTTGCCTAGAGAGGCTGGGCTTGCAGAGGAGACAATTGAGGCAATGCTGCAGCGTTAGCGAGCAATCTATCAAATAATTGTGTAAAGCATGGTTTGAGTTTGACAGAGTTCTATCAGATGACAATGCTTGTCAAGCCTGGCGATAGTACTCGGAATTCTTACCAATAAATTATATATTATATTTGCTCTTATTGTTTCTTGTCGTCTGTAATTTTATTTGATGGAATAGACACTAAAATTTCCAACATAGTTTATTGTTGCTGTCTGCAATTTGGTTTAGGCAAAGTTTATGAAGGGAAAGAGATGGCCGCCTGGATTCAAAGCTGTACCATGGAGCAGCAGTATCTCCATCCGTGTTTGTTGTAAAAACAAGATACGGTAACCTTTTATCAAGATATAAATAAACTTCATTTAAATCTAGTAGTTATTAAAGCTCATATCCATTTCACTCCATCTGAGCTGATAAAAATGTGTTAAAATATCCAAAGATCTAAAGTAGTTGCCTTCAACCGTTAACCTTGAAATCCTATTTAGCCTCTTACACAGTGGTAAAGAAAACAAGGCAAAGCTAGTCAAAGTGTGTAAATGTTTGCATTTCGAAAGTATTTTATAAATAGCCTAATTCATTTGTGTTGTAACTGCATGTTAAACGTTTTTAAGACCTTGTCTAAACACTGACACCGAGGACGAGTTCAATTCTGTTAAGATGTTTAGCTATTCACATTGTGAACATTTAGCGTTGGAAAATTAAAATAACAAACTAAATCATTTCTTTGTAATATGCATCTCAGTTCTCTGATCGAGGCATTATGTTAGCTCTTTGATTGAGGCATTCTGTCATTTACATAAAAGGTAAAGTAAATACGATGAGTCCTTCCGAAAAATAATGTCATTTAAAGTTTAGCGTCTTGTATTTGACTTCACGTTCTTACAATTGCAATGGAACTTCTCTATCTCGATTATGGTTTCAAATCTCTGAACAGTGAAAATCTTGAACAAACAATAGGCTATACATTATGTTGTTTTGAGAAAGTTTTGCACAAAATTTTCACAAGAAGCTTGTTCCAACCCTTGTCTGCCTCTGTGTATGCTTTGTCTTTTTGAAGAATGATCAACAACATTGAATAGGACTGCAGAGTGTTCGATTTTGTGCCAAATCTTCGGGACCGAAAAACTTGACGAACAAAAACGTTAGTGGACCACCAAGTTCATAAAATCATAGAGGCATTAACCTCTGCCAGGGAAGTGGATGTTTATAATTATGAGCAAACCATATGCGGTTTGGGTTTTTGTTTGAATTGATTTCAGTTGGCAATAAGTATGTATGTCGAGTATGTACGATGATTATGTTTATATATGTCGAATATGTGGGATGATTATGTTTAGGCCGATAGGCCTCCCTATGCATCAACAATCGTCGCATCTAAGCATTGAAATCTTAGAAGGTGGGTTTATTGTGCATATGAAATGGCATGTGTTTGTGCTTTTGAAATTTTACTTAGAGAAAAGAAAAGATGGATTTGGTATTGCATATGAATGAGATGTATTCTTCGTATATGCTTGGCCATCTATAGAGGTTTCTTGATTTTGGGTAATTAACTTATTCTAAAATGAAATAAGACATTCAATGGGTTCCTTGTAATACAGATATAAACAAAACATCTAAAGAAAAGTAATTGCACAATGATCCAGTGCAAGAAAACAAGGTTTTCCACAAAATTGGCCATCTATAGAGGTTTCTTGATTTTGGGTAATTAACTTATTCTAAAATGAAATAAGACATTCAATGTGTTCCTTGTAATACAGATATAAACAAAACATCTAAAGAAAAGTAATTGCACAATGATCCAGTGCAAGAAAACAAGGTTTTCCACAAACCAATTAACTCTTCTAGACAAATTCAACAATTCCAATTTAATAATCCTATCGGCCTCTCTTTGTACCTTTTGAAACAATTGCTAGTTATATATAACCTTCTTAGTCTTTCCACTTAATCAACCATTAATAACCAACATATTGTGTAGTTAAAAATTTAATAAAAAGAATAAGCGTATTTGTTTTGGAATATCGATTCAGCATTTTATTAAATATTATATCACATGTTCACCAAGGGATGAACTACATTTCCTGGAAGCATGGCATCTATTATATCACATGTTCACCAAGGGATGAACTACATTTCCTGGAACCATGACATCTATAATAACTGCTTTAGCCTTAATCTAAAATAACTGCTTCAGCCTTGAAGGAGTGTGGGGGTTTGCTGGATCTTTTAAAGAGAGGGAGGTTTAATATACAAAATTTTCACTTCGACTTTACATTCTCGAAGCGAAGAAACAGGGGTGGCGACGTACTTATTTCAGGTATGGCACTTGACACACTTTTCTTACTAACGCCATTACAGGCCTGCATTAACTTTTGTCAAATTATATCTAAAAAGGTTTTGTTTTGGTTGTCGTCGAATGCCGTCAATCATTGAACTTTCAAAGAAATGGAAAAAATAGGGTACAAGACAACTGACTTTTCGTACGATACTCTTGCCATGTGAAAGGATCTCTCTTTTCTGGTGTGTTTCTTTCAAATTATGTCATTCAATAATGATGGAATACTGACCATGTGATGTTTTATTTTTCTTTTTATTTTTATGTGCTTTTAGCATGACAGAGAAATTGTTGAAAACATAGATAATTTATGTTATTAAAGTTTATATCGATTTCAATTTTTCACATTCCTACAGGTTTTAAAGCTTGTTAGTTATATATATATATATATATATACACTCTGGAAACAATGGCCATGCAATTCAGCTTTAGGAAGTTGTGGGTTGGCGGGAAGACTTGCATGAAAATATCCTTACGGGCTTTCAGAAACACAATAATTCGAAGCAGAATCAGCACGAGGCCTCGTGGGCTAGTCGCCCTCTTGCTCTATCCCTCCTTGCTTCTATTCTTTAAAGCAATTACTTCTTATTATGTTTGAGAGTCCGGTCTTATTCTTCCAACGGACGTAGGAAATGCAGTTGCAAATCTTGCCACTTATTGATTTTTCAGCAGACTTCCAAAACAAATTAGGGTTGAGTGCAATGCAAATAAATTTTGAACCTCAAAATATTAAAACATTTTTCTGTCAGAGCACAAGTTATTATTGCTTGACCTTCAACGAACAATCAAGGAGAAGCTGAGCCGAAAATACAACGTTGGAGTTATTGTTCTAATAACTTAATTATACTTTGTGCTTAGTTAAAAGAATATGCTAGGTTAATTATGGAAAATGAGCAGGGATAGGAGTGAATGATTAAGTGGAGATAGACATCTTCGAACGCAAATATTGGTTTACCATTAAGAGTTTAATTATATTAATATTAACACTTTACCTGTTAACTATATATTAATATTAACTCTTTAACACATATATACTGGGGTAGCATCATTTCAACGAACAATTAAGGAGAGCTGAGCCGGAAATACAATGATAGAGTTATTGTTCTAAGAACGTAAGTATACGTTCTCATTAGTTAAAAGAATATGATAGTTTAATTATGAAAAATGAATAGGGACAGGAGTGAATGATTAAGTGGAGATGGGCATCTTCGACTACTAATATTGATTTATTATTAATAGTTTAATTATATTAATGTTAATTTTTTTGGCACAAACATATAGTCAATATCATGAGATCTATGAATAATATATAGTTATTAATTATTTTCAATTTTCTAAATTAATTGTATTTAATTTTCCTTGATAGATTTAAAATATTTGATCTGAAAAATAAAAATTATTTTAAACTTTTATTTAAGTAAATTTACTATGACAATTTGTTTAGTATACCTATAAATTTTGAATAAAAATTTATGTAATTTTTTTTACAAATTTTGAATAAAATGTATATAATTTTTTTTTAATATTGGAGATATTGTTATTTAGGATTAAAATTCAAGAAATGTTAAATTAGTTTTCAAATTCAAGAAACATTTTCATTTTCAAATAAATAAAATGTATTCCTGAATATTAAGGTTAAGCAAAGTAGCTATATTTAATCTGAGGGACACATTTAATCTAAGCTGCAGGTACTAACTACTATATAGCCCCTATTAATATTTAAAATATTACTTATCAACTCCATATTAAAAAATAAATAATTTAAAAATCTAGTTACAAATATTTATGAGTGGAAAAAGAATTCTTTCTCATTCATATATATATATATAAATATTTTATTTATAATTTACATTTTACATACTAAAATATTGATACTTGTCCCAGTCATATTTTAAAATAAAACACACACACATATATATAATATGTTACATATCAACTATATCTAAAAAATTATTAAAATATAAATTTCGAAGAAAAAAAAATTAATGGAATATATATAAACTCCATATTAATAAATTTTACATATTCTTTATAACAAGAAGTGAAAATACATATAAAATATATAATTAAAAATATTATTCTTAAATGAAATTTTAGAAATAGTTTTCAAATAAAATGTATTTATTCAAATTATACTTATTTTAGATGGAACTAGTTTATTTGAGGATAATTATATGGATTGTCATTACTTTTTTCATTATTAAAGTTGTGTTAAATGAAACCAACTATATGTTAAATGGAAACATGATTTACTTAATTATATAAATGATATTATAATTTCTAAATTAACTTTCGTTGTTAAATGGAAAGATCAATAATATAAAAAAAATACTATAACTTAAATAGAAATAAAATCTGCTTAATTATATAAAAAATACTATAATCTCAAAATTTACTTTAGCCTTTGAATCTTTATCATAAAATTTAAACTTAATTAACAACTAAATCTTACACAAACCAACTAATAAATCTTCTCTAAACACTATTGTGCACCTTATTCACGCGTCATATAAATCTTCCCTAAACCAATTACTGCCCACCTTATTCACACCTTGCAATAAATAGCAAGATGTAAGAACCTAGGTGACCAACCCTGAGCTTAAGTCAATCGCAGATTCCCCGAATATTTGGGATCGGATACACATAAAGGGGGTCAAAAAAATTGACCCCCATGTACGCCTGATTGTCGAATATTAAGAGAATCTCCAATGAACTTAAGGATGCCCGGCTACCAACACTAAGTCAGTCAGCGGTTCCCCGATGGATGCGGGAGATCCTACCAAGAGAGATATTAGTCTTGCCCGTTGAGAGATATTACTTACGCTAACCATAAGACCTAGGGAATTAGAGAGATATAAGTGTGAAGAGATATTAGTCTTGACCGTTGAGAGATATCTTACTAGGCTAACCAGAAGACCTAGGGAATTAGAGAGATATACGTGTGATTAAACTCCATAAAAGCCAATCAAGCTGAGTAAGAAACACCAGTATTACGTGCTTTACATGAAGTTCAAGCTGATCACAGCTATTTACCTCTTTCAACTACTAATAAGGGTATACATACAAGTGACTGTTATGGAAACATAGACCTGTAGTAAGTTTGTTAGATTAGTGAACAAATCACCATTACCTTGACTCTTAAGCATACTGTATTTACGTAATGAATACAGTTGCAATATCATAACCCGTACAATGAAACTTAGAGTAGTTCAATAATAAGAAACTTACTATGAGTACCATCTTATTCACAGCCTGATGTAGGTTAAAGACATGCACATCCTTACTTAGATGATAATAAAGTTATTCATTCAAAAAGGATAACAACCTTCAAACTGACAACATTAAGATAAAACAATGCCGAGGATAACTTCAATCTAAATATAGTCTTCTATCTAATATCTATTCTATATCTTATGCCCGAAGGGCTTCCCTAATTTGCGGCAGGTGGTAAAGTAAATCTGATTTTCACTCTATCGGCCTCAGCATGGCCGATATAAATTCGGATATAAATTCCCGCAGCATGGCCGGATCCGGCATAACATCTTTCACTCCATCAGCCTCACAGAATCGATCCATCCACGCGGTTAACAGCGGCATCTTCTCCGCGTCTATTAAAACAGAATTAGTAACCTTCTCCAGGGCTTTCGCAAACGCTGACAGACCACCCAGTGCGATGTCAACAAAGCCGATCTTGTCTCCTCCAAAATACAGTTTCCCCGAGAAGCAGGGGCTCGTTCGCAGAGCTTCTTCCAATACAACAAAGTTTGCTACCGATTCTTGTACCGCTTTCTGTTGCTTCTCGCCTTGGACCATGAAAACTCCCCGAAGGCATGGCACCAGCTGAGCCACACATAAAGAGCACCAGTGTCTTAATTACAGATTTAAAAAAAAGCAAGTAATACTTTGGAGATAAGGGTCAAGTGTATGTGAGTCAAGTGAGGACGTATGGTTGTCATCTTCTCTACTTAGTTTCAATTCTGAATTATGACATGGTTGTTTTGAGAATTTATTGTAATGTTTTCTACGTAACATTACCTCCTAAATTCCTCAGTAGCAAGAGCAAGAAGGTGTTTTTTATTAAAAATTAAGCAAGGTGATTAAGGGGATGTTATTACCTTATCGTCTATGAAGGCGGTCCAGAAGCGAGCAATGGCTCGGTCATATGGATCTTTGGGCATAAAATTGGGTGCCTTATTGCCCCATGCCTCCTCGATGTACTGCACAATAATCATGGATTCACAAACAGGCTTTCCACTGTGGATAAGCACTGGAATCTTCTTGTGAACAGGGTTTAATTTCAGCAGCAGCTCGCTCTTTGGGTGCAAATTATCTTCGATGAACTCGTAATCGATGCCTTTAAGAGCCAGTGCTATGCGAACCCGAAGCACAAGGGGGCTCCAACCCGCACCTAATAGCTTCACTTGCCCCTCTTCTCCACAGGCCTCCTTCGCCATTTCTCTGAACATGTACTGTAATGCAGTGCTTGTGCCTATGCTACCGTTTGTTTGTTAGCCATAATCCCTCGGTGCAAATAAATAGGCATCCCACTGCCAGTTAATCATATCACCCTAATCTTGATTTCCACCACTATTCCTTCCCTTTCCCCTGTCATGGCCATTTCACACCGCGAATTACGTACTTCAATCCGTTACGGCAGTGTGAACTGGTTGACCTTTAAAAGCACGTGAATTTCGATTTAAAAATTAAAAATTAAAAATTAAAAATGTCGATGTAAAAATCCGAGTCAAATTAAAACTGTCGATGTTAGATTTAATTAAGCCAAGCCTAAGCAATAATTGGAAATTTATTTTTGTTTGCTATGAGCAATTTGCGTTTATAATTTAAATATTTGATCATAACATTAGACTTTACAAAATATATCCGGACAGTGAGGTCCAGGGGTGTTGTATTTAGTTATTAGATTATCGCTCGATGTATTTTATAATTTGCTTCATGATTTTATAGTCTCAAACTTCATTGACATCCGGATTATTCGAGATTTTCTAAGAGAATATGAGTGAATAGGATTTTTAGTCCTTATGCAGGAAAAGTTTTAATGGTTAGCTTTTTCTTCAAATCTTATTCCAGGTATGTAATCCATAGGATTCAAAATAGTTGATGCCTAACCTCACAGGTATGTAATTCATAGGATTCAAAATAGTTAATGGATAACCTCACAATATGTTTACATGGATCTATGGTTCAATAGTTATAGGAGGAAAACTCAATCTCACAATGAAAGTTGCAATTTCCAATGATCAAGCTTCTCTCATTTCTCTCTTGTGTGTAGGGTAATCGTTGTGATGCAAGCTAAAGGTTGAATCCTTCATCGAATGTCAATTAGTTTTTAGTTGAAAAAGGATATTATCAAGCTAAGTTAGTGTTGTCATGTTTGACTCTTAAGAATTCCATGATAGTGAGGAATGAGATGATGGGAGGGCACCTATCTAGTGAGTGGGCTAGACAATCTCCAATATGGACCTTAGTCCTTATGTATTCTTTCCTAGAGTCTATAATCTTCAAGGTCTAGTTGTTCTCTCTATGTTGACTACAAATCCAAGAAAATATAAGATTCTTTGAGGTCATGCAAAGAAGAATTTGAGCAATGTAGATCATATGAGGCCCTCTAGATATTTATAAACTATTTAAAACAAATCTAATCAAATTCAAGTAAATCTAAAGTAGCATCATGACATAGATATAGCCACTAGCGTAGAGTCAAGTAGATCAAGCTCAAAAGACACAACAAGGTACCAAATTATAATTGATTCCCTTAGCAAGGAGCAAATATTATTGCTAGTAAATGGATCTAATTCCATGGAGGACATTAAACATTCTTTTGAATAACACTAGCAAATACCATTTGATCAACAACTTAAAGGTAAACAATTTTAATATTCAACACAATTGATGGATTATAATAATTTTAGGGGTGCTAGTACCATGTTAGTGTTTTGTTTGTAATGAGGAATAGTGTGATCAAAGTTCCTTCTTCATCCAAATTAGTTTCTTATAAGGAAGCAACTCAATCAAAGGTTCATCCTTCAATAACTATGTCCCCTATCATCCTAGGTTCATATGTTATTGAGAAACTAAATGAGATACCAGGTTTGGATGTCAAACATTTAGAGGTAAATGATATATTTTCAACCCTTAAAACTATTACAATATTTTGATGGTTTAAACGGTTTTGGCACTAGTTGAGTGATCTACAACAACAGATATTCTATAATTGGAAAAAAAATTGTCATATTCCACTTTATAGATTAGTTTTATACCATTAAGGAATACCAAAACCAAATGAGGAATCTTAGTAGTGTGGAAGAGTGGGGCTCTTTATTACCTCATGGAATTCATATTTTGACCCTTCTACTATGGTTGTATCCAAAATATCAGTTTGGGTCAGGTTTCTAAATATGCTTCTTCCTTTTTGTCATCCTTTAGCCTTTGAAGATATTTAAAATTCTTTAAACATGTTTTTAAATTATGATCTTACACAAACTCAATAAGAATTTTTCACATATGCTCATAACAATGTGGAGATTTACCATAGTAAAAGTCTATCAAATAGGATAGCACTAAAACATGGAAAATGTAGTTAATGTATTTAGACATTAGATTACAAAATAACAATGTTATGGTGTGGCTTATGTCATCAAACAAGTCATCTATAGAAATATTTTCACTTAAGAGGTCATCCTTAGAGGAAAAAGTGACATTCCTCCTAATCTAAAAATTAATAGCCATATGTGGTCCCTTTTTTGGATGATGAAGATAAAGAGGGTGTAGTTGATCCCCACCCATCAGATGTAGAGAATGATACTAATCAAGAAAGATAGGTAAAGAAGGAAGATATAAAATAGACTTCATATGTTTACAATGAAGTAATTAAACTCGGTGATCCTCCCTCAATGTGATATAATTGTAAATGATGGTTGAGTGGGATGAATGGAGAGATCACATGAATATGATACTTTTAGGTAATTGTTATGTGTCGTGTTTTAAGGGGATGGATAGAGTTTTTAAAAAGGAAAAAAAGATGGATTAAGGTGATTTTCATGTGATGACCTTTTCTCTTTATGTATAAATACTTTTTGGTTTGAATTGTCTTTAGTGGTTAATATTGTATGGTTAATATTGAATGTTTTCTCAATATATTTATTTAATGTGTCATATGCACTTGAAAAATGTGATTTCCATTCTTTTCACGAATAGAAAATATGATTTTATCCTTGGAAAAAAAGAATAACCATGATAACCAAAGTATTTTTTATCTTTATTTTTCAATCTCAAAACTTAACATTTCTACAATTTTTTTATCAAGACCATAATAATATTTCCAACATTTGGTGATTCTCTCCTTGAAATTTTGGTTTCGACTGAAATCATACCTTAGCACTTGAAAGAATTCACCTTTTGCAAGTGAGTTATCAAAATACAAAATCAAAGCAAAATTTATTTTCTTAGATTAGTTATCAACATTTTGGTTTCTCAATATTAATGATAAGCTCAAAGTTTCAAATAATTATTGAACACTAAGTTTCTTGTGAAGATAGTGATATAGTAATTTTTTTTATAAGGAGAACAATCTCATCAAAATATTATAAGAAAAAGAAGATAAGTGCAAACATGTTAATACCAATGCATCCCTCATGTTCTAATTGTTGCTCAATTTTTTTGATATCAAAGCCAAAATATATGGGAAAAGAAGATGTTTATTCTTAACACAAACATTACAATTAAATTACAATTAATATTAAGTGACCACTCATTATTACATTACATCTTCAAAGCAATTTCCTTTCTTCGATCCTAATCACTAGATCTCAGAGCTCATGAGGGATATCATTTTCTTCTTTTATTTCCATAGCATTTTTCTAAGCATAACATTGATGGTTTTTCTAAAATTAATGAAACAAAATAATCCTCATATGAGGCACCAATGTCATTTTCCTAAGCTTTTAAATCTCATCTTGGTGTCCTTCTATCTCTTTAACTTTACCATCAGTGCCAAATTTACATACATAGTTGAGAAAATTTCAAAGTAATGAGGATTGATCTCGATGTCCTCAAAGACTTAAGGAGAAACAAAGATTTTTAAGGTATGGATGCCAACGGTTTCTCATAATATTACCAAATTCTACAGATTTTTTATGGATGATTTTGATCGAAATATTTCAAGTTTTTCTTATTGAATTTATAAGTTTATCTTTATTCTTGATTGAATCTTAAGTTGTGTTAATATTACCCAATTTTTTAACCTTTTTATTCATAATTTTAGCTAAAAATATTTTAGATTTTCTTTTATTAAATTTATAAATCTATTCTAAGTTTTAGTTAAATAAATATAATTTTAGTTATTATTAAGAAATTATAATACTAAATATTACTAACACTTAATTTCATTATATTCATTAATAAAACCCATTCTTACAATTTTATTTTCCATGTCAATTTATACATTATTAACTGGTCAAAGTAGAAGTTTGTGCATGAGTTTGTTAACTTCTTGGGCCTCATTGAAAGCTCAATAGCTTTGATGTAATTTTTAATTATATTTTCTCTCTTTAGATTTTAAGATGCTTAATGCATTGTTAATTATTGAAAATGTGATAAAGTTTTGGTATCAAACGAGTCAAGGGGCCAAGGGTCCAATGCTAGAGGCTATTTTAGACTTTGAAATTTTTGGATAGTTGTATTTAATAAATTGGGTTGGTTAAGGGTGGAGTTGTTATTTGGTCAGGGGATTTTACTACTTTATTTAGATTATATCTCTTACAAACCAAACCCACAATTTAAATCTATTTGAAATCATTTTTGGTTCAAGAATCTTTCAATCCTTTATGTTTTATATAAGTTCTTCCAAAGACATAGCTAGCTAACATGTAGAAGTGGTCATCAAAACATAGTAATTAAGTGAAGCTACATGGTAGAAATGCTTTGCCATAGTTAGCTAGCAAATAGAAGTGATAACTAAAAGGTAGTTTCCATTACATTGATCTACCTATTAAACAAATGTGCATGAATGCAAAACAAACAATGTCAGTAGATTTAAAATGTTGAGAAACGTAGACTATAGACCCTCTTTCTAGTTGTTGTTTTGCACCTAGACAATGTTATTCACTATCATTATTGTGGAGTTCCCTTTCCTTATATTTGAGAAATGTAGTGATGTTATTTTGGCCTAGTTAGTCTATCTTTATCCAATGTTATCCATTGTTGTAAAAATGGAGAACCTCAATTACTCAATGATATAATTAGATTTCCCTATGAATGGCTTCTTATGTTGATAAGGGGGGTGAGGAAAAAATACCAAGAAGAAAACACAGGTTTTTTTTATAAAGGCTCATAAGGTAGCAAGATGCCTGGCTTGCCTTTCCAATAGGATTTGGGCACTTTTCACTTTTATTAAAAGTTTATTTCATTGTGAATTCTAATTAATCATGTAAATGTCCTCATAAAAACAAGCTTTATACATTTATAAAGTGTTTTCTTAAAGAATCCATTTTATTGTTAGAGTTTGACCTATTGACTTATTTGAATTGGTGGCATTACAACCAACCAAATCTACATCTTCCCTGCATGAATGCCCTTCTGTAATGTATATATTTATGATGGGATTATACCATAGATAATTATCTAGATTTTACCCTTATTTTTTTGTCAATGTGCATAGCATGTTGTTCCTTATCCAATATGTGGACTAAACCCTATTATGGGTTGGCTATTTTTGGATCAAACCGAGTGTTGCCGTTGCGATCAACACCCTCCAAAATTTTTCTCACCCCTGAATTTTGGAGCTTACTGAGGATCTTATAGTATGTCATCTTATGGTTACTCCATGGATATTTGATATTTTGTAAGGTTTTCAAATCTTCTTCCAAATCTTAAATTGTCAAGTCACTTGCACACACATGCTAAATCTCCAATGAGTTTATGAGCACACTTTCTTTATCCAAACTCAAACATGCATAGCACAGTCTGGCAAGACTGTACTAGTTCAATGTTCAACTTATGTTGATAGTCATTTCACACTTTCATTGACAAAATCCCTCACTTTGATTGCAATTTCACTTTTATTTTGGTGCGTTTTATTAATTGTCGCTTTTGCACACTTTCCCTTTCATAAGTGTCGCTTTCAAATTCTTGATTGTTTCTTTTGCTTGTTTTCACATTAATAAGTATCATTTTAATGATATGTTCACTCTAGTAGGTGTCGCTTTCAAGGTCATTTACATTTTGTAAGTGTCGTCTTATGTTTTCCTCATGTCACAAGTGTTGTTTTTGTGTTTTCACTCCTGCATGTGTCACACCTTTGTACATCACCACAATTAGTTACAACACACTCTTCTACATTAGACTATCTTACATATCATTATAATATGCATTAGACACATTCCTATAGCTTAGCACACCTCTGGGGAAAAGTTGTCATTTCTATAGTAACTAGTGCTCTAATTGTTGTAATGTGTCTTTTTAATTGTTGCACTTAGAAATAAGTGTGGATTTGATGATATTTTAATGTGTAACTATTGTTCATGAGTCCCGTGGATTCTATTGGCTTATATTGGTGGAATTTATGTGTGTGATCAATGTTTGAGTCATGTTAGGATGCATTTCTTTCTCCTACTGTGTTGGTCCCACACTTAGCCATTTTGAGAGCTCTTCTTCATCCTTCATCCCATCGCAAGTTCTAAATGTATTAATCCTCTTTCTAGGTGATAAGCGAAACTTATTCATCAACCTAATTGACATATATTTCCTCCCATACTTGTGCACTAAGTCTTTTCTAAGGCCTCCTTCCTCTCACATTGCATCAGTAGTTCCTAAGGATAAGTTACCTAGCCTTGTGTTGCCTCCCTTAGTGAAAGTTCATTCCAAATGAGCAAGTAGCCATTTTTGGAGAGACCTACACCCTCCAAAGCCTAAGTGCACTTCGAAACAATGAAGTTCACTTCAAAAAAATGAAGCACCCTTGGAAATGACAAAGTGCACTTCGAAACGATGAAGCACACTTTGAGATAACGAAACACACTTTGAAACAATGAAGCACACTTCAAAACAAAGAAGGATCTTTTGTCTCCTTAAAAGTGCATGGTAAAATCATGAAGCAGAAAGCCTTAAGGTGCATGGCACACTCATGAAGCATAAAGCCTTAAGGCACATGATGCACTCATGAAGCATGAATTCTTCATGCTTCCGTTTGAGTGCATGGTGAACTCACAAAGCTTGAAGCCTTTGAGTGCATCACTATTGAAGCATGAAGCCTTCATCCTTCCTTTTGAGTGCATGGTGCACTCTTAAATCACAAAACCTTCATCCTCCTCTTAAAGAACACATAGCATAATCACAAAGCATGAAGCCTTCGTTTGAGCACACTCCTTCAACTCAAATAATTATGCCCTCCTAGTTCCTCTTGAGTGCACAAGCGCACTTGGAAGGCTCAAATCCTGACCCATTCATCCCTTTTATGTGTACCTTTGTGCCTTCCTTTTTCCTCTTAAGCACATGAGCGCACTTGGAAGGCTTGAATCTTGACCCCTTTATACCCTCGGTGTGTTCCCTTGCACCCTCCTTAGCTTCCTTGAGTGCATGAGCACATCTAGAGCCAACAAACAATTCTCGTTCATGCTTCGGACCTATGCCCTCTTCACTTGAGTTCTATATCTCTTTCTTAAGCATACAAGTGTACCTTGAATGCCTCTTGTGAGCTCTGGTGAGTTTAACTATGTCCTCCTTATCAATCATTCTTCTTTCATCCCTCTCATAGGTCTATTATTAGCTAATCATTCCATGAGATAGGTAGTGATAGAGTATATGATTTTAAGACTGATGTTTCCTTATCGTGAATGATTTTCATTAGCATGATTACCTTCTTAGCATGAAAAGGTGATGCTCAAAGAAGATAACAGGGAGAAAGCATAAATAAAAACCTGCAAGGAAGAAGAACAAAAAAGAGTTATCATGGAGACATGAAGCAAATCATGGACCGAGACAGAAAAAAGACATTGCATGATGACTCAAAGGATTATGATATTTATCAAAGACCATTTGGAGGATGAATATAATAAAAAAGTGTATTATTCATGAATATGAAGCATATATCAGATCTACCACCAAGAATGTGAGATGAAGTAGCAAGGAAGACAACTTGGCATTACCACCTCATTATGAAGTCTATGTCATCATTGTCAAGTTGTACTTGTACAAGTGTCATCCTAATAGTCAATGTGTGTCCATGTGTTATTCCATGTCATCATGTGGAATGTAATGATGGATATTCAAGGAAAAGGACAAAATGTAATGTGTGGAAGTCTAAGAGTCATGTGAAATATGAAAAGTTAATTAGTCATATATGGACAAAATTCCTTTAGGAGAAGTCCAAAACTCATATAGAGAAGTCCAAAAGTCATTTAGAATTTCAAGAGTTGCATAGAAGTCTAAGAGTCATGAGGGTAACTCAAGAGTCATGGGGATATGAAAGGTCATTCCTTTTGTTATAAAAGATACCTCATAACTCAAGGAAAGGGATTTTGGAGGTGGAAGCTTTGGAGAGCTAGTCTTGGCTTTTTTACTTAGCATAGGAGAGAATTATTCTTTGGAGAAGCAAGAAGTGACTTAACTTTCCACTATTGAAACTAGTGCCTCACTAGTGTAATTGTGTACTCAGATATTTTACCTTATAATTGAAGCTTTATGAGCCAACACATTTTCATTCATGTATTGTGAATGTATTAGTATTATTCTTTAAACGTTTGCTATACATGTTTCGTCATATGTACTAAGGAAATTCAACTATTTCGGTGGCCTTGGTTCTTAGCTTCTTGAAGGTGTGTTGTATGTGGTTTAATGATCGTTGTGTCCATGTGAACTATTTATCTAGATAACTAATGAATATTTCTTTCCTCGTGTCTCTCCCCTAGTTTAGTATTATTACTTCCTTCTATAGGCTCAATTTTGTCTCCCCTTCATGAAAGCCTCCTTCTACACATTACAATAATTGTTTCACAATGTCAACTTATGTGCTTGGTCAAGGGTTATGTCTATAATCTCTTATGTTATTCACTGAAACGAAGGAAAACCTTATAGTTATGGTGGTCAGACTGATACCCCAGGTGGGGCTCCTACTCCAAACAATGTGAGGTATAATTGGGAATTCAAATGGGGGAGACCCCCTATATGTTGGCGGTATCCAACACCATCAACATTCTCGTGCTAGAAGGAGGGTCAAATGAGAAGATGTGCCCATTGAGTCTGTTTTGAATCTCTTATCTTAAATGGCTCTTTCCAAAATCATAATCCCGATATGTTTATCTAAGGAGCTTGATTTTACCATCCCTGTGAAAATCATTCATGACTTGTCTCAATTTAATTTTATGGTGAGAGTGAACTAAGTATCTTGAACACTTCTTTCAATTTATGCATTTTTGTCTCTCTAACAGAATTCATTCTAAAGATGTCATGAGAAGATTGTTCACCCTCACATTTGAAGGTTGAGTTAATAAATGGTGTCATATGTTACATGTTTCTTTTATCCATTCACTCGAGAAACTTGTTAAGGATCTTCATGAAGCCTTTGATAGGTATGGTTATCAAGATGTCTGTGATAGAATTAATTTTCTTAGAGTGGAACCTAGTGAATCTAGAAAGGACTTTCTTAATCAGTTTCTTCACCTTTGATGAGAATTTCCTGAGTGATTTATTGATTCATATTTCATTATGGAAAATTTTAAGAATTTGATTCTACTCTCTTTGATATATTTTGAATATGAACCCCCATATAAGTCTCTCTTATCAACTTTTTCGAACCATGGGATAGCTTAATATTCCAAGGAGGAACCTATTATTCCTTTTATTCCTTGTCCTCCTCCTTTTCTAGTACCGATTTGGGTTCCCCCTCGTGATGATGTTAGAGCTGGAAAAAACTAAAAATCAAAATGTTGGTATGTCCATTCAACTTTCATCCACTTCTTATGATCGACATCCTGTTGAGGAAAACTTGGAATGGTTCAGTAATTGCATGGAGCCTAAAGTGAAAGTTGATCCCTTATGTTTTCAAGATCATAATATTGTATATAAGTCTAATATTGAATCTGGTCCAAATGAAAACTTGATTGTCTCTGGGGATACTCTAAAACCTATACCACCTATGTTTCATAATTCCTTGTTTCATAATCTACTTGACCATCCTAATTCAACTTTTAATGATGTTCAACCTGTTGTTTCAAGTGATAATCAAGAACAAGATAGTTGTATTTGACATGTAGAGGAGAAAAGTATTGAAGATATGCCTTATATTTCCTCCCTATTTCAAGATGATAATCTTTCCTTTTAGGCTTATCTTTTATCTTCTAACCTTGTTAACCTGTCAAATCACTCTAAACCTCGCATTTGAGTTGAGACTTTGGATAACCATCATGATCAAATGATTAATATTTAGCTCAAAAATCAAAGTGCTTATAATTGCTCAAACACTGAACGACTGCATCTGCCTCGATGATACAATCCCAACGCAACTAGTTTCACTCAAAACGAAGCTCGTGTGAGGAAGATATTGCATTATGTGTGCTTTTCCAAATAGAGGAATTTTTGAAAAAAGGGCACAATCACTGCACAATTATCAGTTTGTATTGCTGACGTGGCAGGTGACTGGGTAGGTCAAAGTTGGTAATAGGATCTCTCCAAGTGGCGCATTGGGGTTGGTATAGGGTTTGATGAGTTGGCATGATATAATTCGGTGGATGTGGACCAATGAGAAGGGGACATGTGGCAAGCCCGGAGGCCGCCACGTGTCCCTCACCAAAGGTGGGGCAATATTGGCGCACAATAAGTTTTTTATGGCAAGCCGGGGAGTCGAACTCATGACCTGAACCACACAAGCCTGGAGTCTTACTATTCTACCACCATCTTGGTTCTTAACCTACTATGGTCACCGTTTCTATTTGTTACATAAATAGTTGATGGTTGGGGGCAGGAGAGGGCCAACCCCCTCCCATGGGACCACTATCACAAACCGTCGACTAACGGTTGACCAAAACTGTGCCAGATTAAGCACTAATCACATTTAATGTTAATTAATCCAAGATTATCCACTAGTTAATACACAGTTTAGTTTGGCGACAAGTTCGACGGTCCCCTAAATTCAATGCTAACTTCAGATTTAGCAGATTTAACTAGAGTTCCTCCAGTTTTATTGGAGAATTCCTACGAGAAACTGTTTTGGCCATAAATTTTACAATTTTCGACTAAATTGGGATCAGAAAAAGTCATTCCTAGATTATTTTGATGTTTTGAGCACATTGAAGCAGGTTTCAGGAGTAGTAGAGAATTGTAAACAACATTTTTTTTTCCCATTTGAGCTAATATAGAGGCACACACCATGGAAGTTGGACCAAGGAGATGTAGCCCATGAGGGGTGAACTCCTTCATCAAAACACTATGTTAAGTGTTCATTTTGATGGTTTTTTGTACATTTATTTGTTGTTGTTCAACACTTTACTTCATGCTATTTTTCTCATGAATTTGACATAAAACTTGATAAAATTTACCTGTTCATTCACAAACACCATAAACGAAACCTATGCACATGAAGCAAATGATAAGAAGTTGTTTGTAATTCTGATGTTGAAATTATCACAGCAAAACTAACATTCAACAATAGTTCAAGTTGGTATCAAAGCAAAGGTTATTTTATTGATTTCTTGAGTTTTGTGCAAGTAGAGTTTTAATGGTTGCAAATTTGTGATTCTTACAAGGTTAAAGTTGTAGAGAGGAGAAGGGAAAATATTTGTTGCAAATCCTGAGGTAATTCCTAGAAGAAGGAGAGCCACAAGGACACAATCTCCACCTAAAGTTTCAATTCTAGCTGCACTTGAAGCACCTCAAGTTTTACCTTCAATTGAGATTGAGGAGGTACAAGCAGTACCAGAAGTTGAGCTTGAATCCAAAGCCATCATGTATGGAGTAGGAGAGACTTGAGGTCTTTCGGAAGAGGAACTATTCAAGAAATATTTCTATGACTTAACTGACATGGTTAGATTCCTCCATGAAGAGAGGAATACTAGAATGGTTGGAGAGTGTTCTACGTCCCCACATGGAGAGGGAAGCTCAGAAGATAAAAAATATGAAGAGAAGGATTCAAAGGGTAATGGAGGAAATTCTCCTCCATCTCCACCATCTTAATCATCTTCCTCATCATCATCATCATCACAAACAACATCATCTTCCACTTCCACCACAAAAACTGTTCATACTCATTCAAAAATCCCAAAAGAAAAACCTCCCTTACTCAAAGTGGACATTAAGTTTGAACTTCCCATGTATAATGGTGAGGTGAATGCAAAAAACTTAGACAACTGGATTTGATAATTGGAGGTTTATTGCAGAATTCAGAATGTTTAAGAAGATGACATAAAAATCCAATTGGCTTCATTGAGGCTAGTAGGAGCAGCACTAGTTTGGTGGGAAGCAAAGACTCAAGAGGAAATGTGAATTCGTGGTAAGATATCCATTTCTTGGGTTGAATTTGTTTCTTCAATTAAAAGACAGTTTTATCCTTTAGCATATATGCAAAAAGCCATTATGAGTTGGCAAAATTTTAGGCAACTCAAGGGCCAAATAGTTCAAGACTATACCCAGGAGTTTAGGAAAAGGGCTTTGTTGTTAGGATTAAACTTGAATTCCTAAGATACTCTCTTGAAATATATTGGGGGTTTACATTCCTACTTCAAACAAACTATCCTTATGTTCAATCCAAGCAATTTAGATGAGGCATGTGTGCAAGCCATGCACCTTGAAGCAAGAGGAAAGAACATTCAGGAAGAGGGTAGTAAGAAGAAGCCATTCAAGGGTAAGGATGAGGAGAAGGGTGGAAAATGGAAAGGAAAGAAGAATGCAAGTGTGAAGAAAGAAGGGTAGAAAACTATATGCCAACCTTGTTCCAAAGCGGGACATGATGAAACCCGCTATTTGAAATTACATCCCAAACTAAGTCCTAAGAAACCAAACAATAAGGGAAAACAAAATACGACCACTACCACACAACATGATCTTGGATCCGATTCTAGTGATGACACCAAGATTTCAGCCATGGTCACGAAAGGAAAGGAATCTATTGCAAGCACTAGTTCCTCACATAGTCACAACAACACCCCAAATGAAGAATCAAGGATAGAATTGTTCCATGTAAGGGTAATTTCAAATCATACAAAGATTGATGCATTATTTGATAGTGGGTCACAATCAAGCTTGATTTCAGAAGACTTGATAAAAAATATTAACCTTGAAACTGTACCTCACCATAAGCCATATCCCTTGGGTTGGATAGCCAATAATGCAAATTTACAGGTTACAAGGAAATGCTTATTCAAGTTTGCCATTACTGAAAAATTCATTGATGAGTTAGATGTAGTTCCACTTGACATCTCAGGAATCATTTTGGGAAGCCTATATTTGTATGATAGGAAAGAGGTATTTTATCGCCATGAGAACAAATAACAATTTATCAAGGATGGAGTGGAGTACATTGTGAGAGCCCATCACAGAAAGCTAAACATTTCTTTGGTTAATGCAGGGCAAATGAAGAGACTAGTAAATGCAAGTAAAAATTTTGTGCTTCTCATGACCAAGAAAAAGAATGATATTGATTATGAATCTTTTGAAGGTTGTGATGATAAGTTAAAATATGATTTGTTTGATGTGGTAAGAAAGCATGGCGAGATGTTTCAAGAACCAAAGGGGTTACCTCCCAAGAGGGGAATTCAGCATGAGATACAACTGCAGCTGAATGTTCCACTTCCAAAAATTAGCATGTATCGCATGTCGATCATGGAGACAATGGAAATCAAGAAGCAAATTCAAGAATTATTGAACAAAGGTATCATATGCCCATCTACTTTGCGATGTGGTTCACCAATTGTCTTGGTGAAAAAGAAGGACAAGACTTGGTGCATGTGTGTGGATTTCCGTGCACTAAATAAAATAATGGTAAAGAATCATTATCCACTCCTAAGAATTGAAAATTTTCTTGATCAATTGAGGTATGAAAATTATTCCACTAAGTTAGACTTATGAAATGGCTATCATCAAGTTAGAATAGCTAAAGAGTACATTTGGAAAACTGCACTTAAAACTAAATAATGATTGTTTGAGTGGTTTTCTATGCCTTTTTGTCTTACCAATGCTCCAACTACTTTCATGAGAGTTATGAATGATGTATTGAGACCATTTCTAGATGACTTTGTGATTGTTTACTTAGATGATATTCTCATATTCATCAAATCCAGAGATGAACATGTCATGCCTATGAACAAAGTAGTTGATGTCTTAAGAAAAGAACAGTTCTTTTTAAAGATGTCAAAGTGTGAATTTGGAAATACTTATTTAGTGTATTTGGGACACATTGTTGGAGGAGTTGAGTTGAAGATAGACCCCTCTAAGGTTGAGGTCATTGTGAATCGGCCCAAGCCCAATACAGTTACATAGGTAAGAAGCTTTCTAGGGGAAACACAATATTGGAGGAAATTTATTGCTAATTTTTCTTCATTTGTAGCACCACTAAATGCATTGACTAGTGTCATGAAAGTCTTCCATTGGGAAGATGTACAACATTAATCATTTGATGCTTTAAAACAAAAGATTAGTTCAGCATCGATATTGGCTCTTCTGTATCTTAGACAACCATTTGAGATTCAAACGGATGCTAGCAATTACACCATGGGAGAAGTTCTTATGCAACATGGTAAGTCCATTTCATTTCATTTTGAAATTTTTAATGGTGCTATGACTAACTATCCCACTTATGAAAAAGAACGTTACGCATTGGTACGAAGTGTTAAAAAATGGAAACACTACTTGAAGGGGAAGGAGACCATTATCCATACCGACCATCAACCATTGTAGTACTTATAGTCACAGTCAAAGTTGCTGCAATCAAGACACTTCAAATGGATGGGTTTTATACAATAGTTTCATTTGGTTATCAAGTACAAAAAGGGAATCTACAATAAGGTAGTTGATATGCTTTCTAGGCCTATTTTAAATTCATCTATTATACTCAAGCAAAATTATGTTTTACATGAAATTTACATTCAGAAATATTCATATGATAATGACGTTCAAGATGGGTACGCAAGCTTGAGGAAAGGGAACCAAATTGAAGAGTTAGATTACCATGTACATAATAGTTTGTTGTATCACTTGGGAAAGTTATGTATTCCACAGGGAGAAAGAAATAGTATCATAAGGGAGGCACAGACTTCATTGATTATTGGAAACTTTGGTGTAGGCAAGACAATAGAAAATATCGAAAGGTATTGTTATTGGCCATGCATGTTTGAGAATCTATCTCATTTCATTAGAGGATGTTCTTTGTGTTCAATAAGTAAGCCTAGCAATAGGAAACTAGGGTTGTACACTCCACTTCTCGTACCTTCACGTCCATGGGAGAGTATCTCAATGGATTTTGTAGGAGGACTTCCATTGTCAATTACTTGTATGTAGTTGTAGACAGGTTTAGCAAGATGTGTATTCTAACACCATGTAAAAAACAAATTTCAGATGAACAAACAACTCATCTTTTCTTTCAAAATATTTGGGTTCATTTTGGTATTCCTACTTCCATTATAAGTGATGGAGATTCTCAATTTGTTGGGAATTTTTATCAAATTTGTGGAACATGATGGACACTAAGTTGAAGAAGAGTACAACCTTTCATCCACAAACAGTTGGAAAAACTGAGGTGGTCAATAGGACAGTCATTCATCTTCTTAGAGGATATTGCAACAAACACCCCAAGTTGTGGGATGAATAGTTGCATTACGTACAACATGCATACAAGAGGGAAAAACATTCTTCCACAAACACATTGTCATTTGAGGCATGTTTTGGGTACTTGCCAAGATCACCATTGGACTTCAAATTTGAGACAGATGTCATCATCGATGGTCATAGTGACATCGATAAGGCAAGGAAGTTCATTGAGAAAATTCAGTTGATACATCACACAGTGCAAGAACAACTTCAAATTTTCGTTATATATTAGCAAAGAGAGACTTCAAGGGGAAGGTAAAAAGCTGAAGCCAATTCATTACAGTCCTTTGAAAATTATGGAAAAGATTGGTAACAATGCATTTAAGCTAGCTTTGTCTCCTTATATGAAAATATACTCTGTTGTTAATGTTAAGAATTTGAGATCGTTTGAGCTCCTTTGATTGATGATCAAGGAGAGCATGTTCATATTCCATCAATAGATGATTTCTCACCAGAATATCTTGATGAACTACAACAAGATCTCATACTTAATAGAAGAACCAGAACTTCGAAGAGAGGGAATGTTGAATACCTTCGAGTGGGACTGAAGGGACAAAATCCTTCTAAAGCCAAATGGATGCAGATTGAGAATGTGAGGGAATTGTACCCTCACCTACTGAACAATTGATAGTATCTTTTGGGGTCCAAAATGCTTCCAGTGGGGAGGAGTGATCAGGTGATCAGTATTTAGCTCAAAAATAAAATTTCTTAGAATTTCTCAAACACTGAATGACCATGTCATCTCGGCGATACGATCCCAACACAACTCGTTTCACTCAAAACGGAGCTCGTATGAGGAAGATATTACGTTCTATCCACTTTACCAAACAGAGTAATTTTTGGAAAAAAAGGTATAGTCACTGCATAATTAGTAGTTCATACTGCTGATGTGGCAGGTGATTAGGCAGGTCAAAGTTGGTCAATGGCTAATATAATCTTGCCAAGTGGCGCATTGTGGTTTCTTAATGGTTTGATGAGTTGCCATGATCTAATTGGATGTATGAGGACCAATGAGAAGGGGACATGTGGCAAGCTTGGAGGCTGCCATGTGTCCCTCCCCAAAGGTCGAAAAATATCAGTGCACAGTAAAATTTTAATGGCAGGCCAGGGAGTCGAACACGTGATCTACACTACACAAGCCTGGAGTCTTAGTGTTCTACCACCATCGTGGTTCTTAAGCTACTATGGTCATCTTTTTTATTTGTTACGTAAACAGTTGACGGTTGAGGGGAGGAGAGGGCCAGCGCCCGCACCAACCCCCTCCCATGTGACCACTATCACAAACTGTTAGCTAATGGATAACCAAACCGCGCCATATTAAGTGTTAATCACATTTAACGTTAATTAATTCTAGATTATCCACTAGTGAATGTGCAGTTTAGTTTGGCTGCAAGTTCGGCGGTCCCCTAAATTTGGCGCTAACTCCAGATTTAGCAGAGTTAACTGGAGTTCCTCCAGTTTTAGTGGAGAATTCCTAGGAGAAACTATTTTAGCCATAAATTTTGCAATTTTCAACCACATTGGGATCGGAAAAAATCATTCATAGATGATTTTGATGTTCTGAGCACATTGATGCAGTTTTTAGGAGCTCTCCCGAGCATTGTAAACAACATTTTTTTCCATTTGAGCTAATATAGAGGCCCACGCTATGGAAGCTGGACCAAGGATATGTCGCCGAGGAGGGGTGAAATTATTCATCAAAACATTGTGTTAAGTGTTCATTTTGATGGTTTGTTGTACATTTGTTTGCTGTTGTTCAACACTTTACTTTCATGCTATTTTGCTCATGAATTTGACATAAAACTTGATAAAATTTACCTGTTTATTCACAAACACCATAAAGGCAACCTATGCACATAAAGCAAATGATAAGCAGTTGTTTTTAATTTTGAAGTTGAAATTAGCACAGAAAAACTAACATTCAACAACAGATCACGTCACCATGAAATCCATGTTTCCATTAACACATATGGTGGTGAATATTCAAGTATATCAGATGATATATTCTCTTCTTATTAGGGCTTGGATTTGCAAGGTATCAATTCAAAATATGTTTCTCACAATTTACAATCTCCATTTGTGAATTGTGATGCTCTTTTAATTCAAAATGACCTTGAATCTCTTTAATTCATACATCCTTGGATGAAAAATCTGAAGTGGTAATTTGTAAGGTTTTTGAATCTTTGGAAGATCCTGGTCAACCTTAGTGAAATATTGGTACGCCTATATTTTGCCACGATACTGATGATAATGATGTTGATTTGTGGTTCTTTCAAGTTCAATCTGATTTTATAACACCCTCCTCTGACATCTACCCAAGCAAAGAGCTAGCCAGTGTAAACATGTGACGAGAGGCCACTATGATATGATTCAACCTCCTAAGTCACATTAAGGAAGTGGAATCGATGGAAACACACCATACAAACATTCAACATCAACTTCAAGACCCTCAAGAACCAATCCAACACTTTAAACAAATTTCCCTTGGGTCCCACTGAGCTTTTGGACAACTTAAGACTAAGTCGCTCTCATGCTATAGGCATTACAAGGTCCAAAAACCTAGAGTGGCTCTCACAGGCTTCCCTGCCAGTGTCTAGAGAGTCATTTAGTTAGTGATATGGAATCGTCCCTAGTATTTGAGCCACTTTTTTCGGCCTAGAGCCTAGGCCACTACCTAGAATTGAACTATATCTTTAGATCAGTAAAATAACATGGAAATGATAATACTAAAGAAAATACTTGTTTAAGACCTTGACTGGACCGCTACTAGCCATGACAGGAATTTCGTCAAACATATCGCAAATATGTAATATACACGTATAAAGAACAATTATGAGCATAGGGGTCTCATACTTAGATGAGAATTGCTAATAACCATTGATGCATCAACACATCAATTGCCATTCCATCCATTAGGTCATAGATACATTGATAATTCAATTACAAGTGAAAACATGATGAAATCCATACATAGTTGTTGTCATAAAACACATACATAACCAAAATAATAGCAACATAAATACTAATGAAAGTGTAGGCATATATACCACATATAATCCATCAAAATACTCATAGAAATACAAAGAAAAATAACCTTTCATTAATGATGCAAAATCCAAACCCGAGATGGGACTTCCACATTCCACCCGACCATAGAATGGTTGCCAAATCTCTCTTCAGCCATTCACCCTAGTGCCATATTCGAAGCATGAACGTGGGATCCCATAGAACACATCAATCAAAATTCATCCAAGGCTTCCAAAGGCTATCCACCTCATCCCATCAAACAATGATTCCACCTCATGGTCAGACATCACAAAACCATCATTAGATCAATCTCTATCCCAACCATCCATGGCTCCAGAGCATTTGTTCTAACCAAGGCTCTAGGACTAGTAACTCAACTGACAGTTTCTATCGAGCTCCAGAGAATTTTTTCAACCAAGACTCCAAGACTAGTAACTCAACCCACCAAGGGCTACAGAGAGTTTGTCCAACCAAGGCTACAGGACTAGTAACTCAATCCAAGTTGTTACAAGGCTCTAGAGTGTTTGTCCAACCAAGGCTCTAGGAATGAGTAACTCAACCCAAGCTAAGGAAACATGAGAGCCCAGAAAAAACTCGACAAGGAAATAAACCCACAAAATCCATGGCTATCTAGCAAATGGCAAGGCTAGGAAATCCACTATAAATCTAGGTAATCCTCCATGCCAATGACAAATCATAACCAATAATCCCCATGCATATGCCATGCATGCCAAAACTATTGAATAAATCATACATGAAACTCTGTACCTACAAGCAAATCTGATGTAGCTTCTGATCTTAATGCCTTCTTGTTCTTTCTTACTCTTCCTTTGCCTTTTAACTCCAAGAATCCAAGTGTGCCACACCCTCCAAGAGTGCTCGAAGAAAAATCTAAGTCTCCAAGAGTATGAGAGATAGAATAATAAGATAGCTCCAAAAATAAAATGACCAAAGGTTACCAACTGATCCTCATAAGCATTTTTATGAATGAAGCCTCTATTTTCTTCATTTCCATTATTTTCCTTCAATTTCCTCCTCACATGCAACTTGTGAACTTTCACCTTCTTTTTCTCCTGATTTCCATTATTTTCATAAATAAATGTGCCAAAAATGTAATTTTTCCTTTCCAAAGCCTTAGCCATTGCCTTTGTCAATTTCCTTAGCCATAAGCAATCACAAGTGATCCCCATCACTAGGATTTTTCCCAACATTCAACTTGGAATAAGTGTCTCATCATCCGTAGTTATTATTTTTCCTTTAT
The DNA here is from genome assembly GCA_031772625.1 of Pinus tabuliformis. Classification (NCBI taxonomy): domain Eukaryota; kingdom Viridiplantae; phylum Streptophyta; class Pinopsida; order Pinales; family Pinaceae; genus Pinus; species Pinus tabuliformis. Next base: position 90,334,014 of record CM062807.1, on the reverse strand, counting down.
TTACTTTTATTACATCGAATTTTAACCAGGGTTGTTACAGAACCCTCCCCCTTGGGGGAACACCATCCTTGGTGTTCAACAACACCTATAACCACAAAACTGTTGTAAGCAAAAAATATTTCCGATGGAGCTTTATAACTTACCTCAATGCAATATTTACATTGATCAACCTGCTCAGAAGCAACCAACATAAAAACATAACATCATAATGACATGACACCCATACTGCTTATTGGAGCTTTATAACATAGCTCATGGCGGTTTTTACAACCATATACATATGTACATTCTTAGGAGCTACCCACTCGATGATGCCTGTTATGAAACCAACTCACAAAAAGATAGAAAATACAGATCAACACCTTAGAAATAAGCCTCTTCGAGGGGGCAGCCTCCTTTACATTACACAAATGAAAAATTCTTAGATGATACAAATGACAAGACCTCCTATCTATATATAGGAGTCTAAGGGGTCATAATATAATCAGAGCAGACATAACAATAATAATGTAAGGGCACAATAATAACAATATGGGGACTACATGGGCACAAAAATATAATAAGGGGGTTGTACTAATAATAATAAGGGGTTACACTAGTAGTATAAGGACCTAACATGCACCTCTCCTTCAAAAAGTGTTGTCCTCAACGCTTGAGTAGTTCTTGATGCTTTTGTATAAAATTCTTGTCCTCCTATCTGGAATCTTTAGCAGGTAAGTTCTTCCACTTGATGAGATACTATGAAATTGATCGATTTCGTAGCTGTCGAGTTTTTGTTTCTGTGACTGCTCCAGGTTCTAATATGACTTTTCCTTCCTTGTCAAGTTCTGGCAATATTGTTTGAACTGGGATCTTATGCAACTTATGAATGAGTGGCCACACTTCTTTGTCCTTCTTCCCTTCATCCCTTGCTTCATTTATCCAATCTAGTTGGATAATAGAAATAGCACAAAATAGTGCTTCCACATCCTCATCCTTTCTTGAGAGTCCATCTACAACAACATTTTGCTTCCCTTTTTTGTATATGATTTCAAAGTCATAACCCAACATATTTGTGACCCATTTTTTTTGTTCTTCTAAGAAAATATTTGTTCTAAAAAGTATTTAAGACTATCATGATCCATTTTTACCTTGAAGTGTCTTCCCATTAGGTAAGGTCACCATTTCTTAAGTGCATGTAGTATTTCCAACATTTCCTTCTCATAAATAGCTTGCTTCAGATGTAGTCGTAAAAATACCCAATCGCCTACATAAAAACTTCTTTCACTTCAATGTTGATCTGCTGTTGTTTCATTCGATTCTGCACCAAAGTGGCGTTATCCTTTAAAAGTTGGAGAACTTGTTGTTGATGCTTGATGTGATCTTTTGTTAGAAAATTATTTATTACAGAGCAATGGAACACATAAAATATTGCAGAAATATAAACACAGAAAACACATAGAACAATAGAAACACATATATACATGGTTCACCCAATTTGGGCTATGTCCACGGAGAAATAGCCAGTCCCTATTTTTAGATTATCCAGCAAACTGAAGAGATACAACCTACAACAGACTCAATGCACCATACTCCTGGATAGATAGAGAATTGTTTAAATATGGGCTTGATCTAATCATCAGAAGGTATGTAAGAGAATATGAGGTAATCAATATATTAAAGAATGCCATGATAAACCATGTGGAGAAAATTTTGTGATCGAAAAATTGCATATAAGGTTCTTCTTTCAGGATATTATTGGTCTACCCTTTTCAAAAATGCCAAGGAATATGTCAAAATATGTGATATGTATTAGAGAATGGGGAGACTAGTTCAAGTAGATGAAATGTCCCAACAACCACAAGTACTTATAGAGCCATTCTAAAAATGGGATCTATAATTTGTAAGGCCAATTTCTATATTAATTGGGCATAAAAGCTATATTATCTTTTATACTGATTATGTAACAAAATGGGTAGAAGTTAAACCTTTAACTTATGCCACTAAAAATGCTATTGTAAATTTACTTTTTGAGGATATTTTTATGTATTTTGGTGTTCCAAGAGAGGTTGTTACAAACCATGGTGCACAATTTACAACTAATCTTGTCTAGAATATTGTGGAACAATACAAGATCTCCATATCACCCATAATATAATGGATAAGCGGAATAAAAAAACAAGGTTCTTGAAGCCATTTTAATTAAGACTAATGGAAAAAAATTATTTGCAAAGACTAGGGTTCTACTTCTAGGGCCAACAAAGGCTTTTATCAAAGTCTAGCTTAGTTTCAACATTTTTTGATCTTCTGTGGGGAAGAAAGTCTCACCTAAAGCGTTGTCAGGACTTAGGTGTATGGTTTGGGGTTTTATAATATGAATAGGTACATTTTCTAGTTAAATAAAACATCAATCATTAAATTGTTACAAAGCATATTATAGATCAATACGCATGAAAGAAAATAACAAATATATTAAGCATAACTTTGAGATAATATTTAAAAAAAATTGAAATGGACTCATAAATACCCATATGCATGCAAATAACACAGTAAATTTCCCTGCCAACAACCTTCCTTTTACTATTATTGGGCTAAATCAACATTAATACTACATATTTGTGATATCACAACTAGATTTGTCTTAGTTCATAAACCAAAATATCAATTACAAGTACAAAATACATTATCAAAGCATGAGTCTAAATTCCAGCAACATGTTGGCCCTTTTATCTACTTTATCTCTCTGCATAACTTGCTTCACATCTCTTTATATAATTTTGGCCTATTGATCTCATCAATTTAACTCCTTTAATGTTGTCAACTTTATCTCACGCTCACTTGATTCCTTCAAAATTGTAACAACTTGATCCTTATTTTTCTGGCTCTCGGCTTTACCTCTCTGCCACCTATTTCTAATCAAATGTTCACATAAAAAAAATGAAGGACCCAACAAGTCCCAAGCACAGTCTATTGACTCACCCTCAATTCAATCCTTCGCTTGCACATATGATCCTTCTTCCAATGAATGACCCAACTTAGGAATGGACTAAAGAATTGACTGACGAAAGAAATTGTACTTATCTAAGTGTTCTATCCACTTTTTCATCAATGTAGTTCTCTAACTAGAAAAATTTAGTGTCATGGTAGCATCTGGTGTCTTTGGTTGAGCTGCAAGAAAATCACCCCATTCATTATCTGTGGCCAAATTAAGTTGGTGCAACTGCAACTATTGATCCTTAATAGAGGGCTTAAGGTCCCAATTGTCTATTTTGTCTGGTGTGATTCATCCTCTAAGGCAGTAATATGAGCATCATTTTGTGATATTTCTTCAAAAATATTTTGTTGTTCAACGAGATCAATGATAGAAAACACATCTTCCATCAGCTTCTTTACTTGCTCCTACAACTCATAAACTGGATGATTGTGTTTAGCTAGAAGGCCTAGCTAGTCTTGTACTTGTCTTGAGATGTTCCTAGAATCCTTTGTTTGTTGTTAGAGGGTGGATTGAATGGAAGATCCTTACTCGATAACATGATCTATCTGTTGAATGAATTCTTTTGTTGGATCTAGTAGCCTCTGTCACAAGTCGAAGTCAGCAGTCTAAAGAGATGTATTCTTGAAATCCAAGGTTATCCAAGCAACCTTGAGAAACTTTAAATACTAGATGGGATCATAGCTGAAGATATATTTAGGTAGATTAGAGCTCATATCCATGAACATGGTCCACATTTGAATAAGTTTAGCACTGACATCCACAAACTCTTGCTCGACCTTATCTCTCTATTCTGAAATTGATCTCACTCCTTCATAACCTAAGCAAGTTGTTGTAACATGTCTTTGTCCTATGTAAGATGGGTGAGTTGTTGTTACTATTTATCATGAGCCTATGTGGGCTCAAGCTACATTTTCTCAATTAGGGTCATGAGCTTTTGTGACTGCACTGAAGAATCCCTCATATATTGAAATAATTGTGATGAATACCAATGTTGGGGAGCTTCTGTTGAAAGAGTATCCACAAGAGGAAGTTTGGATTGCAAAGATTGATCTCTTGCATTAGACTTGTTAGAATTCCCTTGCATGGAGAATTATAGGGTCTCCTTATATTCCTGTTGAAGAGATTGTCGAACTTGCTCATGAACCTCGAAAGGTAGCAATGAAATAAAGTCAAGTGACTAAGCACATATTTGTAATACCGGTTTGCAATTTTATGGTTGTCTAATGAATTCGGATAAGATGTCCATAGGTGAAACAATATTGGTTGTAGGGGAATTTGGGGTAACCATTGGAGGCTCAGCAATTTTTTCATTAGAAAAATGGGTAGATGGCACATCTGAATCAGTATATGGAGGATCATGGTCTTGTGGAGAAGGTACTATGGGGGGTTGACTTGTGGAAGGAAGATTAGAAGGCTATGATTCCTCCACTATCAGGGTTGGTGTAGTAGGCTCGAGAGGCTCATTGTCATCAACCTGGATAATTTTGGACAAATCTATCCCAACCATCTTTGTTGAAGCACAAGAAGGAGGGACGGTAGATGCAAATTGTACCATAGCTAATGTTGCCAAGGAAGCTAAAGAAAGAATAGGAAGCCATAATGGGTTAGTCTGTAAAGGAATAAAAATGAGAATTGAGGTGCTTGTAGATGGTGCAGTTGTGGTAAGGGCGGTAGTAGTAATAGGATTCGAAACATAACAAGAGTGGAACTTCTTGATCAGTGGTTGATAATCTTTAGGTTTAGAAGTAGGGGAGGAAAGTGAAACTTGGTGCTTGCGAGATGATGATGAACCATTTTTAAGTGGATTTGTTTTTGGATTTCAACAGGTAAGGATGTTAAGAGCATTGTATGTGCTTTTAGTTTGTTGAATATGTTGGGCTCCAAGCCAACTCATAACCTATTTATGAAAGGATTCCTACAAAAGATAGAATGGTAGGAGGTGGGTGTGAAACCTATCTTTATTTGCATCCTTGGGGTGGCCATAATAGTGATTATGGTCAAGATTGAACCAAATATGATAGGAATTCTTGTCAAGCAAGGACTAGGGAAATCATATATTTTGGGTGGATTTAATCAACTAGTTGTACCATTCACCAAAGGCATTCTCATTGAAGGATTTATTGGAAAAATTAGAGCGACCCTTCCAAAGATCGTAAGATTAGGCTAAATATTTGTAGTCTAAGGGATCATGGAGAATATGACCATCAGGAGTATGTCATTTGTACATGATGAGGATGATGATAAAATATCCATATTTAAAATATACAACCTCCTTGTAAGCATCCCCATAATCTTGAAAGAATTCATTAATCCAAACATAAACAGGAATGCAACAAAATACAAATATAACCAAAAATACAGAGATGCAACAGAAATAACACTTCATTTCATTAATATCAAAGAACTTAAATATGATTACAAACAGAACGGAAATAAACTAGCTCGAGTGATGGTAGCTTATCTTTGAGAAGAGATGTGGCGGCAACATGCCACTGAAATTTTTTACAATGAGGCTCGAAGGCCTATTTATTATTGAGAAATAATGGAAAACCATAAATATCCAAAAACCTAACCCTATGAGATGAAGCACTAAAACTATGGGCCCCGTTTGGGTAAATTGGTACATCAACTTCCTGGGGTCGTAACTTTGGGATATGATCTCTGTTTGACGTGCACAATACCTCGTTAGAAATATCTATCTAAGGACTACAACTTTCAGCTAAAAACATCAATTACATACTCATGTTTTCCTGTTTTCCAAAAAAAAACATCATTTAGGGCCTTAAAACAACTCCGAAAGTTCAGGACCCAAAAAGCTGCCAAAAATAGTAAATTGTGCTACAATTAAGGAAACTGAAAAACGGAAAGAAACAGTGGTGGGGGTCCAAGTGGAATAGGCAAGTGGCCACAAATATCCACTTGGATCATTCCTCCCCCTTAGGAAGCAATGGTCCCCATTGCGTTGAGTGCCTCCATGAGATGGGGAAACTTATGTTAAACTTGGTCCCTGGTGAGCCACTTGCCTTGGTGCAAGAGTTGGTCAACTTTGACAACCTGATATAGTTGGATCTTCTATTGGCGAGTATTCTTGATCTATGTGTCCATGATTTGATCAGTAGTGACTTGTTCCATGCAGTCTGGGTTTAACTCTATTGGTGTGAGCTGCTCTACAATGTCGGATGTGTCCAATAATGGTGGAAAATATGGTCGAAGGAGATCCACATTGAACAATTGGTGCAGGCCAAGGAATGGTGGAATGTTGAGTTCGAAAGCATTGTCCCCTACAGCCCTGGTGATGGTGTATGACTCATATCGAAGTGGTCAAAGATTATAGTGGGGCCCAATGAGGCGCTTCTTCTGCAAATGTAGCCAAACTTTTTCACCCACCTAGAACTTGTGTGGCACCCGATGTTGATTATGTCATTGCTTGTACTTAGAATTGACTTTGTCCAAGATGTCATGGACTTGTTGGTGGATGTGTTGGATGTGTTAAATGAAGTTATTAACCCTGTCATCTTTGGATTGGACATGGGTCGAAGTTGCCTGAGTAGCTGCAAATGATATGGCCACATCAATGGGACATAATGGTTGGAATCCAAACCCTACCTAAAAGGGGTTGTGGCCAGTTAAGCTATGGAGAGATTTTTTGTAGTTGTGCTTGACATAGAGGAGGCTTTTGTTCCATGTGCATGGATGCTTCGAGTTGTATATGCACAGAATGTGTACGATCATCCTGTTAACGACCTTTGTTTGGCTATCATTTTGGGGGTGGAAAGTCATGGACTTAGTGAACTTGGTATCCAGCATTGACCAGAGACTTAACCAGAATGTACTTAGGAACCTAATATCCCGAAATGAGATAATGGATTATGGGATCCAAAAGTTTACCCATACTCGTTCAAAGAAGAAATCAACAATGGCTTTTGTTGTGATACTCTTCCTGCAGGCCACCAAAATGGCCATCTTAGAGAACCTGTTGACAACCACGAAAACACAGTCATTTCCATGCTCAGTAGAAGGGAGGTCCAACATGTAATCTATGGAGATGGATTCCCAAGGTCGACTAGGAGTAGGAAGAGGAGTATATAAGCCTTGCTTCTTGATGGTTAGTTTGGAAATGGCACAAGAAATGCAGGATCTAATGTACTTCCCAACATCCTATCAAAGGTTCGGCCAATAAAAATACTTTTGTAAGACTACCACGGTTTTCTCTACTCCAAAGTTTCCAGTGACCCAACCACAATACGCCTCCCAAATTATCTTGGCATGCTCGCTTGAAGGAACACAGAGGTGTCCTAGGTGACATAATAGTGTATCCTGGAGATGAAAATTTGGAACTTTCTTGCCTTCCAGGAGCTTCTGGTATGTGCTTTCGAATTTTGGATCGCTCTTGTACAGATGTGGCCACCCCGAAGTCTCATGCCCACAAGAGTCGAGCACAATGGTCAGCGCCATGACCGGCAGTCAACTAAGGCAGTCTACAACATTATTGGTGCTTCTCTTCTTGTACTTAATGTTTGAATGGAATTTTTGTAGGTATGTGGACCATTTCTGATGGCGATCATTTAAAAACTTCCCTTGTGCATGTATGAACTACAGGTGTCAGTAGTCTGTGTGGATAACTATTTCCTTCCCCAAAATGTAATGCATCCATTGTTGGCATGCCTACACCATGGAATACATCTCTTTGTCATATGTGGGATACTTTTAGACTATGTCTAAAAGTGTTTCATTGCGATATGCCACTAGATGCCCCTATTGAATAATAAATGCACCAATAGCATAGTCAGAGGTGTTAGCACTCCATAAATTTCCCTAGGCCGAGGAGAGAAATTCCAGAGGTAACCATAGACCACTTTTAGGCTAGGATCCATCCCTACTAGCCTTGCAGAGGGCTCTCTCGATGTGGTTTATTTCATTCAATCTAGTGACTGAAAACTCTTGATTTGAGGCTAGCTATAAGGATCAAAAAGGTAAATTTATGTTGTTTTTGAAGGTAGTTGGAAGAAATTAGATCTACCTCAAATCATACCTTTTTTTTAGGTTCAAGTGAATAAGGGATATGATGGGAATTTTAGCAAGGGAAAGATAGGCGTGCCTATTGATATTTAACCAAATCTCGTTGTAGTGAGTGGATGAATGCAGCATCAGAAAGGATCACAAATAGAGCATCAAAATACTGATGAATTCATATTTCCATAGAAGAAAAGAAAACACATATGATTAGTTGATCTAAAACAAAGCACTAAGTGAATTTTGATATATTCCTTTAAAAATGAGAATGATTAATTTTTAAACCATGGAAATATACATTAGAAATGGAACACAAAGGAACACACATACCAATAAGAACTGACACAAGTATCTATGTCAAAATAGCACATGCCTTCTTCTATTCACTTGAGGAAATGATACAAAAATGCAGAATTGTGTAGTCTAGCTTCATCCCACTCACCAAACCCTTTTACATCACATGTACATCATAATATAGACTCAAAAGAGTCAGTTCCCACCTCCAATATTCCAATTCCTCATTAGGAATTTTGTTCCTAACTTATGCAAGGAAAATAGAACTAACTGCTAAAAACTAGGGACTTGTTTAAACCAAATCTTTTCTAAGCATTTACATTAATTCCTAAGCCCCAAATAGAGTTTGTGAGTCCACAAATATTTTATTACAATTAGCAATAACTAAAAAACAAATTACCTTATGTTTTGACTAAGCTAACTCCCTCAAAAAGATGATTGTCCAGTTTCGCAGCGCATTCGCAGCAAGTTTGCTACGAAACAAGGATTGAATTTCTGGAAAAATAGGGGTCAAAAACTAGCTCATATCTCCTGAATCATGACATATGTTTCAAAACAAAAGGAGGTTTTTTATATTATATTTTCCTTGAGAGATACTTCTCTCATTTTCTAAAAAAAATTCTCCAACCCTTCACAATCAGCACCTAAACATCATAACTAAAATAGAAATGACAAAACCTGAAACATAGGCTCTAAATATGCATTTGAATTTTTCAATATATAACACTTGTGAAGAAACTGAATGAAATTTTTTTTCTTTGGCCCGTTATAGGAAAAAACCTCTTTCTGTTTGGTGGGCTCTAGTATTGTAGCAATAATGCTGCAACTTCCGGGACTCCCGTCTTTACTTTTATCAACCCGGTAGTTCGTAACAAACTTGGAAGCGACGGTGTTGTATGCACAAGTACTAGCTCTTGCCGCAGCTGTCACTTGGTTACCTGGCACAAGTCTGCTAGGGGCTTAAGCCAACTTCTATGAGCTCTAAGAAGAAGCTTTTTAACTGATGGATGAAAGCTAACTCAAAGGAAGCTAATATACTGGCGGAAAGAAACTGAAAGCCAAAAAGTAACGCAAACCCTAATTCTACCAGCTAGGCCTACTGATGCAAAGGAGAGAATGCAAACTACTGAAAGAGATGCCATTACTACTATGAAGGTAAAATACATGTGTCTAGACTACCTCTATCTGAAGGAAACATCTTTTTGTATTTTTGAATAAGTTATTAGAATTATCATGCATGTGATTTAACTGGCTTTTTACTGTGCAGGGGTGGATCAAGGAGGAGAAATGCTTGGGAAAGGTTGGGAAGGTTCAAAGAGGGTCTAAGGAGTCCCTAACACCCTTCCAGGGAGTCTCACAGAGTTTGGCTATCAAGAAACCTCATTCGTGAGCTTCTACAGGAAGTCTGCAGGGGTTCTACAGGATGTTTCAGGAATTTCTACAGGATGTTCAGAAATTTCTACAGGATGTTTAAGAATTGGATTTTGGAGGATGGGTGAGTGAAGGAAGATGCATGGATGGATATGGAGGTAGGATAGGGGTCTGAAGTGGCACAGGGACCGGTGGATGGAGTGGTGAGGAGGTGTAGATGGCTAAATTGGCTCAAAGAAGGTTGAAACGATGATTGCACAAAAAGGTAGGGTTACATGGGTAAGAGGAAAGATGAGAGACGTGGAACCTAGCTAGGAGCTAGATCAGATGGCTCTGATGAAGTTGAAGCGGATGAGAGGGTGGTAGAGATGCCCTGCACAATGTACACTTAACTGAATCAACAAAATCCTACAAATAATCAAAGTCCTAGCTAATCTAATCTAACTGTTAGTGAGACAAACGAATAGCAACTTTATTTGGAAAGAAAACCATGTACATCAATCATGCAAATAGACATTTCAGAGATCTAAACCCATAACTAACTTCTGCAAATGAAAACAATACACTAAGGATTGCATGGTCAAGCAAACTAGTGTTTTTGTTGGGGCAGCAGTGTTTCTTCAATTCCAGCCCCTGATCCAATAAGGACGAGGTGAAACTGAGAGTGTTGTTGACCCTTTTCTTGGAGCTTCTTTCTGTTATGAGCCTACCAATCTATTTTAAACATCTGAAGCAATTCTATTCATAACCAGTGACCTATTTAACCAACACAACTAAATCTGCCCAACAGAAATATGTTCAAATGCATAACAAGGAAACAACGATGCATAAAGGAAAGGTAACAGTACAAAGAAGGAGGCCCTAGGCTCTCAGGTTGGGCCCAACCCCGAGAGCTATGGGTCCTATAGAAATCTCAGAGCTGATATAAAATCGGACTGCTTCTCATTATCAAAAAATCATCATGAGTCAAGAGTTATGCCAAAAATGGCTACACGAGAACAAAATAAAGCTAGCAGCACTGTAGTGCAAAATATGCAAGAGTTTTCCAAAAGATCCTCACGAAGGCTGAGGCCTTAACATTTATACACCACGAGGCCCTAGTTGGCCTCCTAAATCTATGGGACTTGGCTGCCCAAACTATGAGTGAACAGCTCCTTCCAAAATCTGCTTGGCTTCCTTCTAGATCCGGTTTTGGTGGCCTTTGGAGCTCGGAGTTGGGGGTGAAGATCCCGAGGGAGGCTATTTAATGCCATAGACAACCCCCCTACGAATCCTCAACCCAAGCTTGGCTGTCTCCTAGCCCATGACTGCTCAGTTTTGCTCCAACATATGTCAAAAAAACCTGAAATGAGCATGTGTTAGCCACCTAGGAAGAGTGACTACCCTTATTCGTACAAATGACATAAACATACTGAAAAATAATGCATAAGTTATGAAAAATGAAGGATTGAACAAGGATAATTAGGCCAAATGAGCCCAAAATGTCACCAAATTTGGGGCTCATCACCGTTTTTAGAAATTCGTTTCCATTTTTTTAGAAAACACTTTTGAAATTGACGGAAAAAATAATCAATTTCACAGCAAATTTGTAGCAAAGTGTAGTAGACCTCCATGGTTGAAATGGTTGCAGAAATTTCCTAGAAAAACAGAACAAATGGGTATTTTTGAAATCGAAGTGTGATGGTTTAGAACCCCTAAATTGGTTTTTCCAGTGCCCGTAGACCTTCAAGATAGCTGGCTCCAACTTGCGCAGCACATGTACAACAGACTTTGAACTTCAAATTTGTGATTGATTTTTCTGCATATTTATCACCTACATACAACTTGTAACACATTTTCCATTCTTCAAAACTCCAAAATTCCCATCACTTCTTCAAAATGTGGCTCTATTCAACTTGCATAGCAAAATCTTGCTACGCAAGTTCATCTTCAGCAAAAAAAATTGACCAAACAGGGCGTATGAGAAAAATTAAAACATAACAAAATTGATAATGTTTCTCCTAATGTAAAAATTATTTTTGGGCAACTTCAGCTAGAATATCAAGGTTGCTTCTCCTTCTTTTCTTCGATGACTGCTTTTCCTCTTTGAGTTGTTGCTTCATATTCCTTAACCTATTCTTTAAAACCAATTTTTTAGTGTACAAGTTCCTCACTAGTTTCTGTATGGGAAGGGTCCATTTCAAAATGTGTTTCACCTCTTTGAAAGTGTCACTAGCCATCTTCACTTTATCAGTAATGGAATGCTTGTATGCTTCATCCTTAGTTGTGAGACAATCAACTTGCAACTGACATTCCTCAAGCTACTCGAATAACTTCTCATATTCCTTCTACTCATCAAACATTGCCTTTTGCTCTGATGGAAAAGTGTCCTTCATCTACTCTTATGTTCTAGTTGTTGACCTTGTTTTGGTCTTCCTTGATTTTCTCACTTGGCACTTTCACCTCTTCCACATCTAAAATCTGCATTCCCTTGTCTTGAGCAGTGATCCTTAGAGCTCTTCTAGATGATCCTCCTTCCCCATGTTGAACTGTCTCTTGTGATGCCTTCTATCTAAGTTCTTCGTTCTCCTGCTGCTTGGAAATGTAGGAACAAATTTTTCTTTATACTAAGGTTTGAGGAAGTCCTTATAATGTGACACATCAAATTCCATGCCCTTAAACCATTTTTCTCTTATGGCTGGTTGGAATGTGCTATACCGAGTTCATTCAATGTGAAAGATTCAACAGAAAAGAGGGAAAAACTTACTCAGAGACCCGAGAGTGTTTAACCTCCTTGTGTAGTGGTTATGTAGCACTAGTTACTTGAGCAGTAGTTGCGTAACAAGTGTTCCCCATGAGATTTTAATGTTCCCCTTTGGTTTCTAAAACTTTCTTACACCTTGACACTGCTTTATAGCTTGGAATGAATCACATATAAGGGAGAATGAGAGAGGTTCAAGGAAATTTTAATTTCATGCCACCCAAAACTCTTTTCTTGTCATGATGGTGGTTTTGAATGATGAAAATGAATTGACATGAGAGGGTATTTTTACAATCATGAGTAGGAAATGACACTAACTGACTCATATTTAACCCTAAACTAACTCATATGACTGACATGACCTCTACAAATTACTTATAATGAAAAAATTCCCTATGACATGACCCCTTTCACTCTCATAATAACCCTTTTCCCTCCATGATCTCAAACTTGAAATTATGATCCCTTATGGACTCTTTATGACTTTACTAATTCAAATTAGGGTTAATAGACTCTTTTATGACACAAATATTTACAATGCCTTTGACTAATTTGATTCTTTTTTACAAAGACATTTCATAGGCTAACTTTTAACAATAAGACCCCAAATGAATAGTAAGACAGAAAAACCATGATCCCTATATTATAGTACCCTAACATTAGCTCCAATTGGGATGTAAATCTCCCTATGAGGTGCCAAGAACATCGTGGACTCGTAGCCTTATCCATTTGGCTACTCCCAACTTGAAGACTACAACCTGCAAACTGATGTTGAGACCAAAACCATTGTACATTCTAAAAATCACAACTGCACACTACTGGAAAAAGATGTTCAAACTACAATCTAAAAATACACATGTTGAAAGAGATGCTTGGCAAGAAAGATTATTGCAAACCATTTCCTACTTATCCTACTTTAGTGAGCACAAGTGTTGAATCAAGTGATCTCAAATTTCCAGTAAAGCCAATCAAGTAACTGCTCACATAATCTGATTGCTTGATTGTGCTTCAACGAGATAAAAACTGGAATATTAAATGGCAGAAGCAACTGAAACCTCAAACTGAATCCAATCTTTTCACTGGTGAAGAAAACAAGATCTACCTTGACTGATGATTCCAATTTTATGTAAAATGATCCTCAAATGAATGAACACTAAAGTTCAAAGCATCTGACAAATTACAATTTTTCTACAGGTGGTCTACATACCATGAATACAAACCTTTATATTCATCCTTGCTTTCATGCAATTTCATCTTATAGCTGTCATGATAGGGTTGCAAACCTTCATTTGACTTTTGTAATGGAACCCCTGCTGGACAAAACAATGATGTTGGTTGCAAAACTAAGTCTTCATCACCCTTATTTTTAGGCTCACATCTAGCTAAAGGAGGAGAATTTTGACTACAGAAATCATCCAAACAACTAGTTATTGGATCATTGAAAACCTAAGAATATTGATGCAATTTATTTTGTATTGTTTCCAATGAGACTATATGATCTTTCATAGGCTCGCCATCCTTTGCTTCATTGATAATTTTAAAATTTTCTTGAGGAACTCAAAAGAAGCAAAACTAAATGGCACATAACTACCTTGACTTAATTCACAATGTTCTTCATGTTTCAACCCTCCAACTGCATCTTCAATATCAAGGTTACTCAATGTCTATGATTTCAAAATGAAGAAGTCTTTGATATAACAAGTAACAAGATCATCAAGTACATAAGAATGCTTCTTCCAATCTATGTTATTGTCAACTTGCTTTCCTACTTCATTAGTAATCTTATAATTTTCTTTCAGCATTTCAAATGAGGCAAAAGATAAGGGTAGAGGGTTTCCATCAGAAAAATCATTGTTTTCCTCATGTTGGATTTCAAGACTATGAGACTGTTAACTTATAATAGTATTAATGTTCTCCTTCAGTAATTGAAATGAAGCAAAACACAAGGGCAAAGTTTCTTCACCTGGTTTGGTATCTTCTTCATGTTCTTCCTTTCTATCATAACTGACACAACCAGACTTACTACCTTCTATAAATTGTTGTAAGTGAACAATCTCTTGCTGAGGACATGATGTTAGTTTCTCTTCATGATTGTCTCCAGGTGAATATATAAAACAATCAGTTTCTAGCTCATTGTAACATGAATCAGCAACCTCTCCTTCTAGAGCAAAATTTGCTTGGAAAGGAAGTCTTCTTCATTGCTCTCTTTGTCTTATTTGATTTTGCATCTTCTAAAGTTTAGATTCCTGATTTGTGGAGTTGGTTGTTGGTCGCTTACAACAAACTTTTTGTCTAAGGTTAGTTTATCCATTATTTTCTCCATAGTCTTCAACATATCATCTAGTCTAGTACTGAAAGACATGGTAGATTCTTCCTTGATTACTATCCTTTTTTCTGTTTTCATTTTAGTTTTTTGAGTAAGCAAGCTAGCATCTACTCCCACTACATCATTCTACAAATCTTCAAGAGTTGTTGGATTTCTTTCTGTCAATTGATAGGTCATTTCAGCATCAAAGCGATCTGGGTAATAAATCATAGCCAAACCTGGGAGAGGCTTTATGTCAGCAGGTATGGAATTGTAATTTTTTTTAAATCTAGCTGAGAACTCCTGCACTATCTCACTAGACTACCTCTTTAGATTCCTATACTCATCCATAATCTGAAAGGGGTTCTTTTCAACCTCCCACCTGTTAAGGAAAGTGTGCTCAAGTTGTTGGACATTAGTAATACTTCTAGTTTTCAAACTTCTATACTGCCTCCTAACCTTTCTTGAAAGGCTTTGAGCTAAAATCCTCATCTTAACATCATCATGATCAACTTCTTCAAGTTTACAAATTCATTCATTTTTTCTATGTGTTGTTGTAATGTAGTGAGTCCAGTGCCATCAAATTGAGGTAACCTTTCACCATAGTTCTGTGGTAAATCATGTAAAGGAGATTTCATATTTAATGGAGCATATCGAGAAGCAGTCATGATGGTGGTTTTTATAGATGGACATGTACTCGCTTGACTATGATTATCATTTGGATCTTGTTCAGGATCACCAATACAATAAGGAGATGCATTTTCAGCTTCAAAGGAATGATATACAATTTTAAAAGGGGAATCATGTGCAAATCTGCAGTCTTCTTTCATATACAATAGATGAAGGAAAATCCTTTTGACACGGTCAGAAAAGGACTAGAGCTATCTGATGAAAAAGAATAATATTTATTGCAAAAAAATTGAAGCTTTGATACCTGCTCTTTCTGAAATGTCTTTCCATTCCTCTATCAACAAGTTTCGTTCTCCAGTGGAGTCTTTGAATTTAAATGTAACAATGATTGAAATCACCAGGTGAATGGTACTGTCTCCTTGTGTATGACTGATGTCCACCATCAGAAATCAGATCTGAAACTTTGATGATCTTTCACAAAGAAGATGAAACCTTTCGTTCCCCGCCACGATGTTAGCACTCCATAAATTTCCCTAGTTTGAGGAGAGAAATTCCAAAGGTAACCACATACCACTTTTAGGCTAGGATCCAACCCTACTAGCCTTGGAGAGGGATCTCTCACTATCATTTCTTTCAGTCAATCTAGTGAGTGAAAACTCTTGATTTGAGGCTAGCTATAAGGATCAAAAAGGTAAATTTATGTTGTTTTTTGAAGGTAAGTGGAAGAAAGTAGATCTACCTCAAATCAAACCATTGTTTTTAGGTTCAAGAGTATAAGGGATATGATGGTATTTTGAGAAGGGGAAAGATAGGAAAGCCTATTGATATGTAACCAAATATCTTCATAGTGAGTGGATGAGTGCAACATCAAAAAGGATGACAAATAGAGCATCAAAATATTGATGAATTCATATTGCCATAGAAGAAAAGAAAACACATATGATTAGATGATCTAAAACAAAGCATTGAGTGAATTATGAGATACTATTTTCAAGTTGAGCATGAATAATGTTTACACCATGGAAATATATATTAGAAACAAAATACAAAGGAACACGCATACCAATAAGCACTGACACAAGTATCTCTGTCAAAACATCATCTACCTTCTTCTATTCACTTGAGGAAATGATACAAAAATGCAGAATTGTGTAGTCTGGCTTCTTCCCACTTATCAACCCCTTTTCCATTACATGTACATCATAATATAGACTCAAAAGAGTTAGTTCCCACCTCCAGTGGTCAAATTCCTCATTAGGAATGTTGTTCCTAACTTCTACAAGGAAAATAGAACTAACTGCTAAAAACTAGGGACTTGTTTAATCCAATTCTTTTCTAAGCATTTACATTAATTCCTCAGGCCTAAATCAAGCTTGTGAGTTTCCAAATGTTTTATTACAATTACTAACACCTAAACAACAAATTACATCATGTTTTTACTAAGCTAACTCGCTCAAAAAGATGACTGTCAAGTTTCGCAACAAGTCTACTACGAAATAGGGATTGAATTTTTGGGAAAATAGGGTTCAAAAACTAGCTCATATATCCTGAATACTCATTTTTGTTTCAAAACAAAAGGATTTTTATGTATATGAGATTATCCATGAGAGAAACCTCTCTCTCATTTTCCAAAAATTATTCTCTAACTCTTCATAATCTGCACCTAAACATCATGAAAAAACATGAAACATAGTCTCTAAAGATGCATTTTAATTTTCCAATATATAACACCTGTGTAGTAACTGAATGAGGTTTTTGTTCATTGGCCCCTTCTTGGAAAAAAACTCTTTCATTTTTTCTAAATTTGTTTCCATTTGGTCATAAAATTCTTTTGAAAATTATGACAAAAACAGTTAGTTTCGCAACAAATTCGTAGCAGAGTGTAGCAGACCTCCATGGTTGATATGGTTGCAGAAATTTCATGGAAAAATAGAGAAAATGGGTATGTTTGAAATGGAATTGTGATGGTGTATAACCCCTAAAGTATTTTTTCCAATGCATGCAGACCATCAAGATAGTTGACTCCAACTTGCGCAGCAGACTCTGAAATTCATATTTGTAAAAATATTTCTCCACTTCAAATTGATTAAGGAGCATACTTATCACCTATATACACCTTATAACACATTTTCCATGCTTCGAAACTCCAAAATTCCCATCACTTCATCAAAATGTGGCTCTATGCAACTTGCGTAGCAAAACCTTGCTACGCAAGTGTAGCTTCAGCAAAAACTTTGACCAAACAAGGTGTATGAGCAAAACTACAACATAACAAAATTGATAATGTTTCTCCTAATGTAAAATTTATTTTTCGGTAACTTCAGCTAGAATATCAAGGTTTCTCCTCCTTCTTTTCCTTGATAACTTCTTTGCCTCTTTGAGTTTTTACTCCATATTCCTTAACCTATTCTTTAAAACCAAATTTTGAGTGTACAAGTTCCTCACTTGTCTGTGTATGGGAAGGGTCCATTGTGTTTCACCTCTTTGACGGTGTCACCATCAATCTTCACTTGATCAACAATGGTTTTCTTGTCTGCTTCATCCTTAGGTATGATACAATCAACCTGCAACTACCATTCCTCAAGCTACTCCAATAACTTCTCATATCCCTTCTGCTCATCAAACACTGCCTTTTGCTCTGATGGAAAAGTGTCCTTCATTTTCCCTTTTGTTCTAGTTGTTGACCTTGTTCTGGGCTTCCTTGATTGCTCACTTGGAACTTTCACCTCCTCCACATATAAAATATGCTTTCCCTTGTCTTGAGCAGTGAGCCTCAGAGCTCTTCTAGATTATCCTCCTTCCCCATGTTGAACTTTCTCTTGGGATGCCTTATGTCTAAGTTCTTTGTTCTCTTTATGCTTGGAAATGTAGGCCCAAATTTGTCCAATTCCATGCCCTTAAACCAGTTTTCTCTTGTGGCTAGTTGGAATGTGTTATACTAAGCTCATTCAACGTGAAATATTCAACATAAAAGAGGAAAAACCTTACTCAGCAACTCAAGAGCATTTAACCTCCTTGCACAATGGTTAGGTAGCACTAGTTACTTGCACAACAGTTACGTAGTGAGTATTTTCCATGAGCTTTGAATGTTCCTCTTCAACTTCTGAAACCTTCTTGCACCTTGAAACTGCTCTAGAGCTCGAAATAAATCACATGAGGGAGAATGAGAGAGGTTCAAGGAAATTTGAATTTTATGCCACCCAAACCTCTTTTCTTGTCATGATGGTGGTTTTGAATGAAATTGAAGTGGCATGAGAGGGTATTTTTACAATCATGAGTAGGACATGACACTAACTGACTCATAACTAACCCTAAACTAACTCATATGACTGACATGACCTCTATAAATGACTTATAATGAACAAATTCCTTATGACATGACCCCTTTCACTCTCATAATAACCCTTTTCCCTCCATGATCTCAAACTTCAAATTATGACCCCTCATGGACTCTTTATGACTTTACAAATTCGAATTAGGGTTAATAAACTCTTTTATGACACAAATATTTACAATGCCTTTGACCAATTTGATTCTTTTGTACAAAGACCCTTCATAGGCTAACTTTTTACAACAAGACCCCCAAATGAATAGTAAGACAGAAAAACTATGATCCCTATATTATAGGACCCTAACATTGGCTCCAATGGGGATGGAAACATCCCTATGAGGTGCCAAGAACATCATAGAATAGTAGCCTTATCCATTGGGATGCTCCCAACTCGAAGACTATGACCTACAAACTGATGTTGAGACCAAAACCATTGTACATTTTGAAAATCAAAACTACACACTGCTGGAAAAAGATGTTCAAACTACATCTGAAAATACACATGTTGAAAGAGATGCTTGGCAAGCAAGCTTATTGCACATCATTTCCTACTTATGCTACTTTATTGAGCACAAGTGTTGAATCAAGTGATCTCAAATTTCCAATAAAGCCAATCAAGTAACTGCCCAATCATGTAACTACTCGCATAATCTGATTGCTTGGTTGTGCTTCAACAAGATAAAAATTGGAATATTAAATGGCAAAAGCAACTCAAACCTCAAACTAAATCCAATATTTGCACTAGTGAACAAAACAAGATCTACCTTAACTGATGATTCCAACAGGCTTGTAAAAGGTTCCTCAAATGAATGAACACTGAAGTTCAGCTCATCTGACATATTACAATTTTGCTCCAAGTTGTCTACATACCATGAATACAAACCTTTATATGCATCCTTTCTTTCATGAAATTTCACCTTATAGCTGTCATGATAGGGTTGCAAACCTTCATTTGACTTTGTAATGGAACCCCTGTTGGACAAAACAATGATGTTGGCTGCCAAACTAAGTCTTCATCACCCCTATTTTCAAGCTCGCAACTAGCTAAAGGAGGAGAATTTTGACTAGATAAACCATCCAAATAACTAGCTATTAGATCATTGAAAACCTGAGAAGTCTCTTGCAATTTATTTTGTATTGTTTCCAATGAGACTATATGATCTTTCATAGGCTCACCATCCTTTTCTTTATTGATATTTACAAAAAAAAAAAAACTTGAGGAACTCAAAAGAAGGAAAACTAAATGGCACAAAACTACCTTGAATTAATTCACAATGTTCTTCATGTTTCAACCCTCCAACTACATCTTAAATATCATGGTTACTCAATGGTTGTGATTTCGAATTGAATAGGTCTTCCATATAACAAGATAATCATCAAATACATAATATGGTTGTTGCCAATCTATGTTATTGTCAGCTTGATTTCCTACTTCATTAGTAATCTTATAACTTTCTTTCAACATTTCAAATGAGGCAAAAGATAAGGGTAGAGGGTTTCGATCAGCAAACTCATTGTTTTCCTCATGTTTGATGTCAATACTATGAGACTATTGACTTATAATGTTATGAAACCAGCGCAAGAAAAGATAGATCAACGCCTTATAATTCAGCCTCTTCGAGGGGGCAACCTCCTTTACATTACATAAATGAACAATTCTTGGATGATTCAAATGACAAAACCATCTTTCTATATATAGGGGTCTAAGGAGTCACAATATAACCCAGCCAACCTAACAATAATAATATAAAGCCACAAAAATAACAATAGAGGGATTCCATAGGGCACAGTAATAACAACATGGGGACAATAGGGGCACAACAATATTAATAAGGGATACAACTACAATAGTAATGGGGTAATCAGTAGTATTATAGGGACCCAACATGCCCCTATCCTTCAAAAAAGTGTTGTCCTCAACGCTTGAGTAGTTATGGATGCTTCTGTATAAAATTCTCATCCTCCCATGTGGAATCTTCAGCGAATAAGTTCTTCCACTTGATAAGATACTCCAAAATTGATCAATTTCGTAACTGTCGAATTCTTGTTTCTGTGACTACTTCTGGTTCCAATATAGTTTTTCCTTCCTTGTCAAGTTCTGGAAATATTGTTTGAACTAGGAGCTTGTCGCCTATAACCTTCTTTAAACATGAAACATGGAAAACTAGGTTCAATCGAGAAGCTGCAAGAAGCTCCAATTCGTATGCCATAGTACCAATCTTTTGCAACACCTTGTACAGACCATAATACTTTGGTGATAATTTATTATCCTTCTTAGCTTGCTTGAGGGACATTTGCTTATATGATTGTAGCCGTAGGAATACCCAATCACCTACATCAAAACTTCTTTCACTGCGATGTTGATCTGCCTGTTGTTTCATTCTATTATGTGCCAACACGAGGTTATCCTTTAAGAGTTGGAGGACTTGTTGTTGATGTTCCACCACTTGAACCTTAGAATTTTCTCTTAAATATGATGTGATGGATGGTGGCTGATATCCATAAAGTGCCATAAATGGGGTCATTTTTGTTGCTGTATGGAAGGAAGTGTTATACCACCATTCAGCCAAAGGCAACCATTTGACCCATTGTGTCTGTTTATCAGATACAAAGCAACGAAGATATCCTTCCAAACATTTGTTTACTATCTCAGTTTTCCCATCAGATTGAGGATGATAAGATGAGCTATGAGCTAACTGAGTACCAAGACAAGAAAATAATTCTGTGCAAAAATTTCCAGTGAAAATGGGATCTCTGTCACTTACAATAATCTTTGGGTTTCCGTGTAGCTTTTGAATTGTTTCCATAAATGCAGTAGAAACTGTACTGGATTTAAATGGATGTGATAATGCACAAAAGTGTGCATACTTGGTAAGTTTGTCAACTACCACCATGATGACACTCTTTCCCTCAGACTTGGGTAAACCTGTGATAAAATCCATTGAAACCTCCTCCCAACATTGGCTTGGAATGGATAAAGGTTGTAATAGACTCGGTGTCTTAATTGTTTCAACTTTATTTTGTTGGCAAACCAAACATTTCGCCACAAACTTTTGAATATCTGATTTAAGGCCCTCCCAAAAAAATTCCTTCTTAACCCTGTGGTATGTTTTTAAAAATCCTTAGTGCCCTCCTAAGGGAGAAGTGTGCAATTCCATAAGAATCTTTTGTTTTAGCTGGGAATTCTTACAAAGGTATAAGTGATCTTTGTACCATAACGAATCATTTTTCCAGCTAAATGTATCAAATGTACTGGAGTCTTGTTGTAACTTTCGAATAAGTGCCCACACTTCTTCGTTGTTCTTCCATTCCTCCCTTGCTTCGTTTATCCAATCTAGTTGGATAACAGAAATGGCGCACAACAATGCTTCCACATCCTCATCCTTTCTTGAGAGTGCATCTGCCACCACATTTTGCTTCCCTTTTTTGTAGATGATTTCAAAGTCATAACCCAACATCTTTGTGACCCACTTTTGTTACTCTTCAGAGGATAATCTTTGTTCTAAAAAGTATTTAAGACTATTCTGAACCGTTTTTACCTTGAAGTGTCTTCCCATTAGGTAGGGTCGCCATTTCTTAAGTGCATGGAGTATTGCCAACATTTCCTTCTCATAAATAGCTTTGTGTAAAAACTTTCCCTTGATTGGACGACTTTCAAAAGCAATGGGTCTTTCATCTTGCATTAAAACAGCACCAATTCCATTTCCTAAAGCATCACATTCCACAATAAAGGTTTTTGTGAAGTCTAGTGTACTAAGACTGGTGCTTGGCACATTGCCTCTTTAAGATGCTCGAAGGCCTTTGTTGCTTCTGGAGTCCATGAATATGCATCTTTCTTCAATAATGTTGTTAGAGGTGCTGCTATTCTCCCATAATTCTTAACAAACTTGCGATAATACCCTGTCAACCCGAGAAATCCTCACAGATGCTTTATGGATGTGGGGATTTTCCTTTCCTTAATGGCTTTAATTTTGCTAGGGTCTACCTTAACTCCTTCATGAGATACAATATGACCCAGATATTCCACCTCTTGTACTCCAAAGAAACATTTGGATCTTTTTTCATATAATTGTTTCTCCTCCAATAGTTGTAGCACCCTGTCAACATGTTCAACATGATCCTTCCAAGACTTGTTGTAGATTAGTATATCATCAAAAAATACTAACACAAATTTTCTAAGGAATGGTTTGAAAATGGAATTCATCAAACCTTGAAATGTTGAAGGTGCATTGGTAAGGCCAAAAGGCATGACCAAAAATTCATAATGACCCTCATGAGTTCTAAATGTTGTTTTTGGAATGTCTTCAGTGTTCATTCTGATTTGATGATATCCTGAACGAAGATCCAACTTGGTGAAGTAAATTGATCCATGCAATTCATCCAGTAATTCATCAATGACGGGAATGGGAAACTTATCTTTAATAGTGAGCTTGTTGAGCTCCCTATAATCCAGACACATGTGCCATGATCCATCCTTCTTGTGCACCAATACTACTGGAGCAGAGAAAGAACTTTGACTCGGTTGAATTATACCAGCCTCTAGCATTTCTGCAACCATACGTTCAATTTCACTCTTTTGGGCATAGGGATATCTGTACGACCTAATGTTTGGAGGAACACTTCCTGGAATCAGATGAATAGCATGATCATGATCATGAATAGGTGGGAGACCTTTGGGAGTCTCAAATACCTTGGAATGATTGTCCAAGACTTTTTGGAGATCTGGAGAAATAGATGATTCCAACATGGAAATATCTAGCGAACAAAATTGTGCAATTACACCTCTTTGTTCCTTTTTTAGAAGCTTTGTCATACCGTTAGAGCTGATTATCTTTCCCGATTTCCCTGCAATACCCCTTAATTCAACTTCCTTTCCTTCCACAGAAAATTTCATGAAAAGTTCTTGAAAATTAAAAGCTATTGTACCCAAGGATTGTAGCCATTGGACTCCTAGTACAACATCAGCACCTCCCATTGTAATGGAAAGCATTGGGCTAATCTTGATACATATTCTCCCATGGATAGCTTGATATTATGGCACTTTCCAGAGCAATTTCTTTTTCCTCCATTTGCAACCATCACTTGACACTCTGGTGCTAGATATAAGAAGCAATTCAATTCTTTTGCTACCTTACAATGAATAAAATTGTGGGTACTTCTTGAATCAATCAACACTATTACCTTTTTCTTCTTGATTTTTCCTTCTATCTTGATGGTTTGAGGAGTGGTAATTCCTGCCAATGCATTACAAGATATGCTCAGATTCATTTCTTCTTTATCTAGGCTTTGTTCCTGGAGTATATCCTCTTCTTTTGACCTTTCTTGGTCCTTTTCTTCTTCCTCTTCACAATCTATGTAGAATAATTTCTTCTCAGCACATTTATGACCTTTAGTGTATTTGCTATCACAACTGTAACAAAGCCCTTTTGCTCTTTTTTCTTCCAATTGTTGTGGTGTCAACCTTAGAGGTTGTGGAAGACTAGGAGCAACAACACTTCCATCTTTATAGTTATGAGTGGTATGCTTCCTGGTTTCCATAATTTTGCTTTCCATTTTTCTCGCTAACCTGAATGCCTTCTCTAATGAATCAGGTTCCCAAAGGTGAACATCATGTTGGATGTTATCATTTAAAGTCCCTATGAACACATCAATCCTATGCTCCTCTGGAATATTTTTTACCCTTATGTTCAATTTTTGGAACTCCTCAATGTGCTCCATTATTGAACCCTTTTGTTTGAGACTTATCAATTGGCTAAAAAAAGTGTTGCTTTTTGTATCTTCATAATACTCTGTCAATTCTTCCGTAAAAATTGCCCAAGTGATAATTTGTTTACGAGAGCAAAGCCATTGATACCATACAAACTGATTTGGTTCCAAATATAAAGTTGCAATACGTACCTTTTGTGTGTTTTGCACATTATTGAGATCGAAAAATTGCTCCATCTGTAATATCCATGTTGCGGGATCCTTGCCATCAAACTTCCTCATATCGATTTTTGGAATATGGTGGGTCTTCGATCCAACATTAGAGTCTATGGAATCATGATTAAAATTTCTTTTGTCCTCATCATGAGTTTCCTTTACTACCCTTTCACCATTAGTGACCATTTCTTGTAGCAACTTATTCATATTTATCTTCAATTCTTCCATCTTATCATCCATGCCATCAATTTTAGCGTCCATGCCATTCATCTTAGCTTCCATGCTATCCATCTTAGCTTCTACGCCTTTCTTTAAACAATCCATCTTAGCTTCTACACCTTTCTTTAAACCATCCATCTTAGCTTCTACATCTTTCCTTAAACCATCCATCTTAGATTCTGTTGCTTTTTGTGCAAGTGACACTTGTTGCACTTGGTCTCGTAATTTTGATATATCATGTTGCACTTCTTCCTCTTCCTCATGAGTCATGCTAGAGCTTTCAGGTTTCTTACTAGGTTTTTGCATTTTCTTTCCTCAAGGCATCAATTACCGATTCAAACTAATTTTTCAAACCAAGCTTATGCAAAAATTTAAAAAAAACTACACACCTTTTTTCACTTTGTAGAAGCTTGATATTGAATCTGATGTATCTCTGTAATTTCATATCATCCAATTCTAAAATTGCGATCAGTAGTAGCCCTCTATGTCCTCTTTCCAATGCCACCAGTCTGATCCAAATTGGATTCTCCAGGGAAGAGTTATGCACAATCTCCCAAGATGACCTGATTATAGACTAGTTCAGTAGAGCGAACTTGTACGATGTGCCACGAGTCACTGTTTCAACCTTTGGCTCTGAAAATTATATACAAGAAACTATATTCCATCTTCTTTCTGTACCTTCTTACGAAATTTCAATCCGATGCTCAGAGAGAAAGTTATGATGATTTTCCCCAGGTCACCTGTTTGGAATGTAATTCAGGAGTCTGCAAAAAGACCAACTTCCTCAGATCATATCTTCGCTAAAATATAGTGCAAAAAGCTCTTAAATTCGGACCCGAGATTCAGCGCGATTTATTCTCAAATGGGTTTTTTTTTGTTTATTCTAAAACATCGCAGAAAAAATAAATAAATAAATAAATTAAATTAAATAAAATTAAATTAAAAATTAAAAAAATTAAAATTAAAAATTAAAAATTAAAAATTAAAAATTAAAAATTAAAAATTAAAAATAAAATTAAAAATTAAAAAATAAAAATAAAATTAAAAAATAAAATAAAAAATTAAAAATAAAAATAAAATAAATAAATAAAAATAAAAAATAAATAAATAAAATAAAAAAATAAATAATATATATAATATAATATAAATAATATATATATATATATATATAATATATAAAATAAAATAAAAATAAGTTATAGCGAAAATGCCACAATGACTTGTTTGGAGTAGCGAAACCCTAGAATCCAACGCTCTGATACCAAATGTTATGAAACCTGCTCAAGAAAAGATAGATCAACGCCTTAGAATTCAGCCTCTTCGAGGGGGCAACCTCCTTTACATTACATAAATGAACAATTCTTGGATGATTCAAATGACAAAACCTCCTTTCTATATATAGGGGTCTAAGGAGTCACAATATAACCCAGCCGACCTAACAATAATAATATAAAGCCACAAAAATAACAATAGAGGGATTCTATGGGGCACAGTAATAACAATATGGGGACAATAGGGGCACAACAATATTAATAAGGGATACAACTACAATAGTAATGGGATAATCACTAGTATTATAGGGACCCAACATATAACAGTATGAAAGTTCTCCTTCAGTAATTGAAATGAAGCAAAACACAAGGGAAAAGTTTCTTCACCTAATTTGGTATCTTCTTCGTGTTCTTCCATTTTGTCATAACGGACATGGCCAAGTTGATTTCATTTTATAAGCTGTTGTAACTGAATATTCTCTTGTTGAGAACATTATGTTAGTTACTCATCATGATTGTCTTCAAGTGAATATATAAAACAATCAGTTTCTAGCTCATGGTGACACGAATCAGCAACCTCTCCTTCTTCTACAAAATTTGCTTGGAAAGGAAGTCTTCTTCGTTGCTCTCTTTGTCTTATTTTATTCTGCGGCCTTCTAAAGTTCAGATTTCTTATTTGTGGAGCAAGTTTTTGGTTCCTTACAACATACTTGTTGTCTAAGGTGAGTTTCTCCATTATTTTCTCCATAGTCTTCAGTATATCATCCAGTTTGGTATCCAAAGATATGTTAGTTTCTTCCTTAATTACTGTCATTTTTTTTCCTTCCATTTTATTTTTTTTAGTAAGCAAGCTAGCATCTACTCCCACTTCATCATTATGCATATCTTCAAGAGTTGTTGGATTTCTTTCTCTCAATTGATAGACCATTTCAACATCTAAGGCATTTGGTTAATAAATCATAGCCAAACATGGGAGAGACTTTGCATCAGTAGGTATGGAATTGTAAATTTTATTAAATCTAGCTGAGAAATCCTGCACTGTCTCACTAGGCTACCTCTTTAGATTCCTATACTCAGCCATAATCTAAAAAGGGTTCTTTTTAACCTCCCACTTGTTAAGGAAAGTGTGCTCAAACTATTAGAAATTAGTAATACTTCCAATTTTCAAACTTATATACCACTTCCTAACCTCTCTTGAAAGGTGTTGAGCTAAAAGCCTCATCTTAACATCATCATGATCAAATTCTTCAAGATCTGCAAAGTCATTCATTTTGTCTATGTGTTGTTGTGTTGTAGTAGGTCGAGTGCCATCAAATTCAAGTAACCTTTCACGATAGTTCTGTGGTAAATCATGTAAATGAGCTTGCAAATTTAATGGACCATATCGGGCTTAAGTCATGACGGTGGCTTTTGAGATGGAATTGTGTTGGCTTGTCTATGATTATCATTTAGATCTTGTTCAGGATCACCAATACAATAAGGAGATGCATTTCCAGTGTCAAAAGAATGATATACATCTTTAAAAGGGGAATCATGGGCATATCTACAGTCTTCTTTCAAATATAGTAGATGAACGAAAATCCTTTTGACATGCTCAGAAAAGGACAAGAGATATTTGATGAAAAAGAATAAGATTTATTGCAAAAAAATGAAGCTTTGATACCTAGTCTTTCTAAAATGTCTTTCCATTCAAGTTTTGTTCTCCAGTGGAGTCTTTGAATCTGAATGTAACATTGATTGGGATCGTCAGGTGAATGGTACAGCCTCCTTGTGTCTTATTTTTGTCCATCGTCATCAATCAGATCTAAAACTTTGATGATCTTTCCCATAGAAGATGAAACCTTTCGTTCCCCGACAATGGTGCCACTATGTTAGCACTCCGTAAATTTCCCTAGGTTGAGGATAGAAATTCCATAGGTAACCACAGACCACTTTTAGGCTAGGATCCATCCCTACAAACCTTGGAGACGAATCTTTCACTGTTGTTTATTTTAGTCAATCCAGTGACTGAAATCTCTTGATTTTAGGTTGGCTATAAGGATCAAAAAGGTAAATTTATGTTGTTTTTTGAAGGTAGGTGGAAGAAAGTAGATCTACCTCAAATCAAACCATTGCTTTTAGGTTCAAGTGAATAAGGGATATGATGGGATTTTAAGCAGGGGAAAGATAGGCATGCCTATTGATATTTAACTAAATCTCGTTGTAGTGAGTGGATGAGTGCAACATCAGAAAGGATGACAAATAGAGCATCATAATACTGATGAATTCATATTGCCATAGAAGAAAAGAAAACATATGATCAGCTGATCTAAAACATAGCACTAAATGAATTCTAAGAAATTATTTTCAAGCTGAGAAT
This sequence comes from Pinus tabuliformis, assembly GCA_031772625.1. Taxonomy (NCBI): domain Eukaryota; kingdom Viridiplantae; phylum Streptophyta; class Pinopsida; order Pinales; family Pinaceae; genus Pinus; species Pinus tabuliformis. The sequence continues at coordinate 90,305,585 of CM062807.1, read as the reverse complement.
GAAGAATGTTTACACCATGTAAATATATATTAGTAATAGAATGCAAAGGAACACACATACCAATAAGCATTAACACAAATATCTTTGTCAAAACAACATCTACCTTCTTCTATTCACTTGAGGAAATGATACAAAAATGAAAAATTGTGTAGTCTAGATTATTCCCATTGACCAAACCATTTTCCATTACATTTTCATCCTAATATAGACTCAAGAGAGTCATTTCCCACCTCCAAGGTTTGAATTCCTCATTAGGAATGTTGTTCCTAACTTCTGCAAGGAAAATAGAACTGATTGCTAAAAGCTAGGGACTTGTTTAAACCAATTCTTTTCTAAGAATTTACATTAATTCCTTAGCACCAAATCGAGCTTATGAGTGTACAAATGTTTTATTACAATTACTAACACCTAAAAAACAAATTACATCATGTTTTGACTAAGCGAACTCGCTAAAAAAGATGAATGTCCAGTTTCGCAGCACATTCATAACAAGTTTGCTACGAAATAGGGACTGAATTTCTGGAAAAATAGGGGTCAAAAACAATTTCATATCCCTTGAATCATGATAGTTGTTTCAAAACAAAAGGATTTTTTTGTAGATGAGAGTCTCCTTGAGAGAAATCTCTCTTAGATTCCAAAAATTATTCTCTAGCGCTTCACAATTTGCCCCTAAATATCATAACTAAAAATGAAATGACAAAACCTGAAACATAGGCTCTAAAGATGCATTTTAATTTTCCAATGTATAACACCTGTGCAGAAAATGAAGGAGGTTGTTGTTTTGTCTCCCATGCTTGCAAAAAACCTCTTTCCTTTTTTTAAAATTCGTTTCCATATGGTTAAAAAATGTTTTTTAAAATGATGACAAAAATAGTAAGTTTCACAGCAAATTCGTAGCAGAGTGTAGCAGACCTCCATGGTTGATATGGTTGTTGAACTTTCCTGGAAAAATAGATCAAATGGGTATGTTTGAAATGGAAGTGTGATTTTGTATAACTCCTGGAGTAGTTTTTCCAATGCCTGCAGACCTTCAAGAAAGTTGACTCCAACTTGCGCAGCAGACTTTGAACTTCATATTTGTAATTGATTTTTTTGCTTCAAAATAATTGAGGATCGTACTTATCACCTACATGCACATTATAACACCTTTTCCATGCTTCAAAACTCCAAAAATCCCGTCACTTCATCAAAATGTGGCTCTATGCAACTTGTGTAGCAGAACCTTGCTATGCAAGTGCAACTTTAGGAAAAAAAATTGACCAAATAGGGCATATGAGAAAAATTACAACATAACAAAATTAATAATGTTTCTCCTAATGTAAAATTTATTTTTGGGCAACTTCATCCAGAATATCAAGGTTTCTCCTCCTTATTTTCCTTGATGACTGTTTTTCCTCTTTGATTTGATGCTTCATATTCCTTAACCTATTCTTTAAAACCAAATTTTGAGTGTACAATTTCCTCACTTGTCTATGTATGGGAAGGGTCCATTTCAAAACATGTTTCACCTCTTTGACAATGTCACTAGCAATCTTCACTTGATCAGCAACAGTTTGCTTGTCTACTTCATCCTTAGTTGTGAGACAATCAACCTGCAACTGACATTCCTCAAGCTACTCCAATAACTTCTCATATTCATTCTACTCATCAAACACTTCCTTTTGCTCTGATGGAAAATTTTCCTTCATCTGCTCTTTTGTTCTAGTTTTTGACCTTGTTTTGGGCTTCCTTGATTTCTCACTTGTAAATTTCACCTCCTCCACATCTAAAATTTTCTTTCCCTTGTCTTGAGTAGTAAGCCTTATAGCTCTTCTAGATTATCCTCCTTCCCCATGTTGAACAATCCCTTGGGATGCTTTCTATCTAAGTTCTGTGTTCTCCTGTTGCTTGAAAATGTAGGCCTAAATTTGTCTTTATACTGAGGTTTGAGGAAATCTTTGTAATGCGACACATCCAATTCCTTTCCCTTAAACTAGTATTTTCCTGTGGTTGATTAGAATGTGTTATATTGAGTTCAATAATCATGAAAGATTCAACAGAAAAGAGGAAAAACCTTACTCAGAGACCTGAGAGCATTAGCCTCCTTGCACAACGATTAGGTAGCACTAGTTACTTACGCAACGACTATTTCCCACGAGCTTTGAATCTTCCCCTTCAGCTTCTGAAACCTTCTTGCACCTTGACATTTCTCCAAAGCTCGTAATGAATAACATATGAGGGAGAATGAGAGAGTTTCAAGGAAATTTGAATTTTATGCCACCCAAAACTCTTTTCTTTTCATGATGGTGGTTTTGAATGATGAAAGTGAAGTGACATGAGAGGGTATTCTCACAGTCATGAGTAGGACATGACACTAATTGACTCATAACTAACCCTAAACTAACTCATATGATTGACATGACCTCTACAAATGACTTATAATGAACAAACTTCTTATGACATGACCCCTTTCACTCTCATAATACCCCTTTTCCCTCCATAATCTCAAACTTCAAATTATGAACCCTCATGGACTTTACAAATTCGAATTAGGGTTAGTAGACTCCTTCATGACACAAATATTTACAATGCCTTTGACCGATTTGATTCTTGTGTACAAAGACCCTACATAGGCTAACTTTTTACAGCAAGACCCCCAAATGAATAGTAAAACAGAAAAATGATGATCCCTATATTATAGGACCCTAACAGGAGGCATCTGTCTCAATCTCAAATGGTTGTTGCATATCTGGTAATGTGAGCACTAGTGTAGAGTAGAGTTGATGCTTCAACTCGGAAAATTCCTTCTATTTGGATTTGAACCAAAATAATTGTGCTTTTTCTCTGCCCTTGTTGACTTTACTCAAAGGCCAAGTGATATGAGGGAACTTCAACACGAACCTGCGGTAGAAATTGGCAAGACCAAGAACGTTGCGGAGCTCTGATAGAGTGGTTGGGGCTTGCCAATCCCAAATGACGTGTATTTTGGTTGGGTCCACATGCACACCTCGCTCGTCAATGATATACCCCAGAAATCGAACTTGGGTCATACAAAAAATGCATTTCTCCAAATTGGCACACTTGTTTTGTCGCAAAGTTTGGAGGACCTGTCGAATATCACGGAGGTGCTCTTCCCAACTCTAGCCAAAGACCACAATGTCATCCAAATACACCACCACGAATGAGTTGGTGAAGGGTCCCAAGATGTCACCCATCAGCCTCATGAAGGTTGTGGGGGCATTCGTCAATCCGAAAGGCATAACCATCCATTAGAAAAGGCCCTCCTTGGATTTGAAGGCAGTCTTCCACACATCGGAGGGTTCGATTGGTACCTAGTGATAGCCAGAATTCAAGTCAATATTTCTGAAATATTTGGTCCCCTTGAGCTGGTCCAAAAGGTCATCAATCTGTGGGATTAGATACCTATTCCGAACAGTGATCTTGTTCAGAACCCGATAGTCAATACAAAGTCTCCAGGTCCCATCCTTCTTCTTTACCAACACGATTGGTCTCCCATATGGTGATGAAATTGGCCTCATGTTCCCCTTTTGCAGCAACTCCTAAATATTCCTCTTGATTTCATCATTCTTTGTAACAGAGCAGCGATAGATTGGTCCATTAGGCAACGACACACCTAGGGTTTAATCAATGGAGTGCTTGACCTGAGAATGTAGAGGTACCCCTGTGGGTGAGGTGAAGATGTCATTATACTCCCCCACAACCTTGTCCATCTATTATTTTTGTGTGAAAGAGCCATGTTTGGATGTCGTGGACACCATATTCTTCTTTCCCTAAGGGAGAGTCATAAGGAAAACAAAATTCCCAGTCTGGGAAATGATATTACTACATTTCTTCATAGTGATCAAAGAGATGGTGGTAGGTAGGGGTACCTCTGGTATCTTGTATAACTTATTTCCCAAAGTAATAATAATAGTGCAGGGCCTAGACTCATACACAACATGTCACTTCCATACGTATGGTTGTCCTAATAATACATCACAAACTTCAAGAGGAGCAAAATCGCACAGTATCTCATCTGCGAAGGGCTTGATGTTGTAGGGAAGACGACACTATTGGATGACGCTGAGATCTCTCCCTTGGTGAAGCCACCTGATGGTGTACGGATGCAGGTGTGATGTGGTCGATAGGCCCAGCTACTTCATGACCTTTTCTGAAACGAGGTTCTTATAGCTCTCATTATCGACAATGAACTGCAGCAGAGAACCCTTCACCCACATCTGGGAGTGGAAGAGGCGCTCCCCCTCCTCTAGATCTTCAAGCTCATTCTTCTAAATCTTGGTGGTGGCAACGGTGTCACTAGGCTCCACGTTAATAATACGCTTCCCTTTGTCATTCCCCTTGTCTGGTTCTCACTCGGAGTCGGAACATGCATCATATTCGAAAGCCTTAATCTTGGCCACCAGTGACTTCTTGTTCCAACACTCACTTGTGTTGTGAGTCGGGCTCTTATGGAACTCACAACATTTCCCCATGTCCTTCTTTGTCTTCATTATGTTGTTATTTATTTTGGCTTCAGCGGGTTGTCCTGGGTCAGCTTGCCTTGACTTTTTCTCTTGTTTTGTGGCTTGTGGGTGCATTTCCCTTGCTTCTGATTCACATATCCAAAGTCTCTCTTCTTTTATTTAAATTCCTGGTCGCTCTTGACAGCGTATCGATAGGCAGCATTGAGTGAGGAGATGTTTAGGAATTCCATATCATCCTGGATGTACTTATGTAGACAGCCACGGAACTTGACTACCAAATGCGACTCAGAATCCTTGATACCCAAATTCGTGTGAAGGGTATGAAAAATATTTGTGAACTTTAGCATATCTTGGTCCCTTTCCTGCTGCAGCATGGTCACTTTATGTATTTATCTTCATTGCTCCCGACAGGGTAATACTGTTCCTTGTTGGCATCTCAAAAATAATTCCAAGTGGTGCGACTAGGAATAGTGAGGATTACTCTCGTCCCTCTTCTCACAGTAGGTTTCCCACCAGTTCTTAACGTGGGGTTCGCTTTGAGGAGTGAAAAAGTAATATTTTCTCAGTTGGAAAAGTCATGAACTGAGAAATATCCTTCTAGTAGATTTAACCATTTATCTATGGAATCCACATCTATCTGAACTTCAAATATGGGGATGGTAAAGTTAACTTGTACCTTAAAAGGAGTGGCACTCCCAGAGTGGTTGCCAGAAGAAGATGTGTTGCCTGTGGGTAGCCACTAAAGGATCTGGGCAAAGTTGTCCATCATCGTGTTCCTCTGTCACTCGAGGGATTCTTCGAGAAATATTTTGAAAGGATCTCCTACTCTCTCATCTTTCTTTCCCTCCATCATGGGAGGCCTTCGGGATTTTGCGAGGCTGGTCTTGCAAGGGTTCGAGCCCTAACTCCTTATACCACTACCTCGTTGGGGACATGCAAAGAAAAATAGAGAAAGATAAGATCACTCTGATACCACTAATCTGAACTTAAATAAGAAAGCAGAAAAATACAGATATAACCACAAATACAATGGTGCAACAGAAATAACACTCCATTTCATTAATATCAAAAAACTAAAATATGCTTACAAATAGAATGGAAATAAACTAGCTCGAGCGATGGTAGCTATTCTCTGAGAAGAGATGTGATGGTTGCATGCCTCTGAATTGTGTTACAATGAGGCTCGAAGGCCTATTTATTATTGAGAAATAATGGATATCCCTAAACATCCAAAAACCTAACCCTAGGAGATGAAGCACCAAAACTATGGGCCTCGTTTGGGTAAATTAGTACATCAAGTTCTTACGGTTGTAACTTTGGCATATGACCTTCGTTTGACATGCATAATACCTCGTCAGAAAGAAATATCGGAGAACTACAACTTTTGGCTAAAAAAAAATAATTGAGAACTAATTTTTTCCCATTTTCCAAAAAAATATCGTTTAGGGCTTCAAAACGGCTTTAGAAGTTCAGGACCTAAAAAACTGCCAAAAATAGTAAATAGTTACAATGGTTTAGTTGGGTGCCTTGAACATAGAACTCAACAACAGAAATAGTATCTAAGGTGCATTTTCCCTTCATATAGTTCTGAGTGATATTCCCAGCAATAAGGTGGCAAGCAAACTTAATCTACTCATTATTGATTGGGTTTATAGTAGGGCCTCTTCCTCAGTGTTTTGTGCCATATTTTTTATAAATATTGGAAATACCCATCTTTTTTCTATGCTTGGATCCTCCTTGGGATGTAGTAGAAATATTTTGGCCTTTCATCATCAACCCCGTCAACTTATGGATATTATTGACATGGATAAGGTACTTCTTGTCCAACCAGAGTGAACTGTTATGGATTTGTTGATCAGGAACTTTGTGCAACAGCAAACTTCTCTTGTAGTCCCAGACACTAACAATTTCTATAGTATAGGTAGGGTAGACTCCTACAATAGCATGAATGTAGTCTTGATTTTGGATACAACATTGTTGGACATTATGGGGGTGAAATCCATGTACACTTCGGGCTTCAACGCTAGAAAAATATTGCCATCAATGAAATAGTTGTCAACTAGGATATCTTTTTCGTATATACCATATAGGTCCTCTATGTATGGACACGAGGATCATACAACTCAAACGTGATAGTGGCCTTGAGAGAGTGAACCATATTGAAACACTTGTGGGAATAAACTTGATGAAGCGAAGGAAGATGGTAGAAATGGGAAACTAAAAACTCATACTTAGATGCCAAGGTGAAGACTCAAGGAAGACTTGAAGGGAGATAAAGAAATGGATGTGATGCTCAATACTTATAAGCATTCATATCAAACCCCAATATTTGGTTTCCCATTTAGGAATTGAATGAGGTAAGTGAGGAAAGGGCTAACAAAATCAAGCTCGATTTAAAAAATTGATTACAACAAAGACTCATATCCCAAAGAAATATATTAGAGATTGAAAAAAGTGACAAGAAAGACTTAAAAAGGGAATAATATTGCAGGCAAAACCAAAAAATGATGACCAGCTAAACAATTATGATCGTTAAAGCGGGGATGACTTGGCACAAAATACAAATGACAAAAATACTTAAACTGACAATGATATGATACATACACTCTACTTCCCCAACCATAATGGGTTATGGTATAACGCAACATAAAAATAAGACACAAGTGATGCAACTAAAATGAACAAGAAGTAAACTAACAAAACATTGAAAATATTGACTAAATCTAACCTAAAACTTAACCTATGCTCCCAGACAGAGAGAAATTAAGAATAAAAACAATTAAGGACCATAGTAGGGCTTCAGGCGAGCATTGCTCACCAAACCAGGTAGAAAAATACCATCAATTTGTGCATGTATGACAACTCTTGATTCTCTGATCTGCAACAACTATAAATTATCCCAGCCACTGCATTTGAATTTTTACAGGATGTTTCAAGTACTTATTTTCATAAAGGACTTGGTCTCCAATAGAAAAATATTTCCTTTTGATATGGTGGTCATGCCAAGCTTTCTGGCTTTGTTTCTCCACTGTTTGATGGAAGTTTGCTAGAAACTTGTACTCTTCCAATTCCCACAACTCCTAGAGTCATTCTAGAATTAAATCATCATCTTTCATTTTCGTAACTTGATCTGCGACAACTATAAATTGTCCCAGCCACTGCATTGGAATTTTTCCAGGATGTTTCAAGTACTTGTTTTCATAAAGGACTTGGTATCAAATTGAAAAAATATTTCCTTTTGATATGGTAGCCATGCCAAGCTTTCTACCTTTGCTTCTCCATTGTTTGACGGAATTCTGCTAGAAACCTGTACTCGTCCAATTCCCACGACTCCTGGAGTCATTCCGTAATTAAACCATGATCTGTCATTTTGGTAGCTTGAGAATTTTATAAGTTGGGAATGATAAATTATGTAGGAACTATAGCTTCTTTCCCATACACCAAATGGAATGGAGTGTACTTTTGCAACCTTTTAGTGGTATTCCTCTATGCCCAAAGTGTGGCACACACTCTTTCATCCCAATCATCCATGTTTGCGGAATAGAATTTAGTGAGACCCTTCTCCAAAATTTTGTTGAATGCCTCTATTATGAAATTAGCTTGAGGATGATCAGGGATGCTCTTATGACGTTGGATTAAGAAATCTAGAGTTAAAGCTGCAATAGTGTCATTGATGAAACGAACTCCCTGATCACTAGTCAAGTTCCTTGTGCAACCAAACCTGGTAATGATGTTTTCAAATATGAACCTTGTTTCAGCACTAAGAGTACAATATTTCAAAGGAGCCACTTATGCCCACCTTGTAAGATAGTTAGTTGTGGTAATGATATATCTATCTTGTGAGTGTTGTGTAGGAGACTTGATAGGTCCCATAAAATCAACCACCCACTTTTCAAAATCTTGCAATGCATGGATTGGATGTAGTGGAATTTCATCTCACAAAGAAGGTCTCCCAATGCTCTGACATATATTACAAGTCATAGAAAACTCCTTAGCATCTTTAAACAGAATCGACCACCATAATCCTGCTTGTAGTACCTTACAGGCAGTAGCTTTCCCTCCGACATGACCTCCCACAACTCTACTATGATACTCCCACAAAATGTCATATTTTTCATGGGTGAAAACACACTTGTGAAAAATACTATTAAGGCCCAACTTATACAATTTCCCCATAATAAGTTGATAATTATTTTCTCTAACCACCAGGTACTTCTTCTACACTGCAAAATCATTTTTAGGACAAGTACCAGTAACTAAAAATAGTGTAAGATCTTCTAAATAGTTGGAAACAACTTCAACTTAGAACAAATCTACATCAAGAAGCTAATCATCAACAGAGTCTCCTCACTCCAAGTGGGAAAGATGGTTCATTCCTAGATTGGTTTGTCCAAGCTTCATAATAACCTTGCGAGGAAACTCCTAAAATAACAACAACCAACGACAAATTATTCACTCCAACACTAGCTTATTGACCAAGTACTTTAAGGTTGAATAATTTGTAAAAAAATTGAAATGCCCTGCTAACATATAATGGTTGAACTTTTGGAGAGAATATACCATTACTAAGGCTTCGCACTCAATCATATTATATTTACGTTCTGTAGTAGAGAGTTTTTTGCTGGCAAAGTATATGAGATGGTCCAGATTTCCTTCTCCTAGTTGTGCCATGACAACACCAAGAGCAGTTCCAAAAGCATAACTGTGTACATGGAACTCTTTATTCTAGCCAAGATAGACTATAATTCAAGCGCTAGCCCATTTTTCCTTTAGTGTTTTGAATATAGCATCACACTTGTAAGTCCATATGAAAGGCTCATACTTCTTTAGGAGCTTCTCCAATGGAGCACTCATAGAAGCATAGTTGTGAATGAACTTATGATAATAAATTGTGTGTCCAAGAGTGTAACTAAGTTGTTTAACACTTGTGGGAGGTGGCATATTGAGAATCATAGCATATTTTGTAGGGTCAATTCAAACCTCGACCTTACAAATAGTATGCCCCAACAATGTTCCAAATGGTACAACAAAGATACATTTCCTCAAATTGAGAGAGATATGCAACTACCTACAACAATCAAACATCACCCTTAGCACACTTGAGTGCTTCTTTAAAATATTATAAATATTCTAATCATCCATATAAACTTTAATAAGCTTGTGGATATACTCTCTGAAGGTTGTGATAACAAATCCGGAAAACACTGCAAGTGCATTCTTAAGGCCAAACGACATCACATGATATGCATATGATCCCCATTATGTGGTGAAGGTAGTATTTTTCTTATCTTCCTCCAAAATATGAACCTGGTGATAACCTGAAAATATATTTATGAGCAAATAAGCTTCTTTCTTGACAACATTATCTAAGACTTCATCGTTGAAAGGAGTAGGAAATGGGTCATGGACACATACATGATTTAATTGTGATAATCAATACAGACTCTAATCTTTTCAAAGTCCTTCTTATCTTATATGAATATGGGGCTTATCCATTCAGATTCATCCACATGGAAAAATGAGTCATACGAATAACATCCTTTCAATCTCCCTCTTGACTTTCTCCTTAACCCTAGGATTCAGTCGATATAGACGATGTTTTATTGGACATGCATTTGGCTTCAGAAATATTTTCATCTTCCAAAGATCTCCTTTGATACCCTTCAACTCTGAAACTGAAGCAAGAAACAAATCATCATATTCCTTGAGAAAATCAAATATTTCCTTGGTTGTCTTCTCATCTCGATAGTCCTTTATAGATGTTAGTTTAGGATTTTCATCAAATCCAATTTTAAACTTTTATAGCATCATGGGTTGTAAATTAGGAGCATCCTTAGGTGGTTCATCCTTGATGCTTCACTTCCTTCATACTCCTTAAAATAAATATGCCTAAACCCTTATACATCTTCATCAGTAGGTTCCTTATCAACCTTTTTCTAAGCAACAACCATATGAAAAGTTGAATTAGGTATAGTTCTGCAACCTGAGCAATCAAATAATTCTACAAGGGGCTTCCCAGTAAGGAAAATAACTTGTTTAATGGCCTTAAAGGCTTTTGAAATTCACGAGTCTTCATTTGAGGAATTGAAATAGACACAAAAATAAGAAGTTAGATCATCCCAGCTATAAGTCTACCTCTTCGTTTATCCCTTCAAATAACAATCCTTGGGAACAAGTCCTAAGGTATGAATAAAGTGTTGTACCACTAATTCAATAGGTACTTTTGTATTGTTCCATATTACAAAATAGACCTGGACATGCTTCTCAAGACTGGTATGGCCTCATACAAAGAAACATTATGAGCTCCCTTTTCAGGCTTAGTAAATCTACATAAGAGAGCATATTTGGTCATTTCCCATGATGGTAGATTGTTGTGATGAGTAGCCCACCACTGGGCAGGAATAGCTTGTAATGCAACATCCATCAAGCACAGTATTTACTTCTCCATAATAGTGAGCTCAACATCTCATACAAAAGAATCTACGAGAACAAGATTATCGAAGATGGGATAGTATCTTATCTCCTATTCTAAAATATATCATGTGATCTCCTTGTTGTCATTCCTCAAGTGTAACATCAAAACTTTATTCTTTGTTCTAAATACTCCACAAATTGATAAACCCAACAATTGTAGGATTAATATAATCCTCCATCTTCCCTAAAATTAACTGGTATAGTTGATCAACGAATTTTTTTTTATCTGCATCATTGATAGGCTATATATATCTGGGACCCTGATAAGGATTCAAAGACTGAATAACTAGAACATCATCTACTTCAAAATTCATAGTTTTTCTCTTCAAGTCAACGATGGCATATTTGTCAAAACCCCATTCAACTCCTAATAAGGTTGGATATGGATCTTTATCTCCAATTATATCAATAAATTCAAAATATGCATAAGTTTTTACACCAGCTGCATCAACTTCTACATCTTCTAAGCAACCAATAGAAAATATGTAGTACTGGTTAGCCATCCTTAACTGAATTGGAGAGAACAATAATTTAGGCCTTCCCAATGCCTCCCAAGTATTCTTAGGTAGAATATTAACATAAGATTCCAAGTCCAACATAGTATCTTTAATTTGATACCCTGCAATTTGAGCATCAATCTAGAACTCTCTCGCAATTCTTCTTTTGTTGCCCCTGACCCTTCTGCTATGATGCTCTAGTAAATTTTTGGAGATAGGTTTTTTTAATAATTCCTCATCTCTCATGAAGCCCTTTGCCTTCTTTAGGTTTTTTTAATAATTCCTCATCTCTCATGAAGCCCTTTGCCTTCTTCTTCAAATGACGAGAAAGATTTTCATCACACAAAATATCAAGAAACAGTTGAAACCACATAGTAACCATTTGTGAAGAATCAAAGGAAAGTTAAGGACTAGTTGGTGGTCTTCTTTTAGGAACTAAAGTTTGGCCCTTTTCTGATCTTGAGACCCAAGGAATATGAGAGGAAGAAATTATCTCCCTAAAGATATTTGTAGCATCCTTATAGTAATTTTTCTGTTGAATAGGATCATATTTAACTTATGAAGGCTCGGCTTTTCTGATGATAGGTTTTTCAGAATAATCCTTGTCAGCACCAATTCTAGTGCCCACTCTGGTAATAATATTAATAGTCAATTGTTGGACTGATTTTTGTTTCCATGACTCAAATTGATCATATTAGCTCCTCTTTGTTGATTACACTCCTCCAAGTGAGCAATAAATTCTAAATAGTCATTGATTTGATGAGTATTGACATGGTAATATGAAAACCATGGTCTTTTCAACAATGGTCAGTCCCTAGAGACATGTCCCTACTCATCACAACTCTAACACCTAATTATCCCTCTCCCGCTATTTCTTCCTCCCCTATATCCTACACCACCTCTTTCATGAGTGGATTCGTTCACTTGGAAAGTGAAATGATTAAATCGATTAGCCAAAGAATCCAAAGCTCTGCACTAGTCAGCATTATGTGTGGGATATCTATAGAACCCACTGGAAATAGAAATAGGAACATTGGAATACTTCTATAGTATAGGAAACAATTGAGGTGAATGACCATAAGATCAACATATCTCACAATACTCATTAGATGGTGTACCTTGTTGATTGGGAAAAGAATGATACTGAGTATGTCCTTGAAAGGGAACAATAGATGATACATGTGCAACTCCCATTGAAGGTTTTTCTGTGGAGGAGGGGGTCCTATCAAAACATTATAGGGTTCCACACCCTGCAACCTCAGACACTCTATGACATAATGTCATTTTGTATAGAAGTTAGTGCACCAAACCTAGGGATGAATAGGTTTTTCAAAATTCATCTCCTACAATCATACAATTAAACAACAATTTCATTCTAGAGATCATTCAAATTAGGATCACTAGAAGTATATCTTGGTTTAAAATAACCAAGGTAACCCACCATAGCTTCAATTTTAATTTCCTTCTCCAAATCTTCTTGCAAGGAATTAATCTTCTACTAATCAAAAGTATCCTAGTTAAGGGAAATAAAGCTTGAATAAACCATTCCTTTAGATAATTTGCATGAATTGGATGATTTAATTTCACCACAACATCTTTAAACCTCTACGTACACTCCCATGTAGACTCACCTTCTCTCTGCCTAATCTCTCGTGACTCAGTTAAATCATGTTGCTCTATCTGTGGCAGTTTGAATTCATTGATAAATTTCTCTTTTAGTCTATCCAAAGTTAGATTTTGAATGGTTGGTGTGAATTTTATGTACTATTTAAGATCTCTTCCTCTAAATGTGGTTTGAAATTGAACTAATTTGGTTGCATCTAGAGTTCCTCTAGAGTTCTAGAAGGCCTCACATAAATACCAAGGTTTCTCTACAACCTCATCCCCTTAGTTATAAAATTCAAGGTAGCGAGTGAAAGAACCCACTACATTGTCATCCATTGGAATAGAGCTAGAAACAAATCCTTGCGGACCAAGTTGAGAAAGAGTTCCCAAATTTTGTTGATTACTATTAAAAGGGATATTATTTTCAATTACGTTGAGAAACTTCAGAGTTTTAACAAGCTTTGGAAAGAACCTTACTAGATTGTGATAGAGTAATAGGGGAGGGGATGGAGGAGAACTGGCCATGTTGCTTCCTCACATAACATTGACTTCAAGGGACAGATCATCCTCATGGAACAACCTTCGCATCACAAAATGCATCTCTTCATCTGCAGGACCAGTCTATGCAATATTTGAGCTTGGTGTTTGGGCTTCACCCATTTCCTAGAAAATGTTATCACCTTGACTTAGTCCTCCTTTTTCACCTCCTCTAGATTCTCTTCCTCTGTTAGAGCTTGCATCTCCTCCCATCTCTCCCTTTCGCAACTACAGGTTGGCCATCACTTCTCCTATCTACTTGAACTATCTTCATCTCCTCTGAATCTCTCACATATTTTTCTCCCTACATTCCTCATATATTTTTCCCCTTCTTGTTCCCCTAAAATCTCTTGCATTCCACTTTTCCTCCCCATCCATCGCAACTCTCTCTAAGCTTCTGCAACTAGTCATTGCCTCCCCCAAGCATGAGAGTTTTAAGTTGTCGTATTAGGTGGAGGAAATGGTAGCAATCTTTCTTCCAATAGTAATACCTTAATACACAATGGGTTTTTTTTTTAACAGTCGTCTTATTAATGAAAAGTTGAAGATCACTTCTGTTTTTGAAAAGTACTAGTGGTTCTTGTGGCAAACTCAATGATGTATCCCTCCAAGGTAGCTTGCACCTAGAAATTGACATCTCTAGTAAGCTCATGGTCTAAGAGATGTAATGTGGCTAGATCTATTGTAGTCTAGTTTTCATATATTCAACTAGTGCTCCAATCTCTTAAGGAATCCTGCAACCTTCTCAACCACTGATACAACTTCTCAGGGAACTCAACCTAAAATATATCATATTGGTCATAGGCAGGTTCAGCAAAAAGGATCTCATCACAAACTCAGTCTAGATCCTTTTGCCTTAATTGTTTTTTTTTAAGCATAAAAGTATCACACTTCTCTTCCCACCACTCTTGAATACTCCACTTCAAAATCCTACTCACTACTATTAGAAACCCCAACTAATTTTTTGGTTTCGGCAAAAGAACCATTTGTTAGCGAAAAATTATTTGCAGAGACCATGGTTCTACTTCAGGGGCTAAAAAAGGTTTTCATCATAATCTAGCTTAGAGTCGGCATTTTCAATCTTCCCTGGGGGGAGAAAGTCTCATCCGAAGCACTTTCAAGGCTTATGGGTATGGTATGGGGTTTCAGAAGGTGAATAGGTACATTTTCTAGTTAAATATAACATCAACCATTAAAGTGTCACAGAGAAGATTACGGATAAATTCACATGAAAGAAAATAACAAAGATATTAAGCATAGCTTTGAGAGAGGATTTAAAAATTTTGAAATGGAATCACAAATACCCATATGCATACACATAACACAGTAAATCTCCCTACCAATAACCTTCCTTCTACTATTATTGGCCAAATCAACATTACAACTACCTATCTGTGATATCACAGTTAGATCAGTGTTAGTTCATACACAAAAATATCAACTACAAGTACAAAATACAATATCAAAAGCATGAATCTAAATTCTAGCAGCATGTCATCCCTTTTCTCTACTCTACCTGTCTATGTAACTCACCTCGCATCTCTTTATATAATTTTGGCCTATTGATCTTGTCAAGTTTAACTCCTTTGATCTTGTTAACTTTAACAAATGCTCGCTTGATAAAATAAATTTAATTCACTTTGATGAGATCAATCCACTTCGTGCTCACTTGATTCCTTCAAAACTATAACGACATTATCCTTCTTTTTCCAGCTCTCAGCTTTACTTCTCCACCATCGATTTCTAGTCAAAATTTCCCTTGCAAAAAATGAAGTACCCAACAAAGACAGTTCAACAACATTGTAAGGATTGGGTAGACAAGCTTCCAAAAACACTTCAGACATATTGGAATAAATGGAGGAACACCATTAGTCACACATCATATGAACTTGTATATGGAAAGCAAGTCTTTCTTCCCATAGAGTTTTGAAATAACAACCTTCAGAACAACAACAATATTGGGACTAGATCTCTTAGAGGCACAAAAGCAAATATTAGCTCAGCTTAATGAGCTAGATTAAATTCGACAAGATGCATTCCAAATAACTAATGTCATCCAACATCAGAGGAAAAAATGGAATGGCAAGTTTATCAAATTGAATAAATTCAAACCAGGTGATTGGGACCTTCACTACAAGAAAAAAAATCATAGGTGAGGGTCATGCCTGTGATAGACCTTTAAGGTCCATCACCAATGTGACATATGGTGACGGTCTTTAAAAAAGCGTTGTTGTAAGTGTATATAGTGATGGTCCTTTAAGGTTTGTCACCAAATCCATTTTCAATGACACTTTTGGTGAGGGTCGTTAAAGGCCCGTCACTAATTCTCTTTTTGGTGACACTTTTGGTGAGGGTCGTTAAATGCCCATCACTAATTCTCTCTTTGGTGACACTTCTAGTGACAATATTTTATTGACCGTCACCAATGATATTTTTGGTTACTTTTGGTGACGGTCAATAAATGTTTCATCATCATTGATCGTTCCAATGAGTTTTTTATGACGCTTCATTCCCGTCACGGACCTTTAAGGTCCATCACCAATGTCGCATATGGTGACAGTCTTTAAAAAATCATTGTTGTAAGTGTATATAGTGATGGTCCTTTAAGGTTTGTCACCAAATCCATTTTGAATGACACTTTTGGTGAGGTTTGTTAAAGGCCTGTCACTAATTTTCTATTTGGTGACACTTTTGGTGAGGATCGTTAAAGGCCCATCACTAATTCTCTTTTTGGTGACACTTCTAGTGACAATATTTTATTGAACCTCACCAATGCTCTTTTTGGTCGCTTTTGGTGACGGTCAAAAAATGTTCGTCATCATTGATCATTCCAATGAGTTTTTGATGAAGCTATGTTCTTGTTACTATATTTTTTATCAAAAGATAACGATTTAAGACCATTGTTGTGGAGTCTTTTTTATTATGTGTCCAAGGTCATAGTGGTTATAATAGTCAGTCAATTTGTTAAAAATTAATTAGTGTGTATCATTTCCCTCAAGTCATAAGAATATAGTTTTCCTATGAGTCAACACATGATTTATCGCTATTAGGTTTACTATCTAGCAAATTTCCTTTAAATAAATTTCCACTAGTGTGTGTAGGAACTATATTATTTAATACATAATCAAGCTCTATCAATTCTATTAATGAGAGAGACCTAGCACTCCTCAACACTCATAGCACACCTTAACATGCTTTGGAACAGTACACTAACATTCCTTGGCACCTTGCATGTCTTAGAACATCTTTGTACCTAGAACATCTTGCCATGAGTAGGACGCCCAAGCACATGTTGGCATGCCCTAGCATAGCATAGCACTCCCATATCATGTTTTGGCATGCCTGGAACACCTTGGCATAATATTGCATTGAAAAACATTAGCACTTGGCACACATTGGCACTTGGCATGTATTGGAACATATTATTAGTGTGCCTAGCAGGCCCATTTTAAAAAAGATAAAGTCCTGACTTATTAACCCTCTTATGTGTTCATTTCCTTACATTTTAGCTTGGTTATTCCTTTTGTTGCCTTGAAACTCCTTGACGCATATTGGCACACTATGGCACCATGCACATCCTAGCATGTCTTAGCACCTCGAATTCCTTGGCACTATTTGGCACATGCTAGCACACCCCGAAAATACCTAGCACGCTAGCACTTCTTGACATTCCGTAATATTCCCTGGTGTGCCTTACCTGTGCTTAGCATACCTTGTCACTCCCTCCTTGGCATGACAGCTGGCACTCATTAACACTCCCCAACACACTCTTCTATTCATTCACTTCCATGCATTTTGACCTAGTGCTCCCTTGTGTTGTCCTAGTACTCCCTAACACTCATTAGCATGCATTGGCACTCTCTAGCACACCTTAGCACTCTTCAATATGCTCTTCCACTTCATAGCATGCATCACACTCCTTGACCCACATTGGCATTTGGCATGTGTTGGCACTTGGCAAGTATTATCATGTTTGGCATGCGTTGAGATGACTTGGTATGATTTGGCATGGTTTAATATTAAAGTTATTTGAGATCAATTATTGGAAACTAGATGAGAAGAAACGGAGGAATATTTGGCACTTAGAATGCATTGACACTTGGCACTTGGCACCTATTGGCACCTAGTGTTGGTTTTCCTAGCATGCCCCTCATGGAAAAGGTAAATTGATGACTTATTAACCCTATTATGTGCTCATTTCCTTGTAGTTTAACTTGTTCCTCCCTTTTGTTCCCTTGACACTCCCTAGCATGCATTTTCACACCCTTGTACATCTTGGCATGCCTTAGCACTTGGTACATCTTATCTTGTTTGATATGTCTTCATACTATCTGGCACATGTTGGCATGCTCTAGCATTCCCTAACACACCTTGGCAGTCATGACCTTACAACTAGCATTACATATTTCATGACTTGGTAACATTACATTCACTAGAACACCTTGGCACTCCCTAGTTTTCATGCCCTATGTTATCCTCCACAATGTCCCGGGTTGATGAGGAGATCGACAGAGGTAATCACAAACCAAGATTTTAGTTTGGTAGCTAGCCCTACCAAACCAGATAGGACTCTCTCTATGAAATCACAACAAAGATATGATTGGAATGTAAAGGATTTAATTCTAGATAGCTAGGCTTAGGTGGGTTTTGGAAAATTTAGGGTTTTGTTGCTGGATAAGGGAGAAAAACTAGGTAGCTAGGTTAAAGGATCAAAGGTTTAGAACAAAAAATATAAAAAGGAGCAAGGTAGCATTACTTTTGTGATGGATCTTAGGGTTTGTTCGTGTAGTGTAGTGTTTAGAAGAAGCGAAAGGTCTTAATGAGCATGAAACATGAATTCACAAAGCAAGAAATAATGTAACACATAATGATTTTTCCATCAAAACATAGCTTTATGCAAAGAATTTTGTTTATAAACTGTAAGGAAAACCATTGAATAATTGATGAATGGAAAGAGAAGATTAATATCTTTCATATAAGGCTATAATAGAGAAAAAATCACATCACAAACTTACTGCACATGAATTCCTAGATAATAGTTGCCAATTGTGTCCTTTGATTTCCAGAAAATGTCCAAGTACGAGCTACAGTAGTTCTCTCTGAAATCCAACCCATTCTATCACTGAGAAACTGATACATAAAGACCAAAACAACATCTCCCCGCTCTCAGGGGTCGAACCAATGACTCTAGGAACTATTCGATGAGGTGTTCTAACCAAACGCTTATGTCTAGGGAAGTTAAAAATGACTTCTACAATTAACTTTGACTCCAACCTCTCTCATAAATGAGGTAAAATTTACATCAAAACGGCTTATAAATACTAACCACCCATTATTTACATTTACTTTTACCCCTCACATTCATCTACTTCACCCTTTTGACTTTTACCAAAGTCAAACTAGGAATTACAAAAAATTACACAGTGAAAATTTTACAAAAATCTCAAAAATTTCCAAGTGTATAGCGAGCTATTGGAGGCCATTTTTGAGTGCCTTTCTGAAGTCCAAATCCATATCAGAAACCTTTTCTGTAAATTTGGGAGAGTGTAGATGTCTTTATAGTATTTTTTCACTCAAAATGACCCATTTTTGGTTGAGATATGGCCATTCTCCCAAGGTGTCTCCAGGTGCACAACGAAATGGAAAGAGAGGGGCAGAAAGGTGATTTTTGGCCTCTTTTTTTGCAAATTTCTCAAAACCTGAGCCCCAGACCAAGAAAGTGGGAAAATGGGGTTTGAGATGGGGTCATATGCTTTCCAAAAATGTTGATTTTACATCATTTGGAGCCCTGAGGAAGAAGCACAGTGTGAGCTCGTTGTGCTCCTAGACAGAAAATTGCCAAAAAATTACAAGTCTGCACCAAAACACAAAATTTTCTCCAAACCCTCCCAAAATTTGTCCAGAGATGCCTCCTTAGCACACCCATAACTTGCTAACACTCCCTATCATATACTATTATTCATTCATTTCCATGCAATTGAAGCTAGTCCTTCCTTGTGTTTCCCTGGCACTACCTAACATACCTTGTCAATGCCTCCTTAGCACACCCAAAACTTGCTAACATGCCCTATCACACACTCTTATTCATTCATTTACATGCAATTGAAAGTAGTCCTCCCTTGTGTTTCCCTGGCACTCCCTAGCATGCGTTGGCGCCACACCCTAGCACCTAACACCTCTTGGCATGCCTTAGCACTTGGCATGTCTTGGAATGACTAACATTCCTTGGAACTTTCTAGCATGTGTTATCACTTCCTGGCATTCCTTGCACACCTTGGCACTCCCTAGCTGTCATGCCCTCATAGATAGCCTTACCTTTTTTGTGACTTGGGAACCCAACCAAGTCATTAAAAAAATAGTGTTGTCCCTAGACAAATTCTCCCTTTGCCTAAAATTTATTTTTCCATACCCTTATCGTAATCGTAGGCTTACCTATTGCAAGTACTATTATGAAATTATCCTAACACACTTCATCCTTGGGACACCTGGAAGACACTCTTATTCGTTCGTTTCCATGCACTTTGACCTAGTTCTCCCTTGTGATGCCCTCACACTCCTCAACATGCATTGACATTGTCTGGCATGTGTTATCATGCCTTTTCATTCCTTGGCATGCCCTGGAACTCCTTAGCTATCATGCCCTCATAACTACCCTTATTGGTTTTAAGATTTGGGAACCAACCAAGTCCTACCTCGACTACAACATCTTGACCAAGTTACAATTACTACAACTATACTATCCCTTGTTCACCTAAGAATGGTTGATAACTCATCTTAGGCTACTCATGCCCAATCTTAGCTCATCCAACTTAAGAAGTTACCAAGTCAAGGCTCATGTCTAACCATGGCCATAAAACAACTAAGCAACATAGTTTACATCTTGACATGGCATAGCACCTGGCATGTCTAACAATCCCTTGGCACTATGTGGCACATGTTGGCATTCCGTGCATTCCATGGCATGCTTTAGCACTCCCTATCATACCATACCACTCCTTGACATGTCATGGCACTCTTGCATGCCTTGGAACTACCTAGCATATAACTTTGTCACTCCCTCCTGAGCACACTTGGAATTCACTGACACTCCCTATCATACACTCTTATTCATTCATTTCCATGCATTTTGAACTAGTTTTCCTTTGTGTTTATGTCACACTCCCTAACACTCCCTGACACGCATTGGCACACCCTGACACGCATTGGCATACCCTAGCATGTCGCCCTAACACTCTAGCATTTCTTGGCACCACCTAACATACCTTGTCGTCCCCTCCTTGGCACACCTATAACTCGCTGACACTCCTTGTCACACACTCTTAGTCATTCATTTCCATTCATTTGAAACTAGTGCTCCCTTATGTTTCTCTGGCACTCCATAACACTCCCTGGCATGCATTGGCACACCCTAGCACCTGACACATTTTGGCATGTTTCCCTGGCTTCTAACATGCCTTAACACTGCCTAGAATACCTCATCACTCCCTCCTTAGCACACCTAGAACTCACTAACACTTGTTGTCACAAAATCTTAATCATGCATTTGCATGCATTATTTTCACCTATTGCTCCCTTGTGTTCCCCTATCACTCCTTAACACTTCCTAGCACGTGTTTTTAATGGACAAAACCCTATATATAGGGTAGCTCATCCTCCATTTGTGGACAAGAAAATTTGGTTAAGTAAGTCTATAATAAGAAGTGCGAAGATAACCAACCAAGTGAAGGAAACAAAGAGAGAAGATTTTGGTGTTGTTTATGGGTCTGTTTTAGGGCTAATAGATCCACACGTGCGTAGGAAGGAAGAACTATCTACTACAGAAAAGGTCGAAGATCTTGTTGTTGTCCAAGAAGTCGAATCAAGGAAGAAGATAAGAAAGGTTACACGCCGAATTATAATAAGAGTTCATACCATCCAAGCGAAGAAGATCAAGGTTCAAAAGGATGGTCAACCACATATTCTAGGGTTTATTCAAGAGGGCCAAGAACTACAGATCTGATCCATGGAACTGGGATTTGAAGGAAAGTCAATTCATTGAAGGAAGAAGCCTGGTCATCATTGACTCAAGGAAAAAGAAGGAAGTTGAATCAAGGAGGCTTATGACTTGGTCTTGGAGAGGTCATTGAGTCAAGGGTCTAGGCCATGGTCTTGGTATTCGTCAATTGAAGTCTATATAAGAATAAGATCTCGTCTGGGTTTTCCTCTCATGTTGGAGAGGTTTTGGCCCTGGTTGATCGGATATTCGATGCGTCTCTTGTGTCCTCATTGTTTATGCATTGGTAGATGTTTGATGAAGAATATTTTTTTGAGAATTGTTTGTTATTTTGGATTAGTCTTGAATGTGTTTGTGTATGGAAAATTGGTTGGGTTTGTAAACTATGAGTAGAGCAGTGTTTGATTGATGCATGCTTCCTACAATAAAATGTGTCTCTTACTTAAAGTTACAATTAATTTAGTGGAAACATGGGTATTTGAGATGACTGTGATTTGGTTTATTAACTGTGAGAGACTCCATAGCCCAATGAAGACTAATTTGATGTATGTCCAACCAGCTATATTTTTATAAATGTGTGAAGAGTTAGCCATCTCGTGTGTGAAAGATTTTGTCAAGAGTCGTGAGAGAGCCCTCTCTGATTAGGAAGGCTAATTCCTAATCTAAAGTATGGTCTGAAACAGTTACATGAGACCTTGCTTGGTTGCAGTCCCTAGTACTGGTTTTGTGATAACATTTTGGTGCGTCTGCCGGGAGTCGAAGATTGAATTTCTGAAGGTAGCAGGAGTTCAAATGATTTTCAAGGCTGCAAAACTACCTTGGCGACTCCATTGTTGAAGAATTCAAGGTTTATATATTCATGGTGATTCCACTGGAGTTATGAAAGACCCAGAAGCTGACATTCTTTGTTCAAGGTATGCATGCATTGATTTCTCAGGAATTCATGGTTTCCCAAACCATTTTCACAAGGATGTTTATTTTCTAAAGAATGGTCCAAAATACGACGGAGAAGATTTGAGTTTAACCTTGCATCATATCTCAGATTTTTGTCATTTTGCTGAGGTTCTTAGAATTAAACATGAAGATATTTGCATAAGGTTATTTTATGATTCTTTCCAAGGGAAATGCAAACAGTGGGTTGAATGCTTGCCTGCCAAGTCCATTAAGTCATTGCCAGACTTTTGGCTTTTGTTCTTGGAGGAATGGATAGATAGGCCAGAGGTGGAAGTAAAATCTCCTTCAGTTGAAGGTTTTAAACAGTGGAATGATGATCATAATAAAGAAGAAACAAATGAATCTTTTTCTTTGTCCCTGTCCTCATATCTGGAATCTTTTGACTGCAAGTCAGAGGATAAGATGAAATTTTTTGATGAATTTGCCAAAGATATTGAGAAAGAGATTGAAGGTTTAGAAGGACAAATTCAAGCATACAGTTTTCATGATCATGATTATTATTCTCAAAAGTTTTCTGTGACAGAGAGCAAGGAGACTATGCTGCTTCCATTCTCCTTCATGATTGAGGAACTGAACACTGTGGTTGAAGATCAGTTTGCACAGCTGGAAAGTTTCAAGGAGGGACAAGCTGATCATGTGTTTTGGGATCCTATAGCTGATTACATGGAAGAGTTTTATTCTCCAGTGTTTCAGCTTACCTATGAAGATCAGAGACAGTTTCAGTGGCAGCGGTCTTTACACTATTATATCAGTTCTGAAATCCGATACAGTCAGGGAAGATTTCAGTGGCAGCGGTCATTACACTGTCATATTGGTTCTGAATTCTGGGACAGGCAAAGAAATCAAATGTCAGACAAAGCAAATGATTGGCTGCATTGGAAGTTTCATGTTGATTGAGCTGAGGAAAGTTTGAATTGTTAGGGTAGGTAGGTAGATTGCAAATAAGCTCAAGGTTAATTGAGCATTTCTTTTCAGTAGATATAGCTCTTATTCTCCTACAGTCATGCTTGTCAAGAAAATTTCAGTTTGTCAAAATAGATAAGGCACTGGAGCTGCATGTTCTTAGTGCACCACAAGGGCACACTATCCCTAGTGGAGCCACTGTTATCACTGAAAATGTTGTAGCCAAAAATTTTTAGCCTGGCTTAAAGAGTGAGAATTTTCGCAGCGCAGCCCGTTTTAGTGATTTCGTAGCGTGCTACGAAAAGGGGAATTTGTCTGAATCCACAGCCAATCTTACACAGCTGTCATATTCATCAAAATCCATTATCAGTGACTGGCTTATGTTTGAGAGAGATGTTGCAAGTTTCCAGGGGTGTTATATTGGTGAAGAATGAGAACATGTTGCAAGATTATGTGCAGAAGCAGGGGATATTTAATGTGTGTTTAAATGGCTACAATCCACCTAAACCTTGTATGCCGGTGGAGTCCTTGTATACCGGTGGAGTCCTGGTGAGTTTGAGATTTACAGAGATTCATGGTGTGGCAAATTCTTTAGATGGTTCATAGTGCATGCATTAGGCATCAAATTCTTTTACAAGTTCTTTTGGTTCACGGTATTATTTTAATGAAATACTTCAAGTTATTTACCATGTTATCATGATTCAACCTGAGGAGATGTCTACTGTGAGCCACAGTTCTTTATCAGAATTTGGTGTTCTGGGTTTTGAATTGGGTTATTCAATAGAGAATCCCAATTTATTGATCCTGTGGGAAGTTTAATTTGGTAATTTTGCAAATGGCGTCCAAGTCATTTTTGATCAACTCATAAGCAGTGGGAAATCGAAATGGCTTCGCCAATCTGGACTTGTTGTTTTGCTTCCTCATGGATATGATGGCCAGAGCATCCTTTGATTGTCATGTCTCCAAAGAATCTTCTTCGGCACAAAGACTGCAGATCAAATCTGTCTTTCGGGCAAACAATGGTTAATATGATGAATGTACCCGATTCCTGGCTTTATATGATGCACAAGTATCCAAGGTTTTAATATACAGGTTTGATGAATCATTCCGAAATATAAACTGGACATGATCCTCTTTTTGAATGATGATATCATGGTACAGAAAGATTTGACTGCACTCTGGTCTGTCAACCTCCAAGGAAAAGTAAATGGTGCAGTTGAAACATGTAGCGAGAAGTTTTCATTGCTTTGACAAATATCTGAACTTTTCTAATCCTCACATAGCCCAGGAATTGATCCGAATACTTGTGGTTGGGCATATGGAATGAATGTTTACAACTTGAAAGAATGGAAGAAACGTGATATAACTGACATTTACCACAAGTAGCAAAGCATGAATGAGGACAGGGTATTGTGGAAGCTTGGAACACCGCCACCGGGTTTGATTACATTTTACAACTTGACCTTCCCTCTGAGTAGTTCCTGGCACGTATTGCGCCTAGGATACAACCCAAGTGTCGAGTTTTCAGATATTGAGAATTCAGCTGTCTGTCACTATAATGGAAACATGAAGCCTTGGTTAGAGATAGCAATGAGCAAATAAAGGTCTTACCGGACAAGTAATAATATACGTGTTAATTATATGACACATGGCCTCTACAACAGCGCGCCGGATTGTGGATTATGTTTGTGAAATTGCCGGGTGTTATAGATCATTCCGTTCATGCGCAAATGGAGGATTGTTATTATAATTTCTGGTGCTCATTTAAAAGCCACAGTTCAAGAAAATCTTGCTTATACAGAAGCTTATAATAATCCAGAGATTTCGCACCGGGAGTAGCAGAGATTGTTATGGATAGGTTGGGGTTATCTCACACCCGGTTTTCTGCATGTGGGAGTTTCAGATTTAGTGAGTTTGCAGTGGAATTGTAATGGTTGTGGTGCGTCTGCCGGGAGGGTTATTAGTTCATAAAACACGCTCATGAACTTTCGCAGCGTCTGCTAATAACCATAACTAATAACCCTCTGTTTTATGTTTTGTATCACAAGTCTGTAGTTTTGGTTGCATGACGAGTTGTTATATGCTGTGGTTCGTGTAATCAATACTGAGCGCAATCATAGAGAACAATTTTGGAGAAAGGGTGTTGTGCTTCTGACTGTCTACAACATGCAAAAATGACTTTGTGAATGCAATCCAAATTAGCAGTGTTTCCTGTATCGTTATACCATGGCAGAGCTAGAAGACTTGTTTTGTGTGGAAGATGAAAATTTTGCTGAATGAGACAGCGTTTTGAAGGATAGAAGGGTTCGAAGCAGAAAGATGTCTGCAAAGCAGTCCACATGGTCTCAAGGAACACATCAAGTTAAGAAAGAGCCTGGTGGACTCTCAGTGGCACTTCTCTTCAAAATCCTGTGGGAGAATTATGTTCTTTTGTTCGGTTCTTAGGGATCTATCTTTATTCCTATTACTTCTGAAAGAAATGCGCGCGGCCTCATTTAGAATACTTCCATAATTCAAATGCTCTGTTCAGTTTTGGTTTATGGCTTTTCAAAAAAAAACTCAAAGGATTTCCTTGTATGTCTCAACTAACATTTACTGGTGAGGCAGATATTCAGAGTTACTCAAATGTGTTGCAAATGATGATCTCCAAAAAGTATATGCGATTTAAGGACTGTGTCAAGATTGCCCAGGATCTAAATTTTACATTGGAGCAGGTTCTGAGGGTATCTCATGAGGAAAATAGGAAAGCTCGACTATTGCATAAAGAGGCAATAAAGCCTTATGATCTTGGGGATGGAATGCAAACAAGCATCAATAATCAACGGGTTAGTCCTTTGAAGAGAAAGAGTCTTTCTCAGGAGGACACTTCTAGATATGGTAATATGGAAGTTCAATTGAAAAAACCATCCGCTCAGAAGGATAGTTTTTGTGAAGGTGCTGGAAAAGATTTGGATTTCTATAAGAATAACCAAGCTGTGAGAGAAGAGCAAAATAATTACAAGAAACCTCATTGTGAGAGAAGCATGGTGAGAATTAGGAATGATCATATGGAGCTGCTATACAGACTTTTCCAAGGTTTTATATTTGAGGAATGCGTATTATTGATATTGTGAAAAGATTTCAGAAATTAAGTTTGGAGGCATTCATCAAGGTTGTTTGAGCCATTTAATTAGCAAGTTTTTTGTTTTTCTTGGGTCACAAATACTTTCAGGAAAACAGATAGCTCTAGTTATAATGCTGCAGTGACAAGCACATCTAGTTGGGGCAGAGTGAAGACCAGAAATGTGAACAGAAGAATGATGGCATTGAATGGAGACAGCCATTGAAGCTTCAAGCATTCTGAATCTTTCAAACAGTAAACACTTTAGTGAATCTTATGGGAAAGATTTTGTCTTCATTACCAATCATTGGTATACATCTTTTCTTCCTGGTTAATCAAAGACAGCTAAATTTATTGATGGAGATTGTGTTTTCTTTTAATCACACAGCAGTTTCGTAGCGCGCTACGAAACTGCTGTAGGTGATAATTTAAAGTGCAGAGCAGCTAGTCTAACACGGTGAGCGGGAGTTGAGGAAGAGGAACAGCTGTCTATCAAAGACCACCTCCAGCACATCATAAATCTGGCATTACTCCATACTTGGGGTCATTAAAGGATTTGGGAGCAGGCTGCTATATTTTAGGAGAATGTTGGGAGACAAAAGGCCGACAAACAGGAACAGCTCCCTATATTTCAAGGCGATGGAAAACATATTATGTTAAGGGCCAACAAACAACTGCAGACACCTTTTCAGCTCATAAAGTTTCCAGCTCATTTGAAAGGTGTGGTGATATGCGGTGTTTGGGAAGAATTAAAGAACAGCAGACTTGTTTTTAAAGTAATGAAGAGTGATGGGAGACAAAAGCCGTGCAAACAGGGCATTTCCCTTAGTTAATTAATGAAGCCATCTCCATGACTGGAATCCAAGGCCAGCTCATTCAGTACGTTCTCCTTCAACCATCTCAACTCAAGCAGCAAAAGGACATGTGTCAAGAGCCAGAAAAGCATCAAGCATACGAGGAGAAAGGAATTAATATTTTATTTTGATTAGGATAGTGTGTAATTATAGTTCAGCATATTTGTGATTAATGCATTAGTGAGTAGCATGTAGGAATAATTAATAGCCACCTTCGAGGCTCCCCTCATGCTGGAGGAGGATGCTCGAGGTGTTTGAGTTTGCTTGCCTATATATGGGCCAAGGTTAGATGTAGAAAGGGTTGGACTGTATATACAAAAACAGAGTTTTTTAGAGCTTATGAAAAGACTGTTACAGTAATGGCAAACAGGGTTTTTTCTTCCCAAGATTCTCAATGCATCTTTTTGTTCAAATGTGATGGTGGTTTAGTTTCTTAATGTTCTTTTTACAGCCTTGTTATGGCACAATCCCTCAGAATTCATATTATATGCTCTGACTTCCTGTGTGCTTGACAAGCTGTGGGTTTTGGTGAAGCATGTTTGAACATCACTCAGAATTCATTTTTTAATGCTCTGACTTCCTGTATGTTCAGCAGGCTTTGATTTAGGTAAATTATGTTTGAACCTTTGATGATGCAAAGAGCCTTGGCTTCTATGAGATGACTGTGATTTGGTTTATTAACTGTGAGAGACTCCATAGCCCAATGAAGACTAATTTGATGTATGTCCAACCAGCTATATTTTTATAAATGTGTGAAGAGTTAGCCATCTCGTGTGTGAAAGATTTTGTCAAGAGTCGTGAGAGAGCCCTCTCTGATTAGGAAGGCTAATTCCTAATCTAAAGTATGGTCTGAAACAGTTACATGAGACCTTGCTTGGTTGCAGTCCCTAGTACTGGTTTTGTGATAACATTTTGGTGCGTCTGCCGGGAGTCGAAGATTGAATTTCTGAAGGTAGCAGGAGTTCAAATGATTTTCAAGGCTGCAAAACTACCTTGGCGACTCCATTGTTGAAGAATTCAAGGTTTATATATTCATGGTGATTCCACTGGAGTTATGAAAGACCCAGAAGCTGACATTCTTTGTTCAAGGTATGCATGCATTGATTTCTCAGGAATTCATGGTTTCCCAAACCATTTTCACAAGGATGTTTATTTTCTAAAGAATGGTCCAAAATACGACGGAGAAGATTTGAGTTTAACCTTGCATCATATCTCAGATTTTTGTCATTTTGCTGAGGTTCTTAGAATTAAACATGAAGATATTTGCATAAGGTTATTTTATGATTCTTTCCAAGGGAAATGCAAACAGTGGGTTGAATGCTTGCCTGCCAAGTCCATTAAGTCATTGCCAGACTTTTGGCTTTTGTTCTTGGAGGAATGGATAGATAGGCCAGAGGTGGAAGTAAAATCTCCTTCAGTTGAAGGTTTTAAACAGTGGAATGATGATCATAATAAAGAAGAAACAAATGAATCTTTTTCTTTGTCCCTGTCCTCATATCTGGAATCTTTTGACTGCAAGTCAGAGGATAAGATGAAATTTTTTGATGAATTTGCCAAAGATATTGAGAAAGAGATTGAAGGTTTAGAAGGACAAATTCAAGCATACAGTTTTCATGATCATGATTATTATTCTCAAAAGTTTTCTGTGACAGAGAGCAAGGAGACTATGCTGCTTCCATTCTCCTTCATGATTGAGGAACTGAACACTGTGGTTGAAGATCAGTTTGCACAGCTGGAAAGTTTCAAGGAGGGACAAGCTGATCATGTGTTTTGGGATCCTATAGCTGATTACATGGAAGAGTTTTATTCTCCAGTGTTTCAGCTTACCTATGAAGATCAGAGACAGTTTCAGTGGCAGCGGTCTTTACACTATTATATCAGTTCTGAAATCCGATACAGTCAGGGAAGATTTCAGTGGCAGCGGTCATTACACTGTCATATTGGTTCTGAATTCCGGGACAGGCAAAGAAATCAAATGTCAGACAAAGCAAATGATTGGCTGCATTGGAAGTTTCATGTTGATTGAGCTGAGGAAAGTTTGAATTGTTAGGGTAGGTAGGTAGATTGCAAATAAGCTCAAGGTTAATTGAGCATTTCTTTTCAGTAGATATAGCTCTTATTCTCCTACAGTCATGCTTGTCAAGAAAATTTCAGTTTGTCAAAATAGATAAGGCACTGGAGCTGCATGTTCTTAGTGCACCACAAGGGCACACTATCCCTAGTGGAGCCAATGTTATCACTGAAAATGTTGTAGCCAAAAATTTTTAGCCTGGCTTAAAGAGTGAGAATTTTCGCAGCGCAGCCCGTTTTAGTGATTTCGTAGCGTGCTACGAAAAGGGGAATTTGTCTGAATCCACAGCCAATCTTACACAGCTGTCATATTCATCAAAATCCATTATCAGTGACTGGCTTATGTTTGAGAGAGATGTTGCAAGTTTCCAGGGGTGTTATATTGGTGAAGAATGAGAACATGTTGCAAGATTATGTGCAGAAGCAGGGGATATTTAATGTGTGTTTAAATGGCTACAATCCACCTAAACCTTGTATGCCGGTGGAGTCCTTGTATACCGGTGGAGTCCTGGTGAGTTTGAGATTTACAGAGATTCATGGTGTGGCAAATTCTTCAGATGGTTCATAGTGCATGCATTAGGCATCAAATTCTTTTACAAGTTCTTTTGGTTCACGGTATTATTTTAATGAAATACTTCAAGTTATTTACCATGTTATCATGATTCAACCTGAGGAGATGTCTACTGTGAGCCACAGTTCTTTATCAGAATTTGGTGTTCTGGGTTTTGAATTGGGTTATTCAATAGAGAATCCCAATTTATTGATCCTGTGGGAAGTTTAATTTGGTAATTTTGCAAATGGCGCCCAAGTCATTTTTGATCAACTCATAAGCAGTGGGAAATCGAAATGGCTTCGCCAATCTGGACTTGTTGTTTTGCTTCCTCATGGATATGATGGCCAGAGCATCCTTTGATTGTCATGTCTCCAAAGAATCTTCTTCGGCACAAAGACTGCAGATCAAATCTGTCTTTCGGGCAAACAATGGTTAATATGATGAATGTACCCGATTCCTGGCTTTATATGATGCACAAGTATCCAAGGTTTTAATATACAGGTTTGATGAATCATTCCGAAATATAAACTGGACATGATCCTCTTTTTGAATGATGATATCATGGTACAGAAAGATTTGACTGCACTCTGGTCTGTCAACCTCCAAGGAAAAGTAAATGGTGCAGTTGAAACATGTAGCGAGAAGTTTTCATTGCTTTGACAAATATCTGAACTTTTCTAATCCTCACATAGCCCAGGAATTGATCCGAATACTTGTGGTTGGGCATATGGAATGAATGTTTACAACTTGAAAGAATGGAAGAAACGTGATATAACTGACATTTACCACAAGTAGCAAAGCATGAATGAGGACAGGGTATTGTGGAAGCTTGGAACACCGCCACCGGGTTTGATTACATTTTACAACTTGACCTTCCCTCTGAGTAGTTCCCGGCACGTATTGCGCCTAGGATACAACCCAAGTGTCGAGTTTTCAGATATTGAGAATTCAGCTGTCTGTCACTATAATGGAAACATGAAGCCTTGGTTAGAGATAGCAATGAGCAAATAAAGGTCTTACCGGACAAGTAATAATATACGTGTTAATTATATGACACGTGGCCTCTACAACAGCGCGCCGGATTGTGGATTATGTTTGTGAAATTGCCGGGTGTTATAGATCATTCCGTTCATGCGCAAATGGAGGATTGTTATTATAATTTCTGGTGCTCATTTAAAAGCCACAGTTCAAGAAAATCTTGCTTATACAGAAGCTTATAATAATCCAGAGATTTCGCACCGGGAGTAGCAGAGATTGTTATGGATAGGTTGGGGTTATCTCACACCCGGTTTTCTGCATGTGGGAGTTTCAGATTTAGTGAGTTTGCAGTGGAATTGTAATGGTTGTGGTGCGTCTGCCGGGAGGGTTATTAGTTCATAAAACACGCTCATGAACTTTCGCAGCGTCTGCTAATAACCATAACTAATAACGCTCTGTTTTATGTTTTGTATCACAAGTCTGTAGTTTTGGTTGCATGACGAGTTGTTATATGCTGTGGTTCGTGTAATCAATACTGAGCGCAATCATAGAGAACAATTTTGGAGAAAGGGTGTTGTGCTTCTGACTGTCTACAACATGCAAAAATGACTTTGTGAATGCAATCCAAATTAGCAGTGTTTCCTGTATCGTTATACCATGGCAGAGCTAGAAGACTTGTTTTGTGTGGAAGATGAAAATTTTGCTGAATGAGACAGCGTTTTGAAGGATAGAAGGGTTCGAAGCAGAAAGATGTCTGCAAAGCAGTCCACATGGTCTCAAGGAACACATCAAGTTAAGAAAGAGCCTGGTGGACTCTCAGTGGCACTTCTCTTCAAAATCCTGTGGGAGAATTATGTTCTTTTGTTCGGTTCTTAGGGATCTATCTTTATTCCTATTACTTCTGAAAGAAATGCGCGCGGCCTCATTTAGAATACTTCCATAATTCAAATGCTCTGTTCAGTTTTGGTTTATGGCTTTTCAAAAAAAAACTCAAAGGATTTCCTTGTATGTCTCAACTAACATTTACTGGTGAGGCAGATATTCAGAGTTACTCAAATGTGTTGCAAATGATGATCTCCAAAAAGTATATGCGATTTAAGGACTGTGTCAAGATTGCCCAGGATCTAAATTTTACATTGGAGCAGGTTCTGAGGGTATCTCATGAGGAAAATAGGAAAGCTCGACTATTGCATAAAGAGGCAATAAAGCCTTATGATCTTGGGGATGGAATGCAAACAAGCATCAATGATCAACGGGTTAGTCCTTTGAAGAGAAAGAGTCTTTCTCAGGAGGACACTTCTAGATATGGTAATATGGAAGTTCAATTGAAAAAACCATCCGCTCAGAAGGATAGTTTTTGTGAAGGTGCTGGAAAAGATTTGGATTTCTATAAGAATAACCAAGCTGTGAGAGAAGAGCAAAATAATTACAAGAAACCTCATTGTGAGAGAAGCATGGTGAGAATTAGGAATGATCATATGGAGCTGCTATACAGACTTTTCCAAGGTTTTATATTTGAGGAATGCGTATTATTGATATTGTGAAAAGATTTCAGAAATTAAGTTTGGAGGCATTCATCAAGGTTGTTTGAGCCATTTAATTAGCAAGTTTTTTGTTTTTCTTGGGTCACAAATACTTTCAGGAAAACAGATAGCTCTAGTTATAATGCTGCAGTGACAAGCACATCTAGTTGGGGCAGAGTGAAGACCAGAAATGTGAACAGAAGAATGATGGCATTGAATGGAGACAGCCATTGAAGCTTCAAGCATTCTGAATCTTTCAAACAGTAAACACTTTAGTGAATCTTATGGGAAAGATTTTGTCTTCATTACCAATCATTGGTATACATCTTTTCTTCCTGGTTAATCAAAGACAGCTAAATTTATTGATGGAGATTGTGTTTTCTTTTAATCACACAGCAGTTTCGTAGCGCGCTACGAAACTGCTGTAGGTGATAATTTAAAGTGCAGAGCAGCTAGTCTAACACGGTGAGCGGGAGTTGAGGAAGAGGAACAGCTGTCTATCAAATACCACCTCCAGCACATCATAAATCTGGCATTACTCCATACTTGGGGTCATTAAAGGATTTGGGAGCAGGCTGCTATATTTTAGGAGAATGTTGGGAGACAAAAGGCCGACAAACAGGAACAGCTCCCTATATTTCAGGGCGATGGAAAACATATTATGTTAAGGGCCAACAAACAACTGCAGACACCTTTTCAGCTCATAAAGTTTCCAGCTCATTTGAAAGGTGTGGTGATATGCGGTGTTTGGGAAGAATTAAAGAACAGCAGACTTGTTTTTAAAGTAATGAAGAGTGATGGGAGACAAAAGCCGTGCAAACAGGGCATTTCCCTTAGTTAATTAATGAAGCCATCTCCATGACTGGAATCCAAGGCCAGCTCATTCAGTACGTTCTCCTTCAACCATCTCAACTCAAGCAGCAAAAGGACATGTGTCAAGAGCCAGAAAAGCATCAAGCATACGAGGAGAAAGGAATTAATATTTTATTTTGATTAGGATAGTGTGTAATTATAGTTCAGCATATTTGTGATTAATGCATTAGTGAGTAGCATGTAGGAATAATTAATAGCCACCTTCGAGGCTCCCCTCATGCTGGAGGAGGATGCTCGAGGTGTTTGAGTTTGCTTGCCTATATATGGGCCAAGGTTAGATGTAGAAAGGGTTGGACTGTATATACAAAAACAGAGTTTTTTAGAGCTTATGAAAAGACTGTTACAGTAATGGCAAACAGGGTTTTTTCTTCCCAAGATTCTCAATGCATCTTTTTGTTCAAATGTGATGGTGGTTTAGTTTCTTAATGTTCTTTTTACAGCCTTGTTATGGCACAATCCCTCAGAATTCATATTATATGCTCTGACTTCCTGTGTGCTTGACAAGCTGTGGGTTTTGGTGAAGCATGTTTGAACATCACTCAGAATTCATTTTTTAATGCTCTGACTTCCTGTATGTTCAGCAGGCTTTGATTTAGGTAAATTATGTTTGAACCTTTGATGATGCAAAGAGCCTTGGCTTCTATGAGATGACTGTGATTTGGTTTATTAACTGTGAGAGACTCCATAGCCCAATGAAGACTAATTTGATGTATGTCCAACCAGCTATATTTTTATAAATGTGTGAAGAGTTAGCCATCTCGTGTGTGAAAGATTTTGTCAAGAGTCGTGAGAGAGCCCTCTCTGATTAGGAAGGCTAATTCCTAATCTAAAGTATGGTCTGAAACAGTTACATGAGACCTTGCTTGGTTGCAGTCCCTAGTACTGGTTTTGTGATAACATTTTGGTGCGTCTGCCGGGAGTCGAAGATTGAATTTCTGAAGGTAGCAGGAGTTCAAATGATTTTCAAGGCTGCAAAACTACCTTGGCGACTCCATTGTTGAAGAATTCAAGGTTTATATATTCATGGTGATTCCACTGGAGTTATGAAAGACCCAGAAGCTGACATTCTTTGTTCAAGGTATGCATGCATTGATTTCTCAGGAATTCATGGTTTCCCAAACCATTTTCACAAGGATGTTTATTTTCTAAAGAATGGTCCAAAATACGACGGAGAAGATTTGAGTTTAACCTTGCATCATATCTCAGATTTTTGTCATTTTGCTGAGGTTCTTAGAATTAAACATGAAGATATTTGCATAAGGTTATTTTATGATTCTTTCCAAGGGAAATGCAAACAGTGGGTTGAATGCTTGCCTGCCAAGTCCATTAAGTCATTGCCAGACTTTTGGCTTTTGTTCTTGGAGGAATGGATAGATAGGCCAGAGGTGGAAGTAAAATCTCCTTCAGTTGAAGGTTTTAAACAGTGGAATGATGATCATAATAAAGAAGAAACAAATGAATCTTTTTCTTTGTCCCTGTCCTCATATCTGGAATCTTTTGACTGCAAGTCAGAGGATAAGATGAAATTTTTTGATGAATTTGCCAAAGATATTGAGAAAGAGATTGAAGGTTTAGAAGGACAAATTCAAGCATACAGTTTTCATGATCATGATTATTATTCTCAAAAGTTTTCTGTGACAGAGAGCAAGGAGACTATGCTGCTTCCATTCTCCTTCATGATTGAGGAACTGAACACTGTGGTTGAAGATCAGTTTGCACAGCTGGAAAGTTTCAAGGAGGGACAAGCTGATCATGTGTTTTGGGATCCTATAGCTGATTACATGGAAGAGTTTTATTCTCCAGTGTTTCAGCTTACCTATGAAGATCAGAGACAGTTTCAGTGGCAGCGGTCTTTACACTATTATATCAGTTCTGAAATCCGATACAGTCAGGGAAGATTTCAGTGGCAGCGGTCATTACACTGTCATATTGGTTCTGAATTCTGGGACAGGCAAAGAAATCAAATGTCAGACAAAGCAAATGATTGGCTGCATTGGAAGTTTCATGTTGATTGAGCTGAGGAAAGTTTGAATTGTTAGGGTAGGTAGGTAGATTGCAAATAAGCTCAAGGTTAATTGAGCATTTCTTTTCAGTAGATATAGCTCTTATTCTCCTACAGTCATGCTTGTCAAGAAAATTTCAGTTTGTCAAAATAGATAAGGCACTGGAGCTGCATGTTCTTAGTGCACCACAAGGGCACACTATCCCTAGTGGAGCCAATGTTATCACTGAAAATGTTGTAGCCAAAAATTTTTAGCCTGGCTTAAAGAGTGAGAATTTTCGCAGCGCAGCCCGTTTTAGTGATTTCGTAGCGTGCTACGAAAAGGGGAATTTGTCTGAATCCACAGCCAATCTTACACAGCTGTCATATTCATCAAAATCCATTATCAGTGACTGGCTTATGTTTGAGAGAGATGTTGCAAGTTTCCAGGGGTGTTATATTGGTGAAGAATGAGAACATGTTGCAAGATTATGTGCAGAAGCAGGGGATATTTAATGTGTGTTTAAATGGCTACAATCCACCTAAACCTTGTATGCCGGTGGAGTCCTTGTATACCGGTGGAGTCCTGGTGAGTTTGAGATTTACAGAGATTCATGGTGTGGCAAATTCTTTAGATGGTTCATAGTGCATGCATTAGGCATCAAATTCTTTTACAAGTTCTTTTGGTTCACGGTATTATTTTAATGAAATACTTCAAGTTATTTACCATGTTATCATGATTCAACCTGAGGAGATGTCTACTGTGAGCCACAGTTCTTTATCAGAATTTGGTGTTCTGGGTTTTGAATTGGGTTATTCAATAGAGAATCCCAATTTATTGATCCTGTGGGAAGTTTAATTTGGTAATTTTGCAAATGGCGCCCAAGTCATTTTTGATCAACTCATAAGCAGTGGGAAATCGAAATGGCTTCGCCAATCTGGACTTGTTGTTTTGCTTCCTCATGGATATGATGGCCAGAGCATCCTTTGATTGTCATGTCTCCAAAGAATCTTCTTCGGCACAAAGACT
Source organism: Pinus tabuliformis (assembly GCA_031772625.1). Classification (NCBI taxonomy): domain Eukaryota; kingdom Viridiplantae; phylum Streptophyta; class Pinopsida; order Pinales; family Pinaceae; genus Pinus; species Pinus tabuliformis. The sequence goes on along the minus strand of CM062807.1, from coordinate 90,269,197 downwards.
GCAGATCAAATCTGTCTTTCGGGCAAACAATGGTTAATATGATGAATGTACCCGATTCCTGGCTTTATATGATGCACAAGTATCCAAGGTTTTAATATACAGGTTTGATGAATCATTCCGAAATATAAACTGGACATGATCCTCTTTTTGAATGATGATATCATGGTACAGAAAGATTTGACTGCACTCTGGTCTGTCAACCTCCAAGGAAAAGTAAATGGTGCAGTTGAAACATGTAGCGAGAAGTTTTCATTGCTTTGACAAATATCTGAACTTTTCTAATCCTCACATAGCCCAGGAATTGATCCGAATACTTGTGGTTGGGCATATGGAATGAATGTTTACAACTTGAAAGAATGGAAGAAACGTGATATAACTAACATTTACCACAAGTAGCAAAGCATGAATGAGGACAGGGTATTGTGGAAGCTTGGAACACCGCCACCGGGTTTGATTACATTTTACAACTTGACCTTCCCTCTGAGTAGTTCCCGGCACGTATTGCGCCTAGGATACAACCCAAGTGTCGAGTTTTCAGATATTGAGAATTCAGCTGTCTGTCACTATAATGGAAACATGAAGCCTTGGTTAGAGATAGCAATGAGCAAATAAAGGTCTTACCGGACAAGTAATAATATACGTGTTAATTATATGACACGTGGCCTCTACAACAGCGCGCCGGATTGTGGATTATGTTTGTGAAATTGCCGGGTGTTATAGATCATTCCGTTCATGCGCAAATGGAGGATTGTTATTATAATTTCTGGTGCTCATTTAAAAGCCACAGTTCGAGAAAATCTTGCTTATACAGAAGCTTATAATAATCCAGAGATTTCGCACCGGGAGTAGCAGAGATTGTTATGGATAGGTTGGGGTTATCTCACACCCGGTTTTCTGCATGTGGGAGTTTCAGATTTAGTGAGTTTGCAGTGGAATTGTAATGGTTGTGGTGCATCTGCCGGGAGGGTTATTAGTTCATAAAACACGCTCATGAACTTTCGCAGCGTCTGCTAATAACCATAACTAATAACCCTCTGTTTTATGTTTTGTATCACAAGTCTGTAGTTTTGGTTGCATGACGAGTTGTTATATGCTGTGGTTCGTGTAATCAATACTGAGCGCAATCATAGAGAACAATTTTGGAGAAAGGGTGTTGTGCTTCTGACTGTCTACAACATGCAAAAATGACTTTGTGAATGCAATCCAAATTAGCAGTGTTTCCTGTATCGTTATACCATGGCAGAGCTAGAAGACTTGTTTTGTGTGGAAGATGAAAATTTTGCTGAATGAGACAGCGTTTTGAAGGATAGAAGGGTTCGAAGCAGAAAGATGTCTGCAAAGCAGTCCACATGGTCTCAAGGAACACATCAAGTTAAGAAAGAGCCTGGTGGACTCTCAGTGGCACTTCTCTTCAAAATCCTGTGGGAGAATTATGTTCTTTTGTTCGGTTCTTAGGGATCTATCTTTATTCCTATTACTTCTGAAAGAAATGCGCGCGGCCTCATTTAGAATACTTCCATAATTCAAATGCTCTATTCAGTTTTGGTTTATGGCTTTTCAAAAAAAAACTCAAAGGATTTCCTTGTATGTCTCAACTAACATTTACTGGTGAGGCAGATATTCAGAGTTACTCAAATGTGTTGCAAATGATGATCTCCAAAAAGTATATGCGATTTAAGGACTGTGTCAAGATTGCCCAGGATCTAAATTTTACATTGGAGCAGGTTCTGAGGGTATCTCATGAGGAAAATAGGAAAGCTCGACTATTGCATAAAGAGGCAATAAAGCCTTATGATCTTGGGGATGGAATGCAAACAAGCATCAATAATCAACGGGTTAGTCCTTTGAAGAGAAAGAGTCTTTCTCAGGAGGACACTTCTAGATATGGTAATATGGAAGTTCAATTGAAAAAACCATCCGCTCAGAAGGATAGTTTTTGTGAAGGTGCTGGAAAAGATTTGGATTTCTATAAGAATAACCAAGCTGTGAGAGAAGAGCAAAATAATTACAAGAAACCTCATTGTGAGAGAAGCATGGTGAGAATTAGGAATGATCATATGGAGCTGCTATACAGACTTTTCCAAGGTTTTATATTTGAGGAATGCGTATTATTGATATTGTGAAAAGATTTCAGAAATTAAGTTTGGAGGCATTCATCAAGGTTGTTTGAGCCATTTAATTAGCAAGTTTTTTGTTTTTCTTGGGTCACAAATACTTTCAGGAAAACAGATAGCTCTAGTTATAATGCTGCAGTGACAAGCACATCTAGTTGGGGCAGAGTGAAGACCAGAAATGTGAACAGAAGAATGATGGCATTGAATGGAGACAGCCATTGAAGCTTCAAGCATTCTGAATCTTTCAAACAGTAAACACTTTAGTGAATCTTATGGGAAAGATTTTGTCTTCATTACCAATCATTGGTATACATCTTTTCTTCCTGGTTAATCAAAGACAGCTAAATTTATTGATGGAGATTGTGTTTTCTTTTAATCACACAGCAGTTTCGTAGCGCGCTACGAAACTGCTGTAGGTGATAATTTAAAGTGCAGAGCAGCTAGTCTAACACGGTGAGCGGGAGTTGAGGAAGAGGAACAGCTGTCTATCAAAGACCACCTCCAGCACATCATAAATCTGGCATTACTCCATACTTGGGGTCATTAAAGGATTTGGGAGCAGGCTGCTATATTTTAGGAGAATGTTGGGAGACAAAAGGCCGACAAATAGGAACAGCTCCCTATATTTCAGGGCGATGGAAAACATATTATGTTAAGGGCCAACAAACAACTGCAGACACCTTTTCAGCTCATAAAGTTTCCAGCTCATTTGAAAGGTGTGGTGATATGCGGTGTTTGGGAAGAATTAAAGAACAGCAGACTTGTTTTTAAAGTAATGAAGAGTGATGGGAGACAAAAGCCGTGCAAACAGGGCATTTCCCTTAGTTAATTAATGAAGCCATCTCCATGACTGGAATCCAAGGCCAGCTCATTCAGTACGTTCTCCTTCAACCATCTCAACTCAAGCAGCAAAAGGACATGTGTCAAGAGCCAGAAAAGCATCAAGCATACGAGGAGAAAGGAATTAATATTTTATTTTGATTAGGATAGTGTGTAATTATAGTTCAGCATATTTGTGATTAATGCATTAGTGAGTAGCATGTAGGAATAATTAATAGCCACCTTCGAGGCTCCCCTCATGCTGGAGGAGGATGCTCGAGGTGTTTGAGTTTGCTTGCCTATATATGGGCCAAGGTTAGATGTAGAAAGGGTTGGACTGTATATACAAAAACAGAGTTTTTTAGAGCTTATGAAAAGACTGTTACAGTAATGGCAAACAGGGTTTTTTCTTCCCAAGATTCTCAATGCATCTTTTTGTTCAAATGTGATGGTGGTTTAGTTTCTTAATGTTCTTTTTACAGCCTTGTTATGGCACAATCCCTCAGAATTCATATTATATGCTCTGACTTCTTGTGTGCTTGACAAGCTGTGGGTTTTGGTGAAGCATGTTTGAACATCACTCAGAATTCATTTTTTAATGCTCTGACTTCCTGTATGTTCAGCAGGCTTTGATTTAGGTAAATTATGTTTGAACCTTTGATGATGCAAAGAGCCTTGGCTTCTATGAGATGACTGTGATTTGGTTTATTAACTGTGAGAGACTCCATAGCCCAATGAAGACTAATTTGATGTATGTCCAACCAGCTATATTTTTATAAATGTGTGAAGAGTTAGCCATCTCGTGTGTGAAAGATTTTGTCAAGAGTCGTGAGAGAGCCCTCTCTGATTAGGAAGGCTAATTCCTAATCTAAAGTATGGTCTGAAACAGTTACATGAGACCTTGCTTGGTTGCAGTCCCTAGTACTGGTTTTGTGATAACAGGTAGCCTAATCAATTCCTTTTTTAATCTATAAATATCCATGATGATTTTGAAAGTAGGTGGGTAGTAATTCTTACTCATATCATAGATAGCCTAACGAGTACTTTTCTCTATCTAGAATGATACTAGATACAAAAAAAAATTGTATTGTGTGCTTATTCAATTTTTTTTATAATATATCATTTTATAAAAACTTTAAAATAAGCTTCTCACTTTGGTTCTTGCATTTGTGGTAAAATCTGAACCCAGCTTCTGAAAGTAGTGTTATTCTGGAGGATGCCGACAATATTTTTCACTCCATAAAGTTTTAACCTATCTTTAGTCTTTGATGAGTTTTTTCAGATGATTGTACTTTAAAAATAAAGATTCATCTACAATTTTCTCACTTGCTAATTTAAAATCAATGAAAAAAATCAAAATAATTACTTACATTTATTTGTAGAGTTTACCTAAAATTGATGGAACATGATGATTACATCAAATGAATGTGAAATTGAATTTTGAAATTTTATTAATGTCCTTAATGCTTGGAAAATGTAATGGGATCAGATGATAAGTTAACATGTAAGGTATTTAGTGAGACATTGCTTCTCTTCTAAGAAAAGTATATCTAAACCAAGTGCAATACCAGGAAGCGAGAGTATTATGTAATGTGCAAAGCTTAGGAGAGAGAGGATTTTACACTATGCAAAGCTTAGTTCTGTGGGTTTGGGGCTAAGGCATAGTTGCTCCATTTAACTGAAGTAAAATGAGAGGAAATGAGGCAATGCATACTTCGTAAATATTAGCTATGAGGATTTGGAGTTCAAGGCTTAGTCACTTCACAATTGAAATAAAATGAGATCAAATGAGACAAGGACTTGCAAATTATTAGTTATATGTAATGGCATTAAAGTGAGTAAACACAAAGTATCACAATTCGAAGTATAATCAACCCTTGTGTATGAAAATTCAGTCAAGCATTTTTTTTATGGCTGAATTCCCCCTCAAATATACATTTGATTAATGCAAAAGCTTAGAAAACCACATCTATGTAATCGAGGTATCCCTCTTACATGCACAAACCTTTCCCCTTGGCTTCCCATTGACTTTGAGGTTGTGTTCCCCCACACTCCTATATGCTTACTAGGGATACTACACTCCAACATGACGAATTCTAAGATATATTGTGATAGGGGGGATGAGGGTTTCAGAAATTCATGTTGCCATAGGAAGGTCTTGCCATGTTTAGTTCAACAATACGGAAGAAAAATGCTCATCTAGAAGGATTTATGGTGCCTTTCAATTGTGGGAAATAGAAATTCCATACACTATGGTGCTTTTTGGTACAATAATACCAATTCATGGAACTATACCAATGTGTGGGTGGGACCAAGCTCATGACATTCATTTTTTACTACCATCACAATGAACTACAACCAAATTGATTACAGAGGATTTATGTGAAGGCATAACTCATGAGATTCATTTTTTACTGCCATAACAATGAACTACATCCAAATTGGTTATAAAAGATTGCATTGTTAAAAGTTAATTTTTAGCTTTAAAGTTTGACATAATAATTATAAAACCAAATCTCATTTGTTGTATAACATGGAAGCCCATAATATTAGTATTAGATAATTAAACATTAATAAAAAATATTTATAGTTTTTTGGTTTAATTATATAAAATCCAAATATGAATTTGTTTAAAATTACAACTTACAACATAGGTTAATTATTTTGTAAATTTGAAGAATAAAAAATATAATTTTTTTAAATGAGTATACAATAAGATCAGAAAATATACATTCCATACATTTTGATATATTCATAAAATATAATGTTTTTAAAATGTATAAAAAATAAATAATTATAATTAAAAAAAAATTGTGGCGTTTTCTTTCCCGCCTTAGTGTTTTCTTTCCCGCCTTAGTGTATTCGAATGAATGTTGAGTAGTTGAAAAAAAAGGAAAGACCATTCAGTCACGTTTCTTACCTGCCTTAGTGTATTCGAATGAATGTTGAGTAGTTGAAAAAAGAGGAAAGACCATTATGTCGTGTTCTCTTCCCCGCCTTAGTGTATTCGAATGAATCTTGAGTAGTTGATAAAAAAGGGAAGACCATGAGCATGGTACAATCTGATTGCTATATGGAAACAGGTGTCGCTGGATCGATTTTTAGGGTTTCTAGATCTATTTCTTAGAATTGATCTGCAAAAAAAAAAATTATATTTTCACATGAAATGTTGCAGTGATTCGCTGGCAATTATTGTTTCATGGTTGAATTTGAATGCATTGAGAGATAATATTGAGGAGGATCTCTTCAATGGCTTGCACACAAAACATGGATCTATTTTGGCTGGGAAAATTTGAACCACGATGGAAGGATCAGAAGCCTTAGTCTTCTTTCAAGAGCCCAAGAAAATACTTGCACAGGTACCCTTTCTCTCCTTTAATTCATTCCTCGATTTCAATTGCTTCAAACAATCTACCAACTTTTTCACCTGAAATTAGGTTATTTTGGTTTTGTTTTTTCAAGAATTTAGCTTCAAATGAATTAGCCCCACAATTACTATATTGGCAATGGAATTTATATTAAATATAGGCTGAACTCTTATAATAATTTGGTAGTATACCACACCATAAATTACAAAAACCGGCGAAACCCAACGACGTAAAAAACAACAATGCAGACTTCTCAAGGTATCTCCTTGCCCTCCCTCATTTCAAAGTAACACAAAAATATTTCACGATAGTTCTTAATCAGAGATCTCAATTTCAAGCTCTGTTAGCAGAAATAGAATGGAAGTCTTCCTTTCTAAAAAAAAAACAAAAACAAAAAACAAAAAACAAAACAAAACAAAGCAAAACAAAAAAAACAAAACAAAAAAACAAAAACAAAAAAACAAAAAACAAAAACAAAAACAAAAAAAAACAAAAACAAAACAAAAACAAAACCAAAAACAAAAACAAAAAACAAAAAACAAAAAACGATATGGTGTTTTATTCAGTAGTTTTCCTTTTTTAATGCAAGAAACTGGGTTTTCCAAAAACGTTCGTTTCTTGAAACTGTTTTATGGAAAACGTTAATCTGGTTCATTTACAAGATGGGTTTATTCCCAATTGGACGTGGACATTAATCATAAAAAGCAGAGTTTAGTTTTCCTGATAATTTTCGAAGGCATATTCATAGTCTATGGTTAGAAGTCAACCATATATAGCTTAGGTGCTAACGGAACAGATTTGTTGCAAATAGGTTGGGCATTCTCCCTATAACAACACCCTGCAATAGTGCTTAATATATCTTTAACAACGTTGACTATTTAGGGATTTTATTAGTTAAAGTTATGTTATTTTTTAAATTGTAGCAATGTATGGTTAAGTTTTTACAAAAAAAATTGTTATTTTTGTGTTGCTTTTATTTAAAAGTGGATTTAGTGATTGTATCTAATATTTCAAATGTGTATTTTTATATAAAATTATAAAGTTAAATGTATAAGTTTTTTTATGTATATTTTATAAATTATTAATGTTTATATATACTATTATAAATTAGTAGTTAAATAATTTAGTTAATTTTTCTAGTTTATTTATTATTTTATAGAAACATTGGGACACAACATTTTTTTTTCCATTGCTCTGGTTTACAACCTTTCAAATGATTGGAAAAGGATTTTGATAAAACCATCCTACATAAACTTTTATCAACTATTAGACTATCTATAGTATTAAATATCATCAACCAAAGACATTAATTTAATATATAAAAAATAATAATAATCTATGGTTAGAAATCAACCATATATAGCTTAGGCATTGATAAAACCATCCTACATAAACTTTTATCAACTATTAGACTATCTATAGTATTAAATATCATCAACCAAAGACATTAATTTAATATATAAAAAATAATAATAATCTATGGTTAGAAATCAACCATATATAGCTTAGGCGCTAATAGAACAGGTTTGTTGCAAATAGGTTGGGCGTTCTCCCTAGTAACAACACCACCCTACAATAGTGCTTAATATATCTTTAACAACGTTGACTATTTAGGGATTTTATTAGTTAAAGTTATGTTATTTTTTTAATTGTAGCCATTGATGTGTAGCATTGTATGGTTAAGTTTTTACATTAAAAAAAAAAAAAAAAAAAAAAAAAAAAATTGTTATTTTTGTGTTGCTTTTATTTAAAAGTGGATTTAGTGATTGTATCTAATATTTCAAATGTGTATTTTTATATAAAATTGTAAATTTAAATGTATAAGGTTTTTTTATATATATTTTTATAAATTATTAATGTATATAGATATTTTATATATATTTTTATTTAGTAGTTAAATAATTTAGTTAATTTTTCTAGTTAATTTATTATTTTATAGAAACATTGGGACACAATATTTTTTTTTTTCCATTGGTCTGGTTTACAACCTTTCAAGTGATTGGAAAAGGATTTTGATAAAACCATCCTACAGAAACTTTTATCAACTATTAGACTATCTATAATATTAAATATCATCAACCAAAGACATTAATTTAATATATAAAAAATAATAATTATCTATTATCCATCCCATTAATAGTTTTATCCCATAAATACTTTTTTCATCGGTGATAAGAGAGATTATGTTAGGTAATTTGCAATAATAAATCTTAAGAGCAACAAGCTATTGATTAATATGTCTATAATACAAATATAATTTCATCTATGATAAATATGGAAAGTTTCATAATTACATAAAAATAGTGATGGAAATAATTGTAAATTTATAAAAATAAACAAGTCTCAAAAATCAAAATACAAAATAGAAATCCATCATTTAATAAAATTTAAATACAAAACAAATAGGAGTACTACCACAAGAAAATACTCCTCTTCATTTATAAATAACCAGCGTAGATATATCTCTTTCGAGCATCCAGAGAGATCAAATCTCTCTCTCTCTCTCTCTCTCTCTCTCTCTCAAGCATCCAGAGAGATCAAATCTCTCTCTCTCTCTCTCTCTCTCTCTCTCTCACATCCAAAGAGATCAAATCTCTCTCTCTCTCTCACACATCTAGAGGGATCAAATCTCTCTCTCTCTCTATCTCTCAAGCTACAAACCTCTTTAAGCGAAGAGGTTTGATCCTCTCAATGCTTGATCCACAATTAAAAAGGATATAGGTTGCTTTAGTTATTAGCCTTTGAATAGGCTACATTACAGAAAAATACCATGGACAAAAACCATGGGTTAGGAGTACCATGAGAAAAAACCATGGACAAGAAAAAGCCATGCGCTGGAGAATTTTATGTTTTTTAATTTTTTAATTTGATTTTTTATTTTGACTGAGTTAAAATGCCAAATATTATAACATATTCCCTAGGTGGAAGAGGTCTCTTGGCACAAAAATCTAACAACCAAAAATATATTAAGAGGGTCCTAGAATAAAATACCTAGATTATGACATTTCTTTTCAAGGCTTCAAGGTCTCTCTTGCTTCTTTTAATTTATGAAAGAAAATTGATGAGAAAAAACTAATAAATTAAATAAATATTAAGTATAGAACCATGGAATCTAACAAAACCATGTGAAAAAACTAGCAAATTAAATGAATATAAAGTACAAAACCATGGAATATAACAAAACTATTGGTAATAACATTTTTTCAAACGTTATTTTAACATAAACAAATCTAGGGACTAAAAAAGAATGGTTTGGTAAGTTCTAACCATGGGTGATAACATTTTTTTAAAAGTTATTTTAACATAATCACATTTAACGACTAAAATTGAATGATTTGGTATGTCATAACCACAAGTGATATTTATATATAATATTTAACTAAGTAGAAATTTTAAAAATCACAATTTAATAATTTATTTCACTTATTTATATTCATCAACCACACTCGTTAATTGGAAACATTGACTAAGATAACAAATTTTAATGGATCCAAAAGAATAAAATCAAAATTAATAAAAAATAACTAATATCAAGAAAGAATATCTAAATTTAACTATTAAAATTTAACATAAAAATAAATTTACTACACAAAATCATATATATGATGCATTAAAATAATTAATACAAAACATGACTACATATAATAATCATTTAATCAATGCAAATACAAATATGAGATAGTCATTATACACTTTAACAATAATTATGGTAAATAATATACACTAGCCTAGATCCATCCTAATTTCGGATATACCAACACCCGAAAGGGATCAAATCTCTTTTATAAATTAGTAATGTATATAGATATTTTATATATATCTTTATAAATTAGTAGTTAGATAATTTAGTTAATTTTTTTTTCTCTCAAACTAGCAATTTAATATCTAGTTCAACTATACTTTTAAAATATATTATTTCTGTTATTATAAAGATTAGTTTTCTATTATAATGGATTAAAGATAAAGTTTTGAAAGTTTTCTCTTTAGATTTTTCTTCAAACACATGTTGTAGTATTTATGGTTCTGCAAGTGGCAATAGTTTGAGACAACCCTCTATTTTTGCCTCTATATACAATGGAGATCAACTCAATCTCCACCATCTTGGTACCCAACCATGAAAACAATAACCCAATAACTGTGTGGAAAATGCTACAATAGATCCCAAATTTGAGGTCCACTCAAGTCACATCAAAGAATATATACAATGTATGTGGGATCATGTACTCATCCGGAAAATGCAAAAGCTAAATCAAACTTGAATTTGGTGCCAAGTGTTTCTTCACTATTGTATTTTCCAGCCTAGAGGATCAAACATGGGTATTCAAGAATGGCTTATGTGAGCAATGGAAGCTTTGTTGATAACTATAAGTATAATTAAGGAATGGCCCATGTGAGCAGCTAAAGCCTATGAGCAACTACCTATGAACCATAGTATTCGAGAATGTTAATGGTGAATGCTTGGTTTTATGTTTCATATTTTTCTTGTTTTTTCTCTCTCCTCATTTCTTGAATGTGAAACAAATGCTTGGTTTTATGTTTCATATTTTTCTTGTTTTTCTCTCTCCTCATTTCTTAAATATGAAACCTCGAAACTTCGTTTCTCATCTCGTTGTCGTTTCTCATTTCGTTTCCTCTTTCTTGTTTCTAGTAACATAGATTTCAAGCCCTTCCTTCTAGCTTTGGTTGAATTTCTGCATTGCTCTCAACTCCAAAAGCAGGTGATAGAAAGGATGGGTAGAAACCTTAGTACCCAGGATAGAGTTAAAGAGGAAGAAACATTGAGTCAGACACTGCAAGATTCCTCTCGTGGGGTAAAAGGATCACAACAAGGCCACATTAACCCCCCGAGAGAGAACGAAGATGCTATCGCATGCAATGGTAACAATCAGAGTATGGTGTAGCGTCGTATATTAAGGTCCACCAATGACATCATATTAGCAAAAATCTAAGCATGAAAATAGATTGAAACAAAAACAAAAGGGAAACCCTCACTAACTCGTCAGGCCCTTTCTCAATAATCGGGCAACATTTGGGTATGACAAAATAGGGATCCCTTCTTCAAAGTCCCTATTTTCTTTTATAGATCTTGTCATATTGATGGATGGCTTCGACCCTCCTCGAATGGCCATTGGATGAGTGCTGGGCAGTTGCATTCGTTAAACTTCCTGGAAATTGTTTGAAATTCTTTTAATTTAAAACTTTTATACAGAACTTTGACTTTCGCATTTTGTAATTTGGTGCATATGTTTTCTGCTCAAGTCACTTTTAAATAAAATACATACTTATTTTCCTTTGATTACGTTTCTCAACTATGGTCGTGGATTTATCCTGGACAAGTAATGAATATAAGATATGTTCTAGGGAATTGAACATATGTTTTTTCATCACTTGTATCGATATACTTTGACAGGACGAACATGGAAACCCGAACCCCTCGCTTCATTGCACTATGACTGATAGAGACTTTCCTAGTTGTTGAGCACAACACATAGCCCATATCATTCAGAGATATATTGGTGTTATTCTTTCACCTTGAGATAGATATATATTTGTTTTATTGCAGCAGGGAAACAACTGCTACATTATGATACATCAACTATACTCAAAGACGAAAATTATTTTTCCTGTACAACCATGTTGAGAGTAATAAGTATCTTCCCATGTTTCATCATAGCAACAGCTTCCATTTTGCTAATTCATCGTGTTTCTCATTTTAGTGGCCAACATTATTGTGCAAGTTTCTCCTGTCACTTTTTGCCTCCATGAAAGTTGGTAAGGAAATGTTAAGACAATGCTAAATGTCAAATTTTAGTAGACATTCTGAAAACCTTTTTGATCCATTTTCTAACATGGTCCACAATCTACTTTGATAGTACTACGATGTATCTCTTCCAAAACTTGATTGTCTTTCATAGCTGGACAACTAATTGGATAAATGATCTCTTTAAATCTGTCTTGGACTCAAAAGTTGTTGGCTGTTCTTGAAGATGGGCTAAGTGTTTACCCAAAACGTCCAAACATATCAATAACAACACATAGTTTAACAGAAATATTCATCCTCAACCAATTATTAAATGTGGAAATATTCCTCTAAAAGCCTGGATTTCCCATACATTGGGCATATTACTTATATAACCCCTGGTTTTAGTTTCTCTTGCATGTTTGGCGATTCAGCTAGAGTATGTCAAAATATAGAGTTCCTTGATGTCTTCACTTCAACTTCTTCTTGGATGCCATCTCAAAGAAAGGCTCAAAGGATATTCCAAATATTATCTTTAGAGGTGGCCATTTCGACCCTAAAGGCTGAGTATCCATGCCATCAGTCACACTCTTCTATGCATGTGTACATTACCCAGCAATTTATCATTAATAAACATTGTTTCAAGACAATAATTGTTCAAATAAATTTCTGAGACATTCTAGATATCTAAAGATATTTCCTTATAAAGCTCAAGTTCAGTAAATCATCCAACATATGGATCATGAAAAGTGGATCCTCACACTAATATATTCGCCATGGGATTGAGACAAAGATATACCAATTATAAACTCCCTCATGTAGATGAGAAAGTGGTGTTGGAAAATCTCCACGTTAAATTTCTGAGACTAAAGGGTGAGGGAACCATGAGTACCATTTAGAATTTACATTCCTACCATATTCAAATGGTGTCCTTCCTCAATGTAAACAATTCTTCAATAATATGGCCACTCTCCCACATGTGTCACTTCTCCCAATCCTCACACTTAATTGGCACACTGCACCTACACATTTCATTTGACAATGCGTATGTCTTGGGACTTTGTATCCACTGTAGTGGGCCTTCATCCCTCTTTTATTACAAAGCAGACTTCTCAAGGTAGGGGAAATCACAACTCCCTACCCTCCCTCATTTCAATGCAACACGAAAATATTTTCTTGCTCTCTTTCCATTTCACAGCAGTTCTTCAATCAGAAATCTCAATTTCAAGCCCTTCCTTCCAGCTTTGGTTGAATATTTTCATTTCTCTCAACTCCAAAAGTAGGTGATAGAAAGGATGGGTAGAAGGCTTGGTACCCAAGCTAGAGTTAAAGAGGAAGAAACATTGAGTTAGACACTACAAGATTCCTCTCATGGGGTAAAAGGATCACAACAAGGCCATAGTAAGCCCCCGAGAGAGAAAGAAGATGCTACTGCATGCAGTGGTAAAAATCAGAGTATGGTGCAACACTGTATATTAAGGTCCCATTATCATGCCCTCAAGACTTCGATTTCTGAGGAGAGAGAAAATATTTTAAAAGCAGAATCTGGAAAATTTGAGGCTATAATTAGCAAAGTGGAAAGCTTGCACAATCTTATTTAGAGACCTCGTGAGCAAGTTGCAGATGTTGATACACTCTTTGATCTCACATCCACACTCCTCGCTACTGTTAACAGATCAAAAAACAATGATGGTGCTACTCTAGTTGATTTTATTAGTAGTGATATTCTAAGAAACTATAGTGACCAGGCATATGGAAGCAGGTCTTTGGAGGGAAATGACGATCAAACCCAAATATCATGGAGAAATCTTGGGCTTTTAGCTGCTTCTGTTTTCCAGGATGCAGCAGGAATTTGCACTATGCTTGGACCAATGGATAATGAACCCAAGCAAAGGAAAGCTATAGTACAGAGAAAACAGACTAAGCCCATAGAAAGCACTCGACCTAAAGCAATGAAAGAGTCCCTGGAAGATGAAAAATCAAAAACATACAAGAATATGGCAAGCATATTTAACAATTTGCGAAAACAGAAGCAAGTCAAATTAGAGAATTTGGTTCTAAATAGAATATCATTTTCCCAGACAGTAGAAAACATCTTTGTGTTATCATTTCTAGTAAAGAATGGTAGAGTTGAAATAAATGTCGATGAAAATGGAAAACATTTTCTTGTCTCCAAAAATGCTCCCAAAGCTATAGAAATGGCATCTAGAGAAGCTTCTTATAGCCAATTTGTTTTTCTGTTTGATTAAACTGTAAGTAGAGTATGGAAGCTAGTGGTGAGGATTTGATGCCTCACAGAACTAATCCACTTATGATTCCTTGTTCTAAGAAGGCTACAGAGACTCCTATCAAAGAGATTTCAAGAAACAGGGGCAGAGTGGTACCTGCAGCTCTTGAGGTGTGGGAGGATGAATATGGAAGTGATGATGATGGTGGAGGTCTTCAAAGACTAGCACCGAAGAAGCGAAATAAGTGTCTCCTATGACTTTTGTTGCTTTTTTGGGTGCTTTTTGTTGGAAACTATCTTTGTTTCTATCAGTGCACTGTAATTCATACAGGAAGCTAATCTTTAATTTAAGAAATCTGGTATATAAACAATGCTATCTTGTTCTCATAATTAGTTATAATTAAGTTGACTAGCAGTGCAAACCCTTGGTCATGCAGTACACCCCTTTAGCCATGGTTCCAAGGCCTGGGCAGAAGACTGGCATCATGTAAAAGGAAATTCTTAATGTAAGATGTCAAGTTTGATCTGTTAAACCATGAGTAGTCTCCTTGTGACAGTATGTTGTAATTTTATGATTGAAAAGTATTTTGAGATACCACACAAGAACAAAGTTTCCAATTGTGTAGTTGGTTTAATTTGAGAATACATAAAGATGAGAGTAGGGTAAGGCCAAGCGAATAGAAGTAAATACAAAGGTTCAAAAAACTAGCTAGCAACCCTTACCATACCCAAACCCTTTTGTTGGCACTACATGGATAGAGAGATACACCCGGAGGCATGTGGAGAATAAGTAGGGATATGCATGCTCTAGATTGACTAATTGCTTGAGCCTGACTCAAGCAAGCGCAACTAGCAGATGGCAAGAGATTGGGAATATATATCTATTAAGTATGTGTATATGAAATTCATTATGTCCCCTTTTGATTTTCAAGGTGGGAGGAATGCAATGGAGAAAGGGAGATCATATTTGTCCTCTATATCCCACCTATCAGGACACTGGGATAAGTCCCAATAATAAGATTTAGGTTCTCTCATAAGTATTTGATTGTAGAAGGCCATCATGAATTTTATTAAGCTAAGTCATCCTTTAGTTGAAGCTTCAAGCAAGATACTCAGCCTCTTTTCAACCCTTCAGTCTTCCTGGAATGGCTACAGAACAACCCTATTTCTCCCACGTTGAATGCCTCTTCTTGCATGATCTTAAACTTCAAACTTCGGCCTTTCTCCCTACAAGAGCACCCAAGAAAAACACTCAAAACAACCTCTCTTTCACACGTTGTACCTACAGCAAAACATAAGACTTCCACATTGCTTCTAGGGCTTCTTTCTTGTTGTCTTATGGATCCTTCTTGTAGTGGCTAGGGCCTCCCTTTGATGGCATCTAGGGCCTCTCTGAGTGTTGCTTTAGACCTTCCTTGACTTCAGCTATATGCTTCTTCTTGATGGTTGATAAGGGCCTCCCTCTTGCTATGGAGTAGGGCCTCCTTTGTTGTGGATAAGAGCCTTCCTGTTGCTACGTATCTGGCATCTCTTGACTGCATCTTAGGCCTCTCTAGACTGCATCTTAGGCCTCTCTCTTGCTGTGGCTAAGCCTCCTTTTGACTACAGTTAGGGCTGCCTTTTACTGTAGCTAGGGCTTCCTTTTCGACTGTGGCTAGATCTCCTTCAAGACTTCATCTAGGTCTCCCTTCATGACTGCAGCTAGGGCTCCTTTGTGACTGCAACTAGGGCTTGCACTATTGCAGCCTACTAGCCTCGCGCTACCTGGGGACTCTCGCACTGTAGCACTCTCTGTTGCTTCATCCGCATTTGTCTCTACCCACATCTTCTAGTCCTACTACTCTCTCTTCGGGGCTCCCGTAGCAAGGTATAATCCAAGAGGTTGGGTACCTCAAGGATCTGCCCCTAATCGCCTGTAGTTCTCCTGAATACAGCTCAATGTCTCCCCACCTCTTCTCTAGATGTACATGAGCACTCCCTGTAGTCCCTAGCATGCCCTGGGCCACTACGACATGAGCACTAGCGCATTAACTATGCTAAAAGGTCACTTTCTTGTTAATTTGACCATGAATATCTCTTTTACAAAGCAATATTTCTTAGCTTTGTTTACGTTAGTGGTCTGATAAGAACATTTCTACAATCTCTTCACTAAATTTCTTAAAGTTTTTACATTTATGCTTTTTGACAAAAAAGGGCTAACATTTTACACTAGCTAAGTAAGGATTCTTTAAATAACCTTCTAGCTTGGTTCCTTTTTCTTCAATCTAAGCTTGGAAAAGTGTCATGAATTTACATTGAAAAATGTAAGAATCTAGTATTCTCCATAAAAGATCAGGCCAACTCTTTCATTTTGCAAATTACCTACCACTTCTGGACATATTCTTTGAAATTTCTATGTTGAAGGTGTTGGATTTACAGAATGCACACCTACAGTTCTATTGTTCACCTATTAGACCAGTGTACATTATAGGAAAACTTGGAAGGGTTGGACATGATTGTTCCAACCATACACCTATTGGCCTGCAATACATATATTCATAACACATACCTACAATACTATTGTTCACCTATTCGACTAGTGCATATTGTAGGAAAATTGTTAAATGTTGGACTTCATTGTCTCAAGTTCACACACCAGTGCTAAAGATGCAACATATTGTGTGCATCCTTAGATATGTTTGAGATTGCAAGCTAACTGCTTAAATAAATGCATGCATAAAACTTCTATATTAGAAAAATAAACATCAATATTTTTTTCTAGCATTTTGGGCTGAATTCATAATAGTATGCTAAAAATTGTCATTTCAATGTCTGGAAATTAGGATATATAAATGTGACATATATACTCTACATCTTCGGGTTATCTCCTTTTCAAATCTGAGTTTTTTTAGGCTACATGTTAATTGTTTGAACTTTGAATAAATTCCTAAATGGACTTCATAAATACTCGAATTAATGGACTTCGTAAGGCAGTGGTACCATAAATTGTGTTATTTCAAAGATTTGACTTCCATATGTTCAAAAAATACAATGTCCTCACTAAATACTTATATGTATAGATACTTATGTTTAGGATTATATATGTGTTGGAGCGGTTCCTTTATGTTTTACTATAATCCTGATGCTAACAAGATTTAGCTGACTTTTTTCATCAATTGTTCATAGAATATGCAAAATATTTCATTGTCAAAATGTGGCAAAATTTACATTTCTCCTGATTTATTTTTTTATTGTTCGTAACAAGATAATCATGTTGCAAGAATGAGGTATCCTACAGTCTGTTTCAATTTGTGGATATTTTTTTTCCTCCCATTTTTTTACAAGGATGAAGATTTCATTTTCATGTTGATGGTTTTTTCATGTATCTTATCTAGACCCAAATGTTGGTAATGGAGTAGATCTTAAGAAGTAGTCATGGAAATAGAATATCAGAGGTTAATGTTACAATACCACTTCCACCTGGTATTAGAAAAAGTTTAATGGAAATTGACATAAAGAAGAGTTATTTAACGACAGGGTTGAAAGGGAAACCTCATGTCTTAGTTCTAAGTCATTTATTTGTGTTTCTTAGCTCTAAGTCATCTGTTTTTGAGCTTTACCAAATCAATTATTTCACTAATCCAATATGCATGGATTGTATTTCTCACCCGATGTTAGTTACTTGACATGGTTGATATAACATTCAATTCTAGGCCACTTTTATTTTAAGTCAGAGATTTTATTGATTAAAAGGATGTTCATATTTTGATTGGTTTACTTGGAGCTTGATTTTAAAAGTTTTGTAAATTCCACGTGGATGTTATTTTTTTAGGGTGAGCTCTTTGCACCAGTAAGGTCAGATGAGTCCTAGAACATAGGTATACAATAAGAACATCTTTGGCCTTTGTTGTGTATCTGTTATTCTTTATATCATTGATGGATGGTTGATTATGTAAAACAGAGGATGGGAAGGTCCTGCCAATACTCTTGACAAAACAAAATAAACTGGAGTGGTAGAATTGTGTTTTAAAGGGTGAGCCAGAAATCAATACTTGAAAGGTAGAACTTGATAATGGCAAGCTATCTAATCTAGATCTAGAGACACAATAGACCGTGGAAAAAAATGATGGTATTGATGAGTCTTCCCAGAAAATAAGCTCTAATTGTTAGACCACTGCCCAAATTTCAGTTATCTGCAATGGAAATAGTGACTCTAGCTTTATTTGTATGAATAATGGAGTAACGACTCTGGCCATTGTCTTATTCATTTCCTATGAATTATTTTGATTTTCAAACTCCAACTAGTTTGTTGTTAATTTAATTAAAGCTTTGATGACAAACTTATAGTTTTCAAATCTCTTTTCTAAATCTACATTCTTGAGCAAATTTGTCTTTTTACTGTAGGTATTGTAGATTGCTACCATGTGACATATGCTATGATATAATTAGCTGGATAAATAGACAGAAGTGTTGTACAGCATAGTCTTTTTTAAATCTAAAGAAACAATATTTCCAAATATAAAGTTTATTAATTAAGAACAACTTTTAGACTTCTTTGCTAAGTTATGATTATATTTCAGTAGGGGATTTTGTGTACGCTGATATTGTGTTGTCTCTTTGGTTTTTGTCAGGTAACAATGGTTAATAAGGAATGTGTTCTTGAGCAGTAGGCACACATCTTATTCTACTATCAACAGGAAACTCCATTGTTTTCAGGCATGGAAACAAAAAAACAGATGTTAGTGGGATATCAAAAGTCCGTGTTGGATGAATTTAATACTAGTGATGATTTTGATTCCTTGTCAGATAAAGAATGTCATGAGTCAAATTCAAATAAACAAAAGCAACTCAAGAATGAAGGTGAAGCTATTGCTTTCTGTCCAAGTCAATTTCTTTTATTTGTTGGTTGCTGTCATGTTTTGAGTGCAGACTTGTGAAATTCCAAATTGCATGTTGGTTTATGTAAAGGGGATATATATATATATATATATATATATATATATATATATATATATATATATATATATATATATTTTATATATATATTTTTTTTTATCATATGTCGTTCATGGTTTCCAAAGATCCGTGTTACATTTGCACAGAAGTTTAGATATCATTCAGATATCTAAACACCAAACAACAACAACATTGAGATTTTTCTTTCAATCAACCTATAAGATATTGCATATGTCTTCATCAATGTTCTTCTTCCATATGTTATCAACTAATGACATTTCATTTGCAATATTTGGGCAACTCCAATTCATATGCAACCTGTCCAATCCTGCGTATCACCCTGTATGGCCCATAAAAGTGGGGCTTGAGCTTCTCAACCCCCTTCTGCTTCAGTGACGACTGTCGATATGGCTATAATCATAGATAGACCATGTTCCCTACCTCAAACTGTCTCTCCACCCGACCCCTGTCAGCATACAGCTTCTGCTGGTTCTGCGCTGTAACCATGTTATCCTTGAGAGCTCGGAGGATATCCTGACTCGCTTGGATCCAAATCTTGGCTCTAGGAGCCTTGCTATCACCAAACATCACGTCAGCAAAAGATAAAGGATGATACCCATGTAAAGCATACAATGGTGACATACCAATGGACATGTGATGTGTAGTGTTGTAGCAATACTCCCCCAGATGTAGCCACTTCAGCCACGCTCACTACTGCCCACTGACATAGTTACGCAAGTAGCCCTCCAGCCACTTGTTAACTATATATGTCTACCTATCCGTCTGTGGGTGATAACTGGTACTCGGTGTCAACTCCATCCCCACCAACTGGAAAATCTCCTGCCAAAACCCACCCATGAAACGACTGTCCCTGTCACTGACGATGGTCTTAGGAAGACCATGTAGCCTGAAGATCTCTCTGAAGAACAACTCGGCCACCTGTGCTATTGTATAGTGTGCGGATATGGAAAAAAAATGTGCATACTTTGTCAGTCGATCAATGACGACAAAGATACAATCCTTGCCCTATACCATGGGCAACCCTATGATGAAATCCATCGAAATACTCTCCCATTTCCCCTCCGGAATGGGAAGAGGCTGCAATAATCCCGCGGGATGGCTCATCTCTCCCTTATTCCTCTGGCAAACATCGCACTCTCGGATGTGCTGGAGTATGTCCTCCTTGAGGCCCTTCCATGAGAACCTCTCCCTAATGGCCCTGTAGGTTTTGGTAAAACCCTGATGTCCTGCCAACGGTGAATCATGTGATGCCTAGAGTATCTTCTTCTTGAGCTGAGACCCCTCAGTCAAGAAGATCTGGTCCCTGTAATAGATGATCTCATCGACTACCTTGTACCTGTCATCTGCCACTTTCCCATCCAGAACCTCACATGCAAACCTGTCCTTGGAGTACTCTACTAAGAGTCGAGCCCTCCAATCAGTATCCAAGCTCATAAGAGACAACATGGCTAGTCTACATGAAAGGGCATCTGCTACCACGTTGTTCTTACCCTTGACATACTCAATGTCAAAGTCATATGCTTAGATCTTACTGATCCACTTCTGCTACCTCTCCTGTAGCTGCTTCTGCTCCAAAAAGAACTTGAGGTTGTTTTGATCAGTCCTCACCCTGAACCTGTTACCCACCAAATACTGCCGGTACTTAGCCAATGCATGCATGATGGCTAGCATCTCCTTGTCGTATATAGAATACAACCTCTCATGCGGAAGGAGCTTCCGGCTCTCAAAGGCTATAGGGTGACCTCCCTGCATCAACACTGCGCCGATCCGCTCTCCCAACGCATCACACTCCAAAACAAAGGTCTACGTAAAATCTGGAAACGCAAGCACTGGGTAGCTACTCATAACTTCCTTGAGCCTGTCAAAGGCTCGTTGCGCTATATCCAACCAACTAAATGCCCCCTTCCTCATCAAATCTGTTAGGGGTGCAACAAGCTGTGAGAAACCTTTGACGAACTTCCGGTAGTAAGTACAAATGCCAATGAATCCTCGAAGTTCCGTCACATTTCTCAGCTCCAGCCATTCCCTGATGGCCCTGATCTTCTCCTCGTGGACTCTCACTCCATCCACTCCTATGATGTGTCCCAGATACAACATCTCCGTCAACCCAAATTCACACTTGGAGAGTTTGGCATAGAACTGCTACTCTTGTAAGATATGCAATACCGTCTCAATGTGCTGGAGATGCTCCTCCCAAGTTCTGCTATAAATGAGAATGTCATCAAAGAATACCAACACAAACTTCCTCAGGTGACTATGGAAGATGTGATTCATGCAGGATTGAAATGTAGTGGGGGCATTGGTTAGCCCAAAAGGCATCACCAAGAATTCAAAGTGCCCATGGTGACACCTGAAGGTGGTCTTGGGAATGTCCTGCTACCTCACGCAAATCTGATGGTACCCAAATCTCAAATCAATCTTTGAGAAGAAAAATGCTCCCCTCAACTCGTCCATCAACTCATCGATCCTGGATATGGGGTACCTGTTCTTCAGGGTCTTCTTGTTCAGGGCCCTGTAGTCAATGCACATCCTCAATGTATTGTCCTTCTTCTTCACCAACACCACAGAAGAAGCAAAAAGACTCGTGCTCATTCGAATGTGCCCAAGAGCTAGCAACTCCTGGATAGCCCGCTCAATCTCGTCCCGATAGGCCTTGGGGTGCCTATAGGGGGTGGTGATCACTACTTGGATGCCCTATTCAAGCTTGATAGTGTGCTCAAACCCCTGATCTGGTGGCTGTCTTGGTGGAATCTCTCCAAACACTATGGCATACCGATCAAGGATGGATTGGATCTCTGGATGTACCGTCTACCCTGTAGTCCCTGCCTCTGATGCCCGCAACTCCACTGCCCACTCTATGTCTCCCTTCCGGAAGACTGCCTCCATCCGATGAGCTGACACAGTCTGAGACAGATATGTGTGTTGTCCCCGTATCTTCTCATGCCTCCCTGTCTTCTCATCATCCCACTCCATCTCTAGGGTCTTCCAATCTGTCGTGACCTTCCCTAGAGTAATAAGCCACTGAACACCCAGTATCATGTTGGTGTCCGGAATATCGACCACGAAAAAGTGGTCAGTCAATGTGTAGGTGCTCATCGTCACTGAAAGCTCTGGAACATATCGAGCACATGTCATGGTCTGATCTCCTGGGACTAAGACTGAAAACCCATCAAGGCTCTCTGTCTGAATACCTCTTCGCTCAACCATCTGTGCATCGATGAAGTTGTGGGTTGCCCCACTGTCAACCAAAATTGGTACCTGCTGGCCACGTACTGTCCCTCGTACGCGTAGCGAGAGATACTTGGGAACTCCCCGCAATGCTGCAAGGGCCCCTCTGGTAGGTGCAAAAGATGCACCACCTGCTGCTGGCAGTGGAGGTGGCAAAGGTCCCTGTATGGCATGGCTATCTCCTGCCTCCACATCATCCTCATCATCCTCTTCTCCACTGCTCTCGGAGAAGACCTCAATAAAATGTGCTTTACCAGCAGCGCATCTATGCCCTGGTGCCCACGACTCCTGACATGTGAAGCACAACCGCTTCTTCTTCAGCTCCCTCTTGACATCGTCCTCAATCTGCACTCATCCTAGATTCCCCTTTGGAGGTGGAATCCTCACATCCTTCCCCTTAGACTGAAAAGGCTATCTTTAGGGGTAAGGTGTCCGGGTCCTGGGTAAGACATCTTGTAAGTCCCGGGTCCTGCTGATAGCGTCCTAGATTGTGGCTGGTTTAGTGGATCAGACTAAACCCTGAAGTGGCTCTGCTAACCCCTCAACATACATATAGACCCTCTGTGTCGTGGATAGGTCTGGCACCATCACGAAGACCCTCAAGAAATCTACGATGTAGGTCTCTGGGCTCCCTGTCTGTTTGAGCCTTGTCAGCTCAACGAAATGCTGCTCTGGATCCCTCCAATCAAATCGCTCCATCAATCTCCTGGTAAACTCGACATATTTCGTCACTGTGAAGTGCCCCAGTGTAACCATCCCGTGAAACCACCAATCCTGGGCCTTGCCATCCAAATGCAATGTTGCCACCTTGATGGCCTCTGCCTCCGACATCTGGTTAAGCTGGAAATAAATGTCCAACTTCTCCACCCAAGACTTTGTCGAACTGTTTGATGAGACATCAAACGTAGGCAAGTGGAATCTACTTGCTGCACGATGGGTGTCGCCATCATGGTAATGTCGGTATCCTCTGTGATGGTCGCGGGGTCTGCTATCCTGCTGGAGTTGAACAAAATCTCTGAATGACAGGGCTTCCTTGAACTCCTGCCCATAGGCCTAGTACTCTGCAAAATAATCACCCATATGCCCGGGCTTTGCCTCCTAAGAAAGTGGGCATGGTAGAGCGTGTAGGGGCATGTGAGGCCACCTGCTGCACAGTATCACGCTGCTCTGGCAAGTGATGGGATGCACCTGATCCCTCACCAATGTGAAAGACTCGAGGGCTCTCACACTGTTTGGCCTCTACTTCCGTGAATCTCTGCCCCATCACCTCAATCTGCCTCGACAAATCCTGCACTGATTTGAGGAGCATATCTGCAAATCTTTTCCCATCCTCGTCAGCCATCTATTCTGCGTCCACTACTGGCTCTCTCTATTCTGCGTCTACCACAGGCTCCTCCTGTTATGCGTCCACCACAGGAACACAGTCTCCCTCCCCATAGGTATTCTCCAACCTACATCCAGTGTCTCTGTACCTCCTACCTCTGTAACAAAAGTAGGGTTTTTCCCCTGGTGTCATAGATTGCTAGCTCCACAGGCTGAGCCAAATCTATGCTCTGATACCACTGTAATATTCCTAACCCGGAATATTCCTCAAACCCCAGCAAAAACTCCAACCAAATATGTGCAAATGATATAATAACCCAGAAGTGATAAAATAACAGTGGAACAGCATATAATAATGTAAACCGGAAATATAAGCAGATACACAAGAAATGCAGCGAGAAATGCTAAGCCATTTTATTATACTGAGCAATAAAATGAGTACAAGAGGTGATTAGACAGATGGCACCTCGACTTGCACAAGGAAAGTGAAGAAATACTCTCAGAATGACAAGAATGGCCTCTCTGCGTGGATGTTGTTGTTGTGTTGCTATTGCTACTAGGAAAAAAATGATGATTTGGGGCTGCTCCCCTCCTCGGAAAAAGATGAAACTATGGATTTGAGCTCTACACAAGAAACCCAGAAAAACCCAGAAAGCTTTCCTGGAATGGCCTATCCCCGAAAAACACCCTCTTGGGGTTCTATGCAGTTCCTCAATGCCCTACGCTGCCACTAAAGGAAACCCCTCTAAACTCTGCCTGAAACACTACCTGAAACCCTGCCAAAGATCCTCCAATGAGACAAGAGTTGGACCCCTGCTCAATCTCCCAGCATAAATCCACTTGCAAAACCCCAATCCAGCACTACAACCAAAAAGAACTGCGTCCCTCTCCCAGTGCTGCACAGTCCTCCAAAACACTATTAAAAATGCTATTGGAATATTGATGAAACTACTGCTGAACACCAAAGGAAATACCTTGCCCGAGTAGGCACTCGAAGTCCCCTAGGGCTAAGGGTGAGATCTCTGAACGGAGACACTTGATGCATTAAACAATGCTGCAGACTAGCTAAATAGCCAGCGTGCTCAGAAGTCGAAACGACTAGCTCCAAATGCACATAACTGAATGATCCAAAATGAGGGGGTTCCTCTCTATCTTATAGCCTCTGCCTCTTACAATCCCTAGGCTCACCTTCCCCTGTGTGATCCCCTTCTTGCCACGTGTTCCTTCCCTCCTGCACAGTCCCTCCATGTGTCTACGTGGGCCCCATTTCTGCGTCCCCCTTTGGCCCCCTTGGTTCCCCTTTAAGTCACAACATTGTGCTACTAGGAGGTGACTTTTATTCTAAAAGTGAGTTATGTCTCCCGTCCTCACTTTTTTTATTTACAAGTAACTATAGAAGGCAAAAATCGAACAAAATCGAATATTCCAATTAGCCATGGCTAATTAGGAATATTTGTACACCTTTTCACTTTGTATGCAGTCATCTTCTTCCATTACTTCTTTTCCACTCCACATTGCCCTGTGAAAGTTGTGACAAAAGAGTAAATACGATGGCATGAGTAGTAAGGATCAAGCCCAATAGGGTTGAATTTTCGGAAGCATATCCAAAATGCAAAAAGAAATTTGAGAAAGCAGGACGGTTACAATTTCTAGAGAAGTTTCATGAAAACAACTAAATCCTTCGCTAGAGATTTTGATGGAGTCGAAGAAGACATTGGGGGCGATAGACTTAAGGGGTTGAATCTTTATTGCTTGAGGCTAGTGAATTTACCAAGATTGGTGAGGACTGGTTTAAAAATCAAATAATTAAAGGAGAGATGTGGAAAAAGTTCATGATAAACCCTAAAATGGAAACAAAATAGAGAAAGTGCATACCTATTTCTGCATTCAAAAGAAAATGGAGGAATATTCTCTTTATACTTCAAAAACTTGTCACTTGCGAAGGAAAGTATGGTCTGATACTATTTTATCATGTTTGTCTCTTTATGCATTTTCAAAAATTTCACGAAATAAATATAGCTTATTATCTCCTTAGATATCTTATAAAGAGGGCTTCTAAAATTCAAAAAGAAAAGTCCAAAAATATAGAAAGGAGTCTATATCATTTTGGACTCATCAAAATTTTAGTTGAGTTAAATTTACTCTTGAAATGAGATAATTGGGATGATTTCCTTTTGAGGAATCACTTCATATAAGATCTTGAAGCTTCACATGAAACAAGTGCTCAAATCCATAAGGAAAGACACTCTAAGGCTAGGTTTCAAACACTCAAAACCTAAACCAATGGTGGAGTTAATAATAAATCCTATAAATGAGCCTGTAATTAAGTGTATGATTGAACCAATGGTTGATTCTATGGAAAAATTTGAGCCCATGGATAATTTTAAACCTAAATATTCTCAATTAAAAGTGATACTAGAAGAGAGGGTTTCAAGCCAAAAACCAGAAAAAGTTTGGGAAAAATCACAGAAGACAAAATCAATAAAGAAGGGGGCAAAGAAAAATGAAACCCTTGTATCCAATAACATCGTGACAATAGAAGAGACCACAATGAAAGATGAAACAAATGAAAAAGTTATCAAGGAAGAAATTATAGTGAAGATAAACCCTGAATCTGAGAATGTGCCTAGAAGAGCTACTCATAGCATGACCAAAAGTGAAAAGGGATGAGAAAATACTAAAAAACTAGTAATTAATGTCAAGGACTCTAATGGAGAAAATAATAGTTTACTAGAGAAGGCAAAAACTGGCAAAAGGAAATCAAGAGATTCAATGTATTCATAGACTTTTTTTTTAGCAACGTTAATTTCAAGGCTAGTTTTCTTTTGTTTTGATGGTTTTGTAGATGAAAAAGGAATAGGTATTCTTGATTCCATTTTTCCATTTTTTTTCCTTCTCTAGTAAACTATTATTTTCCCATCAGAGTCCTCAACATTAATTACTGAGAATAGTAAATTCAATGTAAACAATTAGATTCATGTGCAAAAGATAGATATCAAGAAAATTCACTTTGAGTTTATTTTTATCATGGATATGGGAACTTTGTAGTTGTTTCCTAAATATGAATCCTAGATAGCGACCTAATTTTAATATAATGGGTTCAAGAAAATATCCAACCCTAGAAGATGAAATAATAATGAGAATTAGGGATACATCTCCCTCACTTCAAGGTTAGACTTAGACAATAGTGTAAAAATACTAAAACCCCCTAAAGCCCTAAAGACATATCGAGATGTATCAAATGTGAAATATAATCTTTAACCAATTAATTGTGCAAATCAATCCACCACTATGAAAATTCTTCCATATTTTTAGAATAAACTTATAATTTTATCTTAACATCATCAACTCATAATTGAGTTCTGTTATTCCTAATTTATTGGCATATATAGCCTCACAATTATCTCTTTACATATATGTAATCGTGCAAAACCATTGCACATTTTTTAGCATTACAACACTTTAGTTTATATCTTTGTATCAATACTAATGTGTGCAATAAATGATTGAACCCCATATCTTATGTCTTTGGTTCTTGATTTCATGGGATCCTCTTATGGTCAATAAATACAAGGCACACAAAATTTATCTTTCAATATTTACATTGTTCCAAGGAATGAAATCTAATTTGTATGTTTTAATGCATTAGTGCATATTATCTTATTACCTTACAAACAACGCATAATTTTATTTATTATTACTTATGTTAATTCAAGTTCTTGGTCTTTAAACCATGAGGTTAGCCAAAGCACATGTCCTCGCTAACCCTCTAAAACATTTTTTTATATTTTTTGAGGTATTTTTATAGGAAACCACTACTTTCTAAGAGAAAAATTGTATCCAAACACTAGTTGCTAGAATACAAGGTGTAGCCAAATGTTAGTTGATGGAATACAACATGTGGTCAACTATCAAATAAACATGAGAAGTGTTGTAGAAATTAGGAAAAATAATAATTAAAGGCTAAAATCAACTCCATGGACATAGGATGGTGAAGTATGAATTACAGATTCCCCTTAATGTATGAGGTTTAAAGAGTTGTTGATGGCTAAAAGATATCATAGCGGTTGTAGGAAAATATGATGCATGTGTTGTAGTGGCTGCAACACCCTCCAAAATTTTGGCCTACATTCAAATTTTGGAGCCTACTGTGGATCCTGTGATCGGTCGTTCCTTAGTCACTTATTGGTCAATTGATGATTTCAAGCCCCCTTCTCGGATATCAAGTGTCGTTCACGCTTTTATCTTTATATAGCAAGTGTCATCTTTGGGTATGGGAATTATCGCTTGTCATGCAAAGGGGAGTTTTGGTTTGCTTCAAGGGGAAATATTTGTGAAGGTGAGTTGTTCTCATCATATAGACATCTTTCACACTCATTTTCAAAGTTTCACAAACCATTACACAAGTGTCTTCATTATCCTTACAAAGTTTGTGGACATGGTTGCACTTTTCGTAAGTTGCCACAAAGGTTATTGCATTAAGTTAAGTATGTTTCATATGTTCTAGATGATCTATGTTGTATCACTAAGTGTCCAAGTGTGTGGTCACAGTCATGTTCTATCATTGTTCACATCAGTTCCACTGATCCCACACTTAGCCAAATTCCGGAGGATTGGCTAGCAACCTAGCCTCATCCAACCTTCCCAAACTATGCACTACGCATATTCAACCTTCAAGTTGTTCCTTTTTCTACTGGAACTGTACAATGCATAGAAATCCCTACCTCCATTGACCTCCAAAACTTCACAGATGCTTCCTCTAGTGTCCTTCCCTCAACCAAAGCACGCTTCCTCCAAAAACTGTGTAGTTTTGTCCCTCAAGCCTCTCAGCTACCCAGTCCCTGTTGCCTCCTTAAACTATGTATGTTTTCCTCCCAAGGCCCCATCCTGTAGCAACCACTTCCTTCATGAACTATGCAATTATGTCCCTCGGTGAGCACTGCGCAAATTTTTCCCTCTATAAGAATTGTGCAGAAATTTCCCTCAGTCTAGCCTGAGTTGCACACTGCGCAGTCTCAGTGATCAAGCTTAACCATTGGCTACTTGAAATACGCAATTGTGTAGTCACTAGGCCTTCTCCCCTCAACTGTCACTCAATCCCGACCCAAATCATGAATTCAAGTACTCTATCTTAGGCTAGGGGTTTTCAAACTGATGCCATCTCATCATGAGTGAGTTGCAGATGCACGTACTCTCTTACATTATGTAAATATGGTGAAGGAGGATATGAAGAAGGAGGAAACACTAGATTACACTTAAGGAGCTAAGGACAAAAGATAATCATTAGATAAGAAGACCAAGGAACCCTGGGGTAGGATAGAAGATCAGAGATCCGGACCGCATGAAGACTCCATCTGATTCACAACCCTTTGGAGGGTAGGTATGAGAAACAAATCACATATTTCATGAAGTTGAAATGCACCTCTTAGTGTAGTATGAAGGAAAACTTACCATTGTCACATCATTATGTCTTCAATGACATGTACGGTCGCAAACACTGAAAGTCATTCCATGTGTTTTGATTAAGTGTTTCGCTCCCTTTTGCAAGTTAGCTAAGATGTCATCTTTTTGCATGTTGGTTGTCACACTTCATGCATAAGCTAATTCTAGTGGCTCCAAGGGATCATCTTTGTGTTTATGAGTTTTCCTAACCATGTAAACACCTATCGTTGTCATTCACAAAGTTTTGAGCGTTGTCACACAAGTGTCGTCACGGTCGTCATAAAGTCTATCTTAGGTGTCGCACATGTCGCAGTTGGTCATGAGGCGGTCATATGCAAGTGAAAGTGTTGTTCATGTGTCATGGGTGATTAATTTTGTTGAGTTGTCAAGTATTCTAAGTGTTAGGACACAGTCAAAGCTTCATCACTTCACCTATCAGTCTCACTGGTCCAACACTTAGCCTTTTCCGAAGAAGCTCCCCGACCCTTCAACTTGGCTTCACCCAACCTGTCTAGACTGCGGATTACGTAGTTCCAGTCGGCAAGTTGTGACCTTGACCCCTGGATCTGCACAATGTGAAATTCCTATCCCCCAAAAATGAGGTATTGCACAATTCCTCGGCCCAAGACCTACCTTCCCTTCAAAAATTGCGCACTATTTTTAGTCATCCTTCCCTCCCAAAACTAAGCAGAAACTACCTTCAGTGGTCCTCCCCTCACCCTGACCCACTATCTCCAAGAATTACACAAAAATTAGTCGGCCTTCCTCTCCAGAAGTGCATAGAAATATTCCACAGTGGCCCCTTCTCCATCCAGACTCACTCATCTCCAAAACTACGCAGAAGACAGCCTCTCATCCCAGCCAAAACTATGCATTACGCAGTTCTAGGCCTCAAGTCTTAGCCTTGGCTACTAGGAATATGTAATGCACAGTCACTAAGCTTCCCTCTCTAACTTGCGACTCAATTTCGGCTCAATCTTTGAAGTTTAATGCACCATCTTAGGCTAGGAGGTTTTGGGGCTGATGTCATCTCGTCATGAGTGAATTGTAGATACAAGAACCTTGTGAGATGATGAAGAAAGAGATGAAGAAGGAAGACATGCAAAGGAAATTCTTGTAGTTGAGCATGCAAGTTGATCTATCAAGGCAAATAAAATGGACATCAACTCGCAATCACAACCCAAGACTTGAGATCTTTTAAGACTCTTGTCGCCAAAACATGAGGAGGTGGAAGACAAGACTATTCTCAAGAAGACATCACTCACAGCAACAGTAGTGGCCTGACACTACCACAACATCCAAGAAATTTACATCAGAAGTGCCATGTCATGTATTGTCATGAGTTGTCATATGACATCATCATTGTGGACCATGTATATTATATTCAAATGTATTGTAAAGTGGAATTCCAAAGGACACACATGAATATGGAGAGTCATTTAAGTTGAAAATTCATAGGAAGTTGAATAGTCATGAGGGTATTCAAAGAGTCACAAAGGGGAAGCATCACCCCTTGGTTATATATACCCCCTCATTGTATGAGCAAAGGACTTTTCACCTTGGCTCCTCCCGTAAGGCATTAGAGAGAGATCAGCTAGTTCTTTGAGGAGCAAGGAGTGGCTCCAATGTCCCACTATTAGGGCTAGTGATGTACATTGTAAACATGTGTCTTGGAAATTTTTCTTAATAACAGAAGCCTTTTAAGGCCAGCATGTTCTTCATGCATGGACTATGAATGTTTGTAAGACTATTTTGTGGACATTTGTATTTCATGTTTGCTTTCACATGTACTAAGATAGTTGAACTATTTTGGTTATTTTAGTGCTTATCTTATTGAGAATGTGTTTTAATGGTTGTTATTGTTGTCCCATCCTTGTGGACTATTCTGCGGGATATTAGACAGATATTTCCTTATTTCTTGATTGTAACGACTGTCGCATCCATTGTGGACTATTCCGCTTGATGTTAGACGAAGTCTCCAGGTTCATGTGTGTCTCTTCCTAGGTGGTACTATTACCTCTCACTTAGAGGCTCACTTTTTTCCCCTTTTTACAGTAGAAGAACCTTGACACAGTTGCGACTCCACATTCACTAGGCACACATCCCTTGCTTTTTCGAAGACGCCATTACATCACTCTCATGTGCTGACAGCTAGAGTCAAGGAAAATATTTAAGGATTTCGAAATCAGGCCTTTATACCATATGGGACTCCTACACCAAATGGTGTGAGGTCTTATTGGGACTTCATATCGAGGGGATCCCCTTGGTTGACGGATTTCTAGAACAGTCAAAAAAATGGTGCTAGAAGGAGGGCCAGACGATAGGCTGTGCCTGTTGAGTCTGGTTTGAATGTCTCATTTTAAATGGATTTTCCCCAAATCATAATCTCAGGATGTTTTTCTAAACAACTTAATTGTACCATCTCTACGAAAGTTATTCATAACCTGTCCGAATTTAAGTTCCATCGTGAGGGTGAATCAACTTTTTGTGAACATTTGTTTCAAGTTGTCCGTCTTTGTTTTTCTAACATAATACATTGCAAATATGTCATGGCTAGATTACTCACCCTCATGTTTGAAGGTCATGTTAATCATTGGTGTCATACATTACCCATTGCTTCTATCCATTCATTCGACCAGCTTGCCAAGAAGCTTCATAAAGCCTTTGATAAGTATAACTATCGAGATTTTTTTGGAAGAATCAATCTTTTAAGAATGAAACCTGATGAATCAGTTGAGGATTTTTCTAATCAACTCCTTCACCTCTATTATGAAATTCTTGAAGAACACTTGAATAGGGATTCCTTGAAACATGAGTTTGAGTGCTTAGTTCTAGTCTCTTCATATGGTGAACCTGAACCTCTTGATTTTTCTGCTCCCCCAAATCTTGTGAATCATGAGACACCTCAAATTTCAAAGGAGGAGCCTCCTGCCCCTTTTGTTCATTGTCCTCCTCCCTTTCTAGTCCTGATGCGGGTGCCTCCTTGTGGTGATTGTAAAACTAGAAAATCTACAAATCAAATCTCCAATCCATCTTCTCATTCTTCTTTTCTTACTCATGATTCAGATTCAATGGAGGAAATTCTATAATAGATCATGAAGCCTATGGTGAAGACCCACTCCTCCATCCTACAAGATGATGTCACCATTCACAACTCTAATCTCAAAGCTAAACTGGATTTCTGTTATCCTCTATCATCTACACATCCTGACTCTTTGTACCATGAACCACTTGATCAATCTGCTCCACCAGCAGCTCTTCACATACTCTTGATTCTCAAGCTATTGGCTCAAATTGCGATCAGGTACAAACCATTCACATTACACAGGTAGAGGAGGAGAAAGGTGAAGATGCTTTCAATCTTTCCTCTCTTTTTAAGAATGTTCCATGTCAAGATATGGTGTTTCCATTCTTGAATGATTCTCAATCTACTAATCTTGGTAGAGAATCCAATGCAATAAATTCTTTCAATCAACCCCCAACCTTGGGAAGTGATCACTCCAATGATGATAGCTCTATTTCCATATGTCGTGAGGTATGCGCAAGCACATCATATGATCTTTCGATTTCTCATGAAGATTTTAATTTAGATCTAGAATCTGCTTTGGTCAAAGAAGATGTTCATATCGAAACTTCCTCTTCACCTCACTATCCCTTGTGTCCTACAGTTTGGAATACATCTACTTGTGATGGAGATACTCCATGCTATTCATTTTCTTCATCTGATGAGTTATCCCCTCAATGGACATAAGGTGGTGAGGTTGTCCATGATAAAATTGAAAATAGTCAAATCATAGAGAACCCTTCCCACCCCTCACCATCTCTTCTCTTGCATGAGAACAACTCTTCAAATCAGCTTGCTCATGATATCTCACTGATTGATTTATCTTTGAATTTGTGATCAGAAGAATCTTCTGACTTGAGCAATCTGGTTGTTGAATTTGAAAAATATGGTAAAATATGTGACAGAGATAGTTGTTATCCGATTAGTAGTAGTCTTGCTAAAACCAACAATAGCATCTATCCTCAAACCATGCATGATTTTGCCCAAGCTTTAAAATGCAATTCTACAATCCTGGGAATTTTTGGGACCTACCAGGGAGTCAAGGCACTTCAACTATCGTTGATGGTTATGTCAGGATCTCGTGACTCTGGTAAGGCCCCCAAATTAAGTCAGATCTAGTTTCTCTCGCACAGTCCGTCTCTCTGCATGGTTTCAATCAATGTAAATTTCCTTATGAAAAATGTTTGGTATTTCGAGTGTGACCTTTCAAATTTTCAAGATTTTACTTCTCACTAAATTCAAGAATCTGTTATAGTTCATTCATCTTCATGAAAATTTCTCGCATCAAACTCAAGTTGGGAATGTGCATCTCTCATAGAGTCATGGAATTGCGAAGTTGATCATTCCAATGACTATCTTTGCATAAAGGAATCATAATTATCAAATTTATCCCTTAATGGTTAGCTCCTAGGTCTTCTTGCGAATTTAATGTCGCAAATATGTCCTCTCATCGCACCAGAAATCCTCTTTAGTGATAATGAATGCACAAGTTGTCTCATGAATCAAGCTCTTCTTTGTTCACCATGTCCCAACTGGCCTCATGTATTTGTGTTTCCGATATCCTTTTTTAACTCTTTTGATGACTACAATGCTTGTACAATTTGTCACCAGTTGTAGGAACATGGTATGTCATATTTTTCTGGAAAGGAACTTGGTTTGATTTTTCAGAGCATTCACGAGACTGTTCAAATTGATTTTTCTTCGTTTATCGCAAACCAAGAATCTAATGCTTTAATCAACTCATATGATCATAATTATGTCTCTGGTGACTGTCATTCAACCTATCGTCTTCCCATCATCACATCCAATGACAGTTGTTTCACACCCCTTAATCTTCATTGTTAAACATCTCTCTATTCAAATTTTTGTCAAGCAGGCGAGGCACTTCAACATTCGCTAATGGTTATGGTAGATCCTCACTGTCTTGGCATGACTGTTGAGAATGATGAGATCTATTTTCCCTCACAAGATTCCCATCGTGATCCCACTCCTCTAATTAAAAATTCATATTTTCCAAGATTTCATAGTTTTCAAGAAGGCCATTATGAAATTTATGATCCAATTGTTGAATGGATGGAACAATCTTACCTGGAAATCTATGTAGCAAACAACAAGTTTCAATCCTTCCTCATGCTTTCTAAGGGGATCGGTGTAGATGAATACACATCCGTAAGAAGCTTCCAAGTTTTGTTGAAAAATGGGATTCATCGAAAAGGTAAGCATGTGAATTGGATGAAAGTAGTGATTGTGACACACCTTTCCACCCACAAGCAAGACCTTCCTTTTCTTGTGCAAGGTTTTCAAGTTTTTATATTTTATGTTGCACATCACTTTATATTTGTTTTAATTTTTCATATCTTTATGGATTTAGTTTGGGAACAATTTTTTTTCCCATGGAAAAAAGTCTTAATTTCTATTGATATATAAGAAATTACATTTTGTAGATGCTAAGGCATATGCATATGGAGGCAGAGTTGCCTGTCAAGTTCAAAAGGAAACTATTGACCAGAAAAAAGTAATGAAAAGTTGTATCTCCACACAGGGAGTCCGTTATCTGCTGTACTGTATCTGCTTGCTCTCTAACATAGAGAGAACAAGATCAAAATTGAAAGCTGTGTCTTCACAGAGAGAGAAAACTAAGTATCAAAATCTAGGCTGTATATCCCAAGTCATAAATATAGACCAAAAAGAAGTAAATACAAACATGATATATACAAGATTATCAGAAAATATTATAGAGCTTGTAGCCCATTTTCTCTAGGATCCACAAAAGGTCTGTGGTAGTGCTGGTGGAAGGTCCCATCTATTTCCTCCTGGATCAGCCAGTCATTGCCTTGTCTAACCGCTACCTCTTTAGAAAGGTGATCAGCCCCCGAATTTTGCTCCCTGTAAATGTGGTGACAGGCAAAGGAGTCAAAAGAAGATATCAATCTTTGTGCTTCTTCTAATATATGCCTCAATGAAAATGCATTACAGTGGGATGCATTATTTATCCAATTACAAACGATTTTGGAATCACCAAACAGCTGTAGATGTCTGCAATTCTTTTCCAATGCAAAATGTATGAGATGTTTAGCAGTACATAGTTCAGCATAATTATTAGTTCCCCTGCCTAAACTTATTTGGAACTTCAAACAATGTGTATCATTTAGGTCGAGAATGGCTCCTCCACCACATCTTGCCTCCTGCACAGAGCCATCAAAGTATGCCCATGGTTTTGTTTTGTCTATGGTTTCTAGTATAATGGTGCGGGGAGGGGCATTGGAGTCCTCCTCGGGAAGAAAATCATAATCCGCAATGGTATGGAGCAGGATGGCAAGCCAATGGGGTATTTTGTGGTTGAAGATAGAATGATTTCTAGCAATCCATAGTGACCAGCAAACTAGAAGAGGCATATTTCTAGATTTTCCATTTTGACTTTGACACCATGTACTCCAGGCATCCAGAATGGTGTGTCCATGCCAGATATTTAAGCTTGGATAGTGAGTAATGATGGAATTCCAATGTTCCTTAGTGGTGGGGCAATGTAGGAAGAGATGTTCAGTACTCTCTTCGTCATTGTGGCACAGGTGACACCAGAAAGGGCCATGAAAAGATCTTTTCATCAGATTTGATCATGTGGGGATCTTATCAAAAAAAATGTTCCACATCAGTAAGCGGGTATGAGGGGCCGCCTTAAGATTCCAGAGTAATCTCCAATTTGGGTTTATGTTCTGGAGCTTGAATGGTTCCATTAATCTCATATAACCCTCTTTTGGAGAATATGTTCCGTGTTTGGCGAAGGCCCATATAATCTTGTCCAGTCCTTCTGATAGTTGGATGTGTGCCTATGTAAGAGCATCCATGAATTCCTGCCAATCAAGTTGCCACTGCAAAGGGATGTCCAGATCACGAGCCGATTTCCATGCCTGTTGTAGGAAGGAGGAATTGTTTCTGTCACCGATGTGTTTGATGTGGGTGATACCCCTACTATGTAAGTTCCTTATCAAGTCTGTCGGTAGTCTATGTGCATTGCCACAACCAACCCATGGGTCCGTGCCAATACGAACAGCATTGCCCTCCTTTATTCTCCACGTTATGCCTTCACGAAGGAGTGGTAATGCATTTATAACTACCTTCCATACATTGGAGATGTTATTACTTGTTCTGTGCTGCTGTCTGAACCAGTCCATCAGGTTCATGGGCCAGATGTATTTCACTTGTGCAACCCAAGACCAGAGGCTGTTTGTAGTGATAAGATGCCAACCGAGCTTTGCCGCCAGAGCTTTAGAAAAAATATCAAGCATTTTGATGCCCCATCCTCCCCATCTCTTAGGCTTTGCTATAGTGTCCCATTTGACCCAGGCAAATAACCTACCTGGTTGATTGCCTTTCCAAAGGAATCTGCAACATATGCTTTGTAGCCTATTCAATATGCCTTTCGGTATCGAAGCCAGGGTCATCCAGAAAATACGAGTGGCTTCAATCACAACTTTAATTAGGACTAATCTTCCTGCACGGGATAGGTATTTATGGTACCAAACCTGAAGGCGCTTTTCCACTTTTGCAATAAGCCATGTCCAGTCTACGATCCTGTATCCGTGAGGCTTAAGCCTAAAGCCCAAATATTTAAGACCGTCTTCTAGGTCCAGAGAGGTAAAAGGGAAACACTGTGAGGTAAATATAATCTCATGTTGTGAGCAACCAAAGGAAGTAATCGTAGATTTACTATCATTTATTGTCATCCAGGTTACATAGTGAAAAAGATTGAAGATATTTAGGAGGACCGTGGTGTCTCCAATGTTGTCATTTAAAAAAATGAGAATGTCATCAACAAATAATAGATGGGTGAGATAAAAATTCTCAGAGATCTTAATGCCAGCCAGTTGATTTCTATTTCGAGCAGATATGATGGCCCTGCTTAATCCTTCCATGATAAGTAAGAAAAGTAGGGGGGAGAGTGGGCATCCCTGCCTGAGACCCCTCTCCAAGAGGAAGAAAGATGTGGCTTCCCCATTTAATAACACATTGTAAGATACATCTTTAATGCAACTCATGATCCATTTAATATATGCAAAAGGGAAGCCAAGGTGAGTCAGTAATAATCTAATGTAGAGCCAATTGGCTCTATCAAAGGCCTTTGAGAGGTCCACCTTCATAATCATGCCTTTCTGCTTCTTCATCTGCAAAGTGTGGAGGAGTTCCTGAGCTGTGGCTATAGCCTCATCAATCTGTCTGTGTTGAAGGAAAGCAAACTGCTCAAAGGATATGTGTCTAGAGAGGATAGGCTTCAGTCAGTTTGCTATGATCTTTGCGATAATCTTGTACAAACAGTTGCAGAGGGAAATGGGTCGGAAGTCGTTGAAAGAAGAGGGATTGTCAGATTTCGGAATAAGGGCAATGAAGGTGGACTTGATGGCCGGGGAAATTCTTCCACTCCTTCTACAGTCCTACATAATCTTGAGTAAATTGTTCCCCAGGATATCAAAAAAAGCAATGTAGAACTCGATGGTCCACCCATCCGGCCCAAGGCTCTTGTCTTTTTTAAACCATTTTATAGTTGCCTCAAGCTCTTCCTTCGTCACTTCCATCATCAGGTCCTCCGTGTCTTCCTGTTGTACAAATCTGGGAAAGTGTTCAGCAACCCGCATGATTTCCATAATATTCACAACTCTGGGTGCCCTATAGATGCTTTTGAAGTGTTCAATGGCTAATCTAGCCAGATCCCGTTGAGATGATACCAATTGACCCTGATAGTTGCGAAGTTCCAAAATAGTATTAATGGCCTTTCTGTCGTTGGAAAATTTATGAAATAACTTGGTATTATCATCTCCTTCAATGAACCAGATTGCCCTGCTCCTGAGCCTCCAGCTCTCCTCCCTTTCCTTCAGTATTTGGGAACGCTTCGTGATGAGGGAGGTATAATGATCTTTGCTTTCTTGTGATAGGAAAGTTCCATTAGAAGTGTCCTCATGTGTGGCAATGGCCAACTCTGCCTCCCTCAGGGTGTTGTCATCATTTTTTCGTTTCTGGTGAGCCCAAATTTTGGAGATCCTCTTAAGTTCTGTCAATTTCCTGATAAAACCTTCTGTATGATCCTCGCATTCCTGTATAGGGTTGGATTGCCAGTAATTAGAGACCAATTGAATGAAGGAAGGATCCTTGAGCCAAGAGGCATTGAATTTGAAGGGGCTTTTAATCCTTAGGTTTGTGTCGGCCAACTCTAAAAAGATTGGCCGATGATCAGAAATGCCTCCAATACCAACCCACTGACGAATACGAGGATGAGAGCTTAAGAAAGCTTCTTTGATGAGAAATCTATCAACTCTCCTTGCAAGGTTGCGGTCTCCACTGCGATTGTTTGTCCATGTATACTGTATCCTGGCAGATGGGATGTCTACCCACTGATGCTCCTCTAGTAAGGTAGAGATAGTGTCTGTGAGGCCATCTACTTGGGCCAAGTGTCCCCAAGATTCACTGTATCCCAATGAAAAATTTAAATCTCCTCCAAGAATGATGTTGTCTGCCTGTAGGAATTCTGAGTCCAGAAGGGATCTCCAAAAGTTTTCCCTATCCACACATGGACCATATACATTCATAATGCGAACTTCAGTCTCTATTGAGTGGGAAAATATATCCATGCCTATAAAACCCCGACCTCCCCAAATGTTCCTAAGTTCCATAGTCTTGTTGTGTAGACCAATAGCAGTACCCCCAGATCTCCCAGATGCGTCCAGGGCGTGGAAGGTCCAGTTCGGCAGCCAAGAATTAAGAGTAGAGATAAGAGAATCAGCCGAACAAAGAGTTTCTTGTAAGAATATAATGTCCAGCTGAGTCGAAGTGAGCAATCTTCTGAGAGCTAGTTTTTTAGGAGGGCTAGAAAACCCTCTGTAGTTGTAGGATAGGAACTTCATGGAGGGTGAGGCAGAGGGCCATTCCTAGCTCTAAGGGCCCTGTCAATTGTTTGTCATCGACCAAGGGCAACTTCTTCATCCGCAATGTGTCTGGATTTAGAGAGATGAGATGGGCGACCCCTGGAGGATTTTTGGGAGGCAAGGGTAGTCTTAGGGTCCAAACCAATCGTGTCATGTCCACGATCCTTAGATCTGGAACGGAGGTAATACCGAGGGGGAGTAGAGGGGGAGGGGATGGAAAGAGAAGGAAGGGAGGAAGATGACAGAGATGGGATGTTGGGGGCAGTGATGGGAGGGGGAGGGGAAGGGAGCAGAGAAGAGAGGAGGGAGGAGAAAATCCTTGAGATCCAATAACCATCGAGGAGACCGAAAATGATAAAGTAGGAGGAGATGTGTTAATGTATGAATGGGATGCAAGAGCTTCAGTTATACCAGACAATGAGAGAGGAGGGTGTAGATATCTTACCCGACAATGAGATGTTCTCCTTTGCTGGACTGGTACACGCTGGAGGAGGAGGCGATTGAGGGTTTGTAGCAGAGTGACCCTTATCAGTGCCCATTGTCTCAGGCATACCCCAGGTGTCCTCTGCATCCTTATCGATCTTTTCAGGTTCAGTATCTATATCATGCCGAGAAGGGTTTCCTCTGGGTTGCTACGGCTCCAAACCCTATTCAGTACCCCTGATCTTATGCAAGAGGGGGCAATCCTTGAATAAGTGCCCCACTTTGTGGCATCTACGGCAACGATATGGAATGCCTTCATAATCGATGATCTGCTTGCGGGATGTGTCCCTCCACTGTATAGTGATGTACTCCTGAAGGCCGCCCCGAGTATCAAGGTTGATAAGAATCTGAGCATATGCCATCATGCCCGTGTATTGATAGGACTTATCATATTCCATGTAGGAGCCTATAGCGTTACCAATCCACCTAAAAATGTCCTCAGACCAATATTGTAAAGGGAGACCTGGGAGCCAAATCCATACTGGTCCAATACCTATTTGCTCAATCTCTGGATCAAAAAGAGGCGTCCAGTGCTTCAGGAGAACCGGGGCGTGTTCAAAATGCCAGTAGGAGGACAATACCCAGTTGGTATGATCAGCACGAGTGAATCTCAGTGCGAACCATCCCCTCACAAATGTCTGCACGAAGGGGATGTCCACTAGATGGTGACCCCAAACCTTGGATGCCCAAGTTTTCAAACGGGCAGCCGTGTAATTTCGTCCTCTGATGCGCTCGACCAAGACTCTGTCAGCGAAATCCATAGTCTCTCCCCACTGAATGTCCTCTTCAAGTCTGAGAAAGATATCATCCGCCTTGGACTTGTAACACTTGTACTTCTTCTTAGAACCCTGAGGAGGTGGCTGATGTTGTACCCGGTTCGGAAGAGGGCCTGAAACCATGGGGAGAGGGTTAGGGTTAGATGAGGAAGGGTTAGGGTTTCCAATGGAGGTAGGAATAGAATCGATGAGAGGCGGAACGACGGTAAAGCTGCCAGAAGGTGGAGCGGATGAGGCCAAAGGGGGAATACTGGCAGATCTGACGGTCACCGATGGGGGGATAAGTTGTCGAACCGACACTCCAGATACATGGATGTCCAAACCAGGGTTAGGATAAAGACAGTCAGAGACAAAACCGAGGGTAGCCGAGGAATGGGCGGGTAGAAAGCGATGGCCAAGTAGGCAGGTCATCCGGGAGGACCACAAACTAAGACCGTGACGGTTCTGCAAAGGAGTATGAAGGGTAACTTCTGGAAAGGCCAGAGCTAAGCATACCTGCAGATGCGGAAAACATGGAGTGCCAGATGGATACCCCTTCCAGCGGGTCCTCAGAGTAGTTGACGACATCGAGGTCATCCATGATGACAGCTACTCCTTGAAACGGAGGACACCTCGAAAATGCTGGAGAAACGGAGAGTAGACCAAAACCCGGAAATGGACAGCCAGTAACAGGGAGCAGACCATCGACAGGTAAGCGGCCAGTTAAAGAACTCGAACAGTAAAACAGTAATAAACCCCCTCAAAGCCCCAACAAGTCGAAAAACAGGTTAACGGTGCGCAGTAAGGAGGATAAGGTAAAGTACGAAGCACGGCAGGAAACAATCTAAGCAGGGTTACTGGTGGCCATCCATGGTTCCGCTAAAAGCTGGAATAACAAAAAAACCTATCTGAATCCCTCGCGAATGATTAACCACAGTGTCTTCCGCTCCATCCTCTCTTCAATCAACTTTTGCCGAGAGGATACAATACTACATAAGCTATGTAAGATTTAATGAGAAAATAATTGTTAGTAGGAGCCCAGAGGTTAAAATACTACATAATCTATGTAAGATTTAATGAGTAAAATAATTGTTACGCTCAGAGGAGGAGATATAGGGGAGATGTGTAGGTGTAATGTAAGAAAGTATGTAAACATTTCGTTTGGGAACAATTATACTGGATTCACTGGAAATTTCATTACATGTGACCCGACCTACTAAATGTTAGGTTAGGAGTAGGATTAGTTACATCCTAATTTTCCCTCTCTTGCACCCATTCTGCACTTGTTCTCTGTAGTCTATCGTTGTTTTCCTATTATGGTTCTACATAATGTTTTCTTTAACCATTTTGTTCTCTTGTCTTCTGGTTATGTTTCCTTGTTGTGTGTTTTCTTTATTTTCGTCATGTTTTCTTTCTTGTTAAGTTTATCTTTTTTTTCATCATGTGAATAGTGATGTGCCTGGACCTATTTGCCTTCTTAGTATCTATGTGGTCGAACTATAAAGAGTTGTGTGACACTTCAGTGTTTGGCTAGCCTTCTATTTGTCTTCCTTGTGTTGGTTACATCTTTTGGCCAATGAAGTTCTAACGGGAAATACGATCCATTTGCAAGGAGATTTTTGGTCCAACCATGAACCCTTGTCTAGTTTGGAAACCTCATGCCTATACTTGGTTTTTCTACTTTGGCATTCTCAAGCTTATCTAACTAGTACAAATGGAGAAAGGGAAAAATCTAAACAAGCAAACCTAAATCAAAGGTCTTTATATGCTTCTATGAAGGAACAACCTCTTCTACTCTCAATAATTCAGGATCCCTCTTTTGCCCAAAAATAAATAAGTGCCAATGCACAGTTCTCTTTAAATAAATAAATAAAGACAAAATAAGAGAAAGGCTCCAGCGCAGAGAGGTGAAGCAAGAAACTCCGTCGTGGTATTGTCCAAGCTCACTGGCAATAGAGCAATGTTTGTGTTCATGCGTGACTCCATTGGGGTACTTTATAGGCCTACTGGCAGCGGAGAAACATCAGAGATGAAAAATTTTACTCTGAAAATTTTAAGCTCACGAGCTACACTACCCTCCCCAACTTGAAACATTATGATTATGTTGAATATTATGGTGTTCGGATGAGAAGGTATGAAAGGGACCATGTATGTTCATGAGGCAAGTAGGAAGGCAAAAGTAATCTACATGACGAATCAATACTCCCTGAAGAACCAAGACCCTTCACAAAAAAATTAACCAAAATAGAGAAGCTGATTCTACTAGTGTGTCGCAGTGTTGTAGCGGCTGCAACACCCTCCAAAATTTTGGCCTACATTCAAATTTTGGAGCCTATTGTGAATCCTGTGATCATTCGTTCCTTAGTCACTTATTGGTCAATTGATGATTTCAATCCCCCTTCTCAAATATCAAGTGTCATTAACGCTTTTATATTTATATATCAAGTGTCATCTTCGAGAATGGGAATTATCACTTGTCATGCAAAGGGGAGTTTTGGTTTGCTTCAAGGGGAAATATTTTTGAAGGTGAGTTGTTATCATCATATAGACATATTTCACACTCATTTCCAAAGTTTCACGCACCATTACACAAGTGTCTTCATTATCCTTACAAAATCTATGGACGGGGTTTCACTTGTTGTAAGTTACCACAAAGGTTGTTGCATTAAGTGAAGTATGTTTCATATGTTCTGGATGATCTATGTTGTATCACTAAGTGTCCAAGTGTGTGGTCACAATCAATTTCTATCAATGTTCATGTCGCTTCCACTAATCCAACTTAGCCAAATTCTGGAGGATTGGCTAGCAACCTAGCCTCATCAAGCCTTCCCAAACTATGCCCTTTGAATCTGCATCCTTCAAGTTGTTCATTTGTCTGCTGGAACTATGCAATGCATAGAAAGCCCAGACTCCCTTGACCTCTAAAACTATGCAAATGCTTCCTCCAGTGCCCTTCCCTCAGTTGGAGCTCACTGCCTCCCAAAACTGTGTAGTTTTGTCCCTCAAGCCTCCCAACTACCTAGTCTCCCTTACCTCCTAAAACTGCATAGTTTGTCCTCCCAGGGCCCCATCCTATAGCAACCACTGCCTTCTTAAACTGCACAATTATGTCCCTCAGTGGGCACTGTGGAAATTTTTCCCTCAGTGAGAACTGTGCAGAAATTTCCCTCAGTATAGCTTGAGTTGCGTGATGACCCTCTGTATTGCAACAAGAATGTTGCAACTCCCAAGGCTACCGACTTTAATTATCAACCCAGGGTTCGTACAAACTTAAGAGGTATCGGCACTATATGTGCAGCATACAATGTGTCCTTCCTTTGTTGTCATGATGTAATGGAGTGCATGTACTGAAGTCAAATCCTAAACTAATTGTAGAAAATGAAATGTTTGAAATGGAACCTTAACCTATTGCAAGAAAGAAAGTACAAGGAAAGAAACCTATTCTAATTGCATAAAGATCATGAACTAAATGTAAAAGAAACCTAGCTTAACCCTATTTATCACATGTGATGATTTAAACTAATTGAGCATGAAATCTGATCTAGAGAGTACTAACTATTGTGTGCATGTGTAAATATAAAAGAACTTATTTTTTAAATCTTTTTGCTTTATGAATGCAAATGCTAATCTTTCCTTGATCTTTGGCAGGGGAGACAAGTGTGGAGCAAGAGGGTTAAAATGGTCTTGATGGCATGGAGGTCAAGTAGAGGCCTAATCCCAGCTTCAATGATGATTTTTCTCAATTCGAGCTCAAAACAGACTTTCCTACAGGATGCTACAGTGATTTCCTACAGGATGCTACAGTGATTTCCTACAGGATCCCCTGATTTACTACAGGATGTTACAGATTTACTATACGAAATTATAATTCATCGAATGACCAAGAAAATAAAATCCAAATTGTATGGACAAATTTTTTTATTAACTAGGATGTATTAGGTCCCCATTCCAAGTGGAATCACTCAAAAATACCTCTGTTAACCCATGCTAAAAAATAGAAAAACATTACTAGTCGAAAATCTAGAAATTCGAGAACTAGTGAGCTAGTAAATCTAAAAAATT
Organism: Pinus tabuliformis; assembly: GCA_031772625.1. NCBI lineage: Eukaryota > Viridiplantae > Streptophyta > Pinopsida > Pinales > Pinaceae > Pinus > Pinus tabuliformis. The sequence continues at coordinate 90,224,702 of CM062807.1, read as the reverse complement.
CCTAACCTAATCAAGTGAAAATGCAATGGGGTATTTTTTTTTATGAACTAGAATGTTTTTGTGATCTAATGCAAGTGAAACCAACTCGATTGAAGCTCATTAGCATGCTCTAAAAAATAGCATAAATTTATTGTTCTTTGCCACTTCTAGAAATCTAGATTTGGGAATAAAAAGACTGATCCAAGCAACTCAATGATTACTATGAACTTCCAAATCTTTTCCAAGGATGAAATAATGTTTGTGACCCTGTAAAAGAACTTACATCAACCATTTAATTCAATCCTACAACAAGAAATCATTAATACTAAATGCAGAAATAGAAAGAAATAGAAACAAGAGATGCACGTGAATAAGAAGTGAAAAGAAGGAAAGAAAATGATACAAAAGGACTCTGAGGATCCTGGGATGGCCAAGACCAAGGAAACTTAGAGACCTATGGAGGAGAATAAGATTTAGAAGCTGAACATGACACCAATCTTCATTATTTTCATCAATAGAATTACATCCCTGCAAGAAAATACAATGGAGCTGCAAAAATACAAGTTCTCTCCACAATAACACTAATGAAAATCTCTCCCTAGAGGCAAATTCGACTTGGTACTTATACAAAATTATTAGGAACCATTCCCATGATTGGAGGAAGCTTTCCCCACCAAAATCTCTTGATTAGTGGATTTGGTCCCCAATACTAGGAATCTGCATTAAATGGCAGGGAACACATTCCTAGATTTTCTCAATCATTGGAGTTCCACAATCTGTGCCATAATTCCATAATATCTTGTTGATTTATTATTTATTATTGATCCTCCTATAGTAGGTAACAAGTCCCTAAATTATCTCCTCCTCCAAATCTTCATAATATGTCCAATATTCTCATAATATTCCACAAAAATAAATAATATTAGGCACAAATATTCAATCATTCATAAACCTTCCTAATGAATATATTAAAGTTAAAAATAGATTATCTAATGCAGAAAGAGAGGTTTAATGTGTTGAAGGATGGTCATATGCCTTGAATTATTGTTTAATTTAGAGGTAGGAACCTTAATTTATGTCTAATTTAGAGGCCCATCATACCCCCCCCCCCTCGGCTGAAAATGTTGCTCATCCTCTGAGCAACTTAGTGACCTCATTGTGCCTCATCCATGGCCCTGGTGGCCTCTCTCTTGTGCATTAAGAATCTTGGTTGTAAGTTCTGCAAGGACAAGCCCAAAAACATATTTGTGCAAAGAAAAATCATTATTTCTTGAGACCATTAGCTTGCTTTCTTGCCCTTATTCAAGATGATTTCTTGAATATTTTTTAATTTAGAAAGGTCTTCCATATCCTTATAAACCCTCTACTACCTTGTTCCACCATTTGGAAACCTCTAAAACATTCAAACTCCCTTTAGATGAGAACTAGGACATCCTATAGTAATTCCTGTCAAAACTACAAGAAACCCTATTAAAACTACAGGAAACCCTTTTTGAGCATAAATGATATTCTGAGCCTAGGACAGGCCCTCAACTTGACTCCCATGCCTTTTTCCCATTTTTAGGCCTTGGAAAAAAGCTAGAGAGAGATTGGATACCTCTTGAAAAACATATTTTCATCACTGCAGTTTGAGTTTTGTTTTGATGGTGAATGCCTCATTTCCTTTTGTTGCCTTCTTCTTCTCTCTTGTGGCCTAGATGACTGCCTAATGGCCTTGGAGTTCTCTATTTTGATTAGGTCTCTCTTAAGCTCTGCCATCTTGGGTTTTATCATGATTTGTTCATTTCTTGCTTCTTGTAACAACATTCTGCCTCATGTAGTATTCATTCCTCCTCTTTCAAGGTCTTCTAACTGTATGGGAGTGATGAGAAATGATGAAAAGGGATTGGATGGTGATGCTAGGGCTCAAAGGGAGTAGTGTAGGTTTGTGAAAATGGAGAGGATGCTCTGTTTTTTTTTCAAGAATGAAATGGGATGGATGAATGATGAATAGATAATGAATATGAAGTGGATGGAGGGCTTGGAGTGTTGTGGTGACTTTGGCCTTTGCAAAAATTTATTCTTTTAACTGCTGTCCTCATTCCTTGAAATCATCACCCTTCATAATTTTACTTTTCAATATTGCATGAGTGAAGGAGTGAGCTACAATTAACTAGTTGAAGGCGGTTGAGACTGCTGACCCATCCTTAGCTTATAAAACCTCATCTCTCATGCATTGACAACAAATTTCTAACTATAATATGCTCAAGAGAAGAGGTCAAGAATATTGCATACATGTACCTACCTGATGGCCTTCTTGTAGATGTTGTTTGTTGGAGAGTGAAATCCTTGCTTGTATTTGTTGCATGTGTTTTTCTCTCTTTTTTTTCTCTGATGTTGTTCCTTGATGTGCAGGTATTGGATGGTGATGCTAATGAATCCTCACTGTGCTGGTGGGTTCCCTCTTGTTAAATCCCCTTGTCATGTTTCTCTGATGGATGTGGAGGGTTGTATATGTCTCCTTATCAAATTTAATGGATGAGGAATTTTAGATGAAAATTTTGTGTATACAATTCCCCTAGACTGCAATCTTTTTCAACACAATAGAAGGCTTTTCTATATTCTTTTCACTTGGAAAAATGTGGGAAAGTTCAGCTCCTACCTCCTTATCACTTTCTGATGAAGCCAACCTCTGTTTCTCCCTTTTAAAACTGCTCACTGCCAATCATGTAGGTGTTGTTCTGTATCCTATAGAATCTCCTGTAGGATCCTGTAGGTTTTCAGGGAATCCTGTAGGTTTTTAGGACAACCTTTTGTAGCCGACTTGTTTTGTCCATATCTCCCAAATGGTAGAATGGATTGACCTGAAACTTTCTGAGCATGTTTCCATCATCATTATGCACCTCCCCATAAACAAATTTGGTCAATGGATGCACGGATCTCGAGAAAAAATAAAACTGGCTGAAGGTGATGGAGGTCGATTTCTTGGAAACTGTACACTATAATTTGTTGAAATTTCTTGGGCATATTACCATCATCCATATGCATCTCCCCATGAAACAGCTTTTTAAATGGATGTACAGATATCGAGAAAATGCAAAACTGGTTGTAGGTGATGGAGGTTGATTTCTCGAAAATTGTGCACTGGAATTTGCTGAAATTGCTTGAGCATGTTACCATCATCCATATGCATCTCCCCTTGAAACAAATTGGAAAATGGATGCATGGTTTTCAAGTTATGGCAAAAATAAATTTCTGCTCTATGTATTTTTGTATCATGTAGTAAAATAGAGCATCCTGTAGTTTTTTAGGAAAACAAGCAAATTGAATGGTAGAAGCTTGAGAATGATGGGTGGATGGTGGAAATAGATGAGGGTGATGGATTGGCATGGCCTTGGCCTTGTTGGAGCATTTGAGCAAAGGAGGAGAAAGTCAAAATTTGACTTCTTTTGACTAGGCTTGACCAATTTTCCTTTTGGTACCAACTTGTTCTTGTTGCTTGCAGATGTTGGAGAGTACATGCATTCATCAGAGAGATACATGAAGCAAAGATTTTTTTATTTTTTCTCTTTTTTTTTCTTCTAGGCCTACTAGCCGCCTCAAGGAGGTTTTCAACTAGTAGGTCTACCTAGGCGCCTCAAAAGAGGTTTTCACCTAGGATCTTTTTCTTTTTTCCTATTTTTTCTTTTTTCCCAACCCATTGACCGCCTCATGGAGGTTTTCAATCAATGAGCCAATCTCAGGCACCTCTAAGGAGGTTTTCACCTGAGATTTTTATTTTTTCTCTTTTTTTCATCATTTTTTTTTCTTCTACCCTACCCTACTTAAAAAACAAAATCACTTTCAAGTATAAAAATACTTCCAATGGAGCCATGTGCACATCAAGATGACAGACAAAATGATGTGGAGGCTTGAAATGTATGCTTTGACATGTACCTGGATTTGAAATATCAAATGGTTTGACTTTGATGATATCAAGCACATTTGAAGAAGAGGGTATTGCTGCAACTTAATGACTGTCTGGAACCATATTTCAATATAGTTGTGATGCCCCTGGTCCACTTGCTGATTTGGATCATCTTGGATGTCTTCTTCTTCCATGACCTTCAAACCTTCCTCTTTTTACTAATTGTTCTCTTGAAAACATGGAGGAATTGATGATAACCATGAAGGAGCTTTCTGAATCTTTGATTTTCTTTGATATTCTCTTTCAAATATTTTTTTTTTGCATGTTGTCCCTCAATGGCATCAAGAGAATCACTTTTTTGTAATAATCTTCCTGAGCTATGGTGAATATCATTGAGCTCAAGAGGAGATGTTTGGAAGTGTTGTACCTTAGCATTATAAGTGGGTTGAGCTACTTCAATGTGCGGGTTTGGAAACGGTGGTACAGGTAGTTGAGTGGGAGTGTATATTTGAGATGGGTGTGCTTGGGATTGCAATTGTGGTGGAGGTGAATGGTAGGGATAACATGGAGTTGGGTATGGAGGATATTGAGGAAAATATTGAGAATATTGTGGATGGCTCCCATAAGTTCCTTTCCAACCTTATTGCCAAGATTGGTTTTGGGGTTGAGATGGCCAATGTTGCCAAGGAAAAGGTGTGTTCCAATTACTTTGAGGTGGATATGCATAACCTTGAAATTGTGAATTAGGATCTTGCATCATATCAAGATGAATAGGATGCCATGGTCCTCTTAGAGCTACATAACATTGGTGCATTGGCAATTGAATTGCTCCATTGTCCTCTTGGTGAACTTCCTTCAACCTTGGTAATGAGGAGAAACATTTAACATGATGTGATTCTACATGGACAACACCAACAACTTCTTTTTGCTTATTTTATATTCTTAACATTTCTACTTGTTCGGATAGATTGCTAAGAATTTTTGTTTTAAAGTCATTTCCAAGTTTAGCTTGACTTACCGATCTTGATGTTGATTGACTTACTCTTGCCTTTCCTCTTGATATGTGTTTGCATGTTTCACAAATTTCATCAAATGATAATTGATATACATCACCTCTACTCATGAGATCAAGAATATCAATCCACTCATCCCTAATTGTTCTAAGTAAGAGGGTTTTTAGTGTGTCGGATCCTAAATGATGTAGTGTTCCCCTCTTAACATTATACATGAACCTCTCTATTAGATCTTCTAGACTCTCATCTTCTCTTTGATTCATTCTAAAGATTTCTTCTTTAAGATCATGATCTTTATATTTTTCTATAAATATATTTTGCATGTCATTCCATGACCTTATTGAATTAGTCCCTAAACTCATGAACAATTTAAGAGCTCAATTTTTGAGTTTTTAATAAGTAACCATAAGATCTACAAACAATTTCAAATTCAAAGAGAAAGGTTTCCAAATCCTCTGACCTTAGACCATGAAATTTTGGAAGAAAAGATGGAGGGATGTTCTTCATATGCACGTTGACATTAGGATCTTGAATGGAGAATCCAAGAAGATCTTCCTCATTGTCATCATCTCCATCCATTTCTTCTACATTCTTTGCCATATTCTTCTTCTACCTACAAAAGTGAATGGTGATGTGGCTCTTACTGCACCACGTGAGGAAATGGGGGGGTGGGTCGGTGTTGGAGGAATTTTTTTTTTTGTTTTTATGATTGAATAAAAACCATAATGCAATGCAGTTTTCTACTTTTGAAATTAAATATACATAATGCAAATATTTTGTTTTTGTAAAAAGTGAAAAGAAATTAATCAACCAGGGAAGAAAACAATGCATACTTTGACACCTCCCCAGCAACAGCACCAAAAAGTGATGAGCCTCGGTATTGCAACGAGAATGCTACAACTCCCAAGGCTACCGACTTTAATTATCAACTGGGGTTCGTACAAACTTAAGAGGTATCTGCATTATATGTGCAGCATACAATGTGTCCTTCCTTTGTTGTCTTGATGTAATGGAGTGCATGCACTGAAGTCAAATCCTAAACTAATTGCAAAAAATGAAATGTTCGAAATGGAACCATAACCTATTGCAAGAAAGAAAGTACAAGGAAAGAAACATATTCTAATTGCATAAAAATCATGAACTAAATGTAAAAGAAACATAGCTTAACCCTATTTATCACATGTGATGATTTAAACTAACTGAGCATGAAATCTGATCTAGAGAGTACTAACTGTTGTGTGCATGTGTAAATATAAAAGAACTTATTTTTTAAATCTTTTTGCTTTATGAATGCAAATGCTAATCTTTCCTTGATCTTTGGCAAGGGAGACAAGTGTGGAGCAAGAGGGTTAAAATGGTCTTGATGGCATGGAGGTCAACTAGAGGCCTAATCCTAGCTTCAATGATTATTTTTCTCAATTTGGGCTCAAAACAAGCTTTCCTACAGGATTCTACAGTGATTTCCTACAGGATGCTACAGTGATTTCCTACAAGATCCCCTAATTTACTACAGGATGTTACATATTTACTATACAAAATTATAATTCATCGAATGACCAAGAAAATCAAATCTAAAATGGATGGGACAAATTTTGTTATTAACTAGGATATCTTAGGTCCCCATTCCAAGTGGAATCACTCAAAAATACCTATGTTAACCCATGCTAAAAAATAGAAAAACATTACTAGTCGAAAATCTAGAAATTCGAGAACTAGTGAGCTAGTAAATCTAAAAAATGCCTAACCTAATCAAGTGCAAATGCAATGGGGTAATTTTTTTTATGAACTAGAATTTTTATGTGATCTAATGCAAGTGGAACCAACTCGATTGAAGCTTGTTAGCATGCTCTAAAAAATAGCATAAATTTATTGTTCTTTGCCACAAAGGAGTTCCATAAATCTAGATTTGGGAATAAGAAGACTAATCCAAGCAGCTCAATGATTATTATGAACTTCCAAAGCTTTTCCAAGGATTAAATATTACTTTTGATCCTGCAAAATAACTTACATCAACCATTTAACTCAATCCTACACCAAGAAATCATTAATACTAAATGCAGAAATAGAAACAAAAGATGCATGTGAATAAGAAGTGAAAAGAAGGAAAGAAATTATACAAAAGGGCTCTAAGGCTTCTGTGATGGCCAAGCCCAAGGAAACTCAGAGACCTATGGAGGAGAACAAAATTTAGAAGCTAAACATGACACCAATCTTCATTATTTTCATCAATAAAATTACATCCCTGCAAGAAAATAAATGGAGCTGCAAAAATACAAGTTCTCTCCACAAGAACACTAATGAAAATCTCTCCCTAGAGGAAAATTAGGCTTGGTACTTATACAAAATGATAAGGAATCATTCCCCATGAATGGAGGAAGATTTCCCCACCAAAATCCCTTGATTAGTGGATCTAGTCCCCAATACTAGGAATCTGCATTAAATGGCAGGGAACACATTCCTAGATTTTCTCAATCATTGGAGTTCCACAATCTGTGCCCTAATTCCATAATATCTTATTGATTTATCATTTATTATTGATCCTCCTGTAGTAGGGAACAAATCCCTAATTTATCTCCTCCAAATCTTCATAATATGACCAATATTCTCATTATATTCCACAAAAATAAATAATATTAGGCACAAATATCCAATGATTCATAAACCTTCCTAATGAATATATTAAAGTTAGAAATAAATTATCTAATGCAAAAAGAGAGGTTTAATGTGCTAAAGGATGGTCATAGGCCTTAAATTATTGTTTAATTTAGAGGTATGAGCCTTAATTTATGTCTAATTTAGAGGTCCATCACTGCGCATTGCGCAGTCTCAATGATCAAGCTTAACCCTTGGTTGCTTGAATTGTGCAATTGTGCATTCACTGGGCCTTCTCCCATGAATTGTCACTCAGCCCCATCCCAATTCATGAATTCAAGTGCTTTATCTTAGGCTAGTGGTTTTAAGACTGATGTCGTCTCGTCATGAGTGAGTTGTGGATGTAGGTACTCTCTTACACTATGGCAAGATGGTGAAGAAGGAGATGAATAAGGAGGACATGCTAGATGACACTTAGGGAGATTAGTAGAAAATATAATTATTAGATAAGAAAACCAAGGAACCCTGGGGTATGATATAAGATCAGAGATCAGGACCGCATAAAGACTCCATTTGATTCACAACCCTTTGGAGGGTAGGTACAAAAAACAAAGCACATCTCTCATGAAGTTGAAATGAACCACTTAGTGTGTTATGAAGGATAGCTTACCATCATCATATCATTATGCCTTCAATGACATTTATGGTTGCAAACTCTGAAATTCATTCCATGTGTTTTCACCAAGCGTTGCGCTTCCTTTCACAAGATAGGCAAGATGTCGTCTTTTTGCATGTTGGTTTTTTCACTTTATTAATAAGCTCATTCTAGTGGTTCCAAGTGCTCATCTTTGTGTTTATGATTTTTCCTAACCATTTAAACACATATCACACTCATTCACAAAGTTTTGAGCGTTGCCGCACAAGTGTCATCACAGTCATAATGAAGTCTATCTTAGGTGTCGCACTTGTTGTAGTTGGTCATGAGGCGGTCACAAGCAAGCGCAATTGTTGTTCATGTGTCATGGGTGATCAATGTTGTTGAGTCGTCAAGTATTCAAAGTGTTAGGACATAGTCAAATATTCTTCACCTATGAGTATCATTGGTCCAACGCTTAGCCTTTTCCGAAGAAGCTCCCTAACCCTTCAACTTGGCTTCACCTAGCCTACCCAAACTATGCATTATGCAATTCCAGTCAGCAAGTTGTGACCTTGAACCCTAGAACTACACAATGCATATTTCTTGTCCCCCATAAATGCTACATTGCGCAATTCTTGAGCCCAATATTAGCCTTCCCTTCCAAAATTGTGCAACCTTTTCAATTAGCCTTCCCTTCCAGAATTGCGTAGAAGCTGTCTTCAGTGGTCCTCCCCTCACCCTAACCCATTATCTCCCAGAACTACGTAGAATTTAGTTAGCCTTCCTCTCCATCACTGCATAGAAATATTCCACAGTGACCCCTCCTTCATCCATACTCACTCATCTCCAAAACTGCAGAAGACAGCCTCTCAACCCAGCCTTAAATGCACATTATGCAATTCCAGGACTCAAATCTCAGCCCTGGCTGCTGAGACTGCACAATGTGTAGTCACTTAGACTCCCTCTCTGCCCTGGAACTCAATTTTGGCTCACTATTTGAAGTTGAATGCACCATCTTAGGCTAGGAGGTTTTCGGGAATTGTAGATACAGGAACTTGGCAAGATTATGAAGAAGGAGATGAAGGAAGAAGACATGCAAAGGACATTCTTGTAACTAAGAATGCAAGTTGATCTATTAAGGCAAAGCAAAGGGACACCAACTCACAACCACAACCCATGACTTGAGATTATTGAAGACTCTTATCACCAAGCCATGAGGAGGTGGAAGATAAGAGTATTCTTAAGAAGACATCACTCATAGCAGTAGTAGTGGCCTGACACTGCCATAACATCCAAGCAGTTTACATCAATTGTTTCATGTTATGCCTTTCTATGAGCTTTCATATGCCACATCATCATTGTGGACCATGTATATTATATTCAAATGTATTGTAAAGTGGAAGTCCAAAGGACACACATGAATATGGAGAGTCATGTAAGTTGAAAATCCATAGGAAGTTGAATAGACATGAGGGTAGTCAAAGATTCACAAAGGGGAAGAATCACCCCTTGTTTATATATACCCCTTCATTGTATGAGAAAGGGACTTTTCACCTTGGCTCCTCCCACAAGGCATTAGAGAGAGATTAGCTAAATCTTTGAGGAGCAAGGAGTGGCTCCAATGTCCCACTATTGGGGCTAATGATGTACATTGTAAACATGTGTCTTGGAACTTTTGCTTAATAACAAAAGCCTTTTAAGGCCAACATGTTCTTCATGCATGGACTATGAATGTTTGTAAGAATATTCTGTGGACATTTGTATTTCGTTTTTGCTTTCACATGTACTAAGATAGTTGAACTATTTTGGTTATTTTAGTCCTTATCTTATTGAGAATGTGTTGTAATGGTTGTTATTTTTGTCCCATCCTTGTAGACTATTCTGCAGGATATTAGACAGATATTTCCTTATTTCTTGATTGTAATGACTATCGCATCCATTTTGGACTATTCTACTCGATGTTAGATGGAGTCTACTGGTTCATGTGTGTCTCTTCCTGGGTGGTACTATTACCTCTCACTTAGAGGCTCACTTTCCTCCCCCTTTGCAATAGAAGAGCGTCGACATAGTTGCAACTCCACACTCACCAGGCACGCCTCCCTTGCTTTTTCGAAGACACCATTGCATCACTCTCCTGTGCTAACAACTAGAGCCAAGGTAGGAAAATATTTAATGATTTGGAAATTGGGCCTTTATACCAGATGGGACTCCTACACCAAATGGTGTGAGGTCTAATATCTAGCACCGTCAATAGCATGATAAAGAGAGAAATTTTGAACGCTAAGGATCAAAAAATCATCTACAACACAAACCATCATATCATGTACTCTGCTCCTTTAGGTTGGCATATCCATGCTAAAAGGTAAAATAAGTATGGAAGCAAAATCAAATTATATTATGGATCCATGAAAAAATTGTATGAGTATGACTGATAAACTGTGAATCTATGTCAATTTAGATAGATCATAGCCATGAACAAAATAGAATGTCGACCTGTCTCTCAATACATATGGTGACATAGAGAGCATGAGGTTATACAATTTGTGGTCTTACTTGACCAAGAAACCATAAACGCATTGAGGAATTGGGGTCTCCTTAAATTCTTCAAATGTGTGAAGATGATTAGCCACGTAAGTCTCCTACAAAAGATAATATAACTATGGGACGTTGATTGCAAGGATTTCATCATTGAGGAAAAATTATTACACATTAAGGTCAAATGATATCTACTTTCTTATCAAATTGCCTTGACAACAACTATTAGTAGTTATGAAAGGGAGGAAGTGGTTTTGTCCATTCCATTACTAATTATATCAATATGTATTGTCATGTTATGATGGAGAAGAAAATAAATTACTTATGTATTGATGACTTTGTCAACCTAAGCTTGAAACCTATAATGTCAACACTCACTAGTGTTTTTGGATCCTTCACAACTCACTTTGACCTCACATGCTCTAATGTAATATCGGGTATTTTATCTTGACCCAATGGTATTTGATTAGCGTGTTAAATAGTTGTGATGCATAAATAGTTGCAATGCATGAATTTTATTTAATTTCTTGCAAACATTGTGACAATTGCATGTTTAGGTTTAGGGGAATTTTATGCAATGGGGCCCTTTGGAAAGACTTTTTAAAATCTTGCTTAATATCATTTAATTTTTAACATTTTTAATCCATGTAATTTTTCGATTTTTAGAGATATATAAGAATTTCTTTTATAAGGTAATGTCTAACAAAATAATTATATTGATGAAGATGCAAGAGTAGTATGTTCTTTTGGGTTTCCCCAAAATTGACACTACCTAGTATGTGAGGATGAGAAGGAGGATCAGCCTATGGGGCCACCCTAGGTGATTACACACTTACAGACCTCTAGTGGAAGCTAGAGGGATTGACCTAAGTAATTCCCCCCATGTGAGTGATCAAGGTTCCCCTAGACTTGCAAGGGCATGTCATAAGAGTTATAAAATTATGGGTCCACATTCTATGATGGTTGGTAACCACTGTCATTGACTACTATGAGATTGAGGTAGATTTAGGATCAAAGGATGAGTCCTTTTCACCCCGCTTTTTTTACTAGTAGCATATATACCAACATTTGTATCACCATAGGCTACTGATTTATTTTTTAAGAGTAGTTACCTATTTTTTCATGACATAAAAATGTTTTTAGAATATATTCATATGCTCTTTTTTGTTGTCTATCTAATAATTCAAATTTATGATAAAATTTTCCTTAAATATTTGCATTCATTCCAATGCATTTAATGAATGCAACATATGCCAATTCAAAATGACATTGCTAATGAATAAGCAAATTCGTGGAATTTCTTAGGAATATGTGTATAAGTAATTGATTCAAAATTTTGCTATAAGAATCTCACCCATAGATACGTTAGGAGAAGTATAAGATCACTTAGGCATTAAAAGTTATTTAATTCTGACATTGTTAACTATGAATACAAATGGACAATCTCATGTTGTATACCCAATGCAATGGCTTCTGTTAGTGTCAGTCTTTGCAGCCTTCCTCCAGTGATCAAACATGCTCTTACAAAGTGATTTTAAGGTGTCAAGGTCAAATTTTGTCATTTCAGTGAGTCTTCAAGCAAAATTTGGTCACTAGGCATTAGGTCTAGGGTTTGATTTTACCCTTGTCAAAGTTGTCCAAATGTCGGTCCATGTCACCGTTTAGCTGAGTGTACCATCATTCAGAGAGTTTTCATTATCATGTCAAGTCCCACTGGGTCATTTTACACCTTGTTCATGCTTCAGTTGCGCCTAGGCAAGGTCATTTCCCTCTCTTAGGATTTTGAAGGCAATTTCTCTTGGGTAGTCAAATCATCGGCAAAACTAATATCTTGATGTTCATACACCTTCTCCTATCCTTAAAGTACCTTATCAAACACTTCCCATCACTGAGATCCCCCAAATTCCTCATTTTCGCACAAACCCTAGTTTCTTACTACAACCTGGCAGTTTTCTAGGTTGGGCCTGTGTTTTGCCTTTTTGGACCCCTTCCCCTCACTCAATTTTAGAGATTCCACTTTCCCCTACTTCCTAAACTCCCTCCCTACTTCCCAAAATTTCCTCAAGAATTTAGAAGCTCCCTATCCCCTTCATTTCGACAAATCTCTTGTTCCACGCATCGGGATAGGTTTCACTCAAACGATGTTTCTGAGCAAGGAAAGATGAATTTGGGAAAATTGAGAGAGGTTTTTGTTCAAAATATTCCAAGGAAGAAAAAACTCCTTCACTTTTTACACAGGTGTCACGGTTTTGGAGAAATGTCAAAAATACAATTTCCTCGGGAAAATTGATGCACCTCTGAAGTGACCTTGGGAAAATCACGTTTTCTCCTAGCTAAGTTGGCCAAATGACTTTCTTGATGAGTCAAATGATAACTAGACACAAATATATTTCCAATGAGCTATCTTGAGCTCAATTTTGAGTTGAGGAAGGCATTCAAAAGTTGACTGCAACAGCACTCTACCTTTAGGGAGCCTCATTTGGCACATTTTGACCAGTCTTGGGAGATTTGATTTTTGATAGGCAAAATGAACTCCAAATTGAACAATTATGGTTTGGTTGGAAAGTAGACTCAAATACCTTTCCAATGAGCTATCCTGCGACCACTTTGGACACCGGGAAGGCCTCCAAAAGTCACCTGGAAAAGAGCGCGACGCACAGAGAGAGCGTAGCGCACTGGGAGAGATTTTCCAGTGTAAAATTTACACTGGCGCGACGCACACAGAGAGCGCGGCGCACAGGGAAAAAAGGGCCTGAAATTGTGCCAAATTGCCTCAAATTTCTTGTGAAGCCCATCAAATTGCAAGGTAGGCTCCATAAACTCACTTGTGCATCAAATTTGATAGAGATATGATGGTTTATTGCCTGTGATTGAATGCAAAAAGTTTCATAAAGCAAACACAAGAAGACATCAAAGAAAGACTGTTCTGCTAGGGTTTTTGCTACAGTGTTGTTGTTGCCAAGGTTATTCTTCCTACCCTACCCCTGCTCCTTATTTCCCTATGCCATTGTCCCCATAATCATTACCCTAACATTACCAAGATCATACTCCCTTTCCCCTCCTCCTATTGCTCAATAAACACAAACCCTACCTTACAAACCCTAAAACCCTACCTTGCTAAAAACCCAAACCCTACCCTATCAAAATACCCCAAAAACCCCTGTATATCCCTAAACAAAATTCTCCTATAAACCCCTATTCCCATTATATTATCCCCATCCTAATGCTCCCTATTAAATTGTCCCCTTGGTGGCAGATTGTCAAAGCAACTTCTAGCTTCATTTAAATCAAAGGGTCACCCCAGCCAAATGTCATGCTTGAGAGCGCTGCACCTATAGCTGATGGTTGGCTCCCCATCTCCTTTTCGAAATGATTTGAGTAACTTCCCAACCCCTGGGCGTTCCATCTCTTCTCTACACTTTCTATATATTGTAAGCAAGTTATTTGCAAAGGGTTGGCTGGCTTGTTACTTCTGGGACACTATGGGAAAGAAACTCTGTTTCTGCACTGTGTATTTTTTACAGAGAGTTAATGAAAGGTAGCGTTGTTTCATGAGATTCTTGTGGTTGTGAGTGTAGAAAATGTGTTCTTATGTTCCATATGTATCTTGTTATGTTTCATAATTCATTTCATGTTTCATTTCAGTGAAATTTTCTAAGTGAGATTAGGTAGAATTCAATTTATATTGCTCTGCCTGTGGGAAAATTCCATGTGCAGTGTTATTATTTTGTTGAAAAGGATTCATGCGACCATGCCCTTTTCACTATCTTCAGCAATCTTTCCATTCTGCGTCACCTTAAGTCGAAATTGTTGCGCTTCCTGCCTACCTTGCCTCACGGAATAATCTGTGCCTTCATTCCCAATTCTCTGTTCTTTGCTGAGCACCAATCCCATATACATCCCAGAAGTTCGGTTACTTCAAAAATATTTTTCCAAAATCCTTTTTTCACTTACTAGCCTAAGGTAAATATTGCATTGCAAGTCATCTCAGACCATTTTGCCTATCCATTCGCTGAGTGTGACTCGGAGAGAGCCCTCTCCTGCTCTGGTAGGGCTAGCTACCAGACTGAGCTTGGTTTGATGTTGCCTTGAACCTCGCCTTCATTCAGCCTGAGGCAGATTTGAGCACTAACATAGTGGCGACTCCACTGGGGACAAAAATGGTTTGCTTGAAGATTGTTTTGCCCCAGTACATATCTCAAGTTTAGAGCTGATTGTTGATGGTGAACAATGATCAGACATAGGAAGACGGCTGAAATCATTCACCTGGCGACTCCTTTCACTGAAGAATCCAGCAACTGGTGCTTCATGGTGACTCCACTGCAGAGAGATCAGCAGCTTTGACATTTTCAAGATGGATCGAATTGCAAGAAGATACGCTCCCATGAGCCGAGATCACATTCCAGGCTTTCCAAATAAAATGCCCAAGGTAGATTGGTCAAAGAATTTGCCTGTGTCCAGAAATGTGGAAGGTAATGACGTTGTTCTTCATCTGGTGAAATTTCACATCCATGTGCATAGATTAAAGATCAATTTTCCTGAAGACTGTTTGATGAAAATGTTTATGGATACCCTGGAAGATGAAGCCCGATCTTGGTATGAAAGTTTGCCGACTGCTTGTATTTACTGTCTAAAGGATTTTCATGCCCTGTTCATTGAAAGATATCAAGAATCTTATCCATCATTAAATCTAGTCCGTGACTGTTGCAAACATGCTTCTGCTTTTATTGAAAGCCTTGAAAAATACTATGAGGATGATAATTTTATGGATGATGAGATCATGGAAGCCTTTTACGAGAATCCATTTCGGAAACATGAAGAGAAACTAGATGAGTCCCATCAAGATGCTCAGGAAACTTTGCAGTATGATCAAGAAGGTGATGGTGGATCTTCCTCCTCTTTCAAAAATGATGGCAGTCCTGTAAGCAGCTTCATAGATCAGCAGGTTGAAGATTTCCATATGGCTGGAAATGAGGAAAGAAGAAGTTTTATTTCAGATCTGGTGGAAATAAAGGATGATATGCAAGAAAACAATGTTCCAATCTCAGATAATGGGGATGATAAATCAGATCGAGAGACAGATTGTGATGAGGAAAGAGAGAGTTGCATGGTTGAGGCTGCCTCAAATGGAGAAAACATAGTTACAGACCTAACTATCCTTATCTCACCAGAACTAGATCTTCATGAGGAGGTAGCTCATTCCCTCTATGAACAGCAAGATGAGATCTTTGTTCAAGTAAGTGAAAAAGTTTCCTTGGATGAATTTATGGTAGATGATATAAATGATTGTGTTGGGTTTCAAGAATCACTTGAAGTTTCTTTTCTCATGATTGATGGATGCAAAGACAATCTACCTGTCATGTCATATGAAGATGACCTACAATACATTCAGGATTGTCTTTCAGACTCTTCCTCATATGTTTCATGTTTTGAAGTGTTCTTTGAAGAGGAAATCCGCTCATCTGCTTGCTCAGAAATTTTTGAGGACCAGGAACATACTTTTTCTGAAGTACATTGTGAAGGAAGATCAGAATCAAAAGAAAAAGACATCGTGTTTCCTTAGCAGGAGGTAAATCTTCATGTTTTTCATGATCCAATGGCCAATCTATTACAGTCAGCAGTGAAGGTCATTATTGCAGTATTCAGTGATGAAGGAGATCATGGTCAATTAGTTTTTTAGATGCCCAGTTACAAGTATCTACTGTTGACCAAAAGATCTGATCAAGAGAATCAATCAAGGAGGCATCTACTTGATTGGTTACATTGGAAGACACATTACACATGATTGTACATATTGCATTAGTACGCAGGTGGCTGTCATCATGATTTGAAACCCTCGAATCTTGATGGACTGCTGCCATTGAACAAGCTTTGTAAATACTTGTTTTAGTTAAGTCAGTCATGAGTCATTTCCTTTTGCATAGAGTCAAGTTTTTCAGTCATTTCAGTTCGCATTGAGTCATTTTGAGTCAAGTTTCAGTCAATAAATTGAGTCATGTTGGTTTGTCGGAATAATGGACTCCATAGCCCAATGGACGAAGGCACTGTCTGCTCACCCAAAGATCTACAGTTCTTGGCACCTCCAAGGAGCTGCCATCCCTATTGGAGCCAATGTTAGTGTCAGTCTTTGCAGCCTTCCTCCAGTGATCAAACATGCTCTTACAAAGTGATTTTAAGGTGTCAAGGTCAAATTTTGTCATTTCAGTGAGTCTTCAAGCAAAATTTGGTCACTAGGCATTAGGTCTAGGGTTTGATTTTACCCTTGTCAAAGTTGTCCAAATGTCGGTCCATGTCACCGTTTAGCTGAGTGTACCATCATTCAGAGAGTTTTCATTATCATGTCAAGTCCCACTGGGTCATTTTACACCTTGTTCATGCTTCAGTTGCACCTAGGCAAGGTCATTTCCCTCTCCTAGGGTTTTGAAGGCAATTTCTCTTGGGCGGTCAAATCATCGGAAAAACTGGTATCCTGATGTTCATACACCTTCCCCTATCCTTAAAGTACCTTATCAAACACTTTCCATCACTGAGATCCCCCAAATTCCTCATTTTCGCACAAACCCTAGTTTCTTGCTACAACCTGGCAGTTTTCTAGGTTGGGCCTGTGTTTTGCCTTTTTGGACCCCTTCCCCTCACTCAATTTCAGAGATTCCACTTTTCCCTACTTCCTAACCTCCCTCCCTACTTCCCAAAATTTCCCCAAGAATTTAGAAGCTCCCTATCCCCTTCATTTTGCTTCATTTCGACAAATCTCTTGTTCCACGCATCGGGGTAGGTTTCACTCAAACGATGTTTCCGAGCAAGGAAAGATGAATTTGGGAAAACTGAGAGAGTTTTCTTTTTCACAACATGCCAAGAAAAAAAAACCTCCTTCACTTTTTACACAGGTGTCATGGTTTTGGAGAAATGTCAAAAATACAATTTCCTAGGGAGAATTGATGCACCTCTGAAGTGACCTTGGGAAAATTAAGTTTTCTCCTAGCTAAGTTGGCCAAATGACTTTCTTGATGAATCAAATGATAACTAGACACAAATATTTTTCCAATGAGCTATCTTGAGCTCAATTTTGAGTTTAGGAAGGCATTCAAAAGTTGACTGCAACAGCACTCTGCCTTTAGGCAGCCTCATTTGGCACATTTTGACCAGTCTTGGGAGATTTGATTTTTGATAGGGCAAATGAACTCCAAATTGAACAAATCTAGTTGGATTGGAAAGTAGACTCAAATACATTTCCAACAAGCTATCCTGTACCCAATTTTGACACCGAGAAGGCCTCCAAAAGTCACCTGTCAAAGAGCGCGATACACAGAGAGAGCGCGGCGCACTAGGAGAGATTTTCCAGTGTAAAATTTACACTGGCGCGACGCACACAGAGAGCGCGGCGCACAGGGAAAAAAGGGCCTGAAATTGTGCCAAATTGCCTCAAATTTCTTGTGAAGCCCATCAAATTGCAAGGTAGGCTCCATAAACTCACTTGTGCATCAAATTTGATAGAGATATGATGGTTTATTGCCTGTGATTGAATGCAAAAAGTTTCATAAAGCAAACACAAGAAGACATCAAAGAAAGACTGTTCTGCTAGGGTTTTTGCTACAGTGTTGTTGCTGCCAAGGTTATTCTTCCTACCCTACCCCTGCTCCTTATTTCCCTATGCCATTGTCCCCATAATCATTACCCTAACATTACCAAGATCATACTCCCTTTCCCCTCCTCCTATTGCTCAATAAACACAAACCCTACCTTACAAACCCTAAAACTCTACCTTGCTAAAAACCAAAACCCTACCCTATCAAAATACCCCAAAAACCCCTGTATATCCCTAAACAAAATTCTCCTATAAACCCCTATTCCCATTATATTATCCCCATCCTAATGCTCCCTATTAAATTGTCCCCTTGGTGGCAGATTGTCAAAGCAACTTCTAGCTTCATTTAAATCAAAGGGTCACCCCAGCCAAATTTCATGCTTGAGAGCGCTGCACCTGTAGCTGATGGTTGGCTCTCCATCTCCTTTTCGAAATGATTTGAGTAACTTCCCAACCCCTGGGCGTTCCATCTCTTCTCTACACTTTCTATATATTGTAAGCAAGTTATTTGCAAAGGGTTGGCTGGCTTGTAACTTCTGGGAGACTGTGGGAAAGAAACTCTGTTTCTGCACTGTGTATTTTTGACAGAGAGTTAATGAAAGGCAGCGGCTCTGTTTCATGAGATTCTTGTGGTTGTGAGTGTAGAAAATGTGTTCTTATGTTCCATATGTATCTTGTTATGTTTCATAATTCATTTCATGTTTCATTTCAGTGAAATTTTCTAAGTGAGATTAGGTAGAATTCAATTTATATTGCTCTGCCTGTGGGAAAATTTCATGTGCAGTGTTATTCTTCTGTTGAAAAGGATTCATGCGACCATGCCCTTTTCACTATCTTCAGCAATCTTTCCATTCTGCGTCACCTTAAGTCGAAATTGTTGCGCTTCCCGCCTACCTTGCCTCACGGAATAATCTGTGCCTTCATTCCCAATTCTCTATTCTTTGATGAGCGTCAGTCCCATATACATTCCAGAAGCTCGGTCACTTCAAAAATCTTTTTCCAAAATCCTTTTTTCACTTACTAGCCTAAGGTAAATATTGCATTGCAAGTCATCTCAGACCAATTTTCCTATCCATTCGCTGAGTGTGACTCGGAGAGAGCCCTCTCCTGCTCTGGTGGGGCTAGCTACCAGATTGAGCTTGGTTTGATGTTGCCTTGAACCTCGCCTTCATTCAGCCTGAGGCAGATTCGAGCGCTAACAGCTTCCAAAATAAGTTTAATTGCTAAACTATACTCAACATAGAACAAAAAACTCTCACCTTTGTGTTGGACAAAGATTCACAACAAATGGGTAGTGTCTTTTTGCTGACAAAATTAAAGGTAGGAAAAACTAAAGAAACACATTTTCCCTACTTGATGAAGTAAATTCCTGAAATATGAAAAAAATAGGGCAAGCGAATAACTCATTGGAACAAATTACTTATCCTTATTCTTTTTGCACAAGATTTACCATATAAATTTAGAACATAACACCTACCCTCAAGAAAACAAGCACCTTTCTTCGAAGCCATTAAATCATTCAATTCAAAATAAGTTAACATATATTCAAATTTTCAAATATGTTTTCCAATTCAGTAGGAATTCCAGCAAATATAACATGAGTTGGGGGAGGGAAAGAAGAGGGAAAGATAAAAACTTAGAAATCAATATAATAACCCTTAAAATGCTAAAACAACACACACACATATATATTCTTGTGTGTCATATATGAAATATAAAATCTAGCCAAGTACTTGCACTAAATGAGTCCACTACTATGACAATTCTCCCATATTTTCAACCACGCAGTTACTCCTATACTTGAAGAGATTTTACAGCTCAATTAGATTTTTAGCAGTGTATCTTGTTGTCACATTTACAAGGAGCATAATATTGATGTGAATATCCTAACTAAGGGGGGTTCTAGATAAAATTTGGGCTCCTAACAGGTTTTAGAACAAGAAAATGGCAAGATACAGGAATATATGTACCCATATTTTATTGCAAATTAATCTTATGATCTACAACAACACCTTTATATATGCACATGATATCAATTTTTGCACTTTATCTCAGCTTCATATTTAGAACTTTTTTGAGATATTATGTCAAACATATACAAGATAGACTATGGCCACAATCAGTTTTGAGATGTATCATGGATTGTTATCATTTTTGACATATGGGTTGAACTCTTATATGGTTTCCTACTTTATTTTTTGGTGGTATTACAGAACAATTTATTGAAATGCCCTAGGGGGCATCTACTTTATGTAAATTTTTGTACATTTTGGTAATAAAAAGTTATGCATTTTTCCTTGAAAACAAAATCTCCCATATTTTCACAATTAAAATTATATTTAGATTAGTGACAACAAATCATAATTGAGTTCTTTTATTCCTAATTTATTAGTTTGTTTAACCTTGCAACTATCTTTTTACATATATGTGACCATACAAAATTATTGCACAACTTTCATAGTTGTAACACTAATTTATATCTTTATATTAGTACTAGTATGTGCAATAAATTATTGATCCCCATATCTTATATCTTTTGGTCTTGTTTTCATGGAATGCTCTATTATATGGTCATAAATACAACACACATAGAATCTATCTTTCGAGCTTTACATTGGGCCAAGGAATGTTATGAAACCAGCTCAAGAAAAGATAGAAAAGATAGATCAATGCCTTAGAATTCAGCCTCTTCGAGGGGGCAACCTCCTTTACATTACACAAATGAACAATTCTTGGATGATTCAAATGACAAAACCTCCTTTCTATATATAGGAGTCTAAGGAGTCACAATATAATCCAGCCGACCTAACAATAATAATATAAAGCCACAAAAATAATAATAGAGGGATTCTATGGGGCACAGTAATAACAATATGGGGTTAATAGGGGCACAACAATATTAATAAGGGGTATAACTACAATAGTAATGGGGTAATCACTAGTATTATAGGGACCCAACATGCCCCTCTCCTTCAAAAAAGTGTTGTCCTCAACGCTTGAGTAGTTCTGGATACTTCTGCATAAAATTCTCATCCTCCCATGTGGAATCTTCAGCGGATAAGTTCTTCCACTTGATAAGATACTCTGAAATTGATCGATTTCGTAGCTGTCGAGTTCTTGTTTCTATGACTGCTTCCGATTCCAATATAATTTTTCCTTCCTCGTCAAGTTCTGGCAATATTGTTTGAACTGGGAGCTTGTCGCCTATAACCTTCTTTAAACATGAAACATGGAAAACTGGGTGCAATCGAGAAGCTGCAGGAAGCTCCAATTTGTATGCCATAGTACCAATCTTTTGCAACACCTTGTACGGACCATAATACTTTGGTGATAATTTATTATCCTTCTTAGCTTGCTTGAGGAACATTTGCTTATATGGTTGTAGCCGTAGGAATACCCAATCACCTACATCAAAACTTCTTTCACTGCGATGTTGATCTGCCTGTTGTTTTCATTCTATTCTGTGCCAACACGAGGTTATCCTTTAAGAGTTGGAGGACTTGTTGTTGATGTTCGATGTGATGTTCCACTGCCTGAACCTTAGAATTTTCTCTTAAATATGATGTGATGGATGGTGGTTGATACCCATAAAGTGCCATAAATGGGGTCATTTTTGTTGTTGTATGGAAGGAAGTGTTATACCACCATTCAGCCAGAGGCAACCATTTGACCCATTGTGTCTTTTTATCAGATACAAAGCAACGAAGATATCCTTCCAAACATTTGTTTACTATCTCAGTTTGCCCATCAGATTGAGGATGATAAGATGAGCTATGAGCTAACTGAGTACCAAGACAAGAAAATAATTCTGTCCAAAAATTTCCAGTGAAAATGGGATCTCTGTCACTTACAATAATCTTTGGGTTTCCATGTAGCTTTTGAATTGTTTCCATAAATGCAGTAGAAACTGTACTGGCTTTAAATGGATGTGATAATGCAAAAAAGTGTGCATACTTGGTAAGTCTGTCAACTACCACCATGATGACACTCTTTCCCTCAGACTTGGGTAAACCTGTGATAAAATCCATTGAAACCTCCTCCCAACGTTGGCTTGGAATGGATAAAGGTTGTAATAGACCCGGTGTCTTAATTGTTTCAACTTTATTTTGTTGGCAAACCAAACATTCCGCCACAAACTTTTGAATATCTGATTTAAGGCCATCCCAAAAAAATTCCTTCTTAACCCTGTGGTAAGTTTTTAAAAATCCTGAGTGCCCTCCTAAGGGAGAAGTGTGCAATTCCATAAGAATCTTTTTTTTTAGCTGGGAATTCTTACAGAGGTATAAGCGATCTTTGTACCATAACGAATCATTTTGCTAGCTAAATGTATCAGATGTACTGGAATCTTGTTGTAACTTTCGAATAAGTGCCCACACTTCTTCGTCATTCTTCCATTCCTCCCTTGCTTCCTTTATCCAATCTGGTTGGATAATAGAAATGGCACACAACAATGCTTCCACATCCTCATCCTTTCTTGAGAGTGCATCTGCCACCACATTTTGCTTCCCTTTTTTGTAGATGATTTCAAAGTCATAACCCAACATCTTTGTGACCCACTTTTGTTGCTCTTCAGAGGATAATCTTTGTTCTAAAAAGTATTTAAGGCTATCATGATCCGTTTTTACCTTGAAGTGTCTTCCCATTAGGTAGGGTCGCCATTTCTTAAGTGCATGGAGTATTGCCAACATTTCCTTCTCATAAATAGCTTTGCTTAAAAACTTTCCCTTGATTGGACGACTTTCAAAAGCAATGGGTCTTTCATCTTGCATTAGAACAGCACCAATTCCATTTCCTGAAGCATCACATTCCACAATAAAGGTTTTTGTGAAGTCCGGTGTAGCTAAGACCGGTGCTTGGCACATTGCCTCTTTAAGATGTTCAAAGGCCTTTGTTGCTTCCGGAGTCCATGAAAATGCATCTTTCTTCAATAATGTTGTTAGAGGTGCTGCTATTCTCCCATAATTCTTAACAAACTTGCGATAATACCCTGTCAACCCGAGAAATCCTCGCAGATGCTTTATGGATGTGGGGATTTTCCATTCCTTAATGGCTTTAATTTTGCTAGGGTCTACCTTAACTCCTTCATGAGATACAATATGACCCAGATATTCCACCTCCTGGACTCCAAAGAAACATTTGGATCTTTTTGCATATAATTGTTTCTCCTCCAATAGTTGTAGCACCCTGTCAACATGTTCAACATGATCCTTCCAAGACTTGTTGTAGATTAGTATATCATCAAAAAATACTAACACAAATTTTCTAAGGAATGGTTTGAAAATTGAATTCATCAAACCTTGAAATGTTGAAGGTGCATTGGTAAGGCCAAAAGGCATGACCAAAAATTCATAATGACCCTCATGAGTTCTAAATGTTGTTTTCGGAATGTCTTCAATCTTCATTCTGATTTGATGATATCCTGAACGAAGATCCAACTTGGTGAAGTAAATTGATCCATGCAATTCATCCAGTAATTCATCAATGACAGGAATGGGGAACTTATCTTTAATAGTGAGCTTGTTGAGCTCCCTATAATCCGGACACATGCACCATGATCCATCCTTCTTGTGCACCAATACTACTGGAGCAGAGAAAGAACTTTGACTCGGTTGAATTATACCAGCCTCTAGCATTTCTGCAACCATACTTTCAATTTCACTCTTTTGGACATAGGGATATCTGTACGGCCTGATGTTTGGAGGAACACTTCCTGGAATCAGATGAATAGCATGATCATGATCACGCATAGGTGGGAGAACCTTGGGAGTCTCAAATACCTTGGAATGATTGTCCAGGACTTTTTGGAGATCTGGAGAAATAGATGATTCCGATGTGGAAACATCTAGCGAACATAATTGTGCAATTACACCTCTTTGCTCCTTTTTTAGAAGCTTTGTCATACCATTAGAGCTGATTATCTTTCCTGGTTTCCCTGCAATACCCCTTAATTCAACTTCCTTTCCTTCTGTAGAAAATTTGATGAAAAGTTCTTGAAAATTAAAAGCTATTGTACCCAAGGATTGTAGCCATTGGACTCCTAGTACAACATCATCACCTCCCATTGGAATGGAAAGCATTGGGCTAGTCAATACATATTCTCCCATGGATAGCTTGATATTATGGCACTTTCCAAGGCAATTTATTGTTCCTCCATTTGCAATCATCACTTGACACTCTGGTGCTGGATATAGGAAGCAATTCAATTCTTTTGCTACCTTACAATGAATAAAATTGTGGGTGCTTCCTGAATCAATCAACACTATTACCTTTTTCTTCTTGATTTGTCCTTCTATCTTGATGGTTTGAGGAGTGGTAATTCCTGCCAATGCATTACAAGATATGGTCGGATTTATTTGTTCTTCATCTAGGCTTTGTTCCTGGAGTATATCCTCTTCTTTTGACCTTTCTTGCTCCTTTTCTTCTTCCTCTTCACAATCTATGTAGAATAATTTCTTCTCAGCACACTTATGACCTTTAGTGTATTTGCTATCACAACTGTAACAAAGCCCTTTTTCTCTCTTTTCTTCCAATTGTTGTGGTGTCAACCTTATAGGTTGTGGAAGACTAGGGGCAACAACACTTCCGTCTTTATAGTTGTGAGTGGTATGCTTCCTGGTTGCCATAATTTTGCTTTCCATTTTTCTTGCTAACCTGAATGCCTTCTCTAATGAATCAGGTTCCCAAAGGTGAACATCATGTTGGATATTATCCTTTAAAGACCCTATGAACACATCAATCCTATGCTCCTCTGGAATATATTTTACCCTTATGTTCAATTTTTGGAACTCCTCAATGTGCTCCATTATTGAACCCTTTTGTTTGAGACTTATCAATTGGCTAAAAAAAGTGTTGCTTTTTGTATCCTCATAATGTGCTATCAATTCTTCCGTAAAAATTGCCCAAGTGATAAATTGTTTACGAGAGCAAAGCCATTGATACCATACAAACTAATTTGGTTCCAAATATAAAGTTGCCATACGTACCTTTTGTGTGTTTTGCACATTATTGAGATCGAAGAATTGCTCCATCTGTAATATCCATGTGGTGGGATCCTTGCCATCAAAATTCCTCATATCAATTTTTGGAACATGGTGAGTCTTCGATCCAACATTAGAGTCTATGGAATCATGATTAACATTTCTTTTGTTCTCATCATGAGTTTCCTTTAGTACCCTTTCACCCTTAGTGACCATTTCTTGTAGCAACTTATTCATATTTATCTTCAATTCTTCCATCTTATCATCCATGCCATCAATTTTAGCGTCCATGCCATTCACCTTAGCTTCCATGCCATCCATCTTAGCTTCTACGCCTTTCTTTAAACCATCCATCTTAGCTTCTACATCTTTCCTTAAACCATCCATCTTAGATTCTGTTGCTTTTTGTGCAAGTGACACTTGTTGCACTTGTTCTTGTAATTTTGATATATCATATAGCATTTCTTCTTCTTCTTCATGAGTCATGCTAGAGCTTTCAGCTTCCTTACTAGGTGTTTGCATTTTCTTTCCTCGGGGCATCAGTTACCGATAATAATGCTCTATTATTCCCTTTGAATTCCTTCAAAATAAATTTTCAAACCAAGCTTAAGCAAAAATTTAAGAAAATCTACACACCTTTTTTCACTTTGTAGGAGCTCGATATTGCCTCTGATGTATCTCTGTACTTTTCGATCATCTAGTTCTGAATTTGTGATCTGCAATAGCCCTCTATGTCCTCTTTCCAATGCCACAAGTCTGACCCAAATTGGATTCTCCAAGGAAGATTTATGTGAAATCTCCCACAGTGACTTGATTATAGACTAGTTCAGTAGAGCGAACTTGTACGACCTGCCACGAGTCACTGTTTCAACCTTTGGATCTAAAAAATGCATATAAGAAACTACAGTCCGTCCTCTTTTTGTACCTTCTTACGAAATTTCAATCCGATCCCCAAAGAAAAAGTTATGACAATTTTCCCCAGGTCACCTGTTTGGAATGTAATTCAGGAGTCTGCAAAAAGACCAACTTCCTCAGATCATATCTCCACAAATATAGCGCGAAAAGCTCTGAAATTCGGACCCGAGGTTCAGCGTGATTTCTTCTCAAATGGTTTTTTATTGCAACTTCTGAAACGTCGCAGAAAAAAGGTTATAGCGAAAATGCCACGATGACCTGTTTGGAGCAGTGAAACCCTAGAATCCAAGCTCTGATACCAAATGTTATGAAACTAGTTCTAGAAAAGATAGATCAACGCCCTAGAATTCAGCCTCTTCGAGGGGGAAACCTCCTTTACATTACACAAATGAACAATTCTTGGATGATTCAAATGACAAAACCTCCTTTCTATATATAGGAGTCTAAGGAGTCACTATATAATCCAGCCGACCTAACAATAATAATATAAAGCCACAAAAATAACAATAGAGGGATTCTATGGGGCACAGTAATAACAATATGGGGCAATAGGGGCACAACAATATTAATAAGGGGTATAAATACAATAGTAATGGGGTAATCACTAGTATTATAGGGACCCAACAAGGAATAACACTTAAAATATCTTTGTTTCAATGCATTAGTGCATATTATCTTATTTCTTTACAAACATCACATAACTTTTTTTATTATTACTTTGCTAATTAAGGTTCTTGGTCTTAAACCATGAGGTTAAACATAACACATTGTCTCATTATCCCTCTAAAGCAATTTTATATTTTTTGATGTAGTTTACTAAAGGTTATCAATTGTTAAGAGTTGACTTGTGCTCAACTACTAGTTGTTGCATCACAACATGCAATCAACTACTAGTTGATGGAATATAACATACAGTCAAATGTGAAATAATCCTAGGAAGTGTCTATGCAAATTATAAAAATCAACTACCAAGACATATAATGATCAAATATGGTATAACATTATTTTCCTTTAAAACTAATTATTGTGTTTCTCGTTGCGTGTACAATAGATGGTGAGAGGGTGTTCTATTAAGGAACTATGTGGTGTAAAGTCATTGGTTCGAAACTCCATGGGCAAAAATCCAGCCATGTTAAGGGTTAGTGTGGCCCAAGTTGGGTGTGATCCTTTGGTGATTTTTATGGCTTAGATGCCCCTGGGTTGCAGCTACTCAAACCACAATTTAGGCATGTCAATCATCTCACGACTCACATTACCTAGAAAACAAAAAGAAAACTATTGATTATGCTTTTTGGTTCTTCTTATTCTTCTTTTGGATAAAATATCTCAAGGAAATCCCTTGAGCACTTCCACTTATTCTAGGGATTGTACCCAATGTAAACTCTATATTCTTTAGGGAAAAGGGTTATGTCAACAATCAGGCTCCAAGCCATGACAATAATATACTCATCATGGTTTGAACATGCCACTTAAAGTAATAGAACCTAAGTGGGGACGATAAAAGTCCATCCCACAACCACTAAGGCTAGACCTAATTGATAATGATTATGTTTTTGCTACCTACATAATGATATACATTTATGAAAATATAAGAAAAAATATCTATGATCACATTGTGGTGAAAATTCATAATCAAAGCTAGAGTTAACTTTTGGACTACAAACACATTGTCTTTCATTGCAGACTTTTCATTCAACATGCTCATATGATGTTGTCATACCAAAATTTAAGTCTTATCTACTTACAAAAGGAAAACCTCAAAATCTTTCATAGAGAAAATTCCCAACATTGGATAACCATTGAATAGACCCAATTAAGACTTCCCAAGATCCAGTACATACTTCTTTAACAATGGAAATTGTTCTTATAGTGCCAAAGGGTAGTGAAAAAGCCATTGTTATGATCATATCTCAGGGGCCAACTCCTCTCTCGTCAATTCATAAACAAAAAAACAATTAGGAATAAGAAAGAGGAGATATGAGTTAGATTCCCTGCATCAAGAAAGGGATATAGTTTCATTACCCTTATGGATGTAATTATTCAATTAACAATTGTGTATTCCTCAAGTCCATAATTTAGATGCTAGTTGGACACACCCAATGGAAGTCTAAGGAAAAGGTAAAAAATTAAGTAATTTGATCTTTTATTTGGAATAAATACATATATGTGATCATAGATGTAATTTGTACGTGTATTTAAAGTCAATCAAATTATTCTGACGTAAATTTAGCTCAAGCAAAAGGCCACTATTTTAGGATATTAAATATATATTATAGTGATTAAATTTGTTTGGTCAAAATATAAAACAGAGATTTTTATTTACCTAAAAAGTGTTTATTGTTAATGTACATTATGCATTTTTAATTATTTCTTACCCATGCACTATGAACTATAACCATTTTTTATCTTATCCACTTATAGATTATAACTTGAAGTTAGAAAAACTTTCATAGTCCATGCCTCATAAAATATTGTTGCATCACCGTGTTATATTTTGGAAACATAACTTATATTTTTCTTATCATGGAGCACAATTTTGATTCTTGTAATATATTATCCCTTATAGTGTACTACAATGTATGTTTATTTTGTAACCTTATTGGTTCATTTGTCATTACATGTATTTTGTAATACTCCCTTCCACCGCCTTAGACTTCCCAAGTTGATGGGAGGTGTTATTTTTAATTAACCCAACTTCCAAGATCTCATTATGGAAATAGGGTTACAAAATTTCCTTCCTTTCCAAAGTTAGTGAAATTAAATTTTCAATTACACCATCACATCCTATTCAAGATCTTTCCAACAGTATAAATTTTATCTCAATCTGACTCTTGGATTGAACGTTATGCTTTTTCAAAGATTACCCAATTTAACTCATGTTGCTAAGAGTTTCTGCATGGACCCCACATTTAGCCCAAGTGGCCCTACCACATCATTCACGACACCTCGATGGAACCTGCATGGCTTCATCAGCGTGTTTGTAGCATTACCACATCAAGATTAATTGTGGGTCCCACTATTCCTAACTCCTTCGTGCAATTCATGATTTTCCTTTATATTTGGTTCTTACTGATATCCAGGTGCACACAACCTTTTTGCTTGGAAAATCCTATGGACCCCCATGTCCCCAAATACATTTGGATCACTTAACCTCCTTGACCATATCTGGGTCTAACCCACATCCCAGACCTCCCAATCTTGCATCCACCACCAGATGCACTGGATTCCTGAATGCATCCGCCAAAATTGATGAAATTTAGTTCCACGCTAAACTATTGCAGAGGGCCTAACCCTACATTTTCAATCGAAATATTGTTCACAAATGCATCGGACTCCTAGTCGTCAATCTCCAAAAATGGGCCCCACACTAGATACAACCTTAGCTAGCATTCATTGCAACATATCCATATTGATTTGTATCCAGTGCTTTTGTAGTTATGCACAAGGCAATAAGCTCAGATGTCTAGACTCCTTCAAACATCTATGTAGCCTGCATTTTATACGACCTGAATACAAAACTTCACTAATATCACATCCGAACCCAAATATTATTGGATTCTCTACAATACTTTAGACTTAGAATTTTTATGAATTTCAAGGACTTATCCAGAAATTCCATTGATGCACAGTAAGAGCCAAGAACCCACTATCCAGGTAGTTTATGAGCTTATTGCACTATCATGTAAGTGTTTTATCAGCCCCAAAGTTAGCACTTAGTGGTTTATTATCCGTTTCAGCTAGCACCTAGGTGTTTCAACCTGTCAAGTGGTTTTTCAACCCTCCAACTAACATCCCAACAACTTATCATCCCCAAGGCTAGCACTGAGTGTTTCATCTCCATTGAACTTTCACTTCTCAATTGATTCACAAACATGCTTCATAGGCCTCTAAAAAACACATGGAACCATCCTAGTCATAAAGCATAGTCTAGAAAAGGTATTTTATTTGAACATATCCACGTTTGCTACCAATCCTATGCTTTGTGCTCTCTCTCTCTCTCTCTCTTTTTAGCATTTTCTTCCCTTTTTCCCAGTGAATTCTCTCATGTTTTCCTTGCACTGTTGAGCATGCCCATCTATGTTGCATACCCCACTCTCTTTGTCTTCCCCCAAACTCTTTGCTTCATGTCCTTCTCTTGCATGTTGAAAAAATCAACATGATCCATGATGAAAGGAACTATATGGGTCGTCCTTCACTTAGGCAGCCCATACTTGAATTTAAGGCTTGCACCAACAATGCCATTAATTCATCAAGAAAATAGGTGGTGAAATAGATATAGTGGCTTGGGTTTGCAAGCAACTCCTCCTCCTCAAACCTTTGAATCCATGTCCACTTCCCTTAGTCACTCAATGTTTACTTTTCCACATTATTTACATGAATTAAAATTCATAGCAATATTTACAAGAGGGATATAAAAAAGAGTTGTCTCATACCTCACCCCCTTATAGGAACATCATCCTTGGTGTTCTATACCTGAAGGCACATTCCATAGTGTTCCATTTCATAAAAAAACTTTAATAGCGAGCTTTATATACACATATCTTCTTACATTAACTTACGCAATAAACAAAAATAGGTGGAATACCTTCATTTAATCAGCCATTTCCCAAGTGGCTTCATCCGATCTAAAGTGCTTCCAATGAAACTTGACCTGCTCGCTTACTCAATTTTGAAGCGTGATTTTCCTCCAATCCAAAATGAACAGTGGCTTTGGCTAGAATTATCCCCCAAATTTCACTTATATCACAAACCAATCAACAACATGATTATCATCATGTGCATATTTTTTAAGCAAGGAAACATGGAAAACATCATGTACTTTCAATATGGATGGAAAATTCAATCTATATGCCATTGTCCCCACTCTTTCTAAGATATGAAATGGTCCATAAAACCTTGGTTCCAACTTGGCACAAGACCCTATCTTCAATGAAGTTTTCCTTGGCCTGATGCGAAGGTAAACATGTTCCCCCACTTGTAATTCCTTGAGCATAATTTATTGATCTGCATAGATCTTTTGTTTGTCCTAAGCTATTTTCAATTTCTACCTGATAGCAATTACTTCATTTTCCATTTCCTTCAACATATCAGGTCCAAGAAGTACCATGTTCACTGGATCATTCCAATTTATAGGTGTATTAAATTTTCTGCCATATAGAGCCTCAAATGGACTCATCTTCAATGATTCATGGTATCCATTGTTGTATTTGAATTCTACCAAAGGTAGAAACCCTTCCCACCTCTTAGGTTGATGTGTGACATACATTCTTAACATGTCTTCCAACACCCTATTTATTCTTTCAATATATATGTCCATTTGAGGATGATATGCTATATTGAATGCTCATTTTGTCCCAAAACCAAGAAACAATGTTTTCCAAAACTTTGAGGTGAACTTGGCATCCTTATCTGAGATAATCTTCTTGGGTACCCTATGCAGTATAACTATTTCTTTTACGAAAATATGATCAATGTGAATTGCCTTGTGCGTAGAATTAACAACTACAAAATGATCTACCTCACTCAGCTTGTCCACCACTACAATTATGGCATCATGTTGTCTAGATGTACTTGGAAATCCTATGATGAAGTCCATAGAGATGGCTTCCCACTCCCACCTAGGAATGGGGATTGGTTGTAATAACCATGTTGGATGTCTACACTCCACTTTCACTTGCTAACACTCCAAGTACCTGGAAATATACCTGTAAACATCATTTTTCATGCCTAGGCAATAGTAAATATTTTTCATGGTTGTTATCATATTTTGATAGCCAGGATGACCTTAATAAGATCTTTTGTAAAACTCATCAGAGATGAGCTTCTTCAAGTTTCCCATACAAGGTATATACCATCTATATTTTAATTTTAATATCCCATCCTTTGTGAGTGAGTATTCTTACTCAACTATCCTTCTAGCTCTTGTTGCAAGTGTTCATTCACTTGATGGTAATGCACATCTTGATGCATAGCCTCTTTGATCCTTTCCTCAATGTTAGCTTCATAGGTGCTAATGGTTGTCACATGAGACACTTGTAGACTCCTGCTAAGTGCATCTTCCACTTTGTTTTACTTTCCCTTGATATATTTTATTTCAAAATAAAATTCACTAATCAAGGCTAGCCACCTTACCTATATTGCATTCAACTTGGGTTGTTCAAATAAATACCTCAACCCTCCATGATCTAACATCAAAACAAATTTCCTTCCAAGGAGATAATGCCTCCACTTTTTTAATGCATGCACTATTTCTACCAACTCCAAGTCATGAGTGACATAATATTTCACATACCCATTTAGCTTTCTCTATTCATAATAGACCACCTATCCTTTTTGCATTAGGACTCCGCCGGTCGTTTCGTTGCAGGCATCCGTGAACAACAAAAAATCATTTTCTAGGTTTGTTATACTCAATATCGGTGCAGTGTGAGTATATATTTTAACTCCTCAAAGATGGTTGCACATTCTATTATCCATTGGAATTTAAGTCCTTTTACTTATAAAGTTGTGATTGGATGTGAAATCTTGGAGAAATTATGAATGAAGCTACAATAACAACTAGCCAATCCCATGAAGGATCTAACTTCTGCCACATTCTGAAGAGTAGGCCACTCCATGATGGATTTTATTTTATCTGGAACCATGGATACTCCTTCTTTGGAGACAATGTGTCCCAAATATTGAACTTGTTACTAGAAGAAGTCACACTTTCTGAGGCTAGCATAGAATTGTGTTCTCTCAATAATTGCAACACTACCACCAAATGTTTATCATGTTCCTCCTTGTTTTTTGAATAAACCAAGATTTCATCAACAAAAACTACAACAAACTTGTCCAAATATGGACTGAGATCGTTATTCATTAAGCACATAAGTTTTGTTGGGGTGTTTATGGGTCCAAACGACAAAACCACAAATTCACAGTGCCCATACCTAGTTCTAAATGTCATCTTGTCAATATCCTCATCTTTGATCCATACCTGATGGTATCCAGACCTCAATTTGATCTTCGAAAATACGCCAACCCCTCTCAACTAATCAAACAGGTCATCAAAACTTGATAAAAGGTAGTTGTTCTTTATGTTGGCTTAATTGCATGTACTCAATACAAAGTCTCAAGGTGTCATCTAATTTCTTTACAACTAATACAACTTCTCCCTAGGGTGATATGCTAGGTTTGATGTATGCTATGTCCAACATCTCTTTTAACTATAATTTTAATTCCACCAACTCTAGTGTGCTCATGCAATATGGGGCTCTTGATACTGGTGTCATTCCTAGAAACAATTCTATTGAGAAATCGATTTCCCTTCTTGATAGAAATCCTAGGATTTCCTCAAGAAACACATTGTTGAACATTTATAAGATGGGGTACTATTTCATTTTGTCTTTATTAGCCTCAGATTTGTTGGTTACATGAGCAATGTACAATTCACACCCCTTCTCACTCCACCTTTTCAATTGTAGCGTTAATATTTTTCGAACCATCATAGGTTTTCTCTTCCGATGTAGCATCACTCTTTCCCCTTCTTCATTGAGGTATTCTATTGACTTTCTATAGTAGTCGATTTTGGTTTTATGACCTACTAGCTAGTCCATGACAATCAACACATCATATGAACCCAATGGAAATAGGGTCAAGTATGTGCACGTGGGCATGTCGTTTATCACCACTATGCATGATCTCACCACATATTTGACTCACCTCTTATTCTTTGTTGCTATCTCAACTAAGCGGGAATTTTCATGGGCTTTCTTATGCAATTCACATTTCTTTGCAACCCTTGGACTAACATAACTAAAATTAGAACCCGGGTCTAACAAAATTAAAACGGGTTGATTATTTACCATACCGTCCATCTCAATAATTGATTCTTGATGGTTGACCTGCCTATTTTCGAATGTGTCATATATTTATGTCACGCTTTAAGCTACATCCTTCATTGTCTCCACTTCTTGCACATTGTACAACCTTGGGTTGTGTTAGCGCTTGAGATTTCACCCTAGGCTGAGGAAGGTAAACCTTCAAGGCAACATCAAACCATTTCACCTCGTAGCTAGCCCTACGGGGTATGAGAAGGCTCTCTCCGGTCAAACTCGGTAGATCTTTCAATAGGATGAGCTGACCCAATTAGGAACACTGATATTAGGCTAGTAAACTGATAAGGAAGTTTGATTTGGGGTTTTTAATTAAATGACGGGGCTTTTCTGGGCTGCATGGGCAAAATCACAGCTTGAACAGAGAAATATAATGACTACACAGATTATCAACTGAGGCAAGGTAGGCAAGCAATTTAACACCAAATCTAGATTTTAAATGAGATGGCAAGACTGGTGAGGAGCTGACAAGGGCATAGGAGATGAATCCTTGTCAAACAGAAGAAAACATCGAACGTGAACAAACTTATAGGAGGAGCATATAATACTATGAATTCCTACCTAAACACTTCATTTGTTCAGCTAGAAATGATCATGAAATGAAATGAAACATAACGGTTTACATATGTAACAGAGGAAAAACTAATGTTAAATTGTCATACCACATGAATCTCAGCAAACAGAGCTGTGAAATTCCATTAAATTCTCTGCCAAAAAACTGTACAATGAAAGCTCTGTTCCAGCACTCGGCACTCAGAAAATCTCCCCTCTCTTTAACTCTCCTTTTACAATATATTAAATATAGCTCAGAAAAAAACAAATCGATGAAAGATGGGGGGCGGTTTCACTTAAAATCTTAAAAATAGGAAAAAGTCTGCTTAAGGAACAGCGTTACAATTTGTTTGTTGATAACAAATGAATAGGCAAAACCTGTAGCTGAATCTTCTGATCGGCAACTGAAGACCCAAAATAGACCAACCAATTCGTTTTCTATGCTGGGATAGTTATATGTATTTCGATTTGGCTTTTGACTTTACACTGCATTTGAATGAGAACTAAAACAAAAGTAGCGTAATATCTTCCCCAAAAACTTTTCCCTACAGGTCAATAAAAATAATGAGCTGTTCAACCATAATTGCCAGAATAAAGAGAATCACCATTTTTTCTAAACAGAACGTCGTTTCCCTTGAATTCCTCTGATGGCCGACACATGGAGCGCAAATCCAGTTGAAACATTAATTAAAATCTGGGGAAATAGGAGTCGAATCCTATTCTGTTGTTCTGGCACCGTTTGAATAGCGGTCGCCTGGATTCAATGTTCTGGGGTATGCTGTTGCTGGAAAATCTGTGATGAGTCCATCTACTTGGGCGAAGTTGACAAGGGAGTTAATTTCCAATGTTGGATCTGAGAGATAATCGAAGGCTAAAGTCGTAAATTCGTTTCTGAGATAAGAGACAAAGACTGATATATTTTGCAGGTGCAACTGCTTGACATTATCTATGTTCCCTGTAAGGTAACCACCAGGACTCTGGAAAACCGCCTCTACTTAATGTTACGGCATCAGCAACTTCTTTGATCTCCTTGATAGTTGAATTCAGAATTCTGATATTATCTCCCTCCACCTCGTAAACAAGTTTGAATTTTGTTTGTTGCTTTCAACTCCCTTAGCACAGCACTGTCATCGGACTTTATCATTAGTCTATCAGCTATGTTGTGGTAGCCACTCTTATTTATAACTAAAATGGTGGGCTCTATGATAATCAATCTTCCGTGCCGCTGCTATGGCTCGCGCATACTGTATGTTGATGATGACATTGACATTTTCTTGACTCTTCCGGCCACAAATACAACCCATTGCCTCATGGAGATCCAACCAAATAACTGTCGAATGCATACACTCACGAATTGTACCCATATCTCGGTCCTTCTCTGAAGAATGGATGTCTCAAAGCTTGCAAAGTTGTCAAACGTTCAGACGGTTCAAACCGAAGAAGGCCTTGCAACAAGTCTATAAAAAGATCCGCCGAATGGTCTACATGCTGCTTTATCGAATCCCTAAGCTTTGGCAATTTTCTCACTGTTCTGATGCTCTCTCTAGAAAATACTCTTTCAGGCCAATTCAATCTTGTTCCAGGCCAATTCAAGCCGTGGCAAAGCTCCTAAAACCCTTTCCATCATAGCAAGATGTTCCAAGTTTTCATGGGTCTGAAACAAAGTATCTCCCGAGCAGATTTCCACAAGTATGCACCCTATACTCCAAATATCACAAGGGTAATTCCATCCAAGTCCCAGAATGACTTCAGGAGCTCGATAATGCCGTGTAGCAACAACTGAGGTGTGATTTTGATGTTCAAATGTCATACTTCCAAAATCAATTATCTTAATTGCACTGGACTTTGGCCACCATTTGAAGTCATCTGAAAATCCCTTAACACCCGTGTGCTATTTTTGTCATACTTAGAAACTTCAAGAAGCGCTTCAATTTCGATCATTCCTGCCTCTCGGTATTTTTGTATGCCACGAACAATTTTGATAGCTACAAAATCCTTCGATTTTCGGTCCCAGCATTCCAAGGTCTGACATTTCATATCTGAGTGATAAGGTTGTCTTCTATCCAGATACCCCATTGTTTTGTCCCTGTGCAGCAAATGCGCTGGGGAGGATCCTTGATTTGAAGATTCTCCTCTTTTAAATCCAGTGACAGTACCCGATCTTTTGTTCCGCTTCATGTTACTTTTGACAACCTGGTGCCATCTCTTCACTGCATTAGATTTCTGCTCATCAAATATGGCCTTCTTCATATTTGAACCCATCTGTGTCACAAGTGCATAGAGAGGAGATTTCAAGCCAAATTGAAACCATATGAAACGGAAAAAGGCAACTTCGAAAGTATTCTGGAACAGAGTAAAATGTATCAGAAACAGAATCAATTGAGGGCGACCGAACCAAAAATATTCATCACTGAGCCGCACCAATGGAATTCCTTGAACTATAGCATGTTTGGATTGGATTTCTAGTGCCATCTTTCTTATGATTACTTGCAGTTTAGTTCCAACCAATAGAATTATAATCAAAGGAGAAAAACTTAACCAGAAGTATGCCTGACAACTATGCACGTTGAGAAGTAAGTATATCACAGCAAAAACCCATAATGGAAGGCTAATTCCAACAACTGTCTTGAAGTCATCATCCAGGGATCTCTCAATATATTTGTGAAAATTAAATCTGCTTCCTGGAGCTAAGTATGCAGAGATGAAGCCATGGCGCAATGTGAAGTAATCGACTTTAGTCACTGAACATAAAAACTGTTGAAAAAAAAAACATTCAATCCAGATGAAAATTGGTATCCTATTCCAAAAATGCAGATGGCGCCCTCCAAATAGCTTTTTGCCTCTGATTGCTGATGATGTTTCAAATTGTGCTTGTGCAGGGATAGGAGCGTTGAAGTTTGCTGCTGCCTTTTGAAGAGCTAGAGAATAAATTACATAATCTAAAACAACATATTAATGATTTCTTCTTCAAAACAGGGTTTTGAAGAAGAATCTATCTCTGACATGAGACGGAGTCTAACATCGGCTCCATTTGGGATGGCAGCTGCAGCTTCCTGGAGGTGCCAAGAACCGCAGAACTTTGGGAGAGCAGACAGTGCCTCCACCCATTCGGCAATGGAGTCATCATCGACACAACTCTTGACTTAATTTTCAAACTGAAACTGAACTCAAACAATCTTCAAGCAAACTAAAACCAAATGCTGCCCTTATGGCTGCTTATTTATTTACAAAACCTACTCTAATCTGTTGTACAAACAATAGATCAGGTAACACTAAAATGCCATATTAACCATTCAAGTAAACCTGAGAATGATGTAGCTCGAGAATGCTTCCGCCAGAACACAGATGCAATTGCCGGCAGCCCTTCATGCACGTACTGAGCCTGGTCGCGGAAAAGACAGTCTGATCTGTCAATCAAACTGAAAAATGTGTCCATGTATGCCGCAATAGGATCACGGAAGCCTGACTCTGTTGGCTGCCCCAACTCTGCGATGCATACTTCCAGCTGCACATTGTCAATGTATACCTCTATAGGCAAGTCTGTTGTTTCTTGTTACGAATGAGGAAGAATTTCCAAGAACTTTTTAGGGTCTTGGAAATCATATGACTGAATCTGCTCATCGAGATACTGAATCTCATTTTCAACTCTTTCAACAACTAACTCACAAAATCTAGTTTTTCCTTCAAGATGAAGCTTCGGAGATTTCAAACATTGAAGGAAAATACTGAAAAATTCTTCATTAATTTCAATATCCACTAACCACTCTC
This sequence comes from Pinus tabuliformis, assembly GCA_031772625.1. NCBI lineage: Eukaryota > Viridiplantae > Streptophyta > Pinopsida > Pinales > Pinaceae > Pinus > Pinus tabuliformis. Next base: position 90,186,386 of record CM062807.1, on the reverse strand, counting down.
CAATTTCGTTTAGAGCTTCACACAGGGCAGGGTTTGCCACATACCCCACCATTGCATGAATGAATCAACAGGCACTGGAATGTCTGGATCGAATTGGAGTCGCCAGGTGAATGGTTCAGCCTGCATAAGTGTCTGACTGCTGTCCACCATCAGCATCAGATCTGCACCTTGATTGCATGTACTGGGACAAGACAATCAACACGTTGAATGTTCTCCCCAGTATGGTCGCCACTATGTTAGCGCTTGAGATTTCACCCTAGGCTGAGGAAGGTAAACCTGCAAGGCAACATCAAACCATTTCACCTCGTAGCTAGCCCTACGGGGTATGAGAAGGCTCTCTCCGGTCAAACTCGGTAGATCTTTCAATAGGATGAGCTGACCCAATTAGGAACACTGATATTAGGCTAGTAAACTGATAAGGAAGTTTGATTTGGGGTTTTTAATTAAATGACGGGGCTTTTCTGGGCTGCATGGGCAAAATCACAGCTTGAACAGAGAAATATAATGACTACACAGATTATCAACTGAGGCAAGGTAGGCAAGCAATTTAACACCAAATCTAGATTTTAAATGAGATGGCAAGACTGGTGAGGAGCTGACAAGGGCATAGGAGATGAATCCTTGTCAAACAGAAGAAAACATCGAACGTGAACAAACTTATAGGAGGAGCATATAATACTATGAATTCCTACCTAAACACTTCATTTGTTCAGCTAGAAATGATCATGAAATGAAATGAAACATAACGGTTTACATATGTAACAGAGGAAAAACTAATGTTAAATTGTCATACCACACGAATCTCAGCAAACAGAGCTGTGAAATTCCATTAAATTCTCTGCCAAAAAACTGTACAATGAAAGCTCTGTTCCAGCACTCGGCACTCAGAAAATCTCCCCTCTCTTTAACTCTCCTTTTACAATATATTAAATATAGCTCAAAAAAAAACAAATCGATGAAAGATGGGGGGCGGTTTCACTTAAAATCTTAAAAATAGGAAAAAGTCTGCTTAAGGAACAGCGTTACAGTTTGTTTGTTGATAACAAATGAATAGGCAAAACCTGTAGCTGAATCTTCTGATCGGCAACTGAAGACCCAAAATAGACCAACCAATTCGTTTTCTATGCTGGGATAGTTATATGTATTTCGATTTGGCTTTTGACTTTACGCTGCATTTGAATGAGAACTAAAACAAAAGTAGCGTAATATCTTCCCCAAAAACTTTTCCCTACAGGTCAATAAAAATAATGAGCTGTTCAACCATAATTGCCAGAATAAAGAGAATCACCATTTTTTCTAAACAGAACGTCGTTTCCCTTGAATTCCTCTGATGGCCGACACATGGAGCGCAAATCCAGTTGAAACATTAATTAAAATCTGGGGAAATAGGAGTCGAATCCTATTCTGTTGTTCTGGCACTGTTTGAATAGCGGTCGCCTGGATTCAATGTTCTGGGGTATGCTGTTGCTGGAAAATCTGTGATGATTCCATCTACTTGGGCGAAGTTGACAAGGGAGTTAATTTCCAATGTTGGATCTAAGAGATAATCGAAGGCTAAAGTCGTAAATTCGTTTCTGAGATAAGAGACAAAGACTGATATATTTTGCAGGTGCAACCGCTTGACATTATCTATGTTCCCTGTAAGGTAACCACCAGGACTCTGGAAAACCGCCTCTACTTAATGTTACGGCGTCAGCAACTTCTTTGATCTCCTTGATAGTTGAATTCAGAATTCTGATATTATCTCCCTCCACCTCGTAAACAAGTTTGAATTTTGTTTGTTGCTTTCAACTCCCTTAGCACAGCACTGTCATCGGACTTTATCATTAGTCTATCAGCTATGTTGTGGTAGCCACTCTTATTTATAACTGAAATGGTGGGCTCTATGATAATCAATCTTCCGTGCCACTGCTATGGCTCGCGCATACTGTATGTTGATGAGGACATTGACATTTTCTTGACTCTTCCGGCCACAAATACAACCCATTGCCTCATGGAGATCCAACCAAATAACTGTCGAATGCATACACTCACGAATTGTACCCATATCTCGGTCCTTCTCTGAAGAATGGATGTCTCAAAGCTTGCAAAGCTGTCAAACGTTCAGACGGTTCAAACCGAAGAAGGCCTTGCAACAAGTCTATAAAAAGATCCGCCGAATGGTCTACATGCTGCTTTATCAAATCCCTAAGCTTTGGCAATTTTCTCACTGTTCTGATGCTCTCTCTAGAAAATACTCTTTCAGGCCAATTCAATCTTGTTCCAGGCCAATTCAGGCCATGGCAAAGCTCCTAAAACCCTTTCCATCATAGCAAGATGTTCCAAGTTTTCATGGGTCTGAAACAAAGTATCTCCCGAGCAAATTTCCACAAGTATGCGCCCTATACTCCAAATATCACAAGGGTAATTCCATCCAAGTCCCAGAATGACTTCAGGAGCTCGATAATGCCGTGTAGCAACAACTGAGGTGTGATTTTGATGTTCAAATGTCATACTTCCAAAATCAATTATCTTAATTGCACTGGACTTTGGCCACCATTTGAAGTCATCTGAAAATCCCTTAACACCTGTGTGCTATTTTTGTCATACTTAGAAACTTCAAGAAGCGCTTCAATTTCGATCATTCCTGCCTCTCGGTATTTTTGTATGCCACGAACAATTTTGATAGCTACAAAATCCTTCGATTTTCAGTCCCAGCATTCCAAGGTCTGACATTTCATATCTGAGTGATAAGGTTGTCTTCTATCCAGATACCCCACTGTTTTGTCCCTGTGCAGCAAATGCGCTGGGGAGGATCCTTGATTTGAAGATTCTCCTCTTTTAAATCCAGTGACAGTACCCGATCTTTTGTTCCGCTTCATGTTACTTTTGACAACCTGGTGCCATCTCTTCACTGCATTAGATTTCTGCTCATCAAATATGGCCTTCTTCATATTTGAACCCATCTGTGTCACAAGTGCATAGAGAGGACATTTCAAGCCAAATTGAAACCATATGAAACGGAAAAAGGCAACTTCGAAAGTATTCTGGAACAGAGTAAAATGTATCAGAAACAGAATCAATTGAGGGCGACCGAACCAAAAATATTCATCACTGAGCCGCACCAATGGAATTCCTTGAACTACAGCATGTTTGGATTGGATTTCTAGTGCCATCTTTCTTATGATTACTTGCAGTTTAGTTCCAACCAATAGAATTATAATCAAAGGAGAAAAACTTAACCAGAAGTATGCCTGACAACTATGCACGTTGAGAAGTAAGTATATCACAACAAAAACCCATAATGGAAGGCTAATTCCAACAACTGTCTTGAAGTCATCATCCAGGGATCTCTCAATATATTTGTGAAAATTAAATCTGCTTCCTGGAGCTAAGTATGCAGAGATGAAGCCATGGCGCAATGTGAAGTAATCGACTTTAGTCACTGAACATAAAAACTGTTGAAAAAAAAAACATTCAATCCAGATGAAAATTGGTATCCTATTCCAAAAATGCAGATGGCGCCCTCCAAATAGCTTTTTGCCTCTGATTGCTGATGATGTTTCAAATTGTGCTTGTGCAGGGATAGGAGCGTTGAAGTTTGCTGCTGCCTTTTGAAGAGCTAGAGAATAAATTACATAATCTAAAACAACATATTAATGATTTCTTCTTCAAAACAGGGTTTTGAAGAAGAATCTATCTCTGACATGAGACAGAGTCTAACAGGTTGTTCCTCTATAGATAAGGGAAATCCCTCCATAAGTGGTCTTCCCCACATTTCCAACACTCTATGGGTCTTCTCTTAGACCCCTTTATTTCCTCTCTTATAGACCTAGGGAGATGGTTTTGATTAGTAGTAGTGGATTTCTATTGAGGTTCACCCCTTGTACGAGTGGCGAACCTCCCATTCACCTAGCTGAGGTCATACAGTTTTATGCCCTTTTCCTCTAAAGTTGGACTTTCCTTTTTCTTTCCAATCAATTTTGGACTCAATCCTATGCTTGGACTATTCATGCATTACTTCATCTTTTGGATGGTTTCCTCTAGAGTTTGTGGTTCTTCAAACTCTATTATATCCTTGAATTCCTATGGAAACCCATTTAGATACCACTAGATCTTTTCCTTCTCATCCTTGAGGTAAGGCACATACCTCAACAACTCCAAGAATTTAGTTATATATTCTTTAGCTATCAATTTCCCTAGTCTCATATTTGGCCTTGTTGTCATAGTACCTTTCATATAGGCACTTTACCCAGAAATATCTCTCAAATCTCCACCAGGACAACTCCTCATCTTTAGTATTCTTGACATTCTTTAGGTCTTCCCACCAAATATCATCCTTTCCTTTTAAGCTAAAAGTGGCTACTTTTTCCTTCATATTTTCAAATTAATCATGCACCCTAAAATATTTCTTCATTCCTAGTAACCATGCTTCTTATTCCTCTACCTTCTTCACCTCTCCATCAAATGTAGGAGGTTTTTCCTTCGTAAATTCTTATGGTAGCAATCATTTTTCTTTCCTTCTCTACTAGTAGTGTCTCTTAGTTGCAGCACTAGAAAATTGCTCACAAATTCCTATCCTCTTCTCCAAAGCACTTAGTGGAGTACCACCTGTCACTATATTCTCACTTTTTTGCCTATGTATTTTCTTGGATTTGATGTCTTATGCACCTTCAGTCTTCAATTCATGCTTCCAAAGTCCTAATGAGCCTAGCATATATTTATACTTTTCTAGGTGGCTGACACCTAACTCATGTTTCTTTTGTCTTTACAATTCTGACAGGCTCTACAATATAACTACAGTTACTTCAACTTGCTTTTCCTAATCTCTAAGAATCTTCTCATTTTCAACCTTGTAAATTCTTAACTCAACCCTTAAACTTCTAAGAGTGTCCATCCAGTCAAGGGAGTCTTCCTCCCTCCTCTTTCCAAATGAATCCTCTTCCTGGCCTTGTTGGGATCTATTAGTGTTGTACCACACCATTCTACTACTCATCCTTTCACTCTCTTGTCGTTCTTTAGTGTCTTCTTATGTGTTGTTACACACATATAACTATTACCCAATAAAAAATATAAATAAACAAATTTACCCATCACCTTTTCTTATTTGCAATAAGTATGTTGATGTAAGGCTATCTAAAACACTAATTTTGAGTATGTCTATTATAAAACAACTAACATATCATAATTTTCTATCTCTATCATTTCATAATTCTGATAACAACATTGATATGCAAACAAAACATAGTTTGTAATCAACACACAATCATTAGTTAAATTTCTACAACCAACACCCATTGGCACACAACAAACCATCGCTAGAAACCACCACACTATGTAAAAAAGCCCTATATTTTATCCTTCTAGGTCCATTCAGTCTGAGTGTTGAACATGGGTGCTATGTTACCACTCTATAACACTTCCTCCCTTCCCCTTGGACTTCCCAAGCTGATAGGAAGTATTACTTTTAATTAACTCAACCTCCAAGGTCTCATTATGGAAATGGGGTTACCAAATTTCCCTCCTTTCCAAAGTTAGTTGAATTAACTTTTGGATAACACCATCACATCTATCTCGTCGATAAATTTTTGGCAATATAAATTTTATCTCAATCTGACTCTTGGAATGAAAGTTATGCTTTTCAATGATTACCCAATTTAACTCTTGCCGCATCATCAAGAGCTACCATGTGGCACTCATGTGTAGCCCAAATGGACCTACCACGTCATTCATGACACATCCATGGTGCCTACGCAACTGCATCAACACATATGTGGCATTTGCCACATTAGCTTTAATTGTGGGTCCCACTAGGCCTGACTCCTTCATGCAAGTCATGATTTTTCCTTTATATCCACTTCTTACTAATATCCGAGGTGCACACAACCATTGTACTTGGATACATCCATATCACTACACCTCCTTGACCATATCTAGGCCTAGCCCACATCCTTGGACCCCCCAGTCTTTCGTCCACCACTGGATGCCTTGGATTCTTGTATGAATCCATTGGCAGCGATCAAATATGGTCTCATGCTAAACTATCACCAAGGGCTCCGCCTCAAATTTTCAATCTAAATCTGGCTCACAAATGTATCTGGCTCCGAGCAGTCAGGCTCCCAAAATGGACCCCACCTCAGATATAACTTTAGCTAAAATTTTCTGCAACATATCCAGATCAATTTGGATCTAATGCTTTTGTGATTATGCACAAGGCAATTGGCCCATATATTTAGAGTCCCAGATGCATTAACCTAGCCCGCATTCTTATCCAACTTGGATACAAAACTACACCAATGTCACATCCAGACCCAAACATAATCAATTTCTCTCCAATTCTTTAGACTTACAACTTTTATGAATTGAAAGGACTTATCCCAAACTTCCTTTGATGCACAATGTTACTCTGAACATTGATTTCTGTAGGAATGAAATCTTCATTCCAACTCAATAATTTCAACAATGGATTCAAGCTAGAAATACAATAAACAACTTCAATAGCATGCACAAGAGAAAGCCTATCCCTAGCTAACACTGTTATGTAATTTCAAACAAAACAACATCGTATTAACCCACCAAATGGGTTCCAAGCAATGTTATTAGATTCATTGATGTATTATACATTAAATCATTGACAGTGCCTCACTAAGGGAGACAATAAATAGTCTTTAAGCACATAAATCCATGGTACACATAGCATAACAAACCATGAGAAGTATTACACAATGACAGTCGGTTGATCATGTCAAATAATTATACATAAACATATAAATGTCTCTGTGGCATAAGAACATATCAACAAATACAGGTTATACAAGACTTCAACCATGAGAAAACTCATATCAACATGGCATTATAAATAACCAGGAATATTGTATTCCTCGATTCACAAGATAATATGTTCATTATCACATTTCACAGCACATCATTCATCATTTGCTCTGCCACATGTGTACGAGTAAATATACTTATCTCATTATCTTGAGTGACTCGAAACTGAGAGAGGGACTTCAACTCTCCACCCAACTATATGCCAACTACACTGCAATATTTCATACAGTTGATCACCCCTGAGCCAAATTCAAAGTTTGAGTTATGTGCTTAAGGGTATTCACACCAATACCATTCAATCACATAATCAAGAAGAGGAGTCCGCTCCCCAAGTGGTTTATCGACTTTCTCCTGCAGTAAACACCACAATGACTCTCTGTCCCACTAGAAGTCAAACATAGGAATTCATTAAAGTCTCAATGAGTTACAAAACAGCTCTACGAGAATGAACACACTATCTGGCTGGTTTATCAACTAGATTCTCTAAGCTAGCACTTTAAGAGCCAAGATCCCACTATCCAAGTCATTTATTAGCTTAATGAGTTAACACACAAGTGGTTTATCAGCCCCAAGTCTAGAACGTAGTGGTTTACTAGTCCTTTCAACTAGCACCTGGGTGTCTCGTCCTATCAAGTGGTTTATCAACCCTCTAACTAGAATCACATTGTTTTATCAAATCTAAGGCTAGCACTAAGTGTTTCAACTCCCCTGAACTCTCATCGGTCAACCAATTCACATGCATGCATCACAGGCCTTGGAAAAACATACTGAATCGTCCCAGTCATAGAGAATAGTCTATAAAAGGTATTTTCTTCAAGCATATCCACATATGCTACCAATACTATACTATGTGCTCTCTTTCTCTTCAACCTTCTCTTCCCTTATTCTCAACAAGTTCTCTCACGTTTTTATTGCACCACCAAGCATACCTGTTTATTTTGCATACCCCCCTCTCTCTTCATCTTCCACTGAAATTTTTGCTTATCATCCTTCTCTTGCATCTTGACGACATCAACATGATCCATGAGGATAGGAACTATATGGTTCATCCTTCACTCAAGCAACCCATACTTGAATTCAAGGCTTGCACCAATAGTGTTATTTAAATTCATTAGGGAGATAGGTAGTGAAATAAATATAATGGCTTAGATTTACAAGCAACTCCTCCTCGGACCTCTAAATTTGTGTCCATTTCCCACTACCAGTCAAGGTTTACGTTTCCACATCATTTACATGAATTACAATTCATAACAATCTTTACAAGAGGGGTAGCAAAAAGGGTTGTCACATATTTGGAATTAAATTCAACAAATCTATTCAAGTTGAATGTTAGTATGGACTATATCCAAGTGATAAAAAAGTAGGGTTATATCGATCCAACTCCCCCTACCAAAATTTTGACATTAAGTATGATATGAGGTTGTAGGTAACATTAACTCAACTAACTCTCTACAAGAAATGATAAATGAAACCCTTAGTAAAAACATAATGAAATTTATAATCAATTTGTAGAACTTTTTAGTAGAATCATGCTCTAAGTCGCACCAATAACATCTACTAAAACTAAATTGATTTAGGGATGGGAATCCATTCAAGGTAAAAAATTAATCTCAACATTCACATGTTTAAGGAAAATTTTGATGCTAAAGAATTTGAAGGGAAGTTTAGGTCCAGTCTAGCTCTATTTCAAATCTTATGGCTTTTATCATGTAGAGAAGATAAAGCTTGAGACCATGAAAAATTCCTTCACTATCAAGGATTATTGGAAAACCCACAATGAACAATGTGAAAAGTGGTGAACTCATCACCCATCCAACAACTTATGAAGGCAATGCTTGACAATTTCTACCCACAAAGCTATGAGCAAAATCAATACATGAAATTACTCGTTGTTGAAAATAGCAACAAGAAATGATAAAAATAGAATCCAGAATATTCCAATTTTAATTTGTCCTTGAATTAAATTTGAATTTAGTCTCACCAACTCCTTGAAAATAATTAATTAATTCATTGTGGATTAATTAGTTGGAGAAATTCAAGTTAGAAGTCTTTCTACAGTCATGTAACAATTATCCCTTAAATTAAGGAGATTATCCCTATATTAAGGAGATAAGAATGAGTTATATTTGAGTTGTAATTAGTTAGCTCAGTTTACTGAGTTAATTCAAGTTAAATTAGTTCCAAATTGTTTGAGGAATTAATTGTGAGTTATCAATCAATTGATGCATGCATGCACTCAACTAGTGTACTCCAGATAACTGAATATTCTCTCATCAGAAACTCATGCATGTCTATTCTGAGAAAGACCCAGTTGAGATAAATGTCAAGGAAAATGTACTATCAGTTGTATGTTTTCTGCTATAAAGGAAACTCATGCATGCAGTCAGTGTAAGGTTCCTTGAGGATTGCGCAGTTCTGATAGGGTGTAGGATTAGTGTGAGTGATCAGTCTTCCACTTGGTAACAGGAGGATCACCCAGGAGAAACTACGCAAGGAAATAGGAGCTTGGAGGGCATAGGAGAAGGCTTGTGAGAAGCTTTGATTTCCTGTGAGCATCAAGGAGGATTGTAATGAGAGCTGGCTAGCTATGAGAGGTAAGGATTTTTATAATTCTGATGTATTTCTACATTGTATGATAATACAGATAGTAGGGTTTTTAGCTGAGGCTTTCCCTTGAGTATTTTCTGTGTTTCATGTGTATTGATTCTTCTTCTTATGGTTATATGTGTTCAGCTCTGATTCAACTCGATCTTTAAGCTTTCGCAAGTTTGATAGTAGAAGTAGATTATAGTATTTTTCATTGGTATATTGCATTATTGAGTTACTCTACAGTCAGATTTTCTACATAGATATCAGAGGCGGATTTGTAGAGAATTTGCAGGAAATTCTAAATGGTATCAGAGCCTAGTTTATCAGAGCTATGAACAGTATACGGAGAAGAGAATTCGAAGTTTGAAGTTCAAGGTTGCAGGTGCAAATCGAATTCTTATCATACTTCAAGGTTGGCCAATGGTGTTCTATGGCTTGAGACTCGAGTATGCCTTGGAAGGCAGCTCGAATTACATAGCATGGAAAGATCGCATGGAGGCTGTATTAGAAGATAATGGCTTGAACGATTTCATTGATCAAGAAATCCCAAAGCCAATTTCAACTAATGCACAAGAGTTGGTTGAGTGGAAGAAGTGTGTGGCGAGGGCGAGATGGATCATCCTTGAGGGAGTTCGAGACCATATTGTCTCAAGTCTCCATGGAAAGGATACTCCATTTTCAATGTGGAAGACATTGAAGGACCTCTACCAGAACAGTAGTGACCACAGGAAATTGGCGCTCAAGGATAAGCTTCAAATAATCAAGATGGAGAATGGCGATACTATTTCCACATATCTGAACAAGCTCACCACTTGCAGAGATGAGCTTGGAAGTGTGGGAATAACTATTTTAAATGATGATATGGTGAGCCTCGCTCTCCTTGGCTTTCCAAAGAGATGAAATAGCTACCAGGACTATGTGAATGGAAGGGAGAAACTGTCAGATTGGGAACGACTATGGTCGGATCTCATGCAGGAGGAGATCAGGAGGAGCACACAAGATGGTTCTTCATCCAAGGATGATGATGAAGAAAATCTAGCCTTAGCAAGTAATGCAAGGAAAGGGAAGGGAAAGGCATCCCATTCTGAATCGAATTCTTCTCATGGAGGGAAGAAGGTTGACAAGTCTAAAGTGATATGCTTTAATTTTCACGAGATGGGTAATTATGTGACTAATTTCCCATCGAATAAGTCCAAGAAGGGATCCTCGGATGGATCGAAAGGTGAGGCATTAACCTCTCAGTTCGAAATGGACTTTACCCTCATCGCATGCATGGTGTCATCGATGATGGGTTGTGGTTGGTATCTTGACAATGGAGCCTCATTCCACATGACTAACGATAAAAGTTTATTCAGTGCCTTGGAGGAGAAAGACCTCAAGATGCACATAGAGATGGGTGACGACGAAAGGTTTAGTGTTTCAGGAGTGGGCACGGTTGCTTTTCAGAGGGAGCATGGAGCTCCTATCACCCTGACCGATGTGAAATATGTGCCTAGACTGAAGAAGAACTTGGTATCGGTTGGGATGTTGGAGGACAAAGGCTACGATGTTGTCTTCAGGTTGGGAAAGGTTTTCCTTAGACACATCACCACGAGACAGGTGAAATAGATCAGTTCACGAGTCAAGAACCTGTATGCTCTTAAGGTTAAAGATACATGCAAAGCCTTGAGGAGCAAAGCAAATGTTAGAGACTTGGTGGTTGAGAGGGAGAGTACATTACCTCTCAATATGCAGTCCCAAAAGAAGTCTCAGACAATTGTGAAGGAGCCACAATTGGAGAAGTGGGAAGAGGGATCACATGTAGCCATACCTCCAGGTGTGAGGTGGGGTGATGTGGAGTGATAGTCCCAACAAGGCTGAAATTGAGCAGGGTCCATTGAGAGGTTTTATCTCATGGATCGTACCTTGCTATGAGAGCCCAAAGTACATAGTAGTGGGAGGAATCAGTGGGATTGATGCAGTCAAAGATCAAAGTGACAGAGGCTAGAGCAGTCAGATACTAAAGAGCGTAGAGAAGGATTGACAACAATGCAAAAAGGCAGAGTCAACCGAAGCGCAAAGTTTTCAGTTGACAGAGGCAATAGCAGTCAGAGACTTTGATGACAGATGCATCATACTGATTCAGGTTGGATGTTTTTTTGTTTCTGGAGTTGCTGGAGCAACAACACTAGATAGAAGTGTTGCATGCAGAACATTCCAAAGGTTCAGGATCGGGATCGAGTTGAATTCCTTTCTTGTTGAGAGGGAGTGTTGAAAATAGCAACAAGAAATGATAAAACTAGAATCCAAAATATTCCAATTTTAATTTGTCCTTGAATTAAAATTGTGAATTAAATTTGAATTTAGTCTCATAGCTGCTTGAAAATAATTAATTAATTCATTATGGATTAATTAGTTGGAGAAATTCAAGTTAGAAGTCTTTTTGTAGTCATGCAACAATTATCCCTTAAATTAAGGAGATTATCCCTTAATTAAGGAGATAAGATTGAGTTATATTTGAGTTGTAATTAGTTAGCTCAGTTTACTGAGTTAATTCCAGTTAAATTGGTTCCAAATTGTTTGAGGAACTAATTGTGAGTTATTAGTCAGTTGATGCATGCATGCACTCAACTAGTGTACTCCAAATAACTGAAGATTCTCTCATAAAAAACTCATGTATGTTTATTCTAAGAAAGACCCAGTTGAGCTAAATGTCAAGGACAATATACTATCAGTTGCATGTTTTCTCCTATAAAGGAAACTCATGCATGCAGTCAAGGTAAGGTTCCTTGAGGATTGCACAGTTCTGACAGGGTGGAGGATCAGTGTGAGTGATCAGTCTTCCACTTGGTAATAGGAGGATCATCCAGGAGTAACTGCGCAAGGAAATAGGAGCTTGGAGGGCATAGCAGAAGGCTTGTGAGAAGCTTTGACTGCCTATGAGCATCCAGGAGGATTGTACTGAGAGTTGGCTAGTTGTGAGAGCTAAGGCTTTATATATTTCTGATGTATTTCCACATTGTATGATAATACAGATAGTGAGGTTTTTAGTTGAGGCTTTCCCCTGAGCATTTTCTGTGTTACATGTGTATTGATTCTTCTTCGTATGGTTATATGTGTTCATATATGATTCAACTCAATCTTTAAGCTTCCACAAGTTTGATAGTAGATGTAGATTATAGTATTTTTCTTTGGTATATTGCATTATCGAGTTAATCTACAGTCAGATTTTCTACATAGATCTCAGAGGTAGATTTGTATAAAATTTGCAGGAAATTCTACACTAGTGTTGTGATTAGCTAAATAATGACTACTTGAATTAGTTCCATTCCCTAGTGTAGAGACACAAATTCCATCATGACCACTTAAAGCATGAACGTTAGTGATATTTACACACATACAACTAAAATGGTTACTTGATTTGTGCATTGTACCAACGTTCCACACACTACTAAATATTGGCATACTTATTGAATGCTCTTTCCATTGCAAGTTGAGTAGTCTCTTGAGTTTGTAGCCAATAAGTGATAAAGACAACCATCTCACATTTAATAGATAATCAATGCACCTATTAATTATGCCAATAAATAACTTATTTTTTCTATGGCTCATGGAAAACCCTCTAAGTACTTCCATCCCTTAATTGTACATGAGGTAAACCATCAACCCTGATGACTAAGAATAACCATGGGGAGATCAAGAGAGTGGAACCCATATCCTACCCAAATTTGGGGAAGAGATGTCACATGTTTCTATTGACCACTTGACCCAACCATCAGGGTTTAGAAGTAACTCACGTTGCCATAGTGGAAAATAGATTTAATCAAAATAAATATGAACATAAAGTAATTTTGACATTTGGAATTTTTTTCTTCTAAGGGTGAATGATTCCCCTTGCTCTAGCTTTTGTTAATATTATGCAAACAAAATAAAAATTCTTACTAACAATATTGAACATAGGTCTATTAATGTGTTACAACATTAGAAAAATAATAATACCATAGGTCCCACTTTTTTATTTGAATATCTATGTAATGAAGTTTCTATTACAAGTTGCATTCCATAAATATGAAGTTGGACATAATAAACACCAATAGACCATATAGAATGTGATGGTTTCTTGTCCATATTGTTGATCAAAATTTTTAATTCAATTAGCATAGAGGCCATCTGACAATCCTTATGGTGAGCTATGTCCACCTTGGAATCCATTTCAAAGAATTAGTTTCAACCATTGCAAAACACCTTTGTGAAAGGACTATCTAGACACAAAGCACAATGGAGGTTGAAAAATAGTTTCAAGGCTTGCGAGGGAATTTCCAAACATATATCACAATAGAGGCTTGGTTTCTTTCATAAGGTAAACTGTCAAACATGAACCCTATATTTTTTCAATCTAAGAAACAAATTTTCAATTAGGGCGTGCTATTGTATATACCTATACATTCATCCTTGTGGATCTAGGGTTTGTAATACAAATTATTATTGTTTGTATTTATGTTATGTCTCATACACTTTCAATGCAAGCCTTGAGAACAAAAAAGGGCTTGTGAGCATAGCTTTTCCTTGGAAAAAAATCATAATTTTATTCGGAAGTAATAAGATTACATTCTAAATATGCTTAAACAACATTCCTTAATCTTCATCATACATCTATCCATGTTCCTCACAATATGCAAAGACTATGCTTGTAAAAGAACATCTTTTTGAAGTTTATGATCCAAAAAAGGATCATTTAAGCCTCTAATAGAAGTTGTATTGTCCCATTTTTCATCTATAAATTGTCCAACATATTTTCTAAAATGCTTATATAAAATATACATGTAGGCGATTTGTTCATTAGCAAAAAAGGCCCTCAAAAAGGAAGTATAAACTTTTAAGTCACCAACCATATTCTCCAAAATCCAATGAGTGTTAGTTCTTTAAAAGGTTTGTTTTTCATATTTTCACACCAACCTCTAAGTGATTCTAATACCAATTCCCCTCCCCATGAATTTCTTAGGTCCACTTGTTGGTCTATTTTTTTCAAGCCTTAACAATATAAGTACAGAAATTAAGCATATGAGATAGGTTTTCCTTGTCATTTTTACACATTGGAATCTTCCATGACAATTCCAAGTTCTTCTCTAGATAAATTCCCAAGTATAATATTTTTTATTTATTGCTAGCCACATAAAACCCCTAAGTGAGGGCATTTGAATTTCCAAGCTTTCTTATACCACCAGGGAAATGCTTGAACCATTTATTCCTCTTAGATATCATACATTGAAGGAAAGCTAACAAGGGCTTATAAACTACTAGCGAAAAGTGACATTTCTTGTCTATGTATGTGTGACATTTTGCTCGATGAGGATTTAAATTTTGATTGTAGGGTTACAATATTTTAGGTATTGGACTAGTAAATATTGTAACATAAATATATTGTAGAATTCCATATATGTTAGTGAAAACCTTAGAGACATATTTTCAATTATTGGCTTGCACACTTTAATTGACCACCACCTTCAACTTTTGGAGCACTGGCATTGAATAAGAGTATACTTAAAAAACTATACATCATAAATGTGAAATTTGAAAACCTACTATATCAGAATATCTTGTCTAATTTCATAAACTTGGCCATCTAATAATTATCCCAAAAGTAACTAACATACAGGAATATGTAGACCTACTTTAGAGAGGGAATCAATTGGAAAATTCAACTCTTTATATACATTAGTAAAAGAGATCAAATGAAAATAGCTTAAGTTCTCCTTAATTTTCTCATCAACTGGGAAGTAAAGTCTTCAATGTTGTGATTCATTCTCTCAACAACTTAAATTCTTACCCATGGGTGGAGGAAAATCATTACAAACATGAATTTACATAAGTGCTAATAAATAAATAAATAAACCCTTGGGTATACTTTCATGGAGCTTCACATGGAAATCATACCAGAGGAGGTGCCAAAAGGAATCTTGTATATCTCCTCACATTGTATATCCTTCAAAGCAATTATTGGGTAGGAATATAACAACTTCGATGAATTGATGGTTCTCAAATTACTTCTTTAGTTATCACAAGAAAGTGGGATCTAGAAAATACAATTTTTAGGTGACTCTCTCTTGGTCATCAAATGAATTAGAAAGGAATCTCAAATTAGAAATTTCACCTTACAACCCCTTTATGAAGATATATAAATGCATTTGACAAATTTCTCACATATACAGGATAAGAACAACATAGAAAACAACATTTTCAAAGAAACATTAGAATTGGATAGGGGTACCTAGATCACTTCCATACTACAAGATGATTTCTCTACAAATATTACACATGCATCTTGGATATAAGGAAATACTTTTAATTATCATGAATAAGTTTGGACCATAGCTTTAATTTTTAATGATGTAATTGTTTTTGTAACTTTTTGAGAAAATAAATAGAATGTCGATATATGTAATTTTTTGGGAACAAGAAAGAACTTGTTGTTACATTATAAAGAAAGGAAATTATGAAGAGTAGTTTGAACTAAAGGACTATTGATCACCTTTTTGAATGTTAAGGGGCATATTATTATGTAATTTTGTTTACTATAAATAAAATTGTGAAATTTTTTTAGAAAAAGAAGTTGTTAATGTTGCCAAAAAGTTGTTTTATGGACCCTCACTAATTTTTTTATGTTCACTTTATCCAAAATGGTTTATACTATGTCCCAATTCAAGAATAGAGTATCTGAAAATTGTCATGAAATTTAGAGGTACAAAATCCTCTCATTACTTACCCACCTATATTGTGTTTTCCTAGTTAACCAAAGTGGCATACAATTCAAACAAAATAATTAAGTTGTTTCCCACAACAATCATTCATGTTACTAAATTCCTATGTCGATCCAACACTATCAAGCAAACTACAATCATCTTTAGAATCCATGCATTTGGATATCTATCTAGAATAGCATTATTTAGCACAAAACAATAGTAATAGAAAATTCTGTTTTCAAGAGTGAAATTCATATATAATGCACACATTTCCACATAATATTATTAATTGTTCATTCTCGGTAATGTCAAGGTCAATGCCATATATACATTTAGCTTCAAGCATGAAGATCTCTAAAGCCAACTTATTTCGAATGTTGGATGCATTTATTGTAATGCCATGCAAATTTGTAGATGGTTACAATAGATACATCTCAATTGTTAGAGACATTATTAAAAAATCTTCTAGCATATTAGTAAGACATGATGGCACTTATTCTCAAGTTGTTGAATGTCATGGTGATGTCACTACCATACAATAAGGTTCCATAACACTTATAAAAACTTATATGAAAATTAATATTTTATTGTCCCTAGGATATTATTCTCATCAAGCGTTATCTAAAAGAAGAGTCAGTTGATCCTTCCTCCCAATGTAGTATTTTCATGAAAGGGAGCATGGACAAGGGTTAGTTGACCTTTCCTCAAAGATGGTACCCAATAATTTATCTATCATAAGGGTCAACTCACTATTCCTAGAGCATATTTTTCACATAAAGGGGATCTTGGGGAATGATTGACCAACCCTTCCTCCAACACAGAATTCTCATAGAGAGTGAAAATGGATAAGTGTAGACTGACCCTACCTCAATTATGATATTCT
Organism: Pinus tabuliformis; assembly: GCA_031772625.1. Lineage (NCBI taxonomy): Eukaryota > Viridiplantae > Streptophyta > Pinopsida > Pinales > Pinaceae > Pinus > Pinus tabuliformis. The sequence goes on along the minus strand of CM062807.1, from coordinate 90,169,385 downwards.
CATGATGAGGTATCTAATGGAATGGTTAGCCAAACCTTCTTCAAACATAGCATTCTTATGTAGAAAGAGCATGGAGAAAGGTAGACCAACAATTCCTAGAGAATGGTATTTGTGTCAAGAGGTATTAAGTGGAAAACTCAGTCAACCCTTCCTCAAGAAAAAATTTCATGTAAAGTGGATCCAGAGGAAGGGTTGATTGAACATTCCTCCAGCATAGTATTCTCATATATGGAAGCATGGAAAATGGTTAAACAAAACCTTCATCAATCATTATATTATTATCATGATTTATCTAGTGGAAGGGTTAGTTTACGTTTCTTCAAGCACAATATCCTCAACAAGGGGGGGGGGGGTGATGGGGGTGGGGTTGGGTGAAGAAGGGTTCATTAACTCTTTCTAAGGGATGGCATTCACATCTTTGGGTATCTAATGAAGGGATTAATCAACCTATCCTTAAGAAAAGTTTTCACATGAAGAGGATCACAAGGACTAGTCATTCAACCATTCCTCCAACTTAGTGTTTTCATGGAGGGGGAAGCACGGAGAAGGGTTAATTGGCCTTTCCTTAATGATGGTATTTTCATTAGAAGTATCCAATAGAATTATTATCCAACCCTTATTCAAGCATAGTATTCTCATGGAGGAGGAGTATGGAGAATAGTTGGATGATCCTTCATCAAGGATGTTATTTACTTTGCAATGTATTTAGTGGAAGGGTCGATTAACCCTTCTTCAAGAAAAAAAATTGCATAAGGGGAATCCTGAGGAATTGTCAATTAATCATTCCTCCATCATATTATTCTCATGGAGGGGGGTCATGGATAAGATTCATCTAATCCTTCTCAATGATGACATTCATATTATAGGTTCTCCAGTTAAAAATTCAACCAACATTTATTCAAATATAATAATGATATGGGGGGTGAGCATAAAGAATGGTTATTTAACCCTTGTTGAAGGTTGATATTTGTGTTGATGGGTATCTAGTGGAAGGTGTGACTAACCCTTCCTGAAGAAACTTTTTTAAATAATTGGGATCCAAAGGAAGGGATCAACTGACTCTTCGTCCATCATATTATCCCATGGAACACATAGAAGGGTTGGTAAATGCTTCCTTAATGATGGTATTCTTGTCATTGGGTATCCAGTGGAATGGTTATTGAACCTTCTTCAAATAGATTATTCTCATGGAGGAGGAGAATGGAGAATGGTTAGATGACATTTTTTCAAAGATGGTATTTGATTCATGGGGTATCTAGAGGAAGGTTGATTGATGCTTCCTTAACAAATATTTTCACACGGGGGATATTTGATCAACCTTTCTTCCAACATAATATTCTCCTTGAATAAGAGCATGGAGAATGGTTAGCCAATCCTTCCTCAAGGAAAGTATTGAATAAATGGGGATGTTGGGAAGTCTTGATTGACCCTTCCTACATCATAATATTCTCATTAAGAGGGTGCATGAAAAACATAGCCAACTCTTCCTTAAGAATTTTTTTTGCATAAGCGAGATCCCAAGGATAAGTCAACAAATCCTTCATCTACCATAATATTCCCATAAAGGAGGAACACGTATAAGGGTAGGATGACCCTTCCTCAAGGATGGTATTCATATCACAAGAAATCCATTAAAAGGTTGGTCAACCCTTCCTCAAGCAATTTTTTTACTTAAAAGGGATCCCAAGGTAGGTTTTGGAAACCCTTCCTCTATAACATTCTTAGGTGGGGGGATCATGGACAAGGGCTAACCTACCCTCCCTCGAGGATGGTATTCATGTCATGACGTATTTAGGGGAAGAGTCAGCCAACCATTCCTTAAGAAACATTTTGAAAGAGGGTTTCCAATGGAAGTGTCATTAACTCTTCCATCATCATATTATAATGGAGGTGCCACGTGATGAAAGGTTCATCAAACCTTTCTTAATGATGGTATTCTCATCACATAGTATCTAGTGAAGTGCCATTGATCCTTCATGAAGAATAATATTATTTGGGAGGGTTGGCATGGAGAAGATTTGGTCAACCCTTCCTAAAGGATGGTATTCAGGTGGAGGGGTAACCATTGGAAGTGCTGACCAATCTCAAAAACTATTTTTGTAAGAGGGTCTCAAAGAAGTTTCAATTGATCCTTCCTCTACCAATTTATTCACACATAAGGGGAGCACAAAGAATATTCAACTGACCCTTTCTTAATTATGGTATTCACGTCATAAGATATTTAATGGAAGTTTCGACCTATCCTTATTCAATCATACTATTCTCATATAAAAGTTAGTCAAACCTTCCTTTTGAAAACAAATTACATTATGGGTGTCCTAAGGAAGGGGAAATATACCCTTCCACCAATGTAGCATTATCATGAGGGGAAACATAGAGAATGGTTGGACAATCATTACTCAAGGATAGTATTCACATTGCATGGTATCCATTTTAAGGGTTAGTTGTTCCTTCCTCAAGAAAAATGTTCTCAAGGAGGATTACATGGAGGAGACTCATCAAAGCCTTCTTAAAGGAAGGTACTCATGTTAAAGGGTATTCAGTGGAATGGCTAGCCTACTCTTCTTCAAGCAAAGTTTTTGAATACCGAGGATCTCAAGTAAGGGTTCTTTAGCCCTTCCTCTAACATATTATTCTCATGGAGTGGGAGCATGGAGAAGAACCAACTATACCTTCCTAAATTATGGTATTTTCAAGGATGAGGAAAATGGAGGAGGGTCAATAAACCATTTCTAAGGGGTGGTATTCAAGTCATATGGTATCTAGTGAAAAGTTTGGCTAACCATTCCTTAAACAATGTTTTGGTGTAAGGGGGATCTCAAGAAAAATTGGCCAACCTTTCCCCAAGCAAAGTGAGTCTCATGGAGGGGGAGCATGGAGAAGGGTTGGATCACCCTTTTTGAATTGTGATATTTGCACTAAGGTTTTTTTAGTGGAAATTTCAATCAACCAATCCTCAAGGATGGTATTAGTGTCACTAGGTATCTAATAGAAGGGTTGGTTTACCATTTATCAAACAAGGTTTTTGTGTAATGGGAAACCAACATAAGGTCAAATGACCCTTAATCTAGCATAATATTCTCATTAAAGGGGGACACAGAGAAGGATCAACTAACCCTTTCTTAGGAATGGTATTCACAACATGGAAAATATAGAAGAAGTGTTCCACAACCCTTCTTAAAACATATTTTTAGCATCAAGGGCATCCTAGACGAGGGTTGCATGACCCTTTCTCTATGATGGTATTTTGATGGAAGAGGAACATGGAGAAGGGTATGTTTTTGAAATAAAGGATCTAAACCTTTTGGGATTGCATTAGTAGAAACATTTACCTCACCTAATATGTTAGGTGTAGTAATTTGTTTTGTTTAACCATCTCTAAATGTAAACAAGACAAGAAATAGATGATTTATTTTGATTATGAAAACAATTCATTAGGAGTTGTAGATGAAATTTTGTTCAACAAACCTTTTTCTTGTTTAGATAGACCCATGGGGTTTTGAACTAATAACAGTCATAGAAGGATTTCCTTAACAGTACACTTTATCGTTGATTGTTCTGCTTCCCATGGGATTTTATCAAACATTATTACTTACTCAACAAAAAGGCATTTTTCTCTCGATGCTTTTTAATATCTTATTTGATTAAGTATTTTTTCCCTGAATATTTTTTTAACTAAATATTTCTAATCCATATATTTAGTTATAACTGTTGAAGTCAATGAATCCCAAGAATCTTCTAATAAGAATTCAAAATTTCATCATGATGATAAGAGTGTTGGAGATTACTAGGATTTACAACTCAAATTTGAATGATCAATTTAAGAGTGGTAAATGGAAAAAACAAAGTAATTATATGTTTCAATCCATATTCTTCAAAGATTAAAGATTGCAGATTTATTTTGATGAGAATAAATAAGAAATGCATACCTTTATTTTTTGTAGGACATGGTGGTCTAGGTGAGAAGCCTTCATAAATTGATACAAATAAATAATAATAATAATAATTAATTAAAATGTTCCATGCTCAAACATGTAAATGAAGAAATAGTAAAATCTATCATGGAAGTTGGAGCAACACCCACTAGCTCTAGTGTCATTGCTTGTGAATTTACCCTTGGAAAATCATTGATAAGTAAGAAACAAAAGGATTATTTAGAAGTCCTTCAAAATATGTAGAAAATGTATTATGTAATATATGACACACACCCTTTTATTGGAAGATTTGGAAGATTGTTTATTTGGTCAGAAAGCCTCCTAAAAGGGGAAAGATTTATTGGAAAGTGTTAACCAAAACAATGATTTTAAATACAAGACCAAATTATATCAATCATGACAACATGCATTAGATTTCTTGAAAATGTGTCTTTGAAAATTTCAAGTTGGAATCTAGTCAAGAAAAGTGGAAGTCATGGGAGGGATTTATTTAAGAAATTACTTGGAGGAAAGAAAAAAATATTGAAAGTAAAATCATTTATAGGCTTGTTGATAACTATACTAAAGATAATGAATTTAAATACATCAAAATTTTGCAAACATTATGGGATGAATTTTCTAAGAACATATAATGGTTGTTTTGCAAGGTGTTGAAGTACGAGGGAAACAATTTTAAAATTACATTGTAGAGAAGCCTCACAATGTAGTCTCTAAATATAAGAATGATATGATATTCAATCTCGAGTAGCATATTTGGTCCATAAATTTCCATGAATAGTTTTTCAAAATAAATCAGATAAAAAATTATTGAAATCTATATTGTGAGGGTTAATTTCCTCAAATTCCATATATTTACTAATTATTATTTTTTTGTGTTTGCTTGAAATAGATAAACTACAAAATATAGAGAACAATAAAATCCAATCACACAATGACCATAATGAACACAATATATTCTTTGGAAAACCTTACAAGAGAAAACCTTGTTAGAAGGAGGTTGCTCAACCCTTTGATCTGTGAATTGTTGTAAATATTCCACTTGGAAATTCGTCACAATAGATATACTAAAAGATATTATAAAATTTTAAATCTACGCTATGAGGGTTTATTCATCCTTGTATTTATGGACATCTTAATTATGGTTTATTATGTATGCATGCAAATTATAATTATGTATAAAATAGAGAACAATGAGATAATACTCACAAATCAGAAATCAACATAAGATATAACCTAGGAAACCCTTTTGAGAGAAAACCCACTTGGAAGGTGAGGTTGTTGTGCTCTATTTCTCTGTATTTAAAATGCATGCAACTATAAAGAAATGAAGTTTGTGGCACGTGGGATACTACAGTCCACAAACCCTTTTTATTTTCTCACTCCTTATCCATTATCTTCTACTTTTCTCATCTACGAAACAAAATGCACTCGAATAGAATGGAAGGCCTTTTCCTAGTGGCTAAGTTATAGCACAACCCAATAGCCTACTAATAGTTAAGCTTAACTCCTTCAACTCTTAAATGGAGTTATGTTATGGACTCTTATAGAATATTCTTCATCTTGATTAGATGGATAGCCCCTTCTCCATGAATAATTGTTGAAAAATGCAACAAGAAATTCTCAATTTGATTTTACCTTGATTAAATTGAGAAAAAATGAATTTCCACATCAATAAACATTTGGGATGTTATAAACTTGTGTGACATCACTTGTGTCACCTAGTTTACTCAGTAAATTTGATTTGGAGGAGTTGGATTTCAGTTAAGCATGTGTGATTGCTAATTTGTAGCAATCAAGTTCAGTTATTTCAACTTATTTTCAGTTAAACTAGTTCCAACTGTTAGAGGAACTAGTGGAAGGTCAATTGTGCGGTAAGACTTTAGTCTAACTCAGTGATCATCTAGTTAACTAGTCAATTAGCCAAAAATAGCTAGTGCATGCAGAGAATTCAAGTTCCTCAGTTGTGGTGAATATTCCAAGGGAGTGTAACATCAGTTGTAGACTAGTCTTGAGTGTAAAAGTATTGCATGCAGTCAAATGATCAACCTTGGGAATTATGCAATCAATTTGAGGAATTTCATAAATAATAGGGGCCTAATTTCTCAAGGAATTGTGTAAGGAAATAGGGGGTCAAGCAAGGGAAGGAATTGACTAAGTCTGGGTCAAATCTTCTCAGTGAGCAAAGAGATAGGTTATTCACTTGCAGGTTGTGCTCAGTTGAGAAAAGAAATTGTAATACATCTCTATTCATCATATTAATGCAAGCAGGCATAGGGGTTTTTAGCAAATTGCTTTCCCCTAGAAAAATATTATGTGCATGAGTGTTATTTATCATTGCATGTTCTTGATTAATGTTCTAAATTGTGAATTGAATTCCACAAAGCAATAGAGTAGGTTTGTGTCTTGTGATTTTGATTAAAACTTCATGAGAAGTTGCAAATCTACACCATAATTTCTACATGGCATCAGAGCAGGATTCACATTAGAGCAGGAATTTCAAAGTTGTTTCTTGGGAGGTTCAAATTTATAGCTTCATTATAGTAAGATCTCTTCATATTTGGGAAGATGACCTTCAATTGACTGAGATTAAAGTATGCCTTGGAAGCATGGAGGTGGTGCTTAATGACAATGTGTTGTTAGAATACATCAAGAGAGATGTTGCAAAATGAGTAGAACCTAATGCCCAGAAAATAGCCCAATGGAAGAAAGATGTAGCCAAGGCGAGGAGAATAATCTGGGGGGAGTGCGAGACCACATTTTTACAAATATCCATGGGAAAGAAACTCCTTATGCAATGTGGCAAGAAATGACATATATGTTCCAGGATAGTAGTGACCATAGTAAACTAGCGCTCAAGGATAAACTTTGAAATATCAACATGCAGAAGAATGACATTATTTGGTAGTATTTGAGTAGGTTCACACAAGTTCATGAGTTGGTGTTATTGTTTCATATGATGACTTAGTAAGCCTAACCATTTTAGGCCTTCCCAAGAGCTCGCATAGCTACCAAGATTCAGTGAATGGGAAGGAGAAACTAACAAATTGGGAACACTTAAGGTTTGATTTGGTACAAGAAAAAATAAGGTCGAGAACTTGATATGGAACATATCCAAGGGCGTGGATGAAGAAAATTTTGCATTAGTTGGAAAGGGAAAGAAGGGAAAGGGGAAGAAATCTTAAACCAAACCAAAATCCAGCCAAGGGGGCAAGAAGAAATATTTGTCCAAAATTAAATGCTTCAATTCTCATGAATTTGGGCACTATGCCATGAAGTGTCCACACAAAAATTCAAGCAAGAAGACCTAAGGAGGAGCAGCATGTGAATCTTTGGCTTCATAGTTTGAGCTTGACTTCACCCTTATCACATGCATGGCCAACATAGTGATAGGGAGCATGTGGTACTTGGACTTTAGTGCCTCATTCCACATGACAGGGTGTAGGGACTTTTTCAGTGACCTGGAAGAGAAATATCTCCATATGTACATCGATTTGGGGGGTGACAGAAGGTACAGTGCGACTGGGATTGGTACAGTCACCTTTTAGAGGGAGTCAGGCTCCCCTCTCAAACTCAAGGATGTCATGTTTATTCCAGGCCTAAAGAATAATCTCATCTCTGTTGCACTTTTGGAAGATCGTGGTTATGATGTGCTCTTCTACCAAGGGACAGCATTCCTGAGACACATAGCCATGGGAAAGGTGAAGCAGATCAGGGTTCATGTGAAGAACATGTATAAGCTAGATGTGGAAGATTGTGCTGCATTACGCACTAAGGTGAAGAAAGTGTAGATTCGTGATGTCGGTGAAATTTGGCATAGAAGACTTGGCCATTTGCATCATGACGCCTTGAAGATTATGTAGAAAATAACCACTTGCCTCCCCAAAGGAGCACTTGAGCAGCATGATGTATGAAAAGGATATACTTTGGGGAAGTACACAAAATCCACATTCCATGACCGGGACAACAAAGCACATGCAGCCTTGGAAAGGATCCACTTTGATGTTTATGGACCTTTCTTGATAACCTCCACTTCCAAACACAAATATTTTGTCATTTCTATTTATCACTTCTCAAGGAAGTGCTCGATCTTCTTCATGTGGAAGAAAGATGAGACATTCTCCAATTTTGTAGAATTTAAGGTACTAGTTGAGAAAGAAACCTACAAGAAGGTGAAAGGTCTCAGGAGCAATAATGGAGGTGAGTATGTTTCAAATAAATTCAAAAATTAATGTGCGAAAGAAGGCATTCGAAGAGAGTTGAGAACACCCCAAAATCCACAGCAGAATGGTGTGGCTGAGAGAAATAACCGTAGCATTATGGGAGTTGTGAGAGCTATGTTACATGACCATGGCATACCTCTACATTTGTGGGCTAAGGCATGCAACACAGTAGTCTACTTGTAGTACTAGAGTCCTCTTCGGATTCTTGGTATGATTACACTGGAGGAGGCTTTCTCAGGGAGGGAGTCGGATGTGTCACACTTCAGGATTGTTGGAGCCTTTTTTTACAGCCATGCCTTCAAAGAATTAAGGAAGAATCTTGATTTGATAGCAAAGTTGGGGGTATTTATGGGTTACACAGAAACTCCTTACAACTACCATGTGTATTTTCCATCCCTCTAAGTGATAGTTGTGCGAAGGGATGTAAATTTCGATGAGGAGAAAGCAGTGTGGTGCTCTCTTAAGAGGGAGCTTCAGATCCAAACAGAAGAGGAGATTTTTCCTCCAAAGGAGGAGTCTCGGGAAGTTGTGGATCAGCCACAAATTTAGGAGCAGAGAGTGGACACATCCACTCAAGCAAAACCATCCAGAGAAGGCAAAAAAAGAACTAGTGAAGCTGATATACTTGTGCAGGATCCAAGGGAGAATGTGGGAGCTCCTTCAAATTTGTGCAGGCAAAGAAGATCACCTAATAGGTACACTAGCTACATGGCTCTAATGATTGATCTTGTAGAGACTGAGCCATCCTCTTTCGAGGAAGTATTAGAGAAACCTGTATGGGTTGATGCAATTCTGGAGGAATATGAATCCATTGTAAAGAACAGTGTTTGGGAAGTGGTCCCAAGACTGACAAATAAATCAATTATGGGCTCAAGATGGATCTTCAATGTTAAGCATGTCATAGATGGAAGCATAGAGAATTATAAGGCTAGATTTGTTGCCAAAGGATTCTCTCAAGTTGGGGGAATTGACTATGAGGATACATTTTCTCCCGTAGCAAGGTATTCATCCATTAGAGCGATTCTTGCTCTATATGCGCAAATGGGGTGGAAGATCCACCATATGGAGGTAAAGATATAATTTCTCAATGGGTTTATTGAGGAGTAGGCATACATCAAGCAACTAGAAGGTTTTAAGACATTTGATCGAGAGTGTCATGTGTGCAGAATCAAGTGAGAATTGTATGGTCTCAAACAAGAACCTCGTGCTTGGTACACAAATATCGATATTTATATCACCGGTTTGGGTTTCACCAAAAGTGAAGTGGATGCAAACCTATATCACATCTTGGTAAAAGGTAAACTGCTTATTATTGTCTTATATGTTGATGATTTTATTTTGACTAGTGGTAAGCAGCTGATCATATATTGCAAGGAGGACCTTGCAAGGGAATTTGAATGAAGGACATGGGTCTAATGCACTACTTCCTCGTGTTGGAAGAATGGCAAGGCAATGGGGAACTATTTGTGTCCCAAGGAAAGTATGCAAATGAGATATTACAGAGATTCTGCATGGAAAGTTGTAAACCCATGGAGACACCTCTTTCGACCAACTAGAGGAAGGAGAATGCCACTTCAGGTGAGGAAGTGGATGCTACTATTTATCGGTAGTTAGTGGGTTCACTAATGTATCTTGTGAACACACGACCATATATGTGCTAAGCATGTTTTATGGTACCTCAGAGGCACTACCCAGTTTGGACTATGGTATAGACGAGCAAAGGGAGTGAAATTGTGTGGCTTCACATATGCAGATTGGGAAAGGATTCCATCTGATCAAAAGAGTACATCAGGTGGAATTTTTCAGTGTTGGGTCCATAGAAATTTCCTGGTATATCAGGAAACAAATATCTTTGGCACTCAACTCGACAAAATCATAATACATGGTTGCAAGTCAAGCAACATGTGAGGCGATCTAGATAATAAATATACGTGTAACACTGTTTGGTCAGATGATGGATCCAACTATTATATATTATGATAATCAAAGTTGCATCAAGCTCTCTAAGAATCCTTTGTTTCACGATCGATCCAAGCATATAGATATCCAATATCACCATTTGTGGGGTTGTGTGCAGAGACAAATAATGTTGCTACAATACATTCTGATAGAGGAACAATATGCTAACATTTTTACAAAGGCCTTGTCAAGAGGTAATTTCAAGTTTCCCAGGTGTAGCATAGGGGTGGTTGATAATCCCTTTCTTGCTTAGAGGGAGTGTTGAAAAATGCAGCAAGAAATTCTCAATTTGATTTTGCCTTGATTAAATTGAGAAAAAATGAATTTCCACATCAGCGGACAACTTTGATGCAGTTAACTTGTGTGACATGGCTTGTGTCACCCAATTTACTTAGTAAATTCAAGTTGGAGGACTTAGGGTTCAGTTAAGCATGAGTGATTACTAATTTGTAGCAATCAAGGTAAGTTATTTCAAGTTGTTTTCAGTTAAAGTAGTTCCAACTGTTGGAGGAACTAGTGGAAGGTCAGTTGTGCAGTGAGAAACCAGTCTAACTCAGTGATCTTCCAGTTAACTGATCAATAATCCAAAAATAGCTAGTGCATGCAAAGAATTTGAGTTCCACAGTTGTGGTGGACATTCCAAGGTAGTGTATCATCAATTGTAGACTAGTATTGAGTGTACAGGTGTTGCATGCAGTCAAATGATCAACCTTGGGAATTGCGCATTCAATTTGAGGAATTCCCTAAATAATAGGGGACTAATTTCTCAAGGAATTACGCAAGGAAATAAGGGCTCAAGCAGAGGAAGAAATTCACTAATTATGGGTCAGAGCTTCTCAGTGAGAAGAGAGATATGTTATTCGCTTGCAGGTTGTGCTCAGTTGAGAAAAACAATATTAATACATCTCTATTCATCATATTAATGCAAGTAGACATAGGGGTTTTTAGAAAATTTCTTTCCCCTGGAAAAATATTGTGTGCATGTGTGTTATTTCTCATTACATGTTTTTTATTAATGTTCTAAATTGTGAATTGAATTCCGTAGAGCAGTAGAGTAGGTTTGTGTCTTGTGATTTTGATTAAAATTTCATGAGAAACTGCAAATATACACCATAATTTCTACAATAAAGGGGGTTGATGTGACATCCTCTCAAATTATGGTGATCAAAATAGGAAGGTCAACTTCTGAGTGGCATAAATTTTGCATATGGACTTTGATTGAGGCGATCCTTTCATTGTTGAAAGATTACTTTTGTGTAGAATAGCACTAGAAGGTGCATGCTTAAGAGGAAAAGTTTTACCCCCAAAAAACACCATTTGATTCTTGAAACTACTTCAATAAAGTTTCATATGCTAATTCGCTAAACTAGGACTCGTCCATAAAAATGGTCTTGTGAGTTTATTTCTCCACTTTTTGAACTCTAAAAGTAGTGTGTTGGATGAAAATAATATAGTGATCTAATGTGGATCACACCTCCCCTTTTTGGAGGTTTTTTTGGTCCCAAAATATTCTACTAAATAAGGTGATGATTTTTTTCCTCCACCTTCTCTCAAATGTATCATTTAGCATTTCTTGGAAGATGTCTTTTCAACCCAATCTGCCAAAGGTCATGCTACCATTGTCTTATAGTTCTTAATGTCTTCTGCAAAATTATATCCTGTATCAACTTTGCCTAAGAATTTGGTGTGAGATCCTCTATATAAATTAGGGTCTATTCCTCTTCCAGATCTAGCAAAGAAGGCTCATATAGTTTTAGATTCTCTATATTCACCACTGAGTAATTGTGCATGATTAGGGGTAGACTAAGTCTATTGGCATTATATCCAACCTTTTTTATTATCTTAAAGGGACCACATTACAATGTCTTGATTTTATTACCAGGACCATGTAACATCTCCTTGCTCAACTATAACCATACTCTATCTCCCACCTTGAAGGAATTCTATGATCTATGTTGATCATGTTTGGTCTTATATTTTTCTTATCACTTTTATAGTGTCTCTTGTATCTAAATATGGATTTTCCTAATCTTCTCGACAAATATTATGCCCTTAATGCATCCCCCATAAGATCTTCCCTCCCTCCTCCTTGTTATCCATATGAAGGTGGAAAATATCCAAAACAAGTTTCAAATGGGGACTTACCAATATAAGTGTAGATTGTTATGTTATAAGAGCGTCGTATATGTACCATGTTTTCATCCCAAGCATTTAAATGCTTCTGATTGTAATCCCTCAAAAATTGCACCAAATTCATGTTGACTACTTTTGTCTTCTCATTTGTCTATGAATGGAATGTTGTAAACATATTTAACTTCATGTCCATCTTCTCCCACAACGTAGTCCAAAATGCACAAATAAGTCTTGTGTCCCTCTAAGAAATAATGCTCCTCGATATTGCAAAGTGCACCTAGACCTATCCAAAGAACAAGATAATTCATTATTCTTTGTCGATGGTTTTTTTAAAAGGCATTAAAACACACATCATGTTGAACCTATCAACTACCACGAACAGGTAGTCATGTCCCTTCCTGGTTGTTGGCAAGCCTCTCATAAATTCCATTTAAATGCTTTTCCAAGGATGAGTGGGTACAAATAAAGGATGATGTAGACCAAGTTTCTTATTACTAGGCTTGTTGGTACAACAAAGCATGCATCCCCATTATGAACCCAACTAACTATTCTTGCATCTTGGTCTAATACACATATCTTTGCAAACTTTCTAATGTATTCCCTACACCAAAGTGCCCTGGAGGTGTGAGCCTCTCAAATTAGTTGTATTCACTCAATTTTAGGAACACATAACTTATCCGGCCTATAGAGTAACCCATATTGGAGATGGTAGTCAATTGTGCTATCACCATCGTGCACATGACTTTGGCTCTATAACTGTTGAAACACCTCCCTGAAGTTCTCATTCTCTAAATATGCCTCTCTTTAAGAATCATGGGTGAATGGATCCATGTGCATCAAAGTTCCCCAGGATATGATCTTTTATGTGGGTGGCCTTAAAATCATGTTATCTAAATTGTTTATGTTGCCCTTCTTATACTTTATCACTAAATAAAACTGTTGTAAAAACCCCATCCACTTGTAGATTCTGGTTTGTTGTAGCTTACTCTGGGCTGCAAGTACTATAGTGGTTGGTGATCTAGGTATATTATTATCTCATTTCACATCAAATAGAGTTTTTGCTTCTTCATATTTTGCACCAAGGGATAGATCTCCTTGTCATAGGTAGGGTAGTTGAGAACTTCCCCATGAAATACTTCAGAATGGTAGCATACATGCCTTCCTCCCTGCATCAAGACCACTCCCATAGCATACGCACATTCATATGTCTCCAGTTCGAAGGGTTGTTGCAATATGAAAAATGCCAGAACCTATGCTTGACTGGCCTTCTTCTTTAACTCCTCAAAGGCCCTCTCCTGACTCTTACACCACTAGAAACTCTTGCCACATAATGTTACTGCATGGAGTGATGATCTTACTATTGAAAACGAGGCTATGAATTTCCTCAAGTATTGTGTAGCCCCAACAAAACTCTCGACCTCAGAAACATTAGTTTGCATCGACAACTTCATGATGGAAGGATCTATCTTTAGCTCTCCTCCACCTATCACATATCCCAAATACATAAAATAATGTTGTGCAAACTCATAATTCTTGATATTTTTTAGCAGTTGGTGCTTATTTAATGTCTCTAGCACATGTGTCATATGCAAGATGTGTTCCTCCCAGGTAGCATTGTGTACCAGTATATCATTCAAATAGACAATAAAAAACAAATCTATAAAAGGATGCAATACATCATTCATTAACATCATAAACATAACTAGTGCATTACATAGGCCAAAAGGCATGACTAACCACTCATATAAACCTTACTGGTTTTGAAGGAAATATCCTAGGTATCTTCTTCTTTGACTTGAACCTAGTGATATCTTGACTTTAGGTCTAGCTTGGTGAATTATTTTGATTGTTGCAATTGATCCATCATACTGTATATCCTATGTAGGGGGTACATGTTCCTAAGTGAAATTTTGTTTAATGCCCTATAATCGATACACATCCACCAAGTGATGTCCCTCAATATTGCAACAAGAATTTTGCAACTCCCAAGGGGTCTCAACTTAATTGTTAACCTGGGGTTCTTACAAATTTAAGAAGGGTCAACACTATGTGTGCAACATGTAATGTATTATTCTTTTATTGATCTAATGAAACTAAATGGAAACTAGGTTATACAAAGACCACTTCTTCTATCTATGCTACAAGAAATACTCAAAAAATCAAGAAAAGAAAAGAACAACAAGTAAACCTAATCTAATTGCATAAAGGGAAAGTAAATCACTTAAATAAATTTTGAACAAAATAAAATATATTCTATTATGCTTGGTAAACACATTTGCAACTGAAAGAGAACATTCAAACTTTAAACCCTAATTTGCAAAAAAAAAAAGTAGTTTGCTATAACCACTAAGTTAAGCATTATAGGGGGGTCTCTGAACTTATAAATTATATCTTTAGGGTTTGGTGTGTGTTTTAAGGAATGTTGAACATGATTTGGGTGCAAATTTGGAGGTGTTTTGATGCAATATGTGGACTGCTACAAGAAGCCCCTATCTTGCTATAAGAGACAACCGAGAGCAGTTTTATGCATTCTACTTGTGGTTTAAGAGATGAATAAGGTGAAGGAGGGCTAAGGAGATGTTGATAAGGCCTTCCCAAGTCCTTATGCCTATGATGAATCAATCCATTCATCAAAAGACTAAATCTAGAGGTTCTTGCAGGTCTATAAAATAGGAATCTATGTAACACAAAATGTAGAAATATGTGAAAAATAATTAAATAACAACAATATAAATAGGATAGTGCATGAGAAAGGACACTAATTTGCATAAAATAACTATAGATAAATTCACTAAGACAACAGGCATAATAAAACTTATAAACAATTTAATTTATAAATCCTGCAAAAAACAATGAAATTGCAATAAAGTATAGTTGAATTAATGCATGAAAAGTAAAATTACAATGTGCCTGAGCACCTAGGTTGGGCCCTAACCCAAGGAGACCTAGGTCCCTGAAGAAACAATAGTCTAGGAGCCAAAAATTCTTTCCATTGATTAGAAAACGTGCCCATACATGAAATATTACAAAACTGAAATATTAGGCAAAAGACTTCATTTAACTACTGCTAATTTCTAACTTTCAAAATTGTTTTCTAACCTAATGGGCACTCAAGCCCCTTATTTATTAAAAAATAGTTGAGGGGTAACCTCCTTGAAGAGAGGGATACTTCCCTCCAAAACCCATAGAAAATAGGATCTGTTTCCATAACGACTTCGTAGTTATAGGGAGGAGTAGCAATTGCTCTAAGCCAATCGAGTTTTGGTTATTCTTCAACAAGGAATAAGTCCCATATTTTTCTCTTGATTGGATTCCCTATGATCTGTACCAAATATTCTGAATATTTTGCATAATAAACACATTAGGCACACAATATATGTTAATCATCTCTAACCCTCCTAAGAACTTATTAAGGCTGAGAAATACATTATTAAGTGCAGAAGGAGAGGTTAAATGTGCCTAGGAAAGGTTATATGGGCAATATTTTGTACCTAATTGGGAGGTCCATCACCAAGTCCCATCCTTCTTTGGCACAATGATGATGGATGACCCACATGGTAAGGTACTTGGTCAAATGAAAGCTTATTCCAGTAGTTGTTGCAATTGCTTCCTCACCTCACTTCCTTCTATAATGGACCACATGTATATGCCAATCTTTGGCCATCGGGAGTCTGATAATAGCTGGATATTGTGATCCACTTTCCTCTTGGTAGGTATCCCTTTAGTATCTTGGAACACATCCTTTTATACCTATAGAAACTCTTATACTTGATATTTTTGTCTCTTAGTACACCCCTTTAGGGATTCATTTACTCTCGTTGACTCTTCTACATATTAATTTTCTCTCAAAAATAGTAAAACATACTTCTTCCTACAACTAATTAGTTTCTTGGCTTGGTTGGTAGTTACCAACCAAAATTTTAGACATTCCCTTTTGTGTGTTTATAATTAAGGATTTCCATCCTTGATGAAGAGGTACTAGTTAGTTGTCTACATGAAGATTTTATCCTACATGTACATATAGGGGCTTCCAAACACCATTCAACATACATCAAGGGGAATTACATTTAGTTCTACTTCATCAATAAAATTAGAATTGATAGAAATTATAATTTTGCACTATTTGGATACCTTTATTTCTGCATCCTTATTTACTCGTCCCAATGGATATGGGCTTGGATGATCATGAACTTCCAATCCCAATTTGCTGATTAGCTCTATTGCAATGTGATTTACCTGTGATCCTGTGTCAAACACAACATTAATCCCTTTCTTATTGACATGTATCTTTATAGGAAAGATTCTAATCTTTTCATTCTCTTCCTATTGCTAAAGGATACTAAGATTGACATCCTTATGTAGTAATATACAAATGTTCTTCTCATCCACTTCCAAGTCACTTTCAACCTGGTTGTTCAAATCAGTGGACATGAGATTATCCTTCTTTGCATATTTATTTCTATTCGTTAGGTTAAGTTATGGATGTAACTTTCAACACTTATCCTCTATATGACAGTTAATGTTACAATGGTTGTAATGGTAGTTGGGATATTTGCATTGGTGTGCTATGGTTGTTGCCTTTTTCTCTTTCCCCATTTTCCACTTCTTCTTCCCCTCCTTAGAAGTGTCCTAGTGCTTGTTAATTTTTGCAACTACAATAAAATTCCACCTTGAACATCTCAAATGACCGAGATGATGATTGAATTACATTCCTCTTTTTGGGAGAACCAAAATCGACCTAAATATCAACTTATTTGGAGAAGTGAAAGTTAGTTTTTGAATTTATTTATTCACTCGTGTATATTGGGTTAGGTTAGCCCTAAGCACATGTTAAATTGGACAGGTCAGCCTCAACCCCAAGTGGACCCTCATGAAAGCCTATAAATAGAAGAGACATCAAACTCATTTGGACACATTGATCAAGCCATCTTCTCTTCTCTTATTTTCTTGGTTCGCACGAGTCTGATGGAGGAAAGCTCACACAAAGGGTATGAAACTATAGGGTCGAAGCTCGAGCTGATCTAGGGTTTTCAAATACCTGGACACTGGCACAGAACTGGTTATTTTAGTCCCTAGACGCTATCACACAATGGTCCTGACAACGTCTAGTGATCGTTGGACGTTGGTATATAGTGTTATTGGAGCATCTGGGAGGCTAGGGTTTCCGCTGCTCAGTTTGGTCCCCGGACACATGCATAGTATGGTCCTAAGAGCGTCTGGGCTGCCATAGACACTCACATAGAAGCCTTATGAGAATGTCTAGTGTTTGAGGCAGATCTAAGTATGTTTGACCTTGAATGCCCTCATCCAGTTCACCTTGGAGAATCCAAATCTGTTATGGATGCAATCTTCTAGTTCTACAGAGAGCTTCCAGGACTGTTATAGACACTCCCACAACTCCTCCTCCCTACATCTGGGACTCAAAGATGAGATTTCATTACTTTGAAGATTATGCTCAATAACAATAGTGTTCATTAGTATTGAGCAGTTGACTATAGTCAGCGACAACACATTACAATCATCAAAATGAGGGTTCTGATTATAAGCATGATTAGATCTGTTTCATGGATATCATAGTTGTTTTGTTGCATAGATAAAGTTATGGATCATTGTAATCTATTTTGTTGAATCATTTGATGACGATATAAGAAGAAGAATATTTGCAAGGGTTTTCCCCATAGTGGGTATTTCCCTAGTCTCAGACCAATCCTGGTGTCTCTATGTGTGTGCATGCTTTTCTTATATTGTTCCTTTATGTTATGCTGCATTAATGATGATGTTGTTGTTCTTTCTATATAATTGCATATGCTGGTGAATATTGGTGTAGATATTAATAACGTAATGATGATATGGGGTGAACTTAATGTATTAATGAAGAAATGCAATTATCAAAGCAAAGAACAATGTAGCCCTATGAAAAATTAACCCAGTATCAAAGCAGGGTTGAAGACAAGTCATGGAGATCACCTTGACGATGACACCTTTGATGGAAGAAAGAAGTGGATGGTGGAGACCTGAAAGAATTCTAGGGTTTGAAGAAAACCCTAGGTAACTTGATTATTAGGGTTTGATGGATTATATGAGGTTAGTGTTGGAGAGAAAACCTTGGTTTATGGAAACAATATGAGATATGGAACCTAGCTAGTGAATGTGAAGATGCTCAAGCACTTGACAAAGATTTTATGAAGCCTTAGATGGTATAATCCTTAGAGGACCGTGTTGGATAATTGAAGGAAACATTGCTATATGTACCATGGACATTAATGGCTCTTGAAGATTGGTTCAAGAGGGAGAGGATCATTCTCTCATTGAAGATAAGTATTTATTAACTTATGATGCCTCTAACTTTTGTTTAGACCTATGGATCTGACGATTATGTTTATTACTTATACTTCCTGCATATGTATTTGAGTATATGGATGTTTCTAACCTCTTTGATGAGATGTGATAGGTGGATCCATCTTGAGGATCATTTGAGATGTAGGAAGGATGGCTAGAGATGGAAATGGTAAATAGGCACTATATGAAAAGATGTCAAAATGCTACACGCGACCTATGTCTAATAAAAAGGTGCACGGGTATTTGAATACCAAGGTATGCATGGTATGTTGTATTTCAATTGTATCATTGGATGGCTCGGTAAGCCCTATGGTATGATGAGAATGTCTCTTTCTTTGATGGCTCATACACGCATATGAAAGTAACTTGGATCTATGTTTCCTATGATGAAATGATGCACCTAGTGTTGAAAATTTTGATCTTCTTGAATTCTATGAGGCTATCCAATGTTGATACATTGATACACTTGATGATTGGCTAACATCCATCTGTTGAACATCTTGATCCTATAAGGAAGGCTATCACCTTGACTCTAGTAAATGATACTCTTGATACTTGTCATGATGGATTTCCATTAGAAGGATAGCTCATTGACTCTTATACATGATACTACTGGTAATGCTTGTGATAAGCATGATGAAAGCTAATGGAAAGAGAGGTTGACACTCTCATTGTTTTGATAAAGTTTTATTGAATGACCTAACTTGATCTCATTGATCATGATAAGCATGGTAACCTTGATGTTAAAGGTATAACTATGAGATTGATATTCTATATCTCTTACTACCTATGGTCATGTCTTGATGACATATGGTTAAATTGAATGTCCTAACTTGATGGAGTGCCTTGAATGAAAGTTTTATTGTATTCATAATCTCTAAGATATGATGTTGCATCTATCTATTGCTTGGAATATAACCTTTGATGAAATATTGATGTCATGATACTGATAGCCATGATAGATATATGTTTATGATTAAACATATATGTTGTTTCTTGACTCTAGTAGAGACAAGTTGATGACATAGATTCTCAGTTAGAGGGAGAATCTCTTCTCAATATTCTTACTCTTATTACTATTTGCATTTTCTACTGTTGAAGTATGATTTATGTGCATCTGACATAATTGATCTACAAGAAAGTCACATATCTGAAGCTTGTACAGAAATTAGGGTTTCTACTCCAGACACAAGCACTCAACTGGGAAATCTCGTCCTTGGATGCATGCATGCTAAGGCCCATGTAGCGTCCAGGCAACTAAAGACGCTCCCATGCTAACTTGAAGGGAGCATCTATGGGTTTGACTATAGTTAACCATCATCTAAAGCTTTCTGAAGTTGTTTGAACTCTGAAGCAAGATGTCTCTAGCATATTCTTCCACTGTAATATGATTTTTGAAGTTGTTGGGTTAAATTGTTGATCACATAAAAATGAAGTATTGTGCATGAAATCGGATGGTCACCTGGAAGATGTTAGTTCCACAGATGTGTTGCAAATAACAAGATCTGGAAGCAGGAAAAGCTTGAATGTTTTCCATAATATGAACATGCAGACTATACTTGTGTTTGCAGGTGACCGGCACATACATATAGATATCTCACTGTGTTTGTGCTACAAGAGTTTGCCATGATTTGGCTAATTGATATAGATGAGAAGTATTTAGTGTTGTGTCATGATACTTGACAATAACTTAGAATTTTGTATTGATGATTGAGATATGTTTGGAATATCAATCTCTCTACGATAACGAATTTGGACTTGACCTGGCATCTAATGCTCTGATTTGATGATTGTTGATTTTCCTTGATATCAATGCTATGTGGTCATAATGACTTATGTGGGTATTCAGAAAAATGGTTTTGCATTGGCCTTCTTAGCACAATGGTTGAGGTACTGATAGTTGTGATTCAGCATGAAATTGAAACCTGCATGACTCATCCTCGGTGCATGAATTTGCACCTAGTGACAGAAATGACTTGTATTATGATTATGAGAATGACTTGATAAAGTTCGAATTGATAATGCATGGTTGATGACAACTTGTTGGAATAATAATAAATGAAGTCACGACTTGATATGAGCTCTCCCTATCACCCGGTTGAAATAATTAATACTATGATAATGATGACTTTGATAATGGTTGTGATCTGACTTCTAAAATTTGATAAGATGGCTCTATTGATGTGATGGTACAACATTGATTTATGGAAGGCTGATTATGTTGGCTTAGCAAGGCATTATGCTTAGATAATTGCATGAAGCAAGCTCCCTGATCCAGATATGTCTATATTTGACATTTATTTGATGAAGTCAGGATGATGAGTTCCAAGGTTTGGCTTTGATGTTGACTATGGCTTTAGTTTTATATCCTGATGGTCTACTCTTGATAGGTGATAAGCATCTGATGATCTAAATCAGAGGGAGATAGCTTATAAAGCTCGAAATGATGTATCATGGCATGATGAATCGATTCCTAGAATTTGGAAAAGAAATTCTATATTGGAAATCTATTGAAAAATGAAAATAAAAATCCTTGGATACTCTGATTTGAAGTTCAAAGATGTTTTTGAACTTGACATGGCATCCGACTATTGATTGAAGCATTGATGTTCCATTTTGAACATCCATCTGTATATATATGATGTGCATAGAACCTGAATAAATTCATGAGTGAGCTGCTTCATTCACATAGAGTTGCCACTGAGCATCCTTTGAAATATCTGCATGAGATATTCTATTTTTGAGGTTGAGATATTTCTCCTATGATATGTGACTGCATGGATGTATTTTTGTTGATAGAGATTATTGTTAAGAACATTTGGATGTTGCTTTAGTATGATATCTTCCATGATATCTTGGATGAGAGCTCCATAATACAATTGAGGATGAGTACGATGTTGCTAGCATGTCTAGTTGTGAGGCAAGATGAAGAAGCTCCTTAGATAGTTGTCTGAGCATGACCTTGATATGACATGGATACATTGTGAAGACATAGAGTGGGATCCGATTGGCAGAAAATCCCACAATATATATATATATATAAATTTGGGACTGAGATACTCCCGTATATTGAGATAATGCAGTTGTTTGAGACAAGCTTAGGCTTTTGGTTGGCACCTCCTTGAGAGGGAGGATGATTATGGTATCCTTTTGTGATCTATATGATTATTTATGTTATGACATTATATTTGATTTGATGTTTTGTATGAACAGGAAACAGCTGCTATTGAGACAAGCATATACCAGATTTGAGTATGATGAGAGCAACATTGATCGAGGACACTGAGCCAACTCTTCCTCCTTTTCTGAGCTGCCAGGGTGAGAAATTGAGATAGAGGGCTCCTGGGGTTGAGGTAACTTTGGACAATAAGGTATAACCCCTATCAGTTACCCATAGGGTTGTAGATGTTGCTCCCCTATCTTCATAGGGTCAGAGAATGTTGCTCCCCTGTTTGGTCTTTACAGAGTATACCCCAATTGGCATCATACCCACAAGTTGGGCTTGTCGAGAATACTGCTCCTCATTTGGCCAATGAGTTGAGAGTGTACTTTAGGTGTAAAAACCAAGTTGATTATGATGCACGTGTCTACCACATGACTATTTAGGATCATCAATGGGAAGATCAGTAGGCAATAGGATGGGTTGAGATAAACCTATGCGATTCCAAGTTGAGATTGAGCTCCCCGATAAGATCCTAGGTTCGAGATGTGATCTCATTTGTGTTTATATATACTATTGCTTGATATAGGGGGTTAGATGTATAGCTCCCCCATGAGATTTTGGGTCGAGATGTCTTCCCCAATGTGGTTCTAGGTTGAGATTTACTCCTTGATTATATGCTTTCCGATGATGATTGATGATGATCCGAGTAGTAGCCCACTGGCAGAGATTCTAGGTAGAATCCTGATGGATAGAGGGTGGTAGCTTAAGCTCCCCTCCGGTAACAAATTCTTCTTCTTCCAGATTCGAGAATGTTCAACATAAGAGTAGGAACAAACAAGAGATAAGCATGAATAAGCAAGGGATAGATCAAGATGTACATTGGTGATTTGTAATGATGAGATACTTGAGGTGGTCATGGCATGATGACTACATGACATAGATGATTAAGGATGATACATGATGACAATTGAAGACACCATAATGGCATATTTATCGATGGACAGATATTGGCAGGTGGAATTCTCCCTGGTTGAGAGGGAGTGTTAATTTTTGCAACTGTGGTCAAATTCAACCTTGGAAAGCTCATATGATTGAGATGATGATTTCATTAGATTCCTCTTTTTGAGAGGACCAAAATTGACCTAAATATTACCTTATTTGGATAAGAGAAAGTTGGTTTTTGAATTTATTTATTCACTCATGTATATTGGGTTAGGTCGGCCCTAAGCACATGTTAAATTGGACAGGTTGGCCTCAACCCCAAGTGGACCCTCATGAAATACTATAAATAGAAGATAACTCAAGCTCATTTGGACACATTGATCAAGCCATCCTCTCTTCTCTTATTGTCTTGGTTCACACAGGTCTGACGAAGGAAATCTCATGCAAAGGGTTTGAAACTATAGGGTCAAAGTTTGCACTGATCTAGGGTTTTCTGATTCTTGGATACTAGCACAAAACTAGGCATTTTAGTCCCTAGACATTGGCACACAGTGGTCCTGACAGCATCCAAGGAGCCTTGGACACTGGCACAGAGTGTTATGGGAGTGTCTAGGAGGCTAGGGCTTCTGCTGCTTAGTTTTTTCCCCGGACGCATGCACAGTATGGTCTTGAGAGAATTTGGGTTGTCATAAATGCTTGTACATAAGCCTTGTGAGAGCATCCAAGGTTTAAGGCAGATTTGAGTATGTTTGACCCCAAAAACCCTCATCCAGTTCACCTGGGAGTGTTCAAATCTATTCCAGACGCAGTCTTCCAATTCTACAGAGAGCGTCGAGGATTGCTCTCCCTGCGTCCGAGACTCAAAGATGATATTTCAATATTCCAAAGGTTCCGCTTAGTAACAACAGTGTTCATTAGTATCCAGCAGTTGACTACATTCAGTGATAGCACATTACAACCATCAGATTGAGGGTTTTGATTATAAGCATGATTAGATATGTTTCATGGATATCATATTTGTTTTGTTTCATATATAAAGTTATGGATCATTGTACTCTCTTTTGCTGAATCATTTGATGATGATCTAAGAAGAAGAAGATTTGCAAGGATTTCCCCATAGTGGGTTTTGCCCTATTCTCGGACCAATCCCGATGTCTCTATGTGTGTGTGTGCTTTTCTTATATTGTTCATTTGTGTTCTGCTACATTGATGATAATGTTGTTGTTATTTATATATAATTGAATATGTTGATGAATATTGGTGTAGATCTAAATAATGTAATGATGATATGGGGTGAACTTAATGTATTAATTAAGAAATGCAATTATCAAAGCAAAGAACAATGTAGCCATACGAAAAATTAACAGTACTGCTATGGCTTCAACGCATTGGATTTCCCTTTCTTCTTCCCTATGTTCTCTAGGGACTATGCATGTACACAAGCCTCACCATTGATCTAGGTTTGAACAACATCACTTGCCTTTGCAAATGGTTGTATAGACCCCCCAAATACTTGAGGAGTACGTTTGGGTTATTTAGGGAGATACCCAACATTATGGTCATCATTCTAAATTATGTGGTGTACTTAGGTACACTCTATCCCTACTTATACCTAGAGTAATGTTATCGGACCCACTGGTCCTCTTCATACTTGATAGGGTAAAATTGTGACTTTATGAGGGTTTTGAAATCCACTCACTTAGTCACTAGAGGACCCACTATGACCCTCTAATTTATGCAAAGTAAATGAAATATTTTGTTCTTCCTCTATATGGTGAATACTAAAATAAACTTCCAATTTCTACAACTAGTGATTTAACTTCAAAACATCAACCTCAGCTTGATATGGCTCAATGTAAACCTTCACTTCCATTTTGAATAGGGACTATGAATGGTTCATAACACTCCAACTAGGTTAATCCTTTTTAGGTTCATTCTTAGATTCCCTCTCTGGTTTTTCAGGCTCTGTTAATTTCCCCTTTGATCCAACCTTTGTGTTAGAACCTCTATCTTCTCCAAATAGTGTGAGATTATTGGTTAGGGTTGCCATGAGGAGGCTCACATTACGATTTATATATCCAACTTGTGCTTATAGCCACGTAAATCTCTCCTTTGTGAGATGTTGAGCATTATCTATAGATTCATTGCCCATGACTGGGGTTTTGTGACTTTTGACTTAACCAATCCAGATCCCCTGCACTTCCCCACAATATACCAAAAGAAACTTGCTCTGATACTAATGTGACCTATAAACTATGTCGATATTCCACTAGGAAATTCATCACAAAAAATCTACTAGAATATATTATAAAATAAAAAAATCTACACTGTGAGGGTTTGTTTCTTGTTAGATTGTTGGATTTGTTAATTATAATGTGTTGCATATGCATGGAAAATTATAATTATGCAGAAAATGGAGAACAACTACATAAAACTCACAAACCACAAATTAACAGAAGATATAACCGAGGATACCCTTTTAAGGAAACCTTTTCTAGAAGGTGAGGTTGGTTTCCTCCGTTTCTCCATATGAAAAATGGATGCAAATAAAAAAATGTGAGGCATGTGGCCTGTGGGCTGCTACATTGCCCAAGCCTTCTCTTTTTTCTCTTTTCCTATCTACTCTCAATGACTATGCTCATTTGTGGAACAAAATTCACTCAAGCATAATGGAACCCCTTTTCGTCCTAGTGTCCCTATAATAACACAACTTGATACCCTACAAGTGGTTAAGTTTAACTCCATCATATATTAACTAGAATTACATTATGGACCCTTCCATATTCATATTCATCTTGATCACGTGGCTAGGCCCTTTTCTACAAATAATGGGGACTAACGTGATATCCTCTCAAACTATTGTGGTCGAAACAGGAAGGTCAACAACCGAGTGGAATAAATTTTGCATGTAGACTCTGATTGAGGCGATTCTTGCACCATTGGAAAGGTATTTTTGTGTAGAATAGAGCAAACTGGTGCATGCTTAGATGACAAATTTTTGCCCCCAAAAAATGTCATTTGAGGCCTCAAACTGCTTCTAGAAGGTTTTAGACCCTAATTCTCCAAACTAGGACTTGCTAGTAAAAATGGTCCTCTAAGATGATTCCTCCACTTTTTCCACTCAAAAAACATCAAAATGTATGAAACATAATATAATGATCTAATACAAATCACACCTTCCCATTTTGGGAGTCTTTTGGTCCCCAAAATATTCTACTAAATTAGGTGAGGAAAATTTTCCTCCAACATCTCTCAGGTGTACCTTTTAGCTTTGCTTTGAAGTTGTCTGTTCAACCCAATTTGCCAAAGGTCATGCTTCCCTTGTCTTGTAGTTTTGGAACTCTTATGAAAAAATATATCCTCTTTCAACTCTCCCTAAGCATTTGGTTTTAAATCCTCTATAGAAGGTAGGACATGTTACTCTTCCTAATCTAAGATGGAAGGCTCATAGAGTTTCATATTCTCTACATTCATCACCGAGTGAATACGCATGGGGGTAGACTAAGTCTATAGGAATTATTTCCAACCTTTTCTAGTATATCCAATGGACCATATCACAAAGCCTTGATTTTCTTACTAGGACCCTATAGCCTCTCCTTGTTCAATTGTAACCATATTTTGTCTCCCACCTTGAAGGACTTCTATATTATGTTTTGATCATGTCCAACATTATATTTTTTATGTGATTTTTGTAGTGTCTCCTATATATATATATATATCTTAATCTTATTAACAATTTTTTCTTCCCTTAATTTATCCCCCATAACACCCTCCCTCACTCCTCCTTGTTGTCCATATGAAATATATATATATATTCTTAATCTTATCAACAATTTTTTCTTCCCTTAATTCATCCCCCATAACACCCTCCCGCACTCCTCCTTGTTGTCCATATGAAATATCCAAAGGTGAAGGTAAAAAATATCCTAAACAAGTTTCAAATGGGGACTTACTAGTGGAAGTGTGGATTGATCTATTATACTATTATTGTATACATATACCAATTTTTTGTACCAAGTCTTTAGATGATTCTTATTTTAGCCCCTCAAAAGTTGCACCAAATTCTAGTTGACTACTTATGTCTATCCATTTGGTTGTGAATGGAAAGCTATAGACCTATTTAATTTCGTGTCCATCTTCTCCCACAATATAGTCCAAAATGCACTAGGAAATCTTATGTACCTATCCAAAATGACATTCCTTGCTATTGAAAAGTGCACCAAGACTTGTCCAAAGAACAAGTTTGTTACTTATTTGCCATTGATCATCTTTCTATAGGGCATTAGAACACATAATTTGCTAAACTTGTCAACTACCATGAATAGGTAGTCATGTCCATTACTAGTTATTGGAAAACCTCACATAAATTTCATTGAAATGCTTTCCCAAGGATCAGAGGGTACAAGCAAGGGATGATATAGACCATTTTTTCTATTACTAGGCTTGATGGTACAATAAAGAATGCATCCTCTTATGAACCTAGCTACATTTTCTTGTATCTTGGATGAATACACATACCTTTGGAGATATGTTAGAATACAGTGCTACCTAGGAGGAGCACATCTCACATTCGATGCAAGTGCAACCTTGGTGATGTGAGCCTCTCTAATCAAGTGTAGTTTCTCACCTTTAGGAACATGTAACTTATCCAACCTATAGAGTATCCCATCCTAGAGATGGTAGTCAATTGTGTTGTCAACTATGTGCACATGAATTTGTCTCTACAACTGTTGAAACACCTCTTTGAAGTCCCCATCCTCTTCATGTGCCTCTATGTATGCATCATGGGTGAATGGATCCATGTGGGTCAGAGTTCCCAAAGCTATGATCTTTGATGTGGGTGGCCTTCAAAGCATGTCACCCAACTTATTTATGTTTCCCTTCTTATACTTGATCACTAAATCAAACTATTGTAAAAACCCCATCCACTTGTAATTCTTGGTTATCTTAACTTACTTTGGGTGTACAAATATTGTAGTGGTTAGTGATCTGTGTGGATTACTCTCTCCTTTCCCATTAAATAGTGTTTTCACTATTTCTTAGCTTATACTAAGGCATAGATCTCCTTGTCGTATGTAGGGTATTTAAGAACCACCCCATGAAATACTTCATAATAGTAACATATATGCATTCCTCACTACATCAAGATTGCTCTGATAATATACCCACTCACCTCTATTTCCAAAAGGCCACTACAAGTTCGGTAATGGAAGAACTTGTGCTTAACTAATCTTCTTCTTTATCTCCTCAAAGGCCCTCTACTGACTCTTTCCCCGCTAGAAACTCTTGACATACTTTTACAACATGGTGTGGTGCTGCTATTATTGAAAATAAGCAGATGAATTTCCTCAAGTACTATGTTACCCTGACAAAACTCTCGACATTAAAAATATAAGTAGGCACCAACTACTTCATGATGCCCTATATCTTAGAAGGATTTATCTTCAACTCTCCTCCACCTATCACGTATCCTAGATACACCAAATATTGTTGTGAAAACTCACACTTCTTGAGATTTACTAGAAGTTGATGTTTCTTTAATGTCTCTAGCACTTGCATCAAAGGTGAGATGTGTTCCTCCTAGGTAGCATTGTATACCAGTATATCATCCAAATAGACAATAATAAATGAATCTATAGAAGGGATAAATATATTATTCATTAACCTTAAAACATAGTTGGTGCATTACATAGGCCAAACAACATGACTAAACACTCATACAAACCTTGCCTAGTTTTGAAGGCAATCTTCTAGGTATCATATTCTCTAACCTAAACCTGGTGATATGTTGATTCTTTATTTTTCTTGTTGCAATTGATCCAATATGTCATCTATCCTAGGTAGTGGGTGCCTATTCTAAATTGTAAGCGTAATTTTTTAACGTCCTATAATTAATAAACATATGCAAAGTCCCATCGTTGTTTGGCACAATGATGATGGATGACCCACATGGTGAGCTACTTGGTCGAATGACACCTTGTTGTAATAGTTGTTGTAATTGCTTATTCACCTCACTTACTTCTATAAAAATCTACCTATACAACCTAATGTTTGGAAACAAGTAGTCTGAAAATAATTGGATCTCAAGCTCCACTTCCCACTTGGGCAGTAACCCTTTAGGCTCCTGGAACACATCTTTGTATATCTATAGCAACTCTTCCAGTTGATGATTTTGTATCTTAGTACAACCATCCATGGATGAATTTGTTCTCACTGACTCTTCTACATACTAATTTTCTCTTAAAAATAACAAGACATACTTCTTACCGGAACTGATCAATTTCTTAGCTTGGTTAGCACTTACCAACAAAAATTTGGACTTTCCCTTATGTGTGTTGATATTGCATAATTTTCCATCCTTGATGAGGCAGTACTAGTTGGCTCTCTGCATGAAGATTACATTTGACATGTACATATAGGGACTTCCAAACACAGCTCCACATACATTAGGGTGAACTACTTCTAGTTCTACTTGATCGGTGAAATTAACACTAATAGGAAATCTAATTTTGGATTGTTTGGTTATCTTCATTTCTGCATTCTTATTTATCCATCCCAATGGATATGGGCTTGGATTGTCATGAAATTCCAATCCCAAATTTTCTACCAGCTCTAATGCAATGAGATTTATCTATGATCCCAAGTCAAACTAAGCATCAATATTTGTCTTCTTAACCAATATATTTATATGGAAGAGTTTGGTCTTTTCATTCTCTTCCCATAGTTAAAAGCTACTCAGATTCACCTCCTTTTCCACTGATGTAAAGACGATCTTCTAATCCATATCTAAGTTGATTTCAACCTAATTTCTTTAATCAACAACCATGAGATTCTTCTTCTTTCCATCTTTCTTTATGTTCTTTAGGTTAAGCTTTGTATGCAACTTCTAACACTTCTCTTCTATATGACCATCAATATTATAGTGGTTGTTAGGATATTTACATTAGTTTGTTGTGGATGTTGTTTTTTTTCTCTTTTCCCCATTTACACTTCTTCTTCCCCTCCTTAGAGGCGTCTTGGTGTGCCTTCTACTTCAACACACTGGATTTCCCTTTCTTCTGGCCTATGTTCTCTAGGCATTTTACTTGTACACAAGCATCGTCCACTGATATAGGTTTGAACAACATCACTTGTTTCTACAAAGGGTTGTGTAGACCTTAGAGATACTTGAGGAGTATGCCTCGATTCTTCCAGTACATACTAATCATTATGGCCATCTTTTTAAATTCTATGGTATACTCCATTACACTTTGCCCCCGCTTCTACCTAAAGTAATTCAACCAGATCTGCTTCTACCTAAAGTAATTCAACCAGATCCACTAGTGCTATACATTCCCAATGGGGTAAAATTGTGAATTTATGAGGGTTTTGAAACTCTCCCACCTAGTCAGTGGAGGATATACATCCAACCTCAAGGTCTCAGAGTGGTTTCCCCATTAGATCAAGGCATGACCATCTAATTTAGGTTGAGAAAACAAAATCTTATGTTCTTCCCTTATATGATGAACACAAAAGTAAAATTCTAATTAATATAACCATTGATTTAACTTTAGAGTGTCGATTTCATCTTGATATGGCTTGATGTCAACCTTCACTTCCATTTTTAATAGGACTACAAATAGTTCGCGACACTCGAACTGTGTTGATCCTTTTCGGGTTCCTTCTTAGACTTCCTCTCTAGTTCTTCCCAATTTTGTGATTTCCCCTTTGATCCGACCTTTGCACTAGAACCTCCATATTCTTTGAAAAACTTGACCTTATTGGTTAGGGTTACCATGACGATGCTCACATTATGGTTTCTATCTTCAACTTGTGTTCCAGTGGCGTAAGCTTTTCCTTTGCAGAATCTTGAGGGTTATTCACATATTCGTCGACCATGAATAGGGTTTTATGACTTTCAGCTTAACTATTTGGATCCTTTGAAACTCCCCACAATGTACCCAAAGAAACCTAGTCTTATTACCAATATGATCCGTAAACTATTGTGGATATTCCACTGGGAATTTTTCATAAAATATTTACTAAAATATATTATAAAATATGAAATCTACACTATGAGGGTTTATTTCTCCTTAGATTTCTAGATTCATTAATTATTGTTTATTGCATATGCATGAAAATTGTGATTATGCAAAAAAAAATGAAATACAACTCAAAAACCACAAATTAACACAAGATATAACATGCAAAATCATTTTAGGAGCAAAATCCAGTTGGAAGGTGAGGATGCTTTCCTCTTTTTCTCTATACAAAAAATGGATGCAAGTAAAAATAATTGAGGCTTGTGGATCGTGGATTACGACGGTGAATAAATCCTATTTGTTTTCTCTCTCCCTATTCACTCTTGGCTACTTTACTCATCTATGGAACAAAATGCACTCCAAAAAAATGGAACCCCTTATCCTCCTAGTGGCTCAATTACAACAAGCTTCATAGCCTACTGGTGGTTAAGTTTGACTCCTTCAACTCTTAACTAGGATATATTATAGACTCTTCTAGAGTATTCTTCATCTTCATCACATGCATAGACTCTTTTCCATGTATGATGGGGGCTGATGTGACATCCTCTCAAATTGTGATGATCAAAATAGGAAGGTTAACTTCTGAGTGACATAATTTTTGCATACATACTCCAATTGAGGTGATTCTTGCATCGTTGGAAAGATGTGTATGTGTGTAGAATAGATAGAAAAGGTGTTCACTTAAGTGGCAAAGTTTTATCCCCCCAAAAATCTCCATTTGATGCCTTAAAATACTTCCGGAAGATTTCAAACCCCAATTCGCTAAACTAGGAGCCGTCGGTAAAAATGGTCTTATGAGCAAATTCCTCCACTTTTCCACTTGAAAAGCATCAATATGGATGAAAAATAATATAATTATCTGATTTGGATCACTCTCTCTTTCTCTAGAATGGAAATAATGCAAGTACAAAGAAGAATGCACTCTTTATGGAGTCGCCTAAGACCTATGGCCTGATAAGCTACTGAAGAACACTAAACCCCTCTATTATGATCTCTCACTCCCAATTCCAGTTGTTTTTCTCTACTCTAGAACGAGATACAATCGAATAGAATGGAACACATTTTCCTCCTAGTGGCATGGTTTTAATAGAGCCTGATAGCCAACTATGGGTCAAGTTTGACTCCTTCAACTCTCAACTAGAGTTTATAGAACGTTCTTCAAAATCTCCATGTGGCTAGCCCCACATGCATGAATAATGGGGATTAACATGGCATTCACTCGTGTCATGGTGGTCAAACACGATAGGTCAAATTTTGAGAAGTATAACTTTTGCATATGGACTTCGATAGAAGTGAGTCTCGCACCATTAGGAAGGTATCTGAGTGTAGAATAGATTCATGGGGTCCCACCCTTGAGTGGGAACCTTTTACACCCCACCCCCCCCCCCCCCAAAAAAAAAAAAAAAAAAAACACCATTTAAGGCCTTCAATCCCTAAACCCCAATTCTTCAAACTAATAAAATTGTTCCTCTAAGACGATTCCTCCATTTTTTATACTTTCAAAGCATTGAGATAGGTAAAAAATTATATAATGATCCAATCCAAATCCAGATCAATATTATTAAAACATATCCATCATTTAATTTTATAACCTTTCTCATATCTTTAAGATTGACAAAAATGTGTAATAAGCTTCAAATATCATATAATTATTAAGCAAATATTACTTACATTAATTATATATTTGGTTGTTTTAATTCATTATGAACAATTATTTTAGTTTAATGGTTTATATATTTTAGTGGTTAATTTAATTTTATTGTTTGTTTGTTGATGATCTCTAGTTGTTAGGAAATAGAACCCAAGACAAAATTTAGTGGAAAAGTTTTTAAGCCATATGAGTCAACACGTGTATTCAACCAATGATATTAATATATAAAACATTTTTATCACCACCTCTAGCTCTAGATCTCATTGGAAACTCATTAATGGATAATGATTACACCTCGTCAATGGATAAGGATGATAACGCATAAGAATGTGTTCTCAAATTTTGTGATTGCTTACGAACACACAATCTAACATCTTCTTCCTCAATCATAGTCCAAATACTTAGATCAATGCAAAAACAATAACTAGTGAATTAACTAGCATCATCAATCTTCAATCCAAAAATTTTAAGTTGAGCTTCATTAAAGATATGACAAAAAAAATCACCGAATTTGAATGCTAAATGGTTCCACTAAAAATAACTTTGAAAGATAGTAGAATTTATGAAAGTGAATAGTCGTTATGTTTGAACATTTCCATCCTAATTTTTAAACAAATGGGATCATCATTTTTCTACTAGTGAATAAAGAAGATCATTGACGTACTTTATGAACTTATACAAAATTTGGTGTTGAACAAATCCCAATGAATAGTTGAAGACTAATGAAAGGATTCTTAATTTCATGCTAGAACTTACCAAATATGTTGATTTGATGGGATTGATTTAAGTTGATTGAATTCTAAATAACCTATTGAGGAGACTAGTTTCCATGTTGGAATTCCCAAAATCTTATTTACTTTTGAATGATAGGACTTTGAAACTTGAAGCCTAACTAAGAAATCCAATAAAATAAGAAATTGTGTTTATTATTCATAATCAATTCACATAAGCCAAAAAATATAAAAATAATTCATAACTTGATGGAATATTATAAATAAGTTCAAATACTCCTCTAGAGCATGGAAAATTTTAGGGGCGAATTTTAAGGGAGAGGGTAAAAAAAGTAAATTTAGCCTTTGAAATTAGGAGTTACAATCTTCCATTCGCCCTCATTTTCAAGAAAATGTATTTACGATAGTTATAAATAAAAATATAAATACAGTGGAGGTATGGTAAATAAATAAAAGCTCTTTTTATACTTACTCCAAAGGTATGGTAAATAAATAAAAATACAAATAAACTAGAGGTATGGTAAATAAATAAAACCTCTTTTTATATTTAGTCCATAACCCTCTTTCTATTTAAGAAGGCTCAAAAACGAGGTTTCATTTAAGTGAATCCTATGGGCCAAATACCATATTTATAAAAGAGGTATGGTAAATTAATAAAAATATAAATAAACAAGAGGTATGATAATAAATAAAACATTTTTTTATATTTACTCCATATGTCACCTTATATTTATGAACACGCAAACGTGTAAATAAATAAAAATATAAATAAAGTGGAGGTATGGTAAATAAATAAAACCTCTTTTTATACTTCAAAGGTATGTTAAATAAATAAAACCTATTTCTATATTTAGTCCACAACCCTCTTTCTATTTAAGAAGGTTCAAAAAAGAGGTTTTATTTAATTGAATCATATGGGCCAAATACCATATTTATAAAAGAGGTATGGTAAATTAATAAAAATATAAATAAACAAGAGGTATGGTAAATAAATAAAACATTTTTTATATTTACTCCATAAGCCTATGGGCCAAATACCATGGGCCAAATTATTATTAATACCATGCAAAAAAACATTATTAACCCTAATATTAGTATTAATAAAAATAAAGATGGCACATGGTATTGACCCATGGGATTCACATGAAATGCCCCCTATTTAAAGGGGGGAATTAAACTAGCAGAGATCCATCTTTACCCTGTATCAAATATCGTGATATGCAAACTAACATAGAGTGAAAAAATATTTGATCCCTCTCGGGGCTTGGTAGATCAAGAGTAAAAATGGATTGTAATTTAATGTCACTTAAACATTTAAACTTGGTTAAAATAAAAATAAAAAAAATAAAAAAATCAATTATTAATTTTATTAATTTTTATAAATTACTAATAGTAGTTTTTAAGCTCTAGGTTTATGATAACCCATGGTAATACCATGGTATTCATGTGAGTATAGACTATTTAAAGGGGAAATTCTATCAGCTTAGATCCATCTTAATTCCGGGTCTACCAAGTGCTAGGAGGGATAAATAGATTTCATCCCTCTAAGAGTGGTAGATGTGGAGTTAAGATGGATATAGGTTGGTTTTTATGATAATGAAGATATTAAATAGACTTAGGAAATTATATTGTAAAAAAAATCTTAAGGTGAATGGTTAAAGCTACATTTAGTCACTTCACAAAATTTAGTAAAAAAATATCGATATCTCCATTAATATTGGTTTTTCTTTTTTAACAAAAAAAATTCAAAACAATGAAATCTTAACTCTCTCTTTCTGCATCACCCTTGCAAAAGAGAGAGAGTCGTTGCTCAGATTTCCCACCATTTTTCAAACATTCTCAATATGATATCTTCATGAAAAAGTTAAGGTACTGATCTTGGATTAGTTATTTGAAAAATATGCTGGTTTGTACAACCTTTCATCTTCTTTGTTATTCTTAGTTTGTCGTAATGATCTATAGGGGTTGGGTCATTGCACCATATTGTCCTAAAAGGCGGAGATTGTGCACAAAAAAGGAAATTAATCCACATGTTACAACGATGTTAAAAATGGTATGAAGGTAGTGAATTATGCTAATAAGAAATTTAGATTGGGAGAGACGTAATTAAATTTTATTATTTAATTGAAGATTTCCAATCAAAATAATAATAAATCTACATTTATATATTGATTGGAAGGCTTCTGAAAATGGTCACTTCTTTCCACTAGTTCCCCTTCAAGCCTTTGGGATACCTATTACTTCATTATATTATATAGTTGGGGCTTGCTACTTGTTGGCATGTTGGGGTAAACAAACTTGATGTGTTTTTTTTATATCTCGCAGTTGGAGTCTATGGAATAAGAAAGAAATTTGATAGCTTGGCAAAAGTGGTAGCTTGACAAAAGTGGTAGAGAAAACATTAATCTCTCCTACCATGACAAACATGGCCACTAAAACTTGCAACATTGTTTGTAGGAAGTGAAAATTATGTTTCTTTTTTCCAAACATGTATGTTAGTATATTATAGTTTAATGAATATGTTTTATTATTATCATATATGATTTCATACTTTAACAAAACATTCGCCAAGACTTCACAATGTTTTATTATTCAGTGAAAGATTTTCCAAGATCTTACAAGATTTTATAATTCAGTGAAAGATTCACCATGACTTTACAAGATAATATAATCTGGTGAGAGATTCGCCAAAAAATATATATATACATATTATATTAGTGATAAAATCGCCTCCCATTTTTCCTATGTATCATGGGGATTCGCCCATTTATTATACATATAAATTTAGGGTGGTTCTTAAAATTTTCCCTGCTATAGAGTTACCATACAAACATCATAAATATATATATATATATATATATATATATATATATAGTTGGGATTGAGAGAGAGAGATTTTCATACAATTATTGAAATTGAATCATGGACACTTGTAGATCATTGAAATTCAAATCATCTCTATATGAATGATTATATGAATATGCAAATGACCCATATTCTTCTCTATTATCAATGAGTGCACCATTAAGGTCTACATGTATGCCCAACATTTCATATATCAAAATCCTCCTAGATATAATACTAGGTTGACTAGACTCCTATCTCACAACTATTTATCATGCCAACAACCTCTTGATAATTTCCTTAAGTAAATATTGTCTAATTTTATCAAATAGAATTCATAAATAAGTATTTCAACATCCTCTAATTTTAAGATGTCAATGCAACAGTGATTTATATTTCACCCTTTATTTTCTCTTTTTGTTGATATGTTTCTTGACTACCATCTTTGGCTTGTACTCATCATTGAAAGAGTATGTATTTGTTGCATTCTTATGTCCTTCAACTACTATAACTTATACATTTACTTTCCTTACCTTAAAAAATTTTGCGGACTAGAATGGATAACCATGTGGATATTTAGTCACTAAAATTCCAATCATATAACCATCCTTAATATCTTGTACTAAGCCCCTATAAAGGTCTTCCATGGCTTCACAATACGCACATGATCTTCTAGACCAATATATATTTCTATTTCCTCCACATGTCAATACACAATAAGGGCTTGATATTCATGTTGTTCAACAACATTTCTTTCCTCATGTTCACTTGGCATACTTTATGGCCAGCTAAATGGAGTCTTCAAAAATATATCTCCATTTGTTGATGTTGAAATTATACAACTTTGATCATTAAAGAAAAGACTCCCACCAAATATAATTAACAACCTTAAAATATTCATACATATCTTTGATATACTTTTTTTTTATTTCTTCTAAGCATTCCAAATAATTTACATCCCTATTATGCCTTTGTGCGTTATGAATTTTAGTGATTGATTGTAATATCAAAACCTTAATGCATGCAGTTGATAATCTAGGATGAAATTTAGGAATGATAAACATTATAAAAGCCCCCATTTTAAATTAGATGAATACTTCTTGCCTCATGTAAGTGTTTTCACATCAATCCTTTACAAAGTTGACATTGGAATCTAATGTCATTAAGTTGTTCAATGCACTTTTTCTCTCAATGTGATGCCTGAATAAATCTTTGCATATTAACAATTTCTTCCAATGTATGAAAACAGGTTCTGAAAAGTATGATTTCTTAATAGTTTCAATTAATGATGGCATACTCCCAACATTCTTCCTCTTCAATATTACTACAAAATGGAACATTTGATCAATACATTCATATGCTTGGCCAACAATAAGGTAGAAAAAATCCAGTTCGACGAGCATGCTTAGATATCTAAACACAATATGCCTTTTATTTTCACGACTTGTATTGTCCAATAATACACACAAAATTTGAGGAAGATTACTAGATGAATGAGATATAATGTGATGAATTATGGCGATAGTTAGATTGCATCATTGTCAATATTTAATTGTGAAATAAACCCTTGGATACATTTGATTATTAAAAACAATACAACCAACCTAGTGAAACTAAATAAAATTATCATTCTTTGAATTCTTTGGAGTGTGGACAAAATGTGGTAAACATGGTTTTCTTTTAATCTATGCCATCAATTATCAAACTTAGATATTTATATTGAGCATCATAACCCTTCTTTTGATGCTTGCATGTATTTTGTCATTCACTTGATTGTTGATTACAATGCTTTTGAAGTGCTTGATAATGAAATTTACAAATAATGTTAAATGAAAACATTGATAATAAGTTTTCGTAATTAATAACTATCAAATTCCTAGAAACAATTTTGTAGACACATGTCTCTTTCTATCCCTTCTGAATTATCTCTTCTTGACTTAAGAGAAGCACATGTACTACAAACCCTTATCCTTGATTTTTTTTCTATACTATTGTTATATATGTGTGTGTGTGTGTGTGTGTGTGTGTGTAATGAAATTGCCATTTCCTTTAGGTCCTTCAACATATTATTTGTATAATTTGTAGATCTCCCACCACGAGAAATGATATAGAATATATACTATGTACCTAGCTAATGTACAATATTATTGATCAACTACATTATAAAACATCATGCTTGTTTTGAAATTTGAACCTCCCCTCTTTTGCCATACCTAACCAATTTTATGATTGCGGGTGGTTAGGAATCTCTTTTCTTCATTTTTATTTACCCCACAATAATCCTTCTTCCTTAGTCATTCTTTGTATGTGGGTTTTGAATACTTTCTTTCTACAAATCATCTTGTACTTGCATTATGCATTCTACAACACTTGTACTTCTACAACACACAAATTGCACCATCTCTACACGCCAATTTTCTCTTGCATGCTTAAGTGGTAGGATAGCTTTCGGGAATACATGGGATGGCCTACGTGGTAGGAAAACTTCATGAGGAGTTGGGCATGGTGCCACATTATCATAATCCCCTACTCATTGATGGCATACAAGGGACTTTTGATACTTATATCGGGCAAGATAGTGAGTGGACCGAGGGGAGCTTCAGGTGGGACAAGATGGATTGGGATCCTAGCATTGAGGGATTCTTTCATGTCAGGACAATGCAGAGACTTGGGATGACTCAGTGGCATATTTGGGACCCCGGTATTACTGATGGTGATAGGGGTGATCAGCAGACAGAGGAGGTGTTGGTTCAGGCATTGCTTGAGGACAAGAAATTTTGGCGGGGAGGACTATAATATCCCCAATTTTGATTTTTAGCATTAGAGATGAGTTTGGGAAGAGGACATAATTCTGGCATCGGGACTTAGGAGGAAAAGAGAATATTGTGGCTCTAGTAGAAAGTGGGGACCACAAGAAAGAGAAATTCAACCCAAGGAGGGAACTCACACTCTTGGAAGAGAGATGAAAGAGAAGGGAGTGTGAATTAGGAGAGAGAGAGATCAAGGGCCATAAGGAGAGAAGGAGCCACGAATTATAAACAGAGCAAGAGGAACTCATTTTGTTCATTCATTCACTGTTCAGAAACTTGTCTTTGACATAGCACTCTTGAGCGGAAGCCAAGTCTGCAAGTGTTGTTTAGCACATGAGTGTCTCTGAGCGAAGATCTCAATCGTTGCTTCAGTGAACTTCGAGTGCCAACCCAAGGAGGAAGTTCCATCCTTGTCTAATTGTTCCAGCAGTGGGAGTGTGAGTTTGAGTAGTCGAGACACTAGCAAAAATGGAAGGGACTATGCAGTGATTGGAGGAG
Organism: Pinus tabuliformis; assembly: GCA_031772625.1. Lineage (NCBI taxonomy): Eukaryota > Viridiplantae > Streptophyta > Pinopsida > Pinales > Pinaceae > Pinus > Pinus tabuliformis. Next base: position 90,130,139 of record CM062807.1, on the reverse strand, counting down.
ACACACTTGGGAGTTGAGGAGTGAAGGGATTTTGGGCCTAAAACTTGAGGTGGAGTTTGGGGAAGTGTTGTGGGGGATTTTCCAGCATTTTGGCGAAGTAGCAAACATGGAATTTTCTATACGATACATCTTTTGCTTGTGGAGGAGGGCCAAGCATTTCAGGTCAATTTTGGAGTGACAAAACTAGAACAAACCCTTTCTAAGTTTTTCTGGGTTTTTGACAAGGACCTCAGAAATATTTTGGTAGAATCTTCTGAGAATATTTGAGGGGTTAAACAAGGGTCCCAATCCAGGCAGCAGCAAGAGGATCTAGGGGAAATTTGTGCCGAAATTTCAAGGCCAACATTTGGCCAATTCCTTCGCGGGTTTTTGTGGGTTGATGGTGGAGATGTTGGGGTTAATTTCTCGGAATTTTCTTAGTAGCAGAGAAGGCCCTAGCAATAGATCTTCACACCCAACAATGTATTTATGGGAATTTCAATGTAGAGCCAGGACATAGAGCAGCAACATATTTGAAGGGGACTTCTTATTACTCATTTCGGCTTAGCTAGATTTCCTTGAGAAAGCTCGAGTGCACTTTTTCCAACACCTCATTGTACCCTCTTTATATTATAATAAAATGGCTCAACAACGTAGCTTTTGGCTTTAAAATGGTGTTTTGATGCGTCAATACTTTTCTGTATGTTTTTGGCTATGCTTGCTTGTTTATCATTGTATATTTCCATTAGGAATATTACAATGGCATCAAAGCGATAATCTTGGTTCAGCCTGTGGGAAACCCTTCGTTCTATGACAAGACCAAAATAAAAAGCTAAGAAACCACGGGATCTAAAGAAAGGTTAGAATAAAACAACATGGCGGTAACCTTGAATGAGGTGATTAGGATGCAAAAAATGATGATTTATGTGGGGGAGAAGTTGATTCATTTCGCAATTAGGAATCTAGACATGATTGCAATTGATGTGGAGTTATTGGGAGCAAACTGGAGGGCATACCAATCATTGGGTCATGGCATTCAGGTGTCCCTCTCTTTTTGGGAGTTCTGTGAACTAAGAGGCATGCACAAACCAATGGAGATTCATTGGATTTTTTCTGGGATGATGAGGAGGATTAAGGAAGAAGACACGAGAGTAGTTCAAGGAGCCATGGTTGGCAAGGAGACAGCTGCACATACAACCATTGATGAGATGCCATTTGTTGTTGAGGTATCCATTGATAAGGTATCCCGGGTTGTGACCGAGTTCTCAGGTGATAATAGAACACCATATGTTGATGATGTGTTGGAAGACATCTCCACTATTGATAAGGAACCAATAGATACAAGGGAATCAAGATCTATGATAGAGTTGCCAGACGACAGTCACCTACAACTTACTCGTGAGCATGTCTTGCATGTTGGGTTGCCTAGGGAGGAACAGTTGGAGACTCATGTTGAGCCCATGATGGAGGAGGATGTGCAACAACCCTTTGGGTTATCCATTGATGAGGGGAAACATAGAGACCACACATTGGTATTTCAGCACAGTTCGCTTCAGAGGCATAGTGGTAGGATCTACAACGTTATCAACCCATCCCTACACATTGGATTAAGAGAGGTAGAGTTGTCTAGACATACCAGAGGGGATGACCAGGTTAGCAACATTGTTGGGTCACCTTTTCCCATTACAGAGAGAGAGAGACAAAGCTACCTAGTCATATCTCATGTGTTGACTTGGGTAGTGGGATCAGACGATCAGAGTTACATAGGGTGCAACATCCGCATGTTGGGGTTGTTCTAGGTGCAGGAGTTCGTGCATTCGATCCCTCTCTTGGGGTTGGATGGCAAGAGATTATGGGTTTGTACCCTGTGGAGTGGGCTAAGGAGATGGTGGTGGAGTTAGGTGTAGCTCAACAGGAGGTTCCAAGCATTGGGGATATCGAAGGCATAGAATGGCATTGGGTTCCAAGTGAGACTACCTACCATTTCCCAGGTATGTCGGTTGGATACAACCTAGATGGTACAGTTGACCTAGAAATTGAGCGTACACATTCACTATGGGAGTCTCGCTCAACACCAGTGGCTATCTAGTTTATGGACAGACTCCTTTGGTTGTCTTGGTATGACATCTATACACGGGATCACGAGGTGATCAACATACTCTAGCAGGAGTTTTTTAGACGAAGTGGTATTAGCAATCCACTAAACGGTGCCTTGTATGGAGCTGGGGACGCTTCAATTTTGTGTGGGAATAAAGGATGTAGAGGAGAAGTGCAATGGTAGCATCACTATTGACACATTGGGAGATTCACTTATCAGATCCCTCAAGGGGGATTTGGAGTGAAGATCCATTCCTCGGCAAGTATAGTGATGTGATGGTGGAGGTGATGATATTGATCAAGTGTGGACCGACACGTAAAGACACAACTCTAGGCCATCACATTCAGGGATGTGTGGGAGCATCTAGTATTGAGTAGTGGACTACAGGTGGGCATGGAGATGCGTGGTGGTGTACCATAGTGTGTTGGATCACATTGTGGAGTAGGAGTGCTTTACATCACATTGAGTACATGCGAGGAGTGGTTGGTGCCTTGACACAAACAAGATGTGTGGTGGTACAGGATGGTATAGCCTTAGCCAGGGGTATCCAGTGGTGTACAAGGACAGTTTGCAACTTACAGTGGCATGTCGAGGAGTACAACGATACTTGGCAGTATGCAGTGACACATGATGCAGTGCAGCAAACTTTTGGAGCATTTCCTCCAAGGAGACTTATGGACCAAGGCATTAGGTGTGCCATTGGATGTAGCTCATCTAGGATCGATGAGGACATTGTTGAGCATTTTGGGACACCATGTTTAGCGGAGACAGGGCTTCGAGGGAGTTATCAGCAAATCTGAGGTGGAGAGAGCGTCAACCATAGGATCACTCTTCATAATTCTGTAAGAATTTTGATCATACCCTTTAGGACATACCCGCCCATCATCCTCAAATGTTTCTTACAGTCACAAAGTGTTTAGTCATTTCCCCTTAACACTCTCCATTCAGGTAGTAGGGCATGGGAGGCTCACCCTAGACAGTTGGATGAGACATCGCGTGTCATGAGCTGGGAGGAGACTCTCTAGTTGAGACCCTTGGTAGGTGCACAAATTTTCAAATACAGACTTAGGGATGGTGTGGTTGATAGCTGAGGTAGCATATGTTCCACCCCTGAGCTCACACTTGAGGGATGGTGGATAGTAGACTTCGTCTTCAGGAGGGTACCCAGACTCCGAATAGTGTCGAGGTGTATCGTCGGGAGTTGGGAAAGTGGATTTCTCTATGTGATATGGTAGGAGTAGGGGAGGTTTGCATGTGTGGGACATACTCCTAATACTTGGGGTCCACCCGAGGGATACATACAAGGGTCAAAGATGAGGGCCATATGGGTTCTAGAAGATAGCAGCACTATGCAGCGACATCCTATGAGGAGAGGGAGTTATGAGCTACCCATATGTTTGGAGAATCTAGGGACCTGGTTGGTGGGTGGATCACTCCCCTTTGTGATGAGAAGGGTCATGGCAGAGGGTGATCCAGCTCACTTTGGGTTTGACACATGGGGGATCACTAAGCACTCCACAAAATGGTGAGGCAAACTTATCTTCTTATGGATTAGGGTTGAGATTGGCAATGGAGGGGTAGGTATTTGCATCATGGGGATGCCTAGTCAGGATGAGATTGGCTCTCATAGTTATTTGGCCACTAGGCCTCATGAGAGGAGGGTACAATCTGCACACGCTGGGGAGTATGTCATAATCAGACTAGCGCAACTTCAAAATGGTGGCACCACTTTGAGATTATCAGGGGACCTAATCATCACCGCTCTTCACAGCTCAATAACCTTTAGGGATGAGATGGCTACTATAGGGGGAGATCATGCAGATCTTCCATTGGGCTTTAGCGAGTCACCAATGGCCTGGGGGACTTCATTAGCATGGAAGGTGGTCTAATAGGATGATATCAGGAGAAGCCCATGTGAGCGAGACACTATCTTTGAAGGGATTGGGTGGTATCTTCGAGAGTATACTCTGGGAGTACATGGGATGACCTACATGGTAGGAAAACTTCACAAGGAGTTGGGCATGGTGCCACATTATCATGATCCCCTACTAATTGATGGTAGACAGATGACTTTTGGTACTTATACCGGGCACGATAGTCAGTGGAGAGAGGGGAGCTTCAGGTGGGACAAGATGGATTGGGATCCTGGTATTGAGGGATTCTTTTATGTCATGATAATGTAGAGACCTAGGATGGCTCAGTGGCACATTTGGGACCCCGATATTACTAATGGTGATAGGGTTGATAAGCAAACATAGGAGGCATTGGTTCAAGCATTGCTTGAAGACAAGCAATTTTTGGAGGGGAGGACTGTAATATCCCCAATTTTGATTTTTAGCATTAGATATGAGTTTGGTATGAGGACGCAATTCTGGCACTAGATTTAGGAGGAGAAGAGAATATTGTGGCTCTAGTAGAAAGTGGGGACCACAAGAAAGAGAAATTCGACCCAAGGAGGGAACTCACACTCTTGGAAGAGAGAGGAAAGAGAAGGGATTTTGAATTAGTAAAGAGAGAGAGAGTGGGGGCCACAAGGAGAGAAGGAGCCATGAATTATAAATAGAGCAAGAGGCACTCATTTTGTTCATTTATTCATCTCTTCAGAAACTTGTCTTTGACATACCACGTTTGAGTGGAAGCCAAGTTTGCAAGTGTTGTTTAGCACATGAGTGTCTCCGAGAGGAGATATCAACCCTTGCTTCAGTGGACTTTGAGTGCCACTCTCTTTCACACGAATCCATCCAATGAAAAATGATATTATTCTTAACACACAAAACATTTCAAATTTTCCACTTGTGATTCATTCCCCCACTTAGAAAGTGTTTATAAGTACAAAGAAGACAAGCCCAATAGAACAAGAGAATATTTTTGCATGGATACCCTTAACACTCTAGGAAGACAGGATCAAGATTTTCAATGGTTGACAACTTATAGGTGGTATTCAAGCCTTTTGTCTAGAAGAGAGAAGAAACAACAAATCTTGGACTTTAGGGATTGTGCATGTGAGGTACATGCCTAAGTATATTATTTTGTAGAGCTAATCTCCTTGTGTGAAAAGTGACTTGATAAAAGGAAAGGCACATATTGCTTGTTGATTCTTCTAGCTCTCTTGTTCCTCTTACTCCAAGTATATTTAAGAAAATGTTAAGGCTTTTAGAAGTCTATAGAGATTTTGAGGTACTTGAATTTGAGGCCTTCTTGGAAAATTTTAATGGGGGAAAGACCTTGCTGAAGCAGTTTCTGAACAACCCTACCAGAGAACTAGTGAACACCAACATAATCGAGGCCAACCCATATAGATAAATTGCCTAGTCATTCACTCGATTTCTTGGTCTCAAGTCAACAGAGTATGCTACAATTTTTTTTTTTTATATTTTACATTATTTTATACATGAAGGAACCATAATCAACTTGGCTCATGCGAATTCTACAAAAAAATCTTATCAACTAGGAAATTTCAAACAATAAAAAAGGCTTTTCATGAGTTCATACTTGGTTTATTCCATTGTATACTATAAATTCTTTGAAGGTATTCGAAGGAAGTGACACTCCAAATTTGATAGTGACTCTGTACAATTATGGTACCCATTTATTTGGAGATGTAAAGCTTCATTCTATTTTTATTTTGTACCGAATTCATTTGTCAAAGTGTAGATGATATTTGGTTGTCCTCCTATTGAAAGATGCTCTCAAGAAGCTCTTAATACTTCAAAATCCATTCATTCTTAGTAGAAGAAAAAATTTCTTATCTTAGATTATTTGGATTTGAAGGAAATATCTTAATGCTCCCAGTGTATGTTTATGACAAATTCTTCTTATCATAATTTTTTCAACAATCTAAGTCATGGTTTCACTTCTTTAGTGAAAAGAGGAAGAAACAATCCACACCTTTTCCAATTACACTGGGAAGTCTTCAAGTCAAAAAACATTTATGGTGTTGATAAGTACGCAACCCACCTTGATGTATTTAAGTTGAATGATCTGGAATGAATGAAAGGTTTTGACCCTCAATTTATATTCCCTCTTCATCTTAATTTCATTGGTTATGGCATTGTGTTTCATGAAAATAAAAATGGAGGTTCTAGATATAATCAAATATTTTTGAATACTCTGCAACCATTTCATGAAGATGTTAGTGCCTTATTCATCACTAACTTGTTGAAGAAACAACATGGAAAAAAATTGCAAGCATTGGTTCCACTCCTCAACACTTGAAGAAGAGCACCTCCATCTCAAAGGGTCAACTTCAATGGAGGGATCTTAAGAAGAAAGTTATCAGTGTTGTTGGAGATGGTAGTGATGGAAACCAACTAGGGTTTACCCTTGAGAGGCATCATATTGTTGGAATGAATTCAAATAGAAGGAGGATTAAAACCCCTAGAACACCCAAAGACATTAATGCTCAAGTTATTGAGATATACGACATTGAGGAAATGCCGAAAGAACCAGATTAGGCTAAAGGGAGAGTCTTGTAGAGTTAATTTATTATTGAAGAGAAAGCTCAACAAGAGACAACTAATCTTGAGTTTGAGTCTGTTACTTTGCATCACATGGGCTATAATAATTTTTTTAGCAAAATACAATTTGAAAGTATAAATGTTAAAGGTGATCAAGTGATTTCAAAGGTGAATTCTAAGATCAATATTAAAGGAATAAAGCCTTTGAAATTGTATGGGATTCAGGATGCCATTGGGAATGCATTAGCTTAATGAATTGCATAACAAGAAGATGAAAATATAACACTTAAGAAAAGATAAAAGAGTTGGAAACAACTCTAATTAACACATAATTATTTGTTGAATCCATCTCTACAATCAAACCAAATTCAGATTCAGAAGATATATCAGATATCAATTCCAAGGTAAAGGCAACATCAAATTTAATTGTTAGAATCCGACAACATGTTGCCAAAAATACTATTAAAATAATTGGTGTAATTTTAGAAGTGTGGGGAGTAGTTATCGCCCCAACTAACATATCCATGAGAATTAATTCACTTATTGAATATTTGTAAAAGGACCTAGAGACTTATGAGATGTTTTATAAATAAGTACTAACTACATTCATCATGAGGGTATCATATATGAATGAAGCACAAAGAAAATAACAAGATATTTAGTCACTAGGGAGGATAAAGAAATTAAAGGCCTACTGGAAGGAAAGAATAAGGACACTCCATGAATTAATTACCAAACATGGCTCGTTAAAGAAAAGGCAAATGAACTTAATATTTAAATTAATTGAAGTGGCCAAGGAATTAGAGGGACCCAATCTCATTATGGATGCAATGTTATTAAGTAGGGAGAAAATACAGGAACATGTTGATGCACTGTGAGCCACATGGGGTGATGATTTATTCATTTCATTAATAAGAAGGAAGACCAATTAGATGTAGTGAACCAAGCCAACTATGATTTGAAGAACATTGAAAATGAGTTATTTGAGATACTTATGAAGCAAGAAGTTACCATGGTGCCTTTGTGGGATTCCATTGAGCAATGATTCAAATAAAGCTTGGAGAAGGTAGTTATCTTGAAATAACCACTCGACAATTTTGAAAATTCAACTTCTTACATGCACCTTATGTTTTAAAAGAGAAAATTCAACATAATATGAGGGTACATCTTGCAACATTGTAAGTAGATTGTTTACGCTTTGGTCTTCCTATTCTTCTTCTCACTTCGAAATCATCCAACATTTTGACTGTGGAGTTTTCCAACAATTAAGGTTTATTTCTAATTGTTGCTTCTTTTCTCTTCCAGGTCTTCATTTTTTTATCTGGTTCACAGGAGCGCAATATCTGTTCTTAAATGGACAAATGTATTTACTTTGTTCAGAAAATATAGACTATATAAAACACACACACATATATATATATATATATATATATTAAGGTTCCTCAGGGAATTATTTAATAATGCATCTCAAGTATGATCTTTGAAATTTGAGTTTTAAGTCTAAGAATGCAAGGGTGTATGTTTTTCCATCCCTGTGATTTTAATGGAAATATATTTTAAAATTCTTTTAAAATGTGTGTCATGATTTCTTTCTCTGCTCCAAATGCTTGATACTCTTACTTACAATTTTGCTATAATATTTGAAGAAACATATGAGTTATGAAATGATGATGTCTATTTAATTATTTTGTTCATATGTATCATATTATCTCTGAGGCTTGGTCCTATCTTAGGATTGTTTCCTTTTGTTGATATGTGTTGTATTTATATCCATTCCTGAGGCATGGTCCTATCTCAGGCTTCTTTCTGTATTTTATTTGAAATTCATTTTTATACATAAAATTGGACCACCACTTCTTTAAAAATGGGGGGAGGGGGTTATTCCCTGTTATTGCCTCAAATTTTGTCTTCAGATTTGGCCAATCCCAATGATCAACTACTATCCATGCTCACAAAATAATTCATGATTCCGTGACGTTGCAACATTTGTTAATGGCCCACTACCTCATCCATGATGTGCTTTTGAACGAGATGTGGCATATTTTTCTAGGCTTGTTTGGAATATTGATAGATGAAGGTTAAATATTCAGTGAATTCTTTTGAATGTCCTTCTACGAAGTAGAATATTTCAAATACAATAATCATACTAGATATATATATATATATTATATATATATATATATATATATATATATATATATATATATCTATATATATATATATATATATATATACATACACCCCACCAAATATGAATTTATGCATGCTTTGATTCATTGACAAATATGTATTCATTTTCTCCAAGGCATACCTATAGTCCAGACCTTCAAACAATTCTTTGACAACATTCACATGAAATCAAATCACTAATGGAACTTGACCTTGTAAGAAATTCCTTCATATACTTTGTATAAATGGAATGATTTGAATTTATATAAAAATATATAGTGTTATTCTTAGTCCTAGTCTTATTTATCAGTGCTTATTTGAATTGTCTCCATTATGCTTATGAGAATATCATCATCCTCACTATCAAGGATATCCTCTTCACTAGGAGGAATATAATCATAATCCACATCGTTAGGATACCCAACAAAAAATGCTAACCACCTTGAATTATTGTACTCAAGTGACTTAGAAGATGATCATCATTCCTACACCCATAATTATCTTCATTGCTAACCTCATAAGTAAGAGGAATATCAAAAACAATAGGAAAATGATTTCATCCTTACCAATGTCATTGGATATTCCATGATGGTATTCACTTTAAGGAAAATTCACCATCTTGAACATTGTTGATGCCATAAAAGTCTTCACTTTGAGGCAAGTCTTCATTATCATTATTTTTAAAATCCTCGCTTGGACGAAAACCATACTCATAATAATTGGTTCCTTTAAAATCCCTTCTTGGAGGAAATTATCCACCATCATTATAATCATCATTATTGCTTAGAGGAAAACCTTCATCATCCTTATTAGTGCCCTAAAAATCCCCACTTGGAGGGAAAACCTCATCATCTTTATTGGTATATTTTAGTTCACCATTTGGAGGAAAATATTCATCATTATTAACATAATTATCATTTGAAACATTCTCATATGTCTCCTCTAACTAATGTTACCATTGAAATCTCTATTGTTGTTTCCATAAGTCATCAATAGTAGGAGAGTTATCATCCAAATCATTTAAATTATTATCAAAAACATTACTTCGATGTAGATTTTGAGTATTGTCCACATCATTGATGTTATCAATGCATTGTTAAGAAGAATGATCACCATCATATTCTTCCCTTTCATCATTTGTGCCTTGAAAATCCTTAAAATTAGGAACTTTTTCATTAGTATGTTCAATATCATTACTTGCACTATGAACAAACTCCTCACTCGATGAAAAATATAATTCCTCATTGACATTAGAGGCATCCCATAATATTTGTTGGTACCAAAAGAAGAGGTATCCGAACAAGATGTTGATGCTTCAAAAATAGAAACTTCTTAGACCAACCAATGACTTCTCATTAAAACCATAACATGGTATAACTATCGACCCTTTTATAAATAATCTTACAAATTAAATAAATCTTTTGAGGATACAAATTTTCACATTTTGTCATATTAATATAATTTTTTGGATTAAAGTATATTGATGTTTACAAATTCTAATATAGTTTTTTTTTTTCTACTAACATGTCCATAACTTGTGGGACTAGCATGTTGTTTATGAAACCATGACCTAGGACCATCTAAGTCATCAAAATCACTTGGGGATCACACCTAGCCTAGGCCACACCAACCCTTAACATGGCTAGGTTTTCTTGTGTGTCTCCTCTCGACTGCCAAGGGTTTTGAGCTTTGGCCATTTTATAAAATGAAACTCTTGAAATCTAATCATATTAACAAAATTTTAATATAGTTAAATCCAAAAAAATCTATAATTAAATAAATCTTTCACTATTTTTATTTATCATTTAATAAATAACTTATAAATTTATTATTGGTTTAAACAAATTTATTATTGCATAGTCTAACTAATAAACAAAACGACTCTTTTAGCCCTAAGGGTTAGCTCAAGTGGCTAGAGCTAGACATGAAGTTCTTTGATATTGTTGCTAGTTGTTGCTAATCACAAGTTTGACTCTCTTCAATTCCCTTGGGGTGAGGCCCCATAATCAGGGTCGATGGTTTACCTGATTTACCATCCATGAAATGTGGGCAAGTACTCTGAAGTTTCTCGTACTTTCATTCCTAGCATATTAAGCAACAAAAACAAGAGGAAAAAATGGACCTTTTTTAACACTTTTTTCTGGTCAACTTTGTTTAAAATCCGATAGAGATTTTTAAAAATCATAAGTCTAAGTTGTTTAACCTACAATGGTCGAGTGCCTCAGGGGGTTTTTAAGGTGTTGAATCCATTTATGCATTCAAAAGTGCATTTTAAGTAGTAAGAAATCACAATCTTACTAAAAAAATGTATTTTTGATTCACAAAAAAGGCATTTCGTCTATTAGTTAGACTATGCCATTTATTATTACTTTTTAATTCATTCTACATTTACTAAATATGACAAACCTAATATTTATCATGTAGTCTAACTAATATACAAAATGACCATTTTGAAGGCATTAAGGTGTTGAATCCATTTATGTATTCAAAAATGTATTTTAAACAATAAAAAATCACAATTTTGCTTGAAATTGTATCGCCAAATTTCGGTGAAAAGGGTCATTTTGTCTATAATTAGACTACACCAATCTTTATTATTTTTTTCCAAAGAAAAATGTCTACAACTTCCATTATGTAAAATAAGAGAGGTTACATTTGTATATGTCCAAGCATTCTTGTGGCCTTTAGCTTGATCATATGATAGTTTAGTAAAGAAAAAATGTCAGTGTTGTTCATAAACAACTCGTATGCCACATAAATTAGTGTTAAAATATTGACACCTCGTACAAAAATGTTGCCCATATAAAGTGAGCCCCCAAAAGTGATAATCAATTCCCTTTGGAACCTTTTTTCCTGCCTGTGTAGCATTGATATATATATCATAAATAAGTTTTCCCATTTATATATCTAGACTATGAGGAACAATAATCAAAATCTTTGTCCAAGAGGAGGAAAGAAGTGCTCAAAAGAAAATGCATATGTAGAATATAAAAAAAGAGAGTCTCCTTTCACAATCAAACCCGAGGATCAAAAATAAATTATGTTTGGCAGCCTTCTTGATCTTCAATGACTTTTCATGTGCCTCAGTCCATATCCAGGCCATTTTTTAAGAGCACGTTCGCTTCTTCATTTCTATGCCTATAATTGTGTTCATGAGAGATGACTGAGAAATATGAAACTTTGTATTGTGAATTTTCCATAAGTGGTTGTAAAGTAAAAGTTTGAAGGTCCACCTTTTTTCATCCATTGAATGACCACCTATGAATCACCATAGATATGTATGGATCTGATATTTTTGGAGATGGATGAAAGGATAATGATGTAGAGAGAAAATAGTTCAACTAAGTTATTTGAGGCAGGACCAATATTTGTAGAAAAAGAGAGAGAATGAGATGATGAGAGATGAAGGATACCTGCAACTCCACCAATGGTTGGGGAGCCCTATGGAACACCATCAAAATATGCCTAAGGATAATCAATTTTAATTTCAGTAGGGACTAGAGGAAAAGATATACTATAGGATGAGGAAGAGGGGAACATGGCTAAGATAACAAGGCTCAGAGAGGAGACTTTTAAAGAATTTGGTGGTTTGTCTTCAATGATGGTCGCACTTCGCTTGAGCTAAATACCCCAGCTAACAAACAAAGGTAGACCTTTTAAATTATCAGGTAGATGGCTTAAGAGCCAAGGTTTTAGGCAACTTGAAATATTTTATGCATCCCAATCCTTTGCTCGTGAACAAGAGAATTTAACTTCTAGCCAAACCTATTTTGTAAAGGGACAACTGATAAATAGGTGAGGTATTGATTCCACTTCTAATTTGTAGAGCATACAAATGCTAAGGCCTTGAGAATGTCTTCTTTGAAGAGTGTCCTAGGTTGGAACCTTACCTTTTAACATGAGCCACATGAACATAATGAATTTTTGGGGACAACAGAGTTTCCAAAGGATTCCCCCCCACCAAGGAGGATTCTCCATGTCCAGGATTTGTGATAGATATCTTAATTTTGAAGCATATCTTCCATGTGGGCTTTTAGTCCATATGAGCTTATCTTCATTATCTAATAGGAGAATATTTGAGAATTTTATGGCCCTAACATATTTTTCCCAGGAAACCGCACCCTCCCTTCAAGCTATAAGTCAACAACTGACAACCAAGATTGACCATCTTAAGCCTGATTTAAGGTGAATATTTATTTATTTATTATTATTATTATTAAATATTTTATTTTTATTTTTTAGCTGGAATATGTAGAAAAGGATTAGAGAGACGATACCAATTTAGGTTGCTTATCTGAGGATCCTTCCCAATTAAAATGTTTTGACCATTTCCCACTTTCCAGCAAAGATGATTTCCTATGATGTGGAAGGCCTTGAGTATTACTTTTTAGGCTATGGACGCATTTCAATGTGCTTTAATAGGAGTGAAAATCCAATTTCGGATGGATAGGGTTTGACTGTATTTTTGAGCCATTGTATTTGTCCACAACCCATTTCCCTAGATGAGGCATTAGACCCCTTTTGCTACCAGAGATTGAGCGAATTTTGGGATTTGTTTTATCCCCTATACACCAAAAGACTTTGGAAGAGAGATGGAATTCTAGGTCGTGAACACAAAGGTATGCTTTTCCTCCTTTCTATACCAAAGGAAATAGGAAAATATTTGTTTCATCGTTCTTAATCTCCCTCTGGTGATCCATACTAAAGAGGGTGAGAAAACAGGGATTGCTTCAATAACTGATTTTGGATAGGACTAGACGTTTAGCCCAAGATAGGCAATCATTACTCCATATTTTAATTCTTTTTTCAATTTTCTCAAGTAACCATGACCAATCTTGAATAAGATACTTGCATGGTTTAAGAATGAAGCCTAGATATTTTAAACCATATATGATGTTCTTTATGGGAGAAAAGAGGATATTTTATATTATGGATAATTCATTTTCTGGGATTGCCTAGCTAAAGATAAAGGACTTTTGTTTGTTGATTCACATGCATGTAGCTTGGTTGAATAACTCCAAAAGGGACTCAATATGGTCAATTTGATGAATTCCCTCATTTGAGAAGATGAGGATATCGTCAACAAAAAGGAAACGCGAAAGGAAGAAATTTTGAGAAATAGATACACCTTTATAGTTACCATAGTGAATAAAATTTGAAATCATCCTATTGAGGCCTTCCACAACAAGAAGGAAAAGGACATCCCTATTGAATGCCTCGTTCTGCATTGAAAACATGGGAATCAATTCCATCAATCAGAACTGCAAAGGAGGGGGAAGAGATACAATTAAGAACCCAAGTGACAAAGGAGAAAGAGAAACCCAGGTGAAGTGAGAGGAGATGAAGGTATAACCAGTTGACTCTATCAAAGGCTTTGAGAGACCAAAATTTAAAAAAAATGGCTTTTTGTCTAGAGGTATGGATTGAGTGAAGAGAATCCTGAGCCTGACCTATGGTCTCATGTATATAGGTTTTAAACCTGTACAGAAATTACCTACAAACGAATTCTAAAAATCATAAAATAAACAATGACGAGAATATAAAACAAATACACATAGATTTCCCCTAGATCCCAAAACTGGAACTGTCAAATTAATTTTTCATTATGTTCCTTTCAATGTTACAATACATATATATACATGCTAAAGCATTCATAAACCCCAATCCATTAACAACATAATCGTAGTTCCCTTAACCGAATCTACAAAATACCATGGGTAGAAAACCATCATGCCCAAAACCATGTGAAAAACCCATGCACAAAACCATAGGTAGGTCCACCCACCTAATATAGGGTCTAAAAAAAATTTCTTGGGGTGTTTCCCTAGACCCCTTGCAAGGGGGTTACTGCCCCCTGAAACCCCGCGAAATGGGTGGCTGCGCCCCCCCTGTGACCCCCCGTGTGTGTAACTAGTCGTGGAAAGAATATAACACACACCAAAAAATGTATTTGTTTATTCGAGAAGAAACCAAACTATTCAAAGGAAATATGATGGGAGAGGATATGCTTAAGATGCAACATTATAATTTTGGTGATGATCTTATATATGGAATTGCAGAGGAAAATGGGATGAAATTTATCAAATGAAGTTGGGTTGTCAGAGTTAGGGATAAGAACAAGGAAGGTAGAGTTGAAGGGCCCCAACATTTGTCCTAATGAACGAGAGTATTTAGTAACAAAGAGAAGATAATCACCTATGAATTCCAAGCATTTGATATGAAATTCAATAAGAATCCCATTAGGTCTAGGACTTTTGTCTTCTAGAAATTGTGAAGAACATTTTCTAGTTCCTTCTTTGAAACCTATTCCATTAGCATATCATCATCTTCGTCTTCAACAAAACATGGGAAGTGTCTAGCCACTTGGAGAACCTGCTCAATCATGAATCTATCTTCCTATTTGAAAATACCTTTGAAGTATGAACAACCTTCTATTGCAATATTAGAGAAAGAGGTAGTGAAAGCACCAGAGGGACTTATAATACTCGATATGGTATTTATGGTTTTCGGTGGTTTGTCACTATATCTAAAAATTTGGTATTGTCATCCCCTATAGAGAGCCAAATGGATCAACTCTTTAAGCACCAATCTTTCTCACAGTTGAGAAGAATCACCTTCCTAGAATTTTTGAGCTTAGAGATATGGTCATGGAGTTCAATCGAAACATATGGAAGGGAGCGTTGGTTCCAAAGAGATAGAAAGTTGGATTTGATTTCGAATAAGATTTTGGAGGATTCCTCCTACTTTTTCTAGCCCAATCACAAATGATTTCATTGTATTTTTTGAGATTCCTTTAGAATTAAAGGGAAGGAGATTTCAGAGAGTCAAGGGAAACATGGGACCATTTTGTCTTGAGGAGGGATAACAGGGAGGGGTCATCCAACCAATAAGTGTGTAGCTTGAAATGGTTGGGAAGTTTATCAGGAAATGAATCCAAATCCAAGAAAAAAGGCATGTGGTTAAAATTTCTCCAAAAATAAGAACCATACTTTATTTTGAGGCTGGATTTAAGAAGGCTCTCCGAGAGGAGAAATTTGTCCAATATTTTAGCAATTATGGCTAGGCCGGTTCGATTATTTGACCAAGTGGGCATGATTTTTGTTGGAAGGATATTGCAAAGATTGAGGTCATCCAAGAGAGAGACCATATAATCCGATAGAGGGCTTGGTCAGGCTGCGGACCCCCAAAATTTTGAGTTTCCCAAAGGGAAGTTTAGGTCCCCACATAAGATAGATCTATTAGAATTGAAAATTGGAAGTCAAGTAATAGAGGATCAATATTCCTATCTATTGTTATAAGGACCATAAACATTGATAAAATGAAAAGATAAAAGCAACTCAGTAGAGGTGAGATCCACAACTAACAGTGACTTTAAAGACCAAGTAGAATTTAGACAAATGAATTTAGGGTTCCATCTTGTTATTAATCTTCTAGATCTTCCTACTACATCGATTGTCAAAAAGTACCAATTTGGGAGGATTGAAAATAGAACACTTGTGGCATTTTCTCCATCTAGCATGGTTTCTTGAAGAAAAATGACATGGCAGAAGAAATGTTCATAAAGTCTCTTCAGAGCCAGTTTTTTATAGGAGCTGACTAAACTCCCGTAGTTGAGAGAAATAACTTTCATATGGAACCTTTAGAAGGGCTTATAGCTCTAAGCGCCCTTTGATTCGAGGTTTGTTTTCCAACATGAATCTCAAAATGTGACTTGTGTTGGGATTTTAAAGGGAACGATTTTTGGCCCCTAGAGGAGGAAACAAAGGGTTCCTCAAAAATCCCTTATACACCACCATGATTAGATGGGGGAGGGGCAGATGTGGTAGGTGAGGAGGAACAATTGAAGATCATAAGTTGTGATGATAAGGGGAAATAAGAAGGGATGAGAGGGGAGGGAAAAATGTGAGGTCCCCGATGATAGGATGAGAAGTAATAGTAGGGGTTGCAAAGGGAACGAAGAAGAGAGTTGGAGGGGGGATGGGTGAGGAGAGCCCATAGAGAAGTATGAGAGGTATAGAAGGGGAAACAACATGTGATGTCACAAGAGAACAAATAGAATACCACAACTGATATTATGGCTAAAATGGAGAAACCGGAGGGGGGGGCAGAAAAATCCATACCAAGATTAGGGAGAGAATTTGAGAAGAGGGGAGACGCTGCAGAAACCTGAGTTTCTATGACCTCCATGGATTGGTATGTGTTACACAGTAATTTGTCACTGTCCTCATCTCAGTTCCTCTGTTGTGTCATGTGTCAAATAAACATGTCCATATCTTCCCACTTATGCAAGAAGATTAAGCAAATGCTCTCTAATGCTGAAGATTGACCCTTTTTTACTAAGTCCCTGCATCGTCACTAGTAAACCCTTAAAATGCACGACAGTTCCCTGTCACGCACTGTATTGTTGCGACGTCATCTCTAGTCCCCAGTTCATGACCCGCGACGATCCAGATTTGGCGAATTAGTTCAAACAGTCGGCCTTCTGGATGTTTCTAGAGCTGGTTGTTGGGTCAGTTTGGGTCGCCTTTCCGCCTCTGGGATGGTGGTTCCACC
This sequence comes from Pinus tabuliformis, assembly GCA_031772625.1. Classification (NCBI taxonomy): domain Eukaryota; kingdom Viridiplantae; phylum Streptophyta; class Pinopsida; order Pinales; family Pinaceae; genus Pinus; species Pinus tabuliformis. The sequence goes on along the minus strand of CM062807.1, from coordinate 90,112,883 downwards.
TTTTGTGCTACCTTCTTTGAGGATAAGCTCCTCCCTCTCCCTCATTTCATGGAGACTCCTTCTCCTATAAAATCACTCACCATTACTATGATCTGCTAGTTCTTGAGTTACTAGTTCTTTTGGTTGGGCAGTGTTGCTAGTGCTTTTGAGTTTGATAGATAGCTAGTGTGAGTGTGACAAGTGTGGGATTGTTAATAGCTTGTGAGAGGTTGTGGAGTGCCCTTAACTTTGTATTAAAGCTTATGAGTGAGAGAGAGATATTGTATGTTGGGAGACCCATCCTAGAAGAGTGAATGCTTGGAGAAACATACTGGCTGGACTCTCCGAGAAGGCTTGCGACGTCAAGACTTGGTTGTAAGCTTTGCTCTTGATTCATTATTAATACAATCAATGATGATTTCCTATGTCTTGTATGTAATTTACTTGATAGCTCATCATTTCTTGACTTTATGAGTAAATAGATCATTGTTGTTCACGGTTACGTGCTCTATTGTTTTCTTGTGGTGTTTCAGGTTGATTGTTCGTTAAGGAGAAGGAAACAAAAGCTGGAGCAGCGCAACTGAACTTCATCAGCCACCGATTTGAGGTAGGCCTCCAACGATGACTATTTAAGGGAATCAATTGTTGTTTTGTCTTCGCTGTGACTAGACCCACTCTAGGGCTAGAGGGGTTGCCTCTGTCCGTAGAGGGAACACTTTCCTGCATCACAAGTTGGCGACTCCACTGGGGAGTCCTTCCTCTATTGTTTCTCTTGTTTTCTTTTGTTTGATTTTGAGTTAGTGTCTCTTGAATTTTGGGGTTGAACCATCAGTCTTTTGGGTTACTTGGGTCAATCTAAGAAATCCCTTTATTGTCTGTGAGGATAGATTGGTCTCTGTTTGGGAGTTTTCATTCATCTTTCATTGTTTTTAAGTTCGTCGCTGAAAAAATCTAAATAGTCGTGCCGACATCGCCTTGTCTTTGTTTTAAAATTCTGTGCATAGCTGAATCTTGTCGTACAGTTGCGACGATTCCTGAAATCAGCTCGTCGCATAAGAGACGTGTACTCTCGCGACGACGTCGCTCTATTGCTACGGCTAGTGGCTGATCGTCCCTAGCTGTTGGTGTTACTCCCATGACGATTCCTATAGAATTGTTTTTTCAATTCTACCTCCTAAATTTGCCAGTCTGGTTAATCCCTTGCTGTCTTTCTCTTGCCTATTAGTTTGTTTTGATTGCTTTTGGTTAAGGTACTATCTAGTTGATTTCATTTGAGTGAATCTTATATTTTTAGACCTCGTGACCTAGCTCTCTTAAGCGTTCCAAACCTTTTTCTTGGGTTGCTTGTCTATCCAAGGTTCATCCGCAACCATCTTATTGATTTGCTTGAGGCTTTTCCGCTGCTTGTTTTCTTGCTGGTTGATTTTTAGTGTTGATTATTGAACTGATTTTTTATGTTGATTCGATTTCTTCACTACTAAGCATAGATCACAGTTGTTTGGATCGATCAGTTCACACTTGCTTGTTTGTCTCTTTAAATTCAAAACAAAAAAAGAATTAAGGGATTGCATTCATTTGATATACGAAAGTGAAAGTATATGTGCATTTCAAATTTTTATGTTTGAGAAATTGAAAAGAGAACTCTAAATCTTTCATTAGTAGTATCGATGCACGTGAGATTAGTGTATTGATGCATTATGTTTCTTAGTGTTTGCATTTGCTTGTGTTGGTTTGGGGACGTAATTTCTACCCTCCTTTAAGTAGGTGTTCATCGAAGTGAAAGATGCTTTACTCATTCTAGCTACATCCTAGGTTTGATATACATACGGTAAGGCCTGGAAATTGAAACATAATTCAAGATCAACTCTAAAATGAACTGAATAAACTTAACAACGCATTGGAATATAACGCACATTATTTAGAGGTCTAGGTTAGATACGTGCTCCGGCGTCGTTAAACCTAATCACTATTTCTCTCACTTAAGGTTGGGTGATTCCTCCTTCTGTGACTCAATAGCCGCTAGTACGGACTTGTGCTCCCAGTACCGTCGAGTATATGTTGGGAGACCCCACTAGGTTATCATCCTATATCCTTAGGAAGCCGTGTCTGCCGCCCTACAAACCGTAACGCACCAAACACAACATTCGGGAAGATTGACTGTCGTATGGAAAGTCCTTGGTTTTCATATGATCGCCAAGGTGTATATGCAGTTTTACGGGTTGTTTGGTAAACCTTTTGCCTAGTTCTCCAGAGTAGTCACTTTCGTTCCTTTTCAGACTCCTTAAAAGAAAAGGTCCATTTGAGCACTTGTCCTTTCAGGCTCATTAAACCTCGAAAGAGATAGAGTCACCTTTTCGTCCTTTTCTCGACTCTTGAAACATGAAAAGGTCAAGTTTTGTTCCTGTGTCATAAAATTTACTACCCATGAAATATTCCTGGTAACAGTTAGAGTTCTTCGTTACAGTTCGAGTGTTTTTCAGGCTCATTCCCAATGGCAACTTTCCCTGAGTCTACCGGCCAAGGTCTTCCCCCAGATGGGAACCCTGGTCCGTTTCCTTCTTTTGGAAATGCCGGTGCTCCGTACATGGCAACATTGTCTTTGCTTGGGTTAACCATTGGTTTTCCTGTTTGGTTGTTTTCAATCTCGGTGGTCCCGAGTGTCATGACTCCTATTCCACTGTCTCCTTCGTTTGAATCACAACACGATGATTCCAAGGTTGAGCCTTCGCCTTCTTCCCTTGTTTCTTCATCCTCCTTTCCTCCTTCGCCTGGTGAAAGTTCCACATCCAGTAACCAGGTGGCTAAGAAGAAGAAGAAGAAGAAGCCCGATAAGCACGAGGCCACCCATGCAACTATTTCCCCGAGTACATCTCAGGTCAAAACACCTTTTTCTCCTCCGCAGAAGGTTAAGTTTCCTTGTAAATTGTGCAAGGGTGACCATCTTCTTCGTGATTGTCCTGGCATTCCTAGGATCTTAGAAGTATGGTCTCACAATTTAGCTCATCCCTCATCATCTTTTGAAGCTCATGATGATGCTACCCTATCAACTAGCAGTGGTAAGAAGAAAGGGAAGATTCGATTCCCCTGTAGGTTGTGTGAAGGCAAACATCCCCTTCACCTTTTTCCACTCATGGATCAAGCTTCCGCCATTTTGGAAAGTCTTACAGCTTCTTCACCCCAACTCCCCATTGGTTATCAGAGGCTCTCTTCAGACCCTCTCCTCGTTGATAAAGAGATTGACTTAGATTATTCTCTTGTCCGTCCTCCTCTTTCCGAACTTGGCTGTGCTAAGCCTGTTCTTGACCAACCATTGGTTGGAAAGAGTGTCGACTTGGATTCACCACTAGTGGTCCACTCTGTTCCCGATGAGCATCATGATCATTCTGCTCATGTTCTTCTCGTCTTGTTAGATTCTCCTGAGTTCGAGAATGACCCTCATATCCCAGCTGATTCATAGAGTCCTTCTTTAGTTCCTGTTGAGCATGGGGGAAATCATATGATACCCCCACCCAATAGTTCAGTTGTTTCCTTCAACTGGAGTCACTTAACTTCTTTCCGCCTTCCATCCTATGTGCCTTTCTAGATTACAGTACATGCCTATGATAAGGCAGTACCTGGCACTGTCTTGGATGAGGGTGTGTCGGTTAGCCTCATGCCTTTCACTACTTGGCAAGCTTTGGGCTCCCCACAGCTTGTGCCGGTCACGCAAAATCTATTGGCATTTGACGGAGGAACCAGTCAACCTTTAGGGATCCTTCCGAAGTTTCTTGTTGCTTTGGGAGGCAAAATCATCTATATATATGTAATGGTTGTCCAAGGTGCTTTAGATTTCAGTCTTCTCCTTGGTCGTGACTATATTTATGCCATGGGGGCCCTTGTGTCTTCACTTTTCCGTGTGGTTTGTTTTCCACATGACGGAAGAATGGTGACCATAGATCAATTATTGTTCTTTAGTCCCCCAGTGCCTCCTGTGCAGCTGTCGTCCCCTGTCGGTTCTTGCTTGCAAGCAATACCTTCCCAACCACAGGTCAATTATGTGGCTACCCGTTCCATCTCCACATCTATTGATGATCATGTAGATGGCCTCGTACATCATGTACTGGGGGCATTGGAACCCGATCTGTCATTCGTGCCTCATGACATGTATTCCTCCCAGAGTGTGTTTCTTCCCTCCCGCAAAGACCTCTTGGGAGCCATGTTCTCGTATGGCCCATGAAACTAGGTGTCTGAGGATAGTTCTTTCTTGTGTCGACCTCGTTAAAAAATGAAACCAGGTGTTTGAGGATAGTTTGATCTTGTGTCAACCTCATTAAAAACTGAAACAAGGATCATGGAGCATAGTTCCTTGCCTTGTGTCAAGCTCGTTAAAAAATGAAACAAGGAGTCCCAAGGATAGTTTGTCCCTATGTCAACCTTGTTAAAAAATGAAAAAGGAGTGATGAGCATAGTTCACGATCTTGTGTCAAGCTCATTAAAAAATGAATCAACGAGTTTTGAGGAAAGTTCTTGATCTTGTGTCAACCTCATTAAAAAATGAAACAAATGTCCGAGGATAGTTTGATCTTGTGTCAACCTCCTTAAAAAATGAAACAAGGGGTGTGGAGCATAGTTCCTTGTCTTGTGTCAAGTTCGTTAAAAAATGAAATAAGGAGCCCCGAGGATAGTTCTTGATCTTGTGTCAACCTCGTTAAAAAATGAACCAAGGGTCATGAGGATATTTCTTTTACTGTGTCAACCTCATTAAAACAATGAAACAACTCCCTTTTCCAAATCGAGTCTTTGATTTAGATCTCGTAAAATCCAAGTTGAGTCTTTCCAAGATCTCGAAATTGAACCTTCATTCCATCCACCTAGTTGCATGCAATGAAGCTTGGGGGGCATGTACCTCGATTCCCGTCATTATGTTGGGGGCATGCAAACTTATAACAAGCATAGTTTTTCGTTTCAAGCTTGTGTAAACATGAAACCGAATCCAAGCAGAGTTCTCCATGGTTCAAGCTTGTATAAAAATGAACCCATACCCGATTTACATCTCGTGATTGCTGTTTTTATCCGCTAAATTCTTTTAGATGAGCCTTGGTTGTTTCATTCCATTGCCACCATCTCTTTGGCCGATCATATGCTTTCACTCGGTTGTTTTTCCTTTCCTCAGGAACCGGAGCGATGGGTGGTTTTGTTAGCCAGCCTCTTGACCATTACATGTTTTGAGCAGTTCCACCATTGTCGGAACCAATTGTTACCCCTTATACCACTCGTTCCTCGAGGACGAGTCACCTTTAAGCTCTTTTCTGACTCATAAAATATGAACAGATTGTCGAGTTTTTCTTTTTGACTCGTTAAATGGAATAAAAAGGTGGTTCACTTTTAGCTCTTTTCTGATCGTATAAATGTGAAAAGATTGCCAGACTTTTGTTGTTTCAAGTTCGATACTGGTTATGAAGTGACGTGTCTTCGATCGCTTTTCTAATTTTTCGGATCGAGGCCACTAATTACGAAAAACACTCCTTGATCGTAATGGTCAAGCGGTTCTCTCGAGTATTATTTTATACTTTTTCGAGCTCGAGGGACACAAATTTACGAAAAAGGACCCCCCTGGAGTTTTCTTTTCCGTGTCTTTTTCAAACTCTCTAAACATGAAAAAGATTTCGAGTTTTACCTATGTCGGACTCGTTAAACCCTGACAACATTGGACTCATCGCCAGAACGTGACTCGAGCTTCTCCTCCCTAGGGTTCGTTAAACTATCACTAGGTTGGATTCGTCCGAAGGTAAAACTTATATTACAAGCATATGCTATCCCCTTCAAGCTTGTCTTCAAAAAAATAATTGGGGTACTCGCCAATAATGGTGGGGGAAAAATTTGGAAGCCATCATTGGTTACCTACGGCAGCTAGTCACTCTTGAACATCGACACTTTTGCTTCTTGCCGGGTTGGGACATCCACACATCGTCACTTGGCCTTCCGGGGTTTTGGGTTGTCATTTTGCCTCATTCCATCTAATCCATGTTGTCTCCATCAAGCCTCTGATCCCTTGGTATCAAAATGCTGCCACATTCTGGAGTCGTGTTGCCGATATGTTCAAGAGTATAATCCTTCTACAGTTTACACCCTTCCCTCCTCCTCTAATACTCTGCTTCACCATCTACCATTTGTTCCTCGTCTCGTGTCGTTGATGGGGGAAACATTATGGCCCTCCTGCGACGGATCGTCTCTTGTCAACACCAGCTCATTATCCAAGAGATTGATCTAGAGATCCCCTTCGGTAACTTGGAGCTTGCATGCCTCAATGGAAATTTCTTCGCACCTGACAATAGACTTTCATCATTGGTCTTCGATTGGGTGATTCCACGGGTGTTCGACTTCAACTCATTTTTCACACTTAGTGGATTGTACTGGACAGTACCTTGAGAGCCATTGGCATTATTGGTGGTTTTTCTCGCGCTTGTTAACAGTTTTCATCATTGACCGGTAATCAAGCGACTTTCTATCATGCTCGACCCCAACACATCTGTTCGCATGCTAGAATTTGTACTATGATCAGTTGAGTTTCAAGACCCCGAACTAAGATTACATATGTTCGAGCTGCGCGAATTAGTTCATGATTACATATATGACTCTTCATGGATGGCTGCGACCATACCTTTATCATTATCATGGTCTTGTCAACTGGATGGCTGCGTCCATACCACAGACCTAGTTTCATATGTCTTTTGGATGGTTGCGCCCATGCCTAGACTACATGTATTTCACTATCACAGATATCAGTTGTACTTGCACCTGCAGGATCTTCGAGGTGGTTTTCCAGTTCAGACAGTTTCGTAAAGCATTTCACCCCTCCCACTCTCTCGGGCTTCATGCTTTAGGGGGCATCTATTACACAGTAATTTGTCACTGTCCTCATCTCAGTCCCTCTGCTGTGTCATGTGTCAAATAAACATGTTCATATCTTCCCACCAATGTAAGAAGATTAAGCAAATGCTCTCTAATGCTGAAGATTGACCCTTTTTTACTAAGTTTCTGCATCGTCGCTAGTAAACCCTTAAAATCTGCGACGATTCTCTGTCATGCACTATATTGTTGCGACGTTGTCGCTAGTCCCCAATTCATGACCCGCGACAATCCAGATTTGGCGAATTAGTTCAAATAGTCGGCCTTCTGGATGTTTCTAGAGCTGGTTGTTGGGTCAGTTTGGGTCGCCTTTCCACCTCTGGGATGGTGGTTCCACCTCTTGTGCAACCTCTCTTGAGGATAAGCTCCCTCTCCCTTATTTCATGGAGGTTTCTCCTCCTATAAAATCACTCACCATTGCTATGATCAACTAGTTACTAGTTCTTTTGGTTGGGCAGTGCTGCTAGTTCTTTTGAGTTTGATAAATAGCTAGTGTGAGTGTGACAAGTGTGGGATTGTTAATAGCTTGTGAGAGGCTGTGGAGTGCCCTTAACTTTGTATTAAAGCTTATGAGCGAGAGAGAGATATTGTATGTTGGGTGACCCATCCTAGAAGAGTGAATGCTTGGAGAAACATACTGGGTGGACCCTCCGAGAAGGCTTGCAACGTCAAGACTTGGTTGTAAGCTTTGCTCTTGATTTATTATTAATACAATCAATGATGATTTCCCATGTCTTGTACGTAATTTACCTGATAGCTCATGATTTATTGACTTTATGAGTAAATAGATCGTTGTTGTTCTTGGTTACGTGCTCTGTTGTTTTCTTGTGGTGTTTCAAGTTGATTGCTCGTTAAGGAGAAGGAAACGGAAGTTGGAGCAGCGCAACGGAACTTCATCAGCCACCGGTTTGAGGTAGACCTCCAACAATGACTATTTAAGGGAATCAATTGTTGTTTTGTCTTTGTTGTGACTAAACCCACTCTAGGGCTAGAGGGGTTGCCTCTATTCGCAGAGGGAACACTTTCCTGCATCACAGTGTGCCAGTACCCAAGGATACTTTGAAGAAGAAGGAATCTAAACAAGAGCTATGCTTGTAGGGAGTTTCTCATTTGATGGAGGTGAACTAGTTCACAAATCTTCCTTGTAAGCATCTAGAGTATTGGTAGAAAATTTTGCACACCAAAGTGGTGGAGTGACTTAGAAAAATTTACTCTTATGGACCCATTTTTTCTCGTTCCATTTTCCAATTGTATAGTCTTGACATAGGTGCCCATATGCATGGAAACAAGAGCGTTTAAAAGGTATTCCCTTATATTCCATGATCTACCCATGAGTAATTGAACTTGCACTGATATAAATGGACTCAATAAGCCCCAAGGACAAATTTAAGCCAACCATAATACAAGAAATCAGCATAACACCAGTTTGTTTGAAAGAGAGGTTGGTTTTATAGAAAAATCCCAGAGAGTTCTCAACCTCTTGGGAAACACTTTCAGACCATAAAATTGGTGGGAGAGCTAGGAGATGAACCTAGATAGGCACAAGATTTAAATTTTCCACCCGCACATTGAAACTAATGGTCCATTTTGTCAAAAGGAGGGCCTAAGAACCCGAAGTCCATTTATGAGCCAAGATTTTTCCAACATCCTCTACGCTCGTTGTCTTCCAACCTCCATCACTTTTGTAAAAAGAATGCAACAAGGTGAGTACCCTAATAAGGGTTTGAGATTTAGTTGTACACCTATGTAAAACCACCATGAACATTCTTCAACTGATGAAACAACTGACCACCACCTTGTCTTCCATATCTTATATTTTTTTTAACTAGACTTCCTTTCTCGAAACCAGAGATGGTTCCTTAGGCCGACGTTTGATGCATTTCCGAGAAGATTTCTTTGGTGGGCTAGCTGGAGGAATAACAACTTGTCAATCTTCTCCTAAGAATAACTACTTCTGTGAGGATGCCAATTAGGAAATTAGAAGAATGGGAAGGAAGACTATTTACTACTGAGCAATTAGTAGGTAACCACATCATAACAATCTGAGAGAATAGTGGAGGGTATTCCAGCATGGAATGCAGTGATTGGAAATTGACAAAGGGGAGGGTACATTGAGCAAAGAGGGATATCTAGGCTCCACAAGGTGGAGGTTGGGGAGTAGGCCGCCTTGGAGTGGGAGAAAGTTGCCTAACATATGATAACATTGGGACCAACCTCGAATGCGTCATTGAAAAATTATCAATGGTGTCAGATTGTACCTTCGATGGTGAGCCATATGTGACAAGTGCTACAGATCCATTTGGGCACATCAATCCCATCATCCAGATCAATGTTTTAGGGCTCATCAAACCCTAATTTCAGTTGCTTCATGCCCTAAACAAGTCAACCCTTTGAGTGCCTCCTTCCCAGACAGTTTCATGACTTGAAGACATCCAGAAATAACCTTTAGAGGGACCAACACAGGTAAGCCCTTGTAAAGGTGCGCTGCAGAGCAATTGAATCCACTGCCAGGGTGTTCTGCAGAGCACTTAGGCTTCCTTTCACCTGCGCTGGGCAAGATTGAGCGAAATTCACATAGGGTTTGGGGAATATTCTTATCTTTTGGAGTCATCTAGAAGGTTCCCTCACTTATCAACTTCTATGAGCTCGAAAATGGATGAGGAATGAGTTAAGGTGCATCCTATCCTCTCATTCCTTCCTCCATGGAACTAGTTCTAAGTATGGAAGGCCATTCAATGCCACCATTGATGACAAAACCTCCTTCATCTTCCTATAAATTGACCACTCATCTAAGTGATCAAGGGTTGGATTATGTTGAATTGTGAGGAGATAATGTTGCTATGAGATTTAGCTTTGAAGCAAGTACTGTAATGCTACAAGTTTGTCATGCTTTTGATGTGATGTGGATGGGATCCAAGCTGGAGGAATGGCTTTGAATCAGACACCAATGGTTGTATTTCCTTCTTCTATTCAATAAAGTGTTTGAAATTTTCTCCCATATGTTTGTATTGTTTAATAATGCTTATATGTGTGAATTGTATCTGATTCCTTTCACTTATATTCAATAGATCGTTTGCTTTGATAGATTCTTTGTTTTCTGTTGTGTTTACAGGTACTTCTCAAGCGTATTAAGTACAGGAAGGAGTGACGGGATCAATACAAGGGAGACGAGAGGAAAGTGGAACTACAAGTAGGTGTTCTCATCTTCTCATCTTATCTATTGCCTATAGGAAAAGACTAAAACACTTTAAACTGTTGTTCTAGATATAGCTACTTATCTAGGGAAATAATATTTATCCGTAGATACCAAATTCTCCAAAACAAATTGGCAACTCTGCTGGGGAAGATCACCTTTCCTAGTAGCTTATCCACCTCCTAGGACACTCTTGTAGACCTTACTTGTGTTCATTGATTGTATTTCAACCCTTTTTGCAATGAATTTTGGTCAAAAATTGAGGTTAGATGACCCTTGAGTGGCCTCTCAGGAATTAGCATAGGCTTGGTCAGGGGACAGTGCTCTGCAGAGAACCCTTGAGTGAGAGACAGTGCTCTGTAGCGTAGTTAGGCCCTCTTTGACCTGTGCTGATCCACCTTAGGGAAAATTTTCACCTTTGGATTGAGTTTTTACCAACTTTCCTCTGTTTGATTGCTTGTTGATTGATCAATGAGTGTCATGTCTTAGAAAACAAGTTTTTATCTCCTTTGCCAGTCCTACTTTGACTTGATTGATTAATGTTTCTTAAATGTTTTCTTTGTCATTATCAGTCTATAGTCAAAGTTAGAATATAATTGATCAATCTTTGTTCGAAAGAAAGTGTCATAAAGTCTTCTTTTCCTTCGAAACAAAACTGTCGTAAAAGTCTCCGTTCTTCTGAAAGATTGATTGATTGTATGTGCATATTTACTTTTGTTCATATTCACATTAAGGAAATCAAAAAGAAAAAATTGCATTGTTCATATTGTAGTTTGTGAATGCTTGAAAGGAATAGCTAGGGAAATTGCATTAGATGTGCTCTTTGCTCTTTGTCAATGATCTGATTGCTCTATCCCTACTAGCTAAGGTTTTCATTATTCAATTGAATGAGAAGAATGCTTATCATATTAGTTGCATTTTAGGAATTGCAAACATACATCACATGGTGAACCTTGAAAGGAAAATTCTAAAGAAGATCAACTTAAAATTTATCTAAATTTACCTAATGGAGCATTGTCACTTAACGAAAACATTTAGTGGTTCTAGGTTGGAGACGTGTTTCGATGTTGTAAAACAAAGCAGTTGTCGCTAACTTGTCTGCAATACATCCCGAGTGTGTTACCTCATTCCATGTACGTGAGTATATTGTAGCTCGTCCACGTACCTTCGGGTATATGGGGCGGTGTTACAGTACGTAAAGTATATGGGAATGCTCTTATTGTGCGGTTTTGCATTAGACAACGCTTATACGGATTGGGCCTCCACGTACTTTCGAGTATATATGGGAGGAAAACACTAGGTTGCTATCCATCCTTAGGTAACCAAGTCGTCCGCCCTGTACACTGTGATACACCGAACACAACATTCGGGGAGATTTCCTACGCGTACTTCTTGGTTCGCCAGGAGGTATTCTGCAGTTCACAGTTGCTTGGTAAACCTTTTGCCTAGATTATACCTCTTTTGTTTTGTTATGTTACTTTGATTAAAATAAAATTAATTGACTGTGGATAACATCCTCCACACTCGCTCCTTCGTTGATCTTGGGTTGAAACATATGGTGACAAATCCATAGTCCACCGATCAAGGAATTCCTCTTGATGGGAATCCTAGTCCTTTTCCTCCTTTCGGAAATATTGGTGCTCCTTATATGGCTACATTGTCCCTTCCGGGATTTACCATTGGCTTGCCAGTATGGTTATTTTCAACCTCCTTGGTTCACAATGTCGTGATTTCTTCGCAATCGAGTACACCTCCAACTGGACAAAATCAACCTCCGGTTGATCCTAAAGTTGACCCTTTGCCTTCTTCCTCGGTTGTTTCTTCCTCCCCTTATTCCTCTTCGCCTGGTGAAAGTATTGGTCCTAGTAACCAGGTGGCTAAGAAGAAGAAGAAGGTGAAGCAAATTTGGTAGAGGGGCAACCAAGCAACCATTGCTTTGAATGAAACATCTAATGAGAAACCATCCATCAAGCCTCACAAAGTTTGATATCCATGCAAACTTTGTGCGGGAGACCATCTTCTTCAAAATTGTTCTGGTATTCCTCAGATCTTAGAAGAATGGTCTTCTCGTTCACATCATCTTGTGTCATCAACTTCTAGAGATCATGCTGGTGACACACCATCAACTAGTGGTAGTAAAGTTCATGGAAAGAAGGGTAAAGTTAAGTTTCCCTGTAGGTTATGTGAAGGAAATCACCCCATTCACCTTTGTCCCTATCTGGATGAAGCCAAAAAAGTGTTGGATAACCGTCCTGCTTCATCGCAGCGACTTCCATCTGTTTACAGGAGACTCTCCCTTAATCCTTCACTAGTTGATGAATTGATTGACCAAAATCAACCGTTGGTCAAACCCACTCTCTCCAAAAGTGAATCCTATGAGTTTATACCCGATCCAAATCAATAGGTTGAGGTAACAGTTGACCCGATTTCACCTTTAGTTAATTGTACCTTTCCCGAAGAGAGTGAGTATGATACCACTGAGGTTCTTTTTGTTTCTTCAGATTCTAATGATCTTGGAGACAACCCTCCTGTTCCATCAAGACAGGAGGAAAATCCTCCCGTTCTCGTAACACAAGGGGATAATTCTCTCATTTCTACGGTACCCCCTCCAAGTAGTCTGGTCACTTCCTTTGATTGGAATCGATTGATAGGATTTCGTCTTCCTTCTTATGTGCCTTTCCAGATCATAGTATAGGTTTGTAATATGATCGTATATGGAACTATTATAGATGAAGGTGCATCTGTGAGTATCCTTTCCTCCACTGCTTGGCAAGCGCTTGGTTCCCCGCCACTTGTGCCTGTTACCCAGAATCTGTTGGCTTTTAATAGAGGAACCAATACACCATTAGGGATCCTTCCTCAGTTGCCTATTACCTTGGGAGGAAAAATTGTTTATCTCAATGTTATGGTAGTCCCAGGCCCTTTAGATTATAATTTACTTCTTGGGCACAACTATGTTTATGACATGGAAGCTATTGTTTCAACACTCTTTCGAGTGATTTGTTTCCCGCATGAAGGCAGAATTGTCACCGTTGACCAGCTTTCATTTCCCAATCCAAATATGGCTTCCAGTCAACCATCTTCCTTAAATGGTCCTTTTGTACCAATGGTATCATCCCCGCCAAGGGTTAATTATGTGGCAACCCGTTCCATGTCTACATCAATTGACGATCAATTCAGTGATGTTGTACATTATGTACTGAGAGCATTAGAACCAGATCTCGGTTTCCTTGATACGGATCCCTTCCAGAGCATTGTTCTCCCATCATATGAGAATCTCTTGGAAGTCATGACCCCGTATGGGTCGTCATTAAGGAATATGAGGATAGTTCCTTGTCTTGTGTCAACCTCGTTAAAAAATGAAACAAAGGTCATGAGGATAGTTCCTTGTCTTGTGTCAACCTCGTTAAAAAATGAAACCAAGGATATGAGGATAATTCCTGGTCTTGTGTTAACCTCGTTGAAAAATGAAACAAGGAATATGAGGATAGTTCCTTGTCTTGTGTCAACCTCGTTAAAAAATGAAACAAGGAATATGAGGACAGTTCCTTGTCTTGTGTCAACCTCGTTAAAAAAAGAAACCAAGGATATGAGGATAGTTCTTTTACTGTGTCAACCTCATTAAAAAATGAAACAGCTCCAATGAGGATAGTTCCTTGTCTTGTGTCAACCTCGTTAAAAAATGAAACAAAGGTCATGAGGATAGTTCCTTGTCTTGTGTCAACCTCGTTAAAAAATGAAACCAAGGATATGAGGATAATTCCTGGTCTTGTGTCAACCTCGTTAAAAAATGAAACAAGGAATATGAGGATAGTTCCTTGTCTTGTGTCAACCTCGTTAAAAAATGAAACAAGGAATATGAGGACAGTTCCTTGTCTTGTGTCAACCTCGTTGAAAAGAGAAACCAAGGATATGAGGATAGTTCTTTTACTGTGTCAACCTCATTAAAAATTGAAACAGCTCCAATGAGGATAGTTCCTTATCTTGTGTCAACCTCTTTAAAAAAACGAAACAAGGGTCAAGGAGGACTGTTCATGGTCTTGTGTCAACTTCATTAAAAAAAATGAAATAAGGAATATGAGGATAGTTCATTCCATCCACCTGATAGCCACAAGTAGTCTACTTAGGTGAATGTAATGAAGCTTGGGGGGCATGCACCTAGTGGTAAAGTTAAGTTTCCTTGTAGGTTATGTGAAGGGAATCACCCCATTCACCTTTGTCCCTATCTGGACGAAGCCAAAAAGGTGTTGGATAACTATCCTGCTTCACCACAATGACTTCCATCTGGTTACAAAAGACTCTCCCTTTCATCATGCTGGGAGCATGTAAACTGAATTCAAGCATAGTTCTTCGTTTTAAGCTTGTGTAAAAATGAAACTTAATCCAAGCATAACTTTTCGTTTTAAGCTTGTGTAAAAATGAAACTGAATCCAAGCATAGTTTTTTCGTTTCAAGCTTGTGTAAACATGAAACTGAACCCAAGCATAGTTACCTATGGTTCAAGCTTGTGTAAAAATGAACCCATTTCCATTTTTAACCCTCGTGATTGTCATTCTATTAGCCTCTTCCGCCAGATGAGCCTTGGTTTTTCTCCTTCCATCGTCACTATCTGCTTGGCTGATCATACACTTTCACTTGGTTGTTTTACCCTTTTTGAGGAACAGTTGCAATGAGTGGTCTTATTAGCCAGCCTCTTCACATAAATCAACATGTTTTGAGAAGTTCCAACATCACCGGAACCAGTTGCTATCCTAGACACCACTTGTTCCTCAAAGTGGAGTCCTCTTTAAGCTCTTTTCAGACTCTCTAAACATGAAAATATTGCCGAGCGCTTGTCCTTTCCAGCTCGTTAATGGATTGGAAACGATATCTCTCTTGTATTATTTTATGCTTTTTCGGGCTTGAGAGATTAATTTACGAAAAAGAACTTGTGGAGTTTTCTTTTTGTCCCTTTTCAAACTCTCTAAACATGAAAAGGACCGAGTTATCTTTGTCGTTAAACTCGTTAAAACATCAAATAGCGACAAACTTGTCCATCTAGACAAGACCATGTTTCACCTTCGCTAGACTCGTTAAAACATCACATAGCGATGGATTCACTCGAAGGGTGGAATTATACAACAAGCATATGTTATCCTCCTCAAGCTTGATTAAAAATAAAGAGGTACTGGTCAGCAATGACTGGGGAAAATGGAAAAAGGGGTAAACCACTTTATGGTAGCAGGTCGCTCTTGAACATGACACTTTCACTTCATCTTCGTGACTATTTGGGTCAGGTTATCTGCTTGATGGTTATCATACTTAAGGTCTATCACACCATCCATCACTTTTGGTTTTGGGTCAATGCTGCCAATTCATTCAGACTATTTGGGTTGGGTTATCTGCTTGATGGTTATCATACCTATGGTCTATCACACCATCCATTACTTTGGTTTTGGGTCAATGCTACCCATTCATTCAGTGTCGTCGATATGTTCAAGAGAATTCAATCAGTAAAGTTCATCCTTTTCAATACTCATAAACCTTAATTTTCATGACCGTCATTCCTAAACCTTGTGTCATCAGTCAAATTCCGTCTCCAAAATCACTACACTCGTTTCGTGTCGTTGATGTGGGATACATCAAGGCCCTCCTGCGACGAGTCGCTTCTTGTTGACATTAGTACATTATCCAAGAAGTTGACTTAGAAACACCCTTCCAGTACCTTGAGGCTTGCATACATCAATGGCAGGTTTCTCGCTTCCGGCAATAGGTTTACATCGATGGCCTTTGACCGAAAGACTTTGTGTGGTGTTCGACATCAAATCATCCATTCGCACCATGCAGAATGTATTGTAGTACCTTGAGGACCATTATCATTATCGGTGATTTCTCTCGCATCCGTTAACAACTTACATCATTGGCTGGTAATCAGATGGTGTCTTCCCATGTTTGACTTCAGATCATATATTCACATGGTTAGACTCGTACTTGAGCAAACGATTGAACGAGATAGAAGACCACGGATCTAGTTTCATCCATCCAGGCTGTGATTTCAGGAGTACTAAATCATATGTTCAATGGCTTTACATTGATGGTCATTCCGATCACGGGTCTATATATGTAGACGACTGTTTATGTACATGTAATGAAAGTTTATAAGCTGAGCATGGGTATGCCTTCCCTCAGAAATTCATGTAAAATCAAATATCATGATATATGTATTGTAATTGATGTAGGTCACCTTCCACTTCGATACCTCCTCATCACATTGTAAAGCATTTCATTCGACATTGGCATTTTCCGACTTCATGCTTTAGGGGGCATCTGTTACAGATCCATTTGGGCACATCAATCCCATCATCCAGATCAGTGTTTTAGGGCTCATCAAACCCTAATTTTAGTTGCTTCATGCCCTAAACAAGTCACCCCTTTGAATGCCTCCTTCCCAGACAGTTTCATGACTTGAAGACATCCAGAAATAGCCTCTAGAGGGACCAACATAGGTAAGCCCTTATAAAGGTGTGATGCAGAGCAATTGAGTCCACTGCTAGGGTGCTCTGTGGGCTTCCTTTCACTTACGCTAGGCGAGATTGAGCGAAATTCACATAGGGTTTGGGGAATATTCTTATCTTTTGGAGTCATCTAGAAGGTTCCCTCACTTATCAACTCCTATGAGCTCGAAAATGGATGAGGAATGAGTTAAGGTGCATCCTATCCTCTCATCCCTTCCTCCATAGAACTAATTCTAAGTATGGAAGGCCATTCAATGCCACCATTTATGACAAAACCTCCTTCATATTCCTATAAATTGACCACTCATCTAAGTGATCAGGGGCTTGATTATCTTGAATTGTAAGGAGATAATGTTGCTATGAGATTTGGCTTTGAAGCAAGTACTGTAATGCTACAACTTTGTCATGCTTTTGATGTGATGTGGATGGGATCCAAGCTGGAGGAATGGCTTTGAATCAGACACCAATGGTTGTACTTCCTTCTTCTATTCAATAAAGTGTTTGAAACTTTCTCCCATATGTTTGTATTGTTTCATAATGCTTATATGTGTGAATTGTGTTTGATTCCTTTCACTTATATTCAATAGATCATTTGCTTTGATCAATTCTTTGTTTTCTATTGTGTTTACAGGCACTTCTCAAGCGTATTAAGTACGAGAATGAGCGACGAGATCGATACAAGGGAGACGAGAGGAAAGCGGAACTCCAAGTAGGTCTTCTCATCTTTTCATCTCATCTATTGCTTATAGGAAAAGACTAAAACACTTTAAACTATTGTTCTAGATATAACTACTTATCTAGGGAATTAGTATTTATCCATAGATACCAAATTCTCTAAAACAACAAGGGAAGAGTGGGGTGAGGGGATTTGCATGATATCTAGATCCCTCCATATATTAACCCCCTCCAATGGGTCTGGTGTATAATCCACTAGATCCTCATACCAGTCCTGTGGCATTTTATGATATCAGGAATATTCATGAAGAGAGGAGACAAAGAAGAGTAGTGGGTTGACTCGTGGATTTCCTACAACGAAAAATTGGAAACCCTAGTTGCAAGTTGAACCCTTGCAGAGCCATCTCCTCCATCGTCTATGTCTATTCAACTACGCCAAACTTTATTATACAAAAAATCTACTTTTTAATGTTTCACCTTGCATTTGTCATTAACATTGAATAAAGAATTTGAAACAATTTAAAGAGTTTCAAGATTAACATGAACACATTCAATAGGGAACTCAATATGTATATTAGTATTTAAAATAAGAATAACATTTTTCAATTTGTATTATTTATATTTTTCTATATGTTTTTTAAATAAATTAGATTTTTTACCAGATTTCATTTGCTTACTTAAACATACAAGATTTTAAGATGCTATATTAAAAATAAATATTTATATATCAATGTTTTATGATGAATCAAATTCATATGTTATTTTTCATAACATATGATTTTTTTCTCAATTTTCATCTTAATGTGAAAAATACTTTTAGATATTGTCATATATGTACGTATGAAAAATGTAAAAAAATGTATTTTTTTCTCTCTTTTCATTCTTAAATGGCCATACAAATACTCTATTGATAATCTCCTCTTTCTCTATCCTCTTATTCCTTAAGATGAATCCTTATGTGCATTTGAAATGTCAAGCAACAAACATGTTTATTGTGGGTTATTCTCTAAAAAACTTGCAATCCAGTAATATAGACCACAATAATCTTAAATATGTTAACTTTTAAAATATACACATTTTTTTATTATTGATGATGATGAGATTAATGTGGAATATTATCTCAAGGACATTCATCATCATCTTATACAGACGATGTCCTCTAAGATAATAGGACATTGCATTCATATATATCATAATATTAATTATTTTGGTTGCATAACATGGCTGGACTCTTAATTGAATGGATATTAAAAGTCCCTTTCTTAATGGTGACTTGAAAGAAGAAGTCTATATGGCTTAACTTCCAAAATTTGAAATTCAAAGACGAGAACATTAAGTTTGCAAATTAAATAAAGCTTTATATGACTTGAAATAGGAACCTAGAGCATGGTAATACCAAAATGAATGAATACATTAAACATGTCGGGTTTCATCGTAGTGAGTTTGATGATATTGTATTTTAGGATGCAAGGTCAAAACTTGGTAGTCATTTTTGTTTATGTTGATGATTTAATAATTACAAGGAATCATGAAGTTCACATAAAGCAAGTGAAACCAAGCCTTAAAAAATGGTTCAAAATGATTGACTTGGGGCCACTTCAATACTATCTTAAAGAAAAAATTTGTCAACAATCTCATTAAATATTCCTTAGTCAAACCAATATGCAACATAATTGTTGAAGAAGTTTGGCATGAAGGATTTTAAACCCTCTCTTACACCTAGAGCAAAACTTAACACTTCAAAAATTGAAAGGGGAGAATTGGTGAACAATACTAGCTATAGACAATTGATTGAAAGCCTTGTTTACTTGACAAATACACATCCATATTTGTTATATGCAAATCAATATTCTTTCCATATTCATGTAGGAACCTAGAGAAAGTCACTAGAATGCAACACAAAGGCTCTTAAGTTCCAAAAGATTTTGGACCTCTATAAGAAAAACGGTAACTTTGCACTTGTTGAATATTCACATGTAGATGTCATTGTCGATATTTATGATAAAACATCAAATTTAAGTTATTTAGTGAATATGGGTTCAACAAAAGTATCTTAGAGTTATGAAAAGTAGGTTATAGTGACGAACTCTTCAACATAGACAAAATACATCTTAGCTTAGGAAACAACATGTGAAATAGTTTTCCTATGCAAATTTTGCATGGTCTTGATGCTATTCAAAAAATACCAACTACTTTATTGATTGATAGTCAATCATCAATAAAAAATGACTAAGAACCAAACATGTCACACCAAATATCACTTCATTAGGACATTCGTCAACAATGACATCATCAATATTGTCCATTTGAAGATCAAACTTTAGATATTTTTAACAAATGACTAGGTGAAATAAAATCAACTGGTTTACCTATGAAGTTGACATTTGTAGAAATAAACTTTTGGATTAAAGTGGGGAATGTTAGCCAAATAATCTTAAAGTTTATTTAGATAATCATTTTCCTATTATAATAAAAAATAAAGTTATTTTCGAAGATAGGTATTTCTTAGGATATTGATTGTGGAGTATGACCTAAAATTGCTTTTACATAGCTAAGAGTTTGTCTTCCTCAGATGTAAGGAAATAGGTTAACGACCTAAGAGAGGCATCTAGTAGGAGTGAAATCCTGACCCCTTACAAACCAGTAGCTAGTCATTCTGGCATGGTTTATTTGAATAAAAATGACGAGTTAGTTCACATTCGTGGATAATAACTAGTGATAATTGTCCCCGTTGCTTATTGACAACTAAATTACTATACATTTTCTCACTGTTTAAATAAAAAAAATATATCCTAAAAAATACATTCTCCTTATCACATCTTTGTCATAATAATTATTCTTACATTATTAATAAAGTCACATGCCATATTGATATAAAATTATACTTTTTTTATACACTATTCATCTTACTTATTACCTAAATTTCTTTTCCAAATAAGTTTTTTAAACACACTAAAATTAACAAAACCACCCTTCGCCATTTACTTACTAAAGGTACTTCCTCTTGTATAATGATTATTGTATTAATTAGTAGCACAAGAAAAGACATAATTGTTGTATTAATTAGTAGCACGGGGAAAGAACAAATAATCAAGTTAAGCCCAAAAAAAACTCGCAATGCTATCGATGACATGAGATACCCCATGTCAAAAGGTTCATAGGAAAGGTGCCATGGGCAACATGTAAAGATAGTGTATAATACGTGACTAGTGAAAAGCAGGGCAAATTGTTGCGCTTTAAGGATTGCCTCTTCACCATTTTGGGACATGATCAGTCAGCTCTTAGGGATCATTTATACTGTAATTAGAAATGTCTCGTCTCGAGACTCCGATAGGAGAGAAAATAGTTGCGGTGACATTAACCTAAAAGTTTCAATTCAAAGCCAATTGCTTTGGGTATATAGATTGGCATTATCGCATTATAAGGATATTTGGCAAGGGATGCTAATGTCCCACGCTTTATGCGTTTAAATTATATGAACGGGAGTGGCAAATATTTGTAAGAACTATGTTATTATTAAGTGTAGGAACGAGTGTGTGATAAGGGGAGGAGTTTTGCAAGGATGAGAGCCGGATGCTCAGTGCTGCTTTCTTCCTCATCTACGACAGTAATGAGTTATGCTGCAGGTGCTGGTAGAGCAGGAGGAGGAAGGGGGACGATGGTGATGGCATCTCCAGCATCTACTACTTTAAGGTGGAGGTGGGCCAGAACAATCTTCCCAGCAGCCAGAGGGGGAGGTTCCTTAAGTTGGAAGAAGAGCAGCAATCTCAGGATTTCCAGAAAGCTGTGTTCTCTTACCAGAGCCTTCAATGGTAATATCTCTATTCCACCCAGGGTATGGAAATACTAATTTGTCGTGAATGACTTCTCCACATTCATTTCATGCTCGCAATGACCACACCGCCATTTTTTAATCTGCCTTGTATTAAACGAAGCCAAAAAAAACAATGCCAGATAATTTGAAATAAATTAATTTAGTATTTCATTCGATTATTTCTCACTTGGAATTTGCATTGCATTCTGTTAATGGCATCTTCACAAAGCCACTCTAATTTTATTTTAGTTAATATTTTCATGTCAACTGTGCCTTCGTTACCCGAATTCATGAATTGCAAATAAAACCATTATCCAAAGCTTAGATTTTTTCATTGTCTATGCAAAGGAATATAGGTAAGTTTACTTTAACTAAGCCAGACTGAATTGGCATGTAAAGCAGGGCAAATTCAGTTATTTTGCCATTTGGCCACCATTCCGAATGTCTCTGGGTGTTTTTGAGGAAGTTATTTACCTTAACCGGCTATCGTGGGTATATATGAGACTCTGAATAGTATTTCGGTTTCTATTATCCTGGAAATACTGAGTTTGATAGCCAGCTAGGCGCATAATTTGTGTCAACCACAGAGTTCTACTTTGGACAGGGGCAATCTTCTTATTAATTGTTTCTTGTTCAACATGATAACTGAAGTTATCAAAGATGGTTCCATATTGCCCTTAAGCGTCGAGTATCCACCACCCAACAAGATGCGAGATACCGTTTCACACTCTGTTTTATCACCTGTCATGGGTTGCAAAATATAAATTAGAAGTATCAAAGATGCTTCCTTATTACATTTAGAAGTATCAAAGATGCTTTCTTGTTACATTTAAGTGTTGAGTATCCATCACCTATCAAGATGGGGGACACTGTTTTACATTATGTTTTTTTCAATCACCTGACCCAATTCAACTGCTTACAACATTTCCCCTGTGGGGGTGCGCTGGCTATTTATTTTGAGGAATTGGGCCCTGGCAGGGGCTATTGTAGCACCCTGCTTTCCCTGAACTGGTTGACATGTCATGGCTGCAAAAATGATAACGGTAAGCTGGTTTAGGCTTCATACATTTATCGAGAATAATTATAGGTTGTAAGACGGAAGCAACCATGGCATTGTAGAAAAGCAGCAGGCAGTGTAACTTATTAAGCAATACGGCTCATGAAGATTTTTGGTGATTTGAACCTTCAACAAACTCAAGCCACAATTTCTTTTGTGATAAGCAGGGTATTAGATTTTAGTCCACTCAGAAAATATTTCAGTGTTTTTAATTTTATGCCAGAACCAAGCACATTCAGATTCATTACCGGTCATCAGAGAGTGAGAACAGAAGGAAATTAGAGTGTTATATTGCAGGAGCGAAGACCGGCAAGCAGATGTTTTCTTAAAGGTATTAAGCAAAGACAAGTCAAGTTTGAAAGCTTCAAGGAGGTGGTTGGTGTAAAAGAGAAAAAAATGGTCATTTGAGAGGAGGGTATTAACAGTTAGACTATGTAAAGCCAATTCATATGGTTACAGGCTTTAAGAACAGAATCTGCGCTTTAAAAGCGGTACAAAAAGCTAGAAAAATATGCACATACAAAAAAGGCTAAAACACTATAAAATTTCTCTTACTACAGGGCATTCTATTTTAGTGGGAGACATAAATCTGTTTTATCTCTAGGGACTAAAAATAAAGCAATGTAATGTTATATGTTACAGTGCAAAACAAAGACATTGAACTTGGAGTGAGATTCTTCCTTTAATTGTGTGAGTGGTCTCCTGCCTATGCACTGTTGCAAATCTAAAGTTTCTTCCAACATTTAAGTTTGCAAAAGTTAAAACAGGTATTGTTTCAATAAAATTGGTTAGCCATTAGTTGCACACCGTAGAATGCTCTAATTGTAGATTTGTCTATATAACTTTTCCCTGCCAAAATTTTGTTTCTTAGTAGAAGCAGTGCTGTCATTTCTTAAAAAAATAATCAAGATACTCATGACATGAATTTCTTTCCTCTTGAGATCTTAAGTAAACTTTTGTGATCTGCTTATGGTTTCAGCAGATAGTTTATTCATTTCATTCCTTTTGTTTCCAAGGAAAACTTCGAGGGTATAGTGACCCCTTTGGGAAAATCACCCTTAGGGTTGAAAAGAGCACATGTCATAGAAACCACAAGTTGTTGAATGGGATAGCATTCTTCTCCTTACAGGCATTTGATACGGGGTTACCTTGTTCATCAGTTAATGCATTCAGAACAATGGAGACCATTTCTTTATCAGATATCATCTCTCCTAGATCTTGCAGTTGAGTTCTTATTTGAGATGCTTTTGAGAGACATGTAGATATCCTTTTATCCTTTGATACCTTCAATTTGAATAGATCAGATCTAAGTGATATGACCTTTCTTATCGCACTTTCAGAGAATAGTTCTACCAGCTTATCATGTACCTCTTTTGATTACTCTAGCTCTGGAATGAGGGGATCTTTGACAGACTTCATAAGAATCTATTGAGCCCTTAGATCCCTTTCCATGTATTCAGATAGTGCTTGACCTTCGGATGGTTTGGAGACTTTTCCATTGACATGATCAATGACTTCATTTTCTTCGAGGACTATGTCTATCCTCCTTTTCCATGCAAGGAAGTTCGATGACCCAACCAACTTATACATCTCCTTGCAAAATGAAGTCATTTTACTAGATTAGATTATAGAAGAAAAGATACTTACTTGTCAAGTGAAGATGAAATCTTCAACTTGATCCCTTTGATGATGATGATTGATGAAGATGTCTTAATGCCTTTTGAATGATCTTCTTCTAGATGAAATCCTTGCTTCAATAAAAAGGAGATTGCCTTTTTGATGATGAAAACGCCTTTTGATCTAGCTTTCTTTGGATGAATAGTCTTCAAGATACTTCAACTTCAAAATGATTGAGAGAGTGTCCCACGAATGCTTCTTTGGTTGATCTAGGGTTTTTACTTTCTTCAAGATGATGATGTGATCTTGATCTTGAAGTGCTTCTCTTGGAGAACTTCAAGCTACCTTGATTCATAGATCTCTTCAACTTAATGAGGGTCTTTGTGGTCTTTTGATGATGACTAGAGGTTCCCAAGACTTCCTTTTGATGTAGACCTTTTCTTCAACTAGGGTTTTGTCACTTCCTTGTAGATCTTGACTTCTAGATTCGCTTTGATGCCTTCCTTGAGATTTGAACCTTGAATGTCCCTTGATAAGATGCCCTTCCTTGACATTGTCACCTAAGCTCCGATACCATGTTGAGAAATCTAGGGCATAGCAATTAGGTGATTTCTCTATAATAGATAACTGCTTGTGAATACTTTTTACTTCTTATATTAGGATCTTCTTTTACTTATGTTATTATAGTGTTCTTCTTCATCAAATAGTTACCAATGCATAAAACATATAGAGACAAGAGACACACAATGTAGGCTATCAGCCAGGGCCAAAACCTCTCCCACTTGAGAGGAAAAACCCAAACGAATTCTTCTTCTTATAGAGACTTCAATTGACGAATACCAAGACCAAGACCCTTGACCTATTTGCCTCTCCAAGACCAAGACACAAGACCTCTTTTCTTCAATAGCCAAACTGCTTGATTCTCCTTCCTTCTCGGTTATCCTTTAGATCTCGGCTTTTAGGATCAGACCTGCAACCCTCGACTTCTTGTTGAAACCCTAGTTGCAGTATGTGTGACCAACTTTTGCACTTTGCTACCACTTCGCTTGGAGAGGAGACCTTCTTATGACTTCTCCTTAATTTGACTTGATGACTTCTCCTTTGATTTGACTTCACAAGTGATCTTACTGACCTCGGCTCTTCTAGCAATCTTCTTGGTTTCTTCTGCAACAGATGCTGCCTTCTTTCTTCACACGTGTGACAAGAAATAGCCCAAAACAGTCCCAAAAACACTACTAAAGACTTCGCTCTTCCTTCGCTTTACTTCGCTGGTTATAGGACTATCTTTCTTGACCTTTTCGCACTTCTTGTTTCATACCTCTTCTTCACCTAAAATCTTGCTTCTGAAATGAGGCTGAGCTGCCTATTTATAGTTGTTTGCCCATCAAATAAGCTGACATGAGTTGAGGGTGAGACGACATGTCTTTAGGTGCAATTTCATTATTCCATCTTGAAGCCGACTTGAAGGAGAGTCTTTAGCTTGGTCTTGGAGGGCCCTTTTATTCTTTTAATGACTTATACAAATATGTAACATGCCCAAGAAGGGTTCTTCATACATGACATTGACTCAATTTGACTTTATGACCAATCCTAAGGGCTCACAATGGGAGCCTTACCTAAAAATAAAATTCCTTGCCCATGAAACCCATGAGATAAACATTACAATAATAATTTTATTTTTCTTCTTTGCATCAATTACATAAAATTACAATTACATATGTCATTATGAAGACCGAACCTAGTTACAATTTTCAATAGCTCCTAAGGCTGAGTAGGGACCAGCAACATCAACAGGGACACAACCGACAAATTCAGAGGATGAGCTAGATATTCCTTCGAGCTCTACCAGGAGGAGGCCGAGATGGGCCGAGCAGACATTGATGGATGTGAAGGAGCATGTGCAGACTCCTAGTAGCACTTTCAGGCAGAGTAGACCACCAACTAGATATTCCAGTTATTTGGCACTATCGAGCAACATCAGTGAGTCTGAGCCTTCCACTTTTGAGGAGGCTATAGGTGAGCAGGTTTGGAGAGATGCCATGATAGAGGAGTATAGCTCCATCATGAGAAATGATGTTTGGGATATAGTGCTGAGACTGGAGGGGAAGTCTGTGGTCACTTCTCGACGGATCTATAAGATAAAACATGCAATTGATGGCAGTATTGAGAAGTATAAAGCGAGAGGATTCTCCTAGAAGGAGTGGATTACGAGGAGACATTCACACCCATCGCCAGATATGCATCTATTAGAGTAGTTATGTCCATTTCTTTAGAGATGGGGTGTTGGATACATTAGATGGATGTGAAGACTGCTTTTCTCAACAGAGTGATTGAGTAGGAGGTGTATATTGAGCAGTCTCAAGGTTTTGAGGTATATGGGAAAGATTCCCATGTATGCAGGTTGAAGAAGGCCCTTTACAGGTTGAAGCAAGTTCCACACATGTGGTTTGCCAGGATTGATGGATATCTTCTTAGTTTGGGCTTCACCAAGAGTGAGGCAGATCCTAACTTGTACTATGTACTCGTTGACGGTGAATCGCTCATCTTGGTATTGTATGTGGACAATCTTTTCTTGATAGGATTGAAGAAGCTCATAGGGATGTGCAAGGAGGACCTTGCTTCAAAGTTCGACATGAAGGACATCGACTTGATGCATTACTTTTTGGGATTGGAGGTGTGGCAACAACCAAGAGAGATTTTCCTTGGGCAGGGCAAGTATGTAGTGGAGATCTTGAGGAGATTTAGGATGGAGGATTGCAGCCCTGTGTCTACACCCATGGTTGCTAACCTAAATAAACTGAGCACTTCTGTAGGTGAATTAGTGGATCCCACACTGTATAGGCAGTTGATAGGTTCCTTTATGTATTTGGTCAACACTAGGTCAGATATATGTTTTGTTGTGAACACACTTATTTAGTTCATGGTGGAGTCGAGACAGGTTCATTGGGTGGCAGCGGAACATGTGCTGAGATACCTGCGTGGGGCAATAGACTTTGCACTGAGGTATGTCTAAATTGGAGGAGTGGAGTTGTAGGGGTACACATATTCAATGTTACATTTATTGTTATTGGCAATTTATCGCCGAGGGTCCAAAAATTTAATTATTGGCAACATCGGGGAAATTATCGGAAAACTTAAAAAAATAAAAAAATACTCATTTTTTTCAAAATTTTAAACTTCTAAAGCAACATCAACATCAAATAAACACATTGTCACATAAATATGAAGATAAAACTACTATATAAAATGTATAACATGTCAAGTGGTACATCAATCATTGATACTAGATAATAGATACTGAAATATCACATTTTTTCAAATTTTTATTCTTTTAAAGCACTCAGCAAACACCAGCATTAAACAATTAACAAACACATTGTCACACAAATATGAAAATAAAATTATAAAACTACAATATAATATGTATAAGATGTGGATACTATTACTAGATATTGAACTCTGAAATATGATATTTGTCATTTTGTCTTGACTCCTCAGTCAAGAGTTCTGAGTCCTGACAAGATAATAGTTAAAACTTAAAACTTAATACAAAATCACATTAAAACAAAAATAAATGTATCTCATGAGATTATCATCATGAGGCATCTAGATTCTAGATATTATAAATTTGTAATGTCCCTTCCTAAATTAAATTGTTATAGGTTTCTCTATTCTACAATTTTGAGAATTTTGGAAACATGGGATTCATGTGAATTTTCGAGAGAGACTTATGAAGGAAAATGGGGGGCCGAAATATCTTTTTGGCCAAGCGTGGGGGCCACCCACATGAGGAAATACGCACCACTTTAGAGAGAAGTTCGAATGGCTAGAGAGAGAGGGTCGAATTGCTAGTTAGAGGGGGCCCACATGGGAAGAGAGGCCTACGAGTTATAAATAGAGGAGGCCCAACTGCTTAGCTGGGTCACTCGCTGTTTAGCATGAGCTCTCCAAGCGGAGAACTCACCCTCTCTTCGGTGGACTACAAGTGCTACCCTTGTGAGGTTTATTTCTATCATTCTGGGAGATTGTAGGTGGATATTCAGAGCACTCAACTCAACTATCATTAAGCCAGAGTGTACTTCAGGAGGACACAGTAGTGGAACACACAGTAGCTATTCTAGGGGCCTTCCGAGGAACAATTGCCGAAGGAATTTTGGTGAAGGAAGTACAGGGGAAGACTAGCCTTTGGGAGGATTTTGGGGGCTGGAGATTGCTGTTTGAGAGCAACGTGATTGACAACACTTAGGGCCAGCGTAGGAGTTTCTCACTGGGCACACGTGGGAATTCGTGGGTCAGTTTGTGGAGCGAGTATTTGCTGGGAGAGATAAGGGGAAGTTCGGGGAAGATTATCTCAGCCATTTTGGTGTGTTTTGGAGGGCTTATTCTGGAGTTACATGTAGGCCGTACCTTTCAGTAGTTGGAGGAGGACGTGGTTATTGGGAGGCCGAATTTCTGGGTTCAAAACCAGGCCAAACCCTTTTTAGGTTTTGATGGGTTTTGCTTGAGGAGTGTGGGGCTAATTTTGTAGAATTTTTTAAGCACCGGAGGTGGGGTTTCCATCAGCAACTTTGCAGCAAACAACACAGTTTCACAAGGGCAGCGCAAAGCATCACTGTAACAACTATTTCTGCCATCTGGGTTTGACATATTATCACCTGGGCTTGATAGCCCGGGTGCACCTCTTTCACATTATTGTACTTTGCTCCCAGATCATAATAAAATGGCTCAGTTTATGGTGATTTCTGGACTTTCTGTGGGTATGCACTGAATGTTTCAATTTTATGGTTTGTTTTTAATGTTTGCTTTGGATATCACTGTTTTTCCTAGTTTGGGACATTACAATGTTATCAAAGCCTAGATCTTGGCTCAGCTGTGGGATACTTTCCTATGAACGAGGAGGACAGGCAGAACATCACTTACCAAAGGTAAAGGTACATGAGTAGGGAAAGGGAGTTGGGGATTACTCCTGATTTGGAGGCACGTGGGAAGGCAATCGTTGTAGCAGAGATGGGGGAACCAAGGAGTAAGGAAGAAGCAACATTTGATAGCCTCTTTGTAATGTTCCTAAGTAGGAATGTAAGTGATATTAAGCAAATAAACTGTGCAACAACATATAAAAAAAAAGACACACATTAAACATCCACGCAAACGCTGCTAATAAGGAATTGCTGAGCCATATTATTAAAAATCTATAGGCTAGATACAGTATGAAATGGAATGGTGCACTTGGGCTTGTCCCAATGAACAAGCGAGACCAACCCCAGGTGGGAAAATAGTCGAGCTGAAGGCTGCCCAGCTACTGCACCACTCTGCATTGTGCTGCCCTAGTAAACTGTTGCACTGTTGAACTTTGACTAGTTGGAAGGTGCTAAAAAAATGCCCAGAAAATCATGTGCTTCTAACTCCGGACTCCTTGGACAAAACCCAGAAAACCAAGTCGGGGATTTAGCTGGTTTTGACGTTGGATTTTCGACCTCCTTGGAGCCTCTCCCCAGCTTCGACTATCGATTTCGACCTATAGGAAACAACCTGCAAATCCCTCTGCAAACTCCTCCAAAATGCTGGTTTTATCTATGCTATTCAACTCTTAGCTCCCCGGATGGCTCTTGGCCAAGATCAACTGCTCCCCAAGTCCCACGAATTTCTGCTGGATGGCCTCTGTGCAGTCCCTCTGTCCAGGAATTCGACTCACTGCTGCGTTGGTCTAGCTGGCTGCAAACTCCAGCGAAAATGCTTTCTCTATGCTGCGTCCTCAACTCCCGAATCTCCCAGCAAGCAATGAATCCCCTTGCTGACCTCCAACTCCTCCTACGTGTTTCCTGGTTGCCCAGGAATACGCAATTCCCTCTCTGCGCTGATCGCTGAAGTGTGTTGCTGTCCCTGACTCCCTGAAAATCCTGTTAGAATAGCCTCCCTAGGGCGAGCACAGACGATCCCCCGAAGTAGAGGTTGAATCTCCCGCGTGAGAGATTCGTGGCTAAATAGTCGATAGACTTGCTAAGCAGCAAAGCGTACAAGTGAGTGTTTGTTTGCAAATGTAGAAGATGATCCAAAATGAGAGCTGATCTCTCCTTATATCTCCTTGGGCCTCCTTAGCCTCATGTGGGCCCCTCTATCCATCCATTCGATTTCCATCCCAGCATATCGAATGGCTAGTTTGAATTCCCCATGTGGGTGGCCCCCACATTCCACTAGCTGCCAAATAAAGTCGATTTTGGCCCCTAAGTCCCTAAGTCGAAGTGTGGGGTCCTCTTCCTAAGTAAAAAATGTGCAAAACTGTGTACCAACACCCTGTTACTAATGTTTTTGAGAAGGGACATGACAGTCCTCCCCTCCCAAATGTTGCTTGCTGTAATATTCCTAATTAGCCATGGCTAATTGGAATATTCGATTTTGCTCAATTTTGCCTTCTATAGTTATTTATAAATAAAAAGGTGAGGAAAGGGGGGACATAACTCACTTTTGAATAAAGTCACTCTCTAGTAGCACAACGTTGTAACTTAAAAGGGGAGCCAAGGGGGCCAAAGGACCACGTAGAGAAGGGGGCCCACGTAGACACTTGGAGGGATTGCGCAGATGGAGAGGAGCACGTGGCAAGAGAAAGGCTACGTTGGAGGAGGTGGGCCTTAGGGTTTTGAGAGAGGCCAACGCTATAAAGGAGAGAGGAGCCTCCTCATTTTGGCATTCGATTATGTTGCATTTGAGCTAGTCACTTCGACTTAGAGCACGCTGGCTGTTTAGCCTGTCTGCAACACTGTTTAGTGCATCGAGTGTCTCCGTTTGGAGATCTCACCCTTAGCCCCGGGGGACTTCGAGTGCCTGCTCGGGCAAGGTAGTTTCATCAGTCTTTTGCAGGAGGATCGATCTTTGGAGTTGAGGAGGAGCTGAGCATTTTGATGACTGCGCAATCTTGAGAGAGGAGGACGCAGTCTCTTTTGGTAGGAGCTCCGGATTGGGTTTATGTGGAGGATTTGAGCTTGGAGATTGAGCAAGGGATCAACCCTTGCATATTGGAGGATTTTGGCAGAGTCTCAGGCAGAGTTTTGGAGGATTCTCTTCAGTGGCAGCGCAAAGCCTTGAGGGATAGCATAGATCCTCAAGGGGGTGATTTTCGGGGGTCAGCTATTTTAGAAAAGCTTTCTGGGCTTTTTTGGGTTTATTGAGCAGAGGCTGATTCTAGAGTTTCAACATTTTCTGAGGAGGGGAACAGCCCCGAATCCTCACTTGATTCCAGCAGCAGCAGCAGCACAACAGTTCTCTGGCAGCTTGGACGCAGTTCAGAGAGAGGCCATTTCTTACCATTCTGAGTGTATTTCTTCACTTGCATTGTGCAATTCGAGGTGTTATCTTTCTGATCACTTCTTGTACTCTGTCCATTACTCAGTATAATAAAATGGCTTAGCATTTCTCTCTGCATTTCTTGAGTATTTGCTTATATTCCATGTATACATTATTGTATGTTGCACTACTATTATTTTTATCTCTTTGAGCTTCCAGGCTACTATACCACTTGTGTGTTTTTCTCCTATACTCTTAGATAGAGTCTGGAAAGGGCCAGGTAGCCTCCAGATCTCGCCCTCTTTTCAGAGGCAACATATCTGGTAAATGCCCTCCCAGTCCATCTTTGGTTGGAGTTTGCTTGTGTTTGAGGGATATCCCTGAAAAGGGATATTATACTTGCCCTCAAGCAACCTCAAAGCTGGGTGCTCCAATATGTGCTCACCTTCCCAGGTGGCATCCTTATCCGGCAAGTTCTTCTAGCGCACCAAGAACTCCCTGATGGTCTTGCTCCTCGGTGTCCTCTCCCTGCTCTCCAAAATTAATATTTTCCCCTTTTTAATATTATTTAAGTAACGTGATTTTTGCATGCCCAAAAATTGGGGACATTACAGTCCTCCCTGCCAAAAATTGCTTGTCCTCAAGCAATATCATCCTATGCGGCTGCTCCACACACTGGCCTAGCTAATGCCGGGGTCCCAAATGTGCCTAGGGAATACTCTAGCATCATGGTTATATTCTTCCACTCTGCAAGGCTTCCAGCTTTCTCCTCTCAAGATAATAACAGTGCCTTCCACTTCCAGAATCCCTCTTGAGAGAATCAATTTTTCCATTTTACACTTCAACCGAACAACCTCTTGGTGTACCATTTCGATTTCACATGCATCCCTACCTTGAACTTCCTTGATATGCCAACCAGGACAATAAAATTCAACCTGTTTGCATTTACTTTGTTTAGCTGCCAGGGGTTGTCCACAAGCCTTAATTGGGCAGTAAAAGTTTGTTTCTTTCCGGGGTAACATGACAGTGTCAGCAAAGGTATTGATCTTCTGTATTGCTGAATTTGAGACTGTAACATTAAGATCTTCTCTGTGGTGGACAGGCTCTCCAAGCACTGAACTTACAGAAAATCCACCTCTGTTTGCATGCAGCCTTTCTTTTTTCCACTTAGTTGTGTCCTTGGCCAATATGTCAACTTCTTTTTTCATTTGGGCCAAAGCAGCATGTTATGAAACCAGCTCACAAAAAGATAGAAAAGAGAGATAACGCCTTAGAATTTAGCCTCTTCGAGGGGGCAACCTCCTTTACATTACGCAAATGAACGATTCTTCGATGATACAAATGAAAATACCTCCTTTCTATATATAGGAGTTTAAGGGGTCATAATATAATCAGAGTCGACATAACAATAATAATGTAAGGGCATAATAATAACAATAGTGGGCTTCTATGGGGCACAATAGTAACAATATGGGGACTACATGGGTACAACAATATAATAAGGGGGTTGTACTAATAACAATAAGGGGCTACACTAGTAGTATAGGGGCCTAACACAACAAGTCCTAGAAATTTTTCCATGACTAGGATGCGTAATCTTCGACAATTTGTCTCTAACTTGGCAATCTTTCCCATACTATCTAAATGGTGTTTGTTGGCAGCATCAATTAATTTTCTGTTGTACTTTCTCTCTTCGTTGTGTATTTCTAGTTCCTTCTTTAGCACACAGAGTTCATATTTCACTGCGCATTCTCTTCCTCACCTTGGTCCTTCCCCTTTCCCTCATCATCATCTTTTTCCTGCGTAGATGGTTCTCCAGATTGTAGTTCCATTGCCCGTATTGATGGTAAAAATGAATATTTCTCCATGAATGGATGAAGGAAGAAGCTTCCAAGAAACAGATTGTCAAAGATGGATGCTTTTCCAGGACTAGTTATGGCTTTGTTTTTATACCCATCTTTGCGACTAAGTAATGATCTTTCAGCCCCTTCTCCTGCATGGATCAGGCCAACGATTTGGATGAGCTTTTTGCAAGGGAATGAATATACCTCAAGCGTTTTTAAATGATTTCTCGTCTGGGGAGCTTCAGCATAGTACTCAATACCATCATACAGAGGACCACCCAAAAACAGGCCATATGATCTTGTTGAAGCTTGTAGACCCAAATCACCTCTTTTTAGAAAATCATTGCCACTGTCATTTTGAGCAATTACTTTAATGTCAGCACCTGGGATTGTTGGTGGAGCTGACCCCTGAATGTACTGTCCTGGGCGGCCCACCAAAGCAGGAATAGTTGGCTGACACCCAACAGTTTTAGCAGCAATGCGTTGACTTTTTGGATAAATCATGGCCCTTTCAAAATTTCCTTTCTCACTAGCATCCATTTTATTTGTAGGGACAAAGACCAGTTCATATCCAAGATTGGACCAGTGACGGTACCAATAGATATCTTACTGTTTCCATTTGGGCTCATTACCGATGAGTAATCTCCTTTATTGTTCCCCAATGACAGGCCTTCAATAAGAGTCATAGTGCACGGTGGTGTTTGTATTGTTAAAAGTTTTCTACAAACTTCAAAAGCATCAGCTCCATTGCATTGATCAATCTCCAAGAAAACTCCTTTTGGTTTGGAGTCTTCTACCAATAGGCTAATACTTTGGTCCACAACATCACTGAACTTGCCTAAGTAATCCATGGCAGTTAAACAGTGTAAAATTAGCAAGAAATTACCTAACACATGATTGGATACAGAATAGCACTGATTTATCACACCAAATTTGATTTTGCCAATGAAACATATGGGAGCCACAACAACTGGGGGTAAAGGAATTACATCTCCAGCCCTTAGAATCTCAACAAGAAATAAATACCTCCCATGTTGTCTTGTCCATACCCACCGCCTTTGCTTGGAAAGGAGAATGGGGCCTTGTTGAAATTTCTAAGTCTATTAGTTAGAAACTATATCCGTATTCTTCTGGTTTATTTCTCCTACTTGTTAATTACAAACAAGTTATTTATACATATAAATATCGAAATAAACACAATACAGTCTCAACTATCTATAGATCAACAACTGAAAGAAATAGCAAACATACAAGTGACACCGTTATTTTTGGACAACTTGTCCCCGGAAAAACCCAATGCGGGAAAATCGGTGCAACAATTCTGAGGGTTTATTTTATTATGCAGTATATCCTTGAGTACAATTGGGTGCCAAACTAGCTCACTCGATAGAGAAAATAATCAGGCAATAATACCTCTCTATTCAGAAGCAGATTGTTAGAAAATCTATCCCACGAAACCCTCTCCAGCAACTTTTGAAGCTCAACGTCAGCCCACCTGGCCTCAGTGTTAGCCAAAACCCTCTGCGTCAGCCCTCTAAGGCACTGCATAGCCTCTACGGTCCTCTGCGTCACTCCTGTTGCCCTCAGCATGGATGACGCGGGCCCTTCTGGCTCGACGTTGTCTCTTCTGGGCTCTGCGTGTTCCCTCTAGCTCAGCGTCTGCCTCTTTCTGCTTCTACGCCGGTCTCTTGGCACTATCTCTGCCTCTCTGTCTAGTACTCACTGCCCCTCGCTGCAAACTGATCACTGATTCGACTTTTCTTAACAAACCCCGCTCTAGAAAATCGAATGACTGATCACTCTAGTGTATTCTCCAACTGACCCTCAAGCCTCCTCTTATACTTTTCCTGTTGGTCCTTCAACGGCCGAGATTACATCTCTAATCAATGGCTAAGATTAGATTTGGCTTGATCCATGTCTTTTAGAACCTTCTAACCCAATTTTATATTAATATCCATTAATATTTTATTTTTTCTAAGTTTAGACTTAGGAACTCCATTAAAAATATTAATTATTTTAATATCTCCTAAAGCGGGTAGAATCTGCGCAAACCATTTTTGAGTCTTGGAGATCTCATGTGCTTTAGCCTCTCCACCAATTTTCATAGCTAGAGCACATCTGATGCTACCCTAAATCAACAGGCCTCCAGGATCAAATGGACATGGCCATTTTAGACGCTGAGAATAAGGATGATGCTTATTGTCGCCAAAGATAATTTGAATATCATTGTGAAACTGGAAGATTAGTTGAGGAGGAAGGTTTATATGAGTATACACTTCCTCGTTTGGAGAAGCAGCCACCTGCTCACTGTGGCTTTGAGAAAAACAGAGCACCTGATTTCTGTTAAAATTCGCAACTAGGGCCAAACTCCATGTGGGTCATCTTATTTATGGCAGTTGATATTTTTATTGGATCCCTCTCATCAAGAGGTGTAGGATTGATCTAAAGATCATCCGATTCCGATAAGTATTCATGGAGTTATGAATTTATTTGTGTTCATAGACAATGCATCAAGGTCGGCCAACAACCAAAAAAACCCCACATGTGCACAACATTTTAGTATAAAAGGAGATGACTTGAGAGTCATTTCACACACATTTCACTCTTGATTTCTCTTCACTTGTTCTGGGTTTTAGTGGAAGATAAATCTAAGAGAGGAAGCCCTAAAACACAGAAGGTAAAGGAGCCCTAGTATGAAGCCCTAGACGCAGTCTCTACAAGCCCTAACATAGTCCTAAGGAGGATGCCCTAACACAGTTCTAAGAAGGAGGATCTATGCAACTATGGAGGAGGTCTTAGTAGCCCTAGCCTATGACAACTCTACGCATCCATTTGTGGAGGAAGAGAGCTCGTTGAAGGAGGATAATTCCCCGTGGTAGCTGTAGCAAGAAGAGGCTGGGACAACGTGTAAAAGGAGGACTGTTTTGGGTCTATTTCAGGGGTCCAAAGTGCTGGAGAAGGGGCTGAGTTCCCTTGCTGGAAGAGCCGCAACCATAGGACAATTTTGAGGGCACTTTGGAGGGGTGCAGATCCATGGAAAGGCAGCCGCAACCCTACACAATCTTGCTGTAGGGTATCGTTGTAAATTACAGGCAGGCCGAAGGGTAGACAAAGGCCAGGGCAGCCTAGAATTGAAGCAGCCACCCTCGGCCCCTCAAAGAAGGACAATCACATCTCTTAGGAGTGTTTTTGGGCACAAAAAGAAGGCTGGTTAAGGACTGTTGTGTGCCCTAACCAGGCCTAGTTTGCTGCAACCAAACAGACCTCAGAACAGTGAGCTGTAGCATGCATCTTAGGTGCTTGGTGTGTGTGCAGCTAAGGTCTGTGGCAGGCCACAGGCCTAGTCACTCCTAAATAGGTCAGCATGGAAGTGTTAGGGGCTGCCATATGCCTAGAACAGCAACATGAGGAGGCAACCATGTTCAAGGAATGTTTTGGGCATGATTGTTGGGTTGTTGTAGGTCAATGGGACAACAAGCAATCATAGGAGCAGCCATGACTAACAATGGGACAACAAGCAATCATAGGTGCTAAACATTGGAACAACATGTGTGACAGCAAGGTACAACAGTGCTAAACATTGGGATAAGTAGTATGACAGCATGGTGTAGCAATGGAAAATGGGACAACAAGGACAGTGCTTGCTGAAGCATGGTACATGGGACAACAAGCATTATGGTGCAACAATGAGATGCAGCATGATGGGCATGGTGAGGTACAGGATGAGGTAGCACTGGTGGGCGCAACAATATGATAATGAGGTCCAACATAGTGATGATGGGTGCAACATGGTGCAGCATAGTGAGGTGCAACATAATGACGAGGTGCAACACTATGATATGTGATGGAGTCACCTGGGAGAATCAATTGAAGTAGCTGTCTTCAACTGAGTTCAACTACCTCATGTATCATCTTCTTAGAGATGATCTATGCTCTTATTTAGATAAGTCAAAGTGTTGACATTTGTTGTAAATGTACTCTTTCTTTCTCTCTCTGCTGAACTATTGAAGAACATATAAGAAGAATCGATCAAGGGTTTCCCCACATAGGGGTTTGTCCTTGGCTAGCACCACATCTTGTGTCCTCTTGTCTTCTTCGATTTATGTTTATGTTCTATCTGCAGTTTACTTTAATGCTGATGTGATTGCTAATTTGGAAAAGAGATTGAGCTAACTGTGAAAATTGAAATAAATTGCTCTAAGCATAGAACATACCTAAAATTAACATGGTATTAGAGGTGAGGTGAAGACAAAGCCCAAGCAAGAGTGAAAGAGCAATCACTGAAGACAGTTGGGAAAGGACAAAAGGAATAAAGGATCAATGGGTTCCTCATCCCTCTTCAAATTCACCAAGGGTGAAATCGAAGTAGAGAATATTATCAGAATGGCGCAGCGGAAGCTTCTGATGGCCTACCTAAAGATCACTTCAAGTCCGGATCTAAGGGTGGAAGGAAAGGCAAATGCCTTGCTTGTAATAAGTTTGGCCATTATGCGAAGGAGTGTCCAAATGGTAGGGACACATCACTTGATGATGATAACAATCATTCCAGGGACATCTTTAATGATCAGAGGAATGACAGGTAATGCAGGTCATCAAGGAAATAGCTGACTCTTCAAAGAAAGCAAGGAACCCCAGGTATGAAGAATCAAATGTTGTTTCTGATAAGATAAAGAAGCATTATCTTATATTGGCCCTCTCCTCCAGACTCTTTGGGAATCTAGCTTATTAATTGTAGTGCTTCAAGGCATTTCATCAGATAGAAGGGTGCACTCTCAAATTTGGTAGAGATGGAAACAATCGTGGGATTATACTTGGAGTCAATGCCACCTATCCTGGAAAGGGTGTAGGGAATGTTACCCCTCAATTGAATGAGGGTAACTCGATTCATTTGCAGAATCTCTTTTATGTACCTGATCGTGAGAAGAATCTGGTTCATTTCGGCAATGGAAATCAAAGGTTTATGGGTAGCATTCATCGATGGAAAGGTACGTGTTTGAAAATATATTTTTCAAAGATGCTTTTACTCATGGGTTCAGGGTTGGCAATTTGTATCAAGTTGCAGGAAGTCCATTGGGGACCATGTCAGTTGACAAATCTCATCTATAGCACCGAAGGTCTACTTATTGTGGGGCCCTACCCGATGTGAGTCAAATGGTGATAGGGATGCCTGAATTCAAGAAGAGCATAAAGGTACATGTCTGAGATGTATCGAAGGAAAATCTTACAAGGGGACCATTCCCCTCATGTAGCAGGTCCACAGGTTTGGAACAACCCAAGGGGTTTGAGATTCATGATTGGGAATCTCATGTATGCAGGTGGAAGAAAGCCCTCTATGGCGTGAAGCAAACACCCCAGGCTTAATATGAGAGGATTGATCACTGTTTGATGAAGCTGAGGTTCTCTAGGAGTGAAGCCGATCCAAACCGTTGCTTGAAGGTTGTGGATGATAGACCTCTCATATTGGCACCTTCTAAGGACGACCTATTTCTATCAGGTGCAGACCTTCTCATTTGCAAAAGTAAGAGGGAGTTGGATTTTGGATGTGGAATGGTAAACTGCAGGCCTATGACTACCTTGAGGATCTCAACTTATAGAAGTTATATGGTAGTGACGCCCGACCAGATTTGGGAAATGCCTCTGAGTTTCATAAACTCATTCACATTGATGTTCTTGGTAAACTTCCGTTCGGATATATGATTTACAGTTAGCATGTTGGGCTCATATTTTGGTTGAGCCTCACTAGATTGGTGACAAGAATCTTCTCAGATATCTTCGGGGCACAATCTCTCATGGATTGAGATACACTGCCGGAAATATGAAGCTGCTTGATTATTCGAATGCTGACTAGGCAGGCAGTGTGGAGGATCTCAAGAGCACTTCTGAGTGCTGATTCTCTTTGGGTTCTGCTCAATATCTTGGATGAGCAGGAAGCAGAAGACGGTTGCTTTGAGCACCACTGAGACCGAATACATAGCTATGAGTATGACCTCGTGTGAAGCTGCCTAGTTGCGGAAGCTCTTCAGTGAGCTGTTTGTACACATGATGGATACCACCATGATCTTTTGTGTCAACCAGGGGGGATTCGATTGTTGAGGAATCCTGTATTCTATCATTGCTCCAG
Organism: Pinus tabuliformis; assembly: GCA_031772625.1. Lineage (NCBI taxonomy): Eukaryota > Viridiplantae > Streptophyta > Pinopsida > Pinales > Pinaceae > Pinus > Pinus tabuliformis. The sequence goes on along the minus strand of CM062807.1, from coordinate 90,073,923 downwards.
CGTATATACATCAAATACTACCTTATCTGGGATATGGTACATCGATGAGCGAGGAGGCTCCATCGCATTGAGACTGATGTACAGGTCGCAAACATTTTGTCGAAGCCCCAGGGAAAGGTCAAATTTGTGACTTTCTCGAACGACTTGGAGTCGTTGAGAGACCCTCTTATGAGGGTCCTGCATGATGCATGCATTGAGCTTTGGGAGCTCCGGGGGGCTTGGGGTACTTCTCAGAGCAACAAGCGACCATAGGGCGACTCACCCTCCCCTAATAGTGCGTTGTGTATAGGGTGAATGGCTCAACCTTCCCTTGTGATACCTCGTGGCGACTTAGGGACAAGATGAGTGGTTCTCTTGTCGAGGCATCCTACCCATGCAGTTTGGGACTCATGGGAAGTACCTCTCATCTGGCCAATGAGCAGGGAAATGGGGTTAGGGACCATAGTAGTACTGTCGATGGACACATCGTTGTATCTACCATACTCCCTATGCTAGGATGACCTCCATTGATTTGAGATCAATGACACTGATTTGGGATCAATATGAATGGTTTGAGACACTCTTGTGATATTGATCCGGGATCAATGAAACTGACTTTGGCTAGTAAGAGTGATATGACTCACTCTCTTGGAACTGATTTGGGATCAGTATGAGTGGTATGACACACTCTCTTCATATCGAATTGACTTCGGGTCAGTAGAGAATGGTATGAGACATTCTCGATCAATTCTTCTTCTTCATGGTTCAACAAAGCTCAATAGAGAAGAGCAGAGCAGAGCTCAGCAGAGCAGAGTAGAGTCGAGTAGTGCAGGGCATAGTTGGCAGAGATAGTACAGTCTGGCCGATGGATTAGCGGATGGAGTTCTCCCTAGTTGAGAGGGAGTGTTAAAATTGGCAACTAGGGCCAAACTCCATGTGGGTCATCTTATTTATGGCAGCTGATATTTTTATTGGATCCCTCTCATCGAGAGGTGTAGGATTGATCTAAACATCATTCGATTCCGATAAGTATTCATGGAGTTATGAATTTATTTGTGTTAATAGACAATTCGTCAAGGTCGGCCAGCAACCAAATAAACCCCACATGTGCTCAACGTTTTAGTATAAAAGGAGATGACTTGAGAGTCATTTCACACACGCTTCACTCTTGATTTCTCTCCACTTGTTTTGGGTTTTAGTGGAAGAGAAATCTAAGAGAGGAAGCCCTAAAACGCAGAAGGTAAAGGAGCCCTAGTATGAAGCCCTAGACGCAGTCTCTACAAGCCCTAACACAGTCCTAAGGAGGATGCCCTAACGCAGTCCTAAGAAGGAGGATCTATGCAGCTATGGAGGAGGTCTTAGCAGCCCTAGCCTATGACAACTCTATGCATCCATTTGTGGAGGAAGAGAGCTCATTGAAGGAGAATAATTCCCTGTGGTAGCCGCAGCAAGAAGAGGCCGAGACAACGTGTAAAAGGAAGATTGTTTTGGGTCTGTTTCAGGGGTCTGAAGTGATGGAGAGGGGCCGAGTTCCCTTGCTGGAAGAGCCGCAACCATAGGACAATTTTGAGGGCACTTTGGAGGGGTGCAGATCCATGGAAAGGCATTCGCAATCCTACACAGTCTTGCTGTAGGGTGCCGTTGTAAATTATAGGCAGGCCGAAGGGTAGACAAAGGCTAGGGCAACCTAGAATTGAAGTAGCCACCCTCGGTCCCTCAAAGAAGGACAGTCGCATCTATTGGGAGTGTTTTTGGGCACAAAAAGAAGGCTGGTTAAGGACTGTTGTGTGCCCTAACCAGGCCTAGTTTGCTGCAACCAAACAGACCTTAGAATAGTGAGATGTAGCATGCATCTTAGGTGCTTGCCGTGTGTGCAGCTAAGGTCTGTGGCAGGCCACATGCCTAGTCACTCCTAAACAGGTAAGCATGGAAGTGTTAGGGGCTGCCATATGCCCAGAACAGTAACATGAGGAGGCAGCCATGTTCAAGGAATGTTTTGGGCATGATTGTTGGGTTGCTGTAGGTCAATGGGACAACAAGCAATCATAGGAGCATCCATGACTAACAATGGGACAACAAACAATCATAGGTGCTAAACATTGGAACAAAGTGTGTGACAACAAGGTACACCAATGCTAAACATTGGTATAAGTAGTGTGACAGCATGGTGCAACAATGGAAAATGGGACAACAAGGACAGTGCTTGGTGAAGCATGGTACATGGGACAACAAGCATTATGGTGCAACAATGAGATGCAGCATGATGGGCACGGTGAGGTACAGGATGAGGCAGCATTGGTGGGTGCAACAATATGATAACGAGGTCCAACATAGTAATGATGGGTGCAGCATTGTGCAGCATAGTGAGGTGCAACATAATGACGAGGTACAGCACTATGATAGGTGATGGAGCCACCTGGGAGAATCAATTGAAGTAGCCGTCTTCAACTAAGTTTAGCTACCTCATGTATCATCTTCTTAGAGATGATCTATGCTCTTATTTAGATAAGTCAAAGTGTTGACTTCTGTTGTAAATGTACTCTCTCTCTCTCTCTCTGCTGAACTATTGAAGAACATATAAGAAGAATTGATCAAGGGTTTCCCCACATAGGGGTTTGTCCATGGCTAGCGCCACATATTGTGTCCTCTTGTTTTGGCTTGTCTTCTGCGATTTATGTTTATGTTCTATCTGCAGTTTACTTTAATGTTGTTGTGATTGCTAATCTGGAAAAGATATTGAGCTAACTGTGAAAATTGAAATAACTTGCTCTAAGCATAAAACATACCTAAAATTAACAATTTCCAACTGGGGGCAGAGATACATGGGGCCTGGCACATGCATGCCATAGCTCTGAATTAAGGTTTTCCCTTTTTCCAATTTGCAAATTACTGTCTAAGGATACATGTACCTTATCTGCCTCTTGCTCAACTTCCACCAAGGCAATTCTTCCCAGTTCATCCTGGAAAGTTTGATCATGGCTCCGCCCTTCAATCCTTGTCTTGTCTGCAACATGGGTGTTAGTATCTTGTTTGACAGTGGCACCCTTAAAGCTAACTCCTTGGATTTTGATTGCTGTCACATCATCTTCAAATCTATGATCTTCTTTCTCCTTGGCAGCCTTTGATGATATCCACAATTCCATTTGCTCTAGCATCTTTGCGAAGGCTTGGTTATAATCTTCAAATTTTTTATTTGGAAGCATTCTCCTAGTTACCTTCAGACTTCAATTTCGGTGCTGAAATTCTTCTCCCCGATATTCCCCACAGCTGGCCAAAATCAAGGCTCTAATACCACTGTAATGTTCCTAAGTAGGAATGTAAGTGATATTAAGCAAATAAACTGTGCAGCAGCATATAAAAAATAAAACACACATCAAACATCCATGAAAACGTTGCCAATAAGGAACTACTGAGCCGTATTATTAAAAATTTGTAGGCTAGATACAATATGAAATGGAATGGTGCACCTAAGCTTGTCCCAATGAACAAGCGAGACCAACCTCAGGTGTGAAAATAACTGAGCTGAAGGCTGCCTAGCTGCTACACCACTCTGCATTGCGCTGCCCCAGTAAACTGTTGCCTTGCTGAACTTGGACTAGCTGGAAGGTGCTCAAAAACTGCCTAGAAAATTGTGTGCTTTTAACCCCAGACTCCTTGGACAAAACTCAGAAAAACCCAAAAGGAGATTTAACTGGTTTTGAGTTTGGATTTTCGACCTCCTTGGAGCCTCTCCCCAGCTTCGACTGCCAATTTCAACCTGTAGGAAACAACCTGCAAATCCTTCTGCAAACTCCTCCAAAATGCTGGTTTTACCTGTGCTATTCAACTCCTAGCTCCCCGGATGGCTCTTGGCCAAGATCAACTGCTCCCCAAGTCCCACAAATTTGCTGCTGGATGGCTCTTTGTAGTCCCTTTGTCCAGGAATTCGACTGACTGTTGCGCTGGTTTAGCTGGCTGCAAACTCTAGTGAAAATGCCTTCTCTATGCTGTCTCCTCAACTCCCGGATCTCCCAACAAGCAATGAATTCCCTTGCTGACCTCCAACTCCTCCTATGTGTTTTCTGGCTGCCCAGGAATACGTAGTCTCCTCTCTGCATTGATGGCTGAAGTGTGTTGTTGTCCCTGACTCCCTGAAACTCCTGTTAGAACAACCTCCCTAGGGCGGGCACGGATGGTCCCCCGAAGTAGAGGTTGAATCTCCCACGTGAGATATTTGTGGCTAAGCAGTTGATAGACTTGCTAAGCAGCAAAGCGTACAAGTGAGTGTTTGTTTGCAAATGTAGTAGATGATCCAAAATGAGAGCTGATCTCTCCTTATATCTCCTTGGGCCTCCTTAGCCTCATGTGGGCCCCTCCATCCATCCATTCGATTTCCCTCCAAGCATATCGAATGGCTAGTTTGAATTCCCCATGTGGGTGGCTCCCACATTCCACTAGCTACCAAATAAAGTCGATTTTGGCCCCTAAGTCCCTAAGTCGAAGTGTGGGGCCCTCTTCCTAAGTAAAAAATGTGCAAAATTGTGTAGCAACACCCTGTTACTAATGTTTTTGAGAAGGGACATGACACTCTTGAAGGCTTTGAATGACTTGGCTAGGGGACAAAAAGAGATGCTGGAGGAGATCAAGCAGCAAAACAGGGACAAGGGCCACCATTGTGAGTTCCTTTTTGGGGAGACATTAGGAGCCTCACAATAGTCGACCATCCTTCACTGGCCACTCACCCACCAGCCTATAGTGGGCCAACCAGAATCACGCTGCCTGCTTTCTTACCATCAACACCAAGTGAGCATGGGGGATTGAATGATCAAATGCCCATGGGGGATTTCTTCAGGGAATGGCAAGCCATGGGGGAAGATTTCAAAGCGGCCTTGTCATTTAGAGACTATTGTCAGCTCAAACAGAATGAGAAGGGCATGTACAATGGGGGGCATAATTCACAGAACTTAGAGCTACAACGCACTATTGGGAGAATGTATTTTCCCACATATGATGGTTCTTCCAAGTGCACAGCTCGAGCTTGGGTGGAGAAGCTAGATACTTATTTCTAGTTTAATCAGATGACAGAGGTGGAGGCCATCAAAATGGCTACCCTGCACTTGGAAGGGGAGGCGCATGAGTGGTGGTTTCATGGCTTATCCACATTGGGGCATGCCAACGTGACTTCATATGAGGACTTCACACAGAGAGTGGTGGAGCGTTTTGATAGGAGGGATCCAGAGGCTCACTTCAGAGAATTGACCCAACTTAGACAGACTGGCCAACCAGAGCACTACATATCAGAGTTTTTGAGGGTTTCAGTTATGGTGTCAGACTTGTCCGAGGCTAGGAGGGTGTACACTTCATAGAGGGGTTGTTGGGGCCACTGCGTGGATTGGTGCAGCCACACAAACCCCCGACTTTATAGGAGGCAGTGACTTGTGCTAGGGACTTGCAGGGGTCCATCCCCAAGACCAGGGCAACTTTTCCCTCACGCACTCCCTACCCACAGAAGGGAGGTGACACCAGACCCCCACCACAGCGAGCAACCCAGGGGCGTGGGCAGTTGGATGAGGAGACCAGAAGAGATCTCTGGAGGAGGAAACTATGCTTTACATGTCGGGATCCATGGGCACCAGACCACCGTCCATAGCCGACAAGGCTCACTATATAGAGGTCTTCTCGGATAGTGATCAAGAGGACGATGTGGAGTTGGAGTTTGATGGAGGAGATAGCAAGGGCCGGACAGATAGGGGACCACCACCACCACCACCACTCGGGGGAGCATCTTTCACACCTACTGGGGGAGTCCTTGCTTCTTTGCATGGGGTTCCCAAGTTTTTGACTATGAGGATACGAGGCACAGTGCATGAACAACTATATCAGTCTTAGTAGACAGTCGGGCCACCCACAATTTCATTGATGCCTAGATGGTCCAGAGGAGGGGCATCACTACATAGGAGTTCGGGGGATTCTCAGTCCTGGTGCCGAGGGACAAGATTATGCAGTGCAACTAGTATGTTCCTGCATTGACAGTGACCATGGGGAACTATTCGGTGACAAATCATTTTTTTGTTGTGGATGTATCGGACACCAATGTGGTGATGGGTGTCCAGTGGCTTTACTCCCTTGGCCGGTTCACCATTGACTGGAGGAAACTGAAGATGGAGTTCACAGGGCCTAATGGCAAGTTGGTGGTTCTGTGGGGCATGCACTCATATCCTCCATAGACGGTTTCAGCGCACAGGGTGGAGGCTGACTTGAGGCATGGGGACATAGTGTGGGCAATGGAGCTGAGGATTTCAGAGATTAGGGGTGAAACGTGTCAAGGAAGAATTGACAGGTGTTGGTGAGAAGAGTGGAGATGACGAGCTTGTTAGAACAACCCTCAATGGGTTTGCTAAGGCGTGGGATGTCTTTGTACAAGTTATTGCAGGAAGACATGATCTTCCAAATTGGGAAAGGCTATGGCCAAATTTTACTTAGGAAGAACTTAGGAGGAGTCTCGTCAGTGGCACTAGCAACACCAGACAAAAGGGTGAAGGAGAATAGGAAAATGTTGCTCCTGTAGGGAAGAACAAAGCGAAAAAGGAATCCAACAAAGGGTCCAACTCCAAGGGGGACAAGAAGAAGGACCTATCAAAGGTCAAGTGCTATGGCTGTCATGAATTTGGCCACAATGTCATGTGAAAATTCCTGAATCTAACACATCAGAAACCCCTACTGCAATTGCTGGTTTATAATCTCCTACTTGTTCTTTACATTAACAAGTTATTGAATTGCATAAACATTCAAGTAAACACTATTGCAGCCTTCACAAATATACAGATCATGCACTAAAATTAACTGAGACAATAACACAAGGGACACTGTTATTTTTGGACAATCGTCCCTGGAAACCCCAATTCGGGAAAACGGTGCAGCATATAGAGGGTTTGTATTATTAAGCAGATTTCGTGAATACAACTAGGGTGCCAGAAATGGCTCACCCAATAGAGAATACCCTCTGCAATAGTACCTCTATCTGGAGACAGATATTCCGACAAATCAGCAAACAGATGATCAAACCCCATAGCGACTTTGGTTGTTCCCTATGCTGGACAATGAAAGCTGCTCCAAGCACTGCTCTGGAACTGCGTCACTCCTCCAGGAGTTGCGTCACCCTCTCTCGGCTCAGAATCTGCTGATTTGCTCCCAGTCTGCCCCACAGAATCTCCCCAGTGCTGCCTCTGAGGCCCAGCGTCAGCCTCTGCGGCTTCTGCGTCCTCTGCGTCAGCCCTTCTAGGGCTTGCGTTGTCTCTCCCGGCACTGCGCTGCCTCTCTGCTATGTATTCTTTAGCCTCGGATGAAAATCCCTTGTTGAACTGCCCCTCACTACAACTCTGATCACTAACTCGATTTCCTCAGCAAATCGCCCCAGAAAATCAAATTCTTCGATCTCTCTTGGTGTGTCTCCAACTGAACCTCAAGCCTCCTCTTATACTTTTCCTGTTGACGATTCAACAGCCGAGATTAAGTCCGTAATCAACAACTAAGATTAGATCTGGTTTGATCCTCGTCTCTTAGAACTTTCTCACCTATTTTATATTAATACACGTTAATATTTTAATTTTCCTAAGTTTAGACTTAGGAACCCCATTAAAAAAATTAATTATTTTAATATCTCTTCATTCGGGTGGAATTTCTCCAAACGATTTCCGGGTCTTGGAGATCTCATGTACCTTAGCCTCTCCACCAAATTTCATGGCTAGAGCACATCCAATGCTACCCAAAATCAACATGTCAGTAATTGCCCATAAAGGAAGAAAGGTGACAAGAAGGGCAAGAGGCAGATGACAACTTCAACAAATGCAGATGAGCTTTCTAGTTGGATGGAACGGGAGTTTGCACTCATACCTTGCTTAATGAGCTCAACCTCACAAGGCATTTGGTACATACACAATGGGGCATCATTCCATATGACAGGAGTTAGGGAGTACTTCTCCAGCTATAAGGAGGAGGAAATAAGATTCCAGATTGAGATGGGGAATAAGTCCAAGTTCTCCAGTTGGGAGGGGGACTGTCCTATTTCAGAGGGAGTCTGGCAAGCCGATTCCAATCCATGATGTGTTGCATGTGTCAAGAATGGGGATGAACTTGATTTCCATTTATATCCTACAGGATAAGGGGTAAAATGTACTCTTTAGAGGACAAAAGGTGTTGATAAAGCACTGAGAGTGGAAGTCACCCATAGTAATTAGAGTCAGGAGTGGTAGAATTTACAAGTTGCAGATGGATACTCCAAAGGCACTAGTAAGCAACAACGATCTGAGAGATTAGGGAGAGCTTTGGCATAGGAGGATGGGCCATATCCATCACGGGGCACTTAAGTTGCTTAGGGAGACAGTGATAGGTGTTCCAGAGGTGAGCACAGAGCACGATGATGTGTGCAAGGGATGTGTATTGGGGAAGTTTGCTAAGGCAACTTTTCCAAGGAGTGACACTAGATCCAAAGGTGTTCTTGATTTAGTTCATTTTGATATATGTGGTCCGATGTCAACTCAGTCTCTCAGAGGGTACAAATATTTCGTTACCTTTATTGATGATCACTCTAGGAAGACCTGGATTTACTTCTTGAAGACCAAGGATGAGGTCTTTAGTCACTTCCAAGAGTTCAAAGCTCTTGTGGAGAATTCAATAGGCAGGAAGGTGAAGGTTCTTCGGTCAGATAATGGAGGCGAGTACACAGGGAAAGCGTTCCAGGAATTCTGCACTAGGGAGAGGATTAAGAGGTAATGGATGGTTCCTTACAACCCGTAGCAGAATGGAGTTGCTGAGAGAGAGAACCGTTCCATATCAGAGGCAGCAAGGGCCATGATGTATGACCGGGATATGCCACGATACTTATGGGTAGAGGCATGCACTACCGCGGTATATATTCTGAATAGGGTCCCGCATAAGGCGTTGGGAAAGATGACAACAGAGGAAGTGTTTAAATAGAAGAAGCCAGATGTCAGCCACTTCAGGATATTTGGTAACTTGTCTTATTGCTACATTCCAGGGGAAACACATTCCAAGTTGGATTAGACTGCAGAGAGAGGGTACTTTTTCGGGTATAGTGAGAGACTTCAAAGGCACACATGACATTTTTCCAGGGACCAGAACGATAATTGTCAGGAGAGATGTTCGATTCATGGAGGACAAGGCATATTGGAGTTCTTGAGATTTTCCAGTAATAGTTGATCATAATGAGTAGCCAACAAAAGCTCCAAGGGTAGAACAACATAATTAGGGATAGGATAGTACAAGTACTATTACTAGTATGAGCACAGGCTTAGGTACAGTTGTTTCAGAGAGTTCATGGAGTGTGGAGCAGTAGATGTAGTGGATTTGAGAGTCGCATCAAGAGGATGTGGAAGTCCAAATTCCACCATCTACAGTTGGTAGGAGGAATCGAGAGGTTCAACAGACACTTAAAGATGCTCAGGAGTTTGTGGGGACTCCCAAGACAGGTAGGAGGGAGCAAAGACAAGCAAACATGTACATTGGGTACATGGCATTAGTGAGATCGTGGATATAGAGAGCATTCTAACTATCAGGAGGCTACACAACAACAGGTGTGGCAAGATGCAATGGTTGAGGAGTACACCTCGGTCATGTAGAATGATGTTTGGGAGGTGGTGCATAGACTGACAAACGAGGTGGTATGGTGGTTGGATCACGCTGGATCTATAAGATCAAGCACGGTGCAGATGGTAGCATCGAGAAATACAAGGCAAGGTTTGTGGCCAAGGGGTTCTCTCAGGAGGGAATAAATTACAAGGATACATTCGCTCCAGTGGCCAGGTATACTTTTATTAGGGTCGTGATCTCACTTGCAACACGGATGGGATGGCAAATCCATTAGATGTATGTTAAGACGATGTTCCTTAATGGTCAATTGGAAATGGGTGTACATTGAACAACCAAAGGGCTTTGTAAAACATTGTAGTGAGACTCACGTGTGTGGATTGAAGAGAGATTTGTACGGGCTCAAGCAGGCTCCCAGGGCGTGGTATGAGCGCATCAACAGATACTTGCAGGGGATGGGCTTCATGAAGAGTGAGGTAGATGTGAACCTATACTATTTGATGGTTGGGGGTGAGGTACTCATTCTTGTCCTATATGTGGACGACTTGTTCTTGACAAGTTCATTGGGGCTCATAGAAGAATGCAAGAGGGACCTAGTAGCAGAGTTCGAGATGAAAGACTTGGGGTTAATGCACTACTTTCTAGGCATGGAGGTGTGGGAGATAAATGGAGAAATTTTCCTTGGATAAGGGAAGTACTGCATCAAGATCTTGAGGAAATTCGAGATGGAAGATTGCAGTGCCATGTCTACACCTATGCTAAACAATTGGAGGAAGGTAGATACATATAAGGAGAAGGATGTGGACCTACTTTATATAGGCAGTTGATTGGCTCTCTTATGTACTTGGTCAACACTAGGCCAAAATCCAGATATTTCCCGAATTGGGTTCCCTCGTATAAATAGAGTGAGGTTGATTTAGAAGGATCATTGTCACACACACTCATTGTTTCTCTTGTGAGAAAGTGTGCACTAGTTTCTTGTCTCTTGAATGCAATGGATCACTAAAGGATAGTGAATTGTCTTAGGCAGGGTAAAATTTCTTGGAGGGATTTTCTCGTCGATTGATGAAGTGACACTATGATGAATTGTGCTATTTTATTGCGAGTATCTTCTTCCATTTTGCATAGGGGTTTCTATGAAGTTTTCATGATATGTTGAATATTTTATGGCTCTAAAATCTTCTTTGCAAAATTTGTCACATAGAATCCATCAAGGAAAGTTAGAATAACATTCCTTGAGCTATAATCTCCAATTGATTGAAAATTGTTAGAATAACATTCCTTGAGCTATAATCTCCAATTGATTGAAAATTGCTAGGGTTTGATTGAGAGGCTTTCTCTCTCTTGTTCCAACCAAGGCCTTCCACCTTTAACCTCACCCTTTTTTGACTCCATGTGCCCAAGATTAATAAGGCACTAGTCCATGTGTGTCAATCTTTAAAAAATTTAATCTTTTTCTTCTTTTATTATGGTAAAATAGGGTTAGGTTATGGCAAAATCTGTATTAAATAACATAAAATCTCTTAAATATTATAGTCCTAGGGTTAGGTTTTGCATCTGTTAAATTGAGAAAGGAAAAACGTCATTTTTATGCATTTTTCAGCCATAATTCTAAGGTTTACATCTAGGGTTTAATAACTATTTTGTGTATTTTCAACCATCAAAAGGTTGTTATCTTTTCCCTTGTTTCCCCATTAATAACCTTTGATAATTTTTTGTTTATCATCAATTGAGGGTTGTTTTTTTTTGCTATTGATTTCGTAAATTTTGCATGTTTTAAATTGTTCTTATTTTAAAACCTAATTTATAACAACAATCTTTAATTAAGGTAGCATGTGTTTGGAATCTATTTGAGCATTGTTACCCACCAAAATGGGTAACTCCATAGGAGAAAACTTTTCTCCTACATTTGACAGGCAGTGGGAGAGCTAGCCAGCCAACAACCCATGGTAACCACTATTTGACGATGACATGCCATGTGCCTTTGCCATTTGTATCAACCATGTTCCTCTCACCATTCGACATTTACGCTTGGATGAAGGTTTGCTGCTATTTAAAAGGCACTTTATTCATTTTGCAATTGGGTGCTTATACTTTTTTGTTTTGGGCATTTAGTATGGATAAAGGAGTGATTTGAAAGATTGACTGGTCTTGACTGTAATTTTGTTCTCACCTTACCAGGGGGGTTAATTCTTAGCCCTAGTCTAGTGGGACCTCCCTTGAGGCCTTATGGTTATAGGAGGGGCACTACTTGGCAAACCTTGATTGAGATAGCATGTTCATTGCCCCCTATACCATACTTGACACTTGCCATGCCACATTACAAGCCCCATATACCACATCCATTCTTTGGGTCTAACTTGTCATTGGTTCTTTGGGATTTGGTACCCATATGTCCATACTCCTTGACTAGGGCCGGGAAACTATTGCCTCCTGGAGGTTGATGTAGCTAAAAGAATGAAAAGGCATATCATGGCGACAACAAAAGAAAAATGCAAAAGATGGTTAGGGACATAAATTAGCGTGTGGGAAAAAGCCTAGCATGAGCTCTACCCTCATTAGCCATCACCCGATTTCTAAACACATGATGCTCCTTCACATCAAAAGGAACCCTTGCATAGTCCAACCTTCATGAGCGATGAACTGACTCATCTTAAGGGGTAATGAAAGTGCTACATCATTAAGAGCAAACTTTAACCCTTTAGCTATGTGCAGTAATGCAAAGCATTATCAAGAAGAAGTAAAAGGTGCACAAGAGGGGTGGAAAAATCAGGTTGAGTGGGTAACTCAAGCATCCACGATTGCTCCCTCCTTTTACATTCATACACTTATGATGTGGACACTGCATCAGTTGGTCCCTTTGACCATGGCACTTGGCCATGAAGCTTTTCCCTCTCCAATATCATGTATTTACACTAACACCTATTGATTGAGGGGTTGACCTTGGAACTAATACTTCCCCTTGAGGTTTGGAAGCACCTAATGTTGAATTTTTGTAGCTATGGTTGGTCTTCATAATTGATATTTTAGCCCTCCATATATATGTAATATTAAATTCAAGACATGTTCTTCATGTTGGCTTCAAAAAGAGGGAATTTTGAATTTCTAAATATTGAATTTTTGCCTCCAAATGTAAGGTTAGCTTTAAGTCGGCCCTAGTGAAGGGTCACACCAATTCGGCCTCCCAAGATCACTATATATATGCCATTTGACTTCCTCCTCTTGGCCAATTCGGATCAATCACAAAAGAAAGTATCATCTGCTCATCCATACGAAGGAGACAAGGAAAGGAAGGTCGAAGTTGTCTAGAAGAAGACCAATCTCTCTCTCTCTCTCTCTCTCTTCTAGTTTGTTCTCACACGTGTAGTAGACAAGCCAAATCTTTCTGTGCATCTTCACTGGGAGCAGGCCGAGATTTTCTATGGAAGGAGTAGGTCCAAATTTCGGCCTGCTTGAATGATCTTGACCAAATCTTCAAGTTGCATTTCATCTCATCTTCTGGACAAATATGTCTTGGAATATTGTTGGTCAGTTTGATCTTGTTTTGACTAGAAGGATTAGATGTATTTCTTGATGAGCTGAATAATTTCTCTAAGAAAAAAGTTGTTAGGCTTTCCCCCAAGTGGGTTTTCCCAAGGTAAAATTCTTGTGTCTTTTGTTTGGCTGTCTCTATATGATACTACTGGCATTTTGTTTCTACTATTGAGATCTTCTGTGTAATTGCTTTATGATGAATGTGAATGCAAGAAAGATTAATATAAGAAATCATAAGAATTAATTATGAGATTAGGAGATCCTTGAAAAATCAACACCTAATAGGGTTGACTATTAGCTACCTCTATTAAGGTAGGGAACACCTTTACGGGACTTGTTGTAGTTAGATATTGGAAGGTGATCCTTGTTTGAAGTATTAATATGCCCCTAACATTCATGCTTGGTCCACTTAGATGCATATAAGATCTTAAATATGATGGATGGTTGCTTTCACTTTATGTCATGTTGCTTTTGTCAGGTGGTCCATAGTAGCCTAGGCCTTGAGGGCGCCCACTCCATAGGTACCTAGCCCTCTTTAGAGAAATAGATGGCTTAGCAGATGCAACATTGAGAGAGTTCAACCTCTTGATGACTTGAGCAGATGTTGCGTTCCTTGAAGGAGCCTCAGGATCCAGGACATTGTCTACTTTGACCTAGCATAGAGGATTCTTCATGATGACATCAGTGGACCTAGCATGCCTCGAGGTTGGCCTTGACACAACTTGATGGGCAGGACCTGATTTAGAGTCCAGATTAGAATGGTCTCCCATTGAGAGACTAGAGAGGGCTTGTTGTACTTGGAAAAGCCCTAATGTTGGAGAGAGGAGGCTTTTATTTGGACAGTTGGAGATCCTTGGAGATCACATGATGGCACCCTAGCTGCACTTGGGATCCTGGAGGAGGATTTGAGGGCATGTCAAATTTTGGATGATCCAAGCACTTTGACACTTTTTCACACCTCAACACACCTTGGCATGGCATTTGGAGCCCTAAAAGGGTATGACACCAGCGTTATGAGAGGCAATGACTCACATGTGTGGGTATTTATGGTCTAATTTGTTGTTGAGCTAGTGGGTTGGCTTGTAAACCAAGCTTATCTTGTGTCAAACTTGTTGTAGGGGCTTTATTAGACTAAAATTACTTGATGTAGGCCTCATATAAATAGAGGTCACCTCCTTTTCATTTTCGTCGTCACTTGTGGATCAATTCGGCCTTCTTAGAGATTTCGACCTAGCTGAAATTTGTCTTGTATCTTGTGGAGATGTGATCTATTGTAGAGTTTTTTTTTTATGGAGCTATTCTCTTGTTTTAGAGATGTCATTTTGGAACAATAAAGGATTGGTTCATGCATTTTTCTTGTAAGTATTCTATGTATTTGAATATCTTTATGGCTATCACATGGAATGGATATTGTTAGGGTTTCTATGTGCTAGTTTTTGTTTGAAAATTTTCTATGAAATCTTGGCAACGGTATTGTGTGCATTACCATTTTAAGATCTCATTTGACAATCCCTTGAGTTATCCTTCATGTTAATCTCTCCTCAATGACTTTGTTCCCTCATAAAATGATAGCTAGGGTATGAAACTAGGGATTTTCATATTCCCTTACTCCATTCTAGGGTTTAGTTTTCTCCTAAGTAGATCTCCCTCTAGGCTCCATCACCCAAGGTCAAGCACTGACCTTTCCACATTGTTGATCACACCATAAATCACCCATAAATTTAATTTCTCTCTCCTATTTTTGATTTTCGGCCTCTTAAGAAAGCAACTAGGCTAGGCTTAGGGTTGAAATTCAACTAGGGTGCATGCGTTGGCTCATGGAAGGGTTCAACATGTAGTTGGTGTGAAAATTTGGGAGACCCAAATTTCTACCACAACAATTGATTAAGTTTCTTCTATTTGTTAAATTATTGAACAAATTATTTATTACATCCTACAACAAATACCGAAACTAATGCACTGCAACTTTCACTAATTAAAATTATATGCGGAAACAAGAACTGAGCAAGAAAGAAATACACAACACAAGTGACACTATTGCTTTTGGACAAATGTCCTCGAAAAACCCGATGTGGGAAAACCGGTGCAACAACTGAGGGTTTGTATTATTAAGCAGTAGTTTTCTGAATACAATCTTTGGATGCCTTATTGGCTATCCAATACAGAGAATTTGACTGGCAGAAGATTAGTGAGAAATACCTCACACTATCACTGGTGATCCGACATTGATCCAGGCCCTGGATGGCTGGCCCCACGCTGGCTCTGCGCAACTACTGTGTCAGCCTACGCAGTTCTGTGTCAACCTCTCTGGGATCTGCGTCACCTCTTCTTGGATCTCTTGCTGTCTGGAGCTTCGTTCCTTTGGCTCTCTGGTCTCACACCCCGACTTCTGGATTTGGAACTCGACTTCCCAGCCGAATTTCAGACTCCCTCTGAAGCTCTGCGCTGTCCAACGTGGGCTTTGCGTTGCCACTTCTGGATCTCTCTCTGCCTCCTCTCCTGTCTATTCTCGGTTCAGGAAACTCTCCAACCGGAACTATCCCTACCGCTCACTGCAAGAAATCACTTCGATCTTCTCTCTAGCAACGGCTGCGCTGCCCTCTATGAGAAATTCAATCTCTTGATCTCTCTCCGGTGTTTTGAAATGCCCATCGAAGTCCTTATAATCCTCCAATTGAGTAATTAACGACCCAAATTAGATTCTAATCAATGGCTCAGATCATTTGGACTCGATCTTCGTCTTCTTCTAGAAATTTCACCCTCAGTTTGATTAATACCCTTTAATTATTTTAATTTCCTAAGTTTAGACTTAGGCACCCATTAAAAATAATTAATAATTTTAATAAAATTGCATTCGGGTGGAATTTCCCAAAATGATTTTTGGGTATTGTGGAATACATGTGTCCTAGCCTCCCTGCAAATTTTGTGGCTTAGAGCACATCCGATGCTGCTAGAAATCAACACTCCCTCTTAGTGAGGAACGTGCTCTAGTAATGCAACCTGCTGAAGTATCACTTTGAATCTGAAGCATCTCCCTTTGCGTTGCTGATGTCTAACATCACTGCCCATCAACTACTGCGCAAATGCTGCATCTGTACTGCTGCTGACCCTGCCACTGCCAACACTGCATTCGTTTTGCAACCCTTGTAAATGCTGCATTTGTGCTGCTGCTGGCCCTGCCACTGCCAACGCTGCATCTGCACTGCAACCTTCTCCAACTGCTGTTGCTATCGCACCAACAATGGAAAAACATCCAAAATTACTGAATAGGTGTTCCGTGTGATGCATCTGCTGTTGGAGTTCTAACTACTGCTAGTATTTGCGTTGTCACTGAAGCCACTAGGCTGCTGTTGACTCTACTCTGTGCCAACTACACTGTTGTCAACGCTAGCTTTGATTCTGGCGCTCCTAGCCATTGCAACTGTCACTCTGACACTCCTCTGCATCAATTGACCCGGATCATCCTGCTACTTCTGATATGGGCTCCCGTAGCAAGGTATTGATCTAAGAGGTGGACTCCTCAAGGATCCTGCTTATCTGCAGTTCTTTCGAACTACAGTGCTAGATCACCCCACCCCTCCCTTGGAGGTATCTGGGCAATCATGGCGAACTCCTCTTCCTCGATCTTTGCAGCTGCAGCCTGCGGATCATGTTTCTCGTCCTTGTCCTTCTTCTTGAGAGGACACTGTGTAGCGTAGTGACCAAATTCACCACACCAGAAACATTTGATCTTTGAGATGTCCTTCTTTTGCCTCCGCTACTCCTACTGCCCCTTTGATACAAGTGCTGCATTCTCGTCCTCCTCCTTGGGCTTCGTCCCATTGCTACTGTTGCTATCAAGTTTGCACTTGACTAAGTCTCTCCTCATATCTTTCTGCTGAAGAACGGCCCACATCCCTTCCCAATCTGGCAATCTCTCTCTGCCCAAGATGCTTTGGACAAATACTTGCCATTCTTCTGAAACAAAATTCAGGGCCAGTCTCACCATCTCGACA
This sequence comes from Pinus tabuliformis, assembly GCA_031772625.1. Lineage (NCBI taxonomy): Eukaryota > Viridiplantae > Streptophyta > Pinopsida > Pinales > Pinaceae > Pinus > Pinus tabuliformis. Next base: position 90,056,830 of record CM062807.1, on the reverse strand, counting down.
AGCTGAGGTGTTGACACCATAGCTGCCAACAAGTCTCAGATTTCATGAAGCCTTGTTAGGGACGGATGAATGCTTTCCCCCTTCTGCATCTGTGTGGATCTCATCTTTTGCTCCAAGTACATCTTCCGCTGCTCGGAAGATCCTTCATATAGCGTAGCCAATGCTTCCCACATTTGTCGGGCAGTATCCTTGCCGACAATGTGACACACTACGTGATCTCTCACTCCGTCGAGGATCAATTGCTTGGCCTTTGCCATCTCACCCTTGTACTTCTTGAGTGGATCTGGATCCGCGGGTACCTTTGCCACACTGTCGACATAGGTTTTGAGATTGTGCTCATCCAGAAGGCATGAGATCCTTGCCTTCCAGATCACATAGTTGGATGCACCATCCAACCGATCCTGATCTCACAACCCATTAGCTGCCATCTCTGCCAACGAAAAAGTCGAACTGCCTCCTCTCTCCTGTGCGCAACACCAGGCTAGCTTACGCACTCCTTGTTGGAGTTAGTAGATTAGCTCCTCTCTGCTGTTGCTAAGCACTTGAGAAATTGAATTCCCTGGCTAGGAATTCTCTGAGGAAGAAATTCCCTCAAGTGTCTCCTTCCTTCTTCTGACATTTTTCTGCCCCAGTAACTGCTAAAGACTGCTCTGCGTTGAAGCTTTTGCACTACTCCCTCTGTCACTAGTAAATGTCGATAAGGAAATCTTTCTCTTTGTCGACTCACTTAGAGAGAGTTTTTTCGCATGAAAATTTTGCCCTGCTGGCCTGAACTGTGCGATCCCTCTGGGGATTCGATTTGCTGCCTACGCAACACTTCGACTTCTCTTTAGCGCTGGGCTCTTCCGGCTTTGCTCTCTTGCTCACCTACAACTTTGATACCATGTGAAAATTTGGGAGACCCAAATTTCTATTGCAACAAATGATTAAGTTTCTTCTATTTGTTAAATTGCTGAACAAATTATTTACTGCATCCTACAACAAATACCGAAACTAACACTACAACCTTCACCAATTAAAATTATATGCGGAAACAAGAACTGAGCAAGAAAGAAATACACAACACAAGTGACACCGTTGTTTTTGGACAAATGTCCCCAGAAAAACCCAATGTGGGAAAACCAGTGCAACAACTGAGGGTTTGTATTATTAAGCAGTAGTTTTCTGAATACAATCTTTGAATGTTTTACTGGCTACCCAATACAGAGAATCTGACTGGCAGAAGATTAGTGAGAAATACCTCACACTATCACTGCCGATCTGACACTGATCCAAGCCTTGGATGGCTGGTCCCAGGCTGGCTCTTCGTAGCTACTGCATCAGCCTACACAGTTTTGCGTCAACTTCTCCGGGGATCTGCGTCACCTCTTCCCGGATCTCCTGTTGTCTGGAGCTTCGTTCCTTTGGCTCTCCGGTCTCACACCCCGACTTTTGGCTTTGGAACTCGACTTCCCAGCTGAATTTCAGACTCCCTCTGAAGCTCTGCACTACCTCTGTGTTGCTCTACGTTGCCCAACGTGGGCTCTGCGCTGCCTCTTTTGGATCTCTCTCTGCCTCCTCTGCAATGTATTCCCGGATCAGGAAACTCTGCAGCTAGAACTATCCCTGCCCCTCACTGCAAGAAATCACTTCGATCTTCTCTCTAGCAACTGCTGCGTTGCCCTCTTTGAGAAATTCAATCTCTTGATCTCTCTTCGATGTGTTTTCCAAATGCCCATCGAAGTCCTTATAATTCTCCAGTTGAGTAATCGACAACCCAGATTAGATTCTAATCAATGGCTCAGATCATTTGGACTCGATCTCTGTCTTCTTCTAGAAGTTTCACCCTCAGTTTGATAAATACCCTTTAATTATTTTAATTTCCTAAGTTTAGACTTAGGCACCCATTAAAAATAATTAATATTTGAATAAAACTGTGGCCGGGTGGAATTTCCCTAAACGATTTCTGGGTATTGTGGAATACATGTGTCCTAGCCTCTCTGCAAATTTTGAGGCTTAGAGCACATCCGATGCTATTGGAAATAAACAGTTGGTAATACATTGCCTTAAAATCATCCTTTTCTTGTGGCTAATTCTTCCATTTTAGGGTTGACGTCATTTTCCCTAGGCAATTTTGTACTAGGTCCACACTAATCTATCCCTAGGCTTCAACTTGGGGTTTGCTGAAGGCTTGTTTTTCCTAAAGATGATCATAGTCATCTATCCAAACCTTTTCTTGGCCTTGTGTACGTAGGTAAGCCTATTAACCTTGCCTATTCACAAACAGTAGGTCACTTTGTGCCCTAGATAGGCCTTTTGGAGGGTTCGCATTGCCTTGTTTAAGCTAGTTGAGCCTTGTTCTTAAGTTGAGTACCTATTCTAAGCCTATCCTTGTAATCTCCAAGCCTTAGACTTGATTTATCCATTAGGTGACCTACATAGGGAAGCCTCCCTTGTGGCAAAAATCCACTAAAGAGCAGGAGATAGTGGCTGTGGTGAAAGTGGGCCACACCCCATAGTGCTGTCACTTGGTCTAGCTCCTGCCCTGTGAGATCCCCTCACAAGACCTGCTAGATTTTGAGGTGACAAGCATCTTAGGACTCATCTTAACCCTCTAAACCTACCTTTGGTTATTTGAACTCGCTAATTTATTTTACTTGGGGCCCTACTTCGTTGAATATTATTCTGGGGTGTCTAATTAGCAGGATGCTTAGAGGGTATCTATCCTAGGAATCCTTGGCTTACTCAAATTTCCGAGACCTGTTGGGGAAGCCTCCCTTTTGGGGATAACATCCATTCACAGAACAATAGGGGAACAACCACTAAGGTGACAATGGTGGCTGATCTCATTGTTGCCCTTAACCTGGAGTACCTAGTGAGGCTTTGCACTAGGCTGCTAGATTTTATGGTGACATGAAGCATAAAACTTAATACCCACACACAAACAGAGGTAATTACTCGTTCAAATCAGTGTTTCATTCCTTTGAAAAAACTTCCAAGGATACCTGCACAACACTTATCAGTGATAACAGCAATTACAAATATATTTGCTAGACATGACTTAATGATAGGTATTTTAATGTGCTTCCTATTTGTGATAAAATGGTTACTTGTTATGCCATGTTACCATGTTAAAATATGCTTTTTAGTTAGGAACCATACATATAATTGATGTTCAAAAGAAATTAAATCAGTATGAATATGAATGTATTTTTCCTTTCATCAGCTTTTGCGTTTGAGAGGTGAAAATTTCAAATTGTCCTGTGTGGCTATAGCAGTATGTTCATTGTCTTTTGCTGCATGTTATAGTCATGGTTCTGAGAGCTATTTCAACTTTCTGAGAGTAGGAAGCACAGTTGCTTTGTCATGTTATCATGATAGAATACATCACTTGTGGCCTAGAAAGAGAAAAAACTTTCTTTATAACCAATTATCAAAACATGCTAATTATGGCTTGAAGAGAAAAAGGCCCTCATAACTTTTCTTAAAGTCATTCCAAATATTACTACCGAACTGAATTTATTCTTCTCTATAATTTTTTCTTACTGCTTGCGATGACAGTAGGCAGCAGGGTACCTCACATCCATTTAATTGTACTGCTAATAAGTGTATGCTTTTTAAGTGATGTCCAATTGAGCTGATGATTATCTAATATAGTTTCCTTTTGAATTGTGAAATTGAAGGCTTTGCATTTCGTCCGATAAAACTGTGTTGAGAATTATTTTTGTAGATTATGCTGTGACTGAAGTGCCACTTGATGGAAGCTTCCTTGTCTATTTGAGACAGTATGTTTCAATAACTAATCAGTGGATTATGTGCACCAGCTGATTTAAAAACACAAGTCTTCTGAGATGATTAGAGAACTATGTAGTCCTTTAAAAACTACAGCTATCTGTGGTTTTGCTGGACGAAAATCCAACAGGACAGTAATTACACCAACATGTTCATTATTAAATAGTAATCAATTCCTTGACTTACAGACTATGCAGTCAACTAATCAAAAGTACAACATCAACCTTTTTCTAACAAGGTGATCTCGACCTGAGTGAGGGGACAGTGCTAGTCTTCTTTACCTTTTCATGATTGTATTTTTCATGCCTTTGATGTGTGTTTAGGTGGACCAATGGAAGAAAGATACGATGTTATTGTTGTTGGAGGGGGCCATGCAGGCTGTGAAGCGGCTCTTGCTTCTGCGCGCATTGGGGCAAAGACACTTCTACTCACTCTAAATCTTGATCGTATTGCATGGCAGGTCTAGTTTTTGCTAACACATACTAAAATTGGTGATCGATCATGATTTTTTTTTTGATGAGAAAGAATTTAAGAAAATCAGAAGAACCTATCAAAGAAACAAGCGGATAGAGGAAAGAATATATATATGGAAAAATTTAAGCTTATGCAATTTATGTTTCTCATATAATGACATTGCCCTTATCTCAAACTTGGTGGTTGACATGGGAGGTTATATAGAGATGAATTTGCAATCCTATTCATGGAATTAAGCTAAATTAATATCCCATCTTTGTTCTTACATTTTTTTTTTCTAAATATAAAAGAAAGAAGGAAACTGTATGAAAACGAAAGGCTTGCTTATTTTTTTCGTTAGTTACCAGCTTATTTGTCCTTCAGGATGGAAATTCACTTAAGTGCTTTGCATGTTGCTGATTATCTTGTGACATCCTGTTAAATATTGTCTGCTTACCATATGGAGAAGATATGGTCTGGACGATCAATGAAGCTCACAAGGGCTACAATTGTCCTCCTTTTCAAAAAGTTCCCACTATTCTGAGAGGAAGAAGAAATTGTAGAAAAAATACTGGAACTCGTTTCGTCCAACTAGAGTACTACAAGGGTCATTTTTGTTGTAAATAATCAATCATTTTTGTTGTAAATAATCAATCATTTTTGTTGTAAATAATCATTGACCAATTCCATTGAGATGTTTCTTCAAGGCCATATTTCTTGAAGGGAGTTCATGATGTAGGATAGAAAGGACGCTTGGTGGATGGTAGTTACTATTATTGAACTATTCGGATAATTAAGATATCAAATATGGTGCAAGTTAGATCACGATAACATGACTGTAAAAATCAATAGGGTTGGTCATTGAAAGCATGCTTGATTACATCTTTTGGACCCTGCATAGGGTTAATAGTTTAAATCCTGTTTTGAAAGAAATCGTCGTTCAAATTTCATGGGAAAAAGGGCTTTGTGAAATGAGAAAATAAATTCAACTATTCATCACAAATCACCAAGAAGCTGAAGCCATTTATCACAAAGTTTTCAAAACTTCAATTGTTAGAGGTTGGCAAAATAAGATTTACCACTATATAACATTTAGGAGGTTGCATGAGATAACAGGCATTTGAATGCTATGGTGGTCAATTAAATGTGGGGAATTCAAAGATAGTTTAGCCTAGAAAAGTTAGTTCACATTAGAAGCTGTTGAAAATTGGGGCAGCTATGGGATGAATTTCTCCATAGGAATCCAATAACCCCAAGAGAAGCCCATCTCGCCCCAAAAGAGAAAAATTCAAATTGGTTAAAGAGAAATATTATTGTTGATGTGTTTGACATTCCTCGTATTATTATTTGATGTTACAAAATTTCTTGGGCAAGCAATCATTAATGGCATGTGGTAAAATATATTATTAAAAGCAAAATTAAATTTATGTTTTCCCTCCAAGGTACAAGTCAGCCTCATCATGTCGGCTTGCCCCAATGGTCGTGTCTTTTTGCTTAAAGGAAAAGCTATAAATATACACCTATCCTCCAACATTTTTGGCAATGATTCGGTGTTCTCTGAGGCAGATTGGCTTGGGTCTATGGCTCACATTCCACAACAGTGGCTTGGTTCTAGTTATCTCCAAGGCTTGCATATTTTCTGTGGCTCACATATGTTATCTGAGGCTCGCTATCTATTTCAGTAGCTTACACTATTCTATGAGTGGCTTGGATAATTTCTGTGTCTCAGTTTCTCAGAGGCTCGCATAATTTCTATGGCTCAGTTTCTTAGAGGCTCGCATTTATTTCTGTGGCTCGCTTTTGTTTCTCCAAGGCTTGTACTTATCTCTGTGGTTCGCTTTTGTTTCTCATTTATCTATTTTTTTGTATGAGGCTTACATATTCTTTGTGATTTATATATTGATGAATGGATATGATCTATGGCAATATTATCTGTTCTCTTAACTGTATTGTATGACTTTGATGGTTGCACCTCTTGACAATGATAATGAAAATGGTGAGGAGCAAGATCTATGGCAATTGTTTTGATAGTGATACCTTTGGTTATGACAGTAATATATGATGGCAATGATACTTGTAATGACAGAGTAAACTTTGATATGGAAAGAGTAACCTTTGATATGGAAGTGACCTTGGTATTGCAATGAATTTGACATGACATTGACCTTGTTCTTGTTAGAAAATCAGAAAGGCAGTAAATATTTTCTTCTTCTTGATAATCAATTTTGATGTTTCTTATTATTATGAGTCTTTATATCTTCTTTCTTTAGTTCATCAAGCAATTACCAAAAGCAGCAGCGCATAAAACATTAGACACCAGATGTAGGCACATGCCAGGGAAAACCCCCCCTCGAGGGGAAAACCCAGTCAAGATAATTCTTCCTTTCAATAATATTCTTTGAGACTCTTCACCCTAAACCAAGACTAGACCTTCCCTCCACACCATGTCAGCCTTCCAAAATTTCGACCCCTTTCCAGCAACTTCGACTAGGCAGTAGCTTCTGGCAACTGGCAGCTTTTGGCAACAGTGAAACTTGGAAGACTTCAATCTCCCAATCCAGAGCACGAAACAGAGAGAGGCAACAAAATTTTGATTTTTCCTTTCTCCTTAGACATCCACAAACTTGCATTCAATTTGGCTTCCCAGCAACAGACTTCGCACTTTTCCCAGCTACAAGAGATATCGAACTTCTTGTGAGAGAGTGATGCTCCAAATGACTTCGACTAGCTTGTATTTATAGGCTTCTTGTGGGTCGAATTAGGGTCCTTAGGCTGACTTGATCTCTCTTCTAGGCCGACTTGGTGTGGAGGATACTTAAATCATATTTGACTCAATACTTAATCTTTTTACATGATTCAAAAGCCCAAGAAGGGTCTCTTTAAAAGTACAATGACTCTATTGACTCAGAATAAATTCTAGAAGTCCTCAATGGGGACTTTGACCTAAAACAAGGTGACCCAAGAATGAAACCCATGCTTTAATAAGTCACAATAATAATAATAAAAATTATTTTCTTTATTCTATTGACAAGTACATTTTTTTTTGCTAAGTAAGTTTAATCTATTAAGAGAAGAAAAAAGATATTTACAGAGTGGTTCTGGCTGTAAAGGAAAATAGCCTATCTCAGCTTGCCGAAGAACTAGTTCTAAGACTGCCCCAACAGAGGGGAAACCAGTCTGATAGTGCGGGAATTACAAAAAAGAGGACATCATTGAACATTTGCCACAGTTTTCTGGAAAGTGCTAAGAAAACAACATAAAACCAGCAATTCATCCTCCTGGATGCGCCTACGTGGACAAAAAAGAAGTAGAACCAAAAGTTAGATGAAGTGCCACCTGGCATTGGTAATTTTGTTGATGAACTCCTCCGTGGCAGGTTCCTCCACTATCGGGCAGCTCCAATCTTCGCGGTTGTCTGGCTGAGATTGCTCGCCTTCTCCTCTTCCTTCAACTAGCTGCGTGTCCTCCTCGTTCATCTTGCGCTTCTCCATGGCTGGCGTGGCAAGCTGAGGGCTATCCCCCGCCATTACTCCTGCATTGAATGGAGCCGAAGCCCAACTTGGCCTGAAGCATGCGGAGGTGATGGTCCGTTCCGTGTTCAGATTGTGCATGCCGTCTTCCCAATGCATGAAGCCATGTGATCTCCCCTTCCTCTGTATTAGACGCGTCCCTTCCTTATCCAGGTGGTGCTGGGCTGGCAGGTGTCGTCCAGCGTTGCCGCACCCCTGTCCCATCGCCTTAACTGTCAGCGGAAGCACCCGCATTCGGGGCTATTGACAAGTACATTACATGATGCCTCAAATACATTAAGTGAAGACTGAACCTAGTTACATTTTCCAACAGTTCTATGATAATGACCTAATAATGTATGACAGTAACAATGATCTATATGAAAATAACATGCGATAGTCATACCTTTGGTTATGAGAGTGATAGATGGTAGTAGCTTCATAACAGTATGACAGTGCTATATGTGGCTAATAACAATGATGGATGGTAGAGCTACTATTATGTTATATGACAATAATGAATGATAGATATTATGACATACATATACATATATATATATATATATATATGGCAGTGATGTGACAATTGTGACAATGCCTATGATGATGACATTGATGTGACAATGGTGACAGTGCCTCTATGACAATGATGTGTGATAGTTGTGACAGTGCCTCTATGACAGATGTGATAGTGTATATGACAGTGATGTTTATGACAATATTGACAGGAGGGCTTGTGAATACCTGTTGCTCTAGTACGATCCAAGATTGGCCCTAGGTGGCCTAATGTGATTTATGTCTCATGATATTTGTACATTGTATCTCAGTTGAACATTTGATGAATATATAAGAAGAATCTAGTTGGATTTCCCCCCTTGTGGGGTTTTTCCCAGGTCTTTGACCTAAATCCCGGTGTCTCTATTGTGCATGCTTTTCTTCTACGGTTCTTTGCTATTCCACTGCTTTGTTGATGTTATTGTTCTCTCTACATAATTGCTAATGATGATATGATGTTATGGGGTGAATATAATGTTGGACAGTTGGCATTGTCAGGATGGGTGTTGGCATTGATGTCAACTAGGCTAGCATTGATGTCAACTAGGCTAGCAGTGATGGCCACTAGGCTAGCATTGATGTGCATGGTGTGTCAAGCTCAGGGGGAGTCCCATGGTTACTGCAGTCTTTGGTAGAGAACTGTCATAGTAGCAGGATGAGGTAAAAAGCTAAAATTTTATAGCTATGATGGTTTGTTGGCTTTGGATTTGAAGGAGGTTCTGCCTCAGGAGACCAGCTTAGATGCCCCTGAGAGTGCCATAGTCAGATTGTGCTCGGAAATAGCTTTCCAACTTTATGTTGAAGTTCGCAAATGGCTTTCGGGATCACAAGTTATTACCAGTCAAAGTTAGGAGCCCCAAAGTCAAACTTACAGCTCTAAATGCGGCATAGGATCAAAGTGGTGACCAAGTTTGGCGTTTTGCCAAATGAAGCGGAGCAGGTAGCAGAGTCGTTAAAAGAGAGCCGGGCGGATGTGGGTAGGCAACCTAAGCAACGACAACAATTTCCATTGGCTAGTGGTGGAGCCCGTTATAGCTCATCCCGACGGCTTTATCCCAGATGGTTCAAAAGGCACGCAAGTATTGAGTGCTCGGGATGACGTAGGCCAAGGCTGAGGCAGATAGTCCACATAACAATGCAGCGAGCGGCAAGCATTTTTATTGGCTAAACTGGAGTCCACTTCATAGCTCATCTCAACGACAGTTTTCCAAGAAGGTTCAAAAGCATGCATAAGAAGAGCGCACAAGAGTTGAAACCAGGGATGACGCAAGCCCGGGATGATGGAAGCATCGAGCTAACGTGGTAGATGACACAATGTTAAAGAATTCGTTGGGGCCCTTAAAAATTTAACAAAGGAATTCCATGCAAAATCATGGCTCAGAACCCTTTTTTTCTCTCCTCATGGTAGATGTGTGGAAACATTTTATTGGTCGGTGATGATGTGAGCATGACGTTAGTACAGGGGACAGGTGGTAGGCAAATTCGACGTTTTCAGGTACTCTAGTGGGCCAAATCTAGGTGACACGTGTCACCATTCAAGAGGCGCCACGTGGCGTTGGTGACATCAGCATGATGAGATCCCAAAGGCTTCATCCCGGACAGGCTACCCTGGAAAGTTTATAAAAGTGTACATGCGGAATTTGCGCGCTGACAAGGCATTGGGCTAGCATGGCAAAGAGTTGATTGGTCCATAAGCGCAGCGCAGTTCTCATTGGGACACGTCATCCCTGAGGTTTGACCCCGAAAGGTTTTAAAAGAGCGCAAAGAGGGAGCAATGGGCTGATTGGGCACCGGGACACAAAGATTGCAGCAACAGAGTTTTGATTGGGTAACACATGCAGTGGGCAGACCCCCCACTGAATAGTTAAGCTCAGAAAGCTTATCCCGGAGGAAAACAAAGGTGCGTTGGGAGTTTTGGGCGGGATAACAGAGCTAGGAGATGGAGTTTTTGGCTGACAATTAACAGTCTCGTCAAATGATTGAAGGCGCGTCCAGGTCATGGTTTTGCAACATTTTTGTGTGTAAAGTGACTATGGGCCTTCAAGCTATATTCAATGAAAAACACTGTGGGCTGTGGGCTTAAGCATGTCGGGCCATGAATAATGAAGAAAGGACTTGGTTTCGTGCGCATTTGAAGACCCTGGGTGCGACAATTTGCAGTGTTAAATAAAGCCCTAGGGGCTATTGAGAAATGGACAGGTCGACAACTACTTGTAGCAATCCTCCATACTTGGCAAGTGTGCCATATGTAGGTTTGCGCCACACTTGTGGATGAGTTGGCAACTTTTTGTCCTATGCAACATATTTGGCAGATACACTAAGAATCAACTATTAGCCATATTTTGGTCATGTAATCATTTGAAAAAATGAGTGGGTCAACAGCTGTTTGAATGCACTGGCTGGGCTAATGACGTCAATGGTGACTGTAGAGATCACTGGATCAAGGAAACAAGGGCCACGAATTGTAGAGCTAAAGTAATGGTGCATGGCTTTATTAGAATGCGCCACACTTGAGTGCCCCTCACGCCTAGCAGAATTCAATGGAAAAGATTACTGAAGTGCACAAATTCATTGAGATCTAATTCTCAATGTGGGAAACACTCAAGTTGCCATTCTGTGATTAATGCTGTTGCAGTGGCCAAGCAATTTGATGTAACAACAACATGGAGAGGCTTGCTAGAGTACACAGATGGACTAAGAATTGGTTTTCAACATGGAAAGCATCGTGTGTCCATTTTGTGATTTATTGAATCAACTGCAGTGATTGAGAACATAATGTATCAGAAGAATGGGAAGCCATGCTGAAGTACTCGCTCGGGCAGTGTGAGATTGATAGCAAGGACTACTTTGCTCTCTGTGTTGCAAAGGAACAAAACTGAGGAACACTGAGTTTGACTGTGGGGGAATGCAACATTGTTGAGAGAGCTGAGTGGAGAGCTCTATGTGTGTGAGTGTGTTGCAGAGAGAGGTTGAGTGTGCCTGTGCAGAAGAGAGTGTCGAGACCAAACTATTGAGTATGCTGCTAAAATGTTGAGGGTCGAGAGCTGAATGTGAGTTGCTGTAGAGTGAATAGCATGAGAAAAAGGCTGAATGATGAGTGGGCTATGTATGAGTGATGGCTGCAGTACAAAACGAAGGGTTGAGTTAGTGAAAGCAACGCTGCGTGGGCTGAGTAAAAAGAAGGCTGCAAAGGAGAATAGAGAGCTGGAAACAGGCAGCGGGGTTGCCATTTACAGTGAGTATTAGTTTCCTTATTAAGTGTGGGTTGGAACCTACAAAATAGGGAGTTGGTGCTTCCATATAGTGGATGTCTCAGTATGGCTTGGGGGTTGGTGCCTTGTGCAAGTTGGTGCTTGCATAAATCCAAGAAATTGCAAGTTGGTGTTTGCAATAAATCCATGAAGTAGATGCTTTAGTTGGTGCTTTTGGTAAGCTGACAGGGTGTCTACAGAAGAAGGAAGTTGGTGTTTCCTACTAGTGGATGCTACCAAACAATCAAAGGGAGTTGGTGCTTCTAGTGAGTGGTGGCTCACAAAAATTAATGTAAAAAGAGTAGGAGCTAATATTTTACATAATAATAAAAACAAATCTTTGGTGGTTTTTCTCCTGGAAGGGTTTAAACTTTACATGTTAAACCTCGATGTCTTATGTGTATGCCGCTCTTGGTGTGTGTGTTTATGTGTTGGTTTATTTATTTGCTGCACACATTATGATAGTAATCGCTCACATGATTGTTGCCAAGTTTGAATATTGAATATAAATTGGCACAAAAGTTCAAAATATCCTTAATACTGATTCACCCCCCCGCTCAATATTAAACATTGTTTTCAACATATAATGTGAAAATGTTGAAAAAGTTTAGAAATGCAATTATCTACAACAAAGAACAATCTAGCCCTATAAGGTAACAAAAGCATCATTCATTGATTTTCTTTTTCTTCATTTTTGAAAATTGCTTCTTGTGCTACACTAAAAACGATAGATTAACTTCAGATGTTCCATTAGTGGGCTAAAGAAGCCTCCTTGGTGCAGTTTAGTAGGATCAACTGTAGATTTTTGAATTTTCTATTATTTGGTGATCCCATAATTTATTTTCTTGAACTATGTGATATATATATGCCTATGATTGGAAATGTTTATTACAATACAAATTAGAAGATCTACATTCTATTGAAATTTCTAAGTCTAACTCGCTAGAAATTCTTCTAGCACTATCTGGTTTATTTCACCTACTTGTTTAATTTCTTAACAAGTTATTTAACCATATAAATACTGAAAATAAACAAAAATGCAGTCTCAACCATCTAGAGATCATCAACTGAAAGAAATAGACATACACATAAGGGACACCGTTATTTTTGGACAATTGTCCCCGGAAAATCCCAACTTGGGAAAACTGGTGCAACAGTTCTGAGGGTTTTATTATTAAGCAGCTTTTCTTGAGTACAACTGGGTGCCAAACTGGCTCAGCCAACAGAGAAATCAATCTGGCAGTAATACCTTTCTTCGGAAGCAGATATTCGGCAAATTTGCTCCACGAAAATCTCTCCAATGCCTCTCTGAGGCTCTGCATCAGCCCTCCTGGCTTCTGCGTTAGCCTGGAACCCTTTACATCAGCTTTCTGATGCTCAGCGTTGGCTTTCTGGCTCTCTTCGTCACTCACGCAGGCCTTGGTAGCCTCTGTGCAATCCCTCTGGCCCTCTATGTGGCTCCTGCTGGATTTGCGTAGCCTTCTCTGCCTCACCGCTGATCCTTGGGCACTATCTCTGCGTCTCTGCTGTGCACTCACTGCCCCTCGCTGCAACTTTGATCACTGGTTCGATTTCTCTCAGCGAACCTCGCTCCAGAAAATCGAACTGATTGATCAACTTGGTGTATCTCCAGTTGACCCTCAAGCCTCCTCTTATACTTTTTCTGTTGAGTCTTTGACAACCGAGATTAAATCTCTAATCAACGGCTAATATTAGATTTGGCTTGATCCATGCCATTTAGAACCTTCTCACCCAGTTTTATTTATAATACCCATTAATATTTTAATTTTCCTAAGTTTAGACTTAGGAACTCCATTAAAAATATTAATTATTTTATTATCTTTCTAACTGGGTGGAATTTCCCCAAACCATTTCTGGGTCTTGGAGATCTCATGTGCTTTAGCCTCTCCACCAATTTTCATGGCTACAACACATCCGATGTTACCAAATCAACACACTCTCCCTATGACACCATCATAAAATATATTCGGTGCCTCTTAGGTGACGGATGCCAAGACAATCTCTTTTCTCTTTATTCTGTACCTTCTCATTTTGTCTTGTAGACTTCTAGTGGATTTTCCTTGCACTCTTTCTTCAATTTCTTTGATGTACTATTTATTTCATGTATTTCTATTGTTTTCAATTTTCGGAGTATCATAGTGTACTCCCACAACTTGGTATCATTCATTGTGTGAAATTTCCTTAAATGCATCAAATGGAAACTATTCTCCTAACTGATTAGCAATTTATTTGTTTACGAAAAATACCAAATAATCCACTGATACATTTTTCACAAATAAAATACGCTGCAGAAGTAAAATTAGGAACTGAGAAATAGATGCACACACATAAAAATTTGACACAATCATTTTGGACTAAAAGTCCCCGAAAAACCCCGAACGGAAAACCAGTGCAACAGATGAGGTTTTATTTTATTACTATGCAACAAATTTCGAGAGTACAATAATTTGGATGCCCAACTGACAATCCTCCGACAAATATATTGGCAAAATATTTGGAGATCTTGGATCTCCTCTGTTAAGCAATTCAACGTCTCCTGGCCTACTTGCACTACTAGCCCCAGAATCACATGCACTTCCTGGAAATTGGCTCCAAGTGAGCTGTCCCACCTCCCTCTGCCTCTGTAAGTGACTTGCTCTGCCTCCTAGAAGCTAAATTGACCTCCAACAACTGAATCAACACTCTTCCGACAACTCGCACTAGGGTTTTTGGTTGCTCGCACTGGCTTTTGCGGCCCTCTCTGCAGATAATTCAACCTCCTCTCTCTTGCCACCCCGACACTGGAGAAATACTAGAAAATTCTTCGGAATCCTACTCTTGAATTTTTTGTTGCTTCCTCTCTCCGATGCTTGCCCTCTGGCCCGAACTCTCCCCTTGCTGAATCATTGTGTATTGGGAAATTCAACACTGCCTTGCTCTCACAACTGTCTCTCTATCCATCCTTCCGAGCTCTCATAACTGTCTCTCTATCCATCCTTTCGAGCTGCTCTCATAATCTCATGTTGAGACTTCAACGACTAGAATTAAATATCCATCAACTACTAAGATCAATTGGACTTCATCAATAGAAGTCTCTAGAGCAATCTCGAACATCCTTAATTAATTAACCTTAATTAACCAACTTTCCTAAGTTAAACTTAGGAAGTAATTTAATTATTGGCTAATTAATTTAATTAAGGTGTTTCAGAGCAATATCTCGCAAAACCATTTCTGGGTATTGGAGATCTTGTGTGCCTTAGCCTCTTAGACACAAATCGAGACTAGAACACCTGTTTGGTGCTACTAAAACAATCCATAAACTAATAGACTGTCCTTCCTAGTCCCATTGACTTACCTTTTTGGTCATTTGGTGGACATTGATATAATTATCTTATTTTATCTTATCAACTCAACAAGATGTCGAAGGAAAATACAATGATTTGTAAAAAAACTTTGAAGTAGATAGTCCTTTAGAGACGAGACAATTATAATGCTTGTTTCTAGGCATTCATTGATGCATTAAGTACTAAGTACAATGATGAGGTCTACTTGAGCTAGTTTGAGGGCAAGAAGAAAAATTGAAAATTGAAATTCATATTGTATTAATATCCACAAGAGACAGAAAAAGGTCAAAGGGACTATAAAGTACAACCAACAACAATAGCCAAGTAGAAGAGGGGGGCCATGAGAAGCCCCTGCCAATGGAAAAAATCAAGTACAAAGGCAACATGAAATGACATAAATATGCAAGAGAGTTATACAAAAAAGATAAGCCTTTGAAAGTGAAGGATAATGAACGAAGAAACATAGCATAAATTAATACGGTGCACTTGCTAAGAGGGGAGGAAGGAGTTAGCTTTGCTCACCATCCAAACTAGTTGTACAAATGTCAACAATAGGTGGTTCCCAAATAATTTCCTCTTGTGAGTGGCTTGGACTAATAGGACCCCATGGAGTCGTGTTGCATGGGGATGCATTTCTTGTCCCCAAAATGAGGATGGAAACATCCCCAACAAAATTTCTGCAAATCAGGTGATGTCCCTTCAAATTGAGTATATCCCACACAAAAACATGAAAAATAACACTATTTTTTTAAGAAGTAGAAAATAAAAACAATATATGGGCCCAACAAGGTGTTGATTTTTCAAGTGCAATAGATACAAGCACAAATTTCCAAAACATTGATAATCACTTCAAATGATGTAGATCTTTTAACAATTCCAATTTATCATTAAGCAATTACACTTCAGAAATTTAACCATGAAAGCAAACGGAAAATAGAGATCACAACGCAGAAAGTGAACTCAAGATTTACCCTAGGAAAACCCACTTGGGGGAAACCCAACAACCTTTTGGCATAATCTGGTTTGCCCTAGGCCGAAATTAGTCCTCCTAGAAATTGTCTAGAAACCCGAAAGTTTGGCCTCCCAGTTTGCCCAAAAATTCGGCCCTGTAATCCAGAAACTGCTGCCCAATAACTGCCTAGAATTTTGGCTTGTGTAGAATATGCTATCCAGAAACTGCTCAAAAGTTTGCACGTGTGAGGTCAAGAGAGAGAGAGAGATAGATGCTAGAGATGAATTTGTCCTTCTTCGTCCTCCTTCTCCTTCGCTTGGATGCCCAAAATATTACTTGTCTCGTGAGAAGTCGAATGGTGCCTTGAGGAGGAGGTCGCATGCTCTTTATAGAGTGATATGCCTATCCGAATGGGTGTCTCTTCACTGGGGCCGACTTGATTTGAGGGAGGGCCGACTTGATTAGTTTGGAGCCAAAAATTCAAAATTCAAATTTCGAAATTTTCTCTTTGAAATCCAACATGAAGAACATGTCTTATAATAATTCTTTCAAGGGCTAATCAATGAAAATGACATGAAGAACATGTCTTACAATTACATTACACATTTCAAGTGCTAAAATATAAACTATGAAGACCGACCATAGCTACAAAATTCAACACTCCCTCTTAGCTAGGGAGGTATTCATAAATGACTAGATAGGTGTTCTTTTGTTGACAAATTTCTCTAAAATGGTTATAACAAATCATCATTACCATTATTGTTGAAGAATGTAACTAGTGTCAGTCTTCATAATTGTATTGGTCAAAAGAAAGAAAAATAAAAAGTTATTATTAAAAGAAACTGACTTATTAAAGCATGGGTTTCATGCTTGGGTCAATGGTCAAATAGGTGAAGCCTCCATTGTAGGCTTCTAGGATTTTGTCTTGAGTCATTGTCTAAACCCTTCTTGGGCTTATTATGTCAAAAAAAAAAAATTATTTCATGTAAAACTCCGCCACCATCAAGTCGGCCCTCAAGTAGCTATCAAGTCAGCCTCAAGTAGCTGTCAAGTTGGCCTCCTTAAAGGGTCATGTTCCTACACAAGAAGAATATATATACACAAAAGCTACTCGACCTATTGTGGCTGGCAAGTGATCTGAAGTTTGTATAAGGTGCAATCGATTTGAAATTCATACGAGGAGCAAGCAATTTGAAGTTCGCATAAGGAGTAAGCAATCTGAAGTTTGCATAAGGAGAAAGGTGATCTGAAACTCGCATAAGAAGAATGTTATCTGAAATTCGCAAAAGAAGAAGTCGTTGTAGCGAAGGAGGAAGAAACCTCTGAAGTTCATATTTTGTCCAAAATACAATAAAGTGACAAATATTACAGAAGCTGAAGATGTAAGATGGAAACTTAGGCCAAGAACTGAAAAAGAAGGAGAGGGCTGACTTGATGGTTTGGAGTGAGAAAGGTCATTTGTCTGGTCAAAAGGGTCTTGGTTGTCTCACTTTGATTTGAATCTACTAAGGAAAAGTTTGACTGAGTTTTCCATCTTTAGGGGTTTTCCCCTGGCTGAGTGCCTACATCTTGTGTTCGTGATCTTCATTGGATTGGCATTTCTCTTGATGATGAAGGAACATAATAATAACATAAAGGAAGTAATATAATATCACAAGAACTTGTCAAAGTAAGAGAAATCAAGCTAAAAGAAAACCTCATCATACTGCCCTAGATTTCTCAACATGGTATCAAAGCTTGGTTCATTTGCTTAAGGGCAGGAAGGAGATCACAAAGGCTTCAAGTTTTGGCTAAGAAGTCTGGTCATCTAGGACCAAGCTCCTAGAAAGAAGGAAATCTAAATTCTGAGCACCCTAATTACAGTGATTAGGCTACAAACAACAAAGAAGATACAAGCACTATTTTTGGAAGGCCGAAAGGCTAAGGAAATAACCCTCTCAAGACTGAATTCCTGGAAGAAAAGATCAAGGTTCTGAATATAGCTCCCACAGTCTGAAATTACTCCAAAAGAAGGGTCTGAATTTTGTGTCATCACAGTAAGCCTAATCGTCGATATCATTGTGTTGCCACACTTCATCAAACTCTGGTAATCACACTCCAGTGATTGTCCAAGTATGTGTGATGTCCTTCTCTAGCAATTATTCAAGGGCGTACAAGGGCATACCACTGCAATTATCTGAAATTCTGTATGTTTATATCTCAGAAGCCTAATTGGTTGAAGGCATTATAGGCCTTGTTGAAGAGTTGTTCTGAGCATAAGTCTTATTGAAAGAAGACCAAGACTCTTCTTCATACCTGTGCATGAAAAGAACCAAAGTCCGAACTGTACAAAAGAGATCTTGTAGGCCTAATTGAAAGAATACAACCACCTTGGAAAAAGGGGGCCGAGACCTTCTCTAGTTCTGGATCTAAGTATATTTTGAAGCGACCATCATACTCATCAAGAAGCTAAAGGACCTGTGTATATAAATTTACTCAAATCTGAATTGCTTGGTGGATCTATCACCTATCGATCTCGGTGACAATTTCGCAGACATATACAGTGGAATAAAAACCACAAAGTAGTGACAGTTTTGTACATACCTATAGTAGTATAAAAGACGAGTTTGGTATTGGGAAGATCCACTGTTATGAGCATATATATACACAGAATTCAAACCTAGACAATAGAACAATGAGCCGACTTGTGGGGCCTCTTCATTTGACATAAAAAGCATTCAACATGTCTTCGTTTTGCAAGAAGAGGTAACAAGCTCTATGGAACATTTATCCTTCAAAGGTATGTAAGTTTTGAGGTATGTATAACTTTTACTTATTTTCTAGAGTAAGTTTCTAGTATGTCTCTAGCAATGGCAAATCCTCATTAAAGATTGTTAATATCTAGGAATAGTACATATGATAGTTTCTTTCTCATTCACTATTTCCCTCTTAGAAACCCTATCTTACAATTGTCTAGGGTTTATAGATAGTCCATGATATATGATGATTCTTGCCAATAGTGAAATTAAAGATGATTAGATTTTGTAGCTCAAATCCATAGAAGCTCTCTCTAATAAAAATTCTAGATAATCATCACACTATTGTACTTGCATATTTTGGTTGTGCTTGTGATGAAACATTGCAGGTATATATTAAGAATGTTGACTTAGTAAATCAAATCCTTAAAGCACAAGTTGACAAATAAGGAGATGAACTATGAAGATGCTACCATATTTTAGAGGGAGCCCTTCATTAAGGAAAACTTACCAGGTTTGTAAAAGGAGTAACTCAAGGTATGTATAAAGATTTATAGTAAATCTTCTTCATATTACAAGGTGCAGTGATTTTGAAAGTTGTTCTATATTACTAACTCTTTCATGTCTAGGATTTTGAATCATAAGGATTCTTGTAAGGGTGATTAATCATTAGATTGAATCTACCCTTATCATACTATCTCTTGTTTGATCATTGTTGGTGAAACCCTAACCTTTAGGGTTCACTATAAAACCCTAGCCTTTTTGATGCTTAGGGTATGTTGACAATAAAACCTTAGTCTACTTAGGATTTATTGATAAAATCTAGAAATGAAATTCTACTCTTAATGTTTATGGTTTGAAACCCTAGTATTTTAGGGTTTGTTATTAATGTTCAGTATATCTAATGAAACCCTAGATTCTTAGGGTTTATGAACAAAAACCATTGTAATAGTTAAAAGTAATGTCCTAGGAATGAAACCCTAGGTGTATGAGCAACCTTCCAGCAGAAGTCTGAGATTTGTCGGGGAATTGATGTTTGAGTTTGGAGGGTTGACGTCAGAGCTCTAGGAGGCAAGTAGACTCAGCGTAGAGCTGACGCAGGGCCTATGCAGGGCCAACGCAGAGATAGCCGGGGACAGTTGGTTCTGCTGCTGGATCAGTTAGGACTTGCCGGGTAGAGTGAGGTAATCTAACTAAGTTTTTCTGCCAGTTTATTTCTCTGTAACTGGATTTCCAGAAGGGCATCCAGAGTTGTATTCAGAAACCACTGCTTAATAATATAAAACCCTCAGAGCTACTGCATTGGTTTTCTCGCATTGGGTTTTTCCGGGGATATTTGTCCAAAAAAGACAGTCACTTATGTGTATCTTTCTCTATTGTTTTGCTCTTGTTTTGGGCATATAAGTTAAAATGGTGTAGGCTGTAGTGTGTTAGCTTCAATATTTGCTGTAGGAAGCAATAAATAATTTGTCTCAAAAATTAACAAATAGGAGAAGTTTAATCAGTTGCTGCAATAGTTGATTCGGGTGGGATTCTCGAATTTTCACATGGTATCAGAGCTAGTGCAGGTGAAACAAGAAGAACAGTGCCAAAGAACCCAGCGCTGAGCAGAAGAGGGAGATCGAAATAGCTGCAGGAGGTAGCAGTTTGAAACCCCAAAGGGTTTGCACAGTCCTAGCTGGAGGGATGATTTTTGAGGCAGTCTCTCTCTGAGTGAGTCGACAGAGAGGAAGGAATCCCAGTTCGAAAGTTTGCCGAGTAGAGGGAGCAGTGCTGAAGCCTCAGCGTGAGGAGAAGCTGGTAGGACACAATGTTTTTTGCAGGCCATTTTATTGGGCGGAAAGACATCAAAAGAGAAGGAAGAAGCACGATTGAGGGAATTTCTTCCTTAGTAAGACTTCCCACCAAGAAGTGTGTTTTCTTATTGGCTGAGCAGTAGCAGTAAGAACCAGAGAGGAGATTTTCGACATTTGTGGTAGAGATGGAAACCAGTGAATTGAGGGATTAGGATAGGTTGGACGGAGCATCCAATTACGTCATCTGGAAGGCTAGAATGTCATTCCTTGTAGATGAGCATGCCCTCAAGACATATGTCGACAGCATGGTGGCTGTGCTTGCAGATGTAGATTTGTTAAAGAAGTACTGGGTTGAAATGGCAAAGGCAAAAAGAATGATCCTCGACGGAGTGAAGGATCATGTTGTCTGTGACATCACTAGCAGAGGGATTGCTAAGGAGATGTGGGATGCGTTGTCTATGCTATATCAAGGATCTTCTGAGCAGCGAAAGATGTACTTGGAGCAGAAGCTGAGATCTTCTCAGGTGCAGAAGGGGTAGTGTGTGGATCCATCCCTCACGAAGCTTTAGGAGACTCGAGATGAATTATTAGTTGTGGGGTCTACACCTCGAGATTTCGAGTTAGTTAGACTGGCCCTCAATTCTATCTCAAATGAGTGGCAAGTCTTGGCCCAGACTCCAGAGTATCCTGGGCAGGGCGACTTTGCCGAATTGGGATGAGATGTGGGCAACTCTCAAGCAAGAGGAGCTGAGGAGAGACTTGGTCAAGTGTAAGCTTGATGGAAGTAGTAGCAGTGGGTCAATGCCCAAGGAGGAGGAGGATAATGCAACCCTTGCATCGAAGGGGCAACAGGAGCAACTGAGATTTCAGAAGGATGTCCCGAAGATAAAGTAGGTGTGGTGAGATGGGTCACTACGCAACTTAGTGTCCTCTTAGGAAGAAGGACAAAGATGAGAAGCACGATCCGAAGGCTGCACCCGTGAAGATTGAAGAGGACGAGTTCGCCATGACAACCGAGATACCTCTAGGAGGGAGGTGGGCTGATTTGGAGCTGTAGTTCGAAGGAGCTACAAATGGGCAGGATCCTTGAGGAGCCCACCTCTTGGATCATTTTTTTTTTTTTTTTAACAATGTCGTCTACTCATATATTATAAAACCAACAGTCCAGTGATCTGGTACAAAAGAGGGAGATTTCGGGAGCTGAGGTTCAAAATTGGGTTCGCAGACCCATAGTCCTCGTAGCTTCTATAGATTAACCACAAAACTAAAAATAAACGGCTATAATGCCTGACATATGAACCTCCTAACCAACGAAATTTACAATGCATAAGGTTCAAGGGGAGTGCTGGGTAACAGAGTCATCCGGGAGAGGACCTCTCCTGCTTACTCTAGCTGAGGCTTCAGCCTGCTGGCTTTCGGTGAGGGAGCGGAGGTGATCTATGGCAGCTTCCATGTGTATGCAGCGATCCTTTAAATCTTCGATTTCTTTCTTCCTTTTCTCCAATTTCTTTCGTTTGGAGTTTCTGTCAGCATGATAATCCTCGGTTAGCTCCTTAACCTGCTTGTTCAGTGCATTTATCATGATTACATGCGCTTTGCACATGTGGCAATCCTTATTGTTGAAGATGCTTCCCATTGTATTCCTGGCCTGAGGCTGATTAGCAGGTTGGTTGTGCAGGTCCGCCATTCTAAAGTGGAAATCTAGATCAGCTGTATCCCAAGGAACTTCAGGAATGACAGTGAGCGTGAGGGCGATCCCACTGGTCTGCTTGCTCACTGGATTATTTGCCGAGGGCCTCAGAACAAAACTGGAGACAAACACCAGACTGTTAGCATATATAAAAGCACTGTATTGCTGTCCTTGAGGCCTGTCTCCAGCATGGGCGAGATCATTCCCTGAGATCTTGTCTGGATTGGTTTTTGTAAGGATCCCCGTCGTGCCTGCCTTCCTCGAGTTCGATGACTGATGCATTGTCCCAAATCGCCTGTTTTGACAGTCGAGGAGGATATGGACTGATGAAGATAGGGTGATCTCGATCCAGCGGCTTTGATACGAATGCCTGAGGTGACCTGTTGTCCGGTGCAAAGGGAGGGCGTCTTTACTATGGAATATCCCTATCATATATTTCATTATTTTCTTTAACCTGGCCCGTGAGTCTTCCCGTGGCTTTGTTTGCCTGCTCGTCAGCTTCCCCATTGCTGTTTCTTAAAACATGTTTGTAAGTCACTTTGCTGATGCCCTTGAGTTGATCCATTATTCTGCCTCTGATTCTGTTTAAGGCAATTTGACTGAAGTCTTTTCCAGAGTTCATTGCTGCTATGATGATCGCTGAGTCTCCCACGACTAAGAGGTTTTGAATGCCTAACTTCAGGGCGATGGAGGTCCCCAACAGGAGGCTATAGGCCTCAGCCTTATTATTCGTCATGCTGCCTAAAACCCACTCGTAAATAACTATTGTTTTCCCTTGAGGGTCTTTTATTATTCCCCCAGCTCCAGCTCTGCCTGGGTTATTTTTCGAAGCCCCGTCGAAGAAGAGCGTGAAACTCTTTTGGTTTTGAATCCATCTGTGGATTTCCTCCTTTGACCCTCTGAGTTTCCAATCATTCTGTCCTGCTCCTATTCTTGTTATGTTTTTTGTTCTTGTTTTGCATTTGAATCTCCCTATCCATTCCTTTACCCTATCCTCTTTGTAGTCCGGGTCTGCCTGAGAAATCCCATTAGCTTCAATTGTTTCAGCGATAAGAGCAGTTGTTTTAGCCAGTATGCTAGTGATGTTAGGTTTCTTATTTTTGAAAATGCATTCGTTCCTGGCTAACCATAACTGCCAGCAGAGATTTGAAGGGATGCTGGTCCATATCCTCTTAGCTAAATTCATGTTCTTGGTGGCGTAAGGGAAGGTTTTCCCCCAACCTTTCTGAAGGAGGGAGATCTGATTGGGTAGAGCTCCAATAATTACAGGGCTGGCTATGAGTTTCCAGCAGGATCTTGCAACTGGGCAATCAATGAATAGGTGGTTGATGGTTTCTTCCGCCTCCTTGCACATGTAACAAAGAGATGGACCATAAATTCCTTTCTTCCTAAGGTTTTCTGCTGTCAAGATTTTGCCATGAAGCAAGGTCCAATTGAAAAATTTTATCTTAGGAAGGCTTTCAATTCTCCATGCTGCTTTGTATAGATGCCAGTTATTGTTTGCTGTTGAGTTTTGGAGTGCCTTGTATCCTTCTTTCACTGTGTAACTGCCTCCGGTTGGATCCCAAACATAGTTATCCTCTTTTTCTTTGGAAGTGGGAGCTGAACCTGAGAGAGAGAGCTTGAGGTCTTTCCATAAATTCTCCAAACCAGTAGGTAGTTGCAAAGTTTTCCATCCTTTCCAACTGTTTTGATCCCATAGTGATATGTCGAACAGAGTTTCAAGGTTGGCTTCTGTCATCCACTGTTGTAGAGGTATGAGATTGATGGAGTTTTCCTTTGCTTCAGTACCCATTATTCTGTCCTTCCACACGTTGATATGCTTGCCATTGCCTGGGACTGTGGAGATATGAAACTTGAGGAGGGGAAGTGTTTTTTTGATTAACTTCCAGACAGGGGTGCATTGTCTATCAGTGATTATTTCTGAGAGGATGTTGCTGTTGATCCCATTCAGATATTTCCTTTTGATGATGTCTGTCCACCATGTCCCTTTCTCTTTTAAGATTCTCCATATCAGCTTGAATCCCATTGCCATATTTGCCAGCCTAGGTACTCTAATTCCTAGCCCTCCTTTTTCAATCGGAAGGATGACCTTTTCCCAATTCACCAAGCTGAATTTTTTGGAGTTTTGCTTTCCACCCTTCCATAGGAAGCTTCTGAGAATCAGTTCCATATGTTTATGTATGCTTGAAGGGGCGAGGGTGATGGCAAATTGATAGATAGCGAGGGCTGATAGAATGGCTTTAATGAGAATTGATCTACCCGCCAAGTTAAGCCAGTACATCCCCCAGCTTTGCAATTTCCCTCTGAGCTTCTCAATAAGCTTGATCCAAACTTCGTTCTTGAGAGCCTCTTTAGCAAGAGGTAGACCTAAGTACATGAAGTGAGACCAATTAGATTGGGCTGGAATTTCCATTATTGTGGAGATTCGTTGAGTTATGTATCTTGGTACATTCCAGGTGTATATCATACACTTATTGTTGTTTAATTTGCCCCCCGAGGCTTGAAGGAAAAGGTCTAGGATGGTCTTGAATCTCCTGGCCATGAGGCTTGATGCCCCCCCAATTAATAAAGTGTCGTCTGCAAATAGGGAGTGATTGATCCCTTTTGCTCCTCGGATGATGTCCACTCCTGTTATTTCCTTCAGCTTTCGCTTGTTTTCCAAATGCAAACTCAAAGTTTCTGCCATGATGATGTAGAGGAAAGGAGAAAGAGGGCATCCTTGCCTCAAGCCTCTTGTGCTCTTGAAGGCGCTGCAAGGCCTACCATTGATTAACTGGGCTGTCCAATTTTGTGAGATGCTTTCCATTACCCTGTTAATAAATAGCTCTGAGACACCGAACTTCCCAAGGACATTCCTCAGAAATGTGTGGTTTACCCTGTCAAAGGCATTCGCCATGTCCAGCTTGATTATCATGCCCTTCTCGTTTCTAGCCACGCTACTATGAATCGCCTCCTGTACCAGGATTACATTATCAGTTATATGTCTCTTGGGGAGGAATCCTCCTTGGTTATCCGAGATAAGAGAGGGAAGAATTTTCTTGAGCCTGTTTGCCAGAATCTTGGTGATAATTTTGTAAGAGACATTACATAATGAAATCGGTCTGAACCTGTCAAAGGATTTGGGATTGGGCTCTTTTGGGATTAACGCTAAATGCGAAGACTTGATACTGCTGCCCATCTTGCATTTTGAGTGGAAATTTTTCACCATTCTTATGTAATCTTTCTTGATGATGTCCCAGTGGGTTTTGTAGAAGCTCACAGTAAAACCATCAGGCCCTGGGGCTTTGTCAAGAGGCATACTATTGACTGACCATTCGATCTCCTCTATAGATATTTCTTTGTCCAGCTCACGATTTTGATCTTCTGAGACCTTTCTCTCTATGATATTGGCGAAATCTGGATTGTCTTGATATAGAGGATCAGCTGTGAGAAGGGATTGGAAGTGCTTAGAAGCAGCCCCCTTGATTTCCTCTTGGTTCGTAAGTTCTTTGCCTTCGAACATAACCCTTTCTATGTTATTTCCTGCCCTTCTCATTTTGAGGCTGTTGTGGAAAAACTTTGTGTTCTTATCCCCCGAATTGAGCCATAAACATCTCGACTTCTGCCTAAATTCTTCCTCTTCTTTGCGATGCTATTTGTAAAGTGCTTTGTACAGCTCGCTTTCTTTCTTCTGATCTTCCTCCGTTTCTTGGACAGCTTCCTTTTCCTGATTCCACTGCTCTAAGTTCCTTTGCAATTCATTTTTTTCCCTTTTTTCCTCTATCACGTGGTTTCTTGCCCACTTTTTTATGGCAATCCGCAGTAGCTTAATCTTTGATTCCCAGACAAAGTGGGGGGAGCCTGTTACTTCTGTTGTCCATGCTTCCTTTATCGTGGTTTTGAAGTCTTCATTGGAATCCCAAGCTCTGTTATATTTGAAAGGTAACGGACCCATGTCTTCGCCTTTGTCTAAGTACAGCGCCACTGGTTTATGATCTGAGATGAAGCCCTGTATTATTGTGCTGCGGATCCTCGGGAAGCTGGTGACTGTTCTCTCCTGAACTAAAATTCTGTCAAGTCTCTCTTTGATGTTATTTCTACCTGTTCTTTTGTTTGACCAAGTGTAGCGGCCATTTTGAGGGGGTATGTCAATGAGGTTGTGGGTTTGAATAATTTCCTCCAATTTTTCTCTGTAGGGGTCCATCATAAATTTCCCTCCTAGTTTCTCCTCTGCATTTCTTATTAAGTTGAGATCCCCGCCTAGGAAAATGTTCCTCCCCCGGGCAGTCTCAAGATCTTCAGTTAGGGAGTTCCAACATGAAGCTTTGTCCCTGAAGTGTGTGGGAGCATATACGTTGTATATTGTGTATTCCTCCTTCTTGTCGGTGCTTTGCATATCCATTCTGATCCACCATCTGCTTTGCCTGTTGTCCATGAGTTTCCACGCACTCTTGTTCCATATTGCCCCTATTCCTCCTGATGTTCCTATTGCACTTGTGGCTATTCCTTCATATTTTCTAATTCTTATTAGGCTGTTTTGGAATTCTTGTTCACTGATTTTGGTCTCCTGGAGTAGGAGGAAGTCTGGATGTTCTGCTTTGATAAGGTCTCGGACTGCGTTTTCTTTTAGGGAGGAGCCCATCCCCCTACAGTTCCAAGAGACCAAAATCATCATTTACCTGATTTGTTGTGGATCCCACTCTTCTCCTTTAGTTTCTCCCCGCTTCCTTTGTTCTTATCAAGATAGGTGTCCATTGGTTGCTGGGTCCCAGTGGCCATTTCTTTTGCCGCGTTCTCATCTCTTATTTCTTTGTTTGATTTCCTTCCTACTTTTCTCGGAGGGTCTGTGGCTGAGTTGTTTTCCTTTGTTTTATTTCTTGTTAGAATTCGCTCCACTGTTGAAGGGGGA
Organism: Pinus tabuliformis; assembly: GCA_031772625.1. Lineage (NCBI taxonomy): Eukaryota > Viridiplantae > Streptophyta > Pinopsida > Pinales > Pinaceae > Pinus > Pinus tabuliformis. The sequence goes on along the minus strand of CM062807.1, from coordinate 90,029,883 downwards.
GAGACCGGGCGGGGAGAAGAGGGGGAGGTTCTGGGGCCCTTGGGGGACGGAGGAGGGGATGGAGGATCCTCTGAAGCCAGGGATTCAAAGGGGTTAGAAGAGGAGGGGATGGGAGGCGCAGAACTGGATGGATGAATGGAGGGGAAAGGTGTTTCCGATGATGGCTCAACTGATTCCGGGGGAGGGTTTGCCTTTTTTTTTTTTCTGACTATTTCCCATGCTTCCTCAGGGGCTTCGTTATTGCTAATATCTTCTGTTCTAGATTTGCTGCATCTATTAGCAAAATGACCGTATTCATGACATACCTTACACTTGAAGGGGAGTTGCTCGTAGTCCACTTGCTGAATGTGCGTCCACTGGTCTACTTTGAGTTTGATTGCCTCTGGTAAGCCTTTGCCCAGATCTACTTCTACGCATATCCTTGCACAAGCATGCATATTCTCCTTTGGCTCCGATCTGTCTACATATTTCCCTACTGCGTTCCCGATAGCCCATACAGATTCGTCTCCCCAACAGTGGAGTGGTAGATGCGGAAGACGAACCCATACAGGGACCGCATTGGGGACGTCCATTTCTGGATCGAAGTCAGGGGTCCAGCGGTTAAGATAAAGTCCTCTGGTGTCCATGAAATAAGGGCCGTTTCTGAAGATGAGGTTGCGATCCTCCACTGATTCAAAGAGGAAGGTAAAGAATCCCCTTCCACAAAACCTTATTGCGATTTTTCCTTGGGCCATCGCGTTCCAGTTTCTTTCCACCCAGCGTTGGACCGTGCGGGGGGAAGGCCATAACCCCGTGAACTGCCCAACTAAGCCACGATCTGCTAGAGCCACAGCAGCTCTTCTTGGCAGTGCTGGGGGAAGAGAGACCTCCGGGATTTCGTCCAACTTCTTGACAAACTTTGAGGCTGAAGGGCAGATCCTTTCTTTGTTGTTCTCTGGAATGAGAGAGGCGAAGGCTTTCTCCAGTTCTGCTTGCTCATGAGAAGGCGGATCCATAGTTCCTCGCAGGGGCTCGCAGATATCTCGATAGGAGGCCAAGGGGCCCGAAAGAGAAGAAGGCAGGAGGCCTTGTAAAGGAGGGAAAGCAGCAAGAAGCCGCAGCCAGCCTCGGGGCTGTCGCGGAAAGGGCAGGAGGCCCGAAAGCGGAGAGGGCAGGAGGCCCGATCAGACAAGAAAGGCTAGAGGCCCGGGCGCAGAGAGGGCGGGAGGCCCTGGACGAGAGGTTCAGGAGCGGAGAGCTGCGGCCCAGCAGCGGGGCTGCCAGGCACAGGCGTGCTCAGGAGGTCAGGGGCGCGACAGGGAGCGGGAGCTCGCTATCCATCTCAAATCCGGCCCCAATAAATTGAATACTTACCCCCACCTCTTGGATCATTACCTTGCTACGGGAGCCTAGTTTTTTGGCAGCAGGATGGATGGATGTCCGATGGACTAATGTCAGATGGTGTCGAGGAATGTGAGAGAGACAGTTGCAGTGGCTAGGAGTGCTAGAGACTGAACAACACAGAGCAGAGTTGGCAACAGTGCAGATGGCATAGAGCAGAGGTCAGCAACAACGCAATAGTTTTAGAGGGTCAACGCAAAGACTAGCAACAGTCAGGTTCCAACATTCACATCGTATCATACTGAACACAATTAGTTCAGTAATTTGGGATGTTGTTCCGTTGTTGATGCAGTAGCATCAACAGTTTGCAGTGCAAGGGCAGTTGGCAATGGCAGTTGTTGAATTTTCTAAGCCTCTCTATTAGAAAATTAATCTATATTATGCTGGTTTATTTCTTCTACTTGTAAATTCTGAACAAGTTATTTAAAGCATTTAAATACTGAAATAAACACAATACAGTCACAACACCTACAGATCATAAGCTGAAAGAAAACAAACACACAAGTGACACTGTTATTTTTGGACAAATGTCCCCAGAAAAAACCAATGCGGGAAAACCGGTGCAACTATTTAGAGGGTTTATTATTATGCAGTATTTCCTTGAGTACAACTGGGTGCCTAACCGACTCACCCGACAGAGAAAAAATACACGACAACAATACCTCTCTATTCGGAAACAGGTATTCAGAAAACCTGTCCCACGAAACCCTCTCCGACGACTTTGAAGCTTAGCGCTGGCCCTTCTGGCCTTTGCGTCAGCCTCCTACTGCACTGCGTTAGCCCCAGGACCCTCTGCGTCAGCCCTCTGAGGCACTGTGCAACCTCTGGGACCCTCTGTGTCACTCCCTTTGCCTTCTGCGTGGATGACGCAGTCCCTCTGGGCTCTGCGTTGTCTCTGCTGGGCTCTGCGTGGCCTGCTCTGGCTACTGCTCTCGCTCTCTGCTTTTGTGTTGGTCCCTTGGCACTGTCTCTGCCTTTGCCCAGTACCCACTACCCCTTGTTGCTGATCACTAATTCAATTTTGCTTAGCAACCCTGCTCTAGCAAAATGAATCACTGATCACTCTAGTGTATCTTCCAATTGACCCTCAAGCCTCTTCTTATACTTTTCTCGTTGGTCCTTCAATGACCCAGATTAAATCTTTAATCAATGGCTAAGATTAGATTGGGCTTGATCCATGACTTTTGGAACCTTCTAATCCAGTTTTATATTAATACCAATTAATATTTTATTTTTCCTATGTTTAGACTTAGGAACTCCATTAAAAATATTAATTATTTTAACATCTCCCAAACCGGTTAGAATCTACCCAAACCATTTCTGGGTCTTGGAGATCTTATGTGCTTTATCCTCTCCACCAATTTTCATGGCTAGAGCACATCCAATGCTTCCCCAAATCAACACTCCCTCTTAGCGAGGACTGTGCTCTAGTAATACTCCTCATTGAGCATCACTCTAATTATCCGACACCGGTACCTGTGCTGATGCTAGGCCTCCCCACCCAACATCCTCTGCACTGTTGCCCATGGCCCTGCCACTGCCATTGCTGCATCCATACGACAACTAACTCTGCATCCGTGCTGTTGCTGGTCCATCCTCCCAACATTGCATCTACACTGCATCCCCCTCTCATCATGCTGCATCGTGCTACTGCATACTGCTATTGCACTGCAACTCAGTTACTGAGAAGTATGTAACGGATCCGCCCAACTTCTAACATCCTTGTCAGGCTAGAAACACTCCTGATGTTGAAGCTCTCTTTGCCGCTAACAAGTGCTCCCTCTACTGACTTCTCTGTTGCTTCAACAACTCCCTGCATTTCGCACTGTTGCACACCTCTCTGTGCCATCTTGCACCGTTGCAACACTCCCGCGCCTCTCGCACTGTTGCAGCTTGTTAGCCTTGCGCTGCTCGGGGACTCCTGCGCTGTAGCACTTTTCGCTGCTTCATCTGCATCTGTCTCTACCGACATCCGCCAGTCCTGCTGCTCCTCTTTGGGGTTCCCGTAGTAGGGTATAATCCAAGAGGTTGGGTACCTCAAGGATTTTGCCCCTCATCGCCTGTAGTCTGCTGACTACAGCTCGATGTCTCCCCACTTCTTCTCAAGTGGCACATGAGCACTTATGGCACAATCATCATCCTCCTCGACTTCTTTCTCTGCCTTCGCTGGTGCTGCCTTCGAGTCAGAAGCCTCTCTCTTGTTCTTCTTCCTCAGACACTGGTTCGCATAGTGACCTAGTTCCCTACAGTGGAAGCACTTGACCTTGGAGAGGTCCTTCTTCTTCGTCTTCTCTTGCTTTCCCATAGATGCCAGAGCTGCATCCTCTCCCTCTTTCTTCTTGATCCTGACCCATTTGCTGCTACTTCCCATCTTGGTTAGCCGTCTGATCTCTTTTTGACGAAGAGCCACCCATAGTTCTTCCTAATCTAGAAGACTCGCCTTGCCCAATATGCTTTGGACAAATGTCTCCCACTCCTTGGAGACTGTGTTAAGTGCGGTCTTCACCATCAACTCCTGATCCGGTGTGGCTCCTATGGAATTTAGTTGTTCACGGATCTCCTTCAACCGACCGAGGAAGAGATCTACTTGCTCTCCCTTCTGCATTTGGTATGACCTTTGCTGATTCTCCAGTAACATCTTCCTCTGCATGGAAGTATGATGGTAATGTCTTCAAGGTGTCCCACATCTCCTTTGCCGTTTCCTTCTCGGCAATATGTTGGGCCACATGATACTTGACCCCATCAACGATGATGCACTTAGCCTTGGCCATTGCCTCCTCGTACCTTTCATTAGCTACTGGGTCAACTGGGATAGCCATTACTCTCAAGGCGAAGCCCTTGATGCGATGTCTGTTTAGAATGGACAGGATCCTGGCCTTCCAAACCACAAAGTTGGACGCTCCATCCAGCCTATCCTAATCCCTCAGCCCATTCACGACCATCTCTTTGCTCTTCTCTGTCGACTCCTTCGAGTCTCTCTACTTCCCGCCTGGAAGTTCTCGGTTCGACTCCTGCTGAGTCTCTCTACTTCCCGTCTGGAAGTTCTCTTCTGGACTCCCTCTGAGTCCCGATTTCCCTCCTGGAAATCCTTCTGCCAACTGTCAAGTTGCCCCTCTCCGATCGTCTGTGCAACTGCAACACTGATCTGGATTCCTTGGCTAGAATCCGCCTCGACAACAACTCCCTCTACCTTGGCTTTGCCCTGTTAGGTACTGTTCTGACCACAGTACCCCACCAACTTCACTCCCACGAACTACCCACAGCTTCCTTCGCCCCAACAACTGAAGGATTGAGACCCTGCGCAATCCCAACACTGGCAAAGCAACTCCCTCAACCAACTGTGTCAGCCCTCCTGGCCTTTGTGTGGCTATGTGTGACCTTGTTTTTGCCCTCTCCAGCCTCTGTGCTAGCCTCTCTCCGGCCCGGATTGATGACGCAGTCCCTCTGTGTCAACCCTTCCTCTGTCGCTTTCTGCAAGGATCAGCTCTGTCACTTGGGACAACTGAATCTGCTGCAAATGCTCTGCTCAGCTGATGCCTTCAGCTTTCCTGTGATCTGCAACCACGCTCTGATACCATGTTGAATTTTCTAAGTCTATCCATTAGAAAATTAATCTGTATTTTGCTGGTTTATTTCTTCTACTTGTAAATTCTGAACAAGTTATTTAAAACATTTAAATACCGAAATAAACACAATACAGTCACAACATCTACAGATCATCAGCTGAAAGAAAACAAACACACAAGTGACACTGTTATTTTTGGACAAATGTCCCCGGAAAAACCCCAATGCGGAAAAACCAGTGCAACTATTCAGAGGGTTTATTATTATGCAATATTTCCTTGAGTACAACTGGGTGCCTAACTGGCTCACCCAATAGAAAGAAAATACACGGCAACAATACCTCTCTATTCAGAAACAGGTATTCAGAAAACGTGTCCCATGAAACCCTCTCTAGCGACTCTGAAGCTCAGCATTGGCCCTTTTGGCCTCTGCGTCAGCCTCTTGCTGCACTGCGTCAGCCCCAGGACCCTCTGCGTCAGCCCTCTGAGGCACTGTGCAGCCTTTGGGACCCTTTGCGTCACTCCTTCTGCCTTATGCATGGATGACGCAGTCCCTTTGGGCTCTGTGTTGTCTTTGCTGGGCTCTGCGTGGCCTGCTCTGGCTGCTGCTCTCACTCTCTGCTTCTGCACTGGTCTCTTGGCACTGTCTCTGCCTCTCTACCTAGTACCCATTGCCCCTCGCTGGTGATCATTGATTCACTTTTGTTTAGTAACCCCGCTCTAGCAAAATGAATGATTGATCACTCTGGTGTATCTTCCAATCGACCCTCAAGCCTCTTCTTATACTTTTCTCGTTGGTCCTTCAACGACCCAGATTAAATCTCTAATCAACGGATAAGATTAGATTTGGCTTGATCGATGACTTTTGGAACCTTCTAACCCAATTTTATATTAATACCCATTAATATTTTATTTTTCCTAAGTTTAGACTTAGGAACTCCATTAAAAATATTAATTATTTTAATATCTCCCAAACCGGTTAGAATCTTCCCAAACCATTTCTGGGTCTTGGAGATCTTATGTGCTTTATCCTCCCCACCAATTTTCATGGCTAGAGCACATCCGATGCTACCCCAAATCAACAACAGTGCCAACAGCAGCACGGATGCAGAAATTCAGAGGGATTTGTAGTACGAATGCAGTGTTGACAGTGGCAGGGTCAACAACAGTACAGATGCAACATTTGTGCAGTGGTTGGTGGATAGCATGTCATACATCAACAACGCAAAGGGAGGTGCTACAGAACAAAGTGATGCTCCAGCAGGGTGTATCATTAGAGTGTATTCCTCGCTAAAAGGGAGTGTTGATTTCTGGTAGCATCAGATGTGCTCTAAGCCTCAAAGTTTGTAGGGAGGCTTGGACACATGTATTCCACAATACCCAGAAATCGTTTTGGGAAATTCCACATAAGGCAGTTTTATTAAAATAATTAATTATTTTTAAAGGGACCTTAAGTCTAAACTTAGGAAAATAAAATAATTAAAGGGTAATATAAATTGTGGGTGTAACTTCTAGAAGAAGATGAGGATCAAACATAAATGATCTTAGCCATTGATTAGCTTCTAATCTAGGCCGTTGAATGTCAACGAGGAGATTATTTAAGGAGGCTTGAGGCTCACTTGGAAACACACAGAGAGTTCAAAAGTTCGATTTTATGAAGTAGAGCAGAGGCGCTGCCAAGAGAATTTTGATAGTGAGCTTTTGCAGTGAGGGGCAGGGATAGTTGGGTTGGAGTATCTTCTCTAGAGCCTAGGATATGTTGCAGAGAGGCAGAGAGACACCAGGAGGAGGCAACGCAGGCACAAGAGGGATTGATGCTGGGCTAGAAGGGCCCACGCAGTGCTTGACGCAGAGCCAAAAGGGCTCACGTAGAAGCAGCGCAGTCTTCCAACAGAAGCCTGAGATTTGCCGGGGCATTGACGTTTGAGCCGGGGGGTTTGACGTCAGAGCTCCAGGAGGCAAGTAGGTTCACGCAGAGCTGATGCAGAGCCTTTGAGGCTGACGTAGGGCTTACTCAAGGCCAACGCAGAGATAGCCGGGGACAATTGTTTCAACTGCTGGATCAGTTGGGACTTGCTGGGTAGAGTGAGGTAATCTCACTAAGTTTTTCTGCTAGTTTATGTCCCTGTAACTGGATTGCCAGAAGGGCATCCAAAGTTGTATTTAGAAACTATTGCTTAATAATATAAAACCCTCAGAGCCACTGCACCAGTTTTCTCGCATTGGGTTTTTCCAGTGACATTTGTCCAAAAAATAGTATGTCACTTATGTGTATCTTTCTCTATTGTTCTGTTCTTGTTTTGGGCATATAATTTAAAATGGTGTAGGTTGCAGTGTGTTAGCTTCAATATTTGCTGTAGGAAGCAGTAAATAATTTGTTTCGGAAATTAACAAATAGGAGAAGTTTAATCAGTTCCTGCAGTAGTTGATTTGGGTGGGATTCTCGAATTTTCACAAGCAGCAAATTAGTTTTTTCTAGATTGATGTCGTCGTGCAACTTCCAATATTATCATTGTAAACCAAATTTCTGTAAAGTTTATTGTAAATGATGCTAGTATGACCATTTAATTATGTAACAACACCTACGTAAGCCTCTAATTTTGGCAAAGGATTTCATCCTAGGAAGTTTTTTAACCTCCCCGAAATATATGTGTTCATAAACACGGATAATCAACAAAGTTTTTCTTCTAGCTATAACCCGAAATCTCGGGTGGGATTCTTTGGCAATGTCTTAGGTGAGTTATTGTGTTTATTGAGTCTATTGTAAAAGTGTGTTTAGGAATAATTTGTGTATGGTACCTCATAATTAGAACACCGTGGCTAAATTATTTTATTATAGACACACTTGGTTTCATACTAGATCATCTTATGTCGCAAAATTGGTTAATGTCTTGAGGGTCTAGTCTGAATGTGTATTTCCCCTTCTAAGGGTTGAATATTGTAATAATTTGATGTACAAATATTTTAGTGCATGGTATTGGTCCCTCATAGTCAGACCCCATGGCTGATCCAGGACGATCTCATCAGATCAGTTACATAGTTTCAGTTTCGTTGTCAACATTCAGTTCGGTGTCGTTCAACTTCGACAATATTGTTTATGGATCAGGTTGTTCAAGTGATGTCTATGTTTTTTCATGGTGTTAAGTTGATATGGTGTTGTACTTGGTTGTCGACAAGTGTTCATCATCAGTTTCGCTAGGGTTGATCATCGACATGGGTGTGTCATCCGTTGCAGGGGTTTGATATGGGTTCGTCGTCATATGATGTTTGTCGCAAATGTCACTTTGTGACAATTTGATGTAAGTGGTTGATGTGGTCTTCATGGTCGTCACGACCTTCTTCAGGGTCTTCTGACATGGTGATGGTTTCTGGTTTCACGACATTATAATACACCTATTTTAAATGTTGGATCCTAAACCTAAACCCTAGAACCTATGTCTAAAGACCTCAGACCTAACACATTAACCTAACACCTAAGACATAATGCATGACCCTAAATCTAATAACCTATCGGACCATGTTTCAAATTATGTAATACAAAACATTACATATTAAACACCTAAACCCATGTATCAACATTGTATCAAACTATGACATAAAACCTAAGTCCTAAACCTTTTACCCTAAGCCTAAACAACTCTCGGCCTTTGTTAAAAACATTACAAACATTACGAATTATAAACAAAGTCACATAACCGCAGTGGTTAGCCGTGTCGGAACTGTGTTCATGTGAATGGACAAGGGAGTAACGGCTACGGTGGCAAGCGGTCAGGGTTAGCAGTTAACCGCTGGTCATAAACCGCAGCGAGACCACAGCGTGTGAACACTGCGCAGTCACCGCAATTAGACCACAACGGAAATGTCAGCATAACTGTCGGGGTCTTCGGAAAACTGCAGCATGTGAACGGATAAGGGGAACCACCAGGTAAGCGTTACCAAAACCACCAGAGTATTGTTAGCGGAACCGCCGGAGTTAGACCACAGTGACCAGAAGTAACTGCGTGCACATTCAGTTCGGTCAAATTGTTGTGTAATCGACCTCCTTGGTTTCAATCCTAATAAAGCGGTCGCCCATCTTGAAAGCGGAGTTGGAGACGTAGTCCATCAGGGACGAACTCCGTAATCAATATGGCTATCTGGTATCACTGTTTATTTGCTGTTTTCACTACTGTTTTGCATCTTATTTATGTTTTCTCATCTGTCGTAAAGTCTTCTTCTCGTGCAGTTTTCACGCTTTTAGCACTTTCAGTTAACATTCTATTCATTAATGGCTAATCAATTCTACATCAGTTTTAACTTATGATAATTTTAGATCATATAATTTGGTATCAGAGTAGGTTGCGTTTGTAGAATTTGCCATTGAATGTTAACCAGGTCAAAGTCGCAACGTGGAGAAGGAATCCTTGAGCAGATTGATCCAGAGATTGGAAAGTGACGAGTCGTTCATAAGTCGACCATGACAGGATCTGATGTATGTGAAAATACTGAAACTAAGATGAGTGATGAACAGTTTCAGCAAGCATTCTTGACTATGCAGTAGATGTTGGGAGAACTGTACGAAGACAAAAAGGCCAGAGATGCAGCTTCTTCTTCAAAGACATTGAAGAAGGAAAAAGGTAAAGGGAAGGCTAATAAACGACCTTCACCTCCATCATCTCCATCATCATCTTCATCTTCTTCTTCTTCTTCCAGTGTAGAATCTAAAACAGAAAAGAAACCTAAGAAAATATCTCTTTTAAAACTTGATGTAAATTTTGAGTTACCTATTTATGATGGCGAAATGAATCTTGAAAAGCTAGATAACTGGAATCTAGCTAACCTATTCAGAACATTTCTGACGATAAAACGAAAATTCAGTTAGCTAGACTTAGAATGGGGGGAACAACTTTAATCTGGTGGGAAAGTAAAACTCAGATAGATGTAAAGCAAAAAGGAAAAGTCATCTTTTCATGGTCTAAGTTTTTAAAATCTCTTAGGAAACAATTTTATCCTTTAGGATACATGCAACAAGCTGTTATTGATTGGCAGCATCTGAGGCAAGGTAAAGGGCAGAGTGTTTAGGAGTTTACTCAGGAGTTTAGAAAGAAAGCATTGGCGCTTGGTATTTCATTGGATACACGTGAAACTTTATTAAAATACATCGACAGTTTACATTCATATTTGCAGCATACATTATTGATGTTTAATCCTGATGATTTTGATGAAGTGTGTGTTCAGGCCATACATATTGAATCAGGTGGCAGACCATTCAAGTTTTCATCGCAATCATCCAAAGAGTTGGAAATCAAAGATTCCAATGACAGTAAAGGGAAGAATAATTCAAAGAGAAAGAAATTAGCGATAGCTCAGAAGGAAAGACCTACTTGTTCTTATTGGCAGAGAATCGGTCATGATGAATCTAAGTGTTGGAAACTTCATCCAGAACTTAAGCCCAAAAGGTTCCTTAAGGAGAAGGATAAAAAGAAGGCAATCGCAGTAGTCCAACAAGATCTAGGTTCAGATTCAGGTGATGAAAGGAGGATAATTGCCATGGTTATGACAAGTAAAACTTTTGACACTGGTTCAAGTTTGAATACTATTGCATCTTCATCAAACATAAATCCTTCAAATGAGGATAAAAGAGTTGAATTATTTGACATAAAGATAACCTCTAAGCACACAAAGATAGATACAATGTTTGACAGTGGATCACAGGCCATTCTAATAACTGAATATTTAGTTAAGAGTTTGGGTTTGGAAACACGAAATCATCCAAGACCTTACCCATTAGGATGGCTAAATAAATCAACTCAGATAAAAGTCACCAAACAGTGTCGATTAAGATTTGCCATTACAGTTATATTACATTGATGAAGTGGAATTAGATGTGGTTCCAGTAGACATATGTGGAGTTGTCTTAGGAAGACCTTATCTTTATGATCGCGATGCAGTATTTTACAGGAGATAGCATAATATCACCTTAAGAAAGATGGGGTTGAATTTATTGTCAGGGCACATCAAAACAAAAATCACTTGAATTTAGTTGTTGCTAATCAAATGAAGCGATTAATAAGTTCAAATAAAAGATTTGTAATCATGTGTGTAAAATAAAAACATAAGAAACAACATGATGTTTGTTCAAGTTATGAGTCTCAGTGTAAAGATAGTTTGATCGAAGAAGTAGAAACTTTTCCGGTTCTATTTAAAGAAACCAAACATCTTACTCATAAGCAGGGAATACAACATGAATTACAGTTTGTGCCTAAAGCTCCTCTTCCTAATGTCAGAGTGAATCAATTCAGTCCAAGTTTGGAAGTTAACAGTCACAGGGATGCAGGTTAGTATTGGGGAAAGTCAGTGTTACATTTCTCTTGTATTGTGTCACTATTTCGTGTTTCGAACAGTTTGGAGCCCTCTTTTCAAGTGGAGAGGAAGCCTATTTGTTTTCATATCAAAGCCTTTTCTAAAGCAGTGTCAAAGTATCTAATGGAAACTAATGCATCAGGGGAAAGTGCTAATCAATCGAAACATCATTTTATGAATAAGGAAAAAGTGATTCAAACAAATCAACAGCTAATTCAATACTTTCAAAATCAAGTTAAGTTGCAACAGTTTTCATATAACAGTTTGAAGGGTTCATTGCAGCAAGTTCACTTAGTAATTAGGAATAAGGAAAGTATGTCAAGTCAAGTAGTTGGTTTGATGTCAAGAATGTCTTTGATTGTCTCTGTAGTTCCGCAAAATAGATTGTTAATACATGTTAATGGTATTGAATAATATCCTGTAGAGACTGTTTTCAAAGATGATTATGAATCACTAACTCATGGTATTTCGTGGAAAGAAATCAATTGCCATGTTCATAACAGGTTGCTTGACCATCGTCGCAAGTTGTTCATATTGCAGATGGATGGAATAGGTCATCGAATCAAAATGTGCCATGGTCAGCATCATCAGGGTCATCACTTGCAGGTGATTGATCGAATGTATTGGTACATCATCAGGGCAAGGTGGAGAGTGAGGGAGCTCTACCCTCATCGACTATTTGTTTAAGTCAAACTTTTGTGGTCCAAAAGCTTTCAAGTGGAGAGGATTGATCCAGGAGGATCTCGTCAGATCAGTTACACAGTTTCAGTTTCGTCGTCAACATTCAATCCTGTGTCGTTAAGCTTTGACAATATTGTTTATGGATCAGGTTGTTCAGGTGATGTCTATGGTTTTTCATGGTGTTCAGTTAATATGGCGTTGTACTTGGTTGTCAACAAGTGTTCATCGTCAGTTCTGCCAGGGTTGATCATTGACATGGGTGTGTTGTCCGTTGCAGGGGTTTGATATGGGTTCATCGTCATATGATGTTTGTCGCAAATGTCACTTTGTGACAATTTGATGTAAGTGGTTGATGTGGTCTTCATGGTCGTCACGACCTTCTTCAGGTTCTTCTGACATGGTGATGGTTTCTGGTTTTATGACATTATAATACACCTATTTTAAATGTTGGATCCTAAACCTAAACCCTAGAACCTATGTTTAAAGACCTAAGACCTAACACCTTAACCTAACACCTAAGACATAATGCATAACCCTAAGCGTAATAACCTATCGGACCATGTTTCAAATTATGTAATACAAAACATTACATATTAAACACCTAAACCCATGTATCAACATTGTATCAAACTATGACATTAAACCTAAGTCCTAAACCTTTTACCCTAAGCCTAAACAACTCTCGGCCTTTGTTAAAAACATTACAAACATTACAAATTATAAACACAGTCACATAACCGCAGCGGTTAGCCGCGTCAGAACTGTGTTCATGTGAATGGACAAGGGAGTAATGGCTACGGTGGCAAGCGGTTAGGGTTAGCAGTTAACCATTGGTCATAAACCGCAGCGGGACCGCAGCGTGTGAACATTGCACAGTCAACGCGGTTAGACCATAGCAGAAATGTCAGCATAACTGTCGGGGTCTTCGGAAAACTGTAGCATGTGAACGGATAAGGGGAACCGCCAAGTAAGCATTACCAAAACCGCTGGAGCATTGTTAGCAGAACCGCCGGAGTTAGACCACGAGCTGGCGGGTTGTGGTTAGACCGCAGACTATTCACATGGGCGGTCAACCTTCTTCGCCCGGTCAGCAAGCCGCCAGTGGTTTTGACTTTAATATATGGTTTTATTTGGGTTTTTGTTGGAGTTTTTGGTGCAAAACTAATAACAAGACCATGGTGTTATCCTAAGGTGGCAAAACCGAATAAGACCGAGACCAACAAACTCTAATTTCAGCCTATTCACTCCTACATTCAGTAGAAAGGAGTTAGAGTGTATCTCGAGGGCTATAAAGCTAGTTTTGTTCTCATTGAGAAGAGAGAGTGGTTTTGGGTTTTTGTATGCAAGTTCTGGAGGTTATAGTTGATTTTGTTTTCAGTGTAACGAGAGCATCTGGAGTCAAAATTGGGAACCGTGACAGGTGTTGGAAAGTCGGTTTAGAGAGCTATCCTTTGGCAGTGACCAGGAGTGTCTGTGTGCACATTCAGTTCGGTCAAATTGCTGTGTAATCGACCTCCTTGGTTTCAATCCTAATAAAGCGGTCGCCCATCTTGAAAGCGGACCCGGAGACGTAGTCCATCAGGGACGAACTCCGTAATTAATATTGCTGTCTGGTATCGCTGTTTATTTGCTGTTTTCTCTACTGTTTGCATCTTATTTATGTTTTCTCATATGTCGTAAAGTCTTCTTCTCGAACAGTTTTTACGCTTTCAACACTTTGAGTTAACATTGTATTCACTAATGGCTAATCAATTCTACATCAGTTTTAACTTATGATCATTTCAGATCAATGGTTAAAATATTTGAGGGTGAAAAAAATAATTAAATCCCCTTTAGAGCCAATTAATTATTTTTTTTGGCAAAATTAAATAAAAATACTAAGCTAGAAAACTAATTAATTGTGAGTCAAAAAATAATTATAGAGAAATTAATTTCTCTCCAAGTAGACAATAATAAAAAATTGTCGGTCAAAAGGAAGTCAAGTTTTTGAGGTCCTCTACCAAAGGAAAAATGGACATTTTAAGAAAATTTGAGCCTTTGGACCTTGGTGGTTAAGTCAAAGTCAAATTTTCTAGGAAATTAATCCAAAATATTAATTTTTGTAATATAAAAAATGTTTTTTAATATATTCAAAATTTTCCTCAAAAATAAGAAATCAATTGTGGAGATTAAAAGAATATCAAGTTATTTTCAACGAACAAGATTATTTTGATGAGGATCAAGCCAACTCTCAGTTATTTTTCTCTTGGAGGGGTTTTCTCTATATAAGGAAGCTATTGAGCTCCTATTTCCCTAATTTGTGTGTAGTAATTTTTCTACTGATGTACTAAGCTTCTGCTCTGCTGGAATTATTTTTCTCATAATAGAAAGACTTTGGGGTTTTAGTTCACGGTGTTCTTTTATCTGCGGATTTGTGGTATGTGCTAGTTTATTTGTTTATGCTCTATATTGTGCCAAATATTGCAATTGTTATTTCATTTGTTGGTGATAAGAACATTCTAATGGTACGAGTTATCTTAGGTGATCTGATTCATTATATGATCTAATAGTTATTTTTTAAGATTGAATAGAGATTTACAGGTGCTCTAGCCCTTGGGCTCCAAGTTCATAGACTGTGGGGAAAGATTGACCTTGCTTGAGCTCTAAATTTTCATTGGGACGAATTATTTTGCACCTGTGCACCCACATGGCAGCGCTTGCCACTTGTAGCATATGGAGGCCATATTTAGGCATGGAAATGTAGCATATGTTGCAAAATGCATGATTACACGCCAAAAGGCAGCCAACAATGGCAACCCGTAGTACAAAACAGACATCCAACGAGTGCTGGACAAGCATGGCCATGTATTTGGGGACATTCCCCCAGGATTGCCTCCTAAAAGAGGATTTGAACATACTGTAGAATTGGAAGAAGGGAATGTTGTTGCCCATATTGTATAGGCATCGCAACAACATTGAAGACGGGGGTTGTCACTCTCATCCCCGCTCACTCCATTCTAGCTGTCTCCCAACAACATGCTATGGGGGGTAGTCCCTATGGAATGAAGTGAAGGAAAGCAAGTTGAGAATCAACTTACTTGGGAGACATGGATGAGTGGCCTAGCCACTTGGTTGAAATTAAGCAAGATTATTGATTAAATTAGATTTTTTTATTATGAGACCAATGCCTTAATGATGTCACAAATTTTTGCTTCTTATGAAATGGAACCAAATGACTGGATGGACACCCGTTGTTTGAATGATTGATTAACCTATATGATATGCAAGTCCTAGGACCTATGTGAGATGCAATGATCTTGGTAAATTTTAGTTAAATGCCTAGTCTAAGTGTAACCTTCTTTTAACTATTTTGAAGCTGGGCTCCATGGTAGGTTGTGGGATGGAGGCTAGTAGGAAGGAGGCTAAGGTCTGATTAACGATACCTTCTGTTAGGCTTCTATCACCCGATGCGTTCGGTGTTGCAGAGATTGTGGCTCTGACAACTGCAAGGTCACCGTGTTAACCACCGAAGAGTTGTCGAGGCCGCTAAAGCTAGATAAGAAGGGTTTTCCTATATCTCGATCAACTTAGCTTATGCTAGGAGGTAAATTATTAATGCAAATCTAGATCTAGTATGATTATGCAAAAGATTATGAGTGAGATTTATCTTGAGTTAAGATTTTCTTAAGTTGTTTAAGTACTTAATTATAATTTCTTTAAGAGTACTTAACAATAATTAATTACAATCTTAGACAAGATAAAATGCTTAGAGATACAAGTGTAAATTTCAACAATATGCCACAAGATACCAAGTAACCAAGATGTCAAATGCTTAAAATAGTCAATCAACATGCTGATCACAGATTTATACCAGCAATACTACTTAAAAAAATTCAGATCTTATCAATATTGTAACAACATTGAATAAACCACTTCAAATGATGAAACTTGCCCAACACATAAAACACTGAAATTCTAGTGACTAACAAATGTACTTTAGCATGCTTAGATCATTTTAAGATGATGTATTCAGTCAAATTTCGGATCTGATTTTTTGATTTACAGCAATAAGCAAAGACAGATCAACAAGATAAAACTGCCAAAAATAGATGACCTATATGCCAAAAAATAGTAAAATGCACCAGAACTCGGAAATTTCGCTTTTAGGGCTTTTAGAGAGTTTGACTCAGCAATTTTCAGAACTGATATGTTTCTTACAACAGTGAGTTAACTACAGATCAACAAACTAATCAAATCAAAAATAGATGTTCAATATTTCTAAGAATAGAAAAAATTCGCCAAACTTGAAAAAATTAAATTTTTGAGTTATTTAGAAGATGTGATTCAGAAATTTCAGAATTGGTATGCTATTACAACAGTGAAACAATGATAGATCAACAACCTAGCAATGCTTAAGACAAACCCTAATATTTCCAAAAATAGCAAAATTTTTTGGAAACTAAAAATTTCAGTTTTGGGTCCTCATTAAATATTTGGTTCAAAAATTTCAGAATTGCAAAAAATTTCAGTTATGCAGAAAAATCTTGTAAGCTTAAATGTTAGATCTAGGCCAAAACTCAAATACCCAAGAGGCCAAAATTTATGAAAATGAAGATTTTGCAATTTTAAATGATTTTGACCATTTATTTTGTGATTTTAGGGCTTAATTACTAGTAATTTGTTTGCTGTGATAAAATTGCAGAAAACAAGGGTTTAGTGGTCAAACCCTAAGCCCAAGGCCTTGAAGATCCCACTGCTGAAAATCGATAAAACTTTGCGATCACTTCGCTACTTGAAAAATAAAAATTTTGAGACCTTAAGCCTGCAAAACCACCAAGTATTTAGTCTTAAAACTTCAAATTAGGGTTTTAGGTCAATTTAGGGCAAAAGATGCCAAGAAAATGGAGAACAAGGCTAAGGGAGACAAATTTGTGGGGATAAAAGGGCTGAGATGATAGATCGGGGGCTGAAATGGCAAGAGGAGGCCAAAAATTGAAAACCCGTGTCTCAAAAAAGTTATTTTTTTTTTTAATTATTAATTCTGGATCTGAATTTTGCCTTCAAATCTTTAGTAAATGTCCTTGCAAAATTGTCTAGAGACTAGATCTTACTTTCAATGGCCTAGATCTAGCTCTTCTCTTACTTGATTTCTAGACCCAACCTGCAAAAATGAAAATAAAAACACCCAAACCCCAAATATATACAAAATACTAAAAATCCCCAAAACCCAAGTTAGAAAAAATAATTTACAAGTTAGATCTACAAAATTATTCACAAGATCTACAAATATACAAGGGTTTTAAAAATTTTAAATTTTTGAGAAAAATATTTTTATGGAATTTTTTTCCTTTGAAGAATGACTAAAAATACTTTAGAAACCCCAATGTATACTATAGCCTTAGCGAAGATTTAATCCACCATATAAATATTTGGAATCCAAGCAACAATGATTCTTGCCCAAGTTTGTGAACTTGGAGGCCAAGGACTGAAGTACCTGCAAGCACTATGAATTTATCTCAAAATAATTTGTTAGATCACATGGAGAATCAAACCACCTAAGATTAGCCCAAAACTATCAATAGTATGGTTCTATCTCCATCTAATGAAAAAACAAATCTTACCAATATTCAGCACAACATAGAGATGCCTGTAGTCAGCACATACCACAAATCAATAAGTAAAAACACCTTGAATTGCACCCCAAAGTCTTTATTATGATTGAAAAAATAGTTTCCAGTGGGACAATAATTACAAAGCTTTTTCAACAGAAATTTTCTAGCCGGAGATCAAGATGACTGGAGACTCAACTGACTCTTTGATTTATAGATAAATCCTCCAAATGGAAAAATAATAGCTAGTTTCTTTGATCCTGGTCAAAATAATCTTGGCCATTGATAAGCACTTCAAGATCTTTTAATCTTGGTTCTTGATTTTTAGTTTTGACGAATTTTCAAATTTATCATTTACTTCCATTTTAATTAGCTCAAAATTAATTATTTAGAGCTAATTTCCTCCAAAATTTGACTTTGACTTGACCACCAAGTTCCAAGGGTCCAAATTTTCTTGAAAAAGACAATATTCCCTTGGTGGAGGACCTTTAAAAATTGATTCTTTTAAGACCCACGAGTTTTTCCATTTGGAGAATTTATTTCGCTAAGACAATTTCACTGGACTTTAATTAATTAATTTTTCTAGCTCAAGATTTAATTTTATTTTGCCTGAAAAATTAATTAATTTACACATGAGGGAATTAATTATTTTTCCAACCCTCTAATACATATGATTTTTCATTTAAAAGACTCAAAGAAGGAATACGTATTTGTCTTAGACCCTCAAGGCAAATAACCCATTTGCGATTCAATATGATATAGTAAACCAAGTGATTTGTAATAAAATAATTACGCCAATGAGCTTAAATTATTCCCAAACCACTTTTACGTCAGACTTGACTAAAACACTAGGACTTACCTGATAATTCGACAAAAAATTTCACTCTAGCTTCGGGGGTTTAAGCTAGAGGGGAAAAACTCTTCTGATTAGCTGTGTCGAAAAACATAGATAATCAGTGAGATTAAAAAACCTCTTAGGATGTAATTCATCATCAAATTATAGGCTTATCTAGGTTGTTACATAGATTTAAGGTTTTACTAGATCATTTACAATATATAACTTGCAGAATGGGATGACCATGACACACAGACTGCTAATATGTGATCTAATCCTTGTTGAAAAAGTAGGCACTTCCGTTTCCTTGGAACTTTGACAATTGAGTGCAACATTTGGCTCCATATGAGGACACGTTGCTTTCAAGAAGTAACGTGAGAATCCCAAAATCCTGCATCCAAGGAAACAAAAGTCCATCAAATAGATATCCATTCAACATCGAAATCATCATGCATATATAGAAATTACCGTTGGAATATAAAATCTACTCTAATAAACTGGAATATAAAAGACATAATATAAATGCGTGAAATAAACTATCTAACAACATGAAATAAAAAGGGAATAGGGTTAGAGATATTATACAAAATGATGCCCATGGCATCAGATGTCCTCAACATAGTGCATACTGAGCATCTGCCGACTTTTTGGCAAGTCTGTGGGTTGCTTCTCGGATGTGCCACGCTGAATTCTGACAATGCTAGGACTCTGCCTTATCCGAATATCGAGTTGCTCCCGAGCATCGGATGCATCAAACTTCTTCCTTCTTCTCTTTTGCCTTTTATGCTTGCTCTTGGTAGGATGTGATGTTGATGTTGACGCGATCGACATGCAACTTTCTATTTGATTCAGATAATGTTCATTTGGAAAATTTGGAATGCCACTGATTTTTGTGACCTGCTCTTCCTTATTTTCGTGACCCTGTTCTGTCAAAGCCGTTGGATCGGCGTTGCAATCATCGATCTGATTTCCTTCAGTTTCCTTCCTGCCTGGATCATCTTCGTTTAACCATTTCTCAATGGAATCGATGACTTCTTCATAAGATGAATGCTGCTTGGGCGGGCTGGGAGGTTCTTGTACTAGATCCTTTGGTCTTCACTGGAGCTGTGATTTTTCCAACATTTGTAGCTTACTTTGAGGGTACCGGGAGCGTCAGCGCAAAAGCTAGGAGAGAGGGATGCAGAGTCAGCTAGAGGCCACGTAGAATCAGTCAGGGCCCACGTAGAGGCAGCCAGGAGTTGCGCAGTGCCAGAGAGAGCCAGCGTGGGTGACACAGAGGCTCTAGAGGCTGACGCAGGGCGAGTTGGGGTGATGCTGGGCTAGATAGGTTGACGCAGTCCTTAGAGGCAGACGATGGAGATTTCGTGGGGCAGATTGGAGCTGAGAGCTGTGGGATTGTTCATCCTGGGTTTTAGCCGGAATATCTGTCTTCGTTTGAAAGGTACTACATCCGAGATCATTCTCTGTTGGGTGAACCGGTTTGGAACCCAGATTGTATTCTGAAACTGCTTAATAATAAAACCCTCAGATAGCTGCATCGGTTTTCTCGCATTGGGTTTTTCTGGGGACATTAGTCCAAAAACAATGGTGTCACTTGTGTGCTTGTTTTTTCCTTCAGTTGATGATCTATAATGTGTTGAGCATGTACTTGTATTTATTTTCAGTATTTACATGGTAAGTAACTTGTTAATTAAACAAAACAAGTAGACAAAAATAAATCAGAACATGAAGGATTTCTAACAGTTAGACTTAGAAATTCCAACATGGTACCAGAGTGTGGTTGCAGATCACAGGAGAATTGAGGGCATCAGCCGAGCAGAGCAGCAGCAACAGAAACAGTTGTCCCAAGTGACAGAAGCTGTTCCTAGCGGAGAAGCAACAAGGCTTGCGTCATCAAGTTTGAGTCAGGAGAAGGATCAGCGCAGTGGCAGAAGGGAGCAGACTTGACCTACGTAATGCCTGGTCATCATTCTCAGTCAGGAAGGATTGACACCTGTGGCCAGGAGGTGCAGATTTTGCTGGTGCCAAGATTGCAAAGAGCCTAGAAGCTTTAACCTTCAGTTTGCTGAGGCATAGGAGGCTGCAGGTAAGTTGCAGAGTGACGCTGGTGGGGTACTGTGGTCAGGACAATACCTAATAGGGAAACACCAAGGAGGAGGGAGTTGCTGCCGAGGATTTCTAGCCAAGAAATCTGGATCAGTGGTACAATTGCACTAACGATCAGAGTGGGGGCATTGCGACATTGGCAGAGGGGTTTCCAAGAGGGAAATCAAGGCTCAGAGGGAGTCACACCGAGAACTTCTAGAAGGGAAGTAGAGGAGTAGCGAAATGGCAGTGAACGGTATAAGAGACCAGGACAGATTGGACAGAGCCTCTAACTTCATATTCTGGAAGGCCAAAATCTTGTCCGTTCTAGACAGGAATCACCTCAAGCTCTTCGCCTTGAAGATGATAGCGATCCCAGTTGACCCGGTTGAGAATGACAAGTACGAGGAGGCAATGGAGAGGGCCAAGAGCATCATCCTTAATGGGGTCAATGACCATGTAGTACCACATATTGCCGAAAAGAAAACGGCAAATGCGATGTGGGAGGCCTTGACGAAATTGTATTAGCATACTTCTGTGCAGAGGAAGATGCTACTAGAAAATCAGCTGCAGTCATACTAGATGCAGAAGGGAGAATAGATCGACACCTTCCTCGGTCGATTGAAGGAAATCCGGGATTAGTTGACTTCCATAGGGGCCACGCCAGATCAAGAATTGATGGTGAGGACAGCCCTGAACGTAGTCTCAGAAGACTAAGATGTGTTTGTCCAGAGCATACTAGGCAGGTCGACCCTTCCAGATTGGGAGGCACTGTGGGCGGCTCTTCGCCAAGAAGAGATCAGAAGGCTGACCAAGGCGGGAAGCAACGACAAGGGGGTCTGAATCAAGAAGGAGGAAGAGGAGGATGCTGCCCTAGCATTTGAGGGAAAGCATGAGAAACGGAAGAAGAAGGACTTCTCCAAGGTCAAATGCTTCCACTGTGGGGAATTGGGTCAGTATGTGAGCCAGTGTCCGAGGAAGAAGAGCAAGGCAGAGGCTTTCAAGACCAAGGCTGCTCTAGCAAGGGTGGAGAAGGAAGTGGAGACAGATGATAATTGTGCCATGAGTGCTCACACGACACTTGAGAGGAAGTGGGGAGACATCGAGCTGTAGTCAGACGGACTACAGGCGATGATGGGTAGGATCCTTGAGGTACCCAGCGTCTTGGATTATAACTTGCTACGGGAGCCCCAAAGAGGAGTAGCAGTACTGGCAAATGTCAGTAGAGACGGATGCGGATGGAGCGACAGAGGGAGCTATAGTGCAGGATTCCCAGGACAACGTTAGGTAGCATTGCGAGATGCATGGAGTTGTTGCAGCGGCGCAGAGGTCAGAGAAGGGGCACTTATCAACAATAGAGGGAGTTTTAGCATCATGGGTGTCTTTAGCCTGACAGAGATGTTAGAGTTGGGAGATCAGTTACTTACTTCTCAGTAACTGAGTTGCAGTGCAACGGTTAGCAATGGCAGTGCTATGGGCAACACGATGCAGCATGATGAGAGGGGCTGCCATACAGATGCAGCAATGGCAGTGGTAGGGCCATGGGTAGCAGTACATGATGCAGCAATACAGAGGATGTTGGGCAACGGGCCTAGCATCAACACCAGGACCAATGCCGGATGATTAGGGTGATGCTCAGTGAAGAGTATTACTAGAGCACAGTCCTTGATAAGAGGGAGTGTTGATTTGAGGCAGCATCAGATGTGCGCTAGCCATGAAAATTGGTGGAGAGGCTAAAGCACATGAGATCTCCAATACCCAGAAATGGTTTGGGCAATTTCTAAACAGTTTGGGAGATATTAAAATAATTAATATTTTTAATGGAGTCCCTAAGTCTAAACTTAGAGAAAATAAATATTAATGTGAATTAATATAAAACTGTGTTAAAAGGGTCCAAAAGTCATGGATCAAGCCATAGTTAATCTTAGTCGTTGATTAGGGACTTAATCTCGACCGTTGAATTGTCAACAAGAAAAGTATAAGAGGAGGCTTGAGGGTCACTTAGAGAATACACCGAGTTGATCAAGAATTCAATTTTTTGGGGCAGGGCTTGTTGAGGAAATCAAAGGAGTAATCAAAGTTGTAGCTGAGGGGCAGTGAATACAGAAGCAGAGAGGCAGAGAGGGTACCGGGAGCATCAGCGCAAAAGCCAGGAGAGAGGGACGCAGAGTCATCGAGAGGCCACACAGAGTCAGTCAGGGTCCACGCAGAGGTAGCCAGGAGCTGCACAGTGCCAGAGAGAACTAACATGGGGGACGCAGAGGCTCTAGAGGCTGACACAGTACCTCTAGAGGCTGACGCAGGGCAAGTTGGGATGACATTGGGTTGACGCTGGGTCAGAGAGGCTGACGCAGTCCCTAGAGGCAGATGCTGGAGATTTCGTGGGGCAGATTGGAGCTGAGAGTTGTGGGATTGTTCATCCGGGGTTTTAGCCGGAATATCTGTCTCCGATTGAGAGGTACTACTGCCAAGATCATTCTCTGTTGGGTGAGCCGGTTTGGCACCCAGATTGTATTCTGAAACTGCTTAATAATAAAACCCTCAGATAGCTGCACCAATTTTCCCGCATTGGGTTTTTCCGGGGACATTAGTCCAAAAACAATGGTGTCACTTGTGTGCTTGTTTTTTCCTTAAATTGATGATCTGTAATGTGTTGAGCATGCACTTGTATTTATTTTCAGTATTTACATGGTAAATAACTTGTTAATTAAACAAAACAAGTAGGGAGAAATAAATCAGAAAGTACATGAAGGATTTTAACTATTAGACTTAGAAATTCCAACACTTTTCTTCTCTAGCTAATAACTTGTTTTGAAGAGATTCGATGAGCTTCCATGTCCTTTATCATTCTATTATGATCTTCTTGAATAGAATTCATTTCTTTCCTAAGATTTACTTTTATGGAACTTAGCTCCTCAACATGTTCCTCTTATATTGTATCCACCATGTTCTGAAAGTTGATCCTTTGATTATATTGAGCAACTTCCATTGCATGTAACCTGTTTCCCATGGAAGTCATTTCTCTAGGGTGACCAGACTGCGTGTCTTTGATCATCTGAGTTAATTCCTCAACAAGATGCTTATCATTTTCTTTTCTGTTGTCAAAATGATTAATTTGGTTACTAGTTCTTGCCTTTCCACTATCGAGGACTCTTCTTGCTATGGAACAAGTGGATTCATCGTGATAGTGATTACAATATCTACAATATGGTGCTTCTTGATCACTAACATGGTGTAATTGATTCTCTTGTATCTTCTTTATGAGATTCTGCATATCAACAAATTGATTATTCCTCTTAACTTGCATACTTTTAATGATCTCTATTAATTCTTTAACCTCGTCTTCCTCTTCTGGAGGGTCATGAGGATAACCTTGAGTGTTAGTACAATGAAAAGGGATAGACAAGCCATCCATGATGGCTTGCTTAAGGGGAAAGGGAAACTATGGATGTCAGAGAGAAAGATCCTTGCTCACGAAAATCAAGAGATCCACAAGAAGCGAGTCTCTAGCAGATTTTTTTGCAAAAAATGAAAGAAGTGGAGTCACCACTTGAACATGAATTTGTCTCCAAAATCCAAAAGGCAAAAAACTGAAAAGTTAGTAAGGGAAAAGCAAATGGATATCAAGGAAGGCTTATTGAGAAAATTGAATGCTTACTAGAATGTAATTTGTTTAACCGAGCTCTGAGAGCAGGGTTAAGCTACCAGGGTTTTTTCTAATGTAAGCCTTTGTGAATGGATGAAATAGTGGAGTCGCCACCCAAACAGGAAACTGACCCAAATGTCCAGGTGCTAAAGTGCAAATAGAGGAGTGAATAAGGCGATAAGGAGATTAGTGAGTGCGGTGTCAAGAAGGTGAAAATGGATCAGAGGATTACAAAGATTAATGAGAATGTCGTCAACACCAAGGTCCAATAAATTGGTCCCTGACAATGGCCTAGCCACTTGGTTGAAATTAAGCAAGATTATTGATTAAATTAGATTTTCTATTATGAGACCAGTGCCTTAATGGAGTCACAAATTCTTGCTTCTTATGAATTGGAACCAAATGACCGGATGGACACCCGCTGCTTGAATGATTGATTAACTTATATGATATGCAAGTTCTAGGACCTATGTGAGATGCAATGATCTTGGTAAATTTTAGTTAAATGCCTAGTCTAAGTGTAACCTTCCTTTAACTATTTTGAAGCTGGGCTCCAAGGTAGGTTGTGGGAAGGACGCTAATAGGAAGTAGGCTAGGGCCTAGTTAATGATACCTTCTGTTAGACTTCTATCACCTGATGCCTCAGGTGCTGCACTAACTGTGGCTCTGACGACTGCAAGGTCACCGTGTTAACCACCGAAGAGTTGCCAAGGCCCCTCAAGCTAGATAAGAAGGGTTGTCCTATATCTCTATCAACCTAGCTTATGCTAGGAGGTAAATTATTAATGCAAATCTAGATCTAGTATGCTTATGCAAGAGATTATGAGTGAGATTTATCTTGAGTTAAGATTTTCTTAAGTTGTTTAAGTACTTAATTATAATCTCTTTAAGAGTACTTAACAATAATGAATTACAATCTTAGACAAGATAAAATGCTTAGAGATACAAGTGTAAATTTCAACAATATGCCACAAGATACCAAGTAACCCAAGATGCCAAATGCTTAAAATAGTCAATCAAGATGTTGATCACAGATTTATACCAATAATACTACAAAAAATTCAGATCATATCAATGTTGTAACAATAGTACATAAACCACTTCAAATGATGAAACTTGTCCAACACATAAAACACTGAAACTCTAGTGACCAACAAATGTACTTCAACCTGCTTAGATCATTTTAAGATGATTTATTCAGTCAAATTTCAGATCTGATTTATTGATTTACAGCAATAAGTAAAGACAGATCAACAAGATAAAACTGTCAAAAATAGATGGCCTATATGCCCAAAAATAGTAAAATGCACAAGAACTTGATAATTTCGATTTTAGAGTTTTTAGAGAGTTTGACTCAACAATTTTTAGAACTGATATATCATATGTTTCTTACAGTTTTGCGTTAACCACAAATTAACAAACTAATCAAGCCAAAAATAGATGCCCAATATTTCTAAAAATAGAAAAATTTTGGTAAACTTGAAAAAATTATTTTTTTGAGTTATTTAGAGAATGTGATTTAGAAATTTCAGAACTGATATGTTATTACAGCAGTGAAACAATGATAAATCAACAACCCAACAATGTTTAAGACAAACCCTAATATTTCCAAAATAGTAAAAATTTCCGGAAACTGAAAATTTCAGTTTTTGGTCCTTATTAAGTGTTTGATTCAGAAATTTCAGAATTGCAGTAAATTTCAGTTATGCAGAAAAATCCAACAAGCTTAAATGTTAGATTTAGGCCAAAATTCAAATACCCAAGAGGCCAAAATTTGTGAAAATGAAGATTTTGCAATTTTAAATGATTTTGACAATTTATTTTGTGATTTTAGTGCTTATTAATTAGTAATTTGCTTGCTGTAATAAAACTGGAGAAAACAAGAGTTTAAAGGTCAAACCCTAGGCTCAAGGCTTTGAAGATCCCATCGTTGAAAATCGATAAAACTTTGGGATCACTTTGCTGCTTGAAAAATATTTTTTTTGAGACCTTAAGCATGCAAAACCGCCAAGTATTTGGCTTTAAAACTTCAGATTACAGTTTCAGGCCAATTTAGGGCAAAAGAGGCCAAGAAAATGGAGAGCAAGGCTAAGGGAGACAAATTTGTGGGGATAAAAGGGCTAGGATGATAGATTGAGGGCTAAAATGGCAAGAGGAGGCCAAAAACTGAAAACCCGTGTCTCGAATTTTTTTTTTGTCTTCCTAAATTCCAGATTTGAATTTTGCTGTCAAAAATTCAGTAAATGTCCCTACAAAATTGTCTAGAGACTAGATCTTACCCCCAAGGGCATAGATCTAGCTCTTATCTTACTTGATTCCTTGATCCAACATGCAAAAGTGAAAATAAAAACACAAAAACCCCAAATATATACAAAATAGTAAAAATCCCCAAAACCCAAATTAAAAAAAATAATTTACAAGTTAGATTTACAAAATTATTCACAAGATCTACAAATATACAAGGGTTTTAAAAATTCTAAATTTTTGAGAAAAATATTTTTGTGGAGTTTTTTTTCCTTTGAAGAATGTCTAACTATACTTTAGAAACCCCAATCTATACTATAGCCTTAGCGAAGATTTAATCCACCATATAAATATTTGGAATCCAAGTAACAGTGGTTCTTGCCCAAGTTTGTGAACTTGGAGGCCAAGGATTGAAGTACCTACAAGCACTATGAATTTATTTCAAAATAATTTGTTAGATCACATGGAGAATCAAACCACCTAAGATTAGCTCAAAACTATCAATAATATGGTTCTATCTCTATCTAATGATTTTTTTTTTTTACCCAGTATTCAACACAACATAGAGATGCCCGTAGTCAGCACATACTACAAATCAATAAGCAAAAACACCTTGAATTGCACTCCAAAGTCTTTATTATGATTTTGGAAAAATAGTTCCTAGTGGGAAAATAATTACAACGCTTTTTCAACAGAAATTTTCTAGCTAGAGATCAAGATGACTAGACTCAATTGACCCTCTAATTTATAGATAAATCCTCCAAATGGAAAAATAACAGCTAGTTTCTTTGATCTTTGTCAAAATAATCTTGGCTGTTGATAAACACTTCAAGATCTTTTAATCTTGGTCCTTGATTTTTATTTTTATTTTTGAGGAATTTTTGAATTTATCATTTAATTCCATTTTAATTAGCTCAAAATTAATTATTTAGAGCTAATTTCCTCAAAAGTTGACTTTGACTTAACCACCAAGGTCCAAGGATCCAAATTTTCTTGAAAAAGACAATATTCTCTTGGTGGAGGACCTTTAAAAATTGATTCTTTTAAGGCCCAAGAGTTTTTCTATTTGAAGAATTTATTTTGCTAAGACAATTTAACTTGACTTTAATTAATTAATTATCTGGCTTAGGATTTAATTTTATCTTGCCAGAAAAAATAATTAATTTACACATGAGGGGATTAATTATTTTTCCAATCCTCTAATATGTATGATTTTTTATTTACAAGACTTTAAGAGGAAATACATATTTGTCTTAGACGCTCAAGACACAACCCATCTGCGACTCAATATGATCTAGTAAACTAAGTGATTTGTAATAAAATAATCAAGCCAATGAGCTTAAATTATTCCCAAACCATTTTTATATCAGACTCGACTAAAACACTAGGACTCACCTGATCATTCGATAATGAATTTCACCCTAGCTTTGGGGGTTTAAGCCGGAGAGAAAAAAATCTTTTGGTTGGGCATGTCGTAAAATACAGATAATCAATGAGGTTAAAAAACCTCTAAGGATGGAATTCGTCATCAAATTACAGGCTTACCTAGGTTGTTACATAGATTCAAGGTTTTACTAAGATCATTTACAATACATAACTTTCAGAATGGGATGAACATGACACACAAACTGCTGATATGTGATTTGATCCTTGTTGAAAAAGTTGGCTCTTCTGTTTCACTGGAACTTTGACAATTTGAGTGCAATAGGGGCCAAACTCGTAATCACTAAACCATATTGACATCCAAGAATTGCTAGTGATGGGCCACGTTAGATCCAACTCAAGTCCATTCACTTCGTCAGTTGTCCTAGTTAAAAAGAAGGATGGAACATGGAGGATGTGTATTGACTACTAGGCACTCAACAAGAAGACTATCAAGAACAGGTATCCTATTCTCGGGATCGATGTGATATTGGATGCGTTACATGTAGTAGTTTACCTTTCAAAGGTTGACCTACGATTAGGATATCATCAAATTCGGGTTTGAGAGCAAGATGTGCTGAAGACAACATTCCGATGCCACTATGGACACTTTGAGTTTTTGGTCATGCCATTTGGTCTAACTATACTCCTGCCACATTCCAATCTTGCATGAATAGCATCTTCAACAAGCAGTTGAGGAAATTATTACTATTATTTTTTGAAAACCTTCTCACATACAACAGGACATGCGAGGATCACTTGGTGAACTTGGATGAAATTTTGAGCATAATGCAACAACAATCACTCTATGCCAAGGCATCAAAATGCGAATTTGGGATGACGAAGATTCTCTATTTGGGACACATAATTAGCGCAAGAGGAGTACATGTACATCAAGAGAAGATTTAGGCAATATTGGATTGGCCAACACCTAAGAATTTGACTGAGTCGTGAGAATTTTTCGGAATTTGTAGCTACTATCGATGATTCGTCAAAGGCTTCTCTTAACTAAGTGCACCATTAATAGTTTTTACAAAAAAGCGTTCAGGTGGACAGAGGAATCAGACAAAACATTTAATAAGCTTAAGGAAGTAATGAACTCATGTCCAGTTCTAGCACTCCTCGACTTTAGTCAACCCTTTGTGTTAGAATGCGATGCATTAGGGGAGGGAATAGGAGCAATATTATTGCAGAAGGGCCATCCAATTGCGTTCGAATTGGATACTCTGGGACACAGAGAGACCTTAAATTATCTATGACAAGGAAATGCTGACTATTATGCATGCCTTGGCAAAGTACCGACAATACTTGGTGAGAAACAGGTTTGTAGTAAAGAGAAACCACAATAGCCTATGCCATTGCTTGGAACAAAATGACCTGAATGAATGACAACAAAAGTGGGTGAGCAAAGTCCAGGCTTATGGTTTTGACATTAAATACGTAAAATAGGAGAATATTGTAGCCAATGCACTCTCCAGGAAACTAACGACATGTTTTTTCATGGAGCTTACAAAAGGCTGGAGGACTCACCTCTCGGTGGAAGATTCCAAGAACAAATTTTCTTGTGCTCTGACAGATAAACTCATCCAAGATGACAAGTATAAGATAGTTAACGATATTATTTACTATAAGGATAGGATATACTTGGTTCCTGAATCTATGCTTAAGGAGAAAATCTTGAAGGCTACACATGACATACCATTAGCTGGGCACCAGGGATTCTTCAAAACTTACCGATAGATCAGGGAACAATTCTCATGGAAGGGTCTCAAAGATGACATATTAAAATATGTTAAGGAATGCATGACATGCCAATAAAATAAGGTTGAGCACTCATATCTTGTAGGTTTACTCCAACCTTTACCAATTCCAGAACAAAAATGGGAAAGCATCTCAATGGACTTCATTACAGGCTTACCCAAAGCACAAGGCAAAGATTGCATCTATATAGTGGTTGATAGGTTGATGAAATTTGCACATTTCTTTGCAATTCCCACTGATTACTTGGCCAAATAGGTAGCATATTTTTCTTCAAGGAAGTTTTCAAGCTTCATAGACTACCTAAAAATATAGTCAGTGATCGAGATAGCAAATTTATGGGGGCATTTTGGCAGGAACTCTTCAGGTTAGTCGGGACAAAACTAACCCCAAGTACCAACTATCATCTGGTTTAGAGCCCTAGAGGATTGGAGTCCTCAAGTAGACCAAGTTGGAGCTTGGTGTTGTACATGTTGGAGCCTGGCTTGATTGAAGATTTTAGTCTTCCTCTAGGGTTGGAGCCATGAAGTGTTATTGTACGTGAATTGTTGTAAAAGAGTTTTGGAGTCCTCTTCATCTTATTAACAAAATTATTCTTTTGTTGTACATTTTGTGTTCTAGTTTACTAAAGTGATCTTAATTGGCATAATTTAACAATTGTAAAAGAAATACTGATTCACCCCCCCCCCCCTCTCAGTATTTCCAACAAGAGATCCTCAATCTCTTCATCAAACTAACTCAAATTAGGGGACTCCTCCTCCACAACCTAATTAGACTCTAAATCAATACTATCCCATAAAAGTGATCTAGATCCTTTGGTTAAAGTTGTTTTGTGAGCATTCAAAGGTTGTAGTAGATGAAAACCAACTTCTCCAACCTCTCATTCTCATGCTCCACGCTGTTTCTCTTTTTGCCGTGAATGTGCTCAAATACCGACCAATTGCGCTCAGAACCAAGGCTCAAGCCTCCTGCAAGAGTTCCTTCACTATACAATGGAGTCACTCAACTCCTGTAGTCAACACTCAGTGAATGAGAAATAAGTCAAATGACAAGTGAATGAGAAATGAGAGAGAGGGGTGCTTATAAAGCATTTCTTTCCCTCCACTAGATCTCAAAAAAACAAATAAAAATTTATAAAAATCAAATTTCGGTTCGCACTGGTATGCCACGAGTCCAATACGAGTCTTATGAGGATCTTATGCGGGTCCACGGGTCTTGAAGAGTTTGGACGAGTCTTGGAGTGTCTGAGTCTTATGGGAGGGTCGTCGCCTCTAGATTCTTTTCGACATTTGACTCATGAAGACTCACGAGTCTTCAAGAGTCTTATAAGGGTTGTGCTTCACTGGCTTAGGGAGTGCTCCTGAAATGGGCAGGGAGCTAAAATTTATGAAGGGAATTGTGCTCCCTAAAAACGGTCCCATAAAGGAGCACACTTAGGAAGCATGGTCTGGGCTCTTGGGGGTGAGGGTGCACTCCCCTGCAGTGTAGTTCTGGACATTATCTACCTTATTTCCATTGACATATGACTGCTTTTTCTTTCTTTTTGGAATCTGTAAACTTGATGATAACGGATGTATGAAATGCTTGTATGTTTTCCCTAGTACTGTTGATGCACCAGTTTGGCACAACTTTGTCATTGTCTACACATAATGGATAATGGGCCAGCCTTGAAACATCAGTGTTTTCCTTTGTTTCCAGAGTATGTTTAATTTTGGTGAGATGGATTTGATCTCATTTATGCTCATGGTTAAGACAACAAACTGATGGTTTGCAATAATCATAACACTGCTTACTGTCTGCTTTATGCTCATGGTTAAGACAACAAACTGATGGTTTGCAATAATCATAACACTGCTTACTGTCTGCTTTTGTAACTATTTTGGATTGAAACTCTTTGTTAAATAACATTAACAGAGATGCTTGAAATATGAAAGCAATCCATCCTATTGCACTATTGTGAATGCACTTGTAGATCATCATTTTTTTGGGTTGCATTCTGATCTAAATGATACAAGACTGTCGAACTTATCATTTTGGGTAACAACGGGGCATGTTATGCCTCCTTGGTTTATTATTATGATCAGTTTGAGCTCTTAGCGCACTCTCAATTGTTGATAAACCTTAATGTTGATGGCTGGATCAATGGTTGATTTCATGTTGTATAAGAATTTGACCAAGACTCGCTTCATTTCCAAGCATAATATATGAATAATCATTGTGTTGTCTAGGTTAACTATTATAAGCTTGTTCACAATTGATATTAGCAATTTGATATATTCATACTTTCCAAACTTGCCCTTTACCTTGAGAGTGGGTGGTATCAAGCAGTGTTGATAATATCGGTGTTGTTGCACAGAATGTCTAGGCACCACGACAACAACTCAAATCGAGGGCTGTCACCCTGATCCCAAATCTCTCCCTTTTAGCTGTCTCCCTACAACAGGCAAAGGGGGGTAGACCCTATGGAAAAGTGGAATGAAGAAGAACTAGTTGGGAATCAGCTAGTTCGGGAGACACAGTGAAGTGATCAAGTACTTAATTAAGATTTATGTTAAATTGGCAACTAGGGCCAAACTCCGTGTGGGTCAGCTTATTTATGGCAGCTAATATTTTTATTGGATCCCTCTCGTAGAGAGGTGTAGGATTGATCCAAAGATTATCCGATTCCGATAAATATTTATGGAGATATGAATTTATTTTGTTTATGTAATTATTATCAAGCCGACCAGCACTTATGTAGGCCCTAGAAGCCCAACCGACGTGTCTATTCAACCCCTACAAGTTAGTATAAATAAAAGAGGATTTGATGTCATTTGAGACATACATTATTGTGGTGATCTCTTCCTCTCCACATCTTGGGTTTTTGGAGCAGGAGAGAGACACCATGAAAATGTACGCTGGCCTATGATGCCCTAGCCACAGTAAATCTATCAGCGGCATTTAAGGGTGCCCTAGCCATAGCATTTGAGGGTACTCTTGACAGCAATAAAGATAATCTAATGCAGCAAAGGGAGGCACTTATTCGCAGTCTAGAAGAGACTTAATTCCACTAAGAAAGGAGTTTCTAAATGCAACCATAAGATGCCCTAAGTCACAGCAAAGGGAGGCTCAATATGCAGTCCATGAAGGCACAATAATTAGATTCTTATACGCTGTTCTATATGCAGCAAGAAGAGGGACTTCGCTGTCCCTATAGACACAGTCCTAGGAGACCCTTTAACGCAGGTAAGAAGATGCCCTAGGTACAGTTCAGTGGGTGCTCAATCCGCAGTCATAATGTGCCCTAGCCGCAGGCTTATGAAGAATCATATATGCAATTCTGTTCACGCAAAGGATACATGCAGTCCTGTACACTTGTTATATGCAGTCAAATGGATTAGAAGTATCCTCGGGAGGGTCTAAGGTACAATATCCTTGAAGCAGACAGCAGTATAACTTGGCATAGGAATATATTACAATGAGAAGACCAGATCTATTATTCTCAGCATTCTTGTAACAGTATACCTCAGCGTCCTTCATTCTTGCTTCAACCACACATATTTGTGATCACTGTCTCAGTCCGGATACTCTCGTGGAAAGATACAGCAGTGAATGATCTTGGTGATACAGCTGTGAAGTTGTAACGGCGATGGTTTCAGTATCAAGTAAGATCTTGTTAATGGCTGTTAGTATTTTTGTGCCCTTACTATCCTCACTGTCTGGGTCTAATGGAGATCATAGTAATGCTGTATCAGTCTCAGCATTGATGTGATTATGTTGGAGAGTATTTAAGTGATGACTGTGTCCACTACGCTCTAAGCATAATCTACAGTGATAGAATGGCATACCTGTAATGAATAGCAGTGATAGAATGTCATCTGTTAAGGCAGCAACATGATGTAGATCATGGACAGCATGATGTATGGGCAACATGATGAAGATCATGGGCAGTACAGTGATATATGAGAGCATGAGCAGCATGATGATCATGGGCAGCATGATGGTGCTACACAGTGAGGTGCAGCAAATGGACGAGATGCAGCACGATGATAGGTGAAGGAGTCACCTTGAGAATCAGTTGAAGCAGAATGTCTTCAACTGATCTCATCATGATACGAAATGATCTATGCTAGATCTAGACAAGTCAAAGTGTTGACTTCTGTTGTAATTGTACTCTCTCTCTCTCTCTCTCTCTCTCTCTCTTTCTCTGCTGAACTTTGAAGATAAAAGAAGATTTGATCAAAGGGTTTCCCCACACATTGTGGGGTTTGTCCCTGGCTTGCGCCACATCCTGTGTCCTCTTGTCTTGGCTTGTCTTCTGCGTTTTATATCTATGTTCTATCTGCAGTTTATCATAATGCTGATGTGATTGCTAACTGTGAAAATTTAAATAAATTGCTCTAGCATAGAACATACCTAATCTTAACATGGTATCAGAGCTGAGGTGAAGACAATGCCCAAGCAAGAGTGAAATAGCAATCACCGAAGTCAGTTGGGACAAAGACAGAAGGATCAATGGGTTCCTCATAATTCACCAAGGGTGAATTCAAAGCAAAGAATGTTATCAGAATGGCGCAGTGGAAGATTTTGATGGTCCATCTTAAGATCACTTCATTGGGAAGTTCGGATCTAAGGGTGGAAGGAAAGGCGGATGCCTTGTTGAAATAAGTTCGGCCGTTATGCGAAGAAGTGTCCGAATGGCAGAGACGCATCTCTTGATGAAGATAACAATCATTCCTGGGACATCTTCAATGATCAAAAGAATGACTGGTAATGCAGGTCATCAAGGAAATGGTCGACTCTTCCACGAAAGCAAGGAACCCCAAAATCTCTTTTATGTACCTGATCGAACCTGGTGTCCATCTCGGAAATGGAAGTCAAAGGTTACAGGGTGGCACTTCTCGATGGAAAGGTCCACAGGCTTGGAACAACCCAAGGAGTTTGAGAATAATGATCAGGGAATCTCATGTATACAGGTGGAAGAAAGCCCTCTATGGCTTGAAGAAAAACACCTCGGGCGTAATATGAGAGGATTGATAGCTGTCTAATGCAGCTGAGATTCACTAGGAGTGAAACCGATCCAAACCATTACTCGAAGGTTGTGGATGATAAACCTCTCGTACCGGCACCTATGTCTGACAGGTGCAGACCCTCTCATTTATAGGAGACAGAGGGAGTTGGATTCTGAATGTGGGAAGATAAGATGCAAGCTTGTGACTGCCTCGAGAATCTTAACTTTCAGAAGTTATATGGTAATGATGTCGGACCAGATTTGTGAAATGCCTCTGAGTTTCATAAACTCATTCGCGTTGATGTTCTTGGAGAACCTCCGTCCGGACATCTGTGTTGCAGTCAGCATGGTGAGCTCATGTTTGGTTGAGCCTCACTAGATTGGTGCCAAGAATCTTCTAAGATATCTTCAGGGCACAATCTCTCATGAATTGAGATACATTGCCGGAAATATGAAACCACATGATTATTCGAATGATGAGTGGGCAGGAAGTATGGAGGATCACTAGAGCACTTCTCAGTGCTGTTTGGAATCTGCCTTGATATCCTGGATGAGTAGGAAGCAGAAGTCGGTGACTCTGAGCACCACCAAGGCAGAATACTTGCTGAGAGTATGCCCTTCTGTGAGGCAGTCTGGTTGCTGAAGCTCTTCAGTGAGCTGTTTGTACACATGATGAATACCACTGTGATTCTTTGTGACAACCAGAGATGGGATTCGATTATTGAGGAATCCCGTATTTGACAATTGCTCCAGCAGATAGACATCAATTACTACCTTATCTGGGATATGGTAAGTCGATGATCAAGGAGGCTCCATCACACTGAGATGATGTACAGGACAGAGCCCTGAGGAAAGATCAAATTTGTGATTTTCCCGAACGACTTGGAGTCGTTGAGAGACCTTTGTAAAAGGGTCCTGCATGCTGCATACGTTGAGCTCTAGGAGCTTTGGGGGGCTTGCAGTTCTATTGGAGCAACATACGACCACAGGGTGACTCACCCTCCCCTGGTGGTGCATACTGAAACAAGATGATTCGCTCTCCTGTGGGACAAGATGATTCGCTCTCTTGTGGGACAAGATGATTCGCTCTCTTGTGTAGCAGGATGATTAGTTCTCCTGTGAGGCTTGGATTGATGTGTTCTCCATGGGATTGTAGCAGGATTGATGTGTTCTCCTGTGAGGCCTGGATTGATGTGTTCTCCATGGCACCCTGGATTGATGTGTTCTCCATGGCGATTGTAGCAGGATTGATGTGTTCTCCTGTGAGGACAGGATTGATTAAGTTCTCCTGTCGAGGCATCCTACCCATGCAGTCTGGGACTCATGGGAAGTACCTCTCATTTGATCAATGAGCAGGGAAATGAAGTTAGGGACCATAGTAGTACCGATGGACGCATCGTTGTATCTACCGTACTTCCTACGCTAGGATGTCCTCCATTGATCTGGGATCAATGATACTGGTCTGGGACCAGTGGTAGGAGTTGTACATGCTATGACGCTGACTTCGGGTTGGCTGAGACTGGTCTGGGACCAGTGGTACATACTCCGAGACTGACTTCGTGTCAGTGCAGTACTGGTCTGGGACCAGTGAGAGTGGTACATACTATGACGCTGACTTCGGGTCGGTTGAGACTGGTCTGGGACCAGTGGTACACTCTCTGAGACTGCGATACTGGTCTGGGACCAGTGGTAGGAGTGGTACTTACCTTGAAGCTGACTTCGGGTCAGTTGAGACTGGTCCGGGACTAGTGGTATGCACTCTGAGACTGACTTCAGGTCAGTGGAGAATGATATGACTCATTCTCGATCAATTCTTCTTCTTCATAGTTCAGCGGAGATGAGCAAAGCAGAGCAGAGCCAGCAGAGCAAAGCTAGCAGAGCAGAGCAGAGCAAAGTTCAGCGGAGATGAACAGAGCTGAGTAGAGCCGGCAGAGTAGTGCAAGGCACTAATGGCAGAGATAGTACAGTCGTACATATGGATCAGTGGATGGAGTTCTCCCTAGTTGAGAGGGAGTGTTAAATTGGCAACTAGGGCCAAACTCCATGTGGGTCAGCTTATTTATGGCAGCTAATATTTTTATTGGATCCCTCTCGTCGAGAGGTGTAGGATTGATCCAAAGATCATCCGATTCCGATAAATATTTATGGAGATATGAATTTATTTTGTTTATGTAATTATTATCAAGCCGACCAGCACTTATGTAGGCCCTAGAAGCCCAACCGACGTGTCTATTCAACCCCTACAAGTTAGTATAAATAAAAGAGGATTTGATGTCATTTGAGACATACATTATTGTGGTGATCTCTTCCTCTCCACATCTTGGGTTTTTGGAGCAGGAGAGAGACACCATGAAAATGTACGCTGGCCTATGATGCCCTAGCCACAGTAAATCTATCAGCGGCATTTAAGGGTGCCCTAGCCATAGCATTTGAGGGTACTCTTGACAGCAATAAAGATAATCTAATGCAACAAAGGGAGGCACTTATTCGCAGTCTAGAAGAGACTTAATTCCACTAAGAAAGGAGTTTCTAAACGCAACCATAAGATGCCCTAAGTCACAGCAAAGGGAGGCTCAATATGCAGTCCATGAAGGCACAATAATTAGATTCTTATACGCTGTTCTATATGCAGCAAGAAGAGGGACTTCGCTGTCCCTATAGACACAGTCCTAGGAGACCCTTTAACGCAGGTAAGAAGATGCCCTAGGTACAGTTCAGTGGGTGCTCAATCCGCAGTCATAATGTGCCCTAGCCGCAGGCTTATGAAGAATCATATATGCAATTCTGTTCACGCAAAGGATACATGCAGTCCTGTACACTTGTTATATGCAGTCAAATGGATTAGAAGTATCCTCGGGAGGGTCTAAGGTACAATATCCTTGAAGCAGACAGCAGTATAACTTGGCATAGGAATATATTACAATGAGAAGACCAGATCTATTATTCTCAGCATTCTTGTAACAGTATACCTCAGCGTCCTTCATTCTTGCTTCAACCACACATATTTGTGATCACTGTCTCAGTCCGGATACTCTCGTGGAAAGATACAGCAGTGAATGATCTTGGTGATACAGCTGTGAAGTTGTAACGACGATGGTTTCAGTATCAAGTAAGATCTTGTTAAAGGCTGTTAGTATTTTTGTGCCCTTACTATCCTCACTGTCTGGGTCTAATGGAGATCATAGTAATGCTGTATCAGTCTCAGCATTGATGTGATCATGTTGGAGAGTATTTAAGTGATGACTGTGTCCACTACGCTCTAAGCATAATCTACAGTGATAGAATGGCATACCTGTAATGAATAGCAGTGATAGAATGTCATCTGTTAAGGCAGCAACATGATGTAGATCATGGACAGCATGATGTATGGGCAACATGATGAAGATCATGGGCAGTACAGTGATATATGAGAGCATGAGCAGCATGATGATCATGGGAAGCATGATGGTGCTACACAGTGAGGTGCAGCAAATGGACGAGATGCAGCACGATGATAGGTGAAGGAGTCACCTTGAGAATCAGTTGAAGCAGAATGTCTTCAACTGATCTCATCATGATACGAAATGATCTATGCTAGATCTAGACAAGTCAAAGTGTTGACTTCTGTTGTAATTGTACTCTCTCTCTCTCTCTTTCTCTGCTGAACTTTGAAGATAAAAGAAGATTTGATCAAAGGGTTTCCCCACACATTGTGGGGTTTGTCCCTGGCTTGCGCCACATCCTGTGTCCTCTTGTCTTGGCTTGTCTTCTGCGTTTTATATCTATGTTCTATCTGCAGTTTATCATAATGCTGATGTGATTGCTAACTGTGAAAATTTAAATAAATTGCTCTAGCATAGAACATACCTAATCTTAACAATTTAGCAAGACTTATAGGATTTGATTAAATTTTAAACGATTGATACCAGTGCCTTATGGAGTCAACGATCTTGCTAAGGAAATTAAGGCCAAGTAATCAATTAGCAACTGCTGCTTAGATGAATGACTATTTTATATGAAATGCAAATCCTAAAACAAATGTGAGATGCAAGAATCTTGGTTAATTTTAGTTAAATGCCTATTTAAATGTGAACCCTTCAATCGTTTCTGTGTTGAGCCTGATTTCGTAGTAATTGGCAAAGAGAAGATCAGGAGAAGCACACTAAGGTGTGATTAACGATACCTCTCCTGAAATTCTAACGTACTCGGTGCCTCTGGCACTACAGAGAACTGTGGCTCTGACGACTGCAAGGTCACAATTTTAAGTACTATTAAAACAGGCTTCTCAAAAAAAGACGGATGGGAGATCTATCTGTCTATCGACTAAGCTTATGCTTGGAAGTAAATTTTATCTATGCAAAATTAACTTATATGCAAATGCACTGGAAGATGAGATGAAGAGATGAAGTTAGATTCAAAGATGAAAAGATGCTTATGTCGCAGAAACTTCCAATACCCAAATGAAATGTTCGCTTTATTAAATGAAGACTCAAAATTAAACCCTTGAAGATATTACAATTAGAACACAAGCTTATTTCATACCTTTCTGATACAATTATAGCTCAAAGAAAACAAAAACTTCTTTGCAATTAATATCAACAGATGCTCAAAAAATACTCAGTTTATGAAACAAAGGATATGCATTTTATCACAATTCCATGACAGAGTACTTAATTTTCAGAAATTAATTTTTAGGACAGCAGTAAGGAAAACTTTATGACAACAACAATATGACAATGAAAACAGTAAGCTATCAATGATCTCTTTATGCCGAAAATTTACCGAAAATTTTCCAAACTTGCCCACATTAATTATAAAAAAATTTCAGCCTGTTGTGATGTGATTTCTGGAATTATATCAGATCTGATATACTTATTACAGCCAACAATTAAAACATGAAATAAGCTTAATGATGAATGCCCAACTTAAGAAATTAATTCCTTAATGTATTAGACAACTTATGAACTGATTTTACGCTAACCCACATGAAATTTTTCCACTGCTATATTTCAGACTACAGAAATAGAATTATTCAGAGATAACAGTGACCCAAAATGTAGATCTAGGCCAAATTCTTGATACACATCAAACATAAATAACTTATTAATGTATTTAGCAATTTTTTAGTTAATTTCAAACCATTTAGATGTGTTTTTCACCACTATTAGAAAGGTATATGACTGTTGTAGCAAATAGTGAGGAAAAAGATGGTTTAGAGATCAAACCCTTAGGCCTTAGGCCTTGAAGATCACTTGCCCAAGTTGCCAAAAAAAATTCAATATCTAAAACACAATTTTCTACCAAATTTTCTGCAAAACCCACCAATGATTAGCTTTAGAAAATCAAATATTCAAATCAGAAATGGAGCAAGGGAATCTAGGGCCAATGTGAGCTAGCACTAGGCCCAATAGAACTAGCGTTGGGTTAGGAGAAGGCAAATCTGGGCTTAGGAGCCCCAAAACTTGAAACCCTTGTTCTAAAAAAAATTATTTTGCTTCAAATCTTCAGATTTATTGCAAAATCTTTAATGGCTGGCCTTGTAAAAAGATTTGGGATAAGCTATTGCCCTCCAGGACCTAGATCTGTCTCAAAACCCCCAGATCTGCTTGAAAAATGTCAGATCTGAAGATTTGATTGGCTGATTTCTCAGATCTATTCCTGCAAACAATCTTTGAGCCCAGGTCTTGCCCTCCAGGTTCTAGATCTAGCTCAGCTCTGAAGATTTACTTGGCTGATTTCTCAGGTCTATTCCTACAAACAATCTTTGAGTCCAGATCTTGCCTTCTAGGGTCTAGATCTAGCTCAGATATGAAGATTTACTGGGCTGATTTCTTAGATCTATTCCTGCAAACAATCTTTGAGCCCAGATCTTGCCCTCCAGGGTCCAGATCTAGCTCAGATTTGAAGATTTTCTTGGCTGATTTCTCAGATCTATTCCTGCACAAGTGAAAAGAGAAAAACCAATACCCAATATGTACCAAAATAGAGAAAATCCAAAAAACCCAAGTGTTAAAATTCAAAATTATGTTACAAAATTTGATATCTACACAAGTAAATAACAGATCTACACAAATAATTTACAGATCTATCAGATCTGAGGAGTATGAGTTCAACTCCGTTCCCAGATCTGATAATCTAAGGCTCTTAATAGCTAGATCTATCAAAATTTCCACAAAATATTTAAAAGATTTTGAAATTTTAGAGAGGTACTAGCCCAAAAACACCCTGCAGAAAAAAGATTATCATTAGATAAATCCTGAGGCTTATATGAAGTAGGCTCTTCAGAAAATATGTGTTGAGAGTTGGCTGGTCCAACCAACAACTATCCCAAAACGCTCAATGAGAATCTGAGAGATCTTCTGCAAACACTAGATCAACCATCAAATCAAGTAGAGAAATAGAACAACAATAAAATTCTGAAGAAATAGAGATACCTGCTACTTCAATCAAAATAGAAAATGTTACCCTAGATCCAACAAACTGAATAAGATACTTGTATTCAGATTATTCTAAGAAAGCTATTGATTGATAGTTTTCACATAATATTAAGCAAAAATTAAAACAATGTTACCATAAATTCATGAAGAGGAACACTACAGCACGTTGAAACCCCAAAGACTTTTGCATTAATTCAAAAAGTATACAAGAGAGCTTGAGAACTTTGTACACGATCCAGAGATCAGATCAACTTGACTGACAAAATGACCTCTTATTTAAAGATAAATCCTCCAATGGGTAGTTCGAGTGATCCATGTCAAAGCAATCTCGACCATTGATGAAGATCAAAATTTTTTTTAATCTCATCCATCGAAATTTTAAATTATTGAGGAAATTCGAAATTTTCAATTAAATGTATTTTAATTAATTCAAAAATTAAAATTTT
This sequence comes from Pinus tabuliformis, assembly GCA_031772625.1. Classification (NCBI taxonomy): domain Eukaryota; kingdom Viridiplantae; phylum Streptophyta; class Pinopsida; order Pinales; family Pinaceae; genus Pinus; species Pinus tabuliformis. The sequence goes on along the minus strand of CM062807.1, from coordinate 89,988,487 downwards.
GAATTAATTTCCTTAAAATTTTGACTTTGTCTTAACCCCAGGGACCAAAGGCATAAAATTTAGCAAAATAATCAATTAATCTTAGTCCCTAGACCTCTTAAATTTTAATTTTTTAAAGGACCCACGAATTTTACCTTTGGAAAATTTAAATTCACATAGGACCTAGAATTAATTAAATTTCTGGCTTAGGATTTTAATTAATTTTGGCCAGAAAATTTAATTAATTAACCTATGAGGGGATACATTATTTTTTTAACCCTTAAGACACTTTACATCATGATTTTTACATTTTTTACATCACAAGGGGGAAAACCCATCTGAAAAAGACCCTCACAGACTACCCAGTTCTGCGACACAAATATAATCTAGCAGATCAAACAATTTGTAATAAAATAACCTAACCAAATAGTTAGAATTATTCCCAAATCACTTTTACATAGACTTGATCTAGAACACTAGGACCCCCCTAAGATCCCCGTGACAAGATCCATTCCGGCTTTGGGGTAAGGCTGAAGGAAAACTCTGCCGACCATCCGAGAATGGATTGGTGAGACAAAAAACCTCCCGGAATGTAGATCGTCACCAGAAAAGCCGGTTTACTTAGGTGATTACATACATGACAGGGATCTACTGAGATTATTTACATTATACACATGCATAGTGGGTTTACATTATAAGATGATGATCAAGCTGATGATGATAGCTAGACGACACGAACACATCGATCAGGCACTATCCCTTTTGCGAAAAAAGGGAGTGTACTGCTATGGGTCGTTGACATGTAGTGGTAAACAATTGGTATGGGCAAAATATCGGCGAGGGTCCAGAAAACATCTTATTGACAATATCGGTGAAAATATCCGCAAATATCGACAAACATAAAAAATGCATAATATATTCATTTTTTTTCAAATTTTTAAACATATAAAGCAATAACAACATGAAATAAACACATTGGCACATACATATGAAGAAAACATTGATATGTATGATGTCAAATAGAAATGATACATCAAAGGTGATACCAAATCTTGCTTATCCCTGATAATTGTTCAATCAAGGACTCAAATGTGGAGAACCAATACAAAATAACATCACATATATAATGGCTCTTCGATCCTCAATCCCTCCTTGACAACTACTGCAATGCGCCCCATCCTTCTCCAACACTCAGAAAACGGAAATGAGCAAAAAAAATAAAATTTTTCCCCTTTTCTAGGCGCGGGTTAGACGGACCGGTGACATTTACTATCGTCGCGCGATATTTTCGTGGGATATCGGCGATATCTCGGAAATATCGCAATATTTTCAGGGAGCAAAAATATCGCGATATTTTATCGGCGATATGCTGCCGATATTGTCAACACTAGTATCAAGTTGTTTTAGTCAGACCAAGTCATTTTTCTCCCTTTCAATACTGGACGATTTTGAATTAGTTTGACCCTTAGGAACACCCTCCCTTGGTTAGGAAGTCCCTTCCTAGCCTTAAAGTGAGAGGCAATGCCACTGAGGTGACAGTGGGTGGCTTCCCTGAGAGTTGCATCTTGGCCCTCGTGCTGGGTTTAGGACATTTCTTCTTAGGTGAGACTTTTTGTGACAACAGGCAGTTTTCTTGATAGATCTTTCTAAACCAATCCATTATCTTTGAAAAGGTTCTTTGACCATAAATTTATTTCTTCCTTGGAGTTTAATAAAATTATCCTTTCTCATCTTCCTTGTCTCCTCTCTCTATATTATCCTTGCTCCTGTTGTTGTTTCACTGTCCAGAATTTCCATGAAAAAGGCTGAATTATGATATAATCTTCAGCAATAATTTGGTTTTTTTTTCACTGTGACCTTGCAATTTAGAAGATAGATGCTATTTGCATGAATCTGTATAAAGAACGAGAATGAATTTTGTAAGATGGTCAATATTTCTTGTTATGATGGCAGCCTTGCAACCCAGCAGTTGGAGGCCCTGCAAAATCACAGCTGGTACATGAAGTGGATGCACTTGGTGGGGAGATTGGGAGAATGGCAGATAGGTACTAACCTTAATCCTTTCTAATGCTGCTTCATTTATATATGCTATTGCTTGGAACATTTCTTGCAGTCGAAATTATTGTATTCAGACAATTAGAGATGCTAAAATATTTGCTTGACGAACAAAATAGATTCTCTCATAGGGATATACAAAGTTAGTGCCATGGAAATTATTTGCTCTTACCTGGCATTCTGTCTGGATAGTTTGTGGATATATTTATCTTTGTTAAATTTGCTAATTCATGATAGCAGATGGTAGATCTGCACTCAAGAAGATTTTACCCTACAACTGAAATTGAAAACATTAAGAAACACCAATCAAGTCTTGACATTTCTGAAAACTAAAAGCTTAAGACTATAGATCAGGAGTGTAGACACTGCATATCAGAGTTTCAGATTAATTTGGCAAGTGACAATGTGTGGATATTAGAAATACTAAATTGGCAAATCAAAACCATCAAGCTAAAAATCTGTAGCAGCAATTGCATGACACTTCAGCAATGCACCCCCCATGTGTGAAGAATAGGTAGAAAAACTCCAACACATGCCAAGCACACTCCTTTATATAACTCCTCAAGTAATGCACCCCTTCTTTGCCAAGAATAAGTGGACACAACAAACACCAAGCACACTTATCCATGTGGTGGCCACTCTATAAGATAAGATCAGAAAATTATATTAATGTTCGACAAATGACCACAAAGGTAGGTCAGCTGGACTAATAGATATATTACTGTGAATACAATGTGGGAGTGCAAGAGTAGCTCCTAGGTAATGCTGAAAGTAAATTAAAAAAAAGCAAAATAAAAGTGCATCCTAGATAAGTGTCTAGCTAAGCTAATCACTAGGTCTAACTAAAACCAATCCCAAAATATACATAACAATGTCATAGGTCTAGTGATACAAAGTAAGAGTCTGAGAATAAACATCTCGGTGCTGATCAAGAAAGAGAGAGAAATGCTGGTTATGCCAAAGTCTCCTTGTTTTGATTACCTAGGGCCAAGGGGACAACTAGGGCATTGGTTTATTGTTGGAGTTGTCAGGCGCCATAGTGGAATTTGATTGTATGATCCTCTAGGGGCATAGGAGCGAGGAACCCTTTGTCTCTTACCATTCAAGATTGAAGGGCAGAAGCTCTAGATAGAACATGGTATCAGAGATAAAATTTTTGAGAATTGATCTCTGAATCATGCAGGGTGCTAGGTTTGTATAGGCATTGCAGGGGCTAGGTTCGGTCGCAACCGTACATGGTAGCAAAAGAAAATTTCAGGCCGAAGGTTGTACGTTGTACGACGACCAAGGTGAAAGAAAGAAGATTTTTTTCTTTGTATGGATAGGGTTGAGTAAATTCTTGGCTGAGGTAGAATTTAAAAATCGACGACCATATAGTATGGTGTAGTTGCTGAAACCAAAGGTTAAAATTGAAAAAGAGGTGGTCTAGATAGCTATGGACCTCCAACTGATGGTGATTGATAGCCTGGATACTGTCAGAGCCACTCGCTGAGAGACCTGTCAGCAGGTTGGGGTTGAACCAAGAGTAGACTCGAGTGTCAAGGATCGTGACTGCAAGATTGCATGAGCAGAGGTAGACCGACAACCACCACAGAGAGGATCAATCGCTCAAGTAACTCAAACTAGCTGCTAGGGTTGTCAGATGTTGCTTAGAGACGACATAACATTGTTAGTCTTTGTAGCATCGGATGGTGTTCTAGTCTCAAGACTTAGTGGAGAGGCTAAAACACAGGAGTTCTCCAAAATGCAGAAATCGTTTATGGAAATTCCACCTAGAGATGGCTCAATTAAATTAATTGACCATAATTAAAAATTTCCTATGTCTAACTTAGGAAACATAGTTAATTAATAGGAATTAATTGAGAAAGGTGAGAATTATGTAGAAACTCACACAGATCGACTTGAAGATAATCTCAAAGATCGATTAAGTTTTAATCGTGGCTGTGGGAGTCCCAAGTGGAGATTATAAGAAGAGGTTGATGGGTTGATGGAAAAACACACCAGTGCAAATACTCAATTGCTTAGGCAGGTTGAATTCCCAGTAGCAGGAGTGATTCAGCAGTGGAGGTCGAGCCAGTGGGTGAGTAGCAGGTGGCAGAAGAAGTCAACAGTGTTTCAGAGGAAGTTTTCTAGTTTTAGAGAGTCAGAAAGAGGAGGACAAAATTTTCTTCAGGAAGCAGCGTAGGAACTGTGCAGTTGCTTCAGTAGAGCAGTTCAATTTCGCTGAATGGGAGGATATTTTCAGTTCCAAAGGTTGGGGAGATTTTCTAGAGGGTTGGAGAAGCATTTTCCTAGTCAGCAGCAGGCAGGACCACCGTTGCACGAAGCGAGGATGAAGCAGGGACATTTTTTGGAAGCGGGGACACAAAAGTGTCATTTCCCAAAAATCTAGGAAGCGAAGCGTCTACTATATATATATATATATTTTGCATTTATATTAAAAAAAACATCCCAAATACCAAATTAGTTGTAGAAGACATGAAAACATGCATTTTTTTACATAAATCAAGATAGATATGGCATCTGTGATTCCATTGTACATCAATGATTAATTATTTGAGCATCAACCATCTAGATTCTAGCAATTACAAACATACATCAAATTTTTAAGCATATTATAAAACATAAAACATTTAGAAGATAAATCATAAAATCATCAAACATTCAAGTAACTTATCTAGCAAGTGAGAAATTGTCAACATTAGTCATGTCCAAAATTCAAATAATAATGTTTACAAAATAGGCCACTCGGCCACCACCAAGACTCAAGTACACACTGAACTAGGAAGAGTAAGACATAAGAGTTCAAATTCACAACAAGCATACAAGTCTAATCTATGACAAAAGTAGTAAATTGTGAATATATCTACTAATCTCTCCTGCTTCCACCACGAACAACACGTGGCGGTGGGCCTCTACGTGGTGGCAATGAAGAAGATGGCGGCTGTGGAAGTTGTGGCACTGAAACTGATAAAGATGAAGGCCTTGCTGTTGGTGTTGAAGTATGGAACCTGGGAACCAAGGTACGAGATGGGGGTGGCATCTCAACTTGATCATCATCATCCTTGATAAGAGCATCCTCTAATTGCTCTAATTGCAATACTCCATCCTCGAAATTGGGCTTCTTTGGATTTTTGTCCCAAACCTTGAGGCATTTATTAGTCTTTGCATCATCACAGTAATTGGACAACAATCGCAAGTTGTAGTGCACATAAACCAAGCTCTTTGCCTGGTCTAAACTCAACCTGTTCCTTTTAACACTGTGGATGAAAGAATAAGAGCTCCAACACCTCTCTCTAGAAGAAGTGTTTACCACCTGTGATAGCACCTGCAATGCCAAAGTCTGTAGAAGTGGAGTAGCACCTCCATGCATGTTCCACCACTCGAGAAGAAAAAGTCTCTCGATCTCTAATTACATGCATGCTCCCAAATGGACCCGTGCTAAGTGTATAGTTGCTCAACTGTTTCTGTACCATGGCAGACTCCTCCTCATCAGGGACTAATTTATCCAATGCTCTCATATAAGCCTCTAGAACCTTTGGATCTAGGTGTGGTTTTCTCCTGCTCCCCCCCCCAGGTGCTGGATTTGAAAGCCACGATGGACGATAGTATTTATGTTTCATAACATATGCTACGACATGCAATGGAATGTTTAGCATATCCCATCGTTTTCCACCTTTGCTCAAATATAATTGTACAAGGTGATATCTCTAGGCTCAATAATGTCTTTAATCTGCCCCAACATGCTATCCATTTGCTCATACACCTCCCCAATTATTGGCCGATCTGAATCTGCAAACTTGATCATGTAATAAATTGGTTTGGTGAATTGCAAAACATATTTAATCTGTGACCAAAATAACATGTCAAAAATAGTGTCCTTGGCTACATTAGCACCATTTCTATCAGTGTTAATTTCCTTCCATGATTCAAAGGTCACCATATTAGTTAAAGCTTGTCTCACCTTCACTAGTCACCTAAAGGTGACGTAATAACTTTCAAATCTTGTTTTTGCAAGTTTAAGCAACTGCAACTTGGAGTAAGTGCCATAAAAATAGTTGACCCTTGTATGCCCTGCGATAAATTTAATGAGTTGCTTCCCTCTCTTGTAAAGCTCATTTATCCATCCAAATTCTTTATGCTTCACAATATCATGCATCAAAAGGTTCAATGTGTGCATCAAGCACCCAGATCAAAAGATGTGCGGAAGAGTAGTACGCTCAATAACTTTTCCTGTTGCCTTACAATTTGCTGCATTATCAATGATCACTTGAACCACATTATTAGGACCGGCATCTCTGATTGATTGCAATAGGAGATCTGCAATGTTTTGGGAAGTTGCACTGATGGAGGGGTCATGACATGTAATAAATACTGCACCACTAGAAGAAACACCAAGAACATTTATCAAATGTTGGTTTCTAATATTTGTCCACCCATCTGATACAGTGGATATGCCACAATCCATCCACTCATTTGTGATCAAAGCTCTTTGAACCTTTGCTTTTTCTCTTTCTAATAACACTGTTCTAGCTTTCTCATAGTTGGGGCTTTTGTCTCCTTTTGGGGCTTCATTGATGGCCTTAACCATATCATGCCAATAGGGAGAGCGAAGCACATTGAATGGTACATCGCAAGCACAAACAAATCGGACTATCTTTCAATCCACATAATCCCTCCCAGCAACATTAAGGAAATCCCCTATTGCTCTACCTCAAGAGCTTGCAAAAGTACCATGAGGAGATGAGCTACCAAATCTAGAGGTTGCACTTGATTCAGACTGAGTTCTTTGTTTCTTTCTTTTTTGTTGTGCAACCTCCTCTATTTGGATGTATTTTCTTCTTTGTTCAGTTGAAATGTTTGGGCAAATTTGTATCCCCACAACACCCTTTTTCTCATCACTATCCATCACCCCACAAAGATGCCTCCTCACACGGGTATATGAACCACTATATGGTTTTCCTCCATGACAACCATGAGGACACAAAAATTTGTAGCTTCCACCACCTTTTCCCCCTTCAAGTTTGGTCACATAGTTCCACACGGGTGTCAATGTAGCTTTCCCCTCTAGTGTTTCAGTGTTCCCTTCAGATTCATCCCCTTCCTCTTCAAACCATTCCTTCTCATCATACATTGGGTCACTCATATGGGGACCACTATCTTCTTGTTCTTCTTCCCTTCTATTTCTACTCCCCTTTGCCATCATGAAAACCAAAAGTGGAATGATACATAAAAGCCAAAAGAACACCATCTTGGAATATGAATATAGGTGGTGGACAACCTGCAATTAAATGAGTAAGAAGAAAGAATGAGAAAGAGTAGGAGAGGGAGGAGAAAAGGACAAAAAATAATGACAGAAAAATGAGGGAGTTTGGGGTTTGCACTTACCTCTTTAGCTCTTGTAGATGGAAGCCCTTCTTTACTCCTCCAAGCTCCTCCTTCTTCACTCATCCAAGCTCTCCTCAAGTCTCTCCTCTCTTCTCCAAGCTCTCCAAAAATAAAAGAGTGAGCAAATGAGAGGAGAAAGAGGCTTTTAATCCCTTCATTCCCTTCCCTAACCCAACTTAGGCCCACTCCCAACCACAAGTTAACAAAAATAAAATAAAAAAAAGCAAATTAGTGGGGCCGCACGGCGGAACCGATCGGCAGCCCACAGAGTCGGTCGCGATCGGTATGGAAGCAACCCCGATCTGCGGCGTTTTTGCCGGGTGATCCAGCGCCCTAAATGCGTCCCGACAATTCCGAAATGCGAATCACGCCGGACGGTTCCCATAGGCCAAGAAGCGTCTTTTTTGGCTTGATCCGCGTTTCAGAATTTCCAGGATGTATTTCGGGGGTAGGATCACCCACAGATCTGTACGGGTCGCGTTTCGGGGTTTTGATCCGCCGGGGGGGGGGGGGGGGGTGTTTCGTGCAACACTAGGCAAGACGACTAGATTGGCAATAGTTCTAGGCCAAGCATGTGAGGGTCTGTGCTAGGGTGACGCAACGCTTGTGCAGAGTAGGTGGACGACTTGCCTTTTAGAGGAAGTCAAGTGCCGAGATTGTTTGGAGAGGGTAAAATCCATCAACATATTTTTGCCAGTACTACTCTTGGTCAGAATCGCCAGTTTGGTGACATTTTATTGTATTCGAAATTTCTACTACAAATAATAACATAAACCCTCAATTGCTACCACTGGTTTTCCCACATTGGGTATTTTCTTAGACTTTTTTTTCAAAAATAACGGTGTCATTTTTATGTGTGTGTGCTAGCATTTTTCAGCTTCTAGTGCTTTTACTTTTCGCAATATTTATTTGTGAAGATTGCAGTGTGATTAATCCGTTGTTGCCGTAGCAATAAACTGCATAATTAATTTTGCAGTTAGAAGAATTAATTCCAGTCGTTGCGATAGAAATTTCATAAAAATTTTCACATGGTATTAGAGTAGTTGCTAGAGCATAATTAGTGCCCGGTCGAAGAGAAATCGCATACACAGAGGGTGTTTCTCTCAGAGGGTTTCTAGTTTTAGAAATTCTAAATTTCCAGTTGCAGGTGGTAGTAGCAGCGGGCAGATCTACGCATTCCAAGAGGGAGTGCGAGTAGTAGTGTGAGCAATTATGCAGGAAGGAGGAGATTATTGTTTATTTTCCCAGTTTTTTTGAGTTTTGTAGATTTTGCAGCTTTGTAGAGATGGCCATACAAGATTGCCAGAGCAGGCTGTGCGAATTAGCCAAAATGGAAATCTGGACAACAGATCGACTTCCAATTGTTGGAGACAATGGCCGAAGGAAATACGAGTTATCCAGTGTGAGTTGCAAAGCGAACAAGTGTCCCAACGATGGATTAGGCTCAAAAGGAGATAGTGAGGCACCAGATCCAGGAGTATGAGATTCCAGTGTGCTAGAATGGGCAGGGTTTAGCGCAGTTGCAACAAGGAGATTAGTTAGATCAGTTCCAGATTGTTGCGGCGGGACCATAACCTTTGCTATAGGAGCCCATAATATCATAGTAGTAGGATTCAGTGTCAGCATAATTAGTTGCAGTCAGTAAATGTGAAGGAGGTGCAAAACTAGTTGCAGTGAATTAGGCAGTGCAAATTGCCCAGTTGCAGTATGCAGGTGCAATTCTAGCCAGAAGTTTCCCACCGTTGAGCTACACAGTCCAATTTCCAGTTCAGGAGGACAATGCGAGTTGCCAGGAGGGAGTAGAGAGATTTCCCATAGGGAGATCGAGACTCAGAGGGAGTCTAGCTTCAGAGGGAGCAACCCTATGGAAGATAGCGCTTCAAGATATGGGGAGATCAAACTCGTTACTAGTAGCAACAGTATGAGTAGATCAAAGTTCAGAGTTGCAGAGGATTGGGTAGGGTCCATAGAGGTGAGTATCAGATGGTGTTTGCTCACGGATCATTACCTTGCTACAGGGGCCCACAGTATTTAGTAGCAGGAGGATCAGTGTCAGTTGGTGCAGTCAGATACCAAAGCGACAGTTGCAGACTAGTAGCAATCAGATGCTGAGGAGCGCAGAGCAGTGTCGACAACAGAGCAGGAGGCTCAGTAGTAGAGTCAGCCGCGACGCAGATTCCCGATGGACAGTGCAGAGGCTAGTAGTAGTCATATGCTCAAGAGACAGTTGCAGCACAAAGATACAATTGATTCAGTATTTTGGATGCTTCTCAGTTGCTGTAGTTGCAGTAGCAACAACAACAGTTGAGGGAGTAGAGTTGTAGTGCAGATGCAGACTTAGCAACAGTACAAGATGTACAGTGCAGTGTCAACAACAACACAGATGCAACAACATGGTTCAATTATAGTCAGTGGCAGATGAATCAGAGTTAGCATAGTGGTTGATGGACAGTGACTGAGGGAACAACAAAATGACTAAGAGAACATCACAGTGACTGAGGGAGCAACACTGTGATTGAGGGAGTAGCGCAGTAATTTCTAGCAGAGTTTCCTGTCAGATATCAACAATGTGTATGGGAGGATGATGTTGATTTGGGGTAGCATCGGATGTGCTCTAGCCATGAAACTTGGTGGAGAGGCTAAAGCACATGAGTTCTCCAAGACCCAGAAATGGTTTGGGCAGATTCTAACTGGTTTGGGAGATATTAAAATAATTAATATTTTAATGGAGTTCCTAAGTCTAAACTTAGGAAAAATAAAATATTAATGGGTATTAGTATAAAACTGGGTTAGAAGGTTCCAAAAGTCATGGGTCAAGCCAAATCTAATCTTAGCCTTTGATTAGAGATTTAATCTCGGCTGTTGAAGGACCAACAGGAAAAGTATAAGAAGAGGCTTGAGGGTTAGTTGGAAAACACACTGAGGGAGACCAGTCAGTTCGATTTCTGGAGCGGGGTTAGCTGAGAAATTCGAACTAGTGGTTTGGAGAGTAGCAAGAGGTAGCAAGTATGGAACAGAGAGTCGGGAACGACACTAGAAGACTAGTACAGAGGTTGGAGAGGCAGACACAGAGGTAGCATACTGCGCAGTCACTGGAGGGCCTGCATGGGTGATGCAGAAAGGCTTAGTGCTGACGCAGAGAAGTAGAATTGACACAGAGGGTTTGGGAGCTATGTAGAGGTCAACTAGCCTGACGCTGAGACTGGGAGAAGTGCTATAGAATTTTCTCTCTGTTGGGTAAGCCAGTTTGGCACTCTGTTGTACTGAAGATTTGTTGAATAATAAAATCCTCCCTTGCTGCACCAGTTTTCCCACATTGGGTTTTTCCGGGGACTATTGTCCAAAATATCTGTGTCGATGTGTTGATTCTTGTGCATGTGTTTGTTTCTGTACTATGGTGTGATATCTACAACATAATTTATTTTAATGTTTATTGAAGGATTTTTCATAAATAACTTATTGGAAAATAAGTAGGTAAAATAAATCAATTGTTGCAGTGATAGAATTTTCACATGGTATCAGAGCAAGTAATCAGAGACAGGAAGGGAAAATCAATTATGGGTCGAGACCATGATGCAAAGGCATCTACATTAGGAGACTCGCATAGATTTTCAGAAAATTACACAAGAGAAAGTGATTTCGATTTCTCTATGTTGGCTTCCAGGCTGGAAGAAGAAGTGGCTTGTGTGACTAGCTCTGCATCATCAGAGGTATGGTATATAGACAGTGGAGCCTCTTGGCATATGATGGGAATTCGGGAATGTTTCTCAGATTATCGGGAGGAGAAGATGAACTTTCAGATCACCATGGGGAATAAGGCAAAGTGTACTCCAGTAGGGAGGGGTACCATAGTTTTTCAAACAGAAATGGGAGAGCGGTTTCGTGCTACCAATGTGCTGCATGTACCAGGATTGGGGATGAACTTACTTTTCGTGTCGCAACTTCAAGGCAAAGGCTATGATGTTTTCTTCATCAAGGAGAAAGTATACGTCAAACACCCGAGCTGGAAAAAGAAAGTGCATATCGGGATCAAAAGTAACAGGTTGTACAGACTACAACTAGAATCACCAATGGCACTAATAGGTAGTCATGGAGACAAGGATTTGAACGAACTATGGCACAGAAGAATGGGACATTTGCACCATGGGGTTCTGAGAATTCTTAGGAGCACTGTAACAGGAGTTCCAGATCTTAGTACGGAACAAGATGATGTATGCAGAGGATGTGCTCTAGGAAAGTATGCCAAAGTAGCATTTCCTAGAAGTAAAAACAGGGCCAAGAGTGTACTAGGATTGATACAATCAGATATCTACAGACCCGTGTCCACTAAAGCTCTTAGTGGTGTCGAGTACTTCCTTACCTTCATTGATGACCACTCAAGGAAAACTTGGATTTATTTTCTGAAAACCAAGGATGAGGTTTTCTGTCGATTCAAAGAGTTCAAGGCTTTGGTGGAGAATCTGACTGTGAAGAAAATAAAAGTTTTGCACTCAGATAATGGTGGAGAGTATGTCAATAAGGGCTTCACTAATTTTTGCACTAACGAGAGCATCAAAAGAGAGTGGACAACTCCTTACAATTCGGAGCAAAATGGAGTAGCAGAAAGAAAGAACAGGACTATTGTAGAAGTAGCGAGGGCCATGATGTATGATCAGAATATGCCAAAATTCCTGTGGGCAGAAGCATTCAACACAACAATCTATGTTCACAATAGAACTCCTCATCGGGCATTGGGCAAGATTACTCCATAGAAAGTATTCACAGGGAAGATGCCTGAAGTTAGTCATTTCAGGATATTTGGGAGCTTAGCATATTGCCGCATACTCGAGGAAAAGAGGAAGAAGCTGGATCAAACTGCAGAGAAAGGATATCTAGTGGGATATAGCGAGAACACTAAGGCATACAGAATCTATCTTCCAGGGAGCAGGAAGGTAGTAGTTCGACGAGATGTGAAGTTCATGGAGGACAGGGCTTTTAGAAAATCTTGAGAAATGCCTTCCAAGGAGCAGTCAAAAGAGGAACCGTTGGTCAAACCTCTTCAACCAACGGAAGAAAAGAATTCTTCCTCGAGTCAGGAAGAATCACAGGATGAGGAGGAGCTAACAGAAACACCTGTTGGTAGAGGAAGAACGAGTAGGGAACTTTGTCAGATTCTGTGAGATGCAGAGGACTTCATCGGTGCGCCAACGAACAATAAGAGGAGAGAAAACAACCAGATAGATATCAGGCATTAGTAGCTCAGGATGTGGAGCCTGCTAGTTTTCAGGAGGCAACTCAACATTAGGTTTGGTTGGATGCGATGGTAGAGGAGTACAACTCCATAATGGTGAACGATGTCTGGGAGGTAGTGCGAAGGTCTGAAGACAAATCAGTGGTAGGTTCGAGATGGATCTACAAGATCAAATACGCTGCAGACGACAGTGTTGAGAAATACAAATGTAGGTTCGTGGCTAAGGGGTATGCTCAAAAGGAAGGAATTGACTAGGAAGAGACCTTCGCCCTGGTAGCCAAGTATACATCTATAAGAACCGTGATATCTCTTGTAGCACAGATGGGGTGGGAGATTCATCAGATGGATGTAAAAACGACATTTCTGAATGGAGTGATAGAAGAAGAGGTACACATTGATGATTGAACAACTAGAGGGCTTTGAGACACATGAGAAGAAGTCTCATCTATGCAGATTGAAGAAAGCCTTGTATGGGCTGAAACAAACACCTAGAGCATGGTATGGTCGAATCGATGGCTACTTGCAGAAAATGGGATTTGTCAAGAGTGACGCAGATCCAAATCTCTACTATCTGGTTGTAGAGAATGAGCTTCTAATCTTAGTATTATATGTGGATGATCTCTTCCTGACTGGATCACCCAGGTTCATCGGGGACTGCAAGAAGAATCTAGCCACAAAATTCAACATGAAGGATTTGGGATGAATGCATTATTTCTTGGGGTTGGAAGTTTGGCAGCAAAAGGGGGAGATCTTCCTTGGGCAAGGGAGATATGCTACAAAAATCCAGAAGAGATTCAGGATGGAGGACTGTAGACCCATGGCTACTCCAATGGTCACCAACTAGAAGAAAATTGATGCATCAGAAGACAAGGATGTTGATCCCACCTTATACAGGCAGCTCATAGGGTCCTTGATGTATCTGGTCAATACCAGGGCAGACATTTGCTACACTGTCAACACACTCAATCAGCTCATGGTGGAGCCGAAAAGGGCGCACTGGGCAGCAGCCAAACATGTTCATAGGTATTTACAGGAACAATTGATTTGGACTCTTGTACACCAGGAGTAAGGATATTAGATTGAGTAGATTTATTGTTGCAGATTAGGCAGGAAGTTCAGTGGATCAGAAAAGTACCTCTGGGTACTGTTTCAACATTGGATCAGGAATGACCTCCTAGTGTAGTAGGAAACAAAAATTCCTTGGCTCTGAGCTCATCTGAGGTAGAATATATGGTTGCGAGCACAACTTTGTGTGAGGCCATATGGCTTAGAAAACTGCTTGTGAACCTATTCAGAAGAAAGATGGAGGCGAATAGGATCATGTGCGATAATCAAAGTTGCATCAAGCTTTTTGAGAATCCAGTGTTTCACGATCGGTCAAAGCATATTGATATTTGGTGTCACTTTGTCAGAGACTCTGTCCAACGAGGAGCTGTACAATTGAGCTACACTCCTATAGGAGAACAGGTGGCAGACATCCTCACCAAGGCCCTTGGAAGAACAAAGTTTGATTAATTCATGGAAAAGATGGGGATGATAAAGAATCCATTTCAGTAGTAGAAATGGGGGTCATGTTGCAGTGTAATAGCGGTCCGCAGTAGCACGATGCAACATGGCGAGAACAGATTGCAGTGCAAATGCAGTGTTGAGAAGAAGGACCAACAACAACATGGATGCAGAGGGAGTTGCAGTGCAGATGCTGTTTTGGGAGAAAGGACCAACAACAGCATGGATGCAGAGGGAGCTGTCGTACGGATGCAACAGTGGCTGAGGTAGAACCATAAGCAACAGTATAGGATGCAATAGTGTAGAGGACGTTGTGCAGGGAGGCCTAACATTAGCACAGGTATTGGTGCCGTATAGTCAGAGTAATGTTCAGTATGGAATATTACTAGAGCACAGTCCTCGCTAAGAGGGAGTGTTGATTTGGGGTAGCATTGGATGTGCTAAAGCACATGAGATTTCCAAGACCTAGAAATGGTTTGGGCAAATTCTAACCAGTTTGGGAGATATTAAAATAATTAATATTTTAATGGAGTTCCTAAGTTTAAACTTTGGAAAAATAAAATATTAATGGGTATTAATATAAAACTGGGTTAGAAGGTTCCAAAAGTCGTGGATCAAGCCAAATCTAATCTTAGCCGTTGATTAGAGATTTAATCTCGGCCGTTGAAGGACCAACAAGAAAAGTATAAGAAGAGGCTTGAGGGTTAGTTGGAAAACACACTGAGGGAGACCAGTCAGTTCGATTTCTAGAGCGGGGTTAGCTGAGAAATTCAAACTAGTGGTTTGGAGAGCAGCAGAAGGTAGCAAGTATGGAACAGAGAGTCGGGAACCACACCAGAAGACCAACACAGAGGTTGGAGAGGCAAACGCAAAGGCAACAGATTGCGCAGCCACTGGAGGGCCTGCGTGGGTGACACAAAGAGGCCCAGTGCTGACGCAGAGAAGCAGGAGCTGATGTAGAGGGTCTGGGAGCTACGCAGAGGTCAATTAGCTTGACGCTGAGACTGGGAGAAGTGTTGTAGAATTTTCTCTCTGTTGGGTAAGCCAATTTGGCACCCAGTTGTACTGAAGAATTGTTGAATAACAAAATCCTCCCGTGCTGCACCGGTTTTCCCACATTGGGTTTTTCTGAGGACTATTGTCCAAAATATCTATGTCGATGTGTTGATTCTTGTGCATGTGTTTGTTTCTGTATTATGGTGTGATATCTGCAGCATAATTTATTTTAATGTTTACAGAAGGATTTTTCATAAATAACTTATTGAAAAATAAGTAGGTAAAATAAATCAGTTGTTGTAGTGATAGAATTTTCATAGATGATGCAGGGATATGGTGTTGTAGCAGTGCAACACTAGAACACCTTCCTCGCTAAGAGGGTATGTTAGTTTTTGTAGCATCGAATGGTGTTCTAGTCTTGAGACTTTGTGGAGAGGGTAAAACACAGGAGTTTTCCAAAACCCATAAATCATTTTTGGAAACTCTACCTAGAGATGGCTCAATTAAATTAATTGACCATAATTAAAAATTTCCTAAATCTAACTTAGCAAAAATGGTTAATTAATAAGAATTAATTGGGAAAGGTGAGAATTATCTAGAAACTCACATGGATTGACCTGAAGATAATCTCAACCATTGATTAAGTTTTAATCGTGGCTGTTGGAGTCCCAACTAGAGATTATAAGAAGAGGTCGATGGGTAGATGGAGAAATACACTAGTGCAGATACTCAGTTGCCCAGGCAGGTTGAATTCCCAGTAGCAGGTGTGATTCAACGATGGAGGTCGAGCTAGTGGGTGAGTAGCAGGGGGCAGAAGAGGTCAACATTGTCTTGGAGAGTCAGAAAGAGGAGGCCAAAATTTTCTTTAGGAAGCAACGTAGTTGCTTCAACAGAGTAGTTCGATTTGGTTGAAGGGGAGGACATTTTTAGTTCCAGAGGCTGAGAAGATTTTCCGAAGGGCCATAGAACTTTTCCAAAGGGTCAAAGAAGCATTTTCCTAGTCAACAGCAGGCAAGACGGCTAGATTGGCAGCAATTCCAGGCCAGGCATGTGAGGGTCTGCGCTAGGGTGACATAGGGCCTGCGTAGTGCAGGTGGACGAATTGCTTTTCAGAGACAGTTAGGTGCTAGGATTGTTTGGAAAGAGGATAAAATCCCTCAACATATTTTGGCCAGTCTTTCTCTTGGGTAGAATCACCAGTTCGCCAGTGTAGATAGACTCAGTGGACAGTGCAGAGACTCAAGAGACAATTGCAGTCCATAGAGACAGTTGATTTAGAATTTTCATTCTTAGTTGCAGCAACAACAACAACATGAGATCAGTTGCAGTACAGAGAAGAGTTCACAACAATACAGGGTGTACAACATAGTGTCTGCAATAATGCAGATGCAGGTATGGTTCAGTTACAGTGTGGCAGATGAATCAGAGTAGTGTAGTAGTTAGTAGGCACTGATAGTTAGTCATAGTTGTCAGACATCAACAACGTGTATGGGAGATGGTGTTACGAGATAGATAAAACACCTTCCTTGCTCAGGGGGAGTGTTGATTTTTGTAGCATTAGACAGGTGTTCTAGTCTCAAACTTTGTGGAGAGGCTAAAACACGAGATCTCCAAAACTCAGAAATTGTTTATGGAAATTCCACCTAGAGACAACTCAGTTAAATTAATTGATCGATAATTAAAAATGCCTAAGTCTAACTTAGGGAAATCGATTAATTAATGGGAATTAATTGCGAAAGGTGAGAATTCTCTAGAAACTCACATGGATAGACTCAGAAATGATCTCAACCATTAATAAGGACTTAATCGTGGCCATTGGTGATCCAACTGGAGATTATAAGAGGAGATCGACAGGGTTGGAGGAAAACACATCGAATCACATTTGTGAGAGCCAACGAAAGCTAGGAGAGCGAGTTCCTTGGGCAGATCAAGCTATCCAGTGTAGGATTTAGTGCAGGAAGAAGGTTTGAGCCAGACAAGGAGGATTGAGGGAGCAACGGATACATTTCTAGCAGAGATTCTCAGTAACAGAGCAGCTGTAGCTGGGAGGCCTAATTATTTTGCAGGAAAGCCGTCCGAGAAGAGCGAGCAAGCCAGAAAATCCAACGAAAGTGTCAGAAGAGGGTCGTTTTAGTTGTTAGAGGCTGGGAGTTCACCTAGAAGGTAGAGTGACTTGTTTTTAGTGATAGAGGGAGGCTAGACGACCCAGTTGGAGGAGTTCCAGAGGTCGTATGACTTGCCTAGGGCTAGTCAGGGAGTGCGAGTAGGCGAGAAGGAGGCTGATCTATTGAGGGAGAGGGAGGAAATTCCTCCAAATAATTTGGCAGTATATTTTGTTGGAGGATTGCTAGTTGGGCATCCAAATTTGTACTCAAATTTTTTGCTGCTGTATAATAATAAAACTCTCATTTGCTGCACTGGTTTTCCCACATTGGGTTTTTTTGGGGACATTTGTCCAAAAATAACTGTCATATTTTATGTGTGTGCGCATCTATATTTCTCAGTTCTAGTTTATTTCCGCAACGTTTTTATTTGTGAAGAAATTGCAGTGTGATTAATTCAATATTTTGCTGTAACAAAATAAACTACATAAGTTTATCAGTTATAAGAATTAATTCCAGTTGCTACATTTTAAGCGAATTTTCACATCTCACACCTCACATATAACATCAACATTAGTTGTAATTGAGATCTTGGCTATTGAAGCTCTGTTTTCTACTGGAATTCTTTCTGAGCTAATAATAAAGAAAGTCTTTGTAGTTAAAGCTTTGTGGTGTTTTTCTTCTACTTCTATGGTAATATCATTCAAAGTTATTTGTTCTTAATGCTCTGCTAGTGTTAATTGATTTTGTAAAATTCTTTTGCCAGGTTGTGGATTTATTATTAATTTATTTGTAAGCTATCTTATCTTAGTATTTGAGTTTAGAGTGACACTCTAGATCTATAAAAGCTAGTGGGTTTTTGGTTGGACCCCTAGTCTTTTTTTCATCGTGCTATCTATCTCCTTGTGGATTTAACAAATTTATTTCAAGTGTGTAGAGATCTATAGTTTTCTGAGGCAGGTCTTGGGTGTTGGGTAAGTTTTTGGTTGGTCGAGTCAACTCTCAAGCACATAGAAGTAGAGAAACCCACATCTATCTATCTATCTCAAAGGTTTATCATAAGATAATTCTAAAGGGAGTTTCCTTACCATAGCTCGTAAATTTTATCATTAATTATTTAGATCCATCTATTTATGCACTTTATTTGCCAGATCCAGCTATTTTAGAGCTTATATTTTTCTACCCAAGAGCGAAGGTGTCGTCATACTCTTTGGGCTAGTAGATCTATAAATTTTGTATATATTTTAACCAGTGTTGTTAAAATCGCGATAATATCGCGATATTATCATTTTCTTGCGATAATTTCCCGTTGCCGATATTATCGCAAGTAATATCCGAAATTATCGCCAGTTTTTTTATACCCGATTTTTTGGAAAAAATCACGATTTTTTGGAAAAAAAAATCACGATTTTTTCCAAAAAATTGCGATTTTTTCCATTTCTATCGTGGGCAATCGGGGCAGCGAGGTTTTATAAGGGATGCTAAATGTTCGAAATGCAATTTTTTTTGAAAGAAACAAATAATTTTTGAGTGGGGCAGCTTAATGATCAAGTCTAGGCCCTAGTATTGATATGCTATTCATGGTAATGTTAAATTCTTAAAGTAAAAGCATCATTTTACTTAAATTTTTAACATTACCATGAAATGACTCAGGATGTTTGAGAGTGGTTTTGGCCTCATTGGATTTCATATGGAGAAAGTAGAATTTTAGATTTCATTCAAAATCCGGCAGACTTATCAGTTTTTCAGGATTTCAGGATTGGGAGATTGTAATGTTTCCAGGTGACACCACCTGCTCGGGCTACCCTTGCCACCAGTAGAGGACGTGGTCTACCTCCTATAGCTCCTACTTCTAGTTCTTCAGCTTCTAGAGCATAGCAGACTCCACTGCCAACTCCACCAGCACCAGCATCTACATCTAGAGGGAAAGGGAAAGCTGTGGCATTTTCTCGCTAGAGGGGCAGAGGAAATCAATAGGATTAGACTTTAGTTATTTTCTTCATTTTATTGTATATGACATTATGACATGATGAGATACATTACTATATTTTTTGTTGATAATTTGAGGCTGAGTTGGGACTTAGGAGTTAGGACTTACTATTTAGGACATGATTCAATGTTATGTGTGATTTTAGCACTAGAAATGATATTAAACATCTTATATATTAGTTCTTTTATCATATTTATGTGTCGATGCATTTATTTTATGTTGTAGATGGTTTAGATATTAAAAAAATTGAAAAAAATGAAAAAAAAAAGAATATTTTTGTACCAAACGATTTTTTCCCGATTATTTCCGATTATTTCCCGATAATTACGATTTTTTCCGATTTTTTCCTCGTGCCGATATTATCCCGATAATGATTAATGCAACATTGATTTTAACCCATTTTTGTACATATATTTCTCTTGTATACATTTTTGGGTTTCCTCTCTATTTTTGCGTAGATTTGAAGGGAGATCAAGGATTTGTCTTGGAAATTTGTCATAAAACTTTTCTTGCAGGTGGAATCTGGAGGATCAAAGAGACAAATAAACTTTTTGAAGCTAAACACTTGCTCGTTGATCAAACCATCTCCTCTCCTGCGCAAATCCTAGACAGCTAGGGTTTCAAGGCTAAATTCAAGTTCGATTTTGAGGAGATAGATCATTTGGGGCTTGGAAAAAATTGAGATCAATTTTTTTGGGAAGCTGTCTTCATTTTTAGTGCCTTTTTCTCTTGGCCACAAGCCTAGGAGAGGCTCTCCCTTCCTCTTGTGCGAAAATTCTTTCCCTGCTTGGACGTCTAGCTTCTTGAGTGGATTTTTTTTGGAAGGGAAAGTGGAGCAAATTTTTTTTGGAAGAGAAAGCGGATTATTTTTTGGAGGAATTCCCCTTGTAAATTTCATCATAAAATTTTGTAAATAATTTCTCTACATTTTCTTTATCTTAGAAGTGTGCTTGGTTTAGTTGATATTGCTGATTTTTTTGATGATGACAAAAGTTTGGAAGAGATTTTGAGGCCTTGTGTGTGAGACACATTGCCTAGGAGGACATCTAGCCGACACTATGAGTTGATGTCTAGTTCCCGAAATAGGGAGGGTGGCGTTGGTCTTGGAGCTCTGACCTCAGATACACACCTAGATCCCTGGGTTGATGGTTAGCAAGTAAGCCTGATGGTACATTTAGTCCCACTTGGATAGATTGCCTTGGTCAGGAATCTAGTCCATGGCATTGCAGTGCCTAAACTCTTCATAGATCATATAGTTTGAGATCTTCCGTTGAATACCTCTCTAGTTAAGAGGAAGTGTTGAAAAATGTAACTAGGTCCGATCTTCTTAAAATGTATTTGTCAAAACAATTTTTATTATTGTTACAATGACTTATTAAAGCGCAAGTTTCATGCTTGGGTCATCATTTTACTAGTCAATGTCCCCATTGAGGACTCCTAGGATTAATAAAAAGTCAATAACATCATTGTATAGTTTATGAGACTCTTCTTGGGCTTTCGAACAATGTAAAAAGAATTATTTTTGAGTCAAAAATAAATTATGTAACCTCCACATCAAGACCTCAAGAAGATCAAGTCGGCCTCAAGGAAGGCAATTTGACCTCATTGGAAGGCTATATATACAAGGCAGTTCGACTTTAATTGAGCATCTCACTCTCTCAAGCATAGTTCGATCTTTGGAAGCTGGAAGCTGGGAAGAAGTGCAAAGTTGAAGGAAGGGTCCAAAAGGAGTGCGAGTTTGGTCAAGGTGAAAGAGAAGAAGAAAATCGAAATTTTGGTGCCTCTCTCTCTCTCTCTTACACATGTGGGCTGGTTTGGGAGATCGAAGTCTCCTAGTCTAGGTCGAAGCTACTGCTAATGCCGAAAGCTGCCAAGTCGAAGCTGTTAGGGTTGAAGCGCTGTTGCTGCTAGGTCGAAGGTTGGATCAAAGAAGGAGAGGTTGGCTTGGTGTGGAAGAGGTCTTTGTCTAGGTAGAAGAGTCTCAAGGAAAACTATTGAAGGAAGAGATTTTTGACTAGGTTTTCCCCTAGATAGGGGTTTTGCCCTGGCAGAGTGCCTACATCTTGTGTCTTGTGTTTTTGTGATCTTCATGCACACATAATTTGGTAATTGCTTGATGAAAGATAATATAACACATAAGTAAAAGATGGCAACATAACTCACAAGTAATTATCAAGAAAGATAAATCTAACCCTAATCCTACTAGCATTGATTTTTCAACAAAGGTGAACCAGGTGCATCTTCCTCATCCAATAGGTGGATCTCGAGCTGATCTTTGAACATCTCTGGGGATCCATGGAGTGTTGTCTACTGCTGTGGAGGCCCATGACTCTCAACACACACCCTACATGTGCTAATGTAGCCCTCTGGAGGGTTAGGACCTTGTATAGGGAGACAAAGTCCAAGATGGAGACCACTTGCAATCTTGCATAAGATCCAATGCATCCCCTAGCCTTCCAGTATAACAAGTGTTCAAGGAAATCAAGTAAAAGAGCTTACAAACCATGGACAACAAGTGGGGACTTCATAATGCCCCGCCCTTCCATAATGGGCTTAGCATGTGCTAATGTCTCTAAACTCCAAATGGGGTTAACCAAGTATCCCATTAGGTGGTTTCTACTCCTAAAGGGGATAATATGTCCAAGGTACATCCTTGAAAAGGTGGTGGAATGTGATAAAGAGTTTAATGGAGTAGGGGATGAGAAGGGGCAACCCTAGGCCACATGTTGTGATACAAGGGTAGGTAGTAGAAGGGAAGCCCACACTTGTGTTAGGATATTTCGACACATAGGAAATAGTTAAGTATAACTTGGTCTAGTGTATATTTAGGTAAAGTGTGTTTCTTTACTTTGTACTTGTTGTAACTTACAATCCGACGGTCACAATATGTTCTAGACATGAAGTGATCCGACGGTTCATTCTCTCCTCAGTATTATCGACACTTGATTCGTGGCTTAACACCCGATTGGTCCATGATTTCTATTTAAAGAGCATGGAGAGTCATTTGTAAGGTGACCAATTATGAGAAAAGCTTCTGTAAATTTTCTTTCTTTTACATTAATAAATTGCCTGAAATGGCTGCGTTGGCTCAGGTCGTGGACTGTTTCCCTATTTGAGGGTTTTAAGCACGTCAAGAATACTAGTGTATTGATTTGTGATCTGTTTGTGAACTGTGTCCTTTGGTGTTATATCTGAGGAACTTACCCTATAAATTCCTACATGGTATCAAAGCTATTTGTGGGCCGCATCCATTGGTGATCCAAATTCGAAGCTGGTACAACTACATCCGACTGTCGTTTGGTAGATCTATTATTTCTGACTGCTTTCAGGCCGAGATGACTACTCTATTGTGTTGGGAGCATCTGTTCTAGTGAGGAACCCCTTTCGTTTCACACGAAAAGGTTTCCAGTAGCCCTAGCTACGTCATTTTTAAGATCTGGAGGTATACAGTATTTATTTGCAGTTTTAGTTATTTATCTCTCTGTTTATTTCATTTTATTTATCTCTCTGTTTTTATTACCGGATCTATACCTTTCATTTCTGTGTATGCTTTTTGCCCCACGACTTTGCGCGGTCTGGGCAAATCAGAAACAAAAAGGAAGGATTTTTCTAATGCATATGCTTTTTCCCGCTGCGCTTTATTGTGATCTTGAAAAATCAAAAACATTGAGAAAAATATTTAGTTTCTGGTGAAATCTAACTTTAAGCTGTAAGACTTGTTTTTTTTTGCATGTTCGTTTTGGATTGTGTGATTTTCTTTGTTTTGTAGGCAAAAAGGGGTTTTTCAAGTAAGCACACACCCCAAAGCTTCAGTGAGTAAAAGAAGAAAAAAACCCTTCTTCTTTTTCAAAAATTACTAACCTTTTAAACTAGTTCACTTGGTCCAAAGTTACTTTATGAGAATAGAGGTCTTGGGTTCAAGTCTTTCTTTTTGTTGAGTTACTTTTTCAAAAAGCACATGTAACTTATGTTTTAAAGTTACTTTATGTAAAAGTGTTCTCACCCATTATAAAAAGTGAGTCACTTGTAATTCTAAAGTCACTTTATCTTTTATTTAAGTTACAATTTAGTGGGTAGTTCATAAAGTACCATTGTAAAAGTGACTTTCACTTATTTATAAAAGTGGGTCACATAAAGTAATATGTTTTTAAAAGTAAGCTAATTAGATTAAGTTTGGAAAGGGGGGGGGGGGTTTATAAATATAACATTATCATTCACTTCCGAACATTCACGTACTTCGTCGGCATCTTCAACAACTTTTCTTAAAAAAGTCACAACTTCTTCATCCGGAAGCCGCTTTTTTTGAATCGGTCTATTTTTTCGAGATCTTTCCATTGGAACATTTAGTTTCAGCATCTACAACTTCAGTCTTTGTTAAAATGGAAAGTCTATGCCAAGTTATTCTTGACAGCACCAACTACTTTCAATGGTTGTCCTACATTGTGGATTTACTTGGAAGTAAAAGTCTTTATAGAATAACCTCAGGCCAAGAATCTAAACCTAAAGATGAAGATAAGACAACCAAATGGGAAAATAAGCAAGATCAAGCACATGGGTTGATAGGGATGTCTATTTCTCCAGGCTTTAGATTTCATATTGCAGAACTTGATACCCTGATGAAGCAATGAAACAACTCACTAAAGTTTTTGGAATTAAAAATGAAATTAGAGCCCATCAACTCAAAAATGAGTTGTTTACATTGGGCCCTAATAATTTTTCTTCCATTCAAGACCCTTAGACTTCTCTTGGAAGGTGTTAAGGTTAAGAAAGAAGATGATAGCCTTATCTATTCCATTCTTACTAAGTTAGGACCAGCCTACTCTGTGTTTGTTTTCACCTTCCATTCTACTAGAGAAGCCTTTATTTCTCAAGGACAAGCCTACAAGTCCTTCTCTTTTGATGCCTTTTGTGATTATTTAATAAGAGAACAAGAAAAACTCTTACATCTTGGTCTTCTTAATATTGGAAACTCTTTTAAGAAAGCCTTAGCAGCCCAGCAACAACTAAATTCAAAGAATCCTAAGAAGCAGTATCCTAAAAAGAATGGTTATAAGCAATTTCAGTCTCAAAATGAAAAATCAATTCAACAAAATGATAAGGCAAATAAAAACAAAGGGAAGAAGATTGATAGACATTGCAACTTTTGTAATCGAGATGGCCACTTAGAATCCAAATGCTTTAAGAAGATGGAAGCCTTGGAAACAACAATGAAGAAGCATAACATCCATTTGGAGCACTCTTCAACTTCAACTTTATCTTCAGGAATAACACTTTCTGCATGTGGTTGTCAAGCGTCTTGGTCTGGTTATGCACTAAATGTATCTTCTTCTTCTCATTCTAATGAGTGGCTCATTGTTGTGGAGCTTCTTATCACATGGCCAAAAACAAAGCCATGTTTTCTTTAAATGATTGTAACACCAAAACTATATATGTTAGTGATGGTAGATCTCTTAGTGTTGTAGGGACTAGAACTATTCATCTAGACAATGGTCAATTTAATGATGTATTATGTGTTCCTACCTTATCCTGCAACCTTCTATCTGTATATCAGATAACCCATTCAAGTGAAGGTCAAATCGTTGAATTTTCATTTCATGATGTTGTAATTAAGGACCTAAGAAATCTTAGACAGATTTTAGCTACTGGCATTGCTGATAATTCTACAAGGTTGTATAAGTTTAATAACTTTGGGTCATCAACTCTTCCCTCGGTATTTGTTGATAATAATGATGAAGTGAGCAAACTTTGGCATGAGCATTTTGGTCACTTAAACTATTGCTCCCTTTAAAATCTATGTAAAGAAAATATGGTGACAGGTCTTCCTATGGTATCTTGTAGAGATGATGTTTGTTCCAGATGTGTACTCGGAAGACATCATCGAGATAGTTTTGAAAAACGTGCCTCTTGGCATGCCTCAACCCCTTTACAGCTTGTGCATAGTGATTTATGTGGTCCACTTCTAGTTGTTTCATTTTTTGGCTACAAGTATTTCTTAACTTTCATTGATGATTTCTCTAGACGCACTTGGGTATACTTCTTAAAACTCAAGAGTAAAGTCTTTAACATGTTCTTGGCTTTTAAGGCCTTTGTTGAGAAACAATCTGGACATCAAATTCTTAAGCTAAGATCTGATAATGACAGATAATATGTTAACAACAAATTCATCAACTTTTGCACTGAGCATGGAAATCAATTGCAACATACTGTTCCATATATTCCATAGCAAAATGGTGTAGCTGAAAGGAAGAATCACACATTAAAGGAAATGGCAAATTGTATGCTTCAATCTAAAGGACTTAATCTTAATTTTTGGGCAGAAACAACTAACTGTGCAATTTACATAGTAAATCACACTCCTACTAAGGTTTTAAAAAACATCACTCCAAAAGAAGCATGGAGCTCAATTAAATTAGATGTAAGTCACTTTCGTGTTTTTGGAAGTGAAGCATGGGCCCATATTCCAGATGAGAAACATAAAGCCTTAGAACATAAGAGTGAAAAATATATTTTTGTTGGATATTTTGAAGATGTCAAAGGATATAGACTTTTTCATCCTAAATCCAAAAATGCTATCATTAGAAGAGATGTAAAGTTTGCTGAAAATATATCGGCCTACGAGCCTAGTTCCGCGGATGTGCCACCTCTCTCTATCCCTTCTATTTCTGAAAATATTTCTTCTTCAGATGATGACAACGAGGATGACAATCCGCCCCCACCTTCTTAGGATCCTCCTTCAGCTCCTCAGCTTCCAAAATGGGTCTGCGCTACTTGGGATGCAGCAGGTGCTCTTGCAGGTGATCCTACGGATCAACGTCGCACACGTTCTCAATTTGATAGAGCCTCTTCTTTACTGGCTCAAGCTTCAGCGGATTATGATTCTGACACCTTTGCAGAAGCTTCAGGCCATCCAAATTGGGACATAGCTATGAATGAAGAATATCGTTCACTACTAGCAAATGATACATGGGACCTTGTTCCTCTTCCAAAGGGATGAAAATTTGTTAGATGCAAATGGGTTTACAGAACCAAGTTTGGACCAGATGGAAAAGTTGATAAACATAAAGCTCGTCTTGTTGCTAAGGTTTTTTCACAAGTTGAAGGCATTGACTATACTGAAACCTTCTTCCCTGTTGCCCAAATGAACTCTACCCGCCTTGTTCTTTCTCTTGCTGCCTCTTTCAAATGGGAAGTCCATTAGATGGATGTTAAATTTGCCTTCTTGCATGGGGACTTGCATGAAGAAACCTATATGGATTCTGGAACAACCTCCTGGATTTATACAAACAGACTCCAAACTTGTCTGTCAGCTTAAGAAATCCCTTTATGGTCTCCAGCAAGCCCCTTGGGCTTGGTATGCCAAAATGGATAGCTTTCTAGGTGGGTAAGTCTCTTATCATTCTTGTTCTTTATGTTGATGATCTTATCCTTATTGGTAGTGATCCCAACCTTATAAACCATGTGAAGTCTAGCCTTAAAAAGTAGTTTGAAATGACAGACTTAGGACACTTGCATTATTTTCTTGGTCTTCAAGTCTTGCAATCCAAAGAAGGTATTTCCCTTTCCCAGTCCAAGTATGCCTGTGATCTTCTATGCCACTTTCACATGGAAGACTGTAAGCCAACCCCTTCTCCCTTTTAGTCTGGAGCCAAACTTTCAGGCACTTGTACTTCCCCTGAAGTTGATTCTACCTTATAGCGTCAGCTTGTTGGAAAACTTTTGTATCTGACCCATACCTGTCCTGACCTTTTCTTTGTTGTTGGCCTTATTGTTCTGTTTATGCAAAACCCACATGAAAGTCATTGGAAAGAAACTAAAAGAATACTTCGTTATGTTCGAGGTATAGTTTAGTTTGGGATTCATTATAGTGCAGAAGCATCTCATCTATTGGTTGGTTTCACTGATTCCGATTGGGCTGGTGACCCTGATGATCGAAAGTCTACTGCAAGTTATGTCCTTCACTCTTGGTTCTGGACCTATTACATGGGCTTGCAAGAAACAAAGTGCCATTTCTCTTTCTTCAGTAGAAGCAGAGTATCTTGGCACCGTAGAAGCTAATAAGGAAGCCCTGTGGCTTCGTCAGATCCTGTCAGAGTTTGGTTTTCAGCAGCAACATCCGACTACACTTTGGTGTGATAATCGAAGTGCCATTCAACTATGCAAAGATCCAGTTCAACATCAGCACAACAAACACATTGAACTACACATGCACTTCATTAGAAGGCTCATTCATGACCATGTTCTTGAAGTGCAATATTGTTCAACCGATAATCAAGTTGCAGACATCTTTACAAAGGCTCTCACACAGGTGAAGTTTATTAAACTTCGATTTATGGTTGGAGTTCAGGAAGTTGTCACTAAGGGGGGATAGGCTCTAGTGCCTCCTTCCTTCTCCTATTGTGTCATCTTTGTACATCCTTCAATCCTATTCCAAGTTGTTCTTAAGGGGGGATGATAGGATATTTCGACACATAGGAAATAGTTAAGTATAACTTGGTCTAGTGGTTAGTTAGGTAAAGTGTGTTTCTTTACTATGTACTTTTTGTAACTTACAATTCGACGGTCACGATATGTTTTAGACATGAAGTGATTCGATGGTTCATTCTCTCTTCGGTATTACCGACACTTGATCCGTGGCTTAACACCCGATTGGTCCATGGTCTCTATTTAAAGAGCATGGAGGGTCATTTGAAACGTGACCGTTCATGAGAGAAGCTTATGTAAATTTTCTTTCTTTTACATTAATAAATTGCCTGAAGTGGTTGCGTTGGCTCAGGCCGTGGATTGTTTCCCTCTTTGAGGGTTTTAACCACGTCAAGAATACTGGTGTATTGATTTGTGATCTGTTTGTGTGTGGTGTCCTTTGGTGTTCTATCTGAGGAACTTACCTCGTAAATTCCTACAACTTGGGTATATAATGTATATGAAGGAGCAATTGTGGTACATGAGGTGCCTCAGCCTTGGTTTTTCCACCCTTATTTATATGCCTTTTGCCTTTTATGATTTTTCTTCAATTAACTGCTCGAGGCTCAAGGGGTAAGAACATGATATGTGAGATATAGCAGTGGATACCCTCCCTTTAAGGTAGGGAGGTTCATTGCCCACCAGGGGTTGGGATAATCATGGGTTCCTATATGATGAAGGAGGCTCATAGAACTTGTAGGAACCAAGGTGATGGCCATGATGATGGGGTAGAGCTCATGTATTTGCTTTTGCCCACGTCCTAAATGTGTTTGTCTCGACCATCTTTTGCATTTTATGGTACATTTTCCTGTTGAATGTGGTCAATTTTGCTTTTGCTTTTCTTTTTAGTTACATCAACCTCTAGAGCATTATTCCAAGCCTGACCCAAGGTGTGGACAAGGGGAAGGGGGGAGCTAGCCCTATGTGGACCCAATGAAAGAATGTGGACCTAGGTAGGAGAAATGATGAATGGGGTAATATTGAGTGGAAAGGGGGAAATATATGTGGATGAGTGAGTGGGAACACAACCAACATCAGGATTTCCTGTGAAATACCATTCCTAAAGTCAAATGGTCAATAAAAAAGATCCTACGGGACTAGAATTCAAGGTTAATAACTTGATATCCAAAAAGGGGTCTAGGGGACTAGAGCACAAACCTCTTTCCACTGAATCCCCCCATTAATCCATGCCCAAATGTGTTCATGATAAGCAAACTACAATACTCAATTACCAAATGACAAGACATACCTTTAGGTTCAGGAGGCCCACCTTCAAACATACGATCATGACAGATGGGTGAGGGACCACATGGCTGGCTCAGGTGGCAGAGAAGTGGCACAACGAGCTAGTTGGTGGCTGCAAGGAACTGCTGGCTGCCGGCTGAGGACCATCTTGGAGAATTTTTTTCTCCTAGGGATATCACGCACAAAATGGTGGGTAACAATGCCTTAGCCTTCTCACTTAGCCTTCTTGCAACAACCTCAGCCATTACCAAGTTGAAGGAGTTGAGGGGAAGTCAAACCTTAGATTAGGCATATAATAAAATTTACCAAGACCACTTTCTCTCACACACTTAACATACACTTGTTTGCATCTTTCACTCAATTAGTTATTGTATAAGTTGGGTTGTAAGCATTTTGTTCATTTTGTAAGCACTTTAATCATATTCTTGGACTTGTCTATCTCACTTTATTGCTTATATTAATTGCCCTTTAAAGTTACATCATATTTGAACATCTCTCTTTAAGTACAAGTTCTTTATTTCCTTGCAAGTTCTTAATCCATTTATTGCTCATATTTCAAGTTACATATAATCTATTGTGTGGTTCACTAACCTCTTGCTTTGTAGCTTCTCTAATTGTGCAACTTGTTGATCTTCTTGATATATCATATTTGCAAGTATTGTGAATTTATTTATGAGCATATATTTCTTGGAAATATATTTGGCATTGGTTTAATTACGTTTGTCTTGCAGGATATCTTGTTGAATATAGCTGATTTATCTCCATTATTGATTGTTACATGCTCTTAATTATTCATACTTGCTAATCAATCTCATTTCAAGATATAATTCAAGTTGTTAAACTGGTGAAGTCTTAACTAATCTAATTAACATCATAATCTCCTAGAGCTTGTTAAACTTAACAAGTTATCCTCTTAGAGTCATCTTTAGGGAACACCCCCTTGGTTTAGCTAGGAGAGAACCTAAATGGAGAGAGTTGGAAATAAGTGACAACCCCTTCTTTAAGCGTTTGATCCTAAAGACCACACCTTGTGGGGTTGAGGACTTTTCCCACGTTAATCTAGGTGTGCATCTTAGGCGACAACAAGGCCAAGAAACCAAGCTGTTGAAGAATCTAGGGCATGCATAGTTACATTGATTCTTCGTTACGTGATAACAATTTGTGAAGTGTTTAGACAATTTATCTTAGCTTGATGTTTACTTCATTATTAACATGTATATGTTAGCTTCATCAAACTGCTATCAAAAACAAAAAGAGACAAGAACACAAATGTTTTGGCTTTCTGCCAGGGCCAAAACCTCTCCCTCTTGGAGAGGAAAACCCATGCAAAATTCTTCTTATAGAGATTCCATTGACGAATACCAAGACCATGACCCTTGACACAATTTGTCTCTCCAAGACCAAGCCATCAATCCTCTTCCTCGAGCACTGCTGAGATCATCATCTTGCTGCTCCTCCAGCTAGGTCACTGCTGCACCATGATTGCTTCATTAAGATCTTCTTTACTGTTGTAGCCTTCATCGAGGTTATGATATCATGTTGAGACACTAGGACCTTCACATTGCTCCTTTCTCATCATGACGACGCTGCTCATTTTCATTACATCGAAACTAAGATCACTTATCTATTAGATAAATATCTATAGCTGCTGTGAATACTGCTCTTTATAGCACGTCAAGACTATATCATATTCAATCCGAATGTTGTGGTAACCAATGAGACTGTATGTCTCTTCTCATAGGTCTGCCGAGGGTTTCTGCCATCATAGAAACTCATCGAGATAGTATATATCATCTTTATGTAACCCTAACTACTGTAATACATTGTGTCGAGGCTACTACAGGTATGTCATAGTATGTGTGAAGGCCGAGGGTATTCTATTCATAGTGACTGTGTCCTCATACCGAGAATCATCACTTCACTTGAGGGCCTAGATCACACGCTGCCTGATCTACTCTTATCCATCCGAGGACATCACAGATATGCCAAGAGGAAGATGATCTAGGTTCTGCTGCTCCTTATACCCATCCGAGGAGGCAACTGAACCCTAGATCTATCCACAGAGAAATGTGGATCTGCTGCTCCATAGACACCTGAAAACACAGAGATAAAATGCAAGTTATGTTCCTCCTAGTCTACAACCTCTTCACCCAATCACTTGCTCCTTAACTGCGGCTCTTTCATGCGAGATTTCAGAGGCATACAAATTCTATCTCTTGGTGTCATTGTGTTGACCCTTCATGGGTTATTTAGTGTGGTGAGGCTTCCATATATGAGCCGACGTGATCCATGAACCGACGTGACTATTTCTTCAAGCCAACATGACATGCATTTATTTAATTCATTTATTTGGAGCTGACATGACCATCTCCTTATCGATTTGCTTGCAGACTTTGATAGGCTTGTTTTGAGGCATTGTTCTTGGTCTTGGAGGGCTGTCACACAACTTTGAAGACTTATACATATTCACATGAACTCATGAAGAGTTTCTATACACGTGACTTGACTCTTTGACATTTAAATAAATCCTAAAGACATCAAGAAGAAGTCTTTTACCTAGAGACATTTCTTGCTCATGAAGTCCATGTAGCAAGGTTACAAAAATAATTTGTTTCCTTTTATTTCATCAAATACAAAGATCATGTCACTATGAAGATCGAACCTAGTTACGCTTTCTTCAACACTCCCTCTTAACTAGGGAGTTATTCATAATGGTACTTGGTCATTCTCAATTTGAAGAATTTCTCATAAGAAGAAACGGATTTGCAATCCATCTGTTATAGCATCATTTCAACCAACATTGTTTCCATTTAGTAAGGCCTTGACTAACAACTCTATCTATCACTTAGATCAGAGCACACAATGTTGGCGAGACCAATGACTGATATACGCACATCATCATTGTCTCTCTTAGGGTCATACCCACCTAGGTGTTCTCCGAATATGCCCTACTAGGACTATTCTCGTCTTGGGTTCCCAGCCCTCAAGAATATTGGTCCTCTTGCCCACTCTTGTCTTGGATGCCCTACCACATCCTCAAAGAGTGTCGGATGCCAGATGATTACACAATCCTCCATTCTTTCTTCCGAACTGAAGACAAGAATGTGTGCCTAACTGTCCCTCTTAACCAGGGAAGAGTTCCAAGTTTCTCTTTACTCAGAAACTTGCTCGAGTTCCTTTGCTCATAGAAACTTCCCAGAGCTCCCTCGTACCCAGGGACTCTATCATCAGTGCTTTGTAAGGTCTTCTAGTTGACTGACGATTCAAGACTTCGATGTCATCAATTTCTTCACATGTAGGGTTCAACCGTCGATCACTTTCCTCTGTCATGTCATTCCTTCTTTTTCGGAAAGTATCTGCCTTGGCTTTACATCTGGGGCTTCCTTCATAAGCTCATCTATCTTTACTTTCATTCAACAATGATTGCTCTGTATTACAAGGTACATAGTTGTGACATCCTTCACAACTTCTCGTTTCCTTGATCCTGCACACATACCCAGACTTTTCCAAGAGGTCAGACACCAAAAACAAATCACATATTACATTTTGGTGATGGCCTTTTTCTAGTGACATCTTCTTGTAGGTATGAATCATCCTGGATATATGTTGACACATCTCCCAATGTTATCTGTTGTCAAGGGTCTTCATCTTTTCAGACTTCCATCAGAGTCTTCACATTATTCTGGGAGATTTCCTGGTCAAGACTTCCTGATCCTCTGGATGTTGATTGCCTCCATCATGGTTGCATAATTCACGATCTCTTTCATCCTCACATCCTTCATTCCCAGGAGCTCTCAGAGTTCTTCAATGGTCTTCAACTACCTCATACTACATTATGAGGACATATTATGTTGATTTCATCTAGTTTGACTTCTGTCTTTCTGCATCCTTTCAGAGGAAGAGATCCTTTCCCTTTTGATCATGCCCGATCCATTTTACCTGCAACCATATATCATGACATTATGATATCAAATACAAATATAAGCATACATACCTCATTTTCCCTTCAAGCTACTTTCAACAGCTTTCTTGATTGAACAGATCTTCAATCCCTTGATCTGCTTCATCATGTCATCAGTCCTTTGTCTCATGATTTTCATAAGTTGGAAATCCTGATGAAACATTTGTTGCCTTCCCGGACTAGGAGATCCTCCGCTAAGGTTTCTATCAGAGATCCTTCAGGATCTAGTATGTCTCCATCTGGCAAATGTTTCCTCTAACCTGGATGACTTCTTCCTTTTTCCTTTTAATGTCCAAGGAGATTCCCAAGAGCTATGTTCTTCCTATACGAGCTCTTGATTCCATGATGCCACGATGCATCTTCTTACCATGGTCATATCTGCAAGGACTTTTGATAGGACCCATTTGAGAGAGATGCCATTTTATTTATACTAGAGATCTATTACTCCCTCTTTCCTTTAGCTTCCTCTATCCTTTAGATGATATGAACCCTTTTTCATAATCTTTTCATAGTGCTATTAGATTTTGTTAACCTTTCCTTTGCACATAGTTGAGTCCTTTCAACTTACCTTTCTCTATCTGGCACAAAGATCACAAACTTTTGATTGAGGTGACCTTCTTGTTCATAGACAACTGTCACCTTGCTTATCAATGATGATTATATGTTCATCATTTTCCCAGATCTCTCAATTGAGATCTCATGAAGATATTTCTTCATTCTTTGGCACCTTCTGCACTACATTTCAGAGAGTATGTCCTCTAGCATTTCAGGTATCCTTCTTATGTCTCCTTTCTTACTTTATAGAACCTTAAGAGTTCTCATGACTTCAAAGGAGACCTTGATGTACTGACTTCTCTAAGGATAATGACAGTCCTTCTTATTCCATGCAAGACCCTTGATGACCCATCAATATATATAGGTCTTCTTGCAATCATGAAGTCATAAAACCAAATTTGATTATAAAATGAAAAAGGTACTTACTTGATTGTGAAGATGAAATCTTCACCTTGATCAAGTCGGTAGTAGTTGGAGTAGACATGCAAATTGCCTCCTTTGCCTTCGAGCTATCTTGATTATGTATTTGGGCTACATAAGGAATCTATGCAGCATTGTCTTGTGATTGCTTGCCATGATATAGAGACCCATCAATTAGTGTTATCAACAAACACCTTCATTCTTCATCGAGTACTGTCTATCCAAATCATGCTGTAGATGATCTGCTTCTTTGAGTGGGAATCTGAATTGATCTTTATTGAAAGGATCAATCACTGTAATGTTGAGATCATGCCATGATGTGAATTGTGGGAGACACCAAGGCTATTGCTATGCATCTTCAGATCTGACTATTTCATCCTCTGATTGTTTGTCTTTCAAACCCTTTGCTGTAGACTTGATGATGTAGGCTGCCTCTTAGATCTAGGTTTTGTTCTTTGATTGTAGATCCTTCAGCTAATTTGATGCCTTGACCTCTAAATGTCTCTTTTTTGCCCCTTTCCTTGACTGCTGAACCAATCCCTCTGATACCATGTTGAAAAATCTAGGGCAGGCATAGTTACATTGATTCTTCGTTACATGATAACAATTTGTGAAGTGTTTAGACAATTTATGTTAGCTTGATGTTTACTTCATTATTAATATGTATATGTTAGCTTCATCAAACTGCTATAAAAAGAGACAAGAACACAAATGTTTTGGCTTTCTGCCAGGGCCAAAACCTCTCCCTCTTGGAGAGGAAAACCCATGCAATATTCTTCTTATAGAGATTCCATTGACGAATGCCAAGACTATGACCCTTGACACAATTTGCCTCTCCAAGACCATGCCATCAATCCTCTTCCTAGAGCACTGTTGAGATCATCATCTTGCTGCTCCTCTAGCTAGGTCACTGCTGCACCATGATTGCTTCATTAAGATCTTCTTTACTGTTGTAGCCTTCATCGAGGTTATGATATCATGTTGAGACACTAGGACCTTGACACTACTCCTTTCTCATCATGACGAGGTTGCTCCTTTTCATTACACCGAAACTGAGATCACTGATCTATTAGATCAATATCTATAGCTGCTGTGATTACTGCTCTTTGTAGCACGTCAAGACTACATCATATTCAATCCAAATGCTGTGGTAACCAATGAGACTGTATGTCTCTTCTCATAGGTCTGCCGAGGGTTTCTGCCATCATAGAAACTCATCGAGATAGTATATATCATCTTTATGTAACCCTAACTACTGCAATACATTGTGTCGAGGCTGCTACAGGTATATCATAGTATGTGTGAAGGCCGAGGGTATTCTATTCATAGTGACTGCGTCCTCATGCCGAGAATCATCACTTCACTTGAGTGCCCAGATCACACTATCATCTTTATGTAACCCTAACTACTGCAATACATTGTGACGAGGCTGCTACAGGTATATCATAGTATGTGTGAAGGCCGAGGGTATTCTATTCATAGTGACTGCATCCTCATGCCGAGAATCATCACTTCACTTGAGGGCCTAGATCACACGTTGCTTGATTTACTCTTATCCATTCGAGGACATCACAGGTATGCCGAGAGGAAGATGATCTAGGTTCTGCTACTCCTTATACCCATCCGAGGAGGCAGCTGAACCCTAGATCTATCCACAGAGAAATGCAGATCTGCTGCTCCTTAGACACCCGAAAAAACAGAGATAAAATGCAAGTTATGTTCCTCCTAGTCTGCGGCCTCTTCACCCAATCACCTGCTCCTTAACTACGGCTCTTTCATGCGAGATTTCAGAGGCATACGAATTCTATCTCTTGGTGTAATTGCGCTGACCCTTCATGGGTATTTATAGTGGTGAGGCTTCCATATATGAGCTGACGTGATCCATGAACCGACATGACTATTGCTTCAAGCCGACATGACATGTATTTATTTAATTCATTTATTTGGAGCCGACATGACCATCTCCTTATCGTTTTGCTTGCAGACTTTGATAGGCTTGCTTTGAGGCATTGATCTTGGTCTTGGAGGGTTGTTACACAACTTTGAAGACTTGTACATATTTACATGAACTCATGAAGAGTTTCTATACACATGACATGACTCTTTGACATTTAAATAAATCCTAAAGACATCAAGAAGTCTTTTACCTAGAGACATTTCTTGCTCATGAAACCCATGTACCAAGATTACAAAAATAATTTATTTCCTTTTATTTCATCAAATACAAAGATCATGTCACTATGAAGACTGAACCTAGTTATACTTTCTTCAACACAAGCTAAGGATTTGTATGAATTCCTAGGGAGGAAGAATATTGGAGTTTGGAGAGTCTAAATACCAAGAGGGGAGTGGTTGCCACAAAATCACTTCCTTTTGGTAGCCATTCACTTCTGTTTAATCCATAAATATCTTTTCCCTAGTTGCTTGTGCTAAGTTAAACCCTAGTTTGGTTCTAGCTTCAACTTGGGGCCTTATTTGAGGGTTTCATGTGCCATGTCCTTATTGAAACACATTTTAGGAAACCCTTTCTCTTCACGTTGATCTTAAGCCATTTCGACTGTCAACCTACTAACAAACCCTAGGCCGTGTGCATAAAATTGGCTTCTGTAGGGAAAGCGAATCACCCCTATCTCATTGATTAGAGCCTTGTACTTAAGTGGTGCCTTTTCCCTAGAAGCTTTGTAGTCAGCTTGTGCCCTTATTTTTATAATATCCATCATAGGTGACCTCATACTGGGACTCCTCCCATTGGTGAAAGTCCATAATGTGAATTTTTTTGAATCTACACATCAGAAACCCCTACTGCAATTATTGGTTTAACATCTCCTACTTGTTCTTTGCTTTGACAAGTTATTTAATTACATAAATATCGATGTAAAACTCTATTGTAACCTACACATATATACAGATCATGAACTGAAGTACACTGAGACAATCACACAAGGGACACCGTTATTTTTGGACAATCGTCCCTGAAAATACTCAATTTGGGAAAACTGGTGTAGCATATAGAGGGTTTGTATTATTAAGCAGATTCTTGAATGCAACTAAGGTGCCAGATATGGTTCACCCAATAGAGAAAAATCCTGGCAAAAGTACCTCTATCCAGAGACAGATATTCTAGCAAATTCAGCAACTGGATGATCAAACCCCACAGATGACCCGGCTGTTCCCAGTGCTGGGCAGTGATGGCTGCTCCAAGCTCTGCGCTGGAACTGCATCACCTCCTCTAGGAGCTGCGTCACCCCCACAGTGAGCCTCCCTTGCTCAGAAAGTCGATTTGTTGAATTGCTCCCTCTCTGCCCCACAGAATCTCCCCAACGCTGCCTCTAAGGGCCTACGTCAGCCCCTACGGCTCCTGCGTCAGCCCCTACGACCTCTACGTCTCCCTCTCTGGGACTGCGCTGTCTCCCCCGGTGCTGCTCTGCCTCTCTGCTATGTATTTTTCGGCCTCGGACTGAGGTTCCCTTGCCGAATTGCCCCTCACTGCAACTTAGATCACTTAGTTCTACTTTCTCAGCAAACCATGCCCTAGAAAAATCGAACTCTTTGATATTTTGGTGTATCTCCAACTGACCCTCAAGCCTCCTCTTATACTTTTCCTGTTGATGAATCAATAATTGAGATTAAATCTCTAATCAACGGCTAAGATTAAAACAACTTGATCCTCATCACTTAGAACCTTCTCACCCATATTTTTATTTGACACACATTAATATTTTTATTTTCTTAAGTTTAGACTTAGGAACCCATTAAAAATATTAATTATTTTAATAACTCCTCATTCGGGTGGAATTTCTCCAAACGATTTCTGGGTTCTGGAGATCTCATGTGTTCTAGCCCCTCCACCAAATTTCGAAGCTAGAGCACATTCGATGCTACCCAAAGTCAACACTCCCTCTTAGCGAGGAATGTGCTCTAGTAACACTTGTCAACAGAAGTACGACACTGATCAACTGCATCGGTCCTCTGTGCTGCTGATGCTTGGCCTGCTGCCCTTTATCCACTGCACCGCTGCTTCCCATACTGCTTCCCATGACTCTGCCACTGCCACTGCTACATTTGTACTGCAACTCCTCAAAATGCTGCATCACGCTGCCCATAGCACTGCCATTGCTAACTACTGCAATGAAAATCAGCTGCTGAGAAGCAAGCAACTGAAACGTCACCCAAAAACTGACATGATAGTCAGTATGGATGCCTCATGACGCTGAAGCTACCTCTACTCCTAATCTGTGCTGACCCTTTGCTGCTATTGCGTTGTTGCAAACTGCTCTGTGCCTCTCGCATTGCTACAATATCCACTGTGCTGCCTCAGACTTTAGCACTCTAACACTGCCACTGTCACTCCATCACACCTCGCTACAACCGACACCCGTCATTATGTTACTGTCGTTAAGGCCTCCCGTAGCTATATGTGATCCAAGAGTTTGGGCACCTAAAGGATCCTGCCCACATGTAGTCCTCTTGACTACAACTCCATATCGCCCCACCTCTTCTCCAGAGGCGCATGAGCACTCATGGCACAATCGTCATCCTTGACATCCTTGTCTGCCTTTGCTGGAGCAGCCTTTGATTCAAAAGCTTCCCCCTGGCCCTTCTTTCGTGGACACTGAGTGGCATAATGTCCCAACTCCCCACAGTGAAGCATCTAAACTTGGTGATGTCTTTCTTCTTCCTCTTCTGCTGCACTTGTTGTCATGGCAATGTAAGAGCTGCATCCTCCTCCTCCTCCTCCTCGACTTGGGCTCCCTTGCCGCTACTCCTAGTCTTGGTCATCCTCTTGAGCTCTTCTTGTCGAAGAGCTGCCCACGTCTCCTCCCAACTGGGGAGAGTCGCTCTGCCCAAAATACTTTGGACAAATGTCTCCCAATCCTCGATGATTACATTCAGGGCAGTCCTAACCATGAATTCAGGATCTGGAGTAGACTCCACGGAAGTCAACTGGTCGCAAATCCCTTGCAACCTGAGAAGGAAGTAATCTATCCCTTCTCCCTTGATCTGAAAATCACTCGTGAGTGATCTCAGTTAAATAATTAATGAATGAAGGTATTACAGACTCGTGCTGGTGTGTGTCTATGTTATTCTCCAGGGCTACGTCTCTGGTCTAGCTTTCAGTGGTGGCCTTCTTTTATTGTGTCTTTAAAGCAGAGATTTACAATGAAAAGCTCAACTTGAGTCTCCTGAAACAGATAATGCTTGGTAGGGTGGTTCTTGGATTCCCCAAGCCACTAGAGTGCACAGACTCTTTCCTTACCAAGTCTCGACCTCTCTGGTCTTCAATGGGATGAGTCTAATGTGGTGCTCAATTCCCGACAGATGTCCTCATAGGGATCGCTTGAACCTCTCAAGCCTTCTGTCTGCTCGATGCTGCCTTACGCTGCAGGTCAGCTCGGCTCTCTGTTTCTTTTCTGCCTCTTGCTTTACTGTCTCTCTCGTCTTTTTTTCCACTGTTCTCTTCTCTGATTCTTCCTGTTCTGTTTTCTGTCTGTTCATGGCTTAAAGCCAATCTGTTCTTGACTGTTCGCTTCCTCTTCTGCCCCTTCGGATCACCTGCTGCTGTTCGTTTGGAGTTCCCTGCCTCTGCGTCATCACCAACGTCCCACAGGGAAGTGGCCACTT
Source organism: Pinus tabuliformis (assembly GCA_031772625.1). Classification (NCBI taxonomy): domain Eukaryota; kingdom Viridiplantae; phylum Streptophyta; class Pinopsida; order Pinales; family Pinaceae; genus Pinus; species Pinus tabuliformis. Next base: position 89,948,978 of record CM062807.1, on the reverse strand, counting down.
GTCCTCTCACGAACTGCGCTGCTCTTCCTCAATGGTTCGGTATTTCGGTTACGCTGTGTAATGATTCATCCGCCAACTCAGCGGTCAAATCGGACTTCAGACTTTTATATGTCGCGGCTTAATTCCCCCATCAAATCCGGTTTCCCATCGGGCGCAATCTCCGCTGTCAGATCTAGAGCCCCCAGATCCTACGGTGTTCGCTCTTATCGCGCAGTTGACTTGCTTGACCGTTAGCCCGCGATGAGAGGCGGTTTTCTCTCTCATCCGCCGGACACGCGTCGTGCAATGTATGGAATCGCTCGTTTTTTGCCAAATCCGCTTACCGCCCAATATGCCTCCGATATTCCGCCAGTTTTGGAGCGCAGGGCCCGCCTTTTGCTTTAGCGCTTTCCCTACGGTCTCTCGGCTTCCCATGTGACCGAGCGCTCGGGGCCTTTCCTTCTCGAGGGGTTTTGCCCAGCGATGCACGATCTCCATGGGCCTCGGTCAGTGCGCTTTGGCCTAATCGCGCATCAGAAACGGCCTCTGTTTTCCGATCCGGACTTCCTAACTACCAGTTTGCATCCTGCGCGGTCTCCATGGGCCTCGGTCAGTGCACTTTGGCCGAGGTCCTCGTCATTCCTTGCTGGCTACAAACTGCCACTATCCAGAGGTCTTCCTGATAGCTCTTTGTTCATAAATTTTTGAAGTCTGTTTGATTTGATACAGTCATAGCACTTTGCTAGTTTTCATGGATCTAATTCGGATCATCCCTTCTACATCTAGTATAGTCTCAGTTGATTTTCTAATAACATCTTCCGTTGCACGGAAGAACCATGGTATAAGGTGGTTAGGGTCTCCCACATCCCCCTTGTTGTTTCCTTCTTAGCAATGTGTGGTACTACATGATCTTTGACCCCGTCTAGGATCATGCACTTTGCCTTTGCCTAGGCCTCCTCATACTTCTTTGTCGCATCAACGTCAACCGGAACAACAACCACTTTCAAGGCATAGTCCTTAATGTGATGTTTATCTAGGATTGCTAGGATCTTGGCCTTCCAGATGACAAAATTGGATGCTTCGTCCAATCTGTCCTGATCCCTCAACCCATTCATTGCCATCTTTGCTCAAAAATAGGATTGGTTCTCTTCTCCCTCTCCTGCCGTCAATCTAGCAGAACTTGGATCTGGATTCCTTGGGCACAAGAAACCCTCTAAGGAACAAGCTCCTCTCTAGACTCCCTCTGAGTCCTGATTTCCCTCTCGGAAATCCTCCGACCAACTGTCGAATTGCTCCTCTCCAATCCTCCTTTGCTGTTGCAACCCGGATCTAGATTTCTTGGCTAGAAATCTGTCAAGGCAGTGATTCCCTCTACCTTGGTTCAGTCTCCTTAGACACTGTTCTGCACCAACAGAAACAACGTCCCACTAGCTCCTCAAATCGAAATCTACTCAGCTCCCTTAGCCCCGACAACTGAAGAATCTGAGCCCTTCTAGCTATGCACAATCACTATGAGAGCTGGATTAGCTCCTCCAGACCATTGCATCAATCCTTCATGGCTTAGAAAGATGACATGGCATCATGTGACCCTGATCTGCCCCCCTCTGCCTCTGTGCTAGCCTGGATAGTTGACAACTTGACACAACTACTGCATGGGCTCCTCCTAGCTACTGCGTCACCTTCACCTGGCTCAAAGTGCTGATGCAGGCACTGCGTGAGCCTCTGCTTCACCTTTTTTGCACTGTGTCACTCCTCCCTTTGCGTCTTTGGCTCTGGAACAACGATGTCACTCGGGACAACTGCTTTTCTGTTGCAAATTCTCCGGATTTCTTGGCTGGTGTCTTCAGTTTCCTATGATCTACAATGCTCTGATACCATGTGAAAATTTCTGAATCTTCACATCAGAAACCCCTACTGCAATTACTGGTTTAACATCTCCTACTTGTTCTTGGCATTAACAAGTTATTTAATTACATAAATATCGATGTAAAACACTATTGCAACCTACACATACATACAGATCATGAATCGAAATACACTGAGACAATCACACAAGGGGCACCATTATTTTTGGACAATCGTCCCCAGAGAAACCCAACTTGGGAAAACCAGTGCAACATACAGAGAGTTTGTATTATTAAGTAGATTCTTGAATACAACTAGGGTGCCGGATATGGCTCACCCAATAGAGAAAAATCCTGGCAGAAGTACCTCTATTCGGAGACAGATATTCCGGCAAATTCAACAACTAGATGATCAAACCCCACAAATGGCTTGGTTGTTCCCAGTGCTGGGCAACAATGGTTGCTCCAAGCTCTGCGCTGGAAATGTGTCACCCCTCTAGGAGCTGCGTCACCCCTACAGTGAGCCTCCCTTGCCCAGAAAGTCGATTTGCTGAACTACTCCCTCTTTGCCCCACATAATCTCCCTAGCGCTGCCTCTAAGGGCTTGCGTCAGCCCCTACGGCTTCTGCGTCACTTGCGTCAGCCCCTACGACCTCTGCGTCACCCTCTCTAGGACTGCGCTGTCTCTCCCAGTGCTGCTCTGCCTCTCTGCTATGTATTCTTCGGCCTCAGACTGAGGTTCCCTAGCTGAACTTCCCCTCACTGCAACTCAGATCACTTAGCTCGACTTTCTCAGCAAATCAGGCCCCGAAAAAATTGAACTCTTTGATCTCTTGGTGTATCTTCAACTGACCCTCAAGCCTCCTCTTCTACTTTTCCTGTTGATGAATCAACGACTGAGATTAAATCTCTAATCAACGGCTAAGATTAAAACAGCTTGATCCTCGTCACTTAGAACCTTCTCACCCATATTTTTATTAATACACATTAATATTTTTATTTTCCTAAGTTTAGACTTGGGAATCCATTATTTTAATAACTCCTCATCCTGGCGGAATTTCTGGGTTTTGGAGATCTCATGTGTTCTAGCCCCTGCACCAAATTTTGGAGCTAGAGCACATCCGATGCTACCCAAAATCAACACATAAAGAGCAGGGGGTTTTGGTTGTGGTGACATTGGGCAGCTACCCCATTGTTGTCACTTGGTCTAGTAATAGCCTTGTAGGGTACCCCTTTGCAAGGCCTGCTAGATTTTGCAGCAACAGACACCAAGATATACACAAATAATGGCCTTGGATCTAATTTCAGATCAATGTGGGTGTGTGGGACTATCCCCCCTTCTTGGAGATGTTAGTGATAGTGTTAGTTTAGATCCCACTCTGATAGCTAGACGAGCTAACCTAGGCCTAGTGGAGGTCGACCTCTTCTAGAGAGTAGCACAATAGGTAGTACATATTCTCATGTGTCTTTCTCCAAATAGTGGTTTATTATGAGTTTCCTTCACTCAATCTTGGATGTTAGGAGAGCTAGCTCTAGTGGTCCTCCTTTCAAATCCGTTTTGTCCTTCTGGAGTTTTGTTTTCTTGCTTTAGCTTCGATCAATTTTTTACTCTATGCATCTTGGTTCTTTCTACAGGAGCAATCTTTGTGCTTCTGCTTTGAATCGACATCATTGTATTTGGAAGCTCCATTGAACTATTTCAGTGGTCATTAGCTAGACATTAATACACTTATGTTATCTATTAATGTGGAATTTCCTTTCATGATTAAATATTCATAATGATGAATCTGATCTTACTATTGTTCATCTAGTTAGGCCATAATAGTTGATAGCTTCTTCCTTTTCGTTTTGTTTTGGATGTTTATCTTATGTCTTTAGCCATTATCTCGTATATTACTTGCTAGCTGGTTAGATGTTTCTGGTTTTCCAATTTCAATAGTCTAAAAGTTTATTTCAGGGAATGATTGAAAGGTTATTTACTAGCTTTTGTGATCCAACATACTCTTTGTAAGGTGGTTCTTCTTCCCTCTACTTTCTTTCTGCTTTGCTAGATGGTTGCCTAATTGAATCATGTTTATTGAAATCCTAGCATATGCCCATATTGGATAATGGGACAAATTCCATGTGCATAACCATAGTGTTACTTTGATTGTACATTTACATGCGTAGTGTTGGCTAACTTTGAGGTGCACCTCCATAAATATAATGTAATCCTACGTCATCAATATCATTAGCAATCATCCTTTTCTTTGAGCATTCCAAACTATTTAATTTTTTTTCCTATGCAGATGCTATTTGCAAAAGCGAATATTGAACATCTCCAAAGGCCCTGCTGTTCGTGCGTTGCGTGCACAAACTGATAAACGTGAATATGCTTCTGAGATGAAGCATGTTTTGGAAAGGTAAGGTGTTTTTGGTTTTCAATTCATCATATTTGCTTGTCTATGCATATTGTATTTGTTGTTTTTGTCAAGTTGAGACTCCTCTTCTATTTGATATTCTAGATGGTAGTTGTGAAATGGATACTTTAAATTAGAAGGATGCTGTTTCTTTTGGAGTGAGATGTGTGCTTATTATAAGTCCCAAGTTTATTATGCTTGGAATCTGTCAAAGCACCTCTCGTATTTCACAATGCTTGTTATTACAATTTAGTTGTTGTATGCTAGTTAAGGGCATTGCTATTTATGACATTCTAAGCATGTCTTTTGAAGTATCATGACTGAATACATGCCTAGGTTTATGGTATATGGTACCTTGCTAGTGTTTTTGTAGGAGAAAATTGAGAAATTGAGAGTGCTTTACACTGTGTAGGAGTTACCTCATGAAAGCATCGACATGACTAAATGACATTTCAAAGCAAGTTGGCCTTATCCTTGCTATTGCATGACATAAATAGAGACAAGCTTCCCACCTTACTTGAAGAACTTTTGGTTTCTTGCCTTGCTTAAAGGACTCATAGGAATAGACACCAATACATGGTCTCACTTGGAGGATTGTTGGCTTTTACCATCCCAAGTAGACATCCCCAAATTTATCAGAAGGACACTGCATGAATTGTAGTGTTTATGTATGCACAATAAGTGATCTGAACATAATCAACATGGTGATATATTCTAGTACATGCATATAACCTTATGGTCAAATATTGAATGTTCATAAATATTGGAACTTCTGTGTTGAAATGTAAGTAGACACTGAGATTCACTTCTAGAACACAATGTTACATCTTTCTAACTATATACTATGCCTCACAACCTTATGGAAAGATATTGAATGTTCATACGTGTTAGAAGTCATGTTTAACTGTAGTAGACACCAAGATGTCACCTATAGATATATGCTTGCTTCTTACTACATAATATTTTTCTTAGTCCTCATGCCAGACATCTTAATCAACAACCATTAAACATTGTATCAACATAATACATAGAGGGAACAATTTGCAACTTACCTATTGGTTTTCAAAATAGGCATGCATGAGACAAACCACACAAGAGAAGGAAGAAAGTTGTACTCAATGCAATGATTTTTTATGCATATAACATGTATTTGCAATACAAAAATTTATTTGATATTTGGTTGCTAAAGATACAAATAGATGTTTATTCCCAAATAGATTTAACCTAAAGTAGTGTTGCCTTTTTGTAAAAATTCCCTTTTAGCTTTAGCTTTTCTAACACAAATTTTTAGATTTAAAACATGCATTTATTTTTAGCGAAATAGGGAAACTCTTTAAAGATGGGCTTCACTCCCCCTCTAACGAAAATTTTATTACGTATTCTAAAGCTCTTCTCGTGTTTGAATATTATTGCTTATAAACTTGTAAAATGATTACCAGAATGATGTTTAAGTGAAATTTTTAGAAGTATTGACATGACAAGATGGCATTTCAAAGCAAGATATCCTTCCTAGTGAGCAACAAAAAGCAGCTAGCCTCATGCCTCACTTGAAGGAATTCTGGCTTCTTGCCTCACCTAATAGACAGAATTCGATGTCAATGCAAGATATTACTTGAAGAACTATTGGCTTTTACTATCCTAAAAGGTCATCCACAAATTCCCATACTTATTTTCATTAGAAAAACAACATATGGACTCTTGTGTTTACGTATGCACAATAGGGGATCCTAACCTAATTGGCTGGTCTTGTTGAAGAATGTAACTAGTGTCAGTCTTCATACTTGTATTTGAGTCATGACGGAATAGATTTGTTAAAAGAAAGATTTTTTTATTATTATTATTAAAGAGATTGACCTATTAAAGCATGGGTTTCATGCTTAGGTCAATGTTTAATAGATCAAAGCCTCCATTGCAGGATTCTAGGGTTTGTGTCAAGAGTCCTTGTCCTTGTCATTATGTAGCAAACCATTCTTGGGCCTTATTAGTCAAGAAAGAAACTTATTTTTAATGTAAATTAGGTCTTTTAGGTCTCTTCCACCAAGTCAGCCTCAAAGAAGGACAAGTCGGCCTCAATAAGGGAATTCGACCTCATAGACTCGCTATATATTGGAGCAACTCAACTCATTTGGATGTACATCTCACACAAGTTTGAATTGCAGTAGTTGGAAAGAGGAAAAATGCGAAGTTCAAGAAGGAAGTTGGAATCAAAGTTTTTGGCTCTCTCTCTCTCTCATGTGCAACGAAATTCTGACGCTGCATCGAAGCTGTGACGCTGCATCAAGGTCGAAGCTGTGAAGCTGCTAGGCTGAAGTCACTGAAGTTGCTAAATCGAAACTGCAGTCCTAAAGTTGGGTCGAAGTTCTGAAGCTGGGGGTCGAAATTCTGGGTTGATGTTGCATTCGAGAAGCTGGCACTTGGTAACTTTGCAAGAGATCATCTATCAGAAGGAAGAGCTGACTTGGTGGACGAGGAAGGTCTATAGGTCTAGGGTCTTGGTCTGTCTCAATTTGAATTTACTGAAGGAAGAGTTTTGACCGGGTTTTCCCCTATAAAGAGGTTTTAGCCCTGGCTGAGTGCCTACCTCTGGTGTCCCCGATCTTCATGTTTTTTCTTTGATAATTGCTTGATGAGAAGAAGATAAAGAAATGACATAAAGAAGTTAATAAGAACATAATTATATCATAAGTAATTATCAACATAAGAAAATCTTTCTGCCTTTCCGATTTTCTAACATGGTATTAGAGCTAAGGTGAAAGAAAGAAGAAAAAGGCAGCCTGAAGATCTATTGAAAGAGAGATATAAGTAAAAGGAGTTTTAAGGTCAGGTCACAAGGAGTAGAAGATATCAATATGACAAACTCCATGACGACAAAAGAAAACTAGAATGAGCCTCCAACTACAGGGCATGGAAAATGAGGATAGATCTGATCCTCGAAAAGCGCAAAGTTTTGAATCTTGTTCAAGGGAAAGTCAAGAAATCGACAGATGAAGCAGAGAAAGAGAAGTCTAGAGAATTCAAAATTGTAGCCATGAACCTAATAGTGGATGGAGTAAAGTACAACTTAATTCCATACATATCCAACATAGATTTTGCTCAAGAAACGTATGAGGCTCTCTCCAAATTATTCACCATCAAGCCTCAAGAATGAACTAAGAACTATTAAGATGACGAAAGATGATACCATTTCATGATATTTTGTAAGAATCTCTAGAATAAGGGATGAACTCCAAGTAATAGATGAAATTGTTCCAGAAAAGGAACTTGTAATTGTCGCTTTTCTAGGTCTACCAAAATCTTGGAGTGCTTTTGCATCAAGAATCAGCAGTTGGAAGGACACTCCAACATTCAAACAAATATGCAATGCATGTAGTCAAGAAGAAGCTCGAATATCATTAGTAAATAACAAGGAGTAGGGTGAAGAAGAAAACACCTCGAATGCCTATTCTGCTCATCAAAAGAAGAAGGCAACCTTCAAGAAGTTCAAGGGACCAAAGAAGAAAGTTGACCTATCCAAGATTGAATGTTATAATTGTCATAAGATGGGTCATTACAAAAATCAATGTCCAGAGAATCCAAGGAATAAGAAGAGAGATAGGGATCAAGAAAATGTTATTGATGAAGCTCCACCTAAGAAGAACAAGACTAAAGAATCAGAAGTCAAGGAATTATACTACTAACTCCTATCCCACATATCCCTCTTAGTCTTCTATTTTAAGTTTTGAATTGTGTTCCTTTATGTTTTGATTTCTAGAGTTTGTAGGTCTAACATGTCTTGTTAGAACATTTTTGAATTATTTTTGTAAGTTATAGGTATCCCTCAAAAAGATTGGATTAAGAGGGAGCCTTCACCATTTTACCAAAAGATAAGTATCTTGTTCCTTGTTTCCTCTTTTATGTTTGGTTTCCTTTTCATATAAAGATTTGTTTGTATTATATACTAATAACCTTTTCTTTGTATTTTGCTTGGTAGAAAAGCTTGCGGAATACTCAAAGGTTATGGATGAAACTTCAAAGGATAGACTTGAAGCATGGAAGAAGCTCTGTTGCAAAGGAAGCCCTTCAAGAATTGATGTCCTACAAGGTTTGTTAAAGAACAATTCAAGGTATGTCTTAAACGACAAGTTGTGTTACGAAGTTCTCTTCACAGAAAAGGTGTTCATTCTCTTTTGAAATTTCCTTTACATTACTGTCATCGCTATGTCTAGGGTTTTGAATCTTAAAGATTCTTGTTAGGGTGATTAATCATTAGATTAAATCTATCCTCGTCATACTATCATTTTGATCATTCTTGTGAAACCCTAACCTTTAGGGCTCACTATAAAACCCTAACGTCTTGTTGCTAAGAGTATGTCATTGTTATATATTGAAATCCTAGATCTTTTGAGTGAATTAGGGTTTATGAGAAAAACCCTTGTAATATCTATAGTGAGATCCTAGGAATGAAACCCTAGGTCAATATTCCTCTGATCGAAATTGTAGCTTGGAGAAAAATTGTTGTCTAACTTTGATGTATTGATGTTTGTGTCCCGGGTTTACCTAGTACGCATGAATATTGATATGACGTGAGAATGAAATCCTAGATATGTATATGCGAATTTGCTGACCTATTTGTTGTTGCTCATGTTTTAGCTTGTGAAATCTAGGGTTTGTAACAAAACCCTAGTAGAAGATTGATATTCTAGGATATGATGATATTGTTTTCAATATAATTTAGTTTTGATGATAAAATCTAAGGTTTGCAACAAACCCTAGTAGAATCTAACATGTAATTCTAAAAGCATAGCATTGATGTATAGTACTATGATTGGATTTTTATTTGATTGAATTGTCGATATCTAAGGCTATGTGTCTCAAAGATGGGGTCTAGGGTTTGTGACAAAACCCTAGCAAGAAGTCGAAGTCTAGTATGTAAAAAGATGTGTCTCTTATGAATCTAACTAAATTTAGGTGTCTGATATCTAAAGTCTAAATGCTTCCTTAATAGTAACATGATTTTGATATAGTTAACTTCATATGTTTGTATTTGGTTGTACTTGCTATTAAGGTTTTTGTAGGTACATAATCTTCAGATGATGAATATGTTCGTATGATAACAAGCATGATGAAGGAAGTTATGATGATCAAGATGACCTTGATTCCATAAGAAGGAATGGAGCCATGAAAAGCTCTCCGATGTTATAGAAGAAGAAAGTGGTTGTCTCCCTAAGTTAAGAGGGAGCCTGGATACAAGAAAGGGTGTTTCTCCCCAATTGAGAGGGAAGGCATATTATGACAGTAAATACCTTGAAATAAGCAAAAGTACCATCGATAAATGTTCATGAAGTTACAAACAAAAGACTTGAGAAGATCCGAGGATGTATTTGATGTTGCTGAAGAAATGAAAGAAGAAGAAAGCTTCTGACAAATTATATATGATTATGAAAGTGGCATCAGAATGATTGAGGACCTCGAAGGTTTGTGTTTAGTTATATATATATATATATATATATGAGAGTCTATTACTGATTGGGGTTATATTTGTACAGGTAAATCTCTCCATAATAAGGTTGAGCACTTTGGAAGCATGCTTGGACAAATGGATATATCTGATTTAGTTGTTAGGGAGAGATGAAACATCTAATGGAAAGATGCTTGGGAGGACATGTAGCCGGCCTATGTGTTGATGTAATATTCCTAATTAACCATGGCTAATTGGAATATTCGATTTTGTTCAATTTTTGCCTTCTATAGTTAATTGTAAATAAAAAGTGAGGACGGGGGACATAATTCACTTTTAGAATAAAAAGTCACTTCCTAGTAGCACAATGTTGTGACTTAAAGGGGAGCCAAGGGGGCCAAAATGGGACGCAGAAATGGAGCCCACGCAGACATATGGAGAGACTGCGCAGGAGGGAACGAACACGTGGCAAGAAGGGAACCACGCAGGAAGAGATGGGTGTTGGGATTGAGAGAGGCGAAGGCTATAAAAGAGAGAGGAGTCCCCTCATTTTGATCATTCAGTTATGTGCATTTTGAGCTAGTCATTTCGACTTCTGAGCACGCTGGCTGTTTAGCTAGTCTGCAGCACTGTTTAGTGCATTGAGTGTCTCTGTTTGGAGATCTCACCCTTAGCCCCGGTGGACTTTGAGTGCTTGCTCGGGCAAGGTATTTCCATTGGCATTTCAGCAATAGTTTTATCAGCATTTCAACAGCAGTTTCATCAGTGTCTTGGAGGACTGCGCAACACTGAGAGAGGGACGCAGTTCTTTCTGGCAGTAGTGTTGGATTGGGGTTTTTGTAGGAGGATTTATGCTGGGTGATTGAGCAGGGGACTAGCCCTTGTGTATGGGAGGATTTTTGGCAGAGTTTCTGGCGGAGTTTCAGGCAGAGTTTGGAGGGGTTTCTTCAGTAGCAGCGTAGAGCATTGAGGAACTGCGCAGATCCCCAAGGGGGTGATTTTCAGGGGTCGGCTATTCCAGGAAAGCTTTCTGGGTTTCTTGAGTAGAGCCCGATTCCAGAGTTTCAGCATCTTCCAAGGAGGGGAGCAGCCCCAAATCATCATTTGTTTCCTAGCAGCAGCAACAGCACGACAGTTCTCCAACACCATCCACGCAAAGATGCCATTCTTTGTTATTCTGAGAGTATTTCTTCACTTGTCTTGTGCAAGTCGAGGTGCCATCTTTTTGATCACCTCCTGTACTCATTTTATTGCTCAGCATAATAAAATGGCTTAGCATTTCACGCTGCATTTCTTGAGTATCTGCTTATATTTCCTGTTTACATTATTATATGCTGTACCACTGTTATTTCGTCATTTTTGGGTTATTATATCATTTGCACGTATTTGGTTGGAGTTTCGTTGGGGTTTGAGGAATATTCTGGGTTAGGGATATTACAGTGGTATCAGAGCATAGATCTGGCTCAGCCTGTGGGGCTAACAATCTATGACACCGGGGAAAAACCCTACATCTGTTATAGAGGTAGGAGATACAGAGACACTGGACGTAGGTTGGAGAATACCTACGGGGAGGGAGACTGTGTTCCTGTGGTGGACGTAGAACAGGAGGAGCCTGTGGTGGATGCAGGACAGAAAGAGCCAATAGTGGACGCAGAACAGATGGAAGACGAGGACGGGAAGAGATTTGTGGATATGCTCCTCAAATCAGTGTAGGATCTGTCGAGGCAGATTGAGGTGATGGGGTAGAGATTCACGGCAGTAGAGGCTAGACAGCGCGAGAGCCCACGGGCTTTTCAGATTGGTGAGGGATCGAGTGCATCCTATCATTTGCCAGAGCAGTGTGATACTGCGCAGCAGGTAGCCTCGCATGCCCCTACACACTCTAGCATGCCCGCTTTCTTAGGAGCGGACACGGGGGCCGGAGCCCAGCAGGAGGTAGAGGTCGGTCATATGGGTGATTATTTTGCAGAGTACCAGGCCTATGGGCAGGAATTCAGGGATGCTCTTTCTTTCAGAGACTTTGTTCAGCTTCAGCAGGATAGTAGACCCCGCGACCATCACAGAGGGTACCGACATTACCATAATGGTGACACCCACCGTGTAGCGAGTAGATTCCACTTGCCTACGTTTGATGGTTCATCAAACAGTTCGACAAAGTCTTGGGTGGAGAAGCTGGACATTTATTTCGAGCTTAACCAAATGTCAGAGACAGAGGCCATCAAGGTGGCAACATTGCATTTGGATGGTGAAGCCCAGGATTGGTGGTTTCACGAGATGGTTACACTCGGGCACTCTACAGTGACGACATATGCGGAGTTTACCAGGAGATTGATGGAGCGATTCGATCAGAGGGATCCAGAGCAGCATTTTGTTGAGCTGACGAGGCTCAAACAGACAGGGAGCCCAAAGACCTACATTGCATATTTTTTGAGGGTCTCCGTGATGGTGCCAGACCTATCCATGGCACGGAGGGTCTATATGTATGTTGAGGGGTTAGCAGAGCCACTTCGGGGTCTAGTCCGATCCACTAGACCAGCCACACTCTAGGACGCTATCAGCAGGACCCAGGACTTACAGGATGTCTTACCCAGGACCCGGACACCTTACCCCCAAAGACAACCTTTTCAGTCTAAGGGGAAGGATGTGAGGATTCCACCTCCAAAGGGGAATCCAGGACGAGTACAGATTGAGGACGATGTCAGGAGGGAGCTGAAGAAGAAGTGGTTGTGCTTCACATGTCAAGAGTCGTGGGCACCAGGACATAGATGTGCTGCTGGCAAAGCACATTTTATTGAGGTCTTCTCCGAGAGCAGTGGAGAAGAGGATGACGAGGATGATGGGGAGGTAGGAGATAGCCATGCCATACAGGGACCTTTGCCACCTCCATCGCCAACAGCAGGTGGTGCATCTTTTGCGCCCATTGGAGGGGCCCTTGCAGCATTACGAGTTCCCAAGTATCTGACGCTACGTGTACGAGGGACAGTACGTGGCTAGCGAGTATCAGTTTCGGTTGACAGTGGGGCGACCCACAACTTCATCGATGACCAGATGGTTGAGCGGAGATGTATTCAGACAGAGAGCTTCGATGGGTTTTTAGTCTTGGTCCCAGGAGATTAGACCATGACATGTGCTCGTTATGTTCCAGAGCTTTCAGTGACGATGGGCACCTACACCTTGACTGACCACTTTTTCGTGGTCGATATCCCGGACACCAACATGATACTGGGTGTCTAGTGGCTTATCACTCTAGGGAAGGTCACGACGGATTGGAAGACCCTAGAGATGGAGTGGGACGATGAGAAGACAGGGAGGCATGAGAAGATACGGGGAAAACACACATATCCGCTTTAGACTGTGTTGGCTCATCGGATGGAGGCAGTCTTCCAGAAGGGAGACATAGAGTGGGTAGTGGAGCTGCGTGCATTAGAGGCAGGGACTACAGGGCAGATGGTACATCCAGAGATACAGTCCATCCTTGATCGGTATGCCATAGTGTTTGGGGAGATTCCACCAGGACAGCCACCGGATCGAGGGTTTGAGCACACCATCGAGCTTGAGCAGGGCATACAGGCAGTGATCACCACCCCCTATAGGCACCCCAAGGCCTATCGGGATGAGATTGAGCGGGCTATCCAGGAGTTGCTGGCTCTTGGGCACATTCGACCGAGCATGAGTCCTTTTGCTTCTTCTGTGGTGTTGGTGAAGAAGAAGGACGGTACATTGAGGATGTGCATTGACTACAGGGCCCTGAACAAGAAGACCCTGAAGAACAGGTACCCCATACCCAGGATCGATGAGTTGATGGACGAGTTGAGGGGAGCATGATTCTTCTCAAAGATTGATTTGAGATCTGGGTACCATCAGATTCGCGTGATGGAGCATGACATCCTCAAGATCGCCTTCAGGTGTCACTATGGGCACTTTGAGTTCTTGGTGATGCCTTTTGGGCTAACCAACGCCCCCGCTACATTTCAGTCCTGCATGAATCACATCTTCCGTAGTCACTTGAGGAAGTTCGTGTTGGTATTCTTTGATGACATTCTCATTTACAGCAGGACTTGGGAGGAGCATCTCTAGCACATTGAGACGGTATTGCGTGTGTTACAGGAGCAATAGTTCTATGCCAAACTCTCCAAGTGTGAGTTTGGGTTGACAAAGATGTTGTATCTAGGACACATCATAGGGGTGGATGGAGTGAGTCCACGAGGAAAAGATCAGGGCCATCAGAGAATGGCCGGAGCCGAGAAATGTGATGGAACTTCGAGGATTCATTGGCATTTGTACTTACTACTGGAAGTTCGTCAAAGGTTTCTCATAGCTTGCTGCACCCCTGACAGATTTGACGAGGAAGGGGGCATTCAGTTGGTTGGATACAGCGCAGCGAGCCTTTGACAGGCTCAAGGAGGTTATGAGCAGCTGCCCAGTGCTTGCGTTGCGAGATTTTATGCAGCCATTTGTTTTGGAGTGTGATGCATCAAGAGAGGGGATCGGCGCAGTATTGATGCAGGGAGGTCACCCTATAGCCTTTGAGAGCTGGAAGCTCCTTCTGCACGAGAGGTTGTATTCTATATACGACAAGGAGAGGCTGGCCATCATGCATGCGTTGGCTAAGTACCGACAATATTTGGTGGGTAATAGGTTCAGGGTGAGGACTGATCACAACAGCCTCAAGTTCTTTTTGGAGCAGAAGCAGCTACAGGAGAGGCAGTAGAAGTGGATCAGCAAGATCCAAGCATATGACTTTGACATTGAGTATGTCAAGGGTAAGAACAACGTGGTAGCAGATGCCCTTTCACGTAGACCAACCACGTTGTCTCTTATGAGCTTGGATACAGACTGGAGGGCTCGACTCTTAGTAGAGTACTCCAAGGACAGGTTTGCATGTGAGGTTCTGGATGGGCAGGTGGCAGATGATAGGTATAGGGTGGTCAATGAGATCATCTATTACAAGGACCGGATCTTCTTGACTGAGGGGTCTCAGGTCAAGAAGAAGATACTCCAAGCATCACATGATTCACCATTGGCAGGACATCAGGGGTTTACCATCAAGGAGGACGTACTCCAACGCATCTGGGAGTGCGATGTTTGCCAGAGGAACAAGGGAGAGATGAGCCATCTCGTGGGATTATTGCAGCCTCTTCCCATTTTGGAGGGGAAATGGGAGAGTATTTAGATGGACTTCATCACAAGGTTGCCCATGGTACAGGGCAAGGATTGTATCTTTGTCGTCGTTGATCAACTGACGAAGTACTCACATTTTTTTGCCATATCTGCACACTATACAGCAGCATAGGTGGCCGAGCTGTTCTTCAGAGAGATCTTCAGGCTACATGGTCTTCCTAAGACCGTCGTCAGTGATAGGGACAGCCATTTCATGGGTGGGTTTTGGCAGTAGCTTTTCCGGTTGGTGGGGACGGAGTTGACACCGAGTACCAGTTATCACCCACAGATGGATGGGCAGACAGAGATAGTTAACAAGTGGCTAGAGGGCTACTTGCGTAACTATGTCAGTGGGCAACAACAAGCATGGTTGAGGTGGCTGCATCTAGGGGAGTACTGCTATAATACTTCACATCACATGTCCATCGATATGTCACCATTCTATGCCTTATATGGGTATCATCCTTTATCTTTTGCTGACGTGATGTTTGGTGATAACAAGGCTCCTAGAGCCAAGATTTGGATCCAAGAGAGTCAGGATATTCTCCGAGCTCTCAAGGATAACCTGGCTACAGTGCAGAACCAATAGAAGCTGTATGCTGACAGGGGTCGGGTGGAGAGACAGTTCGAGGTGGGGGACATGGTCTACCTACGATTACAGCCATACTGACAGTCGCCACTAAAGCAGAAGGGGGCTGAGAAGCTCAAGCCCCGCTTTTATGGGCCGTACAGGGTGATATGCATGGTTGGACAGGTTGCATATGAGTTGGAGCTGCCCCAAGGTAGCAAGATTCATAATGTTTTTCATGTATCATGCCTAAAAAAGGCATTGGGGCAGCAGGTGACAGTGACAGATGAGCTACCACCCATGGATGACGAGGGGCAGCAGGTATTGCAGCCAGAGGCTATCATTGATACCAGGGAGAGGCAGCTGCGGAGTAGGACGGTCCGGGAATTCTTGGTGACGTGGAAGAATTTGCCAGATGAGGATGCCACTTGGGAGAGTGAGAAGATCTTACAGCATCCATCACTTCAGTTGCTTGAGGACAAGCAACATTTTGCCGGGGGAAATTGTAATATTCCTAATTAGCCATGGCTAATTGGAATGTTCGATTTTGTTCAATTTTTGCCTTCTATAGTTAATTGTAAATAAAAAGTGAGGACGGGGGACATAACTCACTTTTAGAATAAAAAGTCACTTTCTAGTAGCACAACGTTGTGACTTAAAGGGGAGCCAAAGGGGCCAAAAGGGGACGCAGAAATGGAGCCCACACAGACACATGGAGAGACTGCGTAGGAGGGAACGAACACGTGGCAAGAAGGGAACCATGTAGGAAGAGATGAGCCTTGGGATTGGGAGAGGCGAAGCCTACAAAAGAGAGAGGAGCCCCCTCATTTTGATCATTTAGTTATGTGCATTTTGAGCTAGTCGTTTCGACTTCTGAGCACACTGGCTGTTTAGCTAGTCTGCAGCACTGTTTAGTGCATTGAGTGTCTCCATTCGGAGATCTCACCCTTAGCCCCGGGGGACATTGAGTGCCTGCTCGGGCAAGGCATTTCTATTGGCATTTCATCAGTAGTTTTATCAACATTTCAGCAGCAGTTTCATCAGCGTTTTGGAGGACTGCGCAGCACTGAGAGAGGGACGCAATTCTTTCTGGCAGTAGTGTTGGATTGGGGTTTTTGTAGGAGGATTTATGCTGGGTGATTGAGCAGGGAGCCAGCCCTTGTGTATGGGAGGATTTTTGGCAGAGTTTCTGGCGGAGTTTCAGGAAGAGTTTGGAGGGGTTTCTTCAGTGGCAGCGCAGAGCATTGAGGAACTGCGCAGATCCCCAAGGGGGTGATTTTCGGGGGTCGGCTATTCTAGGAAAGCTTTCTGGGTTTTTCTGGGTTTCTTGAGTAGAGCCCGATTCCAGAGTTTTAGCATTTTCCGAGGAGGGGAGTAGCCCCAAATCATCATTTGTTTCCTAGCAGCAGCAGTAGCACGACAGTTCTCCAGCAGCATCCACGCAGAGAGGCCATTCTTTGTTATTCTGAGAGTATTTCTTCACTTGCCTTGTGCAAGTCGAGGTGCCATCTTTCTGATCACCTCCTGTACTCATTTTATTGCTCAGTATAATAAAATGGCTTAGCATTTCACGCTGCATTTCTTGAGTATCTCCTTATATTTCCTGTTTACATTATTATATGCTGTACCACTGTTATTTTGTCATTTTTGGGTTATTATATCATTTTCACGTATTTGGTTGGAGTTTTGTTGGGGTTTGAGGAATATTCTAGGTTAGGGATATTACAGTTGATGTCTAGATCTCAAAGAGGTAGGGTGGCGTTGGTCATGGAGCTTCAACCTTGGATACGCACCTAGATCCCTGGGTTGGTGGTAGAGCTTAAAAGCTTGATGGTACCTAGAATTGGCGAACACTTGAGTCCCCTTAGTCCCACCTGGATAGAATACCTTGGTTAGGTATCTAGTCCGCAACACTGTGTGTGCTAGAACTCTTCATGGTTCATTTTGAGATCTTCCAAGTACCTCTTTATATATGTAATTATGAATACCTCCCTAGTTAAGACGAAATTTTGAAGAATGTAACTAGTGTCGGTCTTCATAATTGTAGTTGAGTCATGATGTAATGTATTTGTCAAAAGAAATAAAAATAAATTTTATTATTAAAGAAATTGACTTATTAAAGCATGGGTTTCATGCTTGGGTCAATGTTTAATAGGTCAAAGGCTCCATTGTAGGCTTCTAGGGTTTGTGTCAAGAGTCATTGTCATTGTCATTCTGTAATAGACCCTTCTTGGGCTTTATTAGTCAAGAAATAAATTTATTTAAATGTAAATTAGGTCTTTTAGGTCTCCTCCACCAAGTTGGCCTCAAAGAAGGACAAGTCGGCCTCAGCAAGGGAATTCGACCTCACAGACTCACTATATATTGGAGCAACTCGACACATTTGGAAGTAGATCTCACACAAGTTCGAATTGCAGTAGCTGGAAACAAGAAAAGTGCCAAGTTCAAGAAGGAAGCTAGAATTGAAGTTTTTGGGTCTCTCTCTCTCTCTCTCATGTGCAACGAAATTCTGAAGCTGTGAAATTGCATCAAAGCTGTGAAGCTGCATCAAGGTCGAAGCTGTGAAGCTGCTAGGCTGAAGTTATTGAAATTGATAGATTGAAATTGCTCTCCTAAAGCTGGGTTGAAGTTTTGAAGTTGGGGGTCGAAATTCTAGGTTGAAGCTGCATTTGAGAAGCTGGCACTTGGTAACTTTGGAAGAGATCATTTATCAGAAGGAAGAGCTGACTTGGTGGAGGAGGAAGGTTTGTGGGTCTAGGGTCTTCGTCTTTCTCAATTTGAATTTACTGAAGGAAGAGTTCTGACTGGGTTTCCCCTATAAAGGGGTTTTAGCCTTGGCTGAGTGCCTACCTCTAGTGTCCCTAATCCTCGTGTTTTCTTTGCTAATTGCTTGATGAGAAGAAGATAAAGAGAGAACATAAAGAAGTTAATAAGAACATAATAATATCACAAGTAATTATCAACATAAGAAAATCTTTTTGCCTTTCCAATTTTCTAACAGGTTCCTTTTGGTTCATCTCTGTTCCTTTTGTCCTGTTGGAAATGTAACTAGGTTTGGTCTTCGTAATTATCATTGTACTTGTATCATTATATATTTCATGTAAAAGCAGATGAAGAAAAAGAAATTATTATTATTATTATTTTCATTAGTCAAAGCATGTTCTTCATGCTTCTAGGGTTTATCGAGTCAAATGAAAATTTGTCATGAGTCAAAGTCCCACTTGGACTATTTGTAAGAAAATAAAAATATTTTATTTTGAGTCAAAAGAGTCAATTTGTCACCCACAAGACCAAGTCAGCCCTCGAAGGCACCAATTTGTCGACCATGCTTGATCTTGAAGATCCAATGTGATCCGACCACCACTTTGTTTGTTGGTCTAGGTGCAATCTCCCACACATCATTCTGCATGATTGAGGTATACTCCTCAACCATCGCATCCTGCCATACCTGTTGCTGTGTGGCCTCCTGAAAGTTGGAAGGCTCGCTATCTACTAATTGATTGACCAATGGCATGTTGCATGTGTACCTATTCAGTTGTCTCCGCTGCCAACTTCCCATCTTAGGACCTCCCACAAACTCCTTAGCATCCTTGAGTGTCTGTTGAGCCTCACTATTCCTCTTGCCAACTGTAGAGGATGGAATATCAACCTCCGTCTCCTATTGCATCTCTCAGAACTGCTGCATCTATTGCTCCATACTCTACAAACTCTCAAGAGCTGTTGCACCCAAGCCTGTGCTTGTACTCATAACTGTACTCGTGCTTTGCTGCTCTCGGTCTTGCTGCTCACTCCTTGGAGCTTTTGCTAGCTGCTCACTCTGATCATTTGATGCTGGCAAATATCTGGCCCTCCTGTATGCTTATGAGCAACCAACTCGTCTTTGACAAGTCGAAGTCTCGTGAGGTAACTTGTAACATACTCACCCTTGTTCATCCGAGTGTTCCTCAACTTTTCCCTAAGGATCAACTTCCTGTTCATGGTAGCATTCTTGTATAGATTCATAATTGTGTCGACTTCTTCGTTGTGTTTAGCTCTGTGATATGTGGAACTATATGGTCCTTAACACCCTAAAGGATTATCCTTCTCGCTTTGGCATCTTCTTTCTTATATGTTATGAGCTGTGCTGGATTTGCTGATACAACAATCACATTGGTCGAATACTTTTTGAGTCCATTCTCTTCTAACAATAAAGAAATTCTTGCTTTCTAGACACCAAAATTTGAGGATCCATCCAATTTGTCCTGATCTCTCAATCCCACTAAGGCCATTTTATAAACCCTCGTAAATATAGCAAAACCCAAATAATTTTGAAGAACTTGAATCTGGATTTTATAAACCCTTGATTTTCTCTTCCTGTGGCCATGCAGAGCCTCTTCTGCCCTCAGATCCGCTCTGATACCATGTGAAATTTTAATACTGTTGTAGTTATTGCTTATTATTCTCCTATCTGAAATAGTTCATTTGTCTTCTGCAAATTATATGGGGCAAGTACCTAATAAAACACTAATGCTACTTCATGAAAATTAAATCACAGGAACTGAGAAAATATTGCACACACACAAAATAATAGACACCGATATTTTTGGACAAATGTCCTTGGAAAAACCCTAGTGTGGGGAAAACTAGTTCTACAGATGAATATTTTTATTATTCTTCAACAATTTTGTAACTAAAATTAGATACACTATTTGTTGTAAATTAACAAACTACCCACAAATTATTTACTTCACTTCGGCTAGATGATCTGACCTCGTGGAGGTAATTCGGTCTCTCAAAACCAATTCAAACCTCCTTTGGACTGTTGAATTGATCCACACGTGACCCTGGTAGAATAATTTGGCTTCTTTGGCAACTCGCACTTCCTAGCAGAATATCACAACATCCACTGGAAAATTGAACTCCACTGGCAAAATCGAATTCCCTCTTGCAAATCAACCTTCTCTGGGAATTTCGTTCTTCCTCTAGCAACTCGGCCTCTTTAGTCAATTCGCACCATAGTTGGGAAACCCAACCTTTCGAGATAAAATCAATCTCCTTTTGTCACTGAGAAATTGGAAATCGCTGTGAAGAAATCTCTCTAGCAACTCAGTCTTCAATCACTACTGATCTCCACTGTTGGTGATCTGCATGCTGTCACTGCGCCCTTGCTTTCACTGCGATTCGTTGTTTCTCCAAAAACCCCATTGATCTTCTCTTATAATCTCTCGTTGAGCAATCAACGACCATAATCTAATCTCAATCAATGGTTAAGATCATCTTGACAGCATGAAATGAATTTTCTAGAAGTCACTAGAGAGAAATCGATTTGTCTCAATTAATCCCAATTAATTAACCCCTTTTCCTAAGTTCAACTTACGAAAATAATTAAACTGGCTAATTAATTCTAATTAAGACAATTTCCTGCCGAAGACAAGCTCCATGAGAAAGCTGACTATGACGGATGGAAGATGTCTATCGATCTAACCCTTGAGGATCAAGGAGTGTTGGTTCATGTGAGAGGTAATATTGTTGAGCCTCCATCAAATGCATTTGTTGCTGCCAGGAACAAATGGAAAACCGGAGAAGTCAAAACAAAGAAGAACATCTAGGACTCTATCGACAAGCACTTGGTGGCCTACATCTCTGAACTGGACACCTTCAAGGAAATCTACGATAGACTGGTGAGTTTATTTAAAGTTGATGCAAATCAAGTTTTGTTTCTTAGAAATAAATGAGGGAAATAAAGAAGGGTAAAGATGAGAGTATGCAAGCATACTTCTTAAGAATCACCGAGATCAAGAACGATCTCCTATCTATTGGGGAGACTATTACTGACACAAAAATGTCACTCATGACTCTTGGAGGATTACCATCTGAATGGTACGTGCTCAGGACTACTCTTCTGAACAATAATGTAATTCCTGGTTTCGAGGAATTAATGGCTAGATGCATTCAAGAAGAAACAAGGGTAAAAGAGCAAGAAATGCCCTTGCCTAAAGGTCCTCTTGCTGCCTTTTCTTCTCATGCTAAGAAAAGAAATAATTCCGGGACTAAATCTAAAAGAAAGGCTGGACCTAAGGGTGGAAGAAAAGGACGATGTTACATTTGCAATAAAGTAGGTCACTATGCAAGGGAATGCCCTGATAGAAAGGACTCTCACCATGACGATGATCAAAATCCCTCTGATGGTAATCGAAGGGATGGAAAAGTCAATAGCAAAGGTAAAGGGAATGCTGGAAATCAAGGAAGAGGACAACCATTCAGGAAGGCTAGAAATTCCAAGATGTATTAAATGCACTTGACCTCCGAAAGAACCTGATGTCCATCTCGGCAATGGAAGACAAAGGCTACAAGGTAACCTTCAGTGATGGCAAGGTACGTATATGGAAAAATAATGTTAAAGATGCCTTTACTCTTGGGTTTCGTGTTGATTCATTATATCAGGTCGATGGAAGTCCGCTAGGTGTCATATATTATGACACATCTCTTCAGTCCGAACTTTGGCATCGGAGGTTTGCCCACCTTCATTATAAAGCTCTACCCAGTGTAAGACAAATGGTGACAGGGATGCCCGAATTCCGAGTAGAGAAAGAAGGTGTATGTCCAGGATGTGCCGAAGGAAAGCTCAAAAGGGGACCATTCCCCTCAAGCCAAAGCAAGACCTCCGATATATTACAGTTGGTTCACTCAGGCATATCTAAGGCTGGCATTAAGAGGGAGACTACTACACCACATACTCCTAAGGAGAATGGTGTGGCGGAAAGGAAGAACCGTACAATTGTGGAAGCTGTCTCTATGGGTAGATGATGTAACAATACCTGATGAGGAGGAACCCATGGATCCTATTTATCCACCTAAGCCTTCCTCTTCTAAGAAGAGGCCTTCATGGCTTAGGGGGATACTTGATGATTCTGAAGGACATGTTGCACCCCGAGGAACCTCCTGTGAAAGTAAGAAACCTAACAGGTATCAGGGATACCTAACCATCATGAGCACGATCATACAAAATGAGCCTTCATCATTCTCAAATGCCGTCAAGCATCAAGTATGGAAGGATGCTATGACCAAAGAATATGAGTCTATTATGGAGGATGATGTTTGGGAAGTAGTTCCCAGACCCCAAGACAAGACAAATTGTTACTTCAAAATGGCTTTACAAGATAAAGTTGCAGCAGATGGAAGTACGAAATAGTATAAGGCTCGTTTTGTTGCTCGTGGTTTCTCCCAGAAGGAAGGTATAGACTATGATGTGATATTTGCACCTGTTGCCAGATATACGACGATCCGCTCGATCATAGCCCTTGCAGCTTCACAAGGATGGAACCTACATCAGATGGATGTCAAGACCGCGTTCTTGCACGGTTCGATCAAAGAAGAGGTCTATGTGGAGCAACACGAAGGATTTGAGATTTATGATTGAAAATCTCATGTATGCAGGTTGAAGAAGGCTCTTTATGGGCTGAAGCAAGCACCCCGAGCATGGTATGAGAGGATTGATAGCTACTTGATGAAGCTGGGATTCACTAGGAGTGAAGCCAATCCTAAGCTTTACTTTAAGGTTGAAGACAACAAGCCTCTCATATTGGTGTTGTATGTGGATGACCTCTTTCTAACAGGTGCATACCCTCTCATTCACAAATGTAAGAGGGAGTTGGCTTTTGAATTTGAAATGAAGAACCAAGGACTTGAAGTGTCGCAGAAGCCAAGGGAAATTTTCCTATCTCAAGGAAAATATGTGGTGAAGATTATGAAAAAATTTGGTATGGTGGACTGCAAGCCTGTGACTACCTCAAGGATCTTAACTTTCAGAAGTTATATGGTAGTGATGTTGGACCAGATTTGGGAAATGCCTCTGAGTTTCAAAAACTCATTTGCGTTGATGTTCTTGGTGAACCTCTGTCCGAACATATGTTTTGCAGTTAGCATTGTGAGCTCATATTTGTTTGAGCCTCACTAGATTGGTTCCAAGAATCTTTTGAGATGTCTTCAGGACACAATCTCTCATGGATTGAGATACACTGCTGAAAATATGAAACTGCATGATTATTCGAATGCTGATTAGGTCGGTAGTGTGGAGGATCACTGGAGCACTTTTTAGTGCCGTTTCTCTTTGGATTCTGCTTCGATATAATGGATGAGCAGCAAGCAGAAGTCGGTTGCCATAAGCACTGCCTAGATCGGATACATATATACGAGTATGATCTCGTATGAAGCTGCCTGGTTGGGGAAGCTCTTCAGTAAGCTATTTGAACACATACCACTGTGATTCTCTGTAACAACCAGAGGTGGGATTCGATTACTGAGGAATCCCGTATTCGTCGATTGCTCCACCAGATAGACTTCATTTGGGATATGGTAAGTCGATGAGCAAGGAGGCTCCATCGCATTAAGATGATGTACAAGTCAATACACCTTGTCAAAGCCCCAAGGAAAGATCTAATCTGTGATTTTCCCAAACGACTTGGAGTTGTCATGAAACCCTTGTACAAGGGTCCTGCATGTTGCATACATTGAGCTCTGGGAGCTCTGAGGGCTTGCGGTTCTTACTGGAGCAACATACGACGATAGGGTGACTCACCCTCCCCTGGTGGTGCGCACGTGAATAAGATGATTCGCTTTCTTGTGGGACAAGATGATTCGATTTCTTGTGGAATAGGATGATTTGCTCTCTTGTGTAGCAAGATGATTAGTTCTCTTGTGAGGCTTGGATTGATGTGTTCTCCATGGCGATTGTGGCAGGATTGATGTGTTCTCCTGTAAGGCTTGGATTGATGTGTTCTCCATGGCGATTGTAGTAGGATTGATGTGTTCTCCTGTGAGGCCTGGATTGATGTGTTCTCCATGGCGGCCTGGATTGATGTGTTCTCCATGGCGATTGTAGCAGGATTGATGTGTTCTCCTGTGAGGACAGGATTGATTAGTTCTCTTGTCGAGGCATCCTACCCATGCAGTCTGGAACTCATGGGAAGTACCTTTCATCTGATCAATGAGCAGGGAAATGAAGCTAGGGACCATAGTAGTATCGACGGACGCATCGTTGTATCTACCGTACTCCCTACGCTAGGATGACCACCATTGATCTGGGATCAATGATACTGGTCTGGGACCGGTGGTAGGAGTGGTACATTCTATGACACCGACTTCCGGTCGGTTGAGATTGGTCTGGGACCAATGGTACGCACTCTGAGACTGACTTTGAGTCAGTGGAGGATGTTACTGGTCTGGGACTAGTGGTAGGAGTTGTACATACTATGACATTGACTTTGGGTCGGTTGAGACTGGTTTGGGACCAGTGGTACATACTCTGAGACTGACTTTGAGTCAGTATGATACATTCTCAATCATTTCTTCTTCTTCATAATTCAGACAAAAGCAGAGAAGAACAGAACAGTGCAAGAGCAAAGTAGAACAGAGTAGAACAATACAGATCAGTACACGACAGAACAAGACAAACAGAATAGCAGTGATCGAAAGACAGATTGCAGATAAAGTTCTCCCTAGTTGAGAGGGAGTGTTAAAATTGGCAACTAGGGCCAAACTTCATGTGGGTCATCTTATTCATGGCTGATAATATTTTTATTAGATTCCTCTCGTCGAGAGGTATACGATTGATATAAAGATCATCTGATTCCGATAAGTATTCATGGAGATATGAATTTATTTTGATTATGGAATTATTATCAAGCCGACCTACAACTCATGTAGGCTCAGAAGCCCAACAGTTGCATCTATTCAAACATCAACGTTGTGTATAAATACAGGAGGACTTTTCCTCATTTGCACTCACTTATCTCATCACATCTCTCTCTCTCTCTACTGCACAGAAAAGAGTCTCTTCTCTACTGCACAGAAAAGGGTCTCTCTCTCACACGTGAAGCCGGAAGCTGCTGAAACTGAAGCTGCAACTGCAGATCCAAACTTTGACTAGCGTGGACCATCAAACCTCCTCTTCTGATCTACATTGTAGGTTCATCTGAACCTCCTCTGAAAGCCGCAACTTTTGGTGGTGGAATCAAGTCAATCCAACGGACGGTTTGCAAGATATCGACTGCCCTAGTTTGAAGGAAGCTGTTGAAACTGAAGCTGCAACTGTAGAAGTAAAGTTTGACATGCGTGGACCAGAAGATCTTCTCATCTAAACTGTGCTATAGGTTCATGTGAACCTCCTCTGAAAGCCGCAACTTTTGGTGGTGGAATCAAGTCAATCCGACGGACGGTTTGTAAGATATCGACTGCCCTAGTTTGAAGGAAGCTGCTGAAACTGAAGCTGCAACTGCAGAAGTAAAGTTTGACCTACGTGGACCAGAAGATCTACTCATCTGAACTGTGCTGTAGGTTCATCTGAACCTCCTCTGAAAGCCACAACTTTTGGTGGTGGAATCAAGTCAATTCGACGAACGTTTGCAAGATATCGATTGCCCTCGTTTGAAGGAAGCTGCTGAAACTGAAGCTGCAACTGCAGAAGTAAAGTTTGACCTGCGTGGACCAGAAGATCTCCTCATTTGAATTGCACTGTAGGTTCATCTGAACCTCCTCTGAAAGCCGCAACCTTTGGTGGTGGAATCAAGCCGATCCGACAGGCGGTTTGTGAGATGTCGTCTACCGTAGTTTGATGATGAAGCCGCTAATGCTGATGCTGCTGATCTAGGGTTTGCTACTGCTGATATAAATCAGATTTATTGTACTATTTCTCTCTACTGAATTATTGAAGATAAAAGAAGATTTGATCAAAGGGTTTCCCCACACATTGTGGGGTTTGTCCCTGGCTAGCCGCCATATCTTGTGTCTCTTGTCTTGGCTTGTTTTCTGTCGATCGTTTCATGTTCTATATGCACTTTACTTTATGTACATGTGATTGCTAATATAATAAGAAAAGGAAGTAAACTGTTATAAGAATAGAACATACCATAACTTAACACAAAACAAGTCGCGACAACTTGTAAGTGCCAATGTTTCAATAATTAAAAATCATAATTTGATTGAATACCTATTATGATTCATGAATTATGACATTTGGCAGTCCAATTTACATATTTGAATTTAGAGTCATAGAAATTAGAATTTATGAAATAAACTTTAAAGTTTAGGTACCTTAAAGAGCTCCAACTTCGCAAATTCCCTGTAGATGCCTTGGGACATGTGGTGGCTTGTGATGAAGGCTTGAATTTCCTTTGCCCCTTCAAACATAACTCGAATCCACTCAATTTGCTTCCCCATCTTGCTCACCATGAGGTTCAATGAATGTACAACACAAAGGGGTCCAAAAGATGTGCTGATATTTGCCTTCAATAATTAGGATTGTTGATCTATACACCGTTGCATTGTCAGTTATTACCTGGAAAACATTTTCTGGCCCCACCTTTTCAATTGCTTCAATCAAGATCTCAGCAATGAATTGGGAATCTTTTAGCTGCCCCTCACAAACCATTGCCTTAAAAAACATTGCCCCTTTTGGGCTTTGAGCAATCACATTGATCAAATACCTATTCCTTTGATCTTTCCATCCTTCAAAAATGATGGACAGTGCTAAAATGCGCCATGAATTACGAATGTGACTTAATTTAACCTCCAAATCTAACTTCTCAATACTCAACAATGTAGTGTAGACCTTCTCATATCCAGGGCTCTTGTACTCTTTTGGGGCTTCATTCAAATCTTTGTTCATCTTTTCCCAATAAGGAGATCACACAAGGTTAAAGGGAAGGCCATTTGCATAAATGCATTTGCCTTCTCTCGAGTATCATTACTAAAACTCTTTTCAAGCGGTCCCAAATTAGACCGCTTTGAACCAGGGTTGCTAATTCCATAAGAAGGAATTGGAGGCTTTGATGAAGATGCTCCCAACTTTGTTGGTTGGTTGAATTGAGGGGCAAGATTTTTCTCATTTGCTTTAGCATCTGCCTCGTCTTGTTCTTTCTGATATTTTGCAAATTTTCCCTTAAACCTTTTTCTTCTATCCCATTCTCTTTAGGTGGGCCCATGCATATTCAAACCCCATTGCTTTTCAACCCAAATAAATGTGCTTTAAATCGGGTGTAGATCCCTTAAACTCCTTTTTACACTCACTGCAAACTCATGTTGATGATCCCCCTCCTTGGATCTTCCCAACAACAGTTACATATTTCCAAAGTGGTGACTTTGGTTCAACTTTAGGGGCAGATTCAATTTCATGTTCCTCATTACGAATGGATGAACTTGAAGTTGCCATGATGATGATGTAAATGGAAATTGCAAAATAAAATTGACATGTACAAATTTTTCTAGTTAAAACTTACCGTGTTATGGTGAAATCTTGATTCAACCTTGTTGAAATTGAAATTTTATTAATCTCTACGGATCATCAAAATAATTATCATTTGCACAAATATACAGTTTTGCAAGTATGCTTCTTTAACCTAGGGATTGCTAGATGCGTGACTCAAGAAAACAATATAACCAAAACTAAACATAAGCATCAACAATGTAAAAGAAGAAGAGTAAAGATATAGGAAATCCAATTAATGTTTATGTTAAGTTATGGTATGTTTTATGCTTATAACAGTTTACTTCTTTTTCTTATTATATTCCACAGATTAGCAATCACATGTACATAAAGTAAATTGTAGATAGAACATTAAACGATTGACAGAAAACAAGCCAAGACAAGAGACACAAGATGTGGCGGCTAGCCAGGGACAAACCCCACAATGTGTGGGGAACCCTTTGATCAAATCTTCTTTTATCTTCAATAATTCAGCAGAGAGAACTAGTACAATAAATCTGATTTATATCAACAATAGCAAACCCTAAATCAGCAACATCAGTGAGTGCAAATGAGGAAATTTCCTCTTGTATTTATACACAAATGATGATGTTTGAATAGATATGACTGTTGGGCTTCTGAGCCTACATGAGTTGTAGGTCAGCTTGATAATAATTCCATAATCAAAATAAATTCATATCTCCATGAATACTTATCAGAATCGGATGATCTTTATATCAATCTTACACCTCTCGACGAGAGGAATCTAATAAAAATATTATCAGCCATGAATAAGATGACCCACATGAAGTTTGGCCCTAGTTGCCAATTTTAACACTCCCTCTCAACTAGGGAGAACTTCATCTGCAATCTGTCTATCAGTCGTTACTATTCATCCATCAAATGCACTGCCCTGTACAGCTTGACCCTTGTCCTGCTCTGCTCTATTCTGCCTGTTTTGGTTTGTCTTATTCTGCACTGTACTGATATGTATTGTTCTGCTCTGTTATGCTCTGTTCTTGCATTGTTCTGTTCTGCTTTGCTTTTGTCCGAATTATGAAGAAGAAGAAATGATCGAGGATGTATCATATTGACTCAAAGTCAGTCTCAAAGTATGTACCACTGGTCCTAGACCAGTCTCAACTGACCCGAAGTTAGCATCATAGTATGTACAACTCCTACCACTGGTCCCAGACCAGTAACATCCTCCGCTGACTCAAAGTCAGTCTCAGAGTGTGTACCATTGGTCCCAGACCAGTCTCAACCGACCCGAAGTCAGTGTCATAGAATGTACCACTCCTACCACTGGTCGCAGACCATTATCATTGATCCTAGATCAATGGAGGTCAACCTAGCGTAGGGAGTACGGTAGATATAGCGATGCGTCCATCGGTACTACTATGGTCCCTAGCTTCATTTCCCTGCTCATTGATCAGATGAGAGGTACTTCCCATGAGTCCCAGACTGCATGGGTAGGATGCCTTGACAGGAGAACTAATCAATCCTGTCCTCACAGGAAAACACATCAATCCAGCTACAATCGCCATGGAGAACACATCAATCCAGGCCGCCATGGAGAACACATCAATCCAGGCCTCACAGGAGAACACATCAATCCTGCTACAATCTCCATGGAGAACACATCAATCCTGCTACAATCTCCATGGAGAACACATCAATCCAAGCCTCACAGGAGAACACATCAATCTTGCTACAATCGCCATGGAGAACACATCAATCCTGTTACAATCGCCATTGAGAACACTTCAATCAAGGCCTCACAGGAGAACTAATCATCTTGCTACACAGGAGAGCAAATCATCCTGTTCCACAAGAGAGCGAATCATCTTGTCCCACAAGAGAGTGAATCATCTTGTTCCAATGCACACCACCGGGGGAGGGTGAGTCACCTTGTGGTCGTATGTTGCTCCAGTAAGAACCGCAAGCCCTCAGAGCTCCCAGAGCTCAATGTATGCAACATGCAGGACCCTTGTACAAGGGTTTCTTGACGACTCCAAGTTGTTTGGGAAAATCACAGATTAGATCTTTCCTCGGGGCTTTGACAAGGTGTATCGACCTGTACATCATCTTAATGCGATGGAGCCTCCTTGCTCATCGAATTACCATATCCCAGATGAAGTCTATCTGCTGGAGCAATCGACGAATATGGGATTCCTCAGTAATCGAATCCCACCTCTGGTTGTTACAGAGAATCACAGTGGTATGTGTTCAAACAACTCACTGAAGAGCTTTCCCAACCAGACAGCTTTATACGAGATCATACTCGTAGATATGTATCTGGTCTCAGCGATGCTTATGGCAACCGACTTCTGCTTGCTGCTCATCCATTATATCGAAGCAGAATCCAAAGAGAAACAGCACTAAAAGTGCTCCAGTGATCCTTCACACTGCCTGCCTAATCAGCATTTGAATAATCATGCAGTTTCATATTTCCGGCAGTGTATCTCAATCCATGAGAGGTTGTGTCCTGAAGACATCTCAGAAGATTCTTGGCAACCAATCTAGTGAGGCTCAACCAAATATGAGTTGACAATGCTAATTGCAAAACATATGTTCGGACGGAGGCTCACCAAGAAGATCAACGCGAATGAGTTTTTGAAACTCAGAGGCGTTTCCCAAATCTGGTCCGACATCACTACCATATAACTTTCGAAAGTTAAGATCCTCGAGGTAGTCACAGGCTTGCAGTCCATCATACCGAATTTTTTAGAATCTTCACCACATATTTTCCTTGAGATAGGAAAATTTCCCTTGGCTTCTGCCACACTTCAAGTCCTTGGTTCTTCATTTCAAATTCAGAAGCCAACTCCCTCTTACATTTGTGAATGAGAGGCTATGCACTTGTTAGAAAGAGGTCATCCACGTATAGCACCAGTTTGAGAGGTTTTCATCTTCATGCTTAAAGTAAAGGTTAGGATTGGCTTCACTCCTAGTGAATCCCAGCTTCATCAAGTAGCTATCGATCCTCTCATACCATGATCGGGATGCTTGCTTCAGCCCATAGAGAGCCTTCTACAACCTGCATACATGAGATTTTCAATCATAAATCTCAAATCCTTCGGGTTGTTCCACATAGACCTCTTTTTTGATCGAACCGTGCATGAATGCGATCTTGACATCCATCTGATGTAGGTTCCATCCTTGTGAAGCCACAAGGGCTATGATCAAGCGGATGGTCGTATACCTGGCAACAGGTGCAAATATCATAGTCTATACCTTCCTTCTGGGAGAAACCACGAGCAACAAAACGAGCCTTATACTTTTCCGTACTTCCATCTACTGCATGCTTTTTCTTGTAAAGCCATTTAGAAGTGACAATTGTCTTGTCCTGGGGTCTGGGAACTACTTCCCAGACATCATTCTCCATAATAGACTCTTATTCTATGGTCATAGCATCCTTCCATACTTGATGCTTGATGGCATCTGAGAATGATGAAGGTTCATTTTGTATGATTGTGCTCATACTGGTCAGGTATCCCTGATACCTGTTGGGTTTCTTACTTTCACGGAAGGTTCCTTGGGGTGCAGCATGTCTTTCAGCATCATCAAGTATCCCCCTAAGCCATGAAGGCCTCTTCCTGGAAGAGGAAGGCTCAGGTGGATAAATAGGATCCATCAGTTCTTCCACATCAGGCATTGTTACATCATCTACCCATAGAGATAGCTTCCACAATTGTACGGTGCCACACCATTCTGCTCTGGAGTATGTGGTGTAGTAGTCTCCCTCTTAATGCCAATGTCAGGTATGCCTGAGTGAACCAACTGTAATATATTGGAGGTCTTGCTTTGGCTTGAGGAGAATGTTCCCCTATTGAGCTTTCCTTCATCACATACACCTTCTTTCTCTACTCGGAATTCGGGCATCCCTGTCACCATTTGTCTTACATCAGGTAGAGCTTTATAATGAAGGGGGGCAAACCTCCGATGCCAAAGTTCGGACTGAAGAGATGAGTCATAAGACATGACACCTACCTGACTTTCATCGACCTGATATAATGAATCAACACGAAACCCACAAGTAAAGGCATCTTTAACGTTATTTTTCGATACACGTACCTTGCCATTGCTGAAGGTTACTTTGTAGCCTTTGTCTTCCATTGCCGAGATGGACACCAGGTTCTTTTTGAGTTCAGGCGCATTTAATACATCCTGGAATTTCTAGCCTTCTTGAATGGTTGTCCTCTTCCTTGATTTCCAGCATTCCTTTTACCCCTACTATTGAATTTTCCATCCCTTCAATTACCATGAGAGGGATTTTGATCATCGTCACAGTGCGAGTCCTTTCTATCAGGGCACTCCCTTGCATAGTGACTTGCTTTATCGCAGATGTAACATCGTCCTTTTCTTCCACCCTTAGATTCAGCCTTTCTTTTTTATTTAGTCCCGAAATTATTTCTTTTCTTAGCATGAGAAGAAAAGGCAGCAGGAGGACCTTTAGGCATGGGCATTTCTTGCTCTTCTACCCTTGTTTCTTCTTGAATGCATCTAGCCATTAAGTCCTTGAAACCAGGAATTACATTATTGTTCAGAAGTGTAGTCTTGAACACATACCATTCGGATGGTAATCCTCCAAGAGTCATGAGTGCCATTTCCCTATTAGTAATAGTCTCCCCAATAGATAGGAGATCGTTCCTGATCTCGGTGATTCTTAAGAAGTATGCTTGCATACTCTCATCTTTACCCTTCTTAATTTCCTTCAGCATATTTCTAAGAAACAAAACTTGATTTGCATCATTAACTTTAAATAAACTCATCGGTCTATCGTAGATTTCCTTGGAGGTGTTCAGGTCGGAGATGTAGGCCACCAAGCGCTTGTCGATAGAGTCCCGGATGATCTTCTTTGTTTTGACTTCTCCATTTTTCCATTTGTTCTAGGCAGCAGCAGATGCATTTGATGGAGGTTCAACAATATTGCCTCTTACATGGTCCAACACTCCTTGATCTTCTAGGGTTAGATTGATAGACATCTTCCATCCGTGATAGTCAACTTTCTCACAGAGCTTGTCTTCGGCAGGAAAGAGTGTTGACGACCCCATAGTTCTTTTAGGATAGCCTTGCCAATCTTCTCTTCGGTTATTGCTCTTGCTCTTGCTTGGGCTTTGTCTTCACCTCAGCTCTGATACTATGTTAAGTTATGGTATGTTCTATGCTTATGACAGTTTACTTTTTTTTTTCTTATTATATTCCATAGATTAACAATCACATGTACATAAAGTAAAGTGTAGATAGAACATTAAATGATTGACTGAAAACAAGCCAAGACAAGAGACATAAGATGTGGTGGCTAGCCAGGGACAAACCCCACAATGTGTGGGGAAACCCTTTGATCAAATCTTCTTTTATCTTCAATAATTCAGTAGAGAGAGCTAGTACAATAATCTGATTTATATCAGCAATAGCAAACCCTAGATCAATAACATCAGTATTAGCGACTTTATCGTCAAACTAGGGCAGACGATATCTCACAAACCAACCGTCGGATCGGCTTGATTCCACCACCAAAAGTTGCGGCTTCCAGAGGAGGTTCAGATGAGCCTACAACGTAGTTCAAATGAGGAGATCTTCTGGTCCACGCAGGTCAAACTTCACTTTTGCAGTGGCAGCGTTAGTTTCAGTAGCTTCCTTCAAACTAGGGCAGTCGATATCTTGTAAACCGTCTGTCGGATTGACTTAATTCCACCACCAAAAGTTGCGGCTTTCAGAGAATGTTTAGATGAACCTACAACATTGTTCAGATGAGGAGATCTTCTAGTCCACGCAGGTCAAACTTTACTTCTGCAGTTGCAGCTTCAGTTTCAATAGCTTCCTTCAAACTAGGGCAGTCGATATCTTGCAAACTGTCTGTCAGATTGACTTGATTCCACCACCAAAAGTTGCGGCTTTCAGAGGAGGTTCAGATGAACCTACAGCGCAGTTCAGATGAAGAGATCTTCTGGTCCACGCAGATCAAACTTTACTTCTGCAGTTGCAGCTTCAGTGTCAGTAGCTTCCGGCTTCACATGTGTGAGAGAGAGACCCTTTTTTTGCGCAGTAGAGAAGAGACTCTTTTTTGCACAGTAGAGAGAGAGAGAGATGTGATGAGATGAGTGAGTGCAAATGAGGAAAAGTCCTCTTGTATTTATACACAAATGATGATGTTTGAATAGATGCGACTGTTGGGCTTTTGAGCCTACATGAGTTGTAGGTCGGCTTGATAATAATTCCATAATCAAAATAAATTTATATCTCCATGAATACTTATCAGAATCGGATGATCTTTATATCAATCTTACACCTCTTGACGAGAGGAATTCAATAAAAATATTATCAGCCATGAATAAGATGACCCACATGATGTTTGGCCCTTGTTGCCAATTTTAACAGTTTATTATTACAATCTAAAATTCAGCCTCCATTAGGCTAACAAGGAAGCAGATCTGACAAAGTTGAGAGCAACGAAAATTTTGTCCCTACAATGCTCCAAATTAGTAGATAGCGATGACTATTAAGAATAAATGAAAAAACCTAAGGCCTTGTCATGGTGGTTTGTCAACATTATTAGAATTGGTAAATAAATAATATGACTACACAAACTTCATTTAAAGGGTGATATTTGGAAAGATGTTATTATTATTAGGAGAATTATACCTTCTTGCTTGGTACCAAGTAATTTGGTGTTTATTCTATAATTACTACAACTTCGCATTCATTGATTCATGTGATTTCTTTTTCTACTTTAGCACACTCTATATATATTCAAGAGAAGATTATTGGTAATTTTATATTCAAGAGAAGCAATGTTCTGAAAATGTGATGATTCTCTGTAGTATATACAACTTAATGAAATGGTGCCAACAAGTCGATACTTAGTACTGCGTCAACAAAGTTAAAAGTCAAAGACTCGAACCTGTTTTTACTTTTTAAGCTCAGGTAATGATGACTCCTCCAATAGTGGGTCACAACGACTTAGGTGCTCATTGCTCAGTCTATGGCGACGTCGTGTCATGACAACTCTCTGTGATTCTGCTCAAGTTCTTGGTCTATGGTGATGACGGGTCACGACTCATGGCTGCTCCTCCAGGCTCCAACAACATCGGTCGATTCTCAAATGAAAAATACCCATTGACCGAGGGAATCAGGATAGGTTAAGTGACAAATCACTTGGCGTTAAAGTAAAGCCGCATAGGTTAAAAGACTAAAGTTAAAACCTAAAACTTAAGCCTTTGACACTAAAAGCTCTTGTTCTCGACGTTTTTAACGTTTTAATGGTGGATCCATTGGATCACGATTTTCGCGAATTCGTTTCCGGATTTCTGGAAATGGATCTAAAACAAATTAAAACCCTTGGATACGTATCCACTCCCAGATCCAAAGTTTTCGATTTTTTGAAATGGCAGAAAAACGTTTTCATGGCATTTTGGAGGAGGTTCGTACCCGTTTCCGTTTCAAAAACGGGGAACAACATTCCAGGCCCATTCTCTAGGCGTTTTCGGTAACTTAGCTCCAACCATTAAACAAGGTCTATCAAACGATCTCAGCTTTCGAACGTCTGACTAGGATATAGACAACACACTAGACAAAAATATATATACCAGCTCTTCCTTTGGCCACTGCTATTTAATTTTGAGTGAACAAACTAAATCAACAAACCATCAAGCATCCGCTGATGATTATATACCCTCTAGTGCATTGACTGTGTGAATAAAATAAACCATACAAATTCTTCTCTGTTCCACACAACTGATGCTTCAGCTCTCTGCACTATATATATATATATATATATATATATCTAAAGAAGTCTTTAGCAATGATTATGTGATGGGCATATACTCAAGGATCCTCCAATAATTAGAAACCTTAGTAAAATAGATTGATCCAAGAGTATAAAAGAATTCACTTGATATCTAATAGATACATAGTTATAACATGATAAATAATGCACTAAAAACAAAGAAATCTGTACCAATATCCTTTAGATTGCTTGATGCATAGTTAGATCTGCCCCTTTGTGCACTGGTTAGATATATATGGAGACAAAACCAAACCTTCAGCTCGACTATGGAGAATGATCATTCGCACCTCCTCACACTTGTTCCAGAACAAGATAAAACAAAAATTCAAAAGCAATTGTGTGTAATACTGGCTAGAGCCAATGGATCTTTACGAAATGTACACTTGAATTCTTAGATCTGAATATAAACAAGTTCCAGAACAAATACACAGATCTGTTCAATGCAAGATCATCCCACCAAGACACACTCCACTGCCCGATCTCATTGCTCTGATTCCATGTTGAAAAACGAAGTACAATGTGTACAAGTACTATTTCTGAGCTACTAATAATTATTTGTGAATTCTTAGAGCTTCTATTAATTCTTCTTCTTCATCAAATAATTACACTTCAAAAATTCAACTGATAGTAATGGCAAGAAAGTAGAGATCATAGTGCACAATAACAAGAGACACTAGTGTTTAGGTCAAAGACCAGGGCAAAACCCCACAAGGGGGAAAACCCAATCAAGCTTTTCCTTAGAGAGATCCTTCAACAAGACATCAAGACATAGATAACGTAGACCACAAGATGGCTTCTACATGTACTAAGTCCCCAATGCAAATGTCAACAAGTAGTCCAACAAGATCATTACCATACCACAAAGACAGAGCTTGAATCTCTTCCCGTATGAGGCCCAGACTTTAGATTGGATACAGATAAGATTTCAGATC
This sequence comes from Pinus tabuliformis, assembly GCA_031772625.1. NCBI lineage: Eukaryota > Viridiplantae > Streptophyta > Pinopsida > Pinales > Pinaceae > Pinus > Pinus tabuliformis. The sequence goes on along the minus strand of CM062807.1, from coordinate 89,912,647 downwards.
ACAAGAATAAGAAGCAAATCTTAGACCACCAGACTTTGGATCACAAGAATAATAAGCAGATCTAGGACCACTGAAAAGAGTAACCAATCTCAGAGTTGATCCATAGGAGCAATGAATCAATATAGATCTCAAAGAAAGATAGAAGAGATCCTTCTTCACTTGATCTAACCCTTGAACCCTTCTTTGAATACCTTTGCATAGGAGAATATATGAGTAATGTATGTGTGATTGAAATTACATTTCAAGGAGGACGAATGGAGCTCTTTATATAGCCATCATGCGATCCGAATGTGTGCCTTTCTAGGCAAACCAATTTGACCTTCTAGAAGGGCTGACCTAATCCAAATGAGTGATTTTCTATGCAAGCCGACTTGACCATCTAGAAAGGCCAATTTAGCACATGTGGAGCCACTTGTAATTACAAATAAAATAATATTTTTCTTCTTTACAAAAATACATTTTTGACCAAAACAAAAATATGAAGAACATGCTAGTGACAATAAATAATTTTATGATGATTGACCATAGCTATAATTTCAAGAAGGGTTTCATCAAAACCATATTCTTCGAACCTCCAAGTGATGAAACCCTTAACCTAGTCTTGAAAATGCTCCAACAAGCTCAAGAAATCCTAGTAACTTAGAGAGAGAGAGAGAGAGAGAGAGAGAGAGAGAGAGAGAGTGGTGTGCTCCTCTTGATGACATCTCTAACACGTGATATGAATGAGTTATATATAATTATGATTCAAGAATAATGTAGGACTCTCTCCTTGTTCTAGATAGATAAGAGGCGTTGTCGCACAAATTGTCACAAAAACGCTCAGACTGGGGGTTGTCACCCTGATCCCCGATCTCTCCGTTTAAGCCGTCTCCCGAGACTAAGGGGGGTATACCCTATGGGACAAAGGCAGACCAACTGTGGACCAGTTGGGTTGGGAGACACAGCAAGGCAAGACAAGCACTTGATTGATTTTAGAAGTTAATTTACCAGTGCCTTATGGAATTAATGATTAAATAAGTGTTTATCAAATACTGCAGAAATATGAACTTTGTAATTCCACCATTAACAATCATTTATCATCAAATAACCCGAGCAAAGATTAATTTTACCAAATGTGAGATAATCAATAAATGCGCAATGCCTTAATAATTTTCCAGCAATTAAAATTCAAAAGATTAAATGCTCTAAATAACCACGCAATTTTAAATGCTAACCAATTATCACTTTCAAATAGCTAATCTTCAAATGAACATTTAAGCATGTTTAACCACATAAAAATGATAAATATTAATCCCGCATCAAAATTTTAGTCTTGGCAGAAAAGATACACCAAAATCGTAAATATGACCAATCCTTGAGCCAAGACTAAATCTGACAAAATATTTCAACTTTTTTTTTTTTAATGGTTAAAATAAAAAAATAAAATTCCAAAATGAGAACAAACCCAAAAACTAAGAAAAACTTTTTTATGATTTTTATTTTTTATGATTTTAAAATTTTAAATTCAAAATGAAACAAAACTAAAATCTAAATAAAATCTAATCTAAAACTATGAAGAAACTTTTTATTTTTTTTTAAATTCTAAAATTTAAAAATAAGAATAAAGCTAAAATTTATTCTAGACTATATAAAATAAAATCTAAATCTAAAACTAAGATCTAACTTAAAAAAAACCAAAGTCTAATCTAATTTTGATTGAAATGAAATAGAACTTTTATAAAATCCTAAACTTAAAAAAAAAAAAAAAAAAAATCAATTCTAATTAAAAATTAAATGAAAACACAGGAGATTACCCTAACGCATACATACAAACTTAAAGGAAAATTGAAATTTCTGTTCTGGTGTATTTTTTCTGCAGGTACGCGTGAGGAATTTGATGCGACAGAGAGTAGAATGAAATGGCCGGAGAAGGTGCTGCGTAGGGAGAAGGAGGGAGACCTGTTGCAGGTCGAAAATGGGTAGAAGTATAGCAACATGCAGATAGATGGATAGGTAGGTGATCGATGGGAAGAAGCTTGCGTGGATGGGAGAAGAAAACGACTCGATGGCCTTTTTTTTTTTTGGGCAGAACGTTGGGTATAGATGCTGACAAGAAGATTTCGATGGGAGCTGTGGGGAAAGGCTGCGGGTGAAGGAGAGTTTGATGTGCAAGCTGGACAACGAAATGGAGTAGCGATGAAAGGAAATGGAGTAGCGTGGAGATGGCTGAGGATAAAGGGTGGAGCAGAAAGTGAAAGGGTTGAGCAGGCAGTGAAAATGCAGAGAAAGATGAGATAATGCGCAGGATGGAAGATTTTAGGTGAGGAAACTGCGTAGAAGAGGAGTTTTGAAAGGCGGCTGATCTGAGGGCGTGGAGAGCAAATGAGAGCCACGGTTTAGCGTTGAAAAACGTAGTAGCGTGAGGATCTTTACCCAACATGTTTAATAAATTTTGAAAATTTTTCCTGCAATAATAATGAAGCCCCGAGCAGCAGAGAAACTAAAACCGTAGTCCAGCAACTTAATTAAAATTTTAAACCCTTCCTGCTTCAGGTTGCCTGATGGAAACCCTAAAAAACTTTCAAAATCTGTACCTGCAACCTGCAATGGCAAAAACAGAACACCCAGAAGTAAAATGTGCAAGAAACAAAATTAAAAACCCTAGAATCAGCTAAATAGTTACAATATTCACAGTTTACAGGCTCTAAATAGCCAGATTTGTCGATAATCCATAGAAATATTTTCAGAATTTTAGATTTACTATGAGATACTTCAGAAAACCTCTCATGCATTCAAAAGATAAATTTAAATGATAAACCCAGGATCGAAACTGGCTGGGCTCTTCAAGAAAATGCTTTTCGGGAGTTGGCTGGTTCAGCCGAGAACTTCCCCAAACGCCCGTTGATCTTCACAATCTAGATTTCCTGCACAACTCACTTCAACTATCAATAAAGAGGGAAAAAACAGTACTAAAATCCAAATCCAATGGAGATACCTGCCATTATTTTCAGAAATTCTATTACCATTCAAACCCTAGTGAGTAAACAAGATACCTGTGTTCAACATCACTCTTCATCAAGCTATTACCAATGGCTGAAATTAAATTTATGCAGAAAAATGAAACAGCTTACAACATTTCAAGAGAGTAACACCAGCAAGATTTCAACCCCAAAGTCTTTCTTTATTGCACAAGAAAAAGATTACAAGAGAGCTTTCTTCAGCACAAGACTCATAGATCGAATGATCTGAAATGACCCCTGACACCCTATTTAAAGGAAAAATTTCCCAACGACTAGTTCGAGTGATCCATGTCAAAATGATCTCGATCGTCGATGAGGATCAGAATCTCTTTTAATCTCATCTGTCGAAATTTTAAATGCATTTTAATATATTAAAAAAATTAAAATCTTGCATTTATTTTCTCAAAACTTTGACTTATTATTATTTTATTTTATTTTTTCGAATTTTTATTTATTTTTAATTTATTTTTTAAATTTTATTTTATTTTATTTTTTATTTTTTAGTTATTTTTTAATTTTATTATTTTTAATTTTTTAATTTTTGGACCCTCGAACTTAGCCTTTGGGAATTTTACCTAGGACCTATGAACCATGAAGGGATTAATTATTTTCTAATCCTCAAGACACTTTACATCATGATTTTCACAATTTTACATCTCAAGGGGAAAAACCCATTTGACATAGACCCTCATAAACCACCAAGTTCTGCGACACAAATATAATCTTATCAGATCAAGCAATTTGTAATAACCTAACCAAATAGTTAGGATTATTTCCAAATTACTTTTACATAGACTCAACCAAGTACACTAGGATTCCCCTAAGATTCTAATGACAAAACTCATTCCGGCTTTGGGGTTAGGCTGAAGGAAAACTCTGCCGATCATGGATCGGTGAGACAAAAAATCTTTCGAAACGTAGATGTCATTGGAAAATTAGGTTTGCCTAGGTAATTTACATACATGACTCAGATTTGCTAAGATTATTTACAATTTACACATGTAGACTGGGTTTACAACATAATATGATTGGGCTGATGATGACTGTCGAATGGCACGGACACGTCGATCAAGCGCTATCCCTTTTGCGAAAAAAGGGGGTGTATTGCTATGGGTAGTTGACACGTAGTGGTCAACATCTGGCTCTACTTGGGGATACATTGCTGCACTGTAGGAATGTGAGAATCCAGAATCTGCGTCCATGCAACACACAACAAAATATAAGTAGCGTCCATCCAAAAATCATCATGTAACATTAAGCACATGAAAGATATAAGCTCTTCATTTATTAACTATCTAGTAACATGAAAAGTAAATCTAATCCTAAAACAGAAATAAAATGCTGAAATGACAAGGATTAAGGTTAGAAATGCAATACAGACAATGGCCCATGGCATCAAATATCATCTTTGAAGAACAACTTGAGGATTTGGCCATTTGCAGGTAAATCAAGTGGTTCGCCATCCAATCTGCTCAAGTGGAATGAGTTTGGTCTAGCAATGTCTCGGATGATGTACGGTCCCAACCACAAACTGTCGAACTTCTTATGTTTTCCTGGTTTTTCATTCTTGCGATCCCAAAGAAGTACCATATCTCCAACCTGCAAAGGTCTAGATTGAGAGGATTTATCAAAGCTTTTCTTAATGTTAGATTGATTTTTACATATAGCGTCAAAAGCTGTCCTACGAGCTTCATCTAACTCCACAATCTGATCTATTCTATTTTGAACAACATCTTTATTAGTAGAAAAATGCTGAAGGCACTGATAAGCTGGAAACTTCAAGTGCATAGGTAAGGTTACATCCAAGCCATAAACTAATTCAAAGGGAGATTTACCAGCAACTTTCTTCTTAGTGATCCTATCTGCCCATAAAGCATACTTGATTTTGCTATCCCATGATATCTTATTATCTCCTACTATCTTCTTGATAATGGTTATGAGATTCTTGTTACTTGATTCAGCCAAACCATTACCCGGAGGATAGTAATTTGATAAATGAGATAACACAATGCCATACCTGAAATAGAAAAACGAAAACTCTGAGGAACTAAAAGCTTTGGCATTGTCAGTAGTGATCTTAGCAGGGACACCAAATCTAGTAATGATATTATTTTCAATGAAATCCATAATAACCTTTTCAGTGGCATTCTTAGCAGGAATGGCTTCAACCCATTTAGTGAAATAATCAGTAGCAGTTAAAATCCATGAGTAGCCATTGCTAGAATTTTCATGGAACTTCCTGATGAAGTCCAGACCCCAATGCTGAAAAGGTGCCTTTACAATGACAGGTTGTAGGGGCAAGGCAACAAGTTTCTGTTTCCCAGTGAACAGCTGACAGGCTTGACAAGTTCTAACAAACTTATGCACATCAGAAAAAATCGAAGGCCAATAATAACCAGCTCTCAGAATTTTGTGGGCAGTAGTTCTAGCAGCATAGTGACCACCACAAAATCCTGAATGAAACTCAGAGATTAATTTCTTGGACTCAATTTCATCAACACACCTAGATACTATGCCCTCAGGATTTCTCCATCCAAGGCCATCCTTCATAAGGCAATACTTAGTAGTTTTTAATCTAAGAGCCCTTCTCTTATCAACGACTAAATGGTTAGGACATGTAAGATTCATCAAGTAATAAACAATGTCCTTGTACCACTCATGCTCTCCTAATCTTTGCAACTTAGGCGAAGATAGATCGCTAAGACAAAACAAACCAAGAGTCTTTTCGTTACCTTCGGTCAACATTTGAGCCAAACCTTGGCCTTTGAGTAGCTTGGTGGGTCTGATCTCCAGATCATATTCTTGTATTTTAGTAACCCACCTAGCGTGAGTCCCAAAGCAATCGGTTTGAGTTAATATATCTTTAACAGCAGAATGTGGGACGAAAGCAATGATTTTAGGATAACCTACATAAGTTTTGAAATGCTTAAGAGACTTAAGTAGGGCATAGGCCTGCTTTTCCATGGTATTGTACTTTAATTCAGAATTTTGAAGCGCTTTACTCATGAAAGCAATAGGCTGCTCGTGACCATCTTTATTCTTTTGTAACAGGACATCAGCAATGGTATCTTCGGAAGCGAAAGAAAAAATCATGAAATCCTTGGAATAATCGGGACTAACTAAGACGGGGGCTCTTGCAATAGCGCATTTGATTTCCTGAAAAGCCTTTTTGCCATCTTCTTGCCAAACAAATTTTACATCTTTCTTTAGAAGACTTTGAATAGGCTTAGCTACTTCTGCGTAATTTGGAATAAACCTTCTAAGAAAATTTGTTTTTCCAAGGAAGGACTGAAGGGATTTAAGATTATGAGGAAGAGGAATCTTTTGGATTGCTTCAATTCTTTCAGGATCAATCTTGATTCCATCTTTAGAAATGATATGGCCAAGTAATTTCCCTTCGGTTACTCCAAAAACAGACTTAGCTGGATTCAAAGAAATCCCGTATTCTCTACATCTATCGAAAACCTGCCTAAGATGATTTATATGACTGATACCATCTTTAGAAAATACAGTAAGATCATCTTGGTAAATTTCAATAAATTTCCCGATTAACCCCTTGAAGGCATAATCCATAGCCCTTTGAAATGTAGCCCCAGCGTTGGTTAATCCAAACAACATTCTAATGTATTCAAAAGTACCCCATGGTGTGGTGAATGTGGTTTTCTGACGATATTCCTTTTTAACCCATACCTGATTATAACCAGAAAATCCATCTAGCATTGACATCATTCCAGAACTGGTTACTTTTTGCAACAAAGTCTCCATGTTTGGCAAAGGGTAATTATTTTTCTTGCATGCTAGATTAAGATTTTGAAAATCGACACAAAGCCTTATCATACCATTCTTTTTCCTAACAATCACTAGATTGGAACACCATGTCGAATGCCTTGTTTGAGCGATAATTCTTGCTGCAAGCATTTTTGAAAGCTCTTTTTGAACCAAAGGGGCTAACTTAGGATTAATTTGCCTAAGCTTTTGGCAAAAGGGTTTAGCATTTTCATCTTTTAAGGGGATAGTATGTTCCATGACATCTTCCCTATAGCCTTTTAATTCATCATAAGAAAATGCTAAAACATCTTGGTATTCGCGAAGTAAATTAGTTAACTTTTTTCTTTCCTCCACACTAGTACCTTTACCAATTTTGACAATCTTTGGGTTCACAGGAGTACCAATGTTTATCTCGAGATATTCACCTGGGTCCATTTTATTTTCCTCTCTCAACTTCGTGGCATCATGACGATCAAAGTGTTGCTCTAAGGCAACCACATTCCTAGGAGTAGGATTTATGATATGCTCATGATCAACAGATCCATCCTCCTCAGAATCTATCCGAAAATCTTCAAAAGTTCAAACTCATCTAGACTATTAAGAAAACGAATCACTTGCTTTTCATCATTAAAGACTTGCCAATGCTCTGAGTTATCTAGAACAGACGGTCTAAATATAACTTCCATTTTGATCTTATCCTTAATTACCTCATCAGATAACTGGAAGGTAGTAGCAGCTATGGCAAGTTCATCCGCCAAACTATTATGCTCTCTTGGGATAGCTTCAAGGTCAAGGGCATCAAAGTGTTCCATAGTATCCCATACAACATTTCGATAATTCCTTAATCTTTGATTTTTACATGTAAACTTATTTTTAAGCTGCATGATAAGTAAATCAGAATCCCCCTTAATGCTAAGCAACTTAATTCTCAAGGATGTTTCCAATTCAAGACCCAACAGTAAAACCTCATATTCAGCGACATTGTTGGTTGCTTCAAATTCTAATCGATAGGCAAACTTGAAAATGTGACCAAGGGGAGATTTAAGCACTATCCCTGCACCTTTACCATGCCTAGATGGTGCGCCATCAAATACATGTGCCAAACTTTATCATTGAGATCCTTAATCTTATCATCAGGAGGAATTATGAAATTAGACATGATAGCGTAATTCCCAATGTTAGATTGTTCTTTAATTATCTCGTTGTGAGGTCTCTTAGGATCTTCAACATGGAATTTTCTTTCGGGCTCTCTATTAAGTCTTACAAAACCATCACCTTTAGGAGAAGGAATCATAGCATATGACCAATTCATTTGAATACTTCCTGCTAGATCAGAGGCCCACTTTCTGGATAAAAGCATACCCCAGGTATCAAGTACATCAACAACAACAATATCCATAACAATCATGTTGTCTTGGTAAACTGATAGATGAACTTGTAAGTCTTTGATCAAACCACGCACTTCAATCTTCTTAGAATCCATGGCACATATATTATAGTAGGGTCTAGAAACTCTTAAGTTAAGCTGTTCCATGACCCTTTTAGTCCTGACACAAGCTAATGCACCATAATCCAACATGCAATTATTCAATTTATATCCATTAACCAACAAGGTGATAAAGAAAGGCTGGTGATCTTTGTTATCCCCATCTAAGCTTTGCAAATATATGGGAGCATCATGATAGTCAACTTCCTGGGTCTTCTGTTGAGAAATATTTACTTGGGGACCCTAAATAGCTTTTAGTAACTTATCTCTTTGGGAAGGGATTTTAGCAATCTTAGAGATAGGAACCCAGATTTTCCAATTGTTAAACCAACTTCCCAAATCAACATCTAATCCAGAGTTTAAACCAGGGTTAAAAGTTTGAGGGGGAATTTGATTCCTGCTCTGATCTTTATCCCTTCTTTGATAGGTTAGACCTTTATCTCTAGCAATTTCCATGATTTGCTCTGGAGAAGGTTTTTCACCATATAACTTAGCCAAAATGTCATCTTCATTTTCAAGGTTATTTATACTAAAAGCTGATGAGGGATTCATAACGTCACAACTATTTTCCTTGACCTCCATCCAATCATCCATAGACAGAGAAAACTTGTTACCTGCTACATTTATTTGATCACCTGCCCCAAACATTCCATTATCTAAAATTCTTCTAACGATGGGACAAGTGGCTTCTTCATGAAGAGCATCACAAACCCGACAGTAAGGTACAACATTATCGACCAAATTAGTAAGCGGATTAGGAGGTATCTGCTCACTAGATTGACCCTTTTTTTGCCAATTGTTATCTTTGTTATTATTATTTCTAGGTTGGAAATTTTGCGTTTTTTCTCTTTCCATTTGGACCAACCTATTCTGCAAAGTAGCTATCTCCTTATTATGATTAATTTCCATGCTTTCGATCTTTTGGAGCAATTTCTGAACAAGCTTGCTTTCAGGCTCTTGAACTGCTTTTCCTTTAGGTTCTTTTAGTTTCGTAGCAGCCCTATTGAAAGCTGGGATCTCAGACTTCCCAGATGCCGCCTTGTCCTTTTCAAGTTCTATTGCTAAGGCTTGGCAATCCCTATAATCATTAAGTCTAGCATGCCTCAATTCATAAGAGGGCTCAGGACTAAAGGCATCAATGTAAAAATCTTGGAGAGATTTGTCGGTAGGTTTATAATCTTGAGGTAATTCTCTAACAATATCATTAAACCTTTTGTTAAATTCTTCAACAGTTTCATTCTCTCTCTTTTTTATTATGCTAATAGCTTTCATGAGGTGTCTTCCTTCTCTTTTATCTCCATACTTTTCCTTAAAGGCATCAATGATTGATTGTAAGGAATTAAATGAATTCCGAGGCTTTTCTAAAAACCAGTCATGAGCATCGCCCTCCAAGGTTATAATAAAAAGAGTCATTCTAACATCTTCATGATCGAAATTATCAGAGCTTGCGTACTTAGCCATCCATATACTAAAACATCTCAGATGTGAATTAGCACTAATCGTGTTATCTCCATGAAAGCTAGGCAACTTATCTATCCCAAGCGTTGGAAGATCACTGGGATAACCTTGAATGTTAGAAAAATCGGAAGGAGCATATATATTCGTGATGTCGTGCCCAACTGGACTGGTAAAAAGCAAATGGATATCAGAGAGGGCTTCTTATCCGAGGTTAACAAGAAGTGTATGAGAAGAGACTATGTGTAATCGTATCCTGAGGGACCTTTCAAGATCAGGAGCAGGATTGCACAAACTGCTTGGATGTCTTCTAGTATACACTCTTGCAGATGATATATGAAGTGGAGTCGCCACCCGAACAGGAAGTGAAACACGGAAAAGCTTGAAAGGAGAGAGCTAAGGACGAGAGGAAAGAAACGAGATGAATGTCGAAGGAACCAAGGACAGAAAAAACTCTATCCCCGGCAACGGCGCCAAAAAATGTTGTTGCACAAATTGTTAGGACAACGCTCACATCGGGGGCTGTCACCTTGATCCCCGATCTCTCCGTTTAAGCCATCTCTCGAGGCTAAGGGGGGTAGACCCTATGGGACAAAGGCAGACCAACTGTGGACCAGTTGGGTTGGGAGACACAACAAGGCAAGACAAGCACTTGATTGATTTTAGAAGTTAATGTACCAGTGCCTTATGGAATTAATGATTAAATAACTGTTTATCAAATACTGCAGAAATATGAACTTTGTAATTCCACCATTAACAATCATTTATCATCAAATAACCTGAGCAAAGATTAATTTTACCAAATGCGAGATAATCAATAAATGCGCAATGCCTTAATAATTTTCCAGCGATTAAAATTCAAAAGATTAAATGCTCCAAATAACCACGCAATCTTAAATGCTAACCCGTTATCACTTTCATATAGCTAATCTTCAAATGAACATTTAAGCATGTTTAACCACATAAAAATGATAAATATTAATCCCCCACCAAAATTTTAGTTTTGGCAGAAAAGATACACCAAAATCGTAAATATGACCAATCCTTGAGCCAAGACTAAATCTGACAAAATATTTCAAATTTTTTATTTTTTATTTTTTATTTTTATTTTTAATTTAATTTAATTTTTTTTATTGGTTAAAATAAAAAAATAAAATTCTAAAATGAGAACAAACCTAAAAACTAAGAAAAACTATTTATGATTTTTTATATTTTATATTTTTTATGATTTTAAAATTTTAATTTCAAAATGAAACAAAACTAAAATCTAAATAAAATCTTAATCTAAAACTATGAAGGAACTTTTTATATTTTTTAAATTCTAAAATATAAAAATCAGAATAAAGCTAAAATTTATTCTAGACTATATAAAATAAAATCTAAATCTAAAACTAAGATCTAACTTAAAAAAAACCAAAATCTAATCTAATTTTGATTGAAATGAAACAGAACTTTTATAAAATCCTAAACTTAAAAAAAATAAAAACGAAATCAATTCTAATTTAAAATTAAATGAAAACACAAGAGCTTACCCTAACGCATACATACAAACTTAAAGGAAAATCGAAATTTCTGTTCTGGAGTATTTTTTCTATAGGTATGCATGAGGAATTTGATGGCGTTCGAGAGTAGAATGAAATGGCCGGAGAAGGTGCTGCGTAGGGAGAAGGAGGGAGACTTGTTGCAGGTCGAAAATGGGCAGAAGTATAGCAGCACACAGATAGATGAATAGGCAGGTAATCGATGCGAAGAAGCTAGTGTGGATGGGAGAAGAAAATGGCTCGATGGCCTTTTTTTTTTTTGGGCAGAACGTTGGGTATAGATGCTGACAAGAAGATTTCGATGGGAGCTATGGGGAAAGGCTGCGGGTGAAGGAGAGTTTGATGTGCAAGCTGGACAACGAAATGGAGTAGCGATGAAAGGAAATGGAGCAGCGTGGAGATGGTTGAGGATAAAGGGTGGAGCAGAAAGTGAAAGGGTTGAGCAGGCAGTGAAAACGCAGAGAAAGATAAGATAATGCGTAGGATGGAATATTTTCAGTGAGGAAACTGGGCAGAAGAGGAGTTTTGAAAGGCGACTGATCTGAGGGCGTGGAGAGCAGATGAGAGCCATGGTGTAGCATTGAAAAACGTAGCAACGTGAGGATCTTTACCCAGCTTGTTTTAAAAATTTCAAAAATTTTTCCTGCAATAAAAATGAAGCCTCGAGTAGCAGAGAACAACTTAATTAAAATTTTAAACCCTTCCTGCTTCAGGTTGCCTGATGGAAACCCTGAAAAACTTTTAAAATCTGTACCTGCAACCTGCAATGGCAAAAACAGAACACCCAGAAGTAAAATGTGCAAGAAACAAAATTAAAAACCCTCGAACCAGCTAAATAATTGCAATATTCACAGTTTACAGGCTCTAAATAGCCAGATTTGTCGATAATCCACAAACATTTTCAGAATTTTAGATCTACTATGAGGTACTTCAGAAAACCTCTCATGCATTCAAAAGATAAATTTAAATGATAAACCCAAGATTGAAACTGGTTGGGCTCTTCAACAAAATGCTTTTCAGGAGTTGGCTGGTTCAGTCGAGAATTTCCCCAAACACCCGTTGATCTTCACAATCTAGATTTCCTACACAACTCACTTCAACTATCAATAAAGAGGGAAAAAACAGTGATAAAATCCAAATCCATTGGAGATACCTGCCATTATTTTAAGAAATTCTATTACCATTCAAACCCTAGTGAGTAAACAAGATACCTGTGTTCAACATCACTCTTCATCAAGCTATTACCAATGGCTGAAATTAAATTTATCCAGAAAAATGAAATAGCTTACAACATTTCAGGAGAGTAACACCAGCAAGATTTCAACCCCAAAGTCTTTCTTTATTGCACAAGAAAAAGATTACAAGAGAGCTTTCTTCAGCACAAAACTCACAGATCGAATGATCTGAAATGACCCCTGACACCCTATTTAAAGGAAAAATTTCTCAATGGCTAGTTTGAGTGATCCATGTCAAAATGATCTTGACCGTCGATGAGGATCAAAATCTCTTTTAATCTCATCCGTCGAAATTTTAAATGCATTTTAATATATTAAAAAAATTAAAATCTTGCATTTATTTCCTCAAAACTTTGACTTATTATTATTTTATTTTTTCAATTTTTTATTTATTTTTAATTTATTTTTTAAATTTTAGTTTAGTTTATTTTTATTTTTTTATTATTTTTAATTTTTTAATTTTTGGACCCTCGAACTTAGCCTTTGGGAATTTTACTTAGGACTTAGGACCCATGAGGGGATTAATTATTTTCTAACCCTCAGGACACTTTACATCACGACTTTCACAATTTTACATCTCAAGGGGAAAAACCCATTTGACATAGACCCTCATAAACCACCCAGTTCTACGACACAAATATAATCTTAGTAGATCAAGCAATTTGTAATAACCTAACCAAATAGTTAGGATTATTTCCAAATTACTTTTACATAGACTCAACCAAGTACACTAGGATTCCCCTAAGATTCTAATGACAAAATTCATTCTAGCTTTGGGGTTAGGCTAAAGGAAAACTCTGCCAATCATGGATTGGTGAGACAAAAAACCTTCCAGAACGTAGATCATCACTAGAAAATTAGGTTTGCCTAGGTAATTTACATACATGACTCAGATCTGCTAAGATTATTTACAATTTACACATGCAGACTAGGTTTACAACATAATATGATCGGGCTGATGATGACTGTCGAATGGCACGGACACATTGATCAAGCGCTATCCCTTTTGTGAAAAAAAGGGGTGTACTGCTATGGGTAGTTGACACGTAGTGGTCAACAAGAGGTAAGGGAGGCTAACAATAGACATGCTGGCTAGTGCGCTTACAAGCAACATATAACAACACATGTAGGCTCACACATGTGGAGTGCTATACTTAATGTTACACATGTCAAGCTCCAAGGCAATGTTGTCCACATGCAAGTCTTCAAATGCAAGGGTGCTCAAAGATGTGTCTGTTGCTCCTCCGGCAACCCTTGTACTTCATTGGGTCCACTCCCCTTTGATGAAATTTGTTGCAACCTAAGCTTCCCCAAGCCAACTCCAAGATTCAATGCAGGCATGCAAGCTACCATATGCTGTTTAGGGTTTAATTGCCTCTTTTGGGATGCAAAACACTCCTCCTAAGTAGGGCATTCTCCAAGCAACCAACCATCTCCATATGGCCATAATGTAGAATGCCATCCAAGATGTTAGCAGATCTCCAATGCCCTAGGGAAGAATAATAAGCAAGCACCGAACTGAGGTCAAGTTCCTTCTGCAATGTGCAAATGCATCATGGATCATCTGGGGGCTGAATCATACACCATGTACCCCAAATCACAAGAAGTACCAACCAAACATGGTGTACACTGTAAACACTTTTGGAGTAACCCGTAAAGCTAACATAAGGGATAGTGGATCCTGGCATGCTTATTTGTATTCTAGATTTTGGGTGCATTTCTCCCAAGTTTGTTTTCTGTTATTAGTGCTATATTTATGGGTCTTAGCTTAGAGTAGTATTTTACGTTCTGCATCTTGGTTTATTTAGGAGTTATTTTCTGTGCTCCCCCTATGTACTAGCACTATTGTGCTCAACAGCCCCACTGACCTACCTCTGTGGTCATTTGTTGGGCATTAATAAAATTATCTTATCTTATCTCACTGGCCTTCACTTATTCTAATGCCCCCTCCTCTAATGACCATTTTATCACTTTTTTAATGCCCCCTACTTTAATGACCATTTTATTGCTTATTCTAACACCCTTCTTGTGTTTGAATATTATTAATTATAAAGTTGTAAAATGATTGCTTGAACTGTGGTCAAATAGATAGACATAAGAGCTTGCCTAATATCCTATTATTGCCCCATCAAATGCTTTCTAGGCAGCAAAGATTACAAATAATTTTATATATTTGTTTAAATTTGAAGCTATTAATTCATGTGCATGTACATGGAAAAAGTTCTCACAGAGGGAGTCTGGTTAAGGGGTGGGTGGATGACACAATTCATGTCCTAACGACATATCTATTTTTCTAGTTCTTGAAGTTGATGTGAATGCTGATTTATCTACTGTTTCAATGTTATTTTTCATTTTTTTGGGTTGTGGATACAATACCGGAACCTGTACCAGATATATCTTGAACTGATCCTGTACATGTCCATGCTATGTCCTCCCCCAGATACGGATCCATGAAGGATCCAAGATGTATTTGAGAAGGATTTGGATCTGATATGCAGTGGGTGTATCCCAGGATGAGGGGGAAAAGATCTGGTAACATAGTTCATAATACATCAATATTTTACATGTCTTTGATCTGGACCCGGGTATACTCATTGTCTTTGACCAGTTGCCACTGTCTTGTGTCATAGGCAGTAAAAGAGAAATAACTGCCAAATACTTTGAGAAGAAAAAAGAATATGATATTATTATGAATGTATGGACTCTATTAGTTGGTTAAGGTTTTGATGTAATACCTTGATATCTTCAATTAATATCTGGAGAAATTAAGCTAGACTGTTCGAGAGTGTTTGATTGCCAGTTGAGTAAATACAAGAATCCTCTCCTTTTGTTATTGATCGTGCTTCAAGTTCTAATATATGAATTTTTTTATCCAGCACTGCAAACCTTTACATCAGAGAGGCAATGGCAACAGAACTGCTGATTGGAAAGAATGATAATGTGGAAGGAGTACATACATTTTTTGGGGTTGATTTTCTTGCTTCTGCAGTTGTCTTGACAACAGGAACATTCATGAATGGAAAAATCTGGGTTGGTAGAGTATGTATGTCAGCTGGAAGAGCAGGCGAATCAGCATCTCAAGGGCTTACTGAAAATTTACAAGGTCTTGGTTTTGAAACTGATAGGTTAAAGACAGGAACACCTTCTCGTGTTGATTGTCGTACTGTTGACTTTTCAAGTTTGGAACGCCAACCAGGGGATGAACAGGTAGAACATTGCATTGGAATTTTGTTATTTGTTGATGATAACAGGATTGCTAAGTTTGTGTTGTTGATGTATATTATAGAAGTCTATGACTAAGAAGTCAATCTTTCTCTGAAATAGAAGTGAATATGTGTGTTGAATTGGATTTAACCAATGCTTGTTTCTTTTGTTAAAGATTAGAACTTTAAAAGAAGAAAGAGCACTGCCTTGCACTTCTTCCAAGCATGGTTATTTCTCTGCTTTAGATCTTGCAGCATTTTTGTTCCCAATGTAGAGATCAGATTGTTCTCTTTGGAAAACCTATCCATAGGTATCATTGTTCTCTTAATTGTTTATGGCTATTCAAATTTAATTATCTTATCTTTACATCAGATAGAAAAGAGCATCTGGCAAAGTACAGTTTTCTCCGACAAAATTATTTTAAATGAGACATGATGAACATGTTTGTTTCATACAGTAAAAAGTGAGTTATTGGCTTATTCGAAGAAGATTTTAGAAAGGGGAGTGCATATTCGTAGGGAAATTTCTCTGGACCAGCTTGGCAGTACCAATCCATATATCAGACCACACGTTCTCAGAGTGCTAGAGAGATCATCTCCAGACGATCTTAGAGTAGAGTACCTCCTGGCTGTCAGACTGCCTCCCAGTCCCAGAGGAGCAGCCAAAGATCCATTCATAGTTTCCTTATTTCGACCTTAGATGCTAGGAGTATCCCTTGTACATTCCCTCCCTGCCTTGGATCATACAGGCGGACCCCCTGATGGTTCCAGATGACACCAACAGCCAGCCAATGCCTTTGTTTTCCCCATTGGCCCTTGGCCATCACTCGCAGGAGATCCTGACATCATTTGCCTCATCATCTGATCTCTCTCTCTCTAACTCTCTCCCTCTGTTGACAGGTTCTTGAGTTGTCCAAACACATAGAGTATTCTATAACACTGTACCTTTGCCACATTTTTTCATACATTATACATATGTTCTGATGTTATATCTTGTAAGCTTCCTTCTTTAAATTATTTTCGACATTTCTAGGAGTTGTGCTTTGTAGTATACCCGGGGGAGGATAATATGGGGGACATAGAGGGTGCGATGTTCCTTTTTCTGGTGTTCTTTATGGATGGACTTTCAGGGTTGGAGGCAGACAGGTCACAGGTGTAGGTTTACTTTGAGAGAGAGAGAAGTGGTGTGCTCCTCTTGATGACATCTCTAACACAAGTGATATGAATGAGTTATATATAATTATGATTCATGAATAATGTAGGACTCTCTCCTTGTTCTAGATAGATAAGAGGTAAGGGAGGCTAACAATAGACATGTTGGCTAGTGCCCTTACAAGGAACATATAACAACACATGTAGGTGGGGAGACATTGATTTGTAGTCAGGAGGACTACAAACTAGGGGCAGGATCCTTGAGGTGCCCAAACTCTTGGATCATATCTGGCTATGGGAGCCCTTAACGACAGTAGCAGAATGGCAGATGTTGGGTGGAGCAAAGTGTAGTGGAGCATTAAGGCAGCGCTTGGGTGCAGAAATCTGAGGCAACGCGATAGAGGTTGCAACAGTGCGAGATGCATAGAGGTGTATGCAGCAGCGCAGTGGGAGCAGAGAGAGCATAGGATAGCAACATAGGAAGCTTCAGTTTCACAAGGCTTCCAGATTGACTGGGATGTCAGTATTTGGGAGAAGTCAATTACCTACTTCTTGATAACTGAGTTGCAGTGCAACAGTTAGTAGTGGCAGTGCTAGGGGCAACATGGGAAACATATTGAGAGGGAGTTGTAGTTACAAATGTAGCAGTGGCAGTGGCAGTGTCATGGGACACAGTACAAGATGCAATAGTGCAGATGATGTGAGGCAGGAGGCCAAGCATCAACACAGGTACCGGTGTGGAGAATCAATGTGATGTTTCAGTGATGGAGCATTACTAGAGCACATTCCTCACTAAGAGGGAGTGTTGATCAATGTTTTAAAAACTGGCCGTTTCGAAACCGAAACGGTCGAGTTGATCCGAGTTGATGCTGTTGGGAGTGACCCGGCCTTGGAAACGGTCCGGTTGGCCGAGTCACCCATGACTCGGCCAACCCGACCGTTTCCAATATGACTCGGCCGAGTCACAAAGGGACGGCCCTCCACACGTAAACAGCATTTAAAAATTGATTTTTTTGGGATTTTTAAATTGTTTAATGTTTGTTTTGGATCTCAAACTGTTATACCAACCACTGTCTTACTAGAGCTCTGCTATATCGTTATAAGTTGTGCATTATTGTCATGCATATGTATAGATTATATATATAGTATATACTGTGTCAACTATTATGTATAGATTACTGCTATGTTTAATATGTATACTGTTATGTAGGCTGTGTATACTATGTAAACAACCAAGTCAAGAGATCAAGTGTTGAATCAAGTTGTTGATGAGAAACTGCACTGTTCTCATTGGCGTGGTGCATTTATTTCTTGAAGTTACTCACTGATATACAAAGTGATTACTGCCACTGTCTTATAGTGAGAGTCAACAACATATATTGACAATCGGATGTCAATGTCTTGTAGAAGTTTCGTTTATGCAATAAGGTATCGTCCAAATTACAATTGAAATGTCAAACGATGCCCTGGATGAGGGCCTACTCTTGCACTCAACAGAATACCTAAGAGACTCAAAGTTACAAAACAAATTAATGCAAAAAGGACCTAAACAGTACTATGCTGCTGGTTATAAGGCCTAAAATCTGCAGTTAATATAACTTTTCCTCAAGCCCTACTACACATGTCCGAGCCCTAAACACTTTACTTGAGTCTTCAGTGCAAATGATTATCCACAGTCAAGCATAAGTCCTGTAGTTCATTGTTAGTGGATGTCGAGTTCTTTGGAGCAGGTCTGTAATAAAATTCTGGGTGTGCAATTGAAAAGGAATCCCAACCGAATCACAAGGGAAAAAGGAAGAGAACAGATCTTAAGGATAAAATAACCCTAGAGTCTAGACTCAAGGTAAAACAACACCAGCGGATCAAAAATACAATAAAGTTCTGAAATTATACTCAAAGAATTACCCAAACAAATTCCATTGGAACACACAAAGGAATACAAATTGAAAATTTGAAACCCTTACCTTGACACCTATAGCTACTGTATTTTTTTTTCACTGTTCTGATGATGATGATCCAGAGATTGGTCGAGATGATCTTGGCTCCTCTGGCAGTAGCTACTAGCTAGTAGTAGTGTAGCTGCTAGCAGTGCTGCAGTAGTACTAGTATTGGAGTCTGGTCACCATCACAATTTACTTTTGTTGTAGAGGCCATTTCTAGCCTCCTTGGTTATTTGTATTTTGTTTTGAGTCTTTGATCATGTATGACAGTTGACTATGTAATTGTATTGCCATTGGGTACCATTTTGATATAATGGATTGGTTCATGAGCCTACTTTGATCATATGTTGTCTTCCATCTATATTATAATGCTGTGTGTTTGGAAACATGAATGAAAATCTTTAAAATTATGTTTAAAATATTTAAAATTATGTTTTTTAATAAAAAAAACAAATATTTAATGTATTTTTTACAACGACCGAGTCATTGAAATCGAGCCGGCCGAGTCATTACCGTTTCGGAGTCGGAGTCGGAGTCGATCCTCGGCCGAGTCGGAGTCGATCCTCGGCCGAGTCGGAGTCGGAGTCGGAGTTTTAAAACATTGGTGTTGATTAGTGGTAGCATCAGATGTTCTCTAACCATAAAAATTGGTGAAGAGGCTAAGGCACATAAGATCTCCAAGACCTAGAAATGGTTTGGGGAAATTCCACTCGGTTGGAGAGATATTAAAATAATTAATATTTTTAATGGGGTTTCTAAGTCTAAACTTAGGAAAATTATTAATGGGTATTAATATAAAATTGGGTGAGAATGTTCTAAATGACATGGATCAAGCCAAATCTAATCTTAGTCGTTGATTAGAGACTTAATCTCGGCCATTGAAGACTCAACAGGAAAAGTATAAGAGGAGACTTGAGGGTCAGTTGGAGATACACCAAATTGATTAGTCAATTTGATTTTCTGGAGCGACGTCTTGCTGAGAGAATCGAGTTAGTGGTCTGTTGCCGCGAGGGGCAGTTCGGCATGAGGTCGAGAATACATAGTAGAGGCAGAGATAGTGCCAGAGAGACAACGCAAAGCTTGAAGAGGTTGACGCAGAGGCAAATGGGAGCTACGCAGAGGCTGAAGAGGCCAACGTGGGTGAAGCATAGGGTCTGGGAGCCGATGTAGGGAGCCAAGTAGCTGCGCAGAGGCTTCAGTAGCTGCGCAGAGGCTAGCAGAGCTGACACAGGGCCAAGAGGCAGTGCTAGGTGATTTTCGTGGGGCAGACTGAGTGTGGGTGAGCCGAGAAGGGTGACAGAGTCCCTATAGAGTGATGCAGAGCAACAAAGAAGCTTGGAGCAGCTTTTGCTGTCCAACTAAGGAGCTACAATTGTTGCTGTGAGATCGTTCATCCAGTGATTGATCAGCTGAAATATCTGTCTCCGAGGAGAGGTACTACTGCCAAGGCCATTCTCTGTTGGGTGAGCCATTTCTGGCACCCTAGATGTATTCAAAAACTGCATAATAATAAAACCCTCATATCTGCTGCACTGGTTTCTCTGCATTGGGTTTTTCCGAGGACGATTGTCCAAAAATAACGGTGTCCCTTGTGTGTTTGTATCAGTTATTTCAATCGCTGTTCTGTATATGAGTTAAGGTTTCATTTGTGTTTATTTTTAGTATTTATATTTATAAATAGCTTGTTAATGAAAAGAATAAGTAGGAGAAAATAAACCAGATAATGCAGTAGGGATTTCTAACGTGTTAGACTTAGAAATTTCAACATGGTATCAGAGGATTGCAGTTCACAGGAAGACTGAAGGCACTAGTAGTAATCTGAAGAATTTGCAGCAGTAGCAGCTGTCCCGAGAGACAATGCTCTGCCAGAGCAGAAGCAATAGAGAAGAAGTGAGGCAGAGGGCCTACATCATCATTTCGAGCCAGGAGGATGGTCAGCGTAGAGGTAGAGGGGCAGATCAGACCTACGCAGTGCCCGGTCATCTTTCTCAGCCAGGAAGGATTGACGCTGTGGCCAGGAGGAGCAGATTTTGCCATTGTTGGGATTGCGCAGAGCCTAAAAGGCTCAGTTTCTTCAGTTGTCGGGGCTTGAGGAGTTGTGGGTAGATTGTGATTGAGAAGTTGGTGGGGTGTTGTTTCTGTCAGTGCAGAACAATACCTAAGGGGATAAAACCAAGGTAGAGGAAGTCGCCACCTTCACGGATTTCTAGCCAAGAAATCCAGATCCAAGTTGCAGTTGCAAGGAGGATTGGAGAGGAGCGGTTCGACATTTGGCGGGAGGATTTCCAGGAGGGAAATTAGGACTCAGAGGGAGATTTCCAAGAGGGAAGTCGAAACTCAAAGGGAGTACAGAAGAGGAGCGGAAATTTGGGTACCAGAGGACAAGTGGTTCCCTAAGGCTTTGATCTTTGGCCTAGGGAAAAGTGTCCAAATTTATTTGTACTTTTCTCCTAAAGTGACTTTATAAGTGGTAAAGTTATATTCTAATTTAAAGGTGACTTTATTAAAGTCAATGAAGAATTAGAAAGTGAAAAAGTGACTATGGATATAAAAGGTTAAATGGATCTTTATTTAAGTGGGTGAGTTAAAAAATAGAAAGTGAGAATTAAATGCACATTTATTCTCATCCCTAGATCTAAATGAATCTCAACCATTAGATCTTAGGGTAACTCAAAAGGTCATTTAGAGAAGAAAAGGAGAAGAGAAGAGGAAAATATCATTCATTCTTTCATGAGCATTTGAGAGAAAGAGAAGAGAGAGCAAGGAGAAAATTTCTGAGTAGTGAGAAAGTGAAGGAGAGCAACAAGAATACATTTTAGCAAATCTGGACAACATTTATTGGGACGCTTCCCAAGGAAAAATCATACAACAGGAGAAAGGCACAGAAATCGAGGAAGAGGGACAATACATAAATCAAGGAAGAGGGACAGTAGCAAGGGCACAAATTTCGAGGTAGTTGTACTGCTGAAATTTGTACAGTCCGTACAATGCATACAAGTTTTGGGCACATTTTTCGAGGTAGGCCTTATAGCATTTAATGCTGTCAAAATTTTTGTTTTGGTTGTTTGTTGATTGGCATGATTTTCGAGGAGAGTTCAAGCACGGAAATCGAGATAAGTTGTAATTTGTGGTTGCTGGAAATTTTACTGTGTATTTCAGTGTCTCTATAAAAGCCTTTTCAGAAATAAAGAGGAGCTCTCAAACTGGTTTTCCCCAAGAGTTGTAGGGGGTTTTTCCAAGGTCACATTGACCGAAAATCACTGTGTGGCTGTCATAATTTTGCTGTGTTTTATTTTTGTAATTTCAGCGGTTGTGAAATCTCTAAATTTGTGTTTTCAGAAAAGTATTTTCATTTCCATATTTTAGAGTTTTTATCATGCTTGGATTTAAAAATAAAAGCATGGAGTGATAAGGAAAACTGATAACCGGAGTGGGGGTTGAAATTTCTTCAAATGGTAGTGAACAAACTGAGGGATCAGGACAGGTTGGACGGGGATTTCAACTTTGTCATCTGGAAGGCCAGGATTGTAATATTCCTAATTAGCCATGGCTAATTGGAATATTCGATTTTGTTTATTTTTGCCTTCTATAGTTATTATGAATAAAAAAGGTGAGGGAAAGGGGGTCATGACTCACCTTTAGAATAAAAGTCGCTTCCTAGTAGCACAACGTTGTGACTTAAAGGGGAGCCAAGGGGGCCAAAGGGGGACGCAGTGATGGAGCCCACGCAGACACTTGGAGGGACTGCGCAGAAGGGACGAAACACGTGGCAAGAGAGGAATTACACTGGAGAAGGTGGGCCTTGGGATTGAGAGAGGCAAAGGCTATGAAAGAAAGAGTATCATCCTCATTTTGGCCATCAGTTATGAGAATTTGAGATAGTCACTTCGACTTAGAGCACGCTGGCTGTTTAGCTAGTCTGCAACACTGTTTAGTGCATTGAGTGTCTCTGTTCGGAGATCTCACCCTTAGCCCCGGGGGACTTCGAGTGCCTGCTCGGGCAAGGTATTTCCATTAGCATTTCAGCAGTAGTTTCATCAGCATTTTGGCAGGAGGATTGAGCACCTTGGAGGACTGCGCAACACTGAGAGGGATGACGCAGTTCTTTCTGGCAGGAGTTCTGGATTGAGGGTTTGCAGTAGGATTTGTGCTGGGAGATTGAGTAGGGGATTAGCCCTTGCATATTGGAGAGTTCTGGCAGAGGTTTTAGGTAGATTTCTGGAGGGTTTCATTCAGTGGCAGCGCAGAGCATTGAGGCACTACGCAGAACCCCAAGGGGGTAATTTTCGGGGGTTGGCTATTCCAGGAAAGCTTTCTGGGTTTTTATGGGTTTCTTGAGTAGAGTCCGATTCCAAAGTTTCAACATTTTCCGAGGGGAACAGCCCCAAATCCTCATTTGATTTCCAGCAGCAGCAACAACACGATAGTTCACTAGCAGCTTCCACACAGTTCTGAGAGAGGCCATTCCTTTGCTATTCTGAGTATATTTCTTCACTTGCCTTGTGCAAGTCGAGGTGCCATCCTTCTGATCACCTCCTGTACTCATTCTCTTGTTCAGTATAATAAGATGGCTTAACATTTCTCTCTGCATTTCTTGAGTATCTGCTTATCTTGCACATTTATATTATTATATATTGCACCTCTGTTATTTTTATCATTTTGAGTTTCCCGGTTATTATATCATTTGTACGTATTTGGTTGGAGATTACTGGGGTTTTGGAGAATATCTCTGAAACGGGATATTACAAGGATCCTGGCAATCCTGGATTGACATTGCATCAAGGACTTTGCGTTGAGAACCGTGGCTATTCCAGTCGACCCAGTTGAGAATGAAAAGTATGAGGATGCAATGGCGAGGGCAAAGTGCATGATCCTAGACGGGGTCAAAGACCATGTCATACCACATATTGCTAAAAAGAACACAACAAAGGAGATGTGGGATACTTTGATAACCTTGTATCAAGGCACTTCCGTGCAGTGAGCGATGCTATTGGAGAATCAACTGCGATCGTATCAGATGCAGAAGGGAGAGCAGATAGATCCGTTCCTCAGATTGCAGGAGATTTGTGACTAACTTATTTCCGTGGGGTCTACATCTGATCCGAAGTTCATGGTGAGGACCGCCTTGAATGTAGTCTTCGAGGAGTGGGAGACATTTGTCCAAAGTATTTGGGGCAGGGCTACTCTTCTAGGATGGGAGGAGATATGGGCAGCTCTTCGCCAAGAAGAGATCAGGAGGTTGACCAAGGCGGAGAGTAGTGGAAAGGGAAGTCAAATCAAAAAAGTGGAGGATGCGTCTCTAGCATCTGCGGGACAACAAGGGAAGAGGAAGAAGAAGGACATCTCCAAGGTGAAGTGCTTCCATTGTGGGGAGATGGGTCATTATGCATCCTAGTGTCCCAGAAAGAAAAGCAAGGGAGAGGCTTCCGACTCCAAGGCAGCTCCAGCTAAGGCGGAGAAATAGGTCAAGACTGATGATGATTGTGCCATGAGTGCTCATGCACCTCTAGAGAAGAGGTGGGGAGAGACCGAGTTATAGTCAGGAGGACTACAAACTAGGGGCAGGATCCTTGAGGTGCCCAAATTCTTGGATCATATTCGGCTACGAGAGCCCTTAATGACAATAGCAGAATGGTAGATGTCAGGTGGAGCAAAGTGTAGTGGAGCAGCAAGGCAACGCTTGGGTGCAGAAATCTGAGACAACGCGGTAGAGGTTGCAGCCTTGCGAGAGGCACAAAGGTGTATGCAACAATGCAGTGGGAGCAGAGGGAGCACAGGATAGCAACAGAGGCAGCTTCAATTTAACAAGGCTTCCAGACTGACTGGGATGTCAATGTTTGGGAGAAGTCAATTACCTACTTCTTGGTAGCTGAGTTGTAGTGCAGCAATTAGCAGTGGCAGTGCTAGGGGCAACATATTGGGAGGGAGATACAATTACAGATGTAGCAATCGCAGTGGCAGTGTCACGGGCAGCAGTAGTGCAGATGATGTGAGTCAGCAAGCCAAGCATCAACACAGTTACCGGTGTGGAGAATCAGTGTGATGTTTCGTTGATGGAGCATTACTAGAGCACATTCTTCGCTAAGGAGTGTTGATTTGTGGTGGCATCGGATGTGCTCTAGCCATGAAAATTTGTGGAGAGGCTAAGGCACATAATATTTCCAAGACCCATAAATGGTTTGGGGAAATTCCAATCGGTTGGAGAGATATTAAAATAATTAATATCTTTAATGGGGTTCTTAAGTCTAAACTCTAGAAAATTAAAATATTAATGGGTATTAATATAAAATTGGGTGAGAATGTTCTAAATGACATGGATCAAGCCGAATTTAATCTTAGCTGTTGATTAGGGACTTAATCTCGGTCAGTTGGAGATACACCAAATTGATCAGTCAGTTCGATTTTCTAGAGCGGGGTCTTGCTGAGAGAATCTAGCTAGTGATTTGTTGCAGTGAGGGGTAGTTCGGCATGAGGTCGAGAATACATAGCAGAGAGGCAGAGATAGTGACAGAGAGACAACGCAAAGCCTGGAGAGGCTGACGCAAAGGCAATTGGGATCTATGTAGACGCTGAAGATGCCAACATGGGTGAAGCAGAGGGTCTGAGAGCTGACAGAGAGAGCCAAGGGGCTGACGTAGAGGCTTCAGTAGCTGCACAAAGGCTAGCAGAGTTGACATAGGGTCAAGAGGTAGCGTTGGGTGATTTTTGTAGGGCACACTGAGTGCTGGTGAGCCGGGAAGGGTGACGCAGTCCCTGCAGAGTGACGCAGAGATGCTTGGAGCAGCTTTTGATGTCCAGCTAAGGAGCTGCAATTGTTGCCGTGGGATTGTTCATCTGGTGATTGATCAACCGGAATATCTGTCTCCGAGGAGAGGTACTACTGCCGAGCCCATTCTTTGTTGGGTGAGCCATTTCTCGCACCCTAGATGTATTCAGAAACTGCGTAATAATAAAACCCTCATATCTGCTACACCGGTTTTCCCGCATTGGGTTTTTCCGGGAACGATTGTCCAAAAATAATGGTGTCCCTTGTGTGTTTGTCTCAGTTATTTTAGCTGCTGATCTATATATGAGTTAAGGCTGCATTTGTGTTTATTTTCAGTGTTTATATTTATAAATAACTTGTTAATGAAAAGAACAAGTAGGAGAAAATAAACTAGATAATGCAGTAGGGATTTCTAACGTGTCATACTTAGAAATTTCAATAGGGATCTCCCTTCATGATTGTTGTGTCTAGGACTATATTGCTGAAGAAAGATGTCGACATCAATTTCAGAGCTGGGCGAAGGTTTCTCAACTAAGTAAGGCCGAGAGGGGGATGCAAATTTCTTGTTGAATGAGAAACAAACGCTGGCCCAGGTCCCTAGCACTTCAGACCTGATGTATTTTGCAATCAGGAGATTGAATTTATTGATTTTCTGAGCCAACATTCGATTGCTTAATAAGGCCGATTGCATCTTGCAGAGTTCTGAAGATTGCATTTGTTAATTTTGTAGCTGAGGGGCTGTGATTACTGTAATAACGAGATGTGACTATACAAAGGTGTATATCAGTCAGAAGGGAGCACAAGTTGTCCAATTGCTGAAGGTGTCCTATAAGTTTGTGGCTGTAGCAGAGGTTAAAGAGCAGAGAATTGGATGGGTCATTCTCCTATATTCCATGTTGCTGAAGTAAACTCCAAGCCTGAGCATTGTATTAAAGCCACAACTATCTCGAACTTGTGAGCCAATGGAGTCGGAGCTCAAGATATACTTGTAGCAGAGCACTGCATGAGAAGGTCAAAACATCAATAACTTCAGACTGTCCGTGGACATAGTCACTGTGTGTGGGAGCAATATTGACTTGCCTGTGCATGCATTTTGGGCATGATTAAAAGCTGTTATAGTGAGACACTCATACAATGTAGTGGCTTAATCTGGAAACGCCTTGATTCTGCATTTGGTCACCAAATTGGAGGGTGCCTAGCTGATCGTCATTCCAGGTTCCATCGTTCTTTTCTATTCCATGTACCCTTTATATTTCAAAAGCTGCTTGTGCGATGTTATTGTGTAAATTTCTGGGTCTGGGTCAAATATAAGTAGCATCAGTCTATTTTTGAAGTTTTTTGGTATATACATCAATTGTATTGGGAACAAAAATCAAGAAACAGTTACAGCATGATCACCATCTAACTGTTGGACAAAGCACCCCAAAAATGAACACATCCAACACACTTGGGAAGTCATTGGTAAAGCAGGGGCATTTTTTTTCAAGGGAATACTACAATCAGAGTTGTTAAAGGGCAGATTATCTTAAGTATAGGGCTGGACTGTTAGAATTGGTCAGTCTTATGTTGACAGTAAATGTGTGGCTGAGTGAGAAGTCCATGTATTGAGTCAAATACTGTTGCAATGGTCAGTAAATGTCCTAAGTGGTGAGCAAAATTGGTTGCTAGAGTATGTCAATGTTTTTACATGCTACTGTAGTAGCCTTTTATTGTCATTTGTTGACTAATTGTAACTGAACTGACCTTATTTCCATATATGTTATTAACAATGGAGTATTTAAAACATCTCATACACCAACACAGTGGTCCCTCAATGGGCTGCAATATAGATCAAAAAACAAAATTGGCCAGCAGACCTTTCTCAAAAGAGATCCATGCCATTCTTAACCATGAGCAGCCAAGAGATTTGCAGAAGAAGCCAGAAATAGGACACAAAATCTTTGCACTTGGGACTGATTTGAAACACATGAGGGTCACAGTGAAAGCCCTTTTCAAACTGGACGAACTAGACTCACTCCTTTCCAAGGTGGGTCAGTCGGAGGGGAAGAAGCTAAGTTGGGCTTTAAAACCTGCCATGCTTTCTCTCATACAACACAAGTTCTTGGAGAAGCCTTGTGAAGGGGTTAGACTTCCAGTTGCATCTTGTCTCAGTAACAACATGAGACTAACTGCCCCAATAGATCCTTACAATGATAATGTTATGAGGAGATTTTTCAGATTGATAATAGAAACTTTCCAGGACTTGGACAACAGTGCAGGCTCTACCTTTGGGAAGAAGCTTGAGATTCTAGAAATCATGGCCATGGTTAGATCTTATGACATCATGCTTGATTGGGGGTGCGATAACTTGATCCATCAGATGTTCCAATGTTTCTTTAACATTAAGAAACATCACACTGAGGCGGTCAAAGAAAACATGTTGTCTATTTTGTCTTCAGTTATGGGAGATTGTGATGCCATTTGCAGGTAGTTGCGGGCTAGATTGTTGACCATTTGGAGGAGAGAACAACTGGTTTCACCTCTTGCTTATGAACTGGACAAAAGGTTGGTTGAGAAAAACATTGGCTTGTTCAGGAGACAATTGACTAGGGAGGAGTTTCTCAAGTTTGGTGGATCATGCAGCAAGAATGGGATGAGGAGGAAGGGTCTTTGCTTCATTTGCAAGGGACCTTGGGGACTTGATCACTCATGCTTGAGTAACACTGAGGGGATGATAGAGGTAGAGCAAGAGGAGATTCCTTCTGCCTCTCAGGGTGAGGATTCTTCTTTGGATGAGTCCATGGGTTCATTTGAGGATGCCTCTAAGGAGCATGAGTCATGTGGAGTTGTTAACAACAGGCCAAATTTATATTCAGGTGTGTATGGTGAGCAGTCAATGGACCCTATGGGAGTCACCAGTGATGATTCAACATGAGCAGCGTATGGTGGAGCATGAGTCGGCTGAGGAGGATGATGTGCACAGTATGCCTGATGAGCCTTTTGGGGTGAGCTCGTTGGAGGCTCATATTGAGCCTGTGATGGAGGAGGATGGACAACCACCCTGGGGGTCAACCATTGATGAGGAGCAGACAAATGTACAAACACCTAGCAGGGTGGTAGTATTTGTAGACACTTGTCCTCAGGAGGTGTTGGAGGCTGATAGGGTAGTTTTGCAGGAGGCTAGTAGACGACAGGAGCACAGAGTTTCTGATCAGAGGAGGGAGGAGTTGTTGGAGATGGTGGTGCATCCATCTTTGGGCCTACCCATTGATGCAGTGCAGATAGGTGCAGTGGCAGTTGGTAGAGCTGCAGTATTTCCAGGCTGCAACCCTCTCCAAGAGTACATAGACAGGGCTTGTAGCACATCTTTGCCACATTTTCCTATTATTGAGAGAGGGGGAGGTTTCCTTAGACAAATCTTGTGGATTGACCATATAGAGCATCCTAAGTTGAGCAGGGACCCATATAAGCCTAGCAGACTTGTTTCTTACATAGGTGTCCATGGATTGGATTGGCGAGAGATCATGAGTTGGTACCCTATTGATGGAGTATCATTTTTAGTCAGGAGAATTGCAGTGCAGGAGCCCTTAGATGTGAGGGATACTACATGCTCTAGTTGGCAGCAGGATGTAGGCTGGCCACTCATTAGTATTTCAGCACAGCATCAACATGGTGAGATTGACCTTGGTCTATGCCAAGGGTTGGATTGGAGAGAGGTGATGAGTTGGTATGCGGTGGATAGAGCAACACTCGTGATTGGAGTTATAGCACAATAGGAGCCATGGAGCATTGATGCTTTTTCTTGGTGGCATTGGGGTCCAGGAGGATCGGTTGATGACAGGTTCAATCAGGGGATGGTTTGGGATCCGAGCATTGAGGGGTCCATTCATGGTGGGTTGACACAGAGGCAGAGCATCACCCAATGGTTCATATGGGATCTGGGCATTGGGTCTTAGTTGCATTGGGCCACTAGATTGGTCCACAGGTTGGGATTGCTTGTGGGCAAGCAATATTGGGGTGGGAGGATTTGTAATGATCCTTTTTCTGGTGTTTCTTATGGCATGGATAGGATGGACTTTCAGAGTTGGGGGCAGATAGGTCACATATGTAGGTTGGCATCCTCAACGGGCCCTGGGGCTTTTGGAGGGGTCTTGAGGGGTTTTTATGAGGTCTGATGGCATTTGCTTGGTATATTCCATCATCTGCATAGTTTGCCTTTCGTTCCGTGGCATTCCAACAACTTTCAAAAAACAGAGTTATTAATGGGCCTGACTCAATTAATTACGCTTAAGGTGGCATTTCGAGAGGATTACTTGGCAGAACCAATGTTGCATGAAGCGGGGACGAAATGGGGACATTTTTTGGAAACGGGGACGAGGAAGCATCATTTTCCAAAAATCTAGGAACCGAAGCATTTCGGAAGCATCTACTATATATATATATATATATTTTATTTTTTATTTTTTTGCATTGATATTAAAAAAACATCCAAAATACCAAATTAGTTGTAGAAGACATGAAAACATGCATATTTTTACATAAATCAAGATAGATATGGCATCCATTGTATATCAATGATTAATCATTCCAGCATCAACCATCTACAATCTAGATTCCTCTTCTCTTGTCTAACCTTTGCCTCTACTTCAATTCTATAGGGATTTTAGTCAACATTGCCTAATTTTGATCAAACAGCTTAATCCAAGCCTTATAATATGGTAGAGAAAGCTTAACATGCTTGATCAATGATTTTGACTTGAGTGAAGGGTACATAATTGCTAAGGCCATGACAAAAGAGTTCAACAATCAATAACACCAACACTGGGGGGGGGGTACATATAGGGCTTGTTGCTCTTGATTAAATGCCAATCACATGCCCTCATACATGATATAATCCAATGAAACGCCACAATCCCATTGATCCTGAAAACTGTTAAGTCTACTGAATTTTGAATGGGATATGAAATTCTATTTTCTCCATATGAAGTTCGATGAGGTTGGAACCACTCTCAAACATCCTGAGTCATTTCATGGTAATGTTAAAAATTTAAGTAAAAGGATGGAAATGAAAGATAAAGGAGAATGTCACTTTTATTTTAAGAATTTAACATTACCATTAGGGAGCGCCTTGGGAGTATTCAGAAAGTGTAGTTCCTCACAGAACAGTTCGAAATTCCCAAAAACAAAAAAATCCCTGCAAAACCGTCCACCTTCTCTTGGATTTGCTCGTGATCCATGGTGGGTACATGCTCGAACCTCCATGGATCCGCACCCGATCCTTTCTGGATCTGCGGATCGGGAAATAGGAACTGTGGATCGGGTAGTAGGAGCCACGGATCGGGGCCCCACGAATCTATTTTTGCAGGAACTGCCAAAAAAAGACGATCCATGGATCCGATTTTCCGATCCGCAGTTCCGCCGAAGGATCGGTGGTGAATCCGTACGGGACGCGGATCTGCCTTTGGATCCTTGGGGAGGGGACAATTCCTGCAACACTGGGCAGAAAACCTTAGTGTAAACCTTATATGTTTTTTTTATGTTTTTAATATCTAATTCACTATAGAGATATACCTCTAATTCATTATTCTACATCTTTTTGTTGACATATATGTATCAAAATATAAAAAATATATGTTTTTAATATCTAATTCACTATAGAGATATATGTTTTTAATATCTAATTCACTATAGAGATATACCTCTAATTCATTATTCTACATCTTTTTGTTGACATATATGTATCAAAATATAAAAAATATATGTATTATATAAAAACGTTCCGGGATTCGCTCCCAAACCGGGAGCTTCTGAAAATGTCGCTCCCGCTCCCCGCTTCCACTCCCGCTCCCAAGTAACACTGGTTAAGCTAATTTCTGCAAAGTTAGCAAAATATCCCATTCGTGACATTACATTGGTTCTTTACGGAACTGGCCGGTTCGGTACCAAACCGGCCCAGACCGGTTTCGCTAGTCCGCGGGTCCCATGGCCATGCGGCTAGGCAGTTAAAAAAATCGTTTATTTTAGTTTTTTGATTTTGATTTTATTTTATTGGTTTCTCTATTTTTTAAACCTAATCTAGCCCCCCTAAAAGCTATTTAAACACCCCCACCCCCTCTATTTTACTCACACTATTCATTCGAGAATCTTGCAATTCTTGAGCTGAGTTCGGTGAGGAGAATTTGGAGAGTTTTTTGCAGGGTTGTTCTGAGGGAGACTTTTTGCAGATTTGAAGAGCTGTTGGGTTGGAAGATTTTTGAGCTACTTCAAAGATTTATTTTTTCTCAGAGATCTTTGGATTTTCTTCAGTGGATTTTGCAACTGGTGGAAGAATTTATTTTTATTTTCTTGGGGTTGCTACATAGCTGATTTTGGAGCTAATTTTCTCCAAAATATTTAGAGGGTAAATCAAGAAAATTTCTGCTCTTTTTTTTGTTCTATTTTTCTCCAAAAATCAATGATTTTTTTCATAAAAATTACAAACCACAGTGTTT
The DNA here is from genome assembly GCA_031772625.1 of Pinus tabuliformis. NCBI lineage: Eukaryota > Viridiplantae > Streptophyta > Pinopsida > Pinales > Pinaceae > Pinus > Pinus tabuliformis. The sequence continues at coordinate 89,880,632 of CM062807.1, read as the reverse complement.
TTATGCAGATTTGTAGGGGCTGCTCTAGAGCTGATTTTCTTTAGCAAATTAGGAGGGAAATTCAAGGTATTTTTTTCAACCATTAATGTTCTGTTTTTCTTCCCTTAAAATTTTAAAACACCAATTTTTTGATGCAGAATTCAGAATTTCAGATTTGTAAGTGTTTGTCTAAAAACAAATTGTGGCTGTTATTTTCTTTTATTTTTTTCTCAAAAATTGTTGTAATTTGCAGGGTTATTTTGAGAGATTTCGTTGGCAAATTTATGAAGGAGATTTTGGAGTTGATTGAAGAGTTTATTTTCAGATTGGTTGGAGCTTCTTCTCTTCTCAAAATTTACAGATCTTCTCCAGGTATTTCATTGTTTCTACTCCTCTTTTATTTTTCTCTAAAAAAATGTCATAAAATTCTAAAAACCATAGGGTTTTCTATGCAGATTTTTCTTTTCTTCCCCATGGCCCCAAAAACAAGAATGATCCAGCTTGGGTTCACTGTCATTTAAATGAACAAGGGGTAAAAGTCTGCAACTATTGTGGGAAAAAAGTTAAGGGTGGGGGGATCCATAGAATCAAAGAACACCTAGCACATTGGAGAGGGCAAGTAAAACCTTGTGAAAATGTTTCTGATGATCTCAAAGCAGAGATGCAAAGTTTAATTGAAGCCTACAATGAAGAGAAGGGGAAAAACAAAAGACTTAAAAAAGATATAGCCAAAAGTCAAAAGGATGATGCTATGTTTAGTGACCCTGATTTTGAAGATTCCTCTAGTTTCCCTGCTAAAGTTGGAGAGGGTAGTTCAATTGGTTTAAATTTGAAGAGGATAGCAGCTTGGAAAGGGATTGACTCCTTCTTTGTACCCCGCACAACCCCTGGTTCTCAACCAACCCTTGATGTTGAATGGAAGAAAATAGAGAAGGAGGTTGCATATGAATGCATTGCTAGATGGTGGTATGACGCAGACATACCTTTTAATGCTATTAATTCTGCTTATTATCAGCCCATGATTGATGCCATAGCTTCATGTGGAGCAGGCTTAAAAGGCCCTAGATTCCATGATATTAGGAGGCCACTTTTAGAAAATGAGTTCCAAAGAATAGAAGAGTACCTTATAGAGTTCAAGCAATCATGGACCAAAATAGGATGCACGATTATGTCTGATGGATGGACTGATGGTATATCTCGCACCATACTAAATTTCTTAATTGCTTGTCCGAAATGTACTATGTTTCTCAACTCTGTTGATGCATCTGATCAAGTGAAGGATGCACAATTGCTATTTTGTCTTTTGGATGAAGTAATTATGGAATTAAGGGTTGAAAATTTGTACAAGTTATCACAGATAATGCTTCTAACTATGTTGCAGTGGGAAAGATGTTGAAGGAAAAACACCCCACTATTTGGTGGTCTCCATGTGCAACCCATTGTTTGGACCTCATGCTTGAGGATATTGGCAAAATTGAGTCGGTGAAGAAGTGTGTGGAAGATGCAAAATCCATAACTAGGTACATCTACAACCACTCACAGGTTTTGAACCTTATGAGAAAGCACACAGGGGTGAAGACCTGGTTCGATCAACCATCACATGATTTGCAACCAACTTCCTTTTGTTGCAATCCCTTGTTCAACAAAAAACAAACTTGAGGAAGATGTTTTCATGTGATGAATGGAATTCATCTCAGTGGAACGAAAAGGTAGAAGGGAAACAGATGGTTGACCAAGTATTTGACAAAAGATTTTAGTCAAAGGTAGAGGAGATTGTGCTATTTAGTGAGCCTCTTGTCAGAGTTTTGCGGATGGTGGATAGTGATAAATGTACTATGGGTTTTGTTTATGAGGCCATGGATCAGGCCAAGGAACAAATAAAGGCAGTATGTTGGGATAAAAGACAAAAGTAAATTCCTCTATGGAGAATCATTGATGAAAGATGTTGGAATTTTTAAGTCTATCCGTAAAAAATTCTTCCTGTACTATCTGATTTATTTCTTCCTACTTGTTCATTTACTTAACAAGTTATTTACCATGTAAATACTAAAAATAAATACAAGTACAGTATCAACACATACATATCATCAACTGAAAGAAACAAGAACACAAGTGACATAGTTATTTTTGGACTAATGTCCACGGAAAAACCCAATGTGGGAAACCAATGCAGCTATTAGAGGGTTTTATTATTAAGCAGTTTCAGAATACAATCTGGGTGTCAGAAATGGCTCACCCAATCGAGAATACGCTCGGCAATAGTACCTCTCAGTTGGAGACAAATATTAGCTCCAATTTGCCCCACGAAATCTCCCAGTGTTAGCCTCTCTGGCCTTGCGTTAGCCTATCTGGCCCAGCGTCAACCTCTCGGGGCTCTGCGTCAGCCTCTGGAGCCTTTGTGTCTCCCACGCTGGCCCTCCTTTGGCTCTGCGCAGCTCTTGGCTGGCTCTGTGTGGCCTCTCGCTGGCTCTGTGTGGTCTCTAGTTGGCTCTGCATCAACCCTCTCCCGGCTTTTGCGCTGATGCTCCCGATACTATCTCTGCCTCTCTGCTACTGTATTCACTGCCCCTCAGCTGCAACTCTGATCACTCCTTCGATTTCCTCAGCAAGCCCTGCCCCAGAAAATTGAATTGATGATCAACTCGATGTGTTCTCCAATTGACCCTCAAGCATCTTCTTATACTTTTCTCGTTGACAATTCAACGACCGAGATTAAGTCCTTAATCAACGACTAAGATTAGCTATGGCTTGATCCATGACTTTTGGAACATTCTAACTCAGTTTTATATTAATTCACATTAATATTTTATTTTTCCTAAGGGACTCCATTAAAAATACTAATTATTTTAATATCTCCCAAACTGGTTAGATTCTGCCTAAACCATTTCTGGGTCTTGGAGATCTCATGTGCTTTAGCCTCTCCACTAATTTTCAAGGCTAGAGCACATCCGATGCTACCCCAAATCAACACTCCCTCTTAGCGAGGATTGTGCTCTAATAATACTCCTCAATGAGTATTACTCTGATCATTCGGAATTGGTTCCTGTGCTAATGCTAGGCCTGCTGCCCAACATTCTCTGCACTACTGCATCATGTACTGCTATCCATGGCCTTGCCATTGCCACTGCTGCATCCGTACGATAGCTCCCTCTGCATCCGTGCTACTGCCCATGGCCCTGCTACTGCCACTGCATCCCCTCTCATCATGCTGCATCGTGCTCCTCATAGCACTACCAGTACTAATTGCTACACTGCAACTCAGTTACTAAGAAGTACGTAACTGTACAGTGATGTGTGGTTTGACAGTAAGTCACATGGGCGAAGCCCGGGGAGACCGAAGTTCAAATCTCATTGAGTACAATGACCTGCTGTGATGGCGGCTAGAGGGGCGGATTCCCCTTTCCCGTGAGTCTGCTCTTGCTAAAATCATAGGAACTTAGTATACCCGACTTGCAGGTGGTTGGTTATGCTCTTGGTGTTATAGTGGCAGCTATGAGGTTTGATCTTGGGTCTCCCATTGATTAGGCCTGATAGTTACCGATTCACCATGTGGTTAAAAAAAAAAGAAAAAAAAAAAGGAAGTACGTAACTGATCTCCCAACTCTGACATCTCTGTTAGGCTAGAAACACCCCTGATGCTGAAGCTCCTTATGTCGCTGACAAGTGCTCCCTCTTTGACCTCTGTGCTGCTGCAACAACTCTATGCCTCTCGCACCGCTGCCTCACGCTGTCTTGGGATTCCTACACTGTAGCCCTCTTTGTCTCTCCATCCGCATGCGTCTCTACCGACATCCGCTAGTCCTACTACTCCTCTTCGGGGCTCCTGTAGCAAGTTATAATCTAAGAGGTTGGGTACCTCGAGGATTCTGCCCCTCATCGCCTGTTGTCCATTAGACTACAGCTCGATGTTTCCCCACCTCTTCTCTCGAGGTGCATGAATACTCATGGCACAGTCATCATCAGTCTCCACTTCCTTCTCCACCTTAGTTGGTGCAGCCTTGGTCTCAGAAGCCTCCCCTTGCTATTCTTCCTAGGACACTGGTTCGCATAGTGACCCAGTTCCCCATAGTGGAAGCACTTGAACTTGGAAGGGTCCTTCTTCTGTTTCTCCTACTTTCCCGCAGATGCGAGTGCCGCATCTTCTTCCTCCTCCTTCTTGATTCTGACCCCTTTTTTGCTACTCCCTGCCTTGGACACTCGTCTGATCTCTTCTTGATGAAGAGCCGCCCATAGTTCCTCCCAATTTGGAAGGCTCATCCTGCCCAGTATGCTCTGGAAAAATACCTCCCAATCCTCCAAGACTGCGTTCAATGCGGTCCTCACCATCAGTTCCTGATCCGGTGTGCCCCCTATGGAAGTTAGCTGATCACGGATCTCTTTCAATCCACCGAGGAAGACATCTATTTGCTCTCCTTTCTTCCTCTGATATGACCGCAATTGGTTTTCAAGTAACATCCTCCTCTGCACAGAAGTATGCTGGTACAATTTCTTCAGGGCTCCCATATCTCATTTGCCGTCTCCTTCTCAGCAGTGTGTGGCACCACATGATCCTTGACACCATCAAGGATGGCACACTTTGCCCTAGCCATTGCCTCCTCGTACTTGTCATTTTCAGCTAGGTCAACCGGGATCGCTATTGTTTTCAAGGCGAAGTGTTTGATGCGATACCTGTCTAGAATGGACACGATCCTGGCCTTCCAGACTACGAAGTTTGAAGCTCTGTTCAATCTATCGTGGTCCCTTAGCCCATTCATTGCCATTTCGCTGCTCCTCTTTCGACTCTTTCAAGTCTCTCTACTTCCCGTCTGGAAGTTCTCGGTGTGATTCTCTTTGAGCCTCGATTTCCCTCCTGGAAACCCCTCTGCCAATGTCGAGATGCCCCACTCTGATCATTAGTGCAACTGCACCACTGATTCGGATTTCTTGGCTAGAAATCCTCGGCAGCAACTCCCTCCTCCTTGGTCTTGCCCTGTTAGGTACTGTTCTGACCACAGTATCCCACTAGCTTCACTCCACAACTTACCCACAACCTCCTATGCCTCAGCAATTTGAAGGTTAGAGCCTCTAGGCTTTGCACAATCCCAACACCAGCAAAATCCGCACCTCTTGGCCACGGGCTTCAATCCTTCTTAACTGAGAAAGATGACCGGGCAATGCGTAGGTCAGGGTTGCTCCTCTCTGCCGCTGGGCTAATCCTCCTCCTGGCTCGAACTGATGACATAGGCACTACGTCACCCCTTCCTTGCTGCTTTCTGCTAGGAACAACTTCTGTCCCTAGGGATAATTGTTTCTGCTACTGCTTGCTCTGCTCGGCTGATGCCCTCAGTTATCTTGTGATCTGCAACCACCCTTTGATACCATGTTGGAATTTCTAAGTCTATCAGTCAGAAATTCTTCTTGTACAATCTGATTTATTTCTTCCTACTTGTTCATTTACTTAACAAGTTATTTACCATGTAAATACTGAAAATAAATACAAGTACAGTATCAACACATATAGATCATCAACTGAAAGAAACAAGAACACAAGTGATATAGTTATTTTTGGACTAATGTCCCCGGAAAAACCCAATGCGGGAAAACCGGTGCAACTATTAGAGAGTTTTATTATTAAGCAGTTTCAGAATACAATCTGGGTGCCAGAAATGGCTCACCCAACAAAGAATGCCATCGGCAGTAGTACCTCTAAGTCGGAAACAGATATCAGCTCCAATCTGCCCCACGAAATCTCCCAGCATCAGCCTCTAGGGTCTGTGTCAGCCTCTCTGGCCTAGCGTCAGCCTATCTGGCCTAGCGTCAGCCTCTTAGGGCTCTGCGTCAGCCTCCACGTCTCCCACACTGGCCCTCCTGAAGCTCTGCGCAGCTCTTGGTTGCCTCTGCGTGGCCTCTAGCTGGCTCTGCGTCAACCCTCTCCCGGCTTCTGCGCTGATGCTTTGGTACTATCTCTGCCTCTGCTACTATATTCACTGCCCCTCAACTGCAACTCTGATCACTCCTTCGATTTCCTCAGCAAGCCCTGCCCCATAAAATCGAATTGATGATCAACTCATTGTGTTCTCCAATTGATCCTCAAGCCTCTTCTTATACTTTTCTCGTTGACAATTCAATGGTTGAGATGAAGTCCCTAATCAATAGCTAAGATTAGGTCTGGCTTGATCCATGACTTTTGGACCATTCTAACTTAGTTTTATATTAATTCACATTAATATTTTATTTTCCCTAAGTTTATACTTAGGGACTCCATTATAAATATTAATTATTTTAATATGTCCCAAACTGGTTAGATTCTGCCCAAACCATTTTTGGGTCTTGGAGATCTCATGTGCTTTAGCTTCTCCACCAATTTTCAAGGCTAGAGCACATCCGACTCCGTAGACCTTTATATGCAGCCGACTACTACTTAAATCCAAGGTATGTAATTTTGGATTTCAATTCTCATTGCTTATAAGTTATAAGTTTTAACTTTTAACTTTTAGCTTTTAGCTTTTAGTTTTGTTGACTTGATGAATATGTTTTTGTTTTCTGAATTTTGAAGGTACCATTACACTACAAATTATGAGGCTACTGGGGAGGTTTTAGGGGGATTGTATAAATGCATTGAGCGCATGGTCCTAGATTCCAAGACTTAGAATCAAATTCATGACAAGCTCTTGAGTTTTAGTGAGAGTCTTGGTACCTTTGGAATTTCTATGGCTATAAGAAATAGAGCAAAGAGTCCCCCAGGTAAAAATTGTTAAAATTTGCAATTTTTTTTTATAATTTACTCATTTGATTTCAATTTGAATTTTGTAATTGTTGAGTCTAAGTTTCAATTTTCAAATTCATTTGCTAATACTTTTTTTCCTTCCACTCTTTTTGCAGCCTATTGGTGGCAACAATTTGGTAGTGAATGCTCTCAATTGCAAAAATTTGCAATTAGAATTTTGGTGAGACATGTAGTGCTTCAGGGTGTGAGCGGAATTGGAATGTGTTTGAGTGTATACACACTAAGAAGAGGAACTGTTTGGACCAAAAACAGTGGAATGACATGGTTTTTGTTCAGTACAACCTTAGGTTGAGGTGTAATCAATTGTTGAATAAAACCTCTGAAACAAGCAACATTGTCTTGGGTGACTTTGATCCAACATTAGAATGGGTTGTGGAGTGTCAAACACCAACGTTTGACAATGAAGACCTTTCTTGGTTGGACTTGCACTCACCTCAACAGGATGCAGAGGCAGATATCTCAGAAGCACTAGTAGCAGCTTTAGGGCCAGGGGAATCAAACCATAATCCCATTCCAAAGTTGGATGCTACTAATTCTTCAAATGAAGAAGAGGAGGATGAGGAGGATGATGATTCTAATGATGATTGATGATTTGATCATTGATTTACTATAGTCGTAGCTTGTAGTATAATACTATGATCTAGCATGTTATTTTGGACTATAAAGGCCTTTTAGAGCCTGCTTCATGATGTTTGTAACATTTTTGGTTCAACGATGTTTTGCACTAAGTGCTATTTTGGTTATATGCAGTATTACTTGCTATATAAATGAGAACTTTTGCATATTTGTGTATAAACAGTTTGGATTCATATGGATGTACATGAATATATCTGTTTTTTCTTTAAAATATGAATATTTTTTTTTATGTGTTTTTGGTAAGCCAGTTTTTTTATTTTTTATTTTTCGGTTCCGACCAGTTCTCGGTCCACAAGGTTTTTCGGTTCAATGACCGGTTCGGTTTTGATAACATTTCTACCAAGAGGGGAGCATATTCCTTCATACGGGTGGCTCCCACCATCCACTAACCATTCAATGTCCTCTTTTCTCCTACGTTCGGTCCTTGCTTTAGCTCAAAACTTTAAGTGGGGTCCCACAACCCACTTTTCCCAAGTAGTAATCCAAAATTTGACAAAATTGACAATATTGCTAAGTGGGAATATCACAATTCTCCCCGCCAAAATGTTGCTTGTCCTCAAGCAACTACAATGCTGGATGCTGAAGAATCTTCTCACCCTCCCAAGTAGCATCCTCCTTGGGTAGGTTCTTCCACTTGATCAAAAAATCCCTGATGACCCTGCTCCTCAACCTCCTCTCCTTGCTGTCTAAGATGGCCTCAAGCTCTAAAACCAGGTGCCCATCATCATCCAATGGAGGTAGCTCCGGAACTGCTGTCACCTGCTGGCCCAGTACCTTCTTGAGGCACGACACATGGAAGACATTGTGCACTCGGCTTCTCGACGAAAGTTCTAACTCGTAGGCCACCTCACTGACCCTCTTGGTGACTTGGAAAGGCCCATAAAAACCATGGCTGTAGCTTCTTGGCCCTCTTTTGCTTCAACGTTGACTACCTATAGGGCTGGAGGTGCAAAAAGACTAGGTCCCCCACCTCAAAGTGTCTCTCAACCCGGTGCATGTTTGCATACATCTTTTGCTGGTTTTGTGTTGTCTGTAAGTTATCCTTGAGAGCCTTGAGAATGTCCTGGCTCTCCTGGATCCAATCTTTGGCCCTTGGGGCCCGACTGTGTCCAAAGACAATGTCAGCAAAAGATAAAGCATCATAACCGTACAAAGCACAGAAAGGTGACATGCCGATGGACATGTGATAGGTAATATTGTAGCAGTACTCCCCAAAGGGTAGCCATCTTTCCCATGCTCGCCGTGGCCCTGTCACATAGCTGTGCAAGTAACCCTTCAGCCATTTGTTGATGATCTCAGTCTGCCCATCGGTCTAGGGGTGGTAGCTGGTGCTGGGTGTAAGCTCTATGCCCACTAACCTGAAAAGCTCCTGCCAAAAAGCCCCCATGAAGCAGCTGTCCCTGTCACTCACTATGGTCTTGGGAAGACCATGCAACTGGAAAACCTCCCTGAAGAACAACTTTGCAACCTGCGAAGTAGAGTACTTGGTGGGTATAGTGAAGAAGTGGGCATACTTTGTCAATTTGTCCACCACCACATAGATGCAATCACGACCCTACACCATGGGAAGGCCTGTGATGAAGTCCATCGAGATGCTCTCCCATTTCCCCTTCAGAATAGGGAGCGATTGCAACAACCCTGCTGGATGAGTCAACTCCCCCTTGTTCCTCTGGCAGGCCTCACACTCCTGTACATGCTTCAGCACGTCCCCCTTGAGGCCTTTCCACGAGAAACACTCCCTAACTGTCCTATAAGTCTTCAAGAACCCCTGGTGTCCTGACAATGGTGAATCATGGGTTGTGTGGAGGATTTTCTCCTTCAATTGTGAACCAAGAATCAAATAGATGTGCCCCTTGTAATAAATAACATCTGCCATCACGCGGTAGCGCTCATCCCCATAGGTGCCCTCCAAGATCTCACACGCCTGACGATCCTTGGAGTACTCCACCAACAACTGTGCTTTCCAATCATGACAAATGCTCATGAGGGAAAGTGTTGCGGGCCTCCTGGATAGGGCATCTGCCACCACATTGTGCTTTCCCTTGATATACTCTATATCAAAATTATAGGCCTGGAATTTGCTGACCCACTTCTGCTGCTTGTCATTGAGGTCCTTTTGCCCAGAAAGTGGCAAACATTGTTGTGGTTAGTCTTCACTCTAAACCTGTTGCCCACCAAGTATTGTGGGAATTTGGCCAATGCATGCATAATGGCCAACATCTCCTTGTCGTAAATGGAATACAACCTCTCATGCGGAAGGAGTTTCCGGCTCTCAAAAGCGATGGGATGGTCATCCTGGGATAGAATTGTGCCAATGCCTTCACCCAATGCATCGCAGTTAAAGGTGAATGGCCGAGTGAAATCGGGGAGGGCTAATACCAGACAACTGCTCATCACCTCCTTGAGGTGTTCAAACGCTGTCTGTGCCCTATTTGTCCATGCAAAGGCCCCCTTCTTAGTCAAATCCGTGAGGGGAGCTGCCAACTGTGAGAAGCCCTTTACGAACTTCCTGTAATAGGTGCATATGCCCACGAAGCCCCTTAACTCAATCACATTCCGGGGTACTGGCCAATCCCGGATGGCCCTAATCTTCTCCTCATGCACCCTCATGCCATCCTCCCCAATAATATGCCCCAAATAGAGCATCTTTGTCAACCCGAACTCACACTTGGACAACTTGGCGTAGAACTGTTGCTCCTCTAAAATACACAACACCACCTCCAAGTGTTGTAAATGCTCCTCCCAAGTCCTGCTATAGATCAGAATGTCATCGAAGAATACTAGTACAAACTTTGGCAACTACCCACAGAACACATGGTTCATGCAGGATTGGAAAGTCGCTGGTGCGTTGGTTAGCCCAAAAGGCATAACCAAAAACTCAAAGTGCCCATAGTGACATCTGAAGGCCGTCTTAGGGACGTCCTGATCCCTCACTCTGATCTATTGGTACCCCAAATGCAAGTCTATCTTGGAGAAGTACTTGGCTCCTCTCAGCTCATCCATCAGCTCATCTAGGGAATTCAAAATTAACAATTTCTCTGCTTGATAATTGCTTGTGATGCACTTTTACTTCTTATCTTATAGTCTTTTTCTTCTTTAGCTTATTAACGTGTTCTTTCATCCAGACAATTACCAAAATGTATAATAAAAGACAAGTGACACAATATGTAGGCTTCTCCAGCCAGGGCCAAAACCTCTCACCTCTTGAGAGGAAAACCCGATCAAAATTCTTCTTCTAGATCTTCAATTGATAAGTACCAAGACCATGACACAGACCCTTGAGTCTAGTATCCTCTCAAGAACCTTGTCACCAACCTTGATGCTTTACCTCTTCCTTCCTTTGCCTTTCTTCTTGATCTAAAACTGCTCCTTTTCGGATCCTTCTAGAGAAACTTGGTCTCTATCCTTTTCGTTGCACGTTCACAACTTCCCAATAGAATCTCAGTCTCTAGGTCTTCTATAGAGAAACTTAGTCTCTAGGTCTTCTCTAGAGAAACTTGGTCTCTACTTCTATCACCCAAAAGAGTCCTTTTCTTGCTGCCCCAGAAGAAAACTTCACTGCCCCAGAAGAAACTTCGCTTTTCACTGGCCCAAAAGAAACATCGCTGACCTAGAAGATAGTCCTTTTTCGCTGATCCAGAAGAAACCCTAACTTCACATTTCCTAGAAGAATCCTCTTTCTCCTTTCTTTGCACTTATGTTCCTTTTCTTCTTTGCTCATCTATTTCTTCTCTTCTTCGCACTTCTTGCAAGTCGAGTTTTTTTATCTTCAAATGGAGGATGAGTGTGTGTATATATACGCCTTATCACATGTCCTTTAGGCTAACATGTCTGTTGGAGGTAGGCCAACCTTCTCTATCGTTTGTAGGCCAACTTGAAGATGTTTGGTGACAAGTTCTTGGAGGATACTTTACATAGACAATATTGACCTTTTACAAAGCGTAACATGACTCCATTTACATGACAATGACACTTTTATGACTAGATGAATAAACCCTAAAGACTCCCAATGGGAGTCTTGACTCAAAAACAAAATCCCTTGCTCATGAAACCCATGAAGCAAGTCAATATAATAATTTCATCTTTTTTATTTACATCTCATTACATAAAATCATAATTACATGTCATTATGAAGACTAGACCTAGTTACACTTTTCAACACTCCCTCTTAACTAGGGAGGTATTCATAATGGTACGTTGGACATTCTCAATATGAAGAATCTCTCATAAGAAGAATTCAGATTTGTAACTCATTTGTATAGCATCATACCAACAAACATTGTTATATAGCAAGGCCTTGACTAATAGCTCTATCTCTCCACAAGATCAGAGCACAATGCTGGCGAGACCAATGATTTATAGATATACTCATCATTTTCTCTCTAGGAACATACCCCACCTGAGTTCTCTCAGGATATGCTCCATAAGGACTATTCTTTTCTTGGACTCCCCAGTCCCAAAAGAATATCAGTCCTCCATGACTACTTTTTCATGGGATGCCCTATCTCATCCCATAAGAGCATCGGATGCCAAATGATTACATAATCCTCCATTCTGTCTTCCCAAGTGAAGATTAGAACAACGTGTCTATTGCTCCTTTTTATACCAGGAGGTTTTATTCCATTAAAGGAATGTACTCATTCCTATCACAGAGGAATGTACCTAAGCTTCCAGCTTAGGAATTTCCAAGTTTCTTCCAAGTAAGAAACTTTTTCTCAGGCTCCCTCTTAACTAGGGACCTATAACAACTCTTCATGTGGAGATCCTAAAACAATCAGCTGCATGAAGAGCTCCTTTCTTCGATGTGATGGATTTCGTCTACAATAACGAGTTTTCATCCTTTGGGAACTTCTATATATAGGGCATAGATCATTCATCACTTTTGTTCATGAGTCAGTGATGTCCTCAACTCATCAAAAAGTAATCTATGAAATTTTCCATTTGGCTTTGCTTTATGTCATTTTGCTTTCATGCAATATGTCTGGAAGGACATTACATCCTTTTATATGGTTTGCTTGGAAGTCATTCACAGATCTTCCCTTTGACAGTTTGTTAAAATTGGCAACCAGGGCCAAACTCCATGTGGGTCACCTTATTTATGGCAGCTGATACTTTTCTTGGATTCCTCTCATTAAGAGGTGTAGGATTAATCTAACAATCATCCGATTTCGACATGTATTCATGGAGATATGAATTTATTTGTATTTCTTGACAATTTGTCAAGGTCGGTTAGTGAGTAAAACAGTGATTTTCGCCCCCAACTTATCCTCCACGATTCATATAAAAGAAGGATACCTTGTGGTATTATTCCACTCATCTCACCACACATCTTCTCTCTCTCCTACGCATTAGAAGCAGTGTTGCACACATCGCGATAAAATCGGAAAATCGCGATTTTTTAAATTTGCCGATTCAAAGCGCGATTTTTATCGAAAAAATCGCCCATTTTTTTTTATAGCGATTTTTATCGAAAAAATCGCGATTTTTTCTGTTAAAATCGCGGGGGGCGCGGGCAGCGGGGTTTTATATGGAAAAAACGATTTTTTTTTTATTCATTCAGCAGTCCGCCGCGGAGGAGAAGGAGAAGAAGGGAGGGAGAGGGTTGCCGTCGGTTGTGGGAGCGAATCGAAGCGATTTTAGGAGGAATCCAAGCCAAGATCGCCAATTTGTCCATAAACCAGGTATGTAGATTAATTTTTTTTTGTTTTGGTTCAATAAAAACTTTGTTTTTCATTGTTTTTAAAGAATTTTTGGAAAATTTTCATTGATTTGGGATGGGTTATTTGTTATGACTATGAGAACCAATTTTTGATTTTTATTTTCTCATTTTCTTTAAACATTGTTTATTTTTTTTGATTTTTCATTGTTTTTTGGCATTTGGTTGGGTGACTTGGGTTTAGAAATTGGGATTTTGGAAATAATTAGCTTGTAATTTTGCAAATGCTAAATTGTAATTTGTATTTACTATTATCATTTATGTAATCCTAAATTCCTATTTCCTAATCCTTATTTTTCCATAGGTTTGCAAATTCAAAATTCAAAAACAAACATGCCAAGGAAATTGGATCCTTTCTGGGAATATGGTGACCCTAAAACTCCGAATGATAGACAAAACTTGTATTGCAAGTTGTGTGGAAAGGAAATATTCGGGGGGGTGTACAGGTTGAAGTTCCACCTTGCACAAATCCCTGGACGTGATGTGGGGCCCTGTCTAAAGACAAATGCTGAAATTATCCAAAAAGCCATGAGAGCATTGGGAGAATTAGAGCACACTAGAGACGCCAAAGAAGAACTCAAAAGGCAACTAAAAAGGTCAGTTGAAGGAAGTGGGCCAAGTGGCACAGGTTCTACTGCAGCGTCAGTCAATCCGTTTGCTGCATCATCATATTTTGTTCCTCGAACCACACCTGGTTCACAACCAACTATCGGTTCAATGATGAAAAGAACTGAAAAAGAAAAAGCTGACAAGTTGATGACAAAATTTCTCCTCTGGAGTGATATTCCTTTCAGCATTATAAGGAATAATCCATTTTTCCAACCTACTCTTGATGCTGTTGCCAGTGTTGGCCCGGGGTACAAACTCCCTTCTCTTCATGATTTCAGAGGCCGGCTTCTTCAAGATGAAAAGCGTGACTGCACCCAAAGATTGGAGGATTTTAGGGCATCATGGGCACAAACAGGATGCACTGTTATGTCAGATGGTTGGACTGACCAAAAGGGGAGAACCCTTATAAACTTCTTGGTTAGTTGTCCCTTGGGGACTATGTTTATCAAATCTGTTGATGCAACTCATCAAATCAAAGATGCAAAAAATTTATGTGATTTGCTGGATGTGTTTATTTTGGAGGTGGGTGCAGAAAATGTTGTCCAAGTCATAACGGACAACGCTGCAAATTATGTTGCTGCTGGTAGAATGCTTATGGACAGGCATCCTACTTTATTTTGGACACCTTGTGCTGCCCATTGTATTGATTTGATGTTAGAGGACATAGGGAAAATTCCCTTTGTCAAAGAGGCTGTTGACTCATCAAAAACCATCACAAAATTTATTTACAATCACACATCTGTGCTTAGCTTGATGAGAAAATGCACCAACAACAAAGAGTTGGTGCGCCCCGCCATTACATGGTTTGCGACGAGTTTCATATCTCTTCAATCCCTCTTGAATTCTATGTGGGATTTGAAGAGAATGTTTGTTTCAGAGGAGTGGCGTTCTTCGCCAATGAGCCGCAAACCAGAAGGAGAGGCCGTCTGCAGACTTGTTTCATACCAAGAAGACTTCTGGGCGGGAGTGCAGGAGGTGTGCGCTGTCACTGAACCTTTGGTAAAGGTTCTTCGGTTGGTAGATGGTGAGAAGCCCGCAATGGGCTATTTGTATGAAGCCATGGACAGGGCCAAAGAAGCCATTCGGTCCTACTATGATGACAAGGGAGATGATGGGTTCCAGAGACAACTCCTTCTATGGAAGGTCATTGATGAGCGATGGAACAACACACTCCATCGTCCCATTCATGCTGCTGGGCTTTTCCTGAACCCTGCATTTTCTTATGCATGTGGGTTTAATTTTGATGTTGAGGTCGTGGAAGGATTATTAACCTGTGTCCAGAAGATGGTGAGATCTTCAGAAGAACGTATGGAGATCTCTAGACAAATTGAGCAATATAAGTTGTCAGGTGGCTTATTTGGCTTTGATATGGCTGTCATTGATAGGACGGTTAAAATGCCAGGTATTTTTTAGTTTGTAGTATGTACTTTGTAACTTTGTTTCAAATTTCATTGTTTCTTCAAATTCATTGTTTCTTCAAATTCCATTTTTTTCTTATGTTTATTTAAAATTTTATTTGTAATTTTGTTGTAGACGCATGGTGGAAGATGTATGGTGGCAGAGTACCCCTTTTGCAAAATCTTGCCATACGCATCCTCAGCCAAACATGCAGCTCCTCGGGATGTGAGCGCAATTGGAGTGTATTTGAAAAAATACACAACAAGAAGCGCAATAGGTTAACACTTAAACATTTAAAATATTGCAAATTTCCAAATAAATTTTTGAATTCATTAAAGTTTTAAACAATATTTTTTTTATAATATTAATTATTAATTATTAATTTATTATTTCATGAACTTTGTACAGGTTGGAGTCCCATAGACTTAATGACATGGTCTATGTCTACTACAATCTTCGATTGTGGGTGAAACAACTAGAGAAGACACCTGATACGGAAGCCATCTCATTGGATGGGATTGACACCACTGCTGAATGGAGGGTTGAGACCGAGAGGCCTCTCATGGATCCCACTGAGGATTGGTTAGTGCAGGATGAGGGGGAGGAGGAGGGGGAGGAGGAGGAGGAGGAGGAGCAGGAGCAGGAGCAGGAGCAGGAGGAGGAGGAGTTGGAGGAGCAGGAGGAGGAGGTGACACCGCCTACCCGGGCTACCCGGGCTACCACTACCACCAGTAGAGGACGTGGTTTCCGTCCACCTCAGCCTCCTATAGCTGCTACTACTAGTTCTTCAGCTTCTAGAGCACGTCAGACTCCACTGCCATTTCCACCACCACAGGCACCAGCTTCTACATCTAGAGGGAAAGAGAAAGTTGTGCCATTTTCTCGCAAGAGGGGCAGAGGAAATCAATAGGATTAGACTTTCATTTTATTGTATATGACATTATGACATGATGAGATACATTATCATATTTTTTGTTGATATTTTGAGGCTGAGTTGGACTTGGGACTCAGGACTTACTATTCAGGACATGATTCAATGTTATGTGTGATTTTAGCGCTAGAAATGATATTAAACATCTTATATATTAGTTTTTTTATCATATTTATGTGTCAATGTATTTATTTTATGTTGTAGATGGTTTAGATATTAAAAAAATTGAAAAAAATTGAAAAAAAATGAATATTTTTGTGCCAAACGATTTTTTCCCGATTTTAACGATTTTTTCCGCTTTTTTCCCGGCGCCGATTAAATCCCGATCGCGATGTGTGCAACACTGATTAGAAGAGCATCTCTCTCTCACACATGTGGCTGAAAGGAGGACGCGAATTTCTGGTTAGGGCAATTTTGACTTTGGTTGACCTAGCTACAGGTGGGCAAATTGGACAACGTTGACCAGCGTGGAGGCTTTCTTTACTACGGTTTGGGTTGGGCAACCTCTCCTAGGCTAGCCGCATTTTTGTTCAGCCTTTTTTTACCAGATTTGACCACTCTTTGACCTGCGTTGACTATCAAAGAGCTGCCGCAGGTTTGACCATACGTTGAGTGGGTATTGTGGACTGTTTTGGGCTGCCTATGCTTGCTGTTGAAGACCGAGTTCTTCAAGGTTGACTTGAGGTCATTTGGGAACTATTTGACCAACTTTGACTTTGTTGGTTAGGGTTGTATTGTTGCTGTTATAAAATCACAGATTTGTGATATTGTACTATCTCTCTCAATGCTGAATTATTGAAAAATATAGAAGAATTGATCAAAGGGTTTCCCCGCAATGGGGTTTGTCCCTGGCTAATGCCACATCTTGTGTCTCCTGTCTTGGCTTGTCTTTTGTTGTTTACATTTATGTTCTATCTGCATTTTACTACCATGTTGATGTGATTGCAATACTGGAAATTAATATTGGGCTAATAAGAAGATTTGAAGTAAATTGCTCTTAAGCATAGAACATACCATAATTTAACATGTTATCAGAGCTGAGGTGAAGACAAAGCTCAAACAAGAGCAAGAGCAATCATCGAAGACAATTGGAAAAATAAAAAAGGCTTCATGGGTTCCTCATCACACTTCGCGGCTGAAGACAAGCTCTGTGAGAAGTTTGACTATCACGGATGGAAGATGTCTCTTGATCTGAAATTGGAAGAGCAAGAAGTGTTGGATTGTATGAGAGGCAGAATTTCAGAGCCCCCATCAAATGCATCGGCTGCTACAAAGAACAAGTACACTAAGGGTGAAGTCAAAGCGAAGAAGATCATTCGAGACTTAATTGACAAGTGTTTGGTGGCCTACATTTCCGAGTTGAACACTTCTAAGGAGATCTACGATAGACTAGTAAGCTTGTTTAAAGTTAGTGATGCAAATCAAGTTTTGTTCCTCAAAAATACGCTGAAGGATATTAAGAATGGAAAGGACGAAGATATTCAATCCTACTTCTTAAGGATCACTGAGATCAAGAATGATCTCCTATCGATTGGAGAAGTCATTCCTAACAGGGAACTAATTATCACTACCCTTCGAGGGCTCCCATCCAAATGGTATATATTTAGAACCACTTTTCTCAATAATGATTGAATTCCGAGATTTGAAGAATTGATGTCGAGATGCATTCAAGAAGAGACAAGGATGGTGGAGCAAGAAATGCCTTCAAGCAAAGGCAACCCCACTGCGTTCTCCTCTCATGCCAAAAGGAGAAATAATTCTGGGTCTAAAGGTCACTTCAAAGGAAAGATCAGATCCAAGGGTGGAAGGAAGGGAAGATGCTTCATTTGCAATAAATTTGGCCACTATGCGAGGGAGTGTCCAAATATAAAGGACACATCACATGATGATGATCAAAATCACTCCAGGGGCAAATCCAACCACAATCAAAGGAATGGCAGGTTCAATGGCAAAGGAATGATGAATGCAGGAAATCAAGGAAGGGGTCAACCCTCCAAGAAAGCAAGGAACTCTAGGTATGAATCAAATGTTGTTAACAATAAGCAAGATGAGTATTATGTGATATCGGCCCTCTCCACTGCCTCTACTCCACACTCATTTGGCAATTGGCTTATTGATAGTGGTGCCTTAAGGCACTTCACTAGTTACAAGGAATCTCTCTCTAATTTGATAGAGAAGGAGACAAACTTGGAGATTATTCTTGGAGACAATTCCACCTATCCTGTAAAGGGTGTAGGGAATGTTACTCTTCAATTAAATCAGGGTAACACAATTCATTTGCAAGAAGTCTTATATGTACCTGATTTGAAGAAGAACTTGGTGTCCATTTTGGCAATGGAAGACAAAGGCTACAAGGCGGCCTTCATCGATGGCAAGGTACGTGTGTGGAAAAATAATTTTAAAGATGCTTGCACTCTTGGGTTCCGGGTTGACTCTTTATATCAAGTTGGAGGAAGTCTGTTGGGAGTCATGTCTTGCGACACATCTCTTCAGTTTGAACTATGGCATCGGAGGTTTGCCCACCTTCATTATAAGGCTCTACCTGATGTGAGACAAATGGTGACAGGGATGCTTGAGTTCGAAATAGAGCATGGAGGTGTATGTTCGGGATATGCTGAAGGAAAGCTCAAAAGGGGACCATTCCCCTCAAGCCATAGCAAGACCTCCAACATTTTGCAGTTGGTTCACTTCGACATATTTGGTATGATGCCTGTGAATTCTTTGGGAGGATATCTATATTATCTCACTTTTACAGATGATTATTCTTGCAAGACTTGGATATACTTCTTGAAAAAGAAGGATGAAGTGTTCTCTTGGTTCCGTCACTTCAAAGCCTTGATCGAGAATCAAACCAAGAAGAGGATCAAGATCTTAAGGACTGATAATGGGACCGAGTATGAATCCAATGAGTTTCATGACTTTTGCAAAGAAGCTGGCATTAAGAGGGAGACCACAACACCATACACTCCTGAGCAGAATGGTGTGGTAGAAAGGAAGAATCGTATGATTGTGGAAGCTGTTTGTGCCATGCTCCATGATCAAAGGCTTCCGAAGTTTCTATGGGCCGAAGTTGCGAATACCGCCGTATATGTTCAAAACCAATGCCCTCATCAAGCATTGGATTCCAAGACTCCCGAAGAGATGTTCACTGGTAAGAAACCTGATGTCTCTCATTTTAGAATTTTTGGAAGTCTCGTATATTTTCATGTGCTGAAAGAGAAAAGAAGAAAATTGGGTGCATTCAGAAAGAAGGGAATCTTCGTGGGCTATAGCGAAAATACTAAGGGCTATAGAATCTATGTGGCTGGTCAAAGGGAAGTCGAGATAAGTCATGATGTCACCTTTGACAAAGATATGGCTCTTAGCACGGTTGACAATCTTCTTATTCTATGGAAAGATAAAGAAGCTGACACCAGGAAGCCGAATGAGAAGGAAGATGAGACGACGCCCGATGTGGAAGAACATATGGATCCTATTGATCCCCCTCCGCAAGAGCCTTCCTCTTCTAGGAAGAGGCCCTCATGGCTAAGGGGGACTCTTGAAGATGCCGAGAGACATATTGCACCCAGAGGGACTTTCTGTGAAAGTAAAAAGCCGACCAGGTATCAGGGATACTTGACGATTATGAGCACCATCATTCAAAATGAGCCTTCATCGTTCAAAGAAGACATGAAGCATCAAGTATGGAAGGATGCTATGAATGAGGAATACGTGTCCATCATGAAGAATGATGTCTGGGATGTGGTCCCCACACCCCAGGACACAACAGTTGTCACCTCGAAATGGCTTTACAAAATCAAGCATGGAGTTGATGGGAGTGCTGAAAAGTATAAGGCTCGCTTTGTTGTTCGAGGCTTCTCTCAAAAGGAAGATGTAGATTATGATGAGATCTTTTCACTTGTTGCCCGATACACCACCATCTGCTCAATCATAGCCCTTGCTGCTTCGCAAAGATGGAACCTGTTGACCACTGGAGTGGCACCTGATGATTATATGAAGACTCCATGCCCAAGGATGATCCAGAGGACACTTGTACCATTAGATATCGTTAGTCAACAGAGTTTTTTAACTCTATTTCTATCTTCTCATCATCTTTCTTGTACCCAGATTCCAGACCCTATGGAGAATTGTAATAAGTGATACTAGTAATGATGAGTTTTGAGTTTGTAACAGGCCTAGGATGTTGGGACTCGATCAACAAATGAATACACCTTGGAGTGTTTTTTTATCTGGTTAATTATCCCTTCTTTTTCAAAGGCGGATAATTTTCTAGGTTTTTTCACTCACATTTTACTCCAAAGCCAGGGTGACGATTTGAAGATTGAGCCCCTAACACATCTTAGTGTCTAGAGTTGATGTATATTACCATACTAGATCATACAAAAAATTTTGTGGAATTTGGTTAGGTTTAGCTAGTCATTTTTTAATTTTTTAGATTTACCGTAGGTCAAAAATTGCAAATAAAATTGTATTTAAATTGTAACAAGTGTAGTCTAGAGAAGTTGTATGGGGCAATGTTGCAGGAAGCATCCCCCCCCCCAGTTCTAAAGCCTGAAGTGCGTCCCTTGCGGATTCGTCCCCGGAAGCGCACTTCTACCTGTTTTGGATGCTTCCTAGACGCTTCCGCTTGTTTTGGATGCTTCCGCTTGTTTGGGATGTTTGTTTTGAGTATATATATATATATATATATATATATATATATAGCAGATGCTTCCGTAGACGCTTCGCTTCCTAGATTTTTGGAAAATGACGCTTCCACGTCCCCGCTTCCAAAAAACGTCCCCGCTTCGTGCAACATTGGTATGGGGTATGAGTAATCAAAATTACACCTGTCACCCTCAACTTTCTACTATGACACACTTTGAGGGGTTAATAATGTGTTTTGGACCCTCAAAACCCACTTTTCCTAAGTTTAGTGGAAAATCTGGCAATTAATTAAGCCATAAATTAAATAAATGGAGAAAAGTAAATATCCACACATGCTAAATGTTGTGGAAATGAGATTGAAAATTATGGGGGAGTTAAAGTGAAGTTCGAAGGTGATGTGGACTCCTAAAATCAAGGAAAGGACATGTGCTCAAATAAAATCGAATTTCTAGCATTAAATGAAAAAACTGCTTGGAAATTCGAATTTGTGAAGTTAATGCACATTTAGGAGGATTTGGGAGAATATTTGATGGAGATTTTTGTGGGAAATAGTCTCCACATGGGTTACCACCCGTATACACTTGTCATTCCACCATAAAATTCGAATTTGGCACACAAGGGAAGAATAAAATGATGTCCACTTGCTAAAATTCGACTTTTACACTTGGCATTGGAGCTCCATTCAACAAATTCGAATTTCTCTTTGGGATTGTCACCTCATGCCACTTGTTTAATCACTTCTACATTGGGATTGGCTCCAATGCCATTTGTCATTGTCATTCTTCATTGGGATTTGCTCCCAACTCTCTATATAATAGAGCCATGGGTTCTCACATTGTAATAATATTGTTACTCGCTATTGTGCTTGCGGAAGCGCTGCTGCCTTGTACACTTTCAGAAATATCAATAAAGACTTTGGGGTTTCATTCATGAGGTGTTCCTCCTTTTCGAGTATGATGAATTGTTGAGCATTGGTATAATTCCTTTTACTCATGCTTTGATCTAATTTGCTTCCATATGCTTTTGTAGATTTGTTAATGTAGAGCTCTCTGGCATTGACATTTGATTTAGAAGTACGCTTTAGGTATAGAATGCTCTAGTTGGTTTTAAATAAATCTCTAGAGTTTCTTATCATTGTTTATTGCTAAATCTATATGGAACTAATTCTTGATTGAAGTTTTGTAGAGGAAACATCTTGTTGGGATTACAGAATCAAGCGTGAGGGGAAGTCTTTGGAGAGACCAACCCACTCTTGATACATTCTTAAAGGAGCTCTCATTTGTTCTTTGAACCTTGATAGTCTTATTTTACAAAGTGGCTTTGCAGGGATTTCGGCACATAGCTTGTACAGAAGTTGATAACTTCTAAATTTAAATCTTTTTAAAAAAAGGCATTGTACTTCATTTCTTTCATTTGCTATCTAAGAGCTTGAAGATGGCTAAGCAAAGACGAGATTGTACTCTCACTCTTTAGCTTAGCCTTTTGTAAATTATAATTGTACGTATATATTTTATTTTGCTGATTTTTCCATTAATACTTAACTTATTTTGCAGCCATTGTTTGGATTGTTTGCTAACTCTTGTGTGGCAGATTTTGAAGAGCAACTTCCCGCAACATCTAACAAGTGTTTGCAGGACCTTTGGCAAGTGTTGGGGGTTCGATTTCCAAGGATGTCGTGAGCCCTTTTGACGCTTATTTTGGCCAAGTCGAGTTCACTAGAGGGCTGCCCATTTTCCTCTTTAAGCCGTGGGCATTTGGAGGAAACTCACACCTTGTTTCCCTTGCATAAGTTTTGTGAGATCTTGTCACTACTTTCTCAAGAAAGGAGGTCTAGTGTCCAAGTTTCAAGAAATTATTGTGAGGACTCTCCTTGAAGTATAGTTGAGAACTTTGAAGGGTCCTCTTCTCATTGTAATATTAATAAAAGATCTAACTTGCTTGTGGGAGCTTGGGATTTCTCCCACGGTATCCTATCTCTCCATTTAGAGGGACGCTTCTCTTGGGTGGATCGACATTTGCATGTTTTAATCTTTCATACTTCATTCACTGACATGCATGCTTTAATTGGGAATTAACACAATCTCACTATCACATTTTATTAAGTTAAATTTTGTTACAATTTCATTTGAGCTTTGCATTTTCTTTCTCATTGTTGCTTGGAGCTACAAGCTTGCACTTTACTTTGGGCAATTCATCCTTTATATGCAAGCATTTTATATTCGTAACAAACTTTGATTCGTTTCCATTTACCTTCGTAAATTGTTTTATGATCACTTGAATACATGCTTCAATTTTATGCTACATTGTTATCTTGAATATTGGAGCAATTTATTGTCATTGTCTATTTGAAACAAATTTTACTTTCAAGCAAATTACTTGTATCATTTTAATTCATTGATGAAACACATGCAACACTTGTAAGCTAATTTTATTCCTTCAATTGAAGTTATAATTGCAACTTATGTTGAACACTATTTCATTTTCAAGCATTGCAAATCAATCTTTTTGACGCATTTGCATGTATCATTATTTTAACTTGGGGAATTAACACAATTTGCATTTCGTCTAGGCATTTTAGTGTAGGAAGGCCCCAAGCCTCATTAAAATTTTACCTCCAACATAAGTTGGTTGAAGTAGACATCTTAGAGATTCTCTACCCCTCTATTGACTCCTCACTATGGGATCCATATCATTGGGCGAGGGTAAGGTCTAAGGATTGAAGAGTTAAATTGTAATCTTGTTGTAGAGCTAATTAATAAAATTAACCAAGAGCACTTTCCATTACATTTACTGTACTTGTTTTTTGATGGTTTGAGTTTTCATATGCAAAGTCTATTCCGAAAGCAAGTATTGTAATCATTTCAAACAAGTGGTTCCTTTTCATGTTTCAAGTCTAATTGCATATTGATGTCTTGGTTTAGCACTTCTTTTCTTTTACATTTCCAAGTTAATTACTAATTTTTGGGTTTTGGCAAGATATGTTTCACATGTTTTGATTTATACAGTTGATTATCTCAAAAGCATTTTGTATCTTACATATCTTGTGCTAACAATTCTTATTTACATTTCAGGGTTACTTTGTTTTCTCATTTGAGAGCATTGCATTTTACTTTGAGCAAATATATCTTTAAATTGTTGAGCAAATTCCTTAGAAGGCACTGGTTCTATGGTTTTTAATCATATTAATGATTGGCATTGTTATGTCAAGTTGCTCATTTCATATTTGCCCATAAATCCTTAAAAGTAATCCATTTTCACTATAACACTCTCCTAGAAACTCACATCTTTTAGCTTAACTTTTCATTAGGGACCACCCCCCTTAGCTAACCTAGGAGATAGCTCAAATGGGTAGTGTCGGGATTAGTGTGACAACCCCTTCTCTAAGTTCCCTGCCACCAACCCACACCTTGTGGGGTTGTAGGCTTTTCTCACTGACTTGTAGGTAGGTGTAGGTAGCAGGGTCAACAGAACCTACATTAGATGGATGTCAAGACTGCGTTCTTGCATGGTTCGATTCAAGAGGAAGTATATGTGGAACAACCCGAGGGGTTTGAGATTCATAATTGGGAATCTCACATATGCAGGTTGAAGAAAGCTCTCTATGGGCTGAAGCAAGCACCCTGAGCTTGGTATGAGAGGATCGATAGCTATTTGATGAAGTTGGGATTCATTAGGAGTGAAGCCGATCCGAACCTTTACTTTAAGGTTGAAGATGATAAGCCTCTCACACTGGTGTTGTATGTTGACAACCTCTTTCTGATAGGTGCGGACCGTCTCATTCACAAATGTAAGAGGGAATTGGCTTCCGAATTTGAGATGATTCACCTAGGACTGATGCACTATTTCCTAGGGCTGGAGGTCTGGCAAAAGCCAGGAGAAATTTTCCTATCTGAGGGAAAATACGTGGTGAAGATGTTGGAGAGATTTGGTATGGTGGACTGCAAGCCTGTGACTACCCCGATGGAGCTCAACTTCAAGAAGTTATGTGGTAGTGCTGTCGGACCTGTATTGGGTAATGCTTCCGAGTATCGTCAACTCGTAGGAGCATTGTTGTTCTTGGTGAACTCCCGTCCAGATATATGTTTTGCAGTCAACACATTGAGCCAATATATGGTTGAGCCTCATCACTCACATTGGATTGGTGCCAAGAATCTTCTGAGATATCTTCGGGGCACAATCTCCCATGGGTTGAGATACACTGCCGGAGATGTGAGGCTACATGGATATTCCGATGCTGATTGGGTAGGCAGTGTGGTGGACTGAAAGAGCACTTTCGGGTGCTGTTTCTCTTTAGGTTCTGCTTCGATATCCTAGATGAGCAGGAAGTAGAAGTTGGTGGCTTTGAGCACCGCTGAGGCAGAGTACATTGCTGTGAGTATGGCCTCCTAGGTTGAGCAAGCTCTTCAGTGAATTGTTTGGACATACACTGGATACTACCGTGATCCTCTATGACAACCAGAGTGGGATTCGTTTATCAAAGAATCCCGTATTTCATGATCGCTTCAAGCACATCGATATCAGGTACCACTTTATCCGAGATATGGTACAATGAGGAGCAATAAGGCTCCATCATATTGGGACTGATGAGCAGGTCACCGACATTCTGACGAAGCCCTTGGGAAAGATCAAATTCTTAACTTTTCGAGAACGACTAGGAGTTGTGGAGAGACCTTATTATGAGGGTCCTGTATGATGCATACATTGAGCTCTGGGAGTTTTGGGAGCTCTGGGGGCTTGGGGTACTTCTTGGAGCGACGAGCGACTATAGGGTTACTCACCCTCCCCTAGTGGTGCACTATGTACAAGGTGAATGATTCAACCTTCCCCTGTGATACCTTGTGGCGACATGTAGGCAGGATGAGTGGTTCATCCTTCTCCTGCCGAGGCATCCTACCCATGCAGTTTGGGACTCATGGGAAGCACGTCTCATCTGGCCAATGAGTAGGGAAATGAGGATAGGGACCATAGTAGTACCGATGGACGCATCGTGTATCTACCGTACTCCCTATGCTAGGATGACATTGATCTGGGATCAATTGGAATTGACTTCGGGTCAGTAAGAGTGATATAACTCACTCTCTTTTGGGACTGACTTTGGGTCAGTAAGAGTGTTATGAGACACTCTCTTTATTTGGAACTGATTTTGGATCAGTAAGAGTGATATTAGACACTCTTTCATCTGGAACTGACTTGGGGTCAGTGGAGGATGGCATGATACATTCTTGATCATTTCTTTTTCTTCATAGTTCAGCAGAGCAGAGCAGAGCAGTGCAGGGCAGTGCATTTGATGGCAGAGATAGTACCAGCAGACAGATGGATTAATAGATGGATTTCTCCCTAGTTGAGAGGGAGTGTTAAAATTGGCAACTAGGGCCAAACTCGATGTGGGTCACCTCATTTATGGCAGCTGGTACTTTTCTTGGATTCCTCTCATTGAGAGGTGTAGGATTGATCTAATAATCATCCGATTCCGACATGTATTCATGGAGATATGAATTTATTTGTATTTCTTGACAATTTGTCAAGGTCGTCCAGCAAGTAAAACAATGATTTTCGCCCCCAACTTATCCTCCACGATTCATATAAAAGAAGGAGATCTTGTGGTATTATTCCGCTCATCTTACTGCGCATCTTCTCTCTCTCCTACGCATTAGAAGAGCATCTCTCTCTCACATGTGTGGTTGAAAGGACGCAGATTTCTGGTTAGGGCAACGCTGACTTGGGTTGACCTAGCTGCAGGTGGGCAGATTGGACATCGTTGACCAACATGGAGGCTTTCTTGACTACGGTTTGGGTTGGGCAGCCTCTCCTAGGCTAGCCGCATTTCTGTTCAACCTTTTTTAGCAGATTTGACCACTCTTTGACCTGCGTTGACTGCCAAAGAGTTGCCGTAGGTTTCACCAGACGTGACTACAGTTTGACTGGGTATTGTGGACTGATTTGGGCTGCCTATGCTTGTTGTTGAAGACCGAGTTCTTCAAGGTTGACTTGAGGTCATTTGGTCGCTGTTTGACTAGCGTTGAATTTGTTGGTTAGGGTTGTATTGCTGCTATTATAAAATCACATATTTGTGATATTGTACTATCTCTCTCTCTTTGCTGAATCATTGAAGAATATAAAAGAATTGAACAAAGGGTTTCCCCACATTGGGGTTTGTCCTTGGTTGATGCCACATCTTATGTCTCCTGTCTTGGCTTGTCTTCTGTTGTTTAAATTTATGTTCTATCTGCATTTTACTATCATGTTGATGTGATTGCAAAAGTGGAAATTAATATTGGGCTAATAAGAAGATTTGAAGTAAATTGCTCTTAAGCATAGAACATACCATAATTTAACATAGTTCTACATAATCCTAACCCGATATTAGTTCAAACATAATCAATCATTTCAAATTAGAATTACCTTTGTGATGATCTTTCATCATGACATCTTCTTGTAAGTATCAACATCCTGTATGCAGATTGACACATCTCCCATATATGTTCAGTGTCAAGGGTCTCTATCTTTTTCCAACTTCCATTAGAGTCTTCACATCCTTCCGGGACATCTTCTAGTCAAATCTTCTTGGACTTCGAATGTTGAATGCCTTCTACCTTTGTTGCATATTATCACGATCTCTTCCTATTTTTTCACGCATTTTATTCCCAGGGGCTTCCAATGAGAGTTCCTCAATCGTAGTCAACCACCTTATACTTCATATGAGGACATATTATGTTGATTTCATCTAGTGTGACTCATGCCTTCCGACATTCTTTCATAGGAGGAGATTCCTTTCCTTTGATCATGCTTCTCAAAATAGAAGTAGTGATCCTTGTTGCTTGCAACCATATGACATGATTTTATAATATTAAATACAAGCATACATACCTTATTTATCTTTAGGTCATCGCGACTATTTTCAGCAACTTCCTTGATTGGAAGGATCTTCAACCCCTTGATCCGCTTCATCTCTCATGTCACCATACCATCATCCCATAAACTCCACAAGTTGGAGTTCTTGATGAAACACTTGCTTCCTCTTTTGATCGGTGAATCCTCCAATGAGGATTCCATCTCGTGTATCCTTATTCAATAGATGTTTCCCTTTTAAACTGATGTATGATGAGTCTTGTCCTGGATGACTTCTTCCTTTGATCTTTCAGTGAGGTCACCAAGAGATATATCTTTCAAAGTTGGCTACCATAGATTTTGTTCCAGTGGTCCTTCATGTTTCCCTATGGTGATGTCATGAGTTCTTGGTTCTAATGCTTCTTTCCCTTGGACTTCCTTCTTTCAGCTTCCTCCACTTCTTTGGTGAAATGGGCTTCTTCTCTATCCTTCTTGTTATTGTCCTTCTTAAGCTAAGGACAATCTTTCCTTTAATGTTCATAGGAATGAATCTTAACTATGTTCTTCTTTGCTTTCGACAAATAGTCTAAATCCTTTCATTTGATCCTTCAACACTTTTGCCCTCAACTTGTCTTCTTCTATCTTGCATAGAAATCACAAGTTGTTGAATGATATAACTTTCTTATCCTCATGGATATCTGTTGCCTTGTCCATTAGCTCTTGCATTATAGATCAATGATGATTATCTTCTTATCTCTCCTAGATCTTGTAGTTGAGATGTTATGAAGATTTCCTTCATCCTTTGATACCTTTAATTTTTGTGTAGATCAAATCTAAGTCATGTGACCTTCCTTACGCCATCTTCAAAGAGTTTCCTTACAAGTTTATCATATACATCTATTTGATATCTCCAATATTGCTATATGATAGGACTTTTAATAAGAATCCCTTTCCATGAATTCATAGGAGACTTATCCATTGATATGTTCAGTGACTTTACTTTCTTTGAGGACTATATTTATCCTCCTTTACCATGCACGAAATTCTAGTGACCCATCCAACTTATAGATCTCCTTGCAAACACGAAGTCATTTTACCAAATTGATTAAAGAATGTAAGATACTTACTTGACAAGTGAATATTAAATCTTCACCTTGATCACTTTGATGATGGTTGATGAAGATCTATTAGTGCTCCCTCTTGGATGATCTTCTTCCAAATGAAAAGGCCTTTTTCCAATAGAGAAGGTTGCTCCTTTTGATGACTTGCTGCTTCTTCAGATGAACTTCTTCAAGGACAAGGAGAAGACCCTTGCTTTATAACCTCGAAGATGATGACAATGCCTTCTCGCCTTCAATATACTTCGACTTCTCTTGTAGTGTAGATCAGAAATGCTTCTAGGGTTTCGACTTTCTTCCAGGTGATGTGATCTTCATCTTTAATGCCCTTCGATGATGTGATGATATCTGAAGTGCTTCTAGGGTTTTAGTCTCTCTTCCTACTTCTTCGATCTAAGGTTTGATAACCTTCAACTTGCTTTGATTCCTTCTT
Source organism: Pinus tabuliformis (assembly GCA_031772625.1). NCBI lineage: Eukaryota > Viridiplantae > Streptophyta > Pinopsida > Pinales > Pinaceae > Pinus > Pinus tabuliformis. Next base: position 89,851,571 of record CM062807.1, on the reverse strand, counting down.
TGAAGATTGAGTGTCACCTTGCTTTTGTTTGCCCCTTCTTGTCTTCAGCACCTAAGCTCTGATACCATGTTGAGAAATCTAGGACATTCAAAGTTAACAATTTCTTTGCTTGATAATTGATTGTGATGCACTTTTACTTCTTATCTTAGTCTTTTTCTTCGTTAGCTTATTAATGTGTTCTTTCATCAAGACAATTACCAAAATGCATAATAAAAGACAAGTGACACAGTATGTAGGCTTCTCCAACCAGGGCCAAAATCTCTCACCTCTTGAGAGGAAAACCCGATCAAAATTCTTCTTCTATATCTTCAATTGATAAGTACCAAGACCATGACACAGACCCTTGAGTCTAGTATCCTCTCAAGAACCTTGTCACCAACCTTGATGCTCTGCCTCTTCCTTCCTTTGCCTTTCTTCTTAATCTAGAACTACTCTTTTTCGGCTCCTTCTAAAGAAACTCAGTCTCTATCCTTTTCGTTATACCCTCACAACTTCCCTAGAGAATCTTGGTCTCTAGGTCTTCTTGTTGATTTGGGGTAGCATCGGATGTGCTCTAGCCATGAAAATTGGTGGAGAGGCTAAAGCACATGAGATCTCTAAGACCCAAAAATGGTTTGGACAAATTCTAAGCGGTTTCGAAGATATTAAAATAATTATTATTTTTAATGGAGTTCCTAAGTCTAAACTTAGGAAAAATAAAATATTAATGGGTATCAATATAAAACTGGGTTAGAATATTCCAAAAGTCATGGATCAAGCCAAATCTAATTTTAGCCATTGATTAGAGATTTAATCTCGGTCGTTGATGGACCAACGAGAAAAGTATAAGAGGAGGCTTGAGGGTTAGTTGAAGAATACACTAGAGTGATGAGTCATTCTATTCTCTAGAGTGGGGTTTGTTGAGAGAGATAGAATTAGTGATCAACAACGAGGGTAGTGAATACATAGTAGAGAGGCAGAGTTGGTACTAGAGAGACAACGCACAGCCCGAAGAGGTTGATACAGAGGCAGCTAGGTGCTACGGAGAGGCAGCCAGGTGCTGCACAGAGCCAGGAGAGGCCAGCGTGAGACACAGAGGGTCTAGGGGCTAACGCAAAAGCTCCAGAACCTGACACAGAGGCTAGCAAAGCTAATGTAGGGCCAAGAGGCAGTGCTAGGAAGATTTTCTAGGAGGTAGATTCGGTGCTTGTGAGACGGGAAGGGTGACGCAGTCCCTATCAGAGTGACACAGAGCAGCGGAAGCTGCAATTGTTGCTGTGAGATCATTCATCTTGTGATTGATCAGCGGGAATATCTGTCTCCGAGGAGAGGTACTACTGCCGAGGGCATTCTCTGTTGGGTGAGTCATTTATAGCACTTTAGTTGTATTATGAAAACTGCATAATAATAAAACCGTCTGAATAGCTACACTAGTTTTCCTGCATTGTGTTTTTTCGGGGACATTGGTCCAAAAATAACGGTGTCACTTGTGTGCTTGTTCTTTTAGTTGATGATCTGTAGATGTTGATACTGTACTTGTGTTTATTTTTAGTATTTACATGGTAAATAACTTGTTAAGTAATTAAACAAGTAGGAAGAAATAAACCAGATAATACAGGAAGAATTTCTAATGGGTAAAACTTAGAAATTCCAACATGGTATCAGAGAGTGGTTGATCACATTATAACTGAAGGCATCAGCTAGCAGAGCAGTAGCAACAGATTCAGCTGTCTCGAGTGACAGCGCTGATTGGTGCAGAAGGCGATAGAGGAAGGAGTGACGCAGAGAGACTGCGTCATCATTATGGGCCAGAGAGAGGCAGTGCAAAGGCTAAGGGAGGCAGAATCAGGCTCATGCAGAGCCATGTAGAGGCCAGGAGCACTGATGCAGTTGGCTAGGGGAGCTGATTTGCTGGTGTCGGGATTGCGTAGAGCCAAGTGGCTCAATCCTTCAGTTGCTAGGGTATAGGATGCTGCGGGTAATTTGTGGAGCGAAGTTGGTTGGGTACTGTGGTTAGAATAGTACCTAATAGGGCAAGACCAAGGAGGAGGGATTTCCCGGAGGGAAATCGAGACTCAAAGGGAGTCAAACTGAGAACTTCCAGACAAGAAGTTGAGAGACTCAGCAGGAGTCGAACAGAGGACTTCCAGGAGGCAAGTAGAGAGACTTGGAGGAGTCTAAAGAAGAGTAGCATAATGGCTGTGAATGGACTGAGAGACCACAATAGGTTGGACGAAGCATCCAACTTCGTTGTCTAGAAGGCCAGGATCTTGTCCATTCTAGATTGATATCGCATCAAGGACTTTGCCTTGAAAACAATAGTTATCCCATATGACCCAGCTGAAAATGAGAAGTACGAGGAGGCAATGGCCAGGGCAAAGTGCATTGTCCTTGATGGGGTCAAGGACCATGTGGTGCCACATATTGCTGAGAAGGACACGACAAATGAGATGTGGGATGCCCTGAAGAAATTTTACCAGCATATTTCTGTGCAAAGGAAGATGTTACTTGAAAATCAGCTGTGGTCATACCAAATGAAGAAGGGAGAGTAGATAGATATCTTCCTCAGTTGATTGAAGGAGATCCATGACCAGCTAACTTCCATAGGGGCCACGCAGGATCAAGAATTGATGGTGAGGACTGTATTGAACGCAGTCTTAGAGGATTGGGAGCTATTTGTCTAGAGCATACTGGGCAGGTCAAGCCTTCCAGATTGGGAGGAACTGTGGGTGGCTCTTCGTTAAGAAGAGATCAGACGGGTGACCAAGGCAGGGAGCAGTGGAAAAGGGGTCAGAATCAAGGAGGAGGAAGAAGAGGATGCAACTTTGGCATCTGCGAGAAGACAGGAGAAGAGAAAGAAGAAGGACCTCTCCAAGGTCAAATGCTTCCATTGTGGGAAACTGGGTCACCTTGCGTACCAGTGTCCTAGGAAGAAGAGTAAGGGAGAGGTTTCTTAGACCAAGGCAACGCCAGCGAGGGCGGAGAAAGAAGTCGAGGAGGATGATGATTGTACCATGAGTGCTCATGTGCCACTTGAGAAGAAGTGGGGAGACATCGAGCTGTAGTTAGACGGACGACAGGCGATGAGGGGCAGGATCCTTGAGGTACCCAACCTCTTGGATTATACCTTGCTACAAGAGGCCCGAAGAGGAGTAGCAGGACTGGTAGATGTCGGTAGAGACGAATGCGGATGAAGTGATAGAGAGTGCTACAGTGCAGGAGTCCCCAGATAGCGCAAGGCTAGCAGGCTGCAACAGTGCGAGAGGCACGAGAGTGTTGCACCAGTGCAGGATGGCACAGAAAGGTGTGCAACGATGCGAGATGCAGGGAGTTGTTGCAATAGCGCAGAGGTCAGTAGAGGGAGTAGCGACAGAGGGAGCTTCAGCATTGAGAGTACCTCTAGCCTGACAGGGATGTCAAAGTTGGGTGGATCAATTAATTACTTCTCGGTAACTGAGTTGTAGTGCAACAGTTAGCAGTGGCAGTGCTATAGACAGCACAATGCAGCATGATGAGAGGGGATGCAGTGCTGGGAGGATGGACCAGAAGCAACATGGATTCAGAGGGAGCTGCCATACAGATGCAACAGTGGTAGTGGCAGGGCCATAGGCAGCAGTACAAGATGTGGTAGTGCAAAGGATGTTGGGCGGGAAGGCCTACCATCAGCACAGGGACTGATGCTGGATAATTAGAGTGATGCTCAGCGTGGAGTATTACTAGAGCACAGTCCTTGCTAAGAGGGAGTGTTGGTTTGGGGTAGCATCGGATGTGCTCTAGCCATGAAAATTGGTGGAGAGGCTAAAACACATGACATTTCCAAGAACCAGAAATGGTTTGGGAAAATTTTAACCGGTTTGGGAGCTATTAAAATAATTAATATGTTTAATGGAGTTCCTAAGTCTAAACTTAGGAAAAATAAAATATTAATGGGTATTAATATAAAACTGGATTAGAATGTTCAAAAACTCATGGATCGAGCCAAATCTAATCTTAGCCGTTGATTAGAGATTTAATCTCAGTCGTTGATGGACCAACGAGAAAAGTATAAGAGGAGGCTTGAGGGTCAGTTGGAGAATACACTAGAGTGATCAGTCATTCTATTCTCTAGAGTGGGGTTTGGTAAGAGAGATAGAATCAGTGATCAACAGCGAAGGGTAGTGAATACATAGTAGAGAGGCAGAGTTGGTACCAGAGAGACATCGCAGAGCCTGGAGAGGTTGACACAGAGGCAACTGGGTGCTACGGAGAGGCTGCCAGGTGCTGCGCAGAGCCAGGAGAGGCCAGCGTGTGAGGCGCAGAGGGTCTAGGGGCTGACGCAAAAGCTCCAGAAGTTGACGCAGAGGCTAGCAGAGCTGACACAGGGCCAAGAGGCAATGCTGAGAAGATTTTTGTGGGGCAGACTGGGTGCTAGTGAGCCGGGAAGTGTGATATAGTGCCTATCAGAGTGATGCAGAGCAGTGGAAGTTGCAATTATTGCTGTGGGATCATTCATTCGGTGATTGATGAGGCAGAATATTTGTCTCCGAGGAGAGGTAATGTTGCCGAGAGCATTCTCTGTTGGGTGAGCCGTTTTTGGCACCCTAGTTGTATTCTGAAAATTCCATAATAATAAAACCCTCTGAATAGTTGCATTGGTTTTCCCACATTGGGTTTTTTCCGGGGACATTGGTACAAAAATAACGGTGTCACTTGTGTGCTTGTTTTATTTCAGTTGATGATCTGTAGATGTTGATACTTTACTTGTGTTTATTTTCATTATTTACATGGTAAATAACTTGTTAAGTAATTAAACAAGTAGGAAGAAATAAACCAAATAGTATAGGAAGAATTTCTAAAGGGTGAAACCTAGAAATTCCAACACTTCTATAGAGAAACTCAGACTCTAGGTCTTCTCTAGAGAGAAACTCGGTCTCTACGTCGATCACCCAAAAGAGTTCTTTTCTTGCTGCCCCAGAAGAAACTTCACTGCCCCAGAAGAAACTTCACTCTTCACTGGCCCAGAAGAAACTTTGCTGACCCAGAAGATAGTCCCTTTTCGCCGATCCAGAAGAAACCCTAACTTCGCATTTCCTAGAAGAATCCTCTTTCTCGTTTCTTTGCACTTATGTTCCTTTTCTTCTTTTCTCTTCTATTTCTTCTTTTTTTCGCACTTCTTGCAAGTCGAGTTTTCTTATGTTCAAATGGAGGACGAGTGTGTGTATATATACACCTCATCACATGTCCTTTAGGCTGACATGTCTGTTGGAGGTAGGCCGACTTGTTCTAGCAGCGTCTCTATCGTTTGTAGGATGACTTGAAGAGGTTTGGTGACAAGTTCTTGGAGGATACTTTACATAGACAATATTGACCTTTTACAAAGTGTAACATGACTTCATTTACATGATGACAATGACTTTTTTATGACTAGATGAATAAACCCTAAAGACTCTCAATGGGATTCTTGACTCAAAAACAAAAGCCCTTGCTCATGAAACCCATGAAGCAAGTCAATATAATAATTTCATTTTTCTTATTTACATCTCATTACATAAAATCATAATTACATGTCATTATGAAGACCAAACCTAGTTACACTTTTCAACACATCTTGTGTGCTGAAACTATCTGTGGAGGGTAAGAATGCATGCCCCGAAGAACAACTAATTTGCCATCCGAGCCCATAAACTCCATCTCCAACTTCCTCCAATGAGTAGTGACTCGACCAACAGAATAGAGTCACTAGACACCCATCACCACATTGGTGTCTGGTACATCCACTGCGAAGAAATGATCCGTCACTGAATAGTTCCCCATGGTCACTGTCAAAGCGGGAACATATCGTGTACATTGCAATGTCCTATCCCTTGACATAAGGACTGAAAATCCCTCAAACTCCTCGGTTGTGATACTTCGCCTTTGAACCATCTGTACATCGATGAAATTGTGAGTGGCCCCACTGTCCACCAAAACCAAGATATGTTGTCCATGCACTATGCCTTTGATCCTCAATGTAAAAAATTTGGGAATCCCAATGTAAGGACGCAAGGACCCCTCCTGCTGGTGCAAAAGGGGCTCCCCTTGATGGTGGTGGTGGTGGTCCCCTCTCCACATGTGTCATGCTGTCATCTCCACCTATCTCCAACTCTACGTCATCCTCCTGGTCATTGTCAGAGAAAACCTCAATGTAATGGGCCTTGCCCGTTGTGCATCTATGGCCTGGTGCCCAAGGTTCTTGACAGGTGAAGCATAGCTTCCTCCTCCGGAGGTCTCTCCTGGTCTCCTCATCCAACTGTCCATGCCCCTAGTTGGCTCTCGGTGGTGGAGCCCTAGTGTCTCTCCCCCTCTGCTAGAACACCTGTCTGGGCGGTATTTGTGTTTTGGTCCTCGGTAGAGCATCTTGCAAGTCCCAGGCTCTACCAACTGCATCCTGCAAAGTGGTGGGCCTGTTGGACCTCACCAAACCCCTCAGCGACTCTGCTAGCCCCTCCAAGAACATGAAAACCCTCCTGGCCTTTGATAAATCGGGCACCATCACTGACAATCTCAAAAACTCCGAGATATAAGCCTCGACACTCCCCGTCTGCTTGAGCCGTGTCAACTCTCCAAAGTGTTCCTCTGGGTCTCTCCTCTCAAAGCGCTCCAGCACCCTCCGAGTGAAATCCTCATAGGTTGTAACTCCTGCGTGCCCCATCGTGGTCAACCCATGGAACCACCAGTCATGGGCTTCCCCCTCTAAGTGCAATGTGGCAATTTTAATTACCTCCACCTCTGTCATCTGATTGAGCTGGAAGTAGACATCTAACTTCTCAACCCATGCCCTGGCTGAGCTCTTGGGTGAGCCATCAAAAGTTGGGAGGAATAATCTCCCCATAGTGTGTTTTAAGTCAATGCCATGCGTGTAACATCCTCCACTTTGTTCCTTGCTGTGAAAATTTCACAACCACAATCCTATTGCAGCATAATTTAATTTAACAATTTATTTACTGTTTGCTACAACAAATACTGAATTAATCACAATGCAATCTACACAAATAAAATTGTGGTAGAATAAACGTTGGAAGAAATGCTAGCACACAGAGAAAATAACACAAATATTTTTGGACAAATGTCCTAGGAAAAACACAAGTTGTGAAAACTGGTGTAGCAGCTGAGGGTTTTAATATTAAGCAGTAGTGAAATAATCTGAGAGTACAATTGGATACCAAAACTGGCAATCCTAGAGAGAAACACTGGCAAGAAAAATCTAGTGAGGAAATATCCTCACTCCACAGGCAAATTTGGGCTCTGACCTCAACTCAAATTGAGCCGTCCAAACTGGCTCTACATAGCTACTGCATCACCCTAGCGCATTCGCTTCTGCAGTCAGTTCGAACCAACTTCTCCTCAATCTGTTTGGTTTGCTGTTGTCTAGGAAAATGTCTCTCCTGGCCTTCGAAACCTCTGTCCAGCTTCAGGCACTGAAACTTGGCTTTTCGTAGCAGATTTGAAATTGCCTCTAGAGGCTACTGCGCTGCTTTGTGTCAGCCTCACTCTGACTCACTTGCCTCTCTACAAATGCAGTCACCAGATCTGGAATCCTTCCTCCGACTTCATTGTCTCTGCCCCTCTGACTGTTTCGATCTCACTAGCTCTCTCTTTGGCAACTAATTGTTGCTACTTCGGAAATCGGTCTGTTCATGAAATCAAACTTCTCAAGTGTCTTCTCCAAGTGCCCATAGACTTCTTCTTATAATCCTTTGTTGGGACTCCAACAGCCAAGATTAAATCTTAATCGATGGCTAGGATTAACATGAAGTTGATCTGTGTGAGTTTCTAGATCATTCACGCCATGAGTTAATTAATTCTGATTAATTAACCATATTCCCTATGTTTAGACTTAGGAAATATTTAAAAACTAGTTAATAATTTAGGCGAAATTTCTAGAAACGATTTCTAGGTTTTTGAAATCTCATGTGTTCTAGCCTCTCCACAATATTTCAAGGCTAGAACATATCCGATGCTACAAAAACTAACACTTGCTCCTATTGTTGCCTTTAACTGACAAAAGTCCTTGACGATGATGGCCTCTCTGAAGTCGGGCCCATAAGAATGATACTCCACAAAGTAGTCCCCCATGGACATCTCCTCTTGCCCTTGTGGCTCTCTAGCATCGGATGCTAGAAATGTGGGGATGGTGGACCTGGGTGGTGTACTAGAAATAAGCGGTATGTTGGGTGTATTCGCTGCATGGTGGTGCAAAGTACCAGAGCCCTCACCCAGATGAATTTCTCCCTGAATCCCCTTGCCCTTGTTGTTGCTGCAGTTTTGCTGCCTCAGCTCCTCAATGCCCTTAGACAGATCATTGATGGCCTTCAAGAAGTGTTTGGAAAACTCCTCATCTTTACTCACCTTGTCTCCCTCATTGCCCCCCATGTCTGGCCTGTCAACTTCTGGCTCATTGGTTACTGGGTTAGGAGTAATTTGTAGCTACCTCTCTTTGCTTTTGTACCTGTACCTCCTGTAAGTGACGTTCTGCTTATCCTCTAGTGTCATAGAATAAAGCTACTTCCACAGGCTGAGCCAAGACTATGAGTTTTGATACCACTATAATATCCCTAAGAAAGATTTACAATGATAAACAAAGCATGCATAGCAAAAAACACACAATTTTCACACAATATTAAACACCCAGAAAATTGCAAAATCAGTGCTGAACTGAGCCATTTTATTAAGATAAATTTGGGGTACAATATGTGATCAAAAAGCATGCACTTGGGCTTGCCCAGGTGATGCTTGACCATTAGGAAACTCTCCCTAACAAAGCTCTGCGCTGACCCTCAGGACGTTGTGCTGCTGGCTGCAAGAAATCGCTGTTAGGTCCTTTTTTGGTGCTTAGAAAATTCCGAGAAATTAACCCCGATCTCTCCTCCAATAACCCACCAATACCCAGAAAGGGTTTGGCCAAATGTTGACCCTGAAATTTCAGTCCAATTTCCCCTCACTCCTCCAGCTGCTGGGAATTTTGGCGCACCTATAAATATCACTATTGAAGATCTCTAAAATGACTGCAATACTCAGCAATTCCCCTCCAAGAATTTGCCCCCAAAACTCAGCCCCTAACTCCTTCTCCCAATGCCCCATGTCTGGCACGAAGTACCATTGCGCAGGCCCACACAGTTCCTCCTGATGATGGTCGTTGCCCAGCCAACTCACTCAAAATGGAGCTCTGTAATCCCTCCAAATCTCCACCAAATGATGGCCCTAGATTGTCCTGGAAAGTCCATCAAATCCCTTGCTGCACAAGCAACTCCTCCAATAATTGCATGTTTCCCTTCCCGCATCTCTCCTATTGAACTGGCTCCTCAAATACGCTGAATAGACTCCCAGATCAGATCGATTTAGATGAAGGTTACCTGCTAGGGCTGGCACTCGAAGTCCACCGAAGGTAGGGTGAGATTCTTGCTTGAAAATCTTGCGTGCTCAACAGCACATGCAGACTTGGCTCCCAGATCAAGCGTGCTAGTCAAGGGTGAATGTTCAAATGATCAAAGATGCCACAAAAATGAGTGCTCCCTCCCATTTTGTCATTGAGCCTCCATCTTCCTTATGTGGGGCCCAACCTTCGATTTTCCCACTCTCTTTCCCTCCAAGCGTGTGTACGACCAAGAGGGGAGCGTATTCCTTCCTTGGGGTGCCCCCCACTATCCACTAACCATTCAATTTCCTCTTTTCTCCTATGTTGGGCCCTTGCTTTAGCTCAAAGCTTTAATTGGGGTCCCACAACCCACTTTTCCTAAGTAGTAATCCAAAATTTGAGAAAATTGAGAAAATTGATATTTCCCTTAGCAATATTGCTAAGTGGGAATGTCACAATAATTGTTAATTTTTTCCAGTAAAGTAATAGCTTCTCCTTAAAATTTCAATGGATGCTAGAAGGTGCATCTCTGCTTCAGTATATTCTTTAGAGGACTAGACTACATGCAATCGACTGTATTCATGTAGAAGTATGACTTCCATTCCATGATGTCCTACAATTTACTTGAAAATGGCACTTGCTTGTCATAATCTCTGTGTGAGGCCTCAAGCCAATGCTCAGTTACTAGATTTGAGAATGCAGGTCGCCAGTGTGAGTGCTTGATGATCTTCATGCACTGAAAGTGGAAGGATTATACAATACAGAGAGTGGGTAGGCCAGTATCACTGTAAATGTTTACTGCTATTCCTTCCTTGATAATGCGATGTACTTTATTTTTTCAATAAAATGGAGTACTCACTCCTTTAGATCTTTAAACTGATTGAATGCCACAATTTACACTATCATGATTCTGACAAGCTGCTAGTGCTGTGTAATTTGGTTCACTGATGTTCATGTAATTGCATATGCTGTGTAGTTGTCAGTCTGAAAATTATATTCAAATTTGATATGGTGTTATACTATTCATATATCTGATCCTTTGCAGATTCAAAACATTACTGCCAATTAGAATTTTACATGTTTTCTCTGTGATAGTATCTCAATGCTTTATCCCATTGTGTACTGCTGATGCAAGTTGTAGGGAATGTTGACAGGTTAGCTGGTTCAGTTTTGATCCTAATGTTCATATAGAAAGAGAGCAAATGTGTTGTTACCTGACGCGCACAACTGCATCCACTCACCAGCTTATCAAAGAAAACTTACATGAGACACCTACATATGGAGGCTGGGTTGAATCAAAGGGACCCCGATATTGCCCATCTATTGAAGACAAGGTATGCAAGAGAGCCTAGCATGCAGAAATATGGTTTTCTTTCACCTTATATCCTAGGTTAGTCTGTTGTGTACTTATGAATATGAAATTCACAATTGCTTGATGTCTCTTGGTGACAAGTATGACCACCTAGTTATCATACATGCATAGTTGTACATACATTTGACCAAGCATTGCTGGAAGTTTACCCCCATAAGAGGTGGGAATAGAAATGGTTTTTCTAACTGTTATAAAACTATGCTCTAAATTTTAGTATGTCTATCTAGTGGAATTGATGTGTTAAATATCTTTGTCAATGATGGTATGGGCATCATAACAGGGATGAGTTTATTACTTGATGTGTTAAATACCTTTGTCAGTAATGGAGCAGGCATTAAATATTGATCATAACAAGGGATGGAGTTATGTCTAGTGACATAATCCAATTCATCTTTGATCTTGTGGAGCTATTCGGGTGAAGCCTGTTGGAATTTCTAATTCTAACCCATTAGAAATTCTTCCTGTACTATCTGATTTATTTCTTCCTACTTGTTTAATTACTTAACAAGTTATTTACCATGTAAATACTGAAAATAAACACAAGTACAGTATCAACATCTACAGATCATCAACTGAAAGAAAACAAGCACACAAGTGACACCATTATTTTTGGACCAATGTCCCCGGAAAAACCCAATGCGGGAAAACCGGTGCAGCTATTCAGAGGGTTTTATTATTATGCAGTTTTCAGAATACAACTAGGGTGCTAGAAATGGCTCACCCAACAGAGAATGCCCTCGGTAGTAGTACCTCTCCTCGGAGACAGATATTTCGGCTGATCAATCACCGGATGAACGATCCCACAACAACAATTGCAACTTCCACTACTCTGCGTCACTCTGATAGGGACTGTGTCACCCTTCCCGACTCACCAACACCTAGTCTGTCCCACAAAAATCTTCCCAGCATTGCCTCTTGGCCCTGCGTCAGCTCTGCTAGCCTCTGTGCAGCTACTTAAGCGTTTGCGTCAGCCCTCAGACCCTTTGCGTCACCCACACTGGCCTTTTCTAGCTCTGCGCAGCTCCCAACTGCCTCTGCGTAGCACCCAGCTACCTCTGCGTAGCACCCAGCTACCTCTGCGTCAACCTCTCTAGGCTCTTTGCTCTCTCTCTGGTACTAACTCTGCCTCTCTGCAATGTATTCACTGCCCCTTGCTGCTGATCACTGATTCACTTTTGCTTAGCAACCCTGCTCTAGCAAAATGAATGACTGATCACTCTGTTGTATTCTCTGACCCTCAAGCTTCCTCTTATACTTTTCTCGTTGGTCCATCAATGACCGAGATTAAATCTCTAATCAACGGCTAAGATTAGATTTGGCTTTATCCATGACTTTTGGAACATTCTAACCCAGTTTTATATTAATACCCATTAATATCCTAGTTTTCCTAAGTTTAGACTTGGGAACTCCATTAAAAATATTAATTATTTTAATATCTCCCAAACCGGTTAGAATCTGCCCAAACCATTTCTGGGTCTTGGAGATGTCATGTGCTTTAGCCTCTCCACCAATTTTCATGGCTAGAGCACATCTGATGCTACCCCAAATCAACACTCCCTCTTATCGAGCACTGTGCTCTAGTAATACTCCACATTGAGCATCACCCTGATTATCCAGCATCGGTCCCTCTGCTAATGGTAGGCCTTCCCGCCCCACATCCTTTGCACTGCTACATCCTGTATTGCTGCCCATGGCCCTGCCACTGCCACTACTGCATCCATACGACAACTCCCTCTGCATCCATGCTGCTGCTAGTCCATCCTCCCAGCACTGCAACTGCACTACATCCCCTCTCATCATGTTGCATTGTGCTATTGCATACTGCTACTGCACTGCAACTTAGTTACTGAGAAGTAACTGATCCTCCCAACTTCTGATATCCCTATTAGGCTAGAAACACTCCCGATGCTGAAGCTCCCTCTGTCGCTAACGAGTGCTCCTTCTACTGACCTCTGCGATGCTGCAACAACTCCTTGCATCTCGCATCGTTGCACACATCTCTATGCCATCCTACAATGGTGCAACACTCCCGTGTCTCTCGCATTGTTGCAGCCTGCTAGCCTCGCGCTGTCCCGGTACTCCTGCACTGTAGCACTCTCTACTACTCCATCCGCATCCGTCTCTACCGACATTTGCCTGTCCAGCTACTCCTCTTCGGGGCTCCTGTAGCAAGGTTTAATCCAAGAGGTTGGGTACCTCAAGGATCCTGCCCCTTATCACCTGTAGTCCTCCTGACTACAGCTCATTGTCTCTCCACCTCTTCTCTAGAGGTACATGAGCACTCATGGCACAATTGTCCTCCTCCTTGACTTCTTTCTCCGCCTTTGCAGGCACTGCCTTCGAGTCCGAAGCCTCTCCCTTGCTCTTCTTCCTAGGACATCAGTTTGCAAAATGACCTAGTTCCCCACAATGGAAGCACTTGACCTTGGAGAGGTCCTTCTTCTTCCTCTTCTCCTGCTTCCCTTCAGATGCTAGAGCCGCATCCTCTTCTTCCTCCTTCTTGATTCTGACCCCTTTGCCACTACTCCCCACCTTGGTCAACCGTCTGATCTCTTTTTGATGAGGAGCCGCCCACAGTTCTTCCCAATCTGGAAGATTCGTCCTGCCCAATATGCTTTGGACAAATACCTCCCAATCGTCAGAAATTGCGTTCAATGTGGTTCTCACCATCAATTCCTCATCTAGCGTAGCCCCTATGGAAGCTAGCTGGTCACGAATCTCCTTCAAGCGACTGAGGAAGACATCTATCTGCTCACCCTTCTGCATCTTGTATGCCCTTCGCTGATTCTCCAGGAGCATCTTCCTCTGCACGGAAGTATGCTGGTACATTGTCTTCAAGGCATCCCACATCTCCTTTGCCGTTTCCTTCTTGGCAATATGTGGTACCACATGATCCTTGACCCCATCAAGGATGATGCACTTAGCCTTCGCCATTGCCTCCTTGTACCTTTCATTAGCTACCGGGTCAACTGGGACAGCTATCACTCTCGTGACAAAGCCCTTGAGGCGATGTCTGTCTAGAATGGACAAGATCCTGGCCTTCCAGACCACGAAGTTGGATGCTCCGTTCAACCTATCCTGATCTCTCAGTCCATTCACGACCATCTCGTTGCTTTTCTTTCAACTCCTTCGAGTCTCTCTACTTCCCTTCTGGAAGTCCTCTGTTCGATTCCTTTTGAGTCTCTCAACTTCTCGTTTGGAAGTTCTCGGTTTGACTCCCTCTGAGTTTCGATTTCCCTTCTGGAAATCCTTCTGTCAATGACAAGTTGCCCCACTCTGATCGTCTGACACTGATCAAGGTTCCTTGGCTAGAAATCCGCCTCAGCGACAACTTCCTCCACCTTGGTCTTGCCCTGTTAGGTACTGTTCTGACCACAGTACCACACCAACTTCGCTCTGCAAACTACCCATAGCCTCCTATGCCCCAACAATTGAAGGATTGAGCCACTTGGCTCTGTGCAATCTTGACACCGACAAATCAGCTCTCTCCGCCAATTGTGTCAGCCCTCATGGCATCTACGTGAGCCTGATTCTGCCTCCCTTAGCCTCTACGCTGCCTTTCTCCGGCCCAAAATGATGACACAGTCTCTCTGCGTCACTCCTTCCTCTGTCACCTTCTGCACAGATCAGCTATGTCACTTGGGACAGTGGAATCTGCTGCTACTGCTCTGCTAGTTGATGCCTTCAGTTATCTATGATCTGCAACGCGCTTTGATACCATGTTAGAATTTCTAATTCTAAACCTTTAGAAATTCTTCCTGTACTATTTGGTTTATTTCTTCCTACTTGTTTAATTACTTAAAAAGTTATTTACCATGTAAATACTGAAAATAAACACAAGTGCAGTACCAACATCTACAGATCATCAACTGAAAGAGAACAAGCACACAAGTGACACCATTATTTTTGGACCAATGTCCCAAGAAAAACCCAATGCGGGAAAACTGGTGCAACTATTCAGAGGGTTTTATTATTACGTAGTTTTCAGAATACAACCAGGGTGCCAGAAATGGCTCACCCAACGGAGAATGCCCTTGGAAGTAGTACCTCTCCTCAGAGACAGATATTTCGGCTGATCAATCACCGGATGAACGATCCCATAGCAACAATAGCAACTTCCACTTCTCTGTGTTACTCTGATAGGGACTGTGTCACCCTTCCCGGCTCACTAGCACCTAGTCTGCCCGACGAAAATCTTCCCAGCGTTGCTTCTTGGCCCTGTGTCAGCTCTGCTAGCCTTTGTGCAGCTACTGAAGCCTCTGCGTCAGCCCTCAGACCCTCTGCGTCACCCACGCTGGCCTTTTCTGGCTCTATGCAGCTCCCAGTTGCCTCTGTGTAGCACCCAACTGCCTCTGTGTCAACCTCTCCAGGCTCTGCATCGTCTCTCTGGTACTAACTCTGCCTCTCTGCAATGTATTCACTGCCCCTCGTTGCTGATCATTGATTCACTTTTGCTTAGCAACCCCGCTCTAGCAAAATGAATGACTGATCACTCTCGTGTATTCTCCAACTGACCCTCAAGCCTTCTCTTATACTTTTCTCGTTGGTCTATCAACGACCGAGATTAAATCTCTAATCAACGGCTAAGATTAGATTTGGCTTGATCCATGACTTTTGGAACATTCTAACCCAGTTTTATATTAATACCCATTAATATTTTATTTTTCCTAAGTTTAGACTTAGGAACTCCATTAAAAATATTAATTATTTTAATATCTCCCAAACCGATTAGAATCTGCCCAAACCATTTCTGGGTCTTAGAGATCCCATGTGCTTTAGCCTCTCCACCAATTTTCATGGCTAAAGCACATCTGATGCTACCCTAAATCAACAAAGCCAATGTTACAAGACTTGGAATGGGCAAAAAATTGGTGAGACAAAAGAGCAAGAGTTTAAACTGAATTGGAAAAAAAATAGGAAAATACAAAAAAAAAAAAAATGATATATACATTAAAAAAGTATTCTTTGATGTTCAATAAATCCATGTTGGTACAATGCAAAATATCTATAGATGTCCAAAATTTCATGGATAAATATGGATCTCATATTAGTCTAGACTCCAAGCTAAGAGTTGGAAGCATCTGCTTATAAATGTTAACAAAATTGTAAACATGCTAAATAGTAGAAGAAATTAAGAAGCAGATTCTCCCGTGTGCTCAGCTACTTAAGTCTCTATGTTCTGCAGGTTCTCAAGACGAAAAATAGGATCCTTCTTTGATTGAAGCCACTCAATGTAGGATCTGTCTTTACCTCTTCCAAGTTCAGGTCAATAGCTAAATGATTCAAACCTGTCATCATCATGATACATTGAAATTTGAATTGAACTTTAAAGTTTACACTTTAAATAAGTCCCTCAAATTCAAATGAATAAGCCTTAGATAAATCACAAATTGAGCTACGTCTTGTGTTTCCTAGTCTCTCACCAAGTAATTCGTTGTTGTGGAGCTGAAGATTGTAATGCATGAAAACAAGGTCATTTAAATGCTTTTGTGTTAATACGTTGTGCCTCTCGAAATCTATTTTCTCAAACATGCTCTAGTTGCACTAGCATGTCCAAGGTAATCAATAATTACCACTTTCCATCTCTCCCTATTATTCATCTCCATTCCTCGGGTTGGTTGTCATTGGTCATTCAGATTGGCACCCTATATCCTCATCCTTGAGTTAGGGCTCAAAAACTTGACCTGGAGGTTGATGCAATTGAAAGAATGATACAAAATGTAAGATGCAAAACATGGCTGGGACATATTTAGTATGTGCGCAAAACTATAGAATGAGCTCTACCCCACTCATTAGCTATCACCCGGATTCTCAAGCATTCAATGCTTTAATCTAAAATAAAGGAACTCTTGAATGTCCCAAATCCAATGGGTGAGAGATTGCTACATCTTAAAGGGATATTGAAAAGGCATAAAGCAATCTAGGTCTCCCAAGCTATGCACCAAATAAAGGTAAATCATTAAAGTAAAAGGTGCAACAAAGGGGTAGAAAAAGCAGGCTGAGGAAAAGGGTAACTCATGCCATTGTGAATTCTCCCTCACATCATTACACTTGGGATGTTGGTGTTGAAATATGTAACTAGGTTCGGTCTTCATAATGACATATGTAATTATAATTTTATGTATTTGATGTAATGAGAAACGGTCTTCATAATGACATATGTAATTATGATTTTATTAATTTGATGTAATGAGAAAAATATTTTTGTTTGTTTGTTTATCTTGAGACATGGGTTTCATGCTCAAGGAAATTTATTTTTAGGTCAAGCTCCCATTGAGAGCTTTTAGGTCATTGTCATGTCCCTTTTCAAACACATTTGTAAAAGGGTGCTACAACTCAATTTTGCACAATTTTGACTAAGGAAGTGTTGTCACACAGAGTGTCTAGGCACCGCGACAATGCTCAGATCGGGCGTTGTCACCATGATCCCCGATCTCTCCATTTAAGCTGTCTCCCCTCAGCAAGCTAAGGGGGGTAGACCCTATGGATAAATGGGATGAAGGAGAACCAGCTGGGAATCAACCGGTTTGGGAGACACATTGAGGCAATCAAATACTTGATTAAGGCTTCGCAAGGCTTAAGATTTAATTAGATTTTAAATGATAAATACCAGTGCCTTATGGAGTCAACGATCTTGCTGGGAAAATGAAAACCAAGTAATTGATTAGCTACTGTTGCTTAGGAAACAGAGATATGAAATCTATTTATAATTCCACAATAAAAATCTTTAACAATCACTTGAAAATATTTGCAAAATGTCTAGCATGTAATGAGCATTAAATAATCCAAGCAATGACAATAGATTTTCTATAGATGCACAATGCCTTAGCAATTAAATTTCAAGATATACAAATACCTTAATCAACCACGAAATTTAAAAGCTAACCAGTTCAGATCCTAGAATTCAAATGATTATGCTCAATGACCCAAATCTAGGAAACTCACCACTTACAAATAATTAATCCTCAGATATAAAAATTTAAGGACATTTAACTATAGAGAAATGAAAATGTTAATAACACAAAAATTTACCTTTAGATTTTACTTTAGCACAAAAAACACCAAGAAGAAATTTTAGATTGACAATTTAATTATTCCTTAGGTGAATTTTTTCAGTGTGCTAAGTTAGACTTAATGCGGTAAATGATTAATCAAGATCTTTTTAATGTGATCCAAATAAATCAAAAGATTCAATAATTTTTTTTTTTTGCTGAACGAAAAATCTGAGCTCCTCCCTCTGCCTCTGGAATCACTCGATCTGGGAATATTGAATTTTATTGTCCCTCACTCAGAAATATCGAACCTCCACAAGTAACTCGACCTCCTGGAAGAATGACTGCGCTATCCTTGGGAATTTTGGCCTGCTGCCCACAATGAGCAACGAACTCCCTTCTCTCTTCGCCTTTGAGCTCTCTGGCTGATCAATTGTGCTCCGATACCATGTGGAAATTCCAATACCAGAATCCTATTGCAACAATTGGAAATTATTCTCCTAATTGTTAATTTAATTTAAAAATTTATTTGTTGTTTGCTACGAAAAATACTAAATAAATCACATTGCAACCTACACAAATAAAATTGTGAAAGAATAAATGCTAGCACACACATAAAAAATAACATAGTTATTTTTGGACAAAAGTCCCTGGAAAAACCCAACTTGGGAAAACCGATGTAGTAGATGGGGGTTTTAATATTATGTAGCAGTGAAAAATATGAGTACAATCTAGATGCCTAAAACTGACAATCCACAACAAGAAATTTTGGGCAAAATACTGTAGGGAATTACCCTTCTCCCATAGGTAATCCCTAGCACAACTTGTCTTCAACAAACTAGCTGTCCAAACCTTAGCGTGAGCCCTTCTCTGCTGCCTCTATGCTATCTCCCACATGTGTGGTTCAAAACTACCTCCGATGAAGTCGTTCTTCCTCCAGTTGCTGAGGAAATTGTCTCTTCGGCCTTCTGGAACCTTCGCCCGGCCTCTAGAACTGAGAATGATTTTTCTCACCAGCAAATCGATCTGCCTTGTCGAAGCTACTATGCAGAGCCTCTGCGTTGCCTCTCTGGGATAACTCGGCCCTCTTGCTGCTGCCTCTTCGGATCTAGAAATCTTTCCTCCGGACTCACTATCTCTGCCCCTCTCAGAGTGCTTTGATCTATAGCTCTCTCTCCGGTAATTGATTGATGCTACTCTGGAAATTGATATGCTAAAAGATCAAACCTCTCAAGTGTCATTTCCATCACCACATCGATCTCCTCTTATAATTCTCCATTTGAGCACTAATGGCTAAGATTAAAACTTAATCAATATCTAGGATCATCTCTAGATTGATTCGTGTGAGTTTCTAGATCATTCACGCCTTGACTTAATTAATACTGACTAATTAACCATATTCCTTAAGTTTAGACTTAGGAAATATTTAAAAACTGACTAATAATCTAATTAAGTCATTTCTATGCAGAATTTCTAGAAACGACTTTTGGGTTTTGGAGATCTCATGTATTCTAACCTCTCCACAAAATTTCAAGGCTTGAACACATCCGATGCTACAAAAAATTAACAGTCTCATGGTTGTGGCACCTTCCTTGAAGTCTCTCCTAATCCATGTCCACCATATCACACACCTATGGATTGATGGGTCATCCCTAATCATCCCTAACATGACTAATGTAACTTGTTTATAGGTCCTGATCTAGTTAGACATTTGAAGGTGAGTTTTGTGTGAAGTATATTTGTGCCTTTAGCGTTAGATATGGTTCACCACGGTGCTTTAATAGTTTCATGCCCCTTATGAAGTTGATCTTACTTGATCTTGAGAGGTTTTATTTAGGTAGTTCCACATATGTAGCAGAGATCGCTTGAGGGATAACCCGACTCTTCTTCAACACCTTTTAGGGGGTTCTTTGCCTTGTCTAAAGCGCAGACTGAACTTTGTGGCATTGAGTCTCGCGTAGCTTCCACATGCTTCTACACCTCTTGATGAGCCTCAAGATGTTGAAATATTGAGCTTGAAAGCTTGGGCATTGAACCATTTGATGATGTGCATAGATGGACCCAAGACATACCTAGGCTAGCTTTGACCCTGTTTGATGGACGATACCTTGTTCCAAGCCCAAATGAGGATGATTATCATTGAGATGATTTGGGAGGGTTAGTACATCCCTCTTTGATGCCAATGCTTGCCCTAGAAGGTGCCACGTCACTCCTACATGGAGCTTCTCTTGGATGTGTTGCCGCCTCACTTGCACACCTAGTTAGCGTGGAAAATCCTCAACCCCACAAGGTGTGGCTTTGTGGAAACCTAAAGCTCTCTCCTAGTTAAAGCTAAGGGCGGCGGCGGGGTCCCTAAATGAAGGTTAATTAATGAAATGTGAGTTTTCTAGGAGACTAGGGTGAGTGGAAGACTTGTCAAAAATAACTTGTTTCCAAAGATATGAGCAAGTAAATAAACATACATGAGCAATATTCAAAGATTCACTTAAAAGATAAAGAACATAGACTAGTGCTTTAAAGAAATAGTTGCTCAAGATAAATGACAAATACTTGATCAAGATGGAAACTCAAAAGATGATGACAAGTAATCCTGCAAAATGGCAAAATGTTAGATAAAATATAAAATATCACTTGCAAGATACAAATTGCACTTATAAGGAGATGCTCAAGTAAAGATGCCAAGTATTACTTGCAAAATATAAGTAGATATGCACTTGCTAAAGGGAATAATCAACAACAAGAGATAACTTCATCAATGAGACATGAGATCATTCATCATAACAAGTACATGAAATAAACAAAATTTGCAAGTAAATTTGAAATGCTCTAAAGTGAGTAAATTAGAATGATATGCAAATCTATCTAATGTGAGATGCAGTTATCTTGGTAAATTTTAAAACTAGATGCCTATCTAGATGTAGCCTTTCTTTCGACTGTTTTGAAACAAGTCTCTAATGTGAGTTGTGGAGGGACACCCAGGGAAAGACAGTTGAGGCTGTATTAACGATCCCTCCCTTGGAATATCCAACACACCCGATGCCTCCGGTGCTGCAGAGACTGTGGCTCTGACGACTGCAAGGTCACTGTGTTAACCACAAAAGAGGATCTATGTTCCTCAAGTTGATGAAAGATGTGTTCCTAAAAGAGTCTTTCAACCAAGTTTATCCTTGGAGTTGAATTAATTAGAAGTGCAAATTAGTGCTAAGCATGCCTAAATGAGATGCATGTGGATGTTATTGTTTCCCAAGAGAGTGTGATGAGATAAAATTCCTCAAGTGGCACTATACAAAATAATAATGCTGTCGAAACTTTGTGAACTTTGCTGTCGAAACTTTGTGTGCATTCAGATCTAATTTCATCTTATGTTCTCATGGTGATGAGTAGTTTCTAGTATTGGTTACATATTCTGATTTACCATAACAGAGCACATTTTGTTCTGTGATTCAACAAATAAATAGAAGCTAAGAAGGCAGATTTTTGGCTGGAACAAATCTGCTGTTTATAAATTATTTTCAGATCTGTTATGTTTTGTTGATTGTACCCTTAGGGTTGGAAACATAGTTCCCTTGAAGTAAATTGTTTCTCATGTCAGTTCTAAATTGTTAATAGAACTAGTCTCTAGATGTTAAGCTGTGATTATGTCATATTAACCTCAATAATCTTCTCGGTTACA
The DNA here is from genome assembly GCA_031772625.1 of Pinus tabuliformis. NCBI lineage: Eukaryota > Viridiplantae > Streptophyta > Pinopsida > Pinales > Pinaceae > Pinus > Pinus tabuliformis. Next base: position 89,830,182 of record CM062807.1, on the reverse strand, counting down.
CAATTTAGAGATGCATGAAGGTGAAATATCTAAGAAAGAAAAGTTAGGGAATACATACATAAATGTGGATATGACTACATACATGAACATAATTGTAAATAGCAGCAGAAATTGAATATGCTCTCATTGTTATTATAATGAAAAGAATATGTAGAAAGAACCATAAAATATAATCTTATTTTGCTTGTTTGTTGATAGGAAATTACATTAAGCCCCAGTTGACTATTATTTGAATTATGGGCAGAATTACATTTTGCAAATGAGTGTAAATATCATAGAACGTAACGAACTATCCATATTCCACTTCATTTCATGAAGCTTAGTGGGAAGCCAAGTATTAGTTGAAGAAATTTAGATAATTTGGAACTTGTCCTAGATTTCTGGGATTTTGTTATGAGCGATTGGACATATTGCTTGTTCCTTTTGAATAGACTTTCAAATTCCCATTGATGAATTTCCTCCTAGTTTGGATATGTATCAGTCTTTTAGCTTTAGCTTTTCATGGACATTAGTTTTGCTTCCAATCCCTATAGTTGCTACCATTCTGTTACAGTCGACATAATGCTCACCCTTGTTTCATTCCATTTGTGTCATTCTATTGCATACCCATTTAGTTCTTGAGAAGTAAGTCAATGGCACATATCGAACTTTGTTATTAATAATTATCTGTTTTTATTGTTTAAATATATGTCAAGTTCTTGGACATTGTTAATTTTTGGGGGAAAATGTAATATTTCTTTATGTTCTCTAAATGATTTACAGAGGAAAATTCATGTTGCTAAAAGTGCTTATTGGAAGGACCTGATGACATTTTGTCTTTTGTATTGGTCCCCAGATAGTAAAATTTAAGGATAAGGAGTCTCATCAAATATTCCTAGAGCCTGAAGGTCGCAATGTTCCAGAGCTTTATGTGCAGGTATTCACACAACCATCTATATATATATATATATATATATATATATATAGATATTCCTTTACTGTCATATATTTCTCTAATATATATGTTTATGGGTCCAATGTGATTTCACGTGGAATTTGTAATTGTTGATTTGAGAATTATTATCTAAACTTAAAGTATTTAACTTTTAAATTGATTTTTCAAGCTGGTTCTGTAATATCTAACTATTTACAAATATGTTATTAAAAATCTCCATGACAAGAGGTGGATTCTAATCAAGCTAGCATAGGAAACAATGGATCAAATTGCTCTTGAAAACCTTATACTCGTTTATTGTGTGGGTAAATCATATTTATCTTCTTCCGTGGTTTCATGTTATATATGCCCAAAATCCCAATATTGATTCTTTTATTGTATTATAATGCAACCTTTCTGTAATGCCCCTTTCTAATCCATAGAAGCATGAGAGGATTGGAGTCATAGGCTATCTGGATCCTGTTACCCACCATTTTGTGGGTAATATCCCTAGGAGATATTTTTTCTCCAAGGTGGTCCTTAGTGGTCAGCTAGCTGCCAGTTGCAACCATTAGCTAGCTCATTGTGCCATTTCTCTGTCACCTGAGCCAGCTATGTGGCCCCTCGCCCATCTGCCATGATCGTATGTTTGAAGGTGGGCCTCCCGAATCTAAAGGTATGCCTTGTCATTTGGACATTGAGTATTGTAGTTTTCTTATCATGGACACTTCTGGGTATGGATTAATGGGGGGATTGGACGAAAAGAATGGACTAGGTCTGTGCTTCTGTCCCCTAGAACCCTTTTAGGAATTAACCTTGGATTGTAGTCCTGTGGGATCTCTTTCACTGACCATTTGGTTTCAGGGATGGTATTTCATGACAAACCCCGATTTTGGTTGCGTGGTCCTGCTCCCTTATCCGCTCATATTATCCTCTTTCCATTCATTATCACCCCATCCATCATTTCTCCCACCTGGGTCCACATAGGGTCAGCTCGCCCCTTCCCCTTGCCCACACCTTACGTCATGGCTTGAAATGAATCCCAGAGGTTGATGTAGCTGAAAAAAAAGTTAAAAGCATACATGGCCATATTCAACAAGAAAAGTACCACAAAATGCAAAAGATGGCAGGACAAAAACATTTAGCATGTGTGCAAAAGCCAATAAATGAGCTCTACCCCACCATCATGGCCATCACCTTGGTTCCTACAGGTTCTATGAACCTTCTTCATCATATAGGAATCCATGATTGTCCTAACCCTTGGTGGGCGATGAACCACCCCACCCTAAAACGTCACTGCTATATCTTATACATCATGCTCTAACCCTTTGAGCTCCGAGCAGTAAATCAAAGAAAATCTTAAAAGGGAAAAAGGCATATAAAGAAGGGTGGAAAAATCCAAGGCCAAGCACCTCATGTACCATGATTGCTCCCTCCTATACATTATAAACTCAACTGTGGGCTTTCCTCTTATTAGCTACCCTTGTACCCCAGCATGTGACTAGGGCTGCCCCTTCTCATCCCCTACTTCATCCACCTACTTGTTACATGCCACCACCTTTTGACGGTTGTACCTTGACTATATTATTCCCTTTAGAAGTAGAAACCACCTAATAGGATACTTGGTTAACCCCAGTAGGAGTTTATGAGACATTGGCACATCCCGAAGCCCATTATGGAAGGGAAGGCCTTTATGAAGTCCCCACCTGTGGTCCATGATTAGGTAAGCTCATTTACTCGATTTCTTTAATGACTTGTTGTATTGGAAGGCTAAGGGACGCATTAGATCTTATATAGGATTGCAGATGGTTTCCATTTGAGTTTGGTCTCCCTATATGGGGTCCTAATCTTCGAGAGGGCTACATTGGCACATACAAGGTGAGCATTGAGAGCCATGGGCCTCCACAGTAGAAAATTGCACTTCATGGATCCCCACAACGATTCAAAGATTGCTCGTCGTTCACTTATTGGACGAGGAGGATGCACTTGATCCATTATGCCCAGCGAGCCCCAGATCTACACCATACACTTGTCAGATGATCTAGGACTTGTACAATGATGTGGCATCACTTACATTATCATCCTATCCCTTGCGAACAACCTACAGGCATCTTCGATTTGTTTGGAGACCCATGGGGACACTTGTGTGCTCCCACATGTCATTTGGAGTACCACAAGTTATCACAAGGGGCCAACCCCTTGTCCACTGCTTTTGAGGGTCCTATTCTTCATTGTGGCACCCATTGACTTCATTAGGCCTCTTAGAGGGCCCTATGACATGAATAGATCATTATTTGACTTCTTGAGAGACTTCCCTTTTATTTATGAGCTAGTTTGGTGGGGTTGTTACCAAAAGTTGTATTATTAGCACATTACTTTATTTTTGGGGCTTATGTAGGCCACAGAGGCTAATTCTAACTCCTAAGATGTGTATAAATACAAGTGAAGTGAGATCATTTCTCATCATCACTTTGGATTGGATCTCTTTCTTCTTTAGAGAATTTCGCACTTTTTCTAGAGGATGAATTGGAGCATTTATGAATGAATTTTGATGTATGGTTATTGGTCTATTTTCTCTTGGAGCTTCTCTATTGTCATGGTTAGATATACTCTACTACATGTAAGTACGAAATTTTGATGTTGTTCTTGTTACTTTTGTCATATATGCTGGATTCGGATTTTCGTTGTTTTAGGGCTATTTGTTGCATGCATATTATTGCTTAATATTGTGGAATTGTCTCTATTACAACGTTCTCTCTATGTATGGGGCCATGTAGTGTGAGCGAAATCTCCTAGGGGTAAAATTTGACCTTGATAAACCATTCCTCTTGTGCATTTGAAGTATGAAAGCTGCAAGATTGCTTTCACTTGACCTACAGAGCTTGTGAAGTAATTTTGAGGCCTCTTTGACTGGGAACCAATAAATCATACACGTAATCAGCATAGACTCCATTCTCCCAAGGATTAAGGCACTGATCTACCATGGGTGGTCACCAAAACTCCTATCCTTTCGCCTTCTCTCAAGTCTAGCCACATTGGGGTGCCTAGGGCATCAATTTTCTAACAAGCTAGTGACTGAAAAAATTCGATCTTCTAGGGTCTCCTGCACTGGACTTTCCTCTAGCCCTCCTCTAAATTTGAAGACATTCCGATGGTGGAATTGGGAGAAAAGCCAAGCCCTAGCTCCAGGACCAAAACTTGCCATTCCATCCCCAAGGCTAGCACATTCCAAGGTCAAACCAATATCGTTGAGTAATTATATTTTCTTTGAGCCTCTCTCCACCTTGTCTAGGGTAAGAATATCATTGGTTGCTACATTCCTTCCTCATACCCTAGACTGGGTCCACTTAACGCCATGTGGGCCCACTCCTTTGAGAGACCATTCTTCAAGAACCATCCGAGATACCAATTCTAACGAGGATTTTAGGGATTGGGAAACTCCTTCACACGTCCTATCCCATAAACCTAACCCTCAAATCCTCTCTACCTTTCCCTAGATTAGCTAGTACCTTTCTTACAAAGCAAACAATCTTTATCCTTCAAATTCTGGGAAAGGGTTATTCGGGTCACTCCTATCCATTGACTTATCCTTCATTAGTGACTCCACACGTACTGGGTCTCCTCCCATCGGTGAAAGTTCGTAAATAGAAGGGAGCCTTAGCTGAGGTGACAGTGGGCTAAGACTCCATATGTTGCCCTTGGCCTAGCATTTTCCCTTTAGGGATTTCCCTTAGGTCCCCTGCTAGTTTTAGTAGTAACATTTTGGCGCCGTTTCTAGGGAGGAAGTAGGTCTGCCTCCCTAGTGAATCATTTTGGCGCTGTTTCTAGGGAGGAAGTAGGTCTGCCTCCCTAGTGAATCATTGAGAAATTGATTCATTAATGACATTTATAAATATTCCTCTGGCAACTCCACTCATTGTCCAATCCCCTAGTTTACTTGAAGGCGACAACATTCCTTCTTTAACTAGGGCTACTACAAAAAGGGGAAAGCAAACTCCATCACCTGTCGAAACCTCACTTTTCCTCGAATTCGAGAAAGTCAGTGATACATCTCCAGAAATGGCATCTACTCCAAGCATGACTCCGAAAGGGATCAACCTAAGATGACCAAGAGTGAAAGACACTTGGTTAGTGTCTTTGCCCCTTTGAAATTAAGTAACGATCCCAAACCATTACCTGAAAAATTTAACTATCGATTGTCGAAATTCAAAGGGGATGCTACTAGCACTGCCCATGGTTTTATTGAAGAATTCTACTGGCAGTTGTCCCCTAGATTGATATTTGATGAAGATAGGATCATGATGCTTTTTGCCTTATCACTTGAGGGACAAGCAAGAGATTGGTATCTTAGCCTTCCCCTTGGGTGCATAAAGGACTCTGATGAATTTGAGGAACTATTCATGAATAGGTGGTCATGCAATGCCTAAGGGACCTTCAACATTGAAAAGTTCTACCAAATAACCAATGGAAGGGAAGAGGTGCGAGAATTCATTCAAAAGTTGGATAGGGTAGCCAAAGATATACCTGATTGTTTGAAGCCATCTGAAGCCAACATTCTTAACAAATTCATAAAGGTCGTGGGTGGCCACCTCACCTATGTGTTGAGGGATAAGAAACCATCCACTTTGGCTGAGGCTAAGGAAATGACGATGGAAGTTGAAGAAAACCTATGAATTTCAAAGGTTGATATCAATGACCACCCTAGAGCCAAATTTGAAACCAAGAAGGAGAAGTCCAAAGATCAACACGAAGAAACTCTCCTTGCTATTCTCAAAAAGGTGGAAAGGTTCACCGAAGAAGCCAATGCATGTGACAGGGTTATCATGAATAAAATCACTGCCTTGGAAAGGGAAGTTACATCCCTAAAGGAAAGCCTTTTCCCAAAAAGCAAAATGAAGAAGATAGGTCGAGCTCTTCTCAAATCCCAAACACATTGGCCCCAACTAATGTTGTTGAGCCAAACTCTTCATCTGATGATGAGGAGAGTGAAGAGGATGAAAGTGAGGATGAACAAACAGATGAGCAAGCCAATCTCGTGGAAGCTGATGTCTTCAACATTTTGCTAGGAGGATCATACACGCATCCTCCCATTAGTGAGGTCACCCTTAAGGAAGAAAAGGAAGAATCCATTCTTAATGCTGATAGCCAGGGAAGATTCAAAGGGGTCCAATATTCTCGAAAGGAAAAGGACAAAGACCCCTCACCTCCTAAGGAATCACCTAAGGAAGATCCATCACCTAAGCAAGCCCCTCCTAAAGAATCCATCCCCAAAGTTCCTCCCAAGAAGAATCCTCCAACAAAGGTCAATCAAAAAAAGGATCCTCCTAGGAAAGAATACAGGAAGAAGGAAAAGGGGAAGGAAGTTAAACTTGACATCGACATAGGGGTTGTCGTGGGAAAGATGACTATACCTGTTCCCCTAAAGGAAATTGTTAAGCTTCCCGAGCAACAACAACAACTTAAGACATCCCTCGGGATTCAAGATGAAGAAATACTTGAAGAATTGCAAAACATTCACATCCCTGATCAAAACTCGGGGCATAAACCTTTCTTGCTCACTTTGGCTATCAATGACCTCTTCTTACACAATTGTATGTTAGATTCCAGTGCTTCCACCAATATCATGCCTTTGATTGTCATGAAGCAATTGGGTCTCAACATCACTTAGCCATATAAAAGGGTGTGTGGTTTTAATTCCAAACCTATGGAAGTAGAAGGCATCATCAAAGATGTTAAGGTCTCTTTAGCTAGGAATTCTGATTTATCCCTCATGAATGTTATTGTCATTAATATACTTGATGTGTGGGGGATGTTGTTATCCTGGAAATGGGGAGCTACCATTGGGGGGCATGTTCAAATGGATTTATCATACGCAACCATCTCCCAATCTGATGGCACCCCTTTTATCCTTTATAGGGAGCCTGCTTATTCACCGCATGTGATCAAGCCTGGACCATATTATGAGACATGCGAGGGCGAGAAACCTTCCCATATCCTCCCTACCCAGGAAATCTGAATCCTCAAGCAACCAATCTCTCAAACAAGCAAAAAGTGGAAGCCTAAGAAAGAATATAAGGTTGGGGATTTAGTCTTGGTAGATAAAGATCCCATACCTATCAGGATTCATGGAAGGGTTGGGGATGACTATTACTACATTGCTAAACTTAACGATGAACTTTGGCCTGAGCCGGTCAAATTAAGTCGTATCACCTCCTTCCTTGAGACTTGACATTGTATTATATGCATGGTAGAGTAGGATGCATTGCATGCTGATGTTTGCATTAGAAATAACGTCATATGATATTTCTCATGGTAGATTAGCTGCATTTAGATTAAAATTTGCATATCTTTATTTTTCTGTTGATTTTATGGCCTAACATATTAGCATGTGCGATCATGAGATGTCGCGAAAGCATGTTCCCTCATGTTTTTCCATCTATTGTATGTGTAGGTGACAGGTCTATAGTAACCAAGAGATTGCTGGAGTTCTCGTGACCTCCCGTTCTAGTAGCTCTGCGCATTTCTTCGAGAGATCACGTCCTAGTTGGAGCCAAATGTTACTCACCATTTTGTGGGTAATATTCCTAAGAGATTCTTTTTCTCCAAGGTGATCCTCAGCCGGCAGCCAGCAGCGCCTTGCAGCCATCAGGTAGCTCATTGTGCCATTTCTTCGCCACCTGAGCCAACCATGTGGTCCCTTGCCCATCTACCATGATCGTATGTTTGGAGGTGGGCCTCTTGAATCTAAAGGTATGCCTTGTCATTGGGACATTGAATATCGTAGTTTACTTAATATGGACACTTTTGGGTATGGATTAATGGGGGGATTCAGTGGAAAGAATTGGCTAGGTCTGTGCTTCTGTCCCTAGACCCCTTTTAGGAATTAGCCTTGGATTCTAGTCCAGTGGGATCTCTTTTATTGACCATTTGGTTCCAGGGATGGTATTTCATGGGAAACCCCGATTTTGGTTGCGTGGTCCTGCTCCCTTATCCATTCATATTACCCTCTTTCCATTCATTGTTACCCCATCCATCAATTCTCCCACCTTGGTCCACATTCCTCCATCGGGTCCACATAGGGTCAGCTCGCCCCTTCCCCTTGCCCACACCTTGGTTCATGGCTTGGAATGAAGCCTAGAGGTTGATGTAGCTAAAAAGAAAGTTAAAATCATATATGGCCACATTCAACAGGAAAAGTACCACAAAATGCAAAAGATGGGCGGGACAAAAACATTTAGCATGTGGGCAAAAGCCAATACATGAGCTCTGCTCCACCATCATGGCCATTACCCTGGTTCCTACAGGTTCTATGAGCCTTCTTCATCAAATAGGAACCTATGATTGTCCCAACCCCTGGTGGGCGATGAACTGCCCCACCTTAAACGGGGGAATTCACTGCTATATCTTATACATCATGCTCTAACCCCTTGAGCCTCGAGCAATCAATCAAAAAAAATCTTAAAAGGGCAAAAGGCATATAAAGAAGGGTGGAAAAATCAAGGCCGGGGCACCTAATGTACCATGATTGCTCCCTCCTGCACATTATAAACCTAAGTGTGGGCTTTCCTCTTATTAGCTACCCTTGTACCCCAGCATGTGACCCAGGTTTGCCCCTTCTCATCCACCTACTTGTCACATGCCACCACCTTTTGACGGATGTACCTTGTCTTATTATCCCCTTTAGAGGTAGAAACCACCTAATAGGATACTTGGTTAACCCCATTAGGAGTTTACGAGACATTGGCACATCCCAAAGCCCATTATGACAGGGAAAGCCATTATGAAGTCCCCACCTGTGATCCATGATTAGGTGAGCTCATTTACTCGAGTTCTCTAATGATTTGTTGTACTGGAAGGCTAGGGGATGCATTGGATGTTATACAAGATTGTAGATGGTTTGTACTTGGGTTTGGTCTCCCTATACGGGGTCCTAATCCTCCAGAGGGCTACATTGGCTCATATAGGGTGAGCGTTGAGAGGCATGGGCCTCCACAGCAGCAAATTTCACTTCATGGATCCCCACAACCATTCAAAGTTTGCTCGTGGTTCACTTATTGGATGAGGAGGATGCACCTGATCCATCATGTCCAACTGGCCCTAGATCTACACCATACACTTGGCAGATGATCCAGTACTCATACGATGATGTGACTTCATCTACATTATTATCCTAGCCCTTGTGGGCAACCTACAAGCATCTTTGATTTGTTTGGAGATCCATGAGGACACTTGTGTGCCCTTGCATGTCATTCGGAGCACCACATGTTATTACAAGGGGCGAACCTCTTGTCCACTGCTTTTGAGGGTTCTATTCTTCATTATGGCACCCATGGACCTCATTAGGCCTCTTAGAGGGCCTTATGACATGCATAGATCATTATTTCACCTCTTGAGAGTCTTCCCTTTTATTTATGAGCTAGTTTGGTAGGCTTGTCACCAAAAGTTGTATTATTAGCACATGATGCTGATTTTGATGATGAGGATTGATGACTCATGAGCTACCTACTGCCTTGAGGCTTGTAGTTGTTTTGTATTTGCTATTTCTATTTTCCATTGGCATTGCTACTACCTATGTAACACATTTTTATTTTGATGACTTAATGAGAAAGCTGTTGTATCTTGTCTTTCTCCTATTGGATCATTGATGAATATGCCACAACTCTCAATTGTATTTGTATGCGTAATGTTACTTTGTAAAACTTTCATCTAATTGAAAATCTATGTTTGAATCAATGAATTTGTATCATGAATGAGAATTTGTGTAAGAAATATATAATTTTTAATATATATATATATATTTTAATAAAATAATATATAACGTGTCCTAATGTGTCTTGTTCTGGGAGGTCGACATGCCCGTGTTGGACGCTCGAATCCTCGTGTCCCCATGTTAGGTGACTTAGCTCCAATGAGTGGATCTCCCCTCCAAATCCTCCCTGAGGGGCCCAAGAAGTGAATCTCTTTAGGTACCAGTAGCGATGCCACCCCTGCTCTGTTAGTTTTTGGTAGCATCGGAAGTGCTCTAGCCTTGAAAATTGGTGGAGAGGCTAAGGCACATGAGTTCTAAAGAACCAAGAAACCATTTGGTGAAATTCCAGCTAGATTGTATTTTATTAAAATAATTAATATTTTTAATGAAGTTCCTAAGTCTAAACTTAGGAAAATTAAAATATTAATGTGTATTAATCAAAATATGGGTGAGAATGATCTAGAAGGTAGATCAAGTCATGCTTTAATCTTAGCCGTTGATTGGTGACTTAATCTCGGCTGTTGAAGACTCAACAACTAAAGTATAAAATGGAGGCTTAGGGTTCATTTGAAAACACACACGGAGAGAACGAATTGATTTGGAGTTCGATTTCTGGGGCTAGGAAGCTGAGAACTTCGACCTAGGTGATCATTTAACAGTAGAGGGGCAAAGAGAATCCGGGAGAAGGACTTTTTGGAGAATATTGACAGAGAGGCGGAGAGAGCTTGCAAGGCAACGCAGTAGCCGGGAGAGTTAACGCTGGGCCAGTCTGGGCCCACGCAGCCTTGACGCAGAGGGGAAAGTTGCCTGTCACGTAGAAGCCGGAACTACTGGAACAACCGAGATAGCTGAAGCAGAGGGCGTGAGAGTTGACGTAGGGTTGACGCAAGGCCTACGCAGAAGTAGTCAGGGTTAGCCAGTCTTATTGCTGGATCAGCCAGAATTCTACTGGGTGAAGTGAAGTAAAACTCACTCAGGTTTTCTGCCAGTATCTTCTCAGTAAGGGATTGCTAAAGGAGCATCCTAGATTTGTATTCAGATATCTCTCCTGCCTAATAATAAACCCTCAGAACTGCTGCACTGGTTTTCCCGCATTGGGTTTTTCTCAGGACTATTGTGTCAAAAAATAAGTGTGTCCTATGTATCTTGTTCTTTGCTCTGTTTTCTGTTTCACGAGATCAAATATTTAATTAGTGTAGGCTGCATAAGTAATTTGTTTTAGTATTCAGAAGAATAACTTGATGAATGTAATTTAAAAAATCAAGTAGGTGAAGTAGATTCAGATTTGCTGCAGTAGGGGTTCCTTCAGTGTAGGAATTTTCACATGTTCTGCTCCTCCATGTCTTGCATGCCCCATGCAAGTGTGAGGAATCCCCATGTCTATACAAGGCACTACTCCTCCATGTCTTGCGTGCCCCATGCAAGTGTGAGGAATCCCCATCTCTATACAAGGCACTACTCCTCCATGTCTTGCATGCCCGATGCAAGTGTGAGGAATCCCCATCTCTATACAAGGCACTATCTGGTGGCCTACCAATGCCACCTCCTCTGACAAACTCCTGCCATAGTATGTTGATTATCCTGTGATCCCATGCACAACCGTCATACCAAGACAACCCAAAGAGTCTGCCCACAAACTGGTTGGCCACTAGTACTGACCAAAACTCTCCTAGCGAATGTGCATGCTCAGCTGTTAGGTCAACTATATCATCCAGGTTGCAGTCAACTGGTATACTTGGGAAATGATAGGTGGTCCCTCGCGGATCCCAATGCCAATTTGGGCTTCTGGCATCCGCAGTGCCTAAAAATTCCTCCTAAGCTAGACCTGGGTCTAATACCATCTCCATAGCCCACTCCACCGAGTACCAACTCAGAATCTCTCGCCATCCAACCCCAAGAGAGGGATTGAGTGCACGAATTCCCGCACATAGAACAACCCCAACATGTGGATGCTTCACCCCGTGCAGCTCAGGTTGTTTAATCTCTCTATCCTGGTCAACACATGAAATTTGATTAGGTAGCTCTATCTTTCCTCTCCAATGGGCAAAGGTAACCTAACAGTGCTGCCAACCCGGTCTATGTATGCCTGAAGAGGGCTGCTCTGATGTTCCAACGTGCACTCTAATTGCACCAGTAGGGAATCCAACTGCTCCCCAACGTGAGTCAATTTGGCCATGGACTCGACACAAATCACTCTCTTGCCCTCCAGCTCCTTGTTGATTTGTGGTAGCATCGGATGTGCTCTAGCCATGACAATTGGTGGAGAGGCTAAAGCGCATAAGATCTCCAAGACCCAAAAATTGTTTGGGTAGATTCTAACTGGTTTGGGAGATATTAAAATAATTAATATTTTTAATGGAGTTTGTAAGTCTAAACTTAGGAAAAATAAAATTTTAATGGGTATTAATGTAAAACTGGGTTAGAAGGTTCCAAAAGTCATGGATCAAGCCAAACCTAATCTTAGCCGTTGATTAGAGATTTAATCTCAGTTGTTGAAGGACCAATGAGAAAAGTATAAGAAGAGGCTTGAGGGTCAGTTGGAAGATACATCAGAGTGATCAGTCATTCATTTTGCTAGAGCGGGGTTGCTAAGCAAAAGTGAATCAATGATCAACAGCGAGGGGTAGTGAGTACTAGGCAGAGAGGCAGAGACAGTGCCAAGAGACCAGCGCAAAAGCAGAGAGCGAGAGCAACACGGAAGATCGGAGAGGGGCAACTTGACGGTTGGTAGAAGGATTTCTAGGAGGGAAATCAGGACTCAGAGGGAGTCTAGAAGAGAAATTCTAGACGGGAAGTAGAGAGACTCAAAGGAGTTGAATCGAGAACTTCCAGACGGGAAGTAGAGAGACTTAGCAGGAGTCGAACCAAGAACTTCCAGGCGGGAAGTAGAGAGACTCGGAGGAGTCGACAGAGAAGAGTAGAGAGATGGCTGTGAATTGGGTGAGGGATTGGGATAGGTTGGACAGAGCGTCCAACTTTGTGGTCTAGAAGGCCAGGATCCTGTCCATTCTAGACAGACATCGGATCAAGGGCTTCTCCTTGAGAGTAATGGCTATCCCAGTTGACCCGGTAGCTAATGAAAGGTACAGGAAGGTAATGGCCAAGGCTAAGTGCATCATCCTTGATGGGGTCAAGGATCATGTGGTCCAACATATTGCCGAGAAGGAAACGACAAAGGAGATGTGGGACACCTTGAAGACATTTTACCAACATATTTCCTTGCAGAGGAAGATGTTACTGGAGAATCAACTAAGGTCATACCAGATGTAGAAGGTGTTAGTGTCAGTCTTTCCAGCCTTCCTCCAGTGATCAAATATGCTCTTACAAAGTGATTTTGAAGTGTCAAGGTCAAATTTTGTCATTTCAGTGAGTCTTCAAGCAAAATTTGGTCACTAGGCATTAGGTCTAGGGTTTGCTTTTACTCTTTTCAAAGTTGCCCAAATGTCAGTCTATGTCACTATTCAGCTGAGTCCATCATCATTCATAGGGTTGTCATCGTCATATCAGCTTCCATTGGGTCATTTTACACCTTGTTCATGCTTCAGTTGCGCCTAGGTAAGGTCATTTCCCTCTCCTAGGGTTTTGAAGGCAATTTCTTTTGGACAGTCAAATCATCGGCAAAACTTGTATCCTGATGTTCATACACCTTCCTCTATCCTTAAAGTACCTTATCAAATGCTTCCCATCACTGAGATCCCCCAAATTCCTCATTTTCGCACAAACCCTAGTTTCTAGCTACAACCTGGCAATTTTCTAGGTTGGGCCTGTGTTTTGCCCTTTTGGACCCCTTCCCCTCACTCAATCTCTGAGATTCCACTTTCCCCTGCTTCCTAACATCCCTCCCTACTCCCAAAAATTTCCTCAAGAATTTAGAAGCCCCCTATCCCCTTCATTTCACTTCATTTCGACAGAATTCTTTGTTTCACACATCGGGGCAAGTTTGACTCAAATGATGTTTCAGAGCAGTCAAAGATGAATTTTGGAAAACTGAGAGAGGTTTTTGTCCACAACATGCCAAGGAAGAAAAACCTCCACTTTTTGCACAGGTGTCATGGTTTTAGAGAAATGTCCAAATTACAATCGTCGGATCCAAGGAGGTTGGCCAAGGCACTAAAACGACGGAAAAGGCCCGATCCACTCCAAATTTTGGCCAAAGCCTTTTTGACTGAGCATGGTTGATTGGGGACTCCCAGCCCAAATTTCAAGAAATTTGGAGAAAATTTTGTCATTTGTGAATTTTTTGTGCCAAACACAGGTTTTCCTCCCTGACGGGTCTCACTCTCCGCGCGACCCTTTCATTTGGCAATTCTATTTTCAAAAAACTCAGCATTTCTGGATTTGGCATGAAAAGTTACACATGCTCACCCATTGCCAAGAGATTTTATGAAGTTTTGGGCCTCCTGAAAGTCAAAAAACAAGCAAAAAATGACTTTCTGCCACATTTTTGACACACAGAAAGCAGTCTTGGGAGATTGCAATTTTGGAGGGGCAAATGACCACCAAATTCAGAAATTCCAGTTGGGTTGGAAAGTAGACTCACAGACCTTTCCAACAAGCCTACTCTTGCTCAATTTGGACACCTGGAAGTGCCCCAAAAGTGGTCCCAAAGGCGCACGACCTGTCAGGCAGAGGCGCGCGACCCGTCAGGCAAATTTCTCCAAATTTCAGTGTACAGCTCAGAAAAACGCAGTTTGACCCTGTTTGACTTTTTGGGGTGGATTATTATCCTCTTTGATGTAATTAATGTACTTTTATGACACTTTTACACTTATGTACCTCTTCTAGAAGATTCATTCATGAAAAAGGTGAAAATTAAATGAATGAATTGGTTTCCTAGCTTATAGAGGCAAGTTGTTTTGACTGCCTAGTTTGTAGTGCTTAGTTTAGAAGTGGTTGAAACAACTCCTAGGATAGTGAGCTCGACCCATGGCGGCAGGGAAAGAGGTTAGATGATCTATATTATGTACTTTCTTGCTCATTTTCATGGTTGGACTCTTGAGGGAGAAGCTCTTATTGTATTACTCACTGTATCTCTACAATTTTTGGCTAAGGAAGACCAGGGTTTTGCAGTCCTTTTTGGGATTGTTGTGGTTACATGTATTGATGGTGTGTTTCTCTATGTACTTGTAAGTGTGTTATGTGAATCATTTCCTTTCTTTTCTTCTGCACATTAGGCAAATGAAGTGTTAAAGTAGAACTCATGACTGTCATGCTCTGCTTTTAAGTTTGCTTAATTTCAATGTTTTCTACTGTTTAAGGAGAATTCAAAGTTATTGTTTGCTCTCCTTAGCTCCTCACCTGTCTTTCTCATCCATTCACCTCAATCTAAGGCATCAATGCTGTCTCCTATCTCGCCCCAAAGAACCCCCTGCAAAAGCTGTGTCCAATCCCCGCACCCAGAATTGCCTTTCCCCAATTTTCCACCAAAAACCCTAAAAACCCCAAATCAACCCGTTTGGTTAGTTTACTAGCCTAAAATCAGTGTTACCCTATTGGTCATCTCGCCAATTGAAGATCTTTACCGAGATAGACCGGAGAGAGCCCTCTCCTGCCCCGTAGGGCTAGCTACGAGGCTAAGTGGTTTGATGTTGCCTTGAGGTTTACCTTTCTCAGCCTGAGGTGAAATTTCAAGCGCTAACAGAAGGGAGAGCAGATAGATCTCTTCCTCGGTCGGTTGAAGGAGATCTGTGACCAATTGACTTCCATAGGGGCCACACTGGATCAGGAGTTGATGGTGAGGATCGCACTTAACGCAATGTCTGAGGAATGGGAGACATTTGTCTAGAGAACACTGGGCAGGGCGAGTCTTGCAGATTGGGAAGAACTGTGGGCAACTCTTTGTCAAGAAGAGATCAAATGGCTGACCAAGATAGGAAGAAAGGGGTTAGGATCAAGAAGGAAGAGGAAGAGGATGCAGCTTTGGCATCTGCAGGAAAGCAGGAGAAGAGGAAGAAGAAGGACCTCTCCAAGGTCAAGTGCTTCCATTGTGGGGAAATGGGTCACTATGCGAACCAGTGTCTGAGGAAGCATAACAAGGGAGAGGCTTCTGACTCGAAGGCAACGCTCGCGAAGGCGGAGAAAGAAGTCGAGGAGAATGGCGATTGTGCCATGAGTGCTCATGTGCCACTTGAGAAGAAGTGGGGAGACATCGAGCTATAGTTAGCAGACTATAGGCGACGAGGGGCAAAATCCTTGAGGTACCCAGCGTCTTAGATTATACCTAGCTACGGGAGCCCTAAAGAGGAGTAGCAGGACTGGAGGATTTCACTAGAGATTGATGCAGATGAAGTGATAGAGAGTACTATAGTGCAGGAGTCCTCGAGTAGCACGTGGCTAGCAGGTTGTAACAGTGCGAGATGCATGAGAGTTTTGCAACGATGTAGGATGGCAAAGAGAGGTGTGCAATGGTGCGAGATGCAGGGAGTTGTTGCAGCAGTGCAGAGTCAGTAGAGGGAGCACTTGCTAGCAGTAGAGAGAGCTTTAGCATCAGGAGTGTTTCTAGCCCGAAAAGGATGTTAGAAGTTGGGTGGATCAGTTACCTACTTCTTAGGAACTGAGTTGTAGTGCAGTAGCACGATGCAGCATGATGAGAGGGGGATGCCGTGCAGATACATTATTGGGAGGATGGACCAGCAACAGCATGGATGCAGAGGGAGTTGTCGTACGGATGCAACAGTGGCAGTGGCAAGGCCATGGACAGCAGTACAGAACGCAGCAATGCAGAGGACGTTGGGCGGGGAGGCCTAGCATCAGCATAGGTACCGGTGCCAGATAATCAGAGTGATGCTCAGTGAGGAGTATTACTAGAGCACAGTCCTCACTAAGAGGGAGTGTTGATTTGGGGTAGCATCAGATGTGCTCTAGGCATGAAAATTGGTGGAGAGGCTAAAGCACATAAGATCTCCAAGACCCAGAAATGGTTTGCGCAGATCCTAACCGGTTTAATGGAGTTCCTAAGTCTAAACTTAGGAAAAATGAAATATTGATGGGTATTAATATAAAACTGGGTTGGAAGGTTCCAAAAGTCATGGATCGAGCCAAATCTAATCTTAGCCGTTGATTAGAGATTTAATCTCGGTCGTTGGAGGACCAATGAGAAAAGTATAAGAAGAGGCTTGAGCGTCAGTTGGAAGATACACCAGAGTGATTAGTCATTCACTTTGCTAGAGTGGGGTTGCTAAGAAAAAGTGAATCAATGATCAGCATCGAGGGGCGGTGAGTACTGGGCAGAGAGGTAGAGACAGTGCCAAGAGACCAGTGCAAAACTAAAGAGCGAGAGCAGTAGCCAGAGCAGGCCACGCAGAGCCAACGCAAAGCCCAGAGGGACTCCGTCATCCACGCAGAAGGTGGAGGGAGTGACACAGAGGGCCCTAGACGCTGCGTAGTGCCTCAGAGGGCTGACACAGAGGGTCCTAGGGCTGACACAGTGCAACAGGAGGCTGACAAATGCTAAAAGGGCCAGCATAGAGCTTCAGAGTTGCTAGAGAGGGTTTCATGGGACAGGTTTTCTAAATACCTGTTTCCGAATAGAGAGGTATTGCTACTGTGTATTTTTTCTCTGTTGGGTGAGCCGGTGAGGCACCCAGTTGTACTCAAGGAAATACTGCATAATAATAAACCCTCTGAATAGTTGCACTAGTTTTCTTGCATTGGGTTTTTCTGGGGACATTTGTCCAAAAATAACGGTGTCACTTGTGTGTTTGTTTTCTTTTAGTTGATGATCTATAGATGTTGTGATTGTATTGTGTTTATTTCGATATTTAAATGTTTTAAATAACTCGTTCAGAATTTACAAGTAGAAGAAATAAACCAGTAGAATACATATTATTTTTCTAACGGATAGACTTAGAAAATTCAACACTCCTTGTTCTGCTGTAGAATAGCCTCTTGCACTGATGCAACCTTTCTTTCTAATGCTAGAAGGTCGGCTTAAAACTGATGGAATTGCTGTGGATGACCATCATCTTATACCTCTATATCTCCTGGTGCGATACGTCTCTTGGCACCTTCCCCATTTGTTGTGTGTTGCTATCACCCAAAAACCCAGATGCCCCCGCTCACCTTATCAACGAATGGCACTACTGATGGCTGCTCTACTCTCCCCGGTAAGACATCAACCAGTGTCATTAGGGGAGTCTCCAACGAGGATGACTCCTACGTCACACTGGGTGTACCCACGTGCTTCCTACATTCTGGTGTATCCTCAACCTCCTCCTCAGGCTCTTGATATCTATAGCTAGGTCTCCACTAGCGAAAGAACCCCTTGGTCTCACTCTCTAACTGTCCCTGGTTCTGTCAACTTTCCCCATATGATGCAGATGACTGCATCCCCACGGCTTGTGCATCTCTATTGTCGCTGCTGAAAGGGTGAGGATGGGTCTGGTCTGTCACCCTCCTCAAGTGGGCCAACCTCTTATCGTCCCAATGGATTCCACCCCAAAATTTTTGCACACTGAATTTCCCTTGAGCCATGGGTTTGTCTACGGTTTCACTCGTCACTGTGCATTCATACCCAATCCTCCCATGTTCCTGTTGGCTACGCACAACTGGGCCAAGATCAGGGCTTTGATACCATTGTAATGTTCCAAATTGAAATTTAACAGTGATATTAAGCAAAAATACACATGCAACACAAAATATTTAGACAACAGTTAAACCCCATAAAATTGCACTAGAGCCACGCCAAACTTATCCATTTTATTATCAAAGGAGAGTACAATGCATGGAACATGTGCACTTGGGCTTGCAAAAGCAAGCTAGACAATCCCAGATGCAAAGGAAAAACTTCTCCTCAATGTCTTGCACCGACCCTAGAATTTCTGCAACTATTGGTTGGAAGAAACCCCTGTTTGAGCCTCCAAAATTGTGCCCAAATTATTTCTGAGATCCTTGTCAAAAACCTAGAAAAACCCAGAAAGGGTTTTGGCAAATTCTAGCGAACATCTACGACCCAAAATTTCAGCTCTCTCCTCCCCACTCGCTGCCAAATAATTCTATTGTATGGAGCACCAAAACTAATTGGAATTTAACAATGATATTAAGCAAAAATACACATGCAACACAAAATATTCAGACAACAATTAAACACCCATAAAATTGCACTAGAACTGCGCCAATCTGAGCCATTTTATTATCAAAGGAGAGTACAATGCATGGAATGTGTGCACTTGGGCTGCCAAAACAAGCTAGACAATCGTAGGCTAAGTCATTTGACACGGGGATTCGGGATTCGTAGGATATGGGGATTCGAGTGTCGGATTCAGACACGTTGACCCCCCGAACAGGGCACATAGGATTCATTATATATTATTTTATTAAAAACTAGATATTTCTTACACAAATTCTCATTAATGATAGAAATTCATTGATTTCAAACATAGATATTCATCTAGATGTTAGTTTTACTGTTTACAAAGTAAGTTAGTAACATTATAGCATGCATAGTACATACAAAATTCAAATACATGTCACATAAATCATGATTCATAAATGAAAGACAACATACAATATAGTAAGATAAAGACACTGACAGCTGTAGTTTTCTCATTAAGTCATCAAATCAAAATGTGTTACATAGGTAGTGCAATGCCAATGGCAAATAGAAATAGAAAGTATAAAACAAGCACATGTATACAAGCCTCAAGGCAATAGGTAGCCCATGACTCATGAGTCATCAATCCTCATAGTCATCATCAGAATCAGCATCAATTTCCTCATCATCATGGTCACCACTGCTCTCCTCTGCATCCTCCTCCTCCCCTGTATCCATAGTCGCCTTTGCATCTACTGGTGTGGAGGATGGACCCTCAAAAATATCACCATCATCAAATCTAACAGGATCTAGCACTAGATCATTGAGATCCATGTTGGCCAATGCCAACTCAACACTGTTGTCCAGACCCATATCATCAGGAAAGACATTGTTAAATTGGCAACTAGGGCCAAACTCCATGTGGGTTAGCTTATTTATGGCAGCTGATATTTTTATTGGATCCCTCTCATTGAGAGGTGTAGGATTGATCTAAAGATCATCCAATTCCAATAAGTATTTATGGAGATATGAATTTATTTTGATTATGAAATTATTATCAAGCCGACCAACAATTTGAGTAGGCTCAGAAGCCCTATAGACATGTCTATTCATCATTTTCATTTCAGTATAAATAGAAGAGGATTTGAAGTCTTTTGGCAACTCTCTTCAAGGGATCTCCTCTCCACATCTTGGGTTTTTGGAGAAGGAGATACACTATGGATTACGCTGGCCTAGTATGATGATGCCTTAATTGAGAACGCAGTCATGAATCTGCAGGCTAAGGAGATGTATTCATCTACGAATTAAGGAGCAGATATACCACAGTCAAACGTTGTTCATGGATCCCTAGCCACAGTAAGCCGTAGGCTTATGAGGATGCAAACAGAAACCTTGTAAGCTGGACGCTATGCACTGTCATGGAATGCTAATCATGACATTTATACGCTGGGAATAATTAACACGCAGTTTATATATATACGTGCTGTTTCATATGACGTATATCAATGCTGTCCAATATTATATATATACACGCTGTTTCATATGACGTATATCAACGCTGTCCAATGTTATATATATACACACTATTCATATGACATACTGCTGTTCATAAAGATCTATATATACAGTTCATGAAGAGAAAATTCACGCTAAGGATATTCCGCTGTAAATGGAAACATATACGCAGGTATATGTAGACTGGAGACATATACACAGGTGTATGTAGACACCTATTCCACTGTTCAATGAAATACTTCATACGCAACCATATATTCGCATAGCATGGTGATACGCTGGTCTCCAAGACGCAGATGAAGGAAGATGCTCCCAGCCACGTGAAGCTCTAAATCATCGTAATAAACTACAGACATATGCAGCCCTAAACGCAAGTACCTATACGCTGTAGCCACTGTATATGAAGGAAGCCGCAGGTCATGATGACACATACGCAGATCATTGATGACATTTATAAGCAGATCATGGAGACTTATGGATGCTGAACATGATGACACATACGCAGATCATAAAGGACTTCATACGCAAAAACTATATACGTTGTACTTGATATGTAATTTGGGCACATCTAAGATTAGTCTTGATGTGCTATGAAATGTTGAAAAGAAGATCTTAGTATCCTACAACATGATGAATGAGATCATGTGCATGGGCAGCATGAAGCATAATGATCAAGGGCAGCATGATGATGAACCAGATCATGGTCATGGACAACATCATGATGAATGTAATCATAAGCATGGGTAGATTGATGATGAATGAGATCATGGACATAAAGGGCAGCATGAGATCATGGACATATAGGACAGCATGATGATGATGCATAGGCAGCATTATAAGATCATGAACATGAAGGGCAGCAGCATGATAAGATCATGGACATGGGCAGCATGATGAAAATCACAACTATTGCAGCATGGCATCATATGCAGTGATGCAGCAAGTGGACTTGGATGTAGTACTATGATAGGTGAAGCCATCACCTTGGAGAATCAGTTGAAGTAGAATGTCTTCAATTGATCTCATCGTTATACGAAATGATCTATGGTAGATCTAGATAAGCCAAAGTGTTGACGTCTATTGTAAATGTACTATCTCTCTCTCTCTCTCTCTCTTTCTCTGCTGAACTTTGAAGAACATAAAAGAAGAATTGATCAAAGGTTTCCCCACACATTGTGGGGTTTGTCCCTGGATAGTGCCACATCTTGTGTCCTCTTGTCTTGGCTTGTCTTCTGCGATTTATATTTGTGTTCTATCTGCAGTTTATCTTAACGCTGATGTGATTGCTAACTGTGAAAATTTAAATAAATTGCTCTAGCATAGAACATACCAAAAATTAACAGACATCCCACATCTGTCTTTCCCCTCAACCACTCTTCGCTCTGCCTGTAAATAAGACGAAGGTTGGTGTGCACATACACCATTGTCTCTGCCCTAGACTGCTCAACCCTGCTCTTCGTCACACTATAGAAATTCCCATATGTGGTCCAATTCCTCTCACAACAAGAGGATGAAGTCACCTGAGAGAGGAGCCCCATGGCTAACTGCTGAAGAGGAGGGCTTGTTGCCCCATGATTTGCCCACCAAGAATAGGGCTTCTTAGCCCCCCTATCTCTAATCACATCATATCCTGCAAATCGACCAATGGCAATGGAAAACTCTGCAAAGGCATCCTCCACCTCATCAAGCAATGCTCTATCCTGGAAAACCCGCCTGAATGCATCTTTCTTCCCTTGTGAGATTTCACCATCCATGTGAGGAGGGAATCTGCGGGAAGGTCCACCATTCAGCGACTCATGGCTATAGTATTTTGGGTTCAATGAGTGAGCCAACCAATGTAAAGGTGTGCAATTCATGTCCCATCTGCTGACAAGAATATCTTGTATAGTACCACAGAAGGCCTTTGGTGATGTCTCATACTCGGGGCACTCACTCTGTAAAATAATGCTCCTCACAAAGTCAATCATGGAATCCAATCCCTCATAAACCTCTCCTAGGATGGGTTTGTTTGTATCTGCAAATCAAAGCAAAGAAATGATAGGGTCCATAATCTGAATAATTAGATCTACCCTCTCCCACCAAGCATCATCTAGCACTGTGTCCTTCACTCTTTTAGAGGCTATTTGATCTGTCTTTTTTCAAAAAGACCAAAACTCAGAAATAACCATGGCCCCAAGAGGTCTTGACCTCCCTCAACCTCTTCAACATGATGAATGAAGAGGAAAACTATGTATTAGCAATCTTCAACAATGATAGGTTGTTGTACTCCTTGTAGATAGTGAGGGCATTTATATGATTTTGCACAAAGTTACGGATATGTCGTGCATCCTCAATAATGTTACCAATCCAAGGCACATCAGAAGCAATGGATTTCAGTGCTAAGTTCAATGAATGGACAATGTAAGGTGTCCAGAACACTTGTGGATATTTAGCTTCCACAATCATGCTAGCAGCCTTGCAAATAGGTGCATTATCTGTAATGATTTGCACACAAGAATCAACACCTACATCTTCAATAACTTTAATAAATAACTCACCCATAGGTTGTGCATCCTTGTATTCTCCAAGTGTATCCATTGCTTTCAAGAAAACTGGACCATTCAAGAAAGACACCATGAAGTTGATGAGTGGGTGTTGTGCTGGATCTGTCCATCCATCAGAAACAATGCTAACCCCAGATGTTGGCCATAATTGTTTAATAGGCTCAAGCATTTTTTGCACCTCTTTTTTTGCCTTCGTCAACAATGTGGTTCTAAGCTTCTCTGAACCAGGAAGCACATACCATGATGGAGACCCGTGAGTTAGAGCTCGACACATCCAATAAATAGAGGTGAGCGTGCAACATTAAATGATATGATGTTTTGATTAAAAAAGAAGGCAATGGTGAGATCAAGATCTTCAAGTTTCTCTTTTTGAAAAATCTTGTCCATTGGACCAAGTGAAATTGCTCTTCTTTTTGCTACTTGTCCCCCAATAGAACTCTCAAATGGAAATTTGGTGATGCCTTTTCTCAAAAATGGAAGGGGGTCTTCATTCTTGGTTTTTCTTGATTTTGCAGCCACATTTGCCATACCAACAGTGAACTTTTTTTCGATTTCTTTCCTCTTTTGTAAAAGGAACAATTTTACAAGCTCTAATTCGACAACCTGGTAAAGCCAACAAATGGCCTTTCACACAGTAATATGTGGTTTTGAAAGAAATGTGGAAAACGTTGCGTCTCCATTGCACATTGCTTGCTCCCTTCCCCTTCGTGCTTGTCCCATCCTCTCTTGTGACATATTTCCACAAGGGATATTTCTCAATGTTGTCTTTACGAGGAAGTCTTCCCTCAACATTACTTGCTGCAAACTTTGATGATATTGGGGGAGGAGGGGCATCTCCAATGGAGACATTCTTCCCCTTCCTTTGCCCCCTACTTGTTGCCCTTGATTGAGCCATGAATACTGTAAAAAGAAATAAACAAAACATGCACAAATTTGTAAAAAAAATCATATACAAATTGTTGTAATAGAAATGCAAATAAATAGAGATGAAATGCACTTACCTGGTGCTTGAATCTCATTGCCGAACACTCCACACCCTTAGCTCCTTGCTCCAAACCCTGAGCTCCTTGCCCACAACTCAATGTTTGCAAAACTGAATGAGAGAAATGGTAAATGAGTGAAAGAACAACGCTTTTTTATGTCTGCGGGTTTCACTTTTTTGGGATTCGAATCCCAAAATCGGGACACGACCGGGATTCGATCGTGTCCCGTTAGGACACGTCGTGTCCCATTTCGGGATTCGAATTTCCAATGAATCGTGTCCGATTCATGGGATTCAGACACGTCGCCTAGTTGGAGCAAATTCGGTTTCAAAGATCCCAGGTGATAAAAATGTTGCCTAGATACAAAGGAAAGACTTCCCCTCAATGTCCCATGCTGGCCCTAGAATTTCTGCAACTGTTGGCTAGAAGCTAAGTCACCGGATTCGTCCTAAACCTCCTGCGAATCCCGAATCCGGCGAATCCGACACGATTCGGTCCGGATTCGTGTCCAAATCACAGGACACGTCGTGTCCGAGGGCGTGTCGCGATTTTAGGACACGTGTCCGGTTTCCAGGACTCGCTAAGCTCAGCGCGGGAATGAAAAGGGCGTGTTTGCTCATTAAAATTGTCATTTGGCAAGTGATTTGTGCTGTTGGAGCAAGGAGTAAAGCATTTTGGCAGCTTCATGATCAAGTCTAGGCCCTAGTATTGATATGCTATTCATGGTAATGTTAAATTCTTAAAGTAAAAGTGACATTCTCCTTAATCTTCATTTTCATCCTTTTACTTAAATTTTTAACATTACCATGAAATGACTCAGGATGTTTGAGAGTGGTTCCGGCCTCATTGGATTTCATATGGAGAAAGAAGAATTTTAGATTTCATTCAAAATCCAGCAGACTTATCAGTTTTTCAGGATTTTAGGATTGGGGGATTGCAATGTTTCCATTGAATTTTGTCATGTATTAGGGTATGGAACTCGTATTTAACCAAGAGCACCAAACCAAGAGCTTCTGAATATGTCGCTCCCGCTCCTATTTTCCCTCCCGCTCCCCGCTTTCGCTCCCGCTCCCAAGTAACGCTGTTCCTGATGATATGGGTCTGGACACCACTGTTGAGTTGGCATTGGCCAACATGGATCTCAATGATCCAGTGCTAGAGCCTGTTAGATTTGATGACTTAGAGGGGTCAACCTCCATACCAGCAGATGCAGAGGCGACTATGGATACAACGGAGTAGGAGGATGTAGATGAGAGCAGTGGGGACCATGATGATGGGGACAGTGATGTTGATTTTGATGCTGATTGATGCCTTGAGGCTTGTATACCTGTAGTTGTTTTATATTTTCTATTTCTATTTGCCATTGGCATTGCACCAACACTACCTATGTAACACATTTTGATTTGATGACTTAATGAGAAAACTACAGTTGTCAGTGTGTTTATCTTACTATCTTGTAGTTGTAAGTTGTCTTTCAGTGATGAATTATGAATCATGATTTAAATTTTTAATAGATTTATCATTTATGTGACCAGTACCACTGACATTTATTTGAATTTTGTATGTACTATGCATGCTAATAGTTATAGATGAAGATCTATGTTTGAAATCAATAAATTTGTATAATTAATTAAAATTTGTGTAAGAAATATGATAATATCTAATTTTTAATATATATGTATATTTTTTAATATATATATATATATATATATATATATATATATTTAATAAAATAATATATAACGTGTCCTAACATGTCCTGTTCCGGGGGGTCAGCGTGTCCGAATCCGACACCACGAATCTCGAATCCTACGTGTCCCGAATCCCCGTGTCAGGTGACTTAGGCTAGAAGAAATCATTGTTTGAGCCTACAAGAGTGCTTAACAAATTCTGCCAAATTATTTATGAGATCCTTGTCAAAAAAACCTAGAAAGGGTTTTGGAAAATTCTATCGACCTTCCAGGACCCAAAATTTCAGCTGTCCTCCCCACTGGTTGCCAAAAAATTCTACTGTTTGGAGCACCAAAACTTCCCCAAAAATTCTGCAAAATAGGAGCCAACTCCTTGACCCCTAGCCGACAAAACCGATAAATGCTTTGGGCTAATTCCGACCTCCCGGAATTAACCAAAATTGGTACTACGCTCTGCTTAGTAGACACTACGTCTCCAGTGGCTCTATCTGTTGCAAATTCTCCTTATTTCTCCTCAATTTGCAATAGGAATGGTATAGGAAATTTTCCCGAATGTAGGGGAGAGCTTTTACATGAAATATCGACACAAGATCGCTGAACCCAACTGCACAAAAACGTTGTCTAGTGACCCCATGCACAGTCCCTAGGAAGATAAATTCATTCCCCTCAATAGTAGTCACCTCCAGTTTCAAAACTTTCCACAAAGGTTGAGCTCTCTCTCAAGCAACTCCACTGATTTTCTCCCTGTAAAATACCCTCGAAAGCTAGCTGAAATGAGTGGTATGATTTCTCTACTACGTCCTCCCTGGAGTACGAATTGGTTGAAGGAATCTGCTAAAATATGTTGCAATACTCCACAACCCTCTCACCAAAATAGAAATAGCTCGCCTTCCTTGGTTGGCATTCGAAGTCCACCAAAAGAAGGATGCATTTTCCCCTTGGAGAACTATGTGCTTAAGCAACACTAGTGACCCAGCTAAACAACTTGAGGAATAAAGAAAATAGATGAGTGAACAAAGACCCCCAATAGCTTCTTTGCTTCTATTTATAATTTCTTCTCACCTCCTCATGTGGGTCCCTCCATCCAATATTTCGACCTCCTTCCCTTAGCAATTCGATCTTCCTAAGGGGTTCGAATTCCCCTTTTTGGTTGGCTCCCACATCCCACTACCAATTTAATCTTTCCTTTTCTCTAATGTTGGTGGCCTCCATCTCTCCAAAAATTAAGGGGGGGACTCCCTCCACCCACTTTTCCTAAGTTTACATGCCAAAATATTTCCCAACACCTAATTGCAAAAATAGAAATTCATCTTAGCAAAATTAATTTAATTAGGAAAAATAGTGATATGCAAGGAAAATAACAAATACAACACCAGAAATTTTGAACATTTAGACACCCATGTAAACTCCAGAAATAAGAACCAATTGAGCCATTTTATTAATCAATTGGGGCAATAGTACAATAGTGTGGAAGGAGTGCACCTGGGCTTGCATCAATGGCAAGTGTGACAAAACCCAGGCAATAAAACAATAAGCCCAAGTGCTAGAATCAACCAGTGTTGCACGAAGCGCCCCCCCCCCCACGGTTCCAAGCCCCGAAGCGCATCCCGTACGGAAGCGCCTAGGAAGCTTGGCCGGAAGCGGCGCTTCCGAATTCGGAAGCGCCTTCGGAAGCGCCGCTTCGGCATTTTTTGCCACTTCCTGGACTTTTCGGAAGCGTGGCGCTTCCGAAGCGCCGAAGCGCGCTTCGTACGGCGCTTCGGAGGGGGAAGCGTACGCTTCCGTACGCTTTCCGTACGCTTCTGGAAAAGCTTCCGGAAAAGCGTTTAGAAAATCGTTTTTTTTTTCAATTTTTATTTTTATTTTTGGTGAGTTTGCTTGTTGGGGGTGGGTCCACCTTGGGTTAGGGTGACGAATGAAGGCAAAAAAAAATATAAATATAGCAGATGCTCCCTCATGGTAATGTTAAATTCTTAAAGTAAAAGTGACATTCTCCTTTATTTTTCATTTTCATCCTTTTACTTAAATTTTTAACATTACCATGAAATGACTCAGGATGTTTGAGAGTGGTTCCAGCCTCATTGGACTTCATATGGAGAAAATAGAATTTCATATCCTATTCAAAATTCAGCAGACTTAATAGTTTTCAGGAATTCAGGATCAATGGGATTGTGGCATTTCATTAGATTATATCAAGTATGAAGGTATGCGATTAGCATTTAATCAAGAGCACCAAGCCCTATATGTACCTAGTGTTGGTGGTGTTAATTGTTGAACTCCTTTGTCACGTGGCACGCCCTTAGCAAAAAATTACCTTTCAATCAAGTCAAAATCATCGATCAAGCATCTTAAGCTTTTTCTACCATATTTTAAGTCTTGAGTTAGGTAGTTTGATCAAAATTGGGCAATGTTGACTAATATCCCTAGACAATCGAGGTAGAGGCAAAGGCTAGACAAGAGGAGAAGAATCTAGATTCTAAA
The DNA here is from genome assembly GCA_031772625.1 of Pinus tabuliformis. Classification (NCBI taxonomy): domain Eukaryota; kingdom Viridiplantae; phylum Streptophyta; class Pinopsida; order Pinales; family Pinaceae; genus Pinus; species Pinus tabuliformis. The sequence continues at coordinate 89,802,276 of CM062807.1, read as the reverse complement.
TGGTTGATGCTCGAATAATTAATCATTAATGTAAAATGGATGCCATATCTATCTTGATTTATGCAAAAATATGCATGTTTTCATGTCTTCTACAATTAATTTGCTATTTGGGATGTTTGCTTTGAGTATAAATGCAAAAAAATATAAAAAAATATATATATATATAGCAGACGCTTCTGCGGACGCTTCGCTTCCTAGATTTTTGGAAAATGACGCTTCCGCGCTTCCACTTCCAAAAAACGCTTCCGCTTCGCTCCCGCTTCGTGCAACATTGGAATCAACTGCTCCAATGATGCCCTGCACTACCCCAGAAATTTGCACTGTTTGTTGGAAAGAAACAGCTGGAAACCCCACATTTGGTGCTCAAAAAATTCTGGAAAATTAATTCCAAGCTCCTCACCAAAAACCCACCAAAACCCATAAAGGGTTTGGTCTAGTTTTGACCCTCGAAATTTGGCCCCCAAATACCACATTCTCCTCTAGCTACTAGAAAATACGGCCTATCTATAACTTACAGAAAAAGATCTCCCAAATCACACCAAAAACACTGAGATATTCTCCACCAAGGTTCTCCTTATTTCCTCGACAATCTCTAGCTCCCCAACTCGTTCCTCATGCTCCCACGTGTGCCCAGTGAGAGGCTTCTGCACTAGCCCAGTCAGCTGCAATTCGTGCAACCCTCAAACAACAATCTCCTGCTCTGAAACTCCTCCCAAAATGCTGATATCCCACTGAAGCTCCAATGCCAAAATTCTCTTGGCAAGTGCTACTCAAAAGACCCTTAAAATGGCATATGCGAACTCCCTTCCTGTGTCCTCTTAGAACACACACTAGCTGAGCAAAGATTGAAAGATAGGCTCTGAAATCCCTCCAGCGATCCTCCAAAGTGGTACGATTTAACCTCCCTAGGGTGGCACTCAAAGTCCCCCAAAGAAAGGGTGAGTTCTCTGCTTGGAAAACTCGGTTCTAAACAACAAGTGACCCGACTAAGCAGCTTGAGCAACAAAGAAAACAGATGAGTGAACAAAGACGCCCAATAGCTTCTATGCTCCTTCTATTTATAATTTTTTCTTACCTCCTCATGTGGGTTTCTCTATCCAATATTTCGATCTCCTTCCCTTAGCAATTTGATTTTCCTAAGGGGTTGGAATTCCCCTTTTTGGGTGGCCCCCATATTCCACTACCAATTTAATCCTTCCTTTTCTCTAATGTTGGTGGCCTCCATCTCTCCAAAAATTAAGTGGGGGACTCCCTCCACCCACTTTTCCTAAGTTTACATGCCAAAAATATTTCCCAACACCCAACTGTAAAAATAGAAATTCATCTTAGCAAAATTAATTCAATTGTGGACATTACAACAACATTAGTTGGAGCTAAAGTGTTTGGGAATTGAGACGAGCTTGGCCTATCTTCTTGACTTGCCTTTTGGGAAAGGATTTTCCTTTCGGAATATAGCTAGACTTTTGAGCCCTTTCTAAGGAAGTGATTTTATTCATGATAACCCTGTCACGTGCGTTGGCTTCTTCAGTGAATTTCTCCATTTTCTTGAGGATGGCAAGGACAGTTTCTTCGTGTTGACCTTTGGACTTTTCCTTCTTGACCTCGGCTTTAGCTCTAGGGTGGTAAGTGATAGCTACCTTCAGGATTCGTAGGTTTTCCTCAACTTCCATTGCTATCTCTTTGGCTTTGGCCAATGTGGAAGGTTTCTTGTCCCTTAATACATAGGTCAAGTGGCCATCCACAACTTTTATGAATTTATCTAGAATATTAGCTTTAGATGGTTTCAAATGATCAAGTATATCCTTCACTACCCTATCAAATTTTTGAATGAATTCCCGTATGTCTTCCCTTCCCTTGGTTATTTGATAGAAATTTTCAATGTTAAAGGTTCCTTAGGCATTGCATGACCACCTCTTCATGAATAGATCTTCAAAGCCATCAGAGTCTTCTATGCATGCTAGGGGAAGGCTAAGGTACCATTCTCTTTCTTGTCCTTCAAGTGATAGAGCAAAAAGCATCATGAGCCTATCGTCATCGAAGATCATTCTCAGGGACATTTGGCAATATAATTCCTTAATAAAGCCATGGGTAGTCCAAGTAGCATCCCCTTTGAACTTGGGTAACCGTCGGTTATATTTTTCAGGTAATGGTTTGGGATCATCACTCAATTTCAAAGAGGCAAAGACACTAACCAAATGTCTTTCACTTTTGGTCATCTTGGGTTGGTCTTGTTTCGGGTCAGTGTTAGAACTAGATGGCATCTTTCGGGATGAATCATTGACTTTCTCAAATCCAGGGAGAAGGGCAGTTCCAACAGGTGATGTAGTTCTTTCTCCCCTTTTTGCAGCAGCCCTAGTTAAAGGAGGAATATTGCCACCTTCAAGTAAACTAGGGGTTTGGACAATGAGCAGAGTCGGCAAAGGAATGCTTATAGATGTCGTTAGTGAATCAATTCCTCAATGATTCTCTAGGGAGGTAGACCTTCTTCCTCCCTGGAAACGACACAAAAATGTTACTGCTCAAACTAGCAAGGGGTCCCAGAGGGGCACTTGCTAGGTCAAGAGCAACAATGAAGCTAATGGCCATTGTCACCATAGTTAAAGCTTCCTACTCTTTACAAACTTTCACTAATGGGAGGAAACCCAATATATAAAAAATCACTTATAAAGGATAGATCAACTAAGATGGGTGTGAAGTGATCTTAGGGACCCTTTCCTAGGGGAGGCTCAAGAATGGGACTTGCTTGCTCCTTAAGCAGGCACAAAGCTTTCTAGGAAAAGGGGATGAGGATTTAAGGGTTAGATTCAAGGAGTGTAAATTGTAAAGGAGCTTCCAAAACCCTAAAATCCTTATTGAACTTGGTTTCCCAAGTGGTTTTTGAAGAATTGACTTTCAAAGGCATGGGACCACACGGGACCAAGTGGACCCAGGTTAGGTTAAGGGGAGGGAGTTTAGCAACCAATGATGATCTTAACCTTAACAAGGATGGGTAAAGTATCAAAACAAGATTTTCTACTTAGAGGTGCAAAATTGATCCTATGAAGTAATAGCCTAGGGAACACCAGGGCAAAATTTGGTCTCAAGGCTATGGCTTGGGATATCTCACAATCCCACTGTCGGAATTTCTTCAAATTTGGAGGAGACCTTGAGGACACTCCAACGTAGTAGAGGCTAGGAGAGAGAAATTTTTCTATGGTTTGTTGAGAAAATGATGCCCTAGGTGGCCAAACGTGGCTAGACCTAGAAAAGAGGGGGAAAAGGTGAGGAAAAAGAGGTTTTAAGGTGATCACCTTATGGTGGTTCAATGCCTAATTCCGTTGGGGATACTGAGTCAAGAAGAATTATGAGAATGGATCTCGTTTCTAGCTCAAGGAGGCTTTATGGGCAACTTCGTTTAGCGTTAGGGCAAAAAAGAGAGTGACCTTAAAGCATTTATACTTCGTTTGCAAATCAAGATGGCTTATCAAAATAACTTTGATCTCTAGGAAACTTCGTTCAACAAACATGGCCCATACATAGAGATATGCTATATAGAAACATAATTCCACAATGAAGCAGTAAATGCACCAGTTAGCCCACAAATAGCGAAAATCCCATGATCAATGTATGTGACAAAGTAAAATAAAATAGCATCAAAATTGTACTTACATGCTAGAGAATATATCCAACCATCAATACATTTTCCAATTAAGAAGCTCCAAGATAAGAAAGTGCAATCCAAACATCAAAATTCATCCATACTCCAATTTCATCCACCAAGAAGGAAATGCGTAATTCTCAAGAGAGAGAATGATCCGATCCAAGTGATGATACAAAATGAATTCATGTCTGTCCTATTTATACACTCATTGGGAGTTCGAATTACCTAATTTGAGCCTACATTAGCCCATCAAATGAAAATAATATGCAAATAACTAACTTTTGGTGACAAGCCCACCAAACTAGCTCATAAACAAAATAACAAGCCTCCCAAGGGGTTGAATAATCAATAATGCATGTCGTTGGGCTCTGTAAGAGGCCTAATGAAGTCCGTAAGTGCCAAAATGAAGAATGGGACTTCCAAAAGTAATGGACAAGGGGTTGGTCCCTTGTTCTCCACATAAAAAACCTGTGGTGCTCCCAATGGCTGTGAGGGCACACAAGTGACCTCATCAGTCCCGAAGTAATTCGAAGATGCCTAAAGACCATATGTAAGGGCTCAGATGATGGTGTAAGTGATACCACATTAGCATACAAGTCCTGGGTCATTTGCCAAGTGCATGGTACAACTGTGGGGTTGGCTAGGCAAAGGTGAACTAGGTGCATCTTCCTTGTCCAATAGGTGAATCTCGAGCAATCTTTGACATCTCTGGGATCCATGGATTGCTGTCTACTGCTGTGGTGGCCCATGGCTCCCAACACACATCCTACATGTGCCAATGTAGCCCTTTGGAGGGTTAGGACCCCGTATAGGGAGACCAAACCCAAGATGGAGACCACATGCAATCCTGCATAAGATCCAATGCTTCCCCTGGCCTTCTAGTATAACAAGTCATTAAGGAAATCGAGTAAAGAGCTTACAAACCGTGGACAACAGGTGGGGACTTCATAATGGCAAGCCCTTCCATAATGGGCTTTGGCATGTGCTAGTGTCTCCACACTCCAAATGGGGTTAACCAAGTATCCCATTAGGTGGTTTCTACTTCTAAAGGGGATAATATGCCCAAGGTACATCCTTTAAAAGGTGGTGGCATGTGGTAAAGAGATGAATGGAGGAGGGAATGAAAAGGGGCAATCCTGGGCCACATGTTGGGGTGCAAGGGTAGCAAATAAAAGGGAAGCCCATACTTGGGTATATAATGTATAAGAGGGAGAAATCGTGGTACATGAGGCGCCTTGACCTTGATTTTTCCACCCTTCTTTATATGCCTTTTGCCTTTTATGATTTTTTTTTAATTAACTGCTCGGGGCTCAAGGGGTAAGAGCATGATGTGTGAGATATAGCAGTGGATACCCCTTTTAAGGTAGGGCAGTTCATTGCTCACCAAGGGTTGGGACAATCATGGGTTCCTAAATGATAAAGGAGGCTCATCTAGGGCCTATAGAAATTAGGGTGATGGCCCTGATGATAGGGTAGAGCTCATGTATTAGCTTTTGCCCATGTGCTAAATGTGTTTGTTTCGGCCATCTTTTGCATTTTGTGGTACATCTTCTTGTTGAATGTGGCCAATTATGCTTTTACCCTTTTTTTTTTCAGCTGCATCAACCTCTAGGGCATCATTCCAGGCCTCACCCAAGGTGTGGGAAAGGTGAATGGCAAAGCTATCCCTATGTGGACCCATTGAAGGAATTTAGACTGAGGTGGGAGAAATGATGAATGGGTTCATAATGAGTGGAAAGGGGACAATATATGTGGATGAGGGAGTGGGACCATGCAACCAATATTGGGGTTTCCCATCTAATAACATCCCTAAAGCCAGAGGGTCAGTAAAAGAGATCCCACGGGACTAGGGTCCAAGGGTAACATCTAAAAAGAGGGCTAGGGGACAAGAACACAAACCTAGCCCATTCTTTCTGCTGAATCCCCCCATTAATCCATGCGCAGAAGTGTCCATGATAAGCAAACTACAATACTCAATTACCAAATGACAAGGCATACCTTTAGTTTCAGGAGGCCCACCTTCAAACATACGATCCTGGCAGATGGGTGAGGGACCACATGGCTGGCTTAGGTGGCGGAGACATGGCACAACAAGCTAGCTAGTGGCTGCTGGTTGCTAGCTGAAGACCATCTTGGAGAAATTTTTTCTCCTAGGGATATCACCCATAAAATGGTGGGTAACAAGGCTAGAAACATTATTGACAGGAAGAGCGCATTGGGGTGATGCTTTAGCTTGGGGTCTACTATCATATCTTGGATGAGGAAGAAACAAAAGTTCATAGCTCATTAGGGGAATTTTGAGGTCTAAAATGGGCCTCTTAAGAAAAATGTACAACCAAAATAAACTTTATAAGAACCAATAAGATTCAAGATGATGATGTCAACCACGGGGGATGATTCACCATTTTTCGAGTAAAAATGTAAAAATATTAAAAAATAATAAAATAATAGAGCTAGTTTTTCAACTCGTATTTTAAACTTACCTCCCCAATGTTTTATTCAAATTTAGAGCGAGAATACTCATTGGATGCAAAATTTAGTTGCTCATCCAAGGAGTACCCATGTTGCATACTTTCGAAAGTGGGTCCATTTTCATGTATTTCTCATTTTTCGTGTAGCAAGGTCCATCGAAAGTATGCAACATGGGTACTCCTTGGATGAGGAATCAAATTCTACATCCAATGACTGTTGTCATTCGGAATTTGAGTAAACAATAAGGAGATAAATTGAAAATAGGAGTTGACAAAATAGTTTTTCCTTTTTTTCCCTCTAAAATTTGATGATGTAATCTAATCTTATTTTATTATTTCCACTATTATTTTATAATTTCCGTAGGAGGCCCATTTTAGACCTCAAAATTCGCCTAATGTTTAAGCACGATCGAGACAAAGTACATTTCTACTAGCATGGTTAGTTGTGAGGCAATTTGGTTGAGAAAGCTCTTTGGAGAGTTGTTTGAGCAAGTCCTGGATATATAGTGATATATTATGACAAGAAGAGTGGGATCTGATTGGCAGAGAATCTTGTATTTTACGACAAGTCCAAGCATATTGAGATTGGGTGCCACTATATTCAAGACATGGTGTAGACAGGAGTTGTAAGACTTGACATTTCGACTGATGAGTAGATATCAGACATAATCACCAATGCTTTGCCGAAAGGGAAGTTCTTGGTCTTTAGAGAGCAGCTTGGACTGATGGATGTGATTTGTTGAAGTTTCTAAGTTTACTTAGTTAGAAACCCTCCATGCACTTTATCTAATTTATTCCTACCTACTTGTTATCTTCCTTAACAAGTTATTTACAATGTAAATACTGAAAATAAACACTAGTGCATGTGCAACATATTATAGATCAGCAACTAAAAGAAACAAGAACAAACACACCACATGTCACCATTATTTTTGGACTAATGTCCTTGGAAAAACCCAATGTGGGAAAACCGGTGCAACTGTCTAAGGGTTTTCTTATTAAGCAATATCAGAGTACAATCTGGGTGCCGAAACTGGCCTACCCAACAGAGAACTTACTTAGCAGTAATACCTCTTAGTTTTTGACAAATCTACTCGCTGAAACCCCAGATAATCTTTCCGACAGCTACTTAGCACTAATTTGCCCTAGAAACCCTAGCATCTGCCCAATTTGGACTGCATCAGCCTCTCCTAGCCCAACGCTGGCACTGCGTCAGCCTATCTTGGTATGCGGTAGCCCCAAGAGGCCCTGCGTTAGCTCTCTGAGCCTCTGTGTCAGCTACGTTGGCCCCTCTGGTGCTCTACGCAACACTTAACTACTTCTGCGTGGCCCTGTGTGAGCACTAGCTGCTCCTGCGTCTCTCTCAGGTTGCTCTGCTGCTATCCCAACACTATCTCTGCCTCTCTGTCTCTCCATACTCAATGCCCCTCAGCTGCTCCCTTGATCATTGATTCTATCTCTCTTAGCAAACCCCGATTTGGATAATAGAATTACTAATCACTCTAGTGTGTTCTCCAAGTGACCCTCAAGCCTCTTATGCTTTTCTTGTTGACATCTTAACGACTGAGATTAAGTCCCTAATCAACGGCTAAGATTAGATCTGGCTTGATCCATGTCTTTTGGACCACTCTAACACAAATTCATATTAATACACATTAATATTTTATTTTCCCTAAGTTTAGACTTAGGGACTCCATTAAAAAATATTAATTATTTTAATATCCCCTGATTTGTTTAGAATATGCCCAAACGCTTTCTGAGTATTGGAGATCTCATGTGCCCCAACCTCTCGACCAAATTTCATGGCTAGAGCACATCAGATGCTACACCGAATCAACACTCCCTCTTAGCGAGGACTGTGCTCTAGCAATACTCCTCACTGAATATTACTTTGATCATCTAGCATCGGTACCTGTGCTGATGTTAGGCCTTCCTGCCCAACTTCCTCTGCACTGTTGCATCCTGTACTGCTGCCCATGGTTCTGCCACTGCCACTGTTGCATCTGTACGACAACTCCCTCTGCATCCGTGCTGCTGTTGGTCCTTCCTTCCATCACTACATCTGCACTGCATCTCCTCTCATCATGTTACATCATGCTGCCCATTGCTACACTGCAACTTAGTTACTGAGAAGTAAGTAATTGATCTCCCAACAGACCTCCTTGTTGGGCTAGAAACACCCACTGATGCTGAAGCTCCCTTTGCTGTTGACAAGCGCTCCCTCTCTGACCTCTCCGTTGCTGCAACAACTCCTTGCATCTCGCACTGTTGCACACCTCTATGTGCCATCCTGGACTGGTGCAACACTCTTGTGCCTCTTGCATTATTGCAGCCTGCTAGCCTCACACTATCTCAGGACTCCTGCACTGTAGCTCTCTCTACCGCTCCATCTGCATCCGTCTCTACCCACTCAGCCAGTCCTGCTACTCCTCATCGGGGCTCCCGTAGCAAGGTCTTATCGAAGAAGCTGGGTACCTCGAGGATCCTGCCTCTCATCGCCTGTAATCTGCCTGACTACAGCTCGATGTCTCCCCACTTCCTTTCAAGTGGTTTGTGTGCACTCATGGCACAATCATCGTCTATCAAAACTTCCTTCTCTGCCCGTGGTGGCGCTGCCTTAGTCTTGGAAGACTCTCCCCTACTCTTCTTCCTTAGACACTGGGTCACATAGTGACTCAACTAACCATAGTGGAAGTACTTGATCTTGGAGAGATCTTTCTTCTTCCGCTTTTCCTACTTTCCCTCAGATGCTAGGGCCACATCCTCCTCCTCCTGCTTGACCTTGATCCCTTTGCTGCTGCTACTTGTCTTTGACTGTCGTTTGATCTCTTCTTGGCGAAGAGCTTCCCACATCTCGTCCCAAGGTGGGAGAGTCCCTCTGCCTAGGATACTCTGGACAAATACTTCCCAATCTTCTGAGACAACATTCAGGGTTGTCCTCACCATAAGCTCCTGATCCGATGTTGCTCCTATAGCAGTCAACTGGTCTCGGATCTCATTCAGTCCTTCGAGGAAGGTGTCAATCGATTGGCCCTTCTTCATCTGATACGACCTCATCTAGTTCTCGAGTAGCATTCTTCTCTACACAGAAGTATGTTGGTACAACTTCTTGAGAGCCTCCCACATCTCAAATGTCATTTCCTTCTCGGCTATATGTGGTACCACATGATCCTTGACCCTGTCAAGGATAATGCACTTGGCGCTCGCCATCACCTCTTCGTACCTGTCATTATCATTGGGGTTGATTGGGACAACTATTACCTTCAAGGCGAAGTTCTTGACACGATTCCTGTCAAGCACTGATAAGATTCTAGCCATCAAAACTACGAAGTTCGATGCTCCGTCTAGTCTATCCTGGTCTCTTACCCTGTGTAGTGCCATGATGCTCTTCTACTTCCCTCCTGGAAGTTCTTTGTTCGACTCCTTTGAGTCTCTACTTCCCGTCGGGAAGTTCTCTTCTGGACTCCCTCTGAGTCCTGATTTCCCTCCTGAAAATCCTTATGCCGCTTATCGAGATGCCCCTTACTTTGATCGACTTGTGTAGCTGCACTTCTGATTTGGGTTCCTCGGCTAGAAACCCTTGGTAACAACTCCTTTGGCCTTGCTCTGTCAGGTACTGTTCTGACTACAGTACCTCACCAGCTCCACTTTGCAATATTCCTGCAGCCTTCTAAACCTCAGCAACTGCCTCTCTATGAATTGTGTCAGCCCCTCTCTGCCTCATGCTGGCTTTGTGTCAGCCCTGGGATGCCCTGCGTCAGCCCTCTGGTCCTCTGCGTCAGCAACACTAGCTTTTTTGGGGCTCTGCACAGCTCCTGGCTTCCTCTGCATGGCCCTGGCTGTCTTTGTGTCACACTCCTTGGCTTCTGCGTTGCTAGAAACAACTTCTGTCACCTTGGGACAACTATTTTCTGCCGCTATTGCTCTGCTCGGCTAATGTATTTTAGTCCTCCTGTGATCTGCAATCATGCTCTGATACCATGTTGAAGTTTCTAAGTTTACTTAGTTAGAAACCCTTCGTGCACTTTATCTGATTTATTCCTACCTACTTGTTATCTTCCTTAACAAGTTATTTACAATGTAAATACTGAAAATAAACATTAGTGCATACTCAACATATTACAAATCAACAACTAAAAGAAACAAGAACAAACACACCGCATGACACCATAATTTTTGGAATAATGTCCCCGGGAAAACCCAATGTGGGAAAACTGGTGCAACAATCTAAGGGTTTTCTTTTTAAGCAATATCAGAGTACAATCTGGGGGCCGAAATTGGCCTACCCAATAGAGAATTTCTTTAGTAGTAATACCTCTCGGTTTCTGATAAATCTATTGGCTGAAACCCGGATAATCCTTCTGGCAGCTACTCAACACCAATCTGCCCCAGAAACCTCAGCGTCTGCCCAATCTAGACTGCGTCAGCCTCTCCTAGCCCAGCGCTGGCACTGCATCAGCCTATCTTGGCCTGCGTCAGCTCTTTGAGCCTCTACGTCAGCTATGCTGGCCCCTTCGGTGCTCGGTGCAGCACTTAGCTGCCTCTGCGTGGCCCTGCGTGAGCACTGGCTGCTCTTGCGTCTCTCTCTCTGGCTACTCTGCCGTTATCCCAACACCATCTCTGCCTCTTTGTGTCTTTGTACTCAATGCCCCTCAGCTGCTCTCCCGATCACTGATTCTATCTCTCTTAGCAAACCCCACTCTAGAGAACAGAATGACTGATCACTTTGGTGCGTTCTCTAAGTGACTCTCAAGCCTCCTCTTATACTTTTCCTATTGACATCTCAATGGCCAAAATTAAGTCCCTAATCAATGGCTAAGATTAGATTTGGTTTGATCCATGTCTTTTGGACCACTTTAACACAGATTCATATTAATGCACATTAATATTTTATTTTCCCTAAGTTTAGACTTAGGGACTCCTTTAAAAAGTATTAATTATTTTAATATCTCTTAACCTGTTTAGAATCTTCCCAAACCTTTTTTGGATATTGGAGATCTCATGCGCCCCAACCTCTCCACCAAATTTCGTGGCTAGAGCACATTCGATGCTATCCCAAACCAACATGATCCTCCCTGGTAAGGGTCTTGGCTGATCGAGGACATTGAGCTATGCTCTTCTCCCCTGTTGGAGATCATAGGGAGAGGAATTGAGCCTAAGAGCACTTGCGGTTGAGGGATCTCTGGAAAATAGGATGGTTGTGATCCTTACCCTTTGTAGTAAGTAGTATCTCACCTATCGTCACCATAGCGTGTGTGCGCTCTTTGTCATTTATGACAAGTTGGGTGTCTCCCCCTATCATGGTTGACAAAGTATACCCCAGTATACATCCTACCCACAAGCTGGGTTTGTTGGGATTGTTCCTCCCATCTAGCCAATGGGTTGAGATGACTTGAGATGGTTATGATCCTTGCATAACAAGTGGTATCTCGATCAAGTGATTAGGATACAGGTGTTCTACCACTTGACTCTTGAGGGTCAATGTGGGAAGATTAGCATGCATGAGGATGGATTTGATCACTACCCTATATGGCAAGTTGTATCTCGCCCGTTGATTAAACAACAGGATGGATGTGATGCTTGCTTGGTAGATGGATCTCACTCGTTGTGATTAGATGATAGGATGGATGTGATCATTACCTTCTATGGCAAGCTGTATCTCCCCTGTTGATTAGACAATAGGATGGATGTGATCCTTGCCTGGTATATGGATCTTGCCTATTGTCATTGGATAGAGGGTAGTAGCTTGAGCTCCCCTATGATGTCAAATTCTTCTTCTTTTAGATTCGAGAGTGTTCAACAGAGATGAGCAGAGATTAGCAGAGACAACATTTGACTTGACGATGCCAAGATATTTGAGATGAGTCATATATTGTAGTCGGAAATTTCTCCCTAGTTGAGAGGGAGCATTTATTTGGCAGCGCAGGGACAAATTCCCTCCATTGGACAATCTTCCTCATCTAGAGTAGCTTCAAATTGCCCTTGGAAGAATTTAATTTAGTTAAGGAAAAATTAATATTTAAAGTGAAAACCCACAATGACAGAAAAGTCCAGGTCGGCCTAGAAGACAAATTAACCTTTCTCCAAGGCCTATAAATACAAGTCAAGGCACCTCATTTGGAGACATCACATCAAGCATCTCTCTTCTTCTATTGGTTTGTACATCTGAAAAATTGCAGGCTTCTCTTCACACGTGCGAAGGAGGAAGGTTCTCTTTTCTGTTGACCAATTTGTACTTCTGTTTGGGAGACTTTGACCAGTGTTGACCAGCTTTGGACCTGTTTTGGAAGGCCGCATTTATTGGCACAAAGACCGAAGTTTTCTGGGCATGTTGACTGCAGTTGACCCCAGGTTTGACTGCAGATCACCTCCCTCTGTTGACCAGATTTGACCATGATTTTTGGGACTGCTTTGAGCATTGACTTGTGACTGGTTAGGGCACATTTAACTGCTTTTGACTTTGACAGAATTGCAGACTTTGACTTTGACCAGATTTGACTTGGGACAGATTTGACTATTGGCTCATCATTTGATATTGGTTGGTTGACTTTGTTGATAGTCAAAGGATTGACTTTGACTCATTAATGAATTGGATCATTGTACTCTCTTTGCTGAACATTTTATGACAATCTAATAAGAAGAAGAATTTGAAAGGGTTTTCCCCCTTGTGGGGTTTTCCCTGGTCTTTGACCAATTCTTGTGTCTCTTGTCATTGCTTCTGATTGTCTCTTATTGTACATTGCATTTACTGTTCTATCTACAATTGCTATTTATTATTGGAAGATTGAATTGATTGCTAATTGAAGTTAAGAATTGGGCTAAAGTAACTGTACAACATAGAACAGTGGAAAATTAACACTTATCTGTGGCTCATGCTTTGTCAAAACCTTATTATCATTGTTGCCTACATGATTTAATCATTAATTTGTGAATTTTACTTCTATTTGAAAGTGATGGTAGATCAGTAGAGGGTTCCAGAGCTGCAGGAGGAGACTCTGTAGGTGATTTTAAGCCGTCTTTTATCAAAAGCAGAATAAACCTTTGTGTTGATGGGGTCCTTTTTTTTTCAATTTTGGTTGAGAATATTTCAGTGTTGAGGAAATTGGCTTCAGGATAATGACAACACTCAAATAGATATGTATACATGTATGTGTTCCTATATGTGTATTGATCACTATGCAAAATATATCATTAATGTTAAATGTTAGTATCTTGTGTCCTAAATACCTCTTCTTTTCCATGTAAAACAGTCTTTACCTGTTTTCCCATTCCCTATATAGAAAACTTTTCTATGAGAAAACCTCACATCTAGAACTAATTCAGATGTAGGCAACTTAATGATTAATTAACTGAATAAAAACTAGAAGCAATTTTCTTTCTGTGCAATATATAAGTGGTTTCAAATATACTAGTTTGTTGTCATAATAGTTATTGTAATCTAAGTGCCATGGTTTCCTTCTTGAACAGGGTTTTTCTACAGGCTTGCCAGAGAGACTTCAATTGGCATTGTTGAGGACATTACCTGGTCTTGAAAATTGTTTGATGTTGAGGCCTGCCTATGCTGTAGAGTATGATTACTTGCCTGCACATCAATGCTTTCGAACTCTTATGACAAAAAAGATAGAAGGCCTCTTTTTCTCAGGTCAGATAAATGGGACCACTGGTTATGAAGAAGCTGCAGCTCAGGTAATGAGCCCCTGTAGAATGCCAAGTACTTACTGTCATTATTTTCCCTTTTGCAACTCTTGTCCACTGTATGAATCTGTTGGTCGAGGTTAACTGGATGTTGTTCTTTCTTGTCATTCTCTATAAGAATAAAATGTGAAATATGGAGGTTGCCTCCATATTGCTAAGAAACCATTCATTTATTGGTATTATGCACACTCTAGTTGGGTTCTTCCTGATCTGAAGGTCTAATGGCATAACAAGTCAAATCATGTAGTCTAAAGCAAAGATAGGGATTATAATTCAGTCAAACTTTGATGTCAACCTGATGGTTACTGACATATACAATTTATGAATTGTATTTTCAACATTTGCAATTTTGTAGGGTTTGATAGCAGGGGTCAATGCTGCAAGGTTCTCTTCCAGTAAACCACTTATTGTCCTTGAGAGGGAAAGCAGCTATATTGGGACTTTGATTGATGATCTTGTGACAAAGGATCTTCGAGAACCATATCGTATGCTGACAAGGTATTGAAGTGATCAGTTTTGTGTGCATTAGCAAATTATGTCTTCATAAATAAAGGTTAGATTTTGTGCTGTCAAATAAATACAATTTGCTGCTTTTGATTTAATATATTGAACTATTAATACTTGGATTTAGAGGAGATGGGATGCAAGGATGACAATACTTGAGATAAGGCCTTCTAAAATATTGCTTGCATATATGCTGCTGATGAAGGTTAAGATATAATCACTAGAAATTCGAAATTAGGGATGACCTGTTCTAGAAGAAACACATTATGCTAAGTTATAGGTCTGTTGACACTCATGAAACCAAAGATATATACCAGGATGCACAAATATGTCAAATCAATCCTGTCAGTTAACAGCAAAAGTAGTAACATTTCTGATATGACACAATACTTAAACTGTGCTGGTTTATACCATAGTTTGTATGATATGCAATTAAGGAAAAAGTCCATTAGGTATACTAGATACGTGTAATTGTTATTGGCCAACTTTTGCTTGTTCAGGGGAAACTGTAATTAAAAATCCTAATAGGGTTAGCATGTCTCATTGGTGAATCATTGCTTATATGAGTAAGATAACTAGAGTCACGCTAGCATGTATATGTCCATTTAATAATGGTTTGCAAGATAACTATAGCTAGTATTAAATTGGTTCATTTCAAGTGGTTGAGACGATACCTCATGTATTGTATATCAGGGCCCTACGAGTTCAGATTCTCAAAAGGCTTAATTTCATTGTCATCATACATTTTAAAGTCAAAGTTTTATTCTTCTTTGGGGAAGTCCCAATTTCAGTTAGGAACTCTTTTATTGCTTTGATTATCCACAATATTGTTGAACTATCTCTTTTTTCTCTATTCTTTTTGAAGAAAACTTAGATTAGTATTACAAGAAAATAATATATTGTAATAAGTTGCATTGGAATGCATGTTGTTAGGGTCCTATAAATATAGTAGTCTTGTATGATTAATTAGTCATTCATCCCATTGGGATATTGTAAAAAAGTTTTGTTTCATTTTAAATTTGTTTAACTCATAAAAATAGAAAAGAAAAACAAAAGAAAAAGAAAATAAAGAAAAATAGAAAAAAGAAAGTAAAAAATAAATAAAATGGGATAAAATATATATATATATATATATATATATGAGAAAAATAGGAAAAAAAATCCCAAAGTATGGGCGTGCTAGTTTAAATTCCGCCATGGTTATTTTAATTTTTATTGATTAATCGTTTTATATTAATTAATCATGCATTAATTGACATTTTGCAATAAAAAATCGTTTGATATGACATCTTGTTGACTTATGATAAAGTTCAGGGCAAGATCCACGGTCGCCGTGATTCCTGCCCAGATCAACAACGGAGGGCAGATTTTGCACACCCCCAACCTTTCACGACTTAACGGCTAAGTTACAGGATCCATCAGGCCTGGGTGCTTGATTTGCGGATCCCCGGATCGGATAAGGATTCAGATCCGGATCCGTTGGGATCCACCTAGGATTCGTATGGATGACAGGTCAACAATATCATGTTACACGCGTCAACTCGTGGACTGTAGGATAGACTAGACAATGAATTTTATTGGGTTTCACGTTGGTAAATGGATTACTCTGCCAGCAAAGGATTTTTCAACGGTTAGGGTTAATTTAAAATTGAAAATCGAATTCCCATCATCTCGTTGTTGTAGGCAGCAGCTTTTTGGGCCTTACCTTTCCATCAATATCTGCATTTCGGCATTTCTTGGTGATGAGTCATGTCCTCACATAAGTATATTTCCTTCCAGTCGACATGTCCTCACATAAACTTTACAAGAGAGTTCGATGATTTAACTCTTGTGGTTTTGTTTTGTAGAGTTCAAAAATGAGGCTTCAGCATAGATTTTTAAATATATAAAAATTAATGTTGATAAACCATGGCCATTTGGCATGGTTATAAGTGAATTTTATAAACCATTCAAAAGGTAAAAAGTAAAGTTTATATCGAGAAATATTAAAGTAACCTATTAAACGTAATGTGTTAAAGTAACATGGTTTTTTAAATATATAAAAAGTAATGTTTATAAACCATGGCCATTTGGCATAGTTATATTAAATGTGAACTTTATCAACCATTCAAAACTTAAAAAGTAAAGTTTATTAAAGTGACATGGTTTATAAAGTAACTTACGTAATAAGAAATTATTAATTTAAACTTGTCTAAATAATTAAGATTAAATAATTATAAATGATACATTAATTATAAGACTATTAATTTAAAATATTAATTATATATATAATAATTCTATTCATAATAATTAATATTAAATATACATTAATAATAACATTTTTAATATAATAATAATAATAATAATAATAATAAATTATATTATTTTTATATAGATAGTTTGTTTTTAAAATTATAAAACTATATTTATACTGTTTGTACTCGTTGTTTCCCTGCCATATTCGGATCCTAGTTTTTCAAAAATTGGTGGATCCGGATTTGATTCCTGGTAACTTAGCTTAACGAAGGTGGGTTGGGGGGGGGTTTGAAAAGTAGTTTCGATTGATACCGCTCCCGCTTACGCGTCAACCTTTTGGTGTTTTCGTGGGGTCCCTGCCATATACCACTTACCGCCTCTACCACCCCCCTCGGAAAAATGCCATCCTGCTCCTCTCTCCGCTGGCTTGCCCCCCAACGTATTTCCCTCACATCTACATGTCCTCTATTCCTCCAGTCACGCACCGCCATTTGTCATCTCTTCCACGCCACCTTCCCGCCATCCATGTCACATGACCGTTAGCTCTTAAATTACCCGCCAAATTGCAAATAGACATTATGCATTAAAATCCTCTCGCTAATTGATCCGTTACAAATAAACGTCTCGCTCCCAAAACTGTAACAATTCCGTTATGACGCCTATCAAACCCGCTATAAAATCCCTCAGACACGTACAAGCTTTTTCCCTTTCGACATTATTTGAATTGTGCAAGTCATGATCGGTCGTTGCGAAGTTACCAATGCGAATTTATGAGTCATCTCCCTCTGCAACTTCAGTTAAACAAGTCACCTGGTAGCTTTGTTCTTCAACTTTTCCTGTGTAATTCTTTGTTCCTCAATTACCCTTGCTTAATTCCCTATTCCTCCATTTTTCCTTTGTAATTCGAGATGTCGTCACATAAGGGCAAATGAAAAATGCCTAAAGAGGATCTCTTGGTACCCCCTGTCCCTGATCTTGATAGAACTCCATTGATAGATACCTAATATAAAATTGTTGAAACCCAATGCGAATTTGACCTCTATGAGCTCCACAATTAAGCGAAACAGAAATACTTAAACCAGAGTGATGAATTGAGCATCTAGGAGTCTTTCCTTCCCCAATTTACCTTTCCCCAAACTCATTTCTTCCATGAATTCTCTACCTAGTGTCATCTCAGATACCTCCCAAGCCAAAAAGCAATGATTCCTAGAACAATGAGGTCCTTTTTTCCATTTCCCCTGAGAGCATTTGCCAATCCTTGTAGACAAAACCTCAGACCTCCTTGCATCCATTTTCCACTGATGCACTGACAGAATTGTACAAGAAACTTACCTTCCCCTAGCGAGCTCACATTTTTGAATGCTTTCTACGTGAAAATGCAGAGTTGCCCATAACAAACCCACCATATTCTGCCTCTATATTCCTAGAAATGTCAAGACAAGTGATCTCTATGGTTACTCGTTTACTTGGTTATCCTACAGACTGGTGCGCTGATGAGGTAGTTTTAGGATTTTTGTGAGTTTTTACAGTTGGCCAGAAGCCTTCGATTCTCTTCAATTATAGTCAATATTTATCAAATATCATACATGAGCAATTTTTGAAGTTCAAAGTTGAAGGTGTGTTCAAACACTAATCAGTTTTGGTTTATATAATGTTATTTCACCACGCAGACAGGTTCAAGTTTCAAATGCAGAGGATGGACGAGCAGGACAACCCATTGTCAATTATTCATTAGACTTCCCTGGTCAGAAGAAATTCAGAGGAGTATACTCATACAAATTTTGTAGATAAGTTCCTTCACACATCTTTATGTCTACTATGCAATGATGTTATACCAAGAATATCTCCAGAAATCAAAAAAGTTTTGCACCTTTCAGAGCAGTCAAAGGTGGGCTTGTCACCAAAAGTTGAATTATTAGAACACTACTTTATTTTTGTAATATCCCTTTTCTGGAATATTTCTCAAATACCAGCAAACCCCAACCAGAAAAACGTACAAGTAGTATAATAGCCAGAAAACTTACAGAGATAAAATAACGATAGTGCAGCGAACAACAATGTATACATAAAACGTAAACAAATACTCAAGAAATGCAGCAAGAAATGCTAAGCCATTTTATTATGCTGAGAAATAGAATGAGTACAGGAGGTGATAAGAAAGATGGCACCTCGACTTGCACAAGGCAAGTGAAGAGATACACTCAGAATAGCAAAGGAATGGCCTCACACTGATTTGCGTCCTAGATGCTGGAAAACTATCGTGCTGCTGCTGTTGGAAATCGAATGAGGATTTGGGGCTGTTCCCCTTGTCAGAAAAGGCTGAAACTCTGGAATCAGACTCTACTCAAGAAACCCAGAAAAGCCCAGAAAGATTTCCTAGAATGGCCGACCCCCGAAAATCACCCCCTTGGGGTTCTGCACAGTTCCTCAATGCTCTGTGCTGCCACTGAATGAAACCCTCCAAAAATCTCCCAGAAACCTCTGCCCAAACTCTCCAATATGCAAGGGCTGATCCCCTGCTCAATCTCCCAACACAAATCCCACTGCAAACCCTCAATCCAAAACTCCTGCCAGGAAGAACTGCATCATCCCTCTCAAGACTGCGCAGCCATCTACAGTGCTCAATCCTCCTGCCAACTACCAACGAAACTACTGCAAAAATACTGATGGAACTACCTTGCCTGAGCAGGCACTCAAAGTCCCCCGAGGCTAAGGGTGAGGTCTTCGAACGGAGACACTCAATGCACTAAACAGTGCTGCAAACTAGCTAAACAGTGAGCGTGCTCAGAAGTCGAAATGACTAGCTCAAATGCATATAACTGAATGATCAAAATGAGGGGGCTCCTCTCTCTTTTATAGCCTTTGCCTCTCTCAATCCCAAGGCTCACCTCTTCCTGCGTGGTTCCCTTCTTGCCATGTGTTTCTTCCCTCCTGCGCAGTCTCTCCATGTGTCTGCGTGGGATCCATTTCTGCGTCCCCCCTTTTTGGCCCCCTTGGCTCCCCTTTAAGTCAACGTTGTGCTACTAGGAAGTGACTTTTTATTCAAAAAGTGAGTTATGTCCCCCGTCCTCACTTTTTTATTTACAAATAACTATAGGAGGCAAAAATTAAACAAAATCGAATATTCCAATTAGCCATGGCTAATTAGGAATATTACAGTCTTCCTCGGCAAAATGTTGCTTGTCCTCAAGCAACTGAAGTGATGGATGTTGCAAGATCTGTTCACTCTCCCAAGTGGCATCCTCATCCGGCAAATTCTTCCACCTTACCAAGAATTCCCGGACCGTCCTGCTCCGCAGCTACCTCTCCCTGGTATCAATGATAGCCTCCGACTACAATACCAAATGCCCCTCGTCATCCATGGGTGGTAGCTCATCTGTCACTGTCACCTGCTGCCCCAATGCCTTTTTCAGGCATGATACATGAAAAACGTTATGAATCTTGCTGCCTTGGGGCAGCTCCAACTCATATGCAACCTGTCCAACCCTGCGTATCACCCTGTACGGCCCATAAAAGCAGGGCTTGGGCTTCTCAGCCCCCTTCTGCTTAAGTGACGACTGTCAGTATGGCTGTAATCGTAGGTAGATCATGTCCCCTATCTCAAACTGTCTCTCCACCCGACCCCTGTCGGCATACAGCTTTTGCTGGTTCTGTGCTATAGCCATGTTATCCTTGAGAGCTCGGAGAATATCCTGACTCTCTTGGACCCAAATCTTGGCTCTAGGAGCCTTGCTATCACCAAACATCATGTCAGCAAAAGATAAAGGATGATACCCATATAAGGCATAGAATGGTGACATACCAATGGACATGTGATGTGAAGTATTGTAGCAGTACTCCCTTAGATGCAGCCACTTCAGCCATGCTTGCTGCTGCCCACTGACATAGTTACACAAGTAGCCCTCCAGCCACTTGTTAACTATCTCTGTCTGCTCGTTCGTCTGTGGGTGATAACTGGTACTCGGTGTCAACTTTGTTCCCACCAATCGGAAAAGCTCCTGCCAAAACCCGCCCATAAAACGACTGTCCCTATCACTGACGATGGTCTTAGGAACACCATGTAGCCTGAAGATCTCTCTGAAGAATAGCTCGGCCACCTGTGCTGCTGTATAGTGTGTGGATATGGCAAAAAAATGTGCGTACTTCGTCAGTCGATCAACGACGACAAATATACAATCCTTGCCCTGTACCATGGGCAACCCTATGATGAAGTCCATCGAAATACTCTCCCATTTCCCCTCCGGAATGGGAAGAGGTTGCAATAATCCCGTGGGATGGCTCATCTCTCCCTTGTTCCTCCGGCAAACATCGCACTCCCGAATGTGCTAGAGTATGTCCTCCTTGAGCCCCTTCCATGAGAACCTCTCCCTAATGGACCTGTAGGTTTTGGTAAACCCCTGATGTCCTGCCAATGGTGAATCATGTGATGCCTGGAGTATCTTCTTCTTGAGCTGAGACCCCTCAGTCAAGAAGATTCGGTCCCTGTAATAGATGATCTCATCGACCACCCTGTACCTGTCATCTGCCACCTGTCCATCCAGAACCTCACATGCAAACCTGTTTTTGGAGTATTCTACTAAGAGTCGAGCCCTCCAGTCTGTATCCAAGCTCATAAGAGACAACGTGGCTAGTCTACGTGAAAAGGCATTTGCTACCACGTTGTTCTTACCCTTGACATACTCAATGTCAAAGTCATATGCTTGGATCTTGCTGATCCACTTCTGCTGCCTCTCTTGTAGCTACTTCTGCTCCAAAAAGAACTTGAGGCTGTTGTGATCAGTCTTCACCCTGAACCTGTTACCCACCAAATACTGCCAGTACTTAGCCAATGCATGCATGATGGCCAGCATCTCCTTGTCGTATATAGAATACAACCTCTCATGCGGAAGGAGCTTCCGGCTCTCAAAGGCTATAGGGTGACCTCCCTGCATCAACACTGTGCCGATCCCCTCTCTCGATGCATCACACTCCAAAACAAATGGCTATGTAAAATCTGGCAACGCAAGCACTGGGCAACTGCTCATAACCCTGCATCAACACTGTGCCGATCCCCTCTCTCGATGCATCACACTCCAAAACAAATGGCTATGTAAAATCTGGCAACGCAAGCACTGGGCAACTGCTCATAACCTCCTTGAGCCTGTCAAAGGCTCGTTGCGTTGTATTCGACCAACTGAATGCCCCCTTCCTTGTCAAATCTATTAGGGGTGCAGCAAGCTGCAAGAAACCTTTGATGAACTTCCGGTAGTGAGTACAAATGCTAATGAATCCTCGAAGTTCCGTCACATTTCTTGGCTCCGGCCATTCTCTGATGGCCCTGATCTTCTCCTCGTGGACTCTCACTCCATCCACCCCTATGATGTGTCCTAGATACAACATCTCCGTCAACCCAAACTCACACTTGGAGAGTTTGGCATAGAACTGCTGCTCCTGTAAGATATGAAATACCATCTCATTGTGCTAGAGATGCTCATCCCATGTCCTGCTGTAAATGAGAATGTCATCAAAGAATACCAACACAAACTTCCTCAAGTGACTACGGAAGATGTGATTCATGCAGGACTGAAATGTAGCGGGGGCGTTGTTAGCCCAAAAGGCATCCCCAAGAACTCAAAGTGCCCATAGTGACACCTGAAGGCGGTCTTGGGAATGTCTTGCTCCCTCACGTGAATCTGATGGTACCCAGATCTCAAATCAATATTTGAGAAGAATCGTGCTCCCCTCAATTCGTCCATCAACTCATCGATCTTGGGTATGGGGTACCTGTTCTTCAGGGTCTTCTTGTTCAAGGCCCTGTAATCAATGCACATCCTCAATGTACCATCCTTCTTCTTCACCAACACCACAGAAGAAGCAAAAGGACTCGTGCTCGGTCGAATTTGCCCAAGAGCCAGCAACTCCTGGATAGCCCGCTCGATCTCATCCCGATAGGCCTTGGGGTGCCTATAGGGGGTGGTGATCACTGCCTGTATGCCCTGCTCAAGCTTGATGGTGTGCTCAAACCCTCGATCCGGTGGCTGTCCTGGTGGAATCTCCCCAAACACTATGGCATACCGATCAAGGATGGACTGTATCTCTGGATGTACCATCTGCCCTATAGTCCCTGCCTCTGATGCACGTAGCTCTATTGCCCACTCTATGTCTCCCTTCCGGAAGACTGCCTCCATCTGATGAGCCGACACAGTCTGAGGCGATATGTGTGCTGCCCCCGTATCTTCTCATGCCTCCTTGTCTTCTCATCATCCCACTCCATCTCTAGGGTCATCCAATCCGTCGTGACCTTCCCTAGAGTGATAAGCCACTGAACACCCAGTATCATGTTGGTGTTCGGGATATCGACCACGAAAAAGTGGTCAGTCAATGTGTAGGTGCCCATCGTCACTGAAAGCTCTGGAACATAACGAGCACACGTCATGGTCTGATCTCCTGGGACCAAGACTGAAAACCCATCGAAGCTTTTTGTCTGAATACCCCTCCGCTCAACCATCTGTGCATCGATGAAGTTGTGGGTCACCCCACTGTCAACCAAAACTGATAGTCACTGGCCACGTACTGTCCCTCGTACGTGTAGCGTCAGATACTTGGGAACTCCTCGCAATGCTGCAAGGGCCCCTCCAATGGGTGCAAAAGATGCACCACCTGCTGCTAGTGGTGGAGGTGGCAAAGGTCCCTGTATGGCATGGATATCTCCTGCCTCCACATCATCCTCGTCATCCTCTTCTCCACTGCTCTCGGAGAAGACCTCAATAAAATGTGCTTTGCCAGCATTACATCTATGTCCCGGTGCCCACGGCTCCTGACATGTGAAGCACAATCGCTTCTTTTTCAGCTCCCTCTTGACATTGTTCTCAATCTGTACTCGTCCTGGATTCCCCTTTGGAGGTGGAATCCTCACATCCTTCCCCTTAGACTGAAAAGGCTGTCTTTGGGGGTAAGGTGTCTGGGTCCTGGGTAAGACATCTTGTAAGTCCCAGGTCCTACTGATAGCATCCTAGAGTGTGGCTGGTCTAGTGGATCGGACTAGACCCCGAAGTGGCTTTGCTAACCCCTCAACATACATATAGACCCTCCGTGCCGCGGATAGGTCTGGCACCATCACAGAGACCCTCGAGAAATCTGCAATGTAGGTCTCTGGGCTCCCTGTTTGTTTGAGCCTCGTCAGCTCAACAAAATGTTGCTCTGGATCCCTCCGATCAAATCGCTCCATCAATCTCCTGGTAAACTCCGCATATGTCGTCACTGTAGAGTGCCCAAGTGTAACCATCCCGTGAAACCACTAATCCCGAGCCTCACTGTCCAAATGCAATGTTGCCACCTTGATGGCCTCTGTCTCCGACATCTGGTTAAGTTGGAAACAAATGTCCAGCTTCTCCACCCAAGACTTTGCCGAACTGTTTGATGAACCATCAAACGTGGGCAAGTGGAATCTACTAGCTACACGGTGGGTGTCACCATCATGGTAATGCCGGTACCCTCTGTGATGGTCGCGGGGTCTGCTATCCTGCCGGAGCTGAACAAAGTCTCTGAATGAGAGGGCTTCCCTGAACTCCTGCCCATAGGCCTGTTACTCTGCAAAATAATCGCCCATATGTCCTGGCTCTGCCTCCTGCTAGGCTATGGCCCCCGCGTCTGCTCCTAAGAAAGTGGCCATGGTAGAGCATGTAGGGGCATGTGAGGCCACCTGCTGCGCAGTATCACGCTACTCTGGCAAATGGTGGGATGCGCCCGATCCCTCACCAACTTGAAAAACCCGTGGGCTCTCACGCTGTTTAGCGTCTACTGCCGTGAATCTGTACCCCATCACCTCAATCTACCTCGACAGATCCTATACTGATTTGAGGAGCATATCCGCAAATCTCTTCCCATCCTCGTCTGCCATCTGCTCTGCGTCCACTATTGGCTCTTTTTGCTCTGCGTCCACCATAGGAACATAGTCTCCCTCCTCGTAGGTATTCTCCAACCTACGTCCAGTGTCTCTGTATCTCCTACCTCTGTAGCAGATGTAGGGTTTTTCCCCCGGTGTCATAGATTGCTAGCTCCACAGGCTGAGCCAGATCTATGCTCTGATACCACTGTAATATCCCTTTCCTAGAATATTTCTCAGATACCAACATACCCCAACCAGAGAAACGTACAAGTGGTATAATAGCCGGAAAACTCACAGAGATAAAATAACGATAGTGCAGCGAACAACAATGTATACATGAAACGTAAACAAATACTCAAGAAATGCAGCAAGAAATGCTAAGCCATTTTATTATACTGAGCAATAGAATGAGTACAGGAGGTGATCAGAAAGGTGGCATCTCGACTTGCACAAGGCAAGTGAAGAAATACACTTAGAATAGCAAAGGAATGGCCTCACACTGATTTGCATCCAAGCTGCTGGAAAACTGTCGTGCTGCTGCTGCTGGAAATCGAATGAGGATTTGGGGTTGTTCCCCTCCTCATAAAAGGTTGAAACTCTGGAATCAGACTCTACTCAAGAAACATAGAAAAACCCAGAAAAACCCAGAAAGCTTTCCTGGAATGGCCGACCCCCGAAAATCACCCCCTTGGGGTTCTGTGCAGTCCCTCAATGCTCTGCACTGCCACTGAATGAAACCCTTCAGAAATTTGCCAAAAACCTTTGCCCAAACTCTCCAATATGCAAGGGCTGATCCCCTGCTCAATCTCCCAGCGCAAATCCCATTGCAAACCCTCAATCCAGAACTCCTGCCAGGAAGAACTGCATCATCCCTCTCAAGACTGCGCAGCCATCTACAGTGCTCAATCCTCCTGCCAACTACCAACGAAATTGCTGCAAAAATACTAATGGAACTACCTTGCCCGAGCAGGCACTCGAAGTCCCCCGGGGCTAAGGGTGAGGTCTTCGAACAGAGACACTCAATGCACTAAACAGTGCTGTAGACTAGCTGAACAGCCAGCGTGATCAGAAGTCGAAATGACTAGCTCAAATGCAGATAACTGAATGATCAAAATGAGGGGGATCCTCTCTCTTTTATAGCCTTTGCCTCTCTTAATTCCAAGGCTCACCTCTTCCTGCGTGGTTCCCTTCTTGCCACGTGTTCCTTCCCTCCTGCGCAGTCTCTCCATGTGTCTGCGTGGGCTCCATTTCTGTGTCCCTCCTTTTTGGCCCCCTTGGCTCCCCTTTAAGTCACAACGTTGTGCTACTAGGAAGTGACTTTTTATTCAAAAAGTGAGTTATGTCCCCTATCGTCACTTTTTTATTTACAAATAACTATAGAAGGCAAAAATTAAACAAAATCGAATATTCCAATTAGCCATGGCTAATTAGGAATATTACAAATTTTGGGGCTTACGTAGGCCAAGGAGGCTAATTCGAACCCCTAATTTGTGTATAAATACAAGTGAGATGAGTTCATTTGCTCATCATCACTTTGGATTGGATCTTTTCTTTCTCTTGAGATTTTCGTACTTTTTTTAGAGGATGAATTGGAGCTTTATGGATGAATTTTGATGTGTGGATATTGATCTATATTCTCTTGGAGCTTCTCTCTTGTCAATTGTGAATGGTTGGATATATTTTGTTACATGTAAGTACATGCCTTTAATGTTATTCTTGTTTTACTTTTTCATTATATTGGATTGAGATTTTTGGTGTTCTAGGGCTTGTTACCACACAAACCAGCAGGGGACCTAAAGGGGTTTCCTAAGAGGGCAGCTGTTAGGTCAAAGGCAACGACAGAGGCTTAGCCCATTGTCACCACAACTAAGTCTCCTTGCTCTTTACGGACTTTCACCAATGGGAGGAGTTTTGGTAGTGTAGTGATCACTTTGTAAAGTAGATGTCAATGGAGAGGTGAAGAGTGACCCTAAAAACCCTTTCTCAAGGATGGAGTAAAGAATGGGACTTGCTTGCTCCTTTAGCAAGGGACTTGGTCCACCAGGGGAAAGGGGTGAAGATTGAAGGTTTGAGGGAGAAAGGGTAAGCTTATGGATGAGTTTCTCAATCCCTATAATCCT